>CM059622.1:14891315-16282904 GCA_030435675.1 Steinernema hermaphroditum
TCTATTCTGACCTTTGTTTCATAAGACGCACATTGTCATAACTGAGCCGTGACTATGCCCTTTGTTTTTGTATAAATAACCCCCCTTTAAGCCCTTCTCTCCATTCCTTCGCTAGGTAGTCGCCGCCATGTTCGCCACTGTGCTCATCGCCGCTCTCGTCGTGCTCTCCGCGATTCCGAAGGAGACCGAAGCGATGGGAGGAATCATGCTGTTCACACCGTGCTCCTCCGGGGACCCGAAGGAATGTCGTCTCTTCAAAAGGGCCTTCATGCCGTTGAGGTAATAAAGGGGACTGAATGGAGTCTTAGAAGAGCGAACACTGGGTTAATCGGCTCATAATAATGTTCCAAAATACTGAAGAACCGATTAGGAAGGTCGTGAATTTGAGTGGAAATTGAAAGACCTTGTAAAAGCCGAATGATCCTTATATTCAGTGATTTGATGGGATCAAAATTTCATGATTTTTATGCCTAGAGTGCCTTCTTATGCTCATGTTTTACCGAATCAAGCTTTCCCATTCAATGTTCTTCCCTTTTGGGATATACAGAGCGGTTTAGGAAGATTAGAACACACCTACAAGACACATAAATAATGTGGCAATGAAACACTCTTTAGCATGTCACGCAACAATCGTCCCATAATGCTCCCAGGACGATTGCATCTGTAACGGACCCACCATCTCCATCCTCTCCCCGTTCAACCGAAAACGAAGGCAAATAGAACAGTTTATCGAACCTTAGATGTGATCGCCATCAAACGTTGCTTCTAAAATCAATAAATGGGTCCCCTTGTTCTCCGACTTCTTCCGGCCCTCTGCAGGATCTCCCACGGCGCTCCGAGGCCGTCGCCGAATTTGACAAAAGGTTTCTGCACGTAGTGGTTCCACTTGGGATCAGTGGCTTTCATCCTTTCGAGCACTCGCTTCACAAGGCTTTCGGTGGGGGCGTCTGGCGATCGGCGAATGTGGGCGATGATGGTTTCGTTTGGGTCGTCGGACTCGACGAGGCGAAGGGATTCGCTCGAAGCGACGATCAAGAGAAGGACAATGGGAATCTCGAACATTGACAGCTCTGAAATTCGGAATCAGAGGCTTGTGAATGAAAATTGCCCTATTTACTGAGGGCCCGGTTACAAGCGTATCGCAATCCCAAACAGTTGCTTTTGGTAAATCTCGAAACGTACACTATAAGAAGACTCCTTACGACATGAGAAGTTTGCGAGACGTAGACAGCGAAGACGAGACGGGTGAGTGAGTGAGAAAAATCCCATTTCGGTCACTTATGTAATGCCATCGAGCCGACGAAATCCGAGCCACGGAAGCGCTCTTTTCCGCCACCACTTCTCGGTCTTCGACGTCACAGAAGACTCTGTTGACATTTCGAAGAGCGGCCACCACCAAGACGAGTAATCTTAGCTGTTTTGAAGGTGTCAAATACTAAATTTGGGATAGATCATTCTCACACCCGCCAACTCGCTAACCCCCACATCGACAAACAAATGTCACGAAGATGGTTCTTCGGGTCCCTCGTAGTGCTGATTCTCCCACTCGAACGTCTGCTCCGCCGTCGGACCCATCGCTTCGTTAAGCAGCGTCTGGATCAGCTTGTAGTCGGGCATCTGCGGATAGGCTTTGACGCCTTCGAGGTGGCGCGCGAACTCCAGAACTCCCTTGGGAAGATGTTGAACGAATTCGGCCAACGGCGTGTTCCGCTTCTTGTTTGCGATCACGTCCGTTTCGGTGGCGTGGCGCCACGGGAGCGCTCCTTCGCCCAGCTCGACCAGCGTGTAGAACAGGCTCCACAGGTCGTCCACCGGGCCTTGCTCTTTCATGTCGTGCACGTTTAGGCTGACGTAGCGGAGCGTACCGCGGAAGCAGGCGAAGATGCGCTCTTTGCGGATAGCGCCATTTTCGAAGCGGTATTGTCGAGTCATTCCGTAGTCGAGCAGGTAGAGAACGTTCTGCTGGACGCTGGTGCAGCCGATCACCATATTCATAGGTTTTATATCCCTGAAAAAGTGAATGTCATTAGTCAATACAACTGAATAGCATCATTATCAGAATACGAGTACTACTATGACTGATTTTTGAGCTGAGCGACAATAAATACACATATGGAAACAGAAAATATAAAATTCCTCCCAAATTTGAACGTTATTAGTCAATACAACTGATTAGCAGAATACGAGTACTACGGAATTAGACGAAAAGAGATTTTCGAACTGGACGACAACAAATATACATATAGAAACAGAAATCCTACACTCTCCTTCCAAATCTGCCATAATTCGTCCCAAACTATCATCGCCTCGCTAATCGCAAACCTACCGATGGATGAAGCCGATATTATGAAGATTGTAAACAGCCTGAATGCCCTGGAGAGCAATACGAATCGCCGTACTGGCGGTGAAACGCTTCTTCGGCTGCCGTTTCCGCAAATCCGTCAGGTTCCGGCCGAGCATCTCCATTATTAGAAACATAAATCCATTATACGTTCCGCTACCAATCTAAACGCTATTTTCAGCACACAAAAGAATTAGCGACAAGTATACCAGCGTAGGAGCGTGACCCGTGCCACGAAGTGCTTTCAAAACACGCTGTTCCAGAATCATCCGTCCGGCATCCGGTCCTTCCGGCTCCACTTTGATAGCAACGGTCTTGTTGTCGGCCTGAAATGCACAGACATGAATATGATTCAGCAGCGCCAGCTCACCTGATCAATAGCTGTGTAAATCTGTCCAAATGCGCCGCCGGTCTTCATCAATCCAACGAGGAAACGTTTGTTCAGCACGGTTCCCGGTTTCAGATGTGGCGGAGCATATTTTCCACGCGCAATTACCGGTGCGGGGTTCGCCGGGACTGCAGCAACTAAAGGCGGAGTGCCCTGAAAATAAGAATATGCAGAAATTATAAAACCCGATCACTTACCGAACGTTTCTTTTTCGACTGTCGTGACTTCTTAGGGATACTATCTTTGTCCGTAGTACCTTTCTTCTTTTTACTTCCGCGCCTTGACTCTTTCTCCGGCTTTCGCTCCACTGGCACTTGATCTCCATCCGGTTTCTTCTGTTCCTTCCGATTTTCTTCTTCTTCACTGGACGGCGGAGTCACCTCAGCCAGATCAGGGCGACAGGCAGCCTTGATGTCCGGATCGTTGTGGTCGACGAGTGTTGAGGGCTTCTTTGCGACCGCGCCATCGGTCACCTCTTTCGAGAGTTTCTGATCATCGCCTTGTTTGTCCTGAACGCCGAGAATCGTCGAAAAGGGGAGAGAAAAAAAGGCGGGCAAACCTTTGTTCCATCTCGAACATTCGGTGGAGTTCGCATCGCGGTAGGCAGATGCTTAACCGACCTCTTCGCGAGGGAGTCAAATGACAAATGAGCGCAGAGAGTCGTTTGCAGAGGCCTGTCTGATTTGGAAGCAGTTCTCTCTGCAGACTAGATTCGACAGTGTAGTGAATACAGTCTGGTAGAATGCAGCACTTACACAAGCGATACATACTTGTGCCAATTCCTCCTCGACGCAACCTGCGACCATGATTGATGACAGAGACCGATTTATTCGCGATTAGATGAATTAGACGTCCCGGTGAGGCATATCCGAGCCGACTCGCCCTCCATTGACGCGTCTGTGGTGTAATGGTCAGCATGGTTGCCTTCCAAGCAATCGACAGGGGTTCGATTCCCCTCAGACGCATGAGTTTCTTTTCCTTTTTTTACCCTGCAGGGCCGGGTGGACTTGGGAGTCTTCTCTCGCCCATGGGACGCATGAAATGTTTCAAATTTCTTCGTTTCTTCATATTCTACACTTTATGGAGTGCTGTACTTTTAAGTTTGGAACCCGTAAATCCTTGCATAGCAGAACGTCTCAATCGCATATAAGATATTTATTCTGGAACAGAACAGAAGTCAAGTTATACGAACAATCGGGTGAATTCTAAGGTTCATCATCGTCTTCTGAAAATAAAGAATCTTCTGAGTCGCTATAACAAGATGGAAAACTCAGGTCGTCACGAAACTGCACACTACCATCGTCATAGTCTACAGCACACTCTAGGTATGATCCATTTGGTTTCGACCAAGTAATATACAAGATACGATATTCACGAAAAGATCGCCATTCTTCGCGTCTGGTGATGTCCGCTGGGACCGTGATCCCCATCAGCTCATCCCTGGTAAACCCAATGGTCCCAGAAAGGTTGCCACAATGAGCCCCTTCTATCCACAGACGAAGAACGGTCTGCGCGATCTTGATCGAAACTTTACAACCACCAAAAAAGGTGTGTTGTAAACTCTTACAACCATCAAACTTCATCTTGCGAGTAATGATAAGATCGAAAACGAGTTGCTCCATTTCGTCGCTTTCGGGCCAGGTACCGTGAAGTCTACAGTACCGAAACTGAGCATTATTCTTCGCTTGAGTGGCTAAGAAGGCTTCACTTTCCGGACCGAGGTAGGGGATGCTGAGATGATAGAACGAGGAGAGGTGCCGGAAGAGCTCGAGATACTCTAGCCCTGTTTCCCGTCCGCAATCTCGATCGATGTACAGGGTGTTCCATAAGTTCTGTAACGCCTAAAAATGGCTATATCTCGACGAAAATCCAACGGATTCGCGTGAAAATTGGTACACCTATAAAAGAGAACCAGGAGAACAATTATCTATAACGATTAATTGAAATTGCCACATTCACTGGGAGAAAAGGCTTCAAGAAGTTTTCTAAAATTCTTCGTCGTGGCCACGAGCAGTTCATCGCCTATGCTCGCTCCAGAGATCGCTTCAGACTGTTTAAGCTAGTGTGCTGGATTCGCGAGACTTCACTCTCCAAGAATCCATAGATGGCATAGTCCAGTGGGCTCAGGTCGGCGCTAATAAAGGGCCACATGTACTTGCTAAACTAACTTGGGGCAGATCTGATTCACGACCTCCATCGATAATTTCGGTCCATGCACCGGAATCAACTCTTTCCGGAACACCTAATTATCGTTTTTAAAGTGTTCCTAAGTGAATCTTGCCACATATGCCTTCAAATTCCATTCTTGATAGATTTTCGAATCAATCCTGACCCCTTTTTGGATAAAAATGGGTTTCGTTTGGCCCATCCCGCATATTTTAGCGCATACCATTACGGACTTCGATGCGAAATGGTTCCTTTTGAACTCAACAGACCGAGAAGAACCTGCTTCATGGAAAACTCACTCGTTATGCTGATTTGGGAATAATTTAATCGAAAAAATTAATTGATCCGTGAACAGGAGTCAACGAATTTCTTTGCTCGTGGCCGCGGCTATCAGACTCTTCCATTTTTCCCTTCTATACTTCTTTCTGTGATGCGTCGGCACGTATCCAGTGGATTTTCTGGGCGAGATTAGCTTCAGGTTATCGTTCACAATGCATTAGGTGGATGGTTTCAATATTTTTGGAATCCAAGGCCATTTTTCTAATGTAGCACTCCGGATTTCGCTCAAATCGCTTTTTCACAGCTTAAATCATCAATCTGGTTCGTGCACTCTTCGGTCTTTCACTTCTAGGACTAGGTTCTATGAATTTCGCGGCTTCAGAAAGGCGCAGAAGTCGTTTCGCTGCCGTACAAGCTTTCCGCGAGCCAGATTCATCACCCTTCCAATGTCCGATTTTGACCTCCTTCCGCGAAATACGAAACGGCCGCGAAACTCTTTTCTTTGGAGGCCATGACAAATTCTTATAATATTGCGGAATATCAGGGAAACAGTGGATATAAGATAAAAAGGGCCAAGAAAAACGCAGTAAACGTCAAAATAAGTGAAAAGCAAAAAAATCAACTCAAAACACACATTTTGAAATCCGTTACAGAACTTATGGAACACCCTGTACAGTAAACTGTGAGGCATTGGACGTGAGTTAAGGAAGGGAAAAAGGCGAGTTATGAGCTCCTTCTTGGACGTTCGAAATCTGTGTTCGCTGGCTGATCTCTCTTCGGTATACACACCGTGAAATCTCAGGAAGCGCCGATCCATGGAAAGCAACTCGTCCATCGTCTCTGGCCCTTTTCCATGAAATGCGCCGTCGAAAAGACTGCACATCCACTCTCAATCTACGTCTTTCCAAATGGTGACTGACACTTCGTGACATATTCTTCGGCGGCACTCTTCCACAATCCCGTCAGTTTCCTCGCCATCTTACAACTCCAGCTGTATTCGCACAGAGTCCAAAAGACATCGTGACAGAATTCAAACGGAACAGAATCCATCATAAGATAGCCTGGAAGCGGTTACGAAAGTAGTAATCCTCTTTGTTCACGCTGCAACACGACCACAGTTCTGAATTACACAAAGCACGAAGAGGCACGTTCTACAGAGCTTCCCTAGTTTCCACGTGTTTCAATCGATACACTAAATTTCATGTCATTCTCAAGTTGTCACCGCGATCATTCGTATTTTGAAGCACAGAAGCTATTTATTCAGGGGTAAAGTTCATCATCGTCTTCTGAGTCGCTCAAGTCAGTTATACCTATGCTTTTAGTCATGTCACAAAATCTCACAGTACCATCGGCACATACAGGATCACACCGTAGGTACGATCCATCTGGTTTCGACCAAGTAATATACATCTCACGATTTCCACGAAAAGCATACCATTCTTCGCGTGTGGTGATATGCGCTGGCACCGCGATTTCCATCAGTTCATCCTTGGTAACCCCAGCGGGCCCATAGGAGTATCCACAACAAACTCCTGCGATCCACAGCCGAAGAACGGTTTGCGCGATCTTGATTGTAACCTTGCAATGCTCAAACGTAATGTTGCGAGTAATGAGAAGATCGACAATGAGTTGCTCCATTTCATCGCTTTCAGGCCAAGTACCGTAAAGTGCGCATGAACCAAACCGAGTATTATTCTTCGCTTGAGTGGCTAGGAAGGCTTCACTTTCCGGGCCGAGGTAGGGAAAGTTGAGACGATAGTACGAGGAGAGGTGGTGGAAGAGCTCGAGATACTCTAGTCCTGTTTCCCTTCCGCAATCTTGATCGATGTGCAGCGTACTGTAGGGCATTGGACGTGAGTTGAGGTAGGGAAAAAGGCGAGTTATGAGCTCCTTCTTGGACGTTTGAAATCTGCGTTCCTCAGCGTATACCTCGCTGGCATACAAGTCTTGAAATCTTACGAAGCGCCGATCCATGGAAAGCAACTCGTCCATCGTCTTTGGGACTTTTCCATTAAATCCACCGGCGAAAAAACTGTACATCCATTCACCATCTACGTTTTTCCAAATGGTGACTGACACCATTTGGACATTTTTGACATATTCTTCGGCGGCACTCTTCCACAATCCCGTCAGTTTCTTCGCGATCTTCTTACAACTCCATCTGTATTCGCACAGAGTCCAAAAGACGTCGTGACAGAATTCGTACGGAACAGAATCCATCGAAGAGAGCCTAAAAAGGGAATCAAAGTGTCAATTCTCCTTGTTCACACAGTAACACGGTCACTGTTCTGGATCACGCGAAGCACGAAGATGCACTATAGAGCTTCCTAGTTTTCTCAACGGTTCCACGTGTTTCAATCGATACACATCCTCTTGGTGTCATTCTCAAGTTGTCACCACGAAGATTCGTATTTTTCGCCCATTGTGTTTTGCCTGATCATAAGAAACGATTATGAAACAAAGTTTATTTTAAAATAAACTTAAACCAAACAAAATCATTAAATAAGCAAGCAGACGAATGGCGGATAGCGAACGACGGACGCGTTGAAGCAAATGAATCGGAGAGCTTTCTATCTAACTGATCTTGACATATGTAGCTTGCGTACAGGATGGCGCGATTACAGAAGCAGTCATGCGCGGACAGTCCTCGACCTCAAATAGCCCATTTTTGACGACCACGCAAAGCTGCAGTTCTTTGACAAACCAGGCACCCTAAAAGAGAATGAATCGCTGGTAAAATGCTATGTCGTATACCTTGGCTTTTGACATAGCACACTGGATCTTCAGCTTGGTACTGAAAGCTGTGGGAACCACAGTGACCGGAACTGAGTTCCCGTGGTATTGTCGCGCCAGAGCAGCAAATTCATTGCGGATCGACACTGCTTTGGGACTCTTGAAAGCGAAGATTCCGGCTTTGAAGTAGTCCTCCTGGGACAAGATATCACCGTGTTTATTGAACTCGTGGCTCCTAAAGGCGAGTCGTCCGTCTCTAGAGAATTCCCATCAATCATACCAGAACGCTTCATTGCCGTTCACGTCGGTCAGGTTGGGCCAGTGGACTTCCAATTCAGAGATGATGCGCTTGTCGGTGACCGAAAATGGGATCGTCCTGCTAAGAGTTTTCCGAACCCTGAAATGAGTTTTTCAGTAATGGAAGCAGGCACTCTGTTCTTACCATAGACCATGTACACTTAAAATTTCTCTGGTGATGGAATTCTGGGACCAAAAGTTTCGGTTGCTCAATGCCAAGGTGATCCTTCCTGAGATGGGGGTTTTGGTTGCCAACGTTGCCGGAGCCATAGTGGGGAGTGGAGCGGACTCAGAGTTCGTCTTCGACACGACCGCATCGAGTCGGTCCTTCGGTGATGTCCCATTGAAGTAGTCGACGATGGAAGGCGACCAAAGGTTGTACCGAGGACCAGCGAGGACGTCGTGGGCAGCAACAGCGAGGAAAAAGAAGAGGAGGGCCATCTTGGATGGTGCCTCGGTGAGTGTCGCATGAGCTTCAGGCCCTGTTTTATATTCAACGTCTTACTTATCAAAATTCACTTTTCAAACAATAAATTTTATGTGTTTCACCGTCGAAATGAGATTTTCAAATGAACACCTGTGTTGAAGCACCCTTCTGAATTGGTTCTGTGTCGAAATCGCCCAGTTTCATTTCATCGAAAGGAGACAAATCCTATGTAGGCATGGCAAAATAAAAAGACATTTTGTCGTGTCTTCTTTCAGTTTCTGCCTGCGATTGTTTTCATGGTCTTGTTTGTTAGACACATATGAACTTTGGGATTTTTCATTTGAGTCGATCGGTTGGGTCGTCCGTTCGATCTCTCAGCAATGAGCTGATTGAACGGTTGCTCCTGGCTACCGTTGTTGGTGAGGTTCTTACTAATCACCCCGCTCCACTTTGTCGGGACGGGCAGAAATCCGAACCAGATCTCGCCGAGCAGACAGTTAGAACTGTCCGCTCCGGTTGATTATCCGCTTCACGGCGTCGAAAAGTACGGGGGGCACATTCCAAATGGGCACATTCCTAAGCGGGAGCCTAAGCCACCCAGCCTGGATGCTAGCCTTACGCAAAATTAATACGGGGCTCGCTTTGCTCGCCTGCAACCTCAAATATCTGGGCATAAGCCTAAGGTCTTGGAGCCAGGCGGTAAATGAAAGTGGCGGTAAACTTTTGGCGGTAATTTTTTTGACGGTATTTTACTAACACGGGTACTTTTGTATACTTTTTGTTGATAAGTTTCAATGGCGCCCGGTTAGCTCAGTCGGTAGAGCACCAGACTCTTAATCTGGCTGTCGCGGGTTCGAGCCCCGCATCGGGCTAACATTTTTCATCTTCTTTTCCCATGTCCACTCAAACCGGTATTTTCAAGGTTCTCGCGTTGATGAAACGATTCCGGTGGAGACAAAGAATGCAGATGTGTGCCCGCCAAGGACTCATTCTTTTTCCTCAAAGGCGTTGAACCTCTTATCACAACATTCGCTTCTCCAGAGCAAAATCCGAATTGATTGGTCGTTTTCTGCACTCCGTCGACCCGACCGTCATCTTCTCCCCCTCCAACCGTTATCAGATCGCGCCAAGGTTGTTGCATTCCCGTAATCGTACACGTTCGCGACTCACGACGGCGACGTCAGCGGAGGCGCCTTAAACGCCGCCGTAAAACGGTCTCTTCTCCATCTTCGCGCTGTTTGTCAGTGCAGCAGGGGTTTGGGCAAACTTTGCTGACCTTGAGCACCGCTTGCAACGGCACCATCAACAGCAGCAGCGGCTCCTCGGCCAGGTAGCTACCGCGCTTCATCGATTGACCTTTGCCCCTTGCGCACTTCATCCTCCTATCACTCCCGTGTTACAGCACGCGCCCCACCGACTTTTTGTGCCACCGTTGTCCGCGCCCGTCGACCCCTTCAGCGCCGCGCGAACAGTCCGCCGTTTGCATTATGCATTACGCCGGTGCGTCGTCGACGGCGATAACTCATCGTTTCAGCGCCGCTCCTTCGCCGCTCCTCCGGTCTCCATATTTGCATTTCTTCGCCCGTGTCTCATCGCCTCTTCGCGCTCTTTCCGCTTACGGCGCCATCGTACACACTCACTTTAGCTCGTAAATTCTGTACTATATGGATGGCCCTCAATGGTTTGCCTTCAAGCTTGGACGGAAGGGCCTTCTCCAAGGATCTGTTTTATTTCTTTTTTCGAAAGATGTTGCTATTTAAAATTCATCCATATCGATCACCCCTGTACAGTTTTATGAGTTGTTGTGGCGGCGTTATCCCAAAGAAGTAGAGATCTGTGATCAATTGGAACCCTCAATAATGTTCCTCGCACTTTTTGGAGTGTTTATGTCGCTTCTCTTTGAAGGTGCGAAGGCGTCCTATCGCAACTACTTCCCTATATGGCCCCTCAAAAACAACCACTGATTTCGATATGAAAGTGCAATGTGGTCCACTGATAACAGCCCACTATTCTAGCAACAAAATAACTATCTATGGCATCTGTGGCCTAGTAACTGAAAGGCTCTTTTCATGGAAAAACAGATGGATCTCATGATAATAGAGCAATTAGGATAATCCCTTTTGATTCTGCCGCCCTCACTTTCGCACCTAGAAGTGACCCTCAAGAAGTTCGCTTTCTTTAAAACATGCTAAGAGACTCTTTCTTTAAGAAACCGATGGATTGAGCAACCTAACTGGATGGTGTTCGCTTCTCTTTGAAGGTGAAAAGGCGTCCTATCGCAACTGTTTCCTTATATGACCCGCTAAAACAAACTCTGTAGTACACACTGATTTCGATATGAAAGTGTAACGTGGTTCACTGATAACAGTCCACTATTCTAGCAACAAAATAACTATATGACCCAGTAATTAAAAGGCTCTTTTCATGGGCACTTCCATTTACACTAGAAAAGTTGCAGAAACAGATGGATCTCATGATAATAGATCAATTAGGATAATCCCTTTTGATTCTGCCGCCCTCACTTTCACACTTACAAGTGACCCTCAAGAAGCTCGCTTTCTTTCAACTCTCTTCTTTTGAGAAAACGATGGATTGAGCAGCCTGAATGGTGTTGTATTCTGAACTTATACATTCGTTTGACTGACTGCTTACTAGCCACCTGGCCTGTTGAAAAAGTGGAATTCGGACCGCCCTGATCATGAAAACTGTCAGCTTCAGCTGAAATTTTACATTCCGTGATTTATAGCGACCATATGTGCGATCGCTGAGCTATTCTCGACTTGGTTGATCGCGTTGATCCTCTTATTGACCGTATTCATTGATCTTTACAGACATGCCCCGGCCGTGGCTAGTCCTAGGACTAGCGGTCGCCTTCGGCGTTCTCGCCACGGCGACGGTCGTCTACGACCAATACGACAACGGCGAGCTGCGAGAGTTCGCCGTCAGCAACGAGAGAGCCTTGTTTCCGAACATTTTCAACCTCGCCACCGGGTCCGTCATCACGGCCAGCGCCACTTGTGGAGAGAAGCAGCCGGAAATCGCCTGCAAACTAACCGAACACGTGTTCAATCGGTGCGTCGTTTTTTGTCAATACGAGGGATACGGTAGCGCGCGATGGACGAAGCGCGAATGTTGCGAAAACATTCGTTTAGAACGGGGGAAGGGAAGAATGTTGAGTGGTCGAAATTCTAAACAAAGCCACGGGCCGAGTGATAAGTCATGAAGATTGCATTTAGATAAGGTGTGGCACAATTCAAAATATTCGATTAACAGAAGGATTTTGTAGTGCAGCGATGGGAAAAAAGGAGTGTTAAAAAGCTGACAAATAATGCAAGATCTTGATAAGGAAAACACAATCTTAAGTTGGCAAAAATTTCGAAAAAGGGCGACATAATGAGGTGAAGAACCTAAGGGTCAAATTCGCTTCCCTTCTGCACAAAAAGCGCCTCAATAAACAACATGAATCGTGAATTGAGGGCCTACTTCGTATGATCTTATAAGCCAAGCCTCTTCAATGTAGAATGTTTCAAAATAGTCGACTAACAGAACGATTTAGTAGTGCATTCATAGGAAAACAGGGTTGTTAAAAAGCTGACAAGGAATACGAGATCTTGATGAGGAATACGCAATCTAAAATTTAATCTACATGTCTGCTTCACGACCTCAAATTAGGCATAGTTAATTGGGTATATTTTGGCAAAAAAAAATGGAAAAAAGGCGACATAAAGAAGCGAAGAACCAAAGGGCCAAAGGAGCTTCGCTTTATGTTTGGGGCTCCTCGATAAATGATTTGAATCGTGAATTGAGGATCTACTTCCTGTGATTGGCCTAGCTACTTGAAACTCCATGTTAACTCTCCCTTTTCAGGATGCCCCAATGTGCCTGGTGCGACAACAACCACGTCCTCATGCGCCATCCGATCGAATACGCCATCGACGGAACGGAGAAGTACTGGCAGAGTCCGTCGCTCTCCAACGGCCTCGACTACGAGCGCGTCACCATCGACATCGACCTCCGCCAGGAGTACCAAGTGGCCTACATCATTCTCAAGAGTGGCTCCTCGCCCCGACCGGGAACCTGGGTCATCGAACGCTCCATCGACGGTGTCGACTACCACCCATGGCAATACTTCGCCATCAGCGAGCCGGAGTGCATGAAGACCTTCGGCGTTCCGGCTACCGTAGGCGTTCCTAAGTTCAAGAACGACTCCGACGTCATCTGCACGCCTGATTTTTCCAAGTTGGACCGGCTGGAAAGGGGCGAAGTCCATCTCTCGCTCGTCAACGGACGTCCCGGGGCCAATAAGCCGACGGCCGAGCTGCAGGAGTTCACCCGGGCCCGGTACATTCGGCTTCGTCTCGTGCAGCTGAAGACCCTCAACGCCGATCTGATGATTGTGAACCGCAGAGTGGACCACGACCGTCTCGACGAGTCCGTCACCCGTCGCTACTTCTACACCATCGCCGATATCAGTATCGGAGGCCAGTGTATCTGTAACGGTCACGCTGAAACTTGTCCTAGCGACCCCGTCACTGGAGTAAGAAGGCTATCTTTTCTACCGTAACTAAAGCGATATTTCAGCAACTGAGATGTGAGTGTCGCCACAACACTTGTGGAGAATCGTGCAACAAGTGCTGTCCTCTCTTCAATCAGCTGCCTTACGAGCGTGGAACCCACGAGAATCCCAACATTTGTCAAGGTAGGTGACGGTCTAGACTTCTAGACTCATGTGTAGACAAACAACTACCGTTTGAAATAACGATTACCCTATTTTGAATAGACTCAAAGGCAGATGTACATCATTCTAGTTGGGTAGATTAGTGATATTGCGAGGTATCTGATGAATTATAGACATAGACATTAAGACTATAGACCAGACCAAAAAATCACTTCTGTAAAACCGTCAAAAACGTTTCATTTCCGTTTATATAGTGGTGGTACAATATCCCATTTATCCATCTGTCTGTAATAACACATGTCTGTCTCAAGAAAAGACATACTCCCATGTGGTCTAGTGGTTAGGATTCGCGGCTTTCACCCACGCGGCCCGGGTTCGATTCCCGGCGTGGGAAGAACTTTTTCTTTTTTCATGCCAGTTTATCTTGTATTCTCTTTCTTTCAGCCTGTCAATGCTTCAACCATGCCGACAGCTGCGAGTACGACGAAGAAGTCGCTCGACAAGGCCTCAGCATGACCCCAGAGGGAATCTTCGAGGGTGGTGGACGTTGTATCGACTGCCGCGACAACACCGAGGGAATCAACTGTGAGCGCTGCAAGGACGGCTTCTACCGTCCCTCTGGCATTACCCACTATCGCCAGGACGCCTGTCGCGACTGTGACTGTGACCCCGTCGGCTCGGAGCACGGCACTTGTGTGAAGGGTGAAGCGGACGCCATCAGTGGCCAGCAGCCTGGAGACTGTATCTGCAAGCCCGGATTCGGAGGACGTCGCTGTGACCGTTGCGCGCCTGGCTACCGTAACCACCCGATCTGCGAGCCTTGTCCGTGCAATCAGGCCGGTTCCCTTAACTTCGACTCCTGCGAGGAGACGTCTTGTCAGTGCAAGGCTAACGTCGAGGGCGTCTACTGCGATCGATGCAAGCCCGGATTCATCAATCTCGACGCGAACAACCCTCAGGGCTGTCAGCAGTGCTTCTGCTTCGGACTCACCGGAGAGTGTGAGGAGAAGGAGCTGAAGGCTGTCGAGCTGAGAGACTACAAGGGATGGAATCTGACCGACTACTTCGGAAGGGTCAACATTCCGGCCAAGGAGGAGAACATCACCAACATGTTGATGTTCAGCGCTTCGGACTATAAGGGAATGAACCTTCACTACTGGAAGGCTCCGAGGACTTTCTCCGGCAACCTGGTGAGTAATCCTGCCTAAGAAGACCTAGAACCGATCTGTTTTCAGCTCAACAGCTACGGCGGCTACCTCAAGTACCACGTGTACTATGTGCCCTCCCCAGGCTCCGCCGGCAACCAGTCACATACCCTCTCCGACGTGATCATCGAAGGAAACGGCATCAAACTCGAGTACTACAGTCGCCAGACCCTTTTCCCCCGAGAGAACATCTCCCAACTCATCCCGATCCGCGAGGGAAACAACTGGTTCAACTCGCTCACCCGGCAATATGCCGAGAAGGCCGACCTGATGCGTGTGCTGGCCGACGTGTCGTACGTGCTGGTGCGCGCCGTCTACAAGAACGACCAGCTCCAGTCGAGGTGAGTGTCGCTGCGTGCCAGACGCGCCTCAGATGAGTCACGTGCGGAATTGAATGCCGTTTTACGCGTGCGCTCCTAGGGTGGGCGATGGACGAAATCGGAGATGGAGTGGTGCTTGTGAATGGAGAAATCAGGGAGCGGAAAAAGGGAGTGAAAGACTGAGCAAACATGCCGAGTTGAAAGATGAACGTTTGTGGGGGAATGTCTAACATGGTCATACCCGATGTACATCAAATAGAAGAGGCGAAAAATGCTCAAAATTTGAAACTCCAAATACGACAGTGAAGATATATTTTGGTAGATTTTTCGAGGTACAGTAAATCGAGAATCATTGTGATTGAAAACGCTAAAACCTTGGGCCTTCGATGTCCAAAATTCATAAGCAATGATCCCAGAGGAACATGTTTCCCTACATTATTGTGGTCATTGATCGTCTAATACCTGCTACGTCACAAGATTGCCCAGTTGCATATCGACAAGAAGGAACTAGGAATTATATCCAATTTCATCTGCTTAAGTATCTTTTAATAGTATAGTGATCACTAGATGTTTGACGCTGCAGGTGACTTTCGCATTGCTAGCGGTCTCTGTCTATTGAAAACTAAAGATCGGGAACTGACGGCTCTAAGAACAACAGCGACGTCAACAAGCGTGAGGGATTTCCATTGACAAAGATCACCTCCATACATCCTTGTGAAATTTCATCGTTGAATTCCATCTTATCCGGAAGATATGTCACATATTATAATTTCAAGCGGACTACGAAATTTAGTATAACTACGGTGGGTTTCGAAGTAGATTTTTGAACCTCAACGAGCCCAAAAAGCCGAACATTTTCCCTTTAGTGGCCTACCCTAACCACATTCTGAGAATCTGATAGAAAGTTCTAATGGAGAACTTGAACATCATTTATTTTCAAACAGAACCGGACTGACTTTTCGAACCTTACTGGAAGCCGAGAAAATCATGCATGTTCGGTTCGATTTTGTGGTCCACCAGAACCTAAGAATTATCTGATGAAAGAATCATTTAAAAAGTTCTAACTGAACCATTTAATAGAACCCTTCACCTTGCTCTTTCCTGTCTAAATATGATAAGTATCTGAGGTGTGTAAGTGAAGATAAGTGAAATGCCATGTCGGTCTTTCTCCGAATCACAAAGTTACACGACAAATCAGATTTTTTGTCTTTCGTTGTACGTCAGATGGATATGTCATACATTTCAAACACGATTCTTCGAAATATCCGCATTAAAACAAGTACTTTTCAAGGAAAACCAGCGCTTTGCCCTTCATTTTCCAAAGACCAAGATAATGACTCGTTGTGGGAGACAGAGGACGCGATAGCGTTCATTTGAAGGTGCATTTGAGTACCAAAACCCTTTGTACTTTCACCTGATGATTACAATCAAAAATTTATTAAGCACAATAACGCATAAGTGACAGATGTAGGCGAATAATAACCTCAATCACATATATCTTCTCTTAGTCACCCCTCTATTCCTCATCAGAACGTTCCATGGCGTTCCGAGGCCCTGATTGAGGCGATCGAAGGGCTGCCTCACGTAGTGACCGATACTAGCCAGCGCCAAAGTCGGAATTGACCAATTGGAATCTTCTTCATTCTCCTGGACATTGTGTTTTGGATGGTTCTCGAGCTCCAGTTCGAGGTCGAACAATGGGTGTGAATATGAGAGGGCGAGCAGAAAGGCCAGGAAAACAGCCACCAGTGGGGACATTATGAGACGATTAAATGAGGGGATTGAAGAAGAAGGCGGCAGACCCGAGATATGCGAGGAAATCCTATCCGCCAGTGTTTGTTTTGTATAATAATCCGCCCCCTTTCAGCATCTATGGCCTGTCGTTTGACTCCGCCGACGGAGAGGTGATCGTCGGAAGCGATGACCAACCCGCGGCTAAGCGCATTGTGGAAGTGTGTCAATGTCCGGAGAACTTCGCTGGATACAGTTGCGAGGTTAGCAGAGGTTGAAAATACGGAAGAAGGTAGAAAAGGACATGTTTAGAGCTGTGTCAAGGGATACCGTCGTGTGAACAATCAGCTCTATGGCGGACGGTGCGAGAAGTGCAACTGTGGAGGTCACACTGATGAGTGTGATCCGCACACTGGACGTTGTCTCAGCTGTCAGGTAAGGAAATCTCAGATAGGTTCGACGATTCACACATCAACAAATGACGTAAATTAGAAGAGGAAGACGAAAAGTGTGAGCACGAATCCTTATAACAGGGACAGATTTCGTCAGTTTGATCCGTGTCACAGACGTCTAGACGAGATATTCCAGATTCTTAGATTTGTAAAGCATCAAAATTACACATAAATGCGAAAAAACGGGCAAAGACTTCAGACTGGTTTACGAAGTCATGCCAGACGTCTGTCTGCAATAATACACCGTCGGTGACCTTTCAGACAACCTCCCATGTGGTCTAGTGGTTAGGATTCGTGGCTTTCACCCACGCGGCCCGGGTTCGATTCCCGGCATGGGAAAACTTTTTTGTTTGTTTTAAATCGTGTTTAGTTCATTTCCAAATAATGTTCTCGAGCGGCTCTTATACTTAGCCGTGTTATTTTCAAAAGCACCTTTGTCGCACTCTTCACATAGTCCACTAGAAACTGCTAATTGGACAAGATCTCTGCTACTGTTCGTTTTTGGACATGTCAAGGGCCTATTTTCAGTTCTTTTTCCTCTTTTAACCGCGTAAATTCACAGATTTTGGCCATAGTCATACGTACAAGGACACTGGATTTTAATGGGTGAAAAACGAAGCCAAAGAACACAACATTAGTTCAATTTAGAAGCCTCACTAGGAGGAATTAGAGAGAAAGGGCTTCTTCAATAGAACAGCACAACATTTCATATAACTAGATCCACTGGAACCAGATTAAGCACATAAGCAGGGATTTTGTGCACACAGCTAATACATATACAAAAAGCAAAATAGGGTGGCCTGTATGAAGTCCTTCATTTCAGCACAGCACCACCGGAGATCGTTGCGAACGCTGCATCGATGGTCACTACGGTAACCCCTCGCTCGGCGGCGAACTCGGCGCCTGCCAACCCTGTGCCTGTCCCAGCATCGACAACAACCACTCCACTCAATGTGCCCTTAGCCAACTCGTTCTGGAACTCCCGGCCGGAGCCACTGGTCAAGACGCCTATGTGTGTACGGCCTGTGAAGAAGGCTATGAAGGCACAAAGTGTGAAATCTGTGCCGACGGATACTTCGGCGATCCTCTCAGCGCCAACGGAACCTGCCAGCCTTGCCAGTGTAACGGAAACACCGACGAGATGGCCATTGGAAACTGTGACCGTAAGACAGGCGAGTGCCTCAAGTGCATTGGACACACCACCGGGGAACACTGTGAGGTGTGCAAGGAGAACCACTGGGGTTCGGCGCTGGCTCACACTTGCAAGCCTTGTGGCTGCCACAGGACTGGAGCTACAGATCTGCAGTGCAATGTGGATACGGGAGACTGTGAATGTAAAGAGAACTACGAAGGAAAGCAGTGTGATCGTTGTAAGGTGAGTCTATTTTTGATCTCAATTTCATTTTTTTCAAATGTACATTTTTAGGCCGGCCATGGAGACGTCGACAACAACTGCCCAGCCTGTGAATGCAGCGGTATCGGCGCCATCGGCTCCGAATGTGACCAGATCTCTGGCCAGTGCACCTGCAAGACCGGAGTGTTCGGCAAGAAGTGTGACATGTGCCAGCTCGGCTACTATAACTTCACCGACTCGGGCTGTCAGTTCTGCCACTGCGACGAGTACGGCGCCATCGACGGCGGCAAATGCGACAACGTGACCGGAAAGTGCGAGTGCCGTCCGAACGCCGACGGCCTCATGTGCGAGAAGTGCGTCGACGGCTTCTTCAACATCACCTCCGGAGAGGGATGCCAATCCTGTGGATGCTCGGCGACCGGCTCCCTCAGCGAGCAATGCGACATCCACTCGGGACAGTGCGACTGCAAGCCCGGCGTCACCGGCCTCAAGTGCGACAAGTGCGAGCCGAACCACTACGGATTCGACGATGAGGGCTGCAAGGAGTGCCAGCGCTGCCCGGCGCCTGGCCAAGTGTGCGATGCCGTCACCGGAGATTGTGTGTGTCCCCAGAATACAGTCGGCGAGATGTGCGAGAACTGCACGGCCAACGCCTGGAACTACCATCCTCTGAAGGGATGCGAGCTTTGCGAGTGCTCCGACATCGGCGCCGAGTCAACGGAGTGTGACACCGCCACCGGACAGTGCAAGTGCAAGAGCGGCTATGTAGGCACGAAGTGCGACCGCTGCACTCATGGCTACTTCAACTTCCCCAACTGTGAGCCGTGTAACTGCAACGTTGCCGGCACGAACCCGGCCTCCTGCAATGGAGATCAGTGTCTCTGTGACGAGAATGGACAGTGTCCTTGCAAGAAAAACGTGAAAGGTCTGAAGTGTGACGCCTGCGACGCGAACTCCTTCTCCCTGGAGGAGAACAACCCGCTTGGCTGCACGAACTGCTTCTGCTTCAATCGCAGCAACTTCTGCGTGCAGAGCAACCTCGTCTGGCAGCAAGTCTACGCCGACGACCGCCGCATCGTTTTCGGTGAACCGGCCGAGCTCTATAGCCGCAAGAACAACTTGAACATCCTGAAGGAATACCCCTTGAACTACTCCAGCTACTTGACCGATGCCACCCCTCTCTACTGGCCCATGCCGAACAAGTTCCTCGGAGACCGTACCACTTCCTACAACGGATATCTGCGATTCAAGATCTTCAACGACGACAAATACCGTCGCATCGACAACGCTCTTCCCGACACCAAATACTTCAATCTCTTCCCTCAGGTGGTCATCGTCGGCGCTTACCGCAAGGAGCTCCGCTACGAACCCGACGAGATCAGCCAGGACGGAAAGTACCGCGTCCACCTTCACGAGAACAACTGGCGCTCGGCGAAGACTCCCGACCGGAGGGTCACCCGCCAAGAGATGATGATCGTTCTGCAGAACATCCAGGCCATCTACGTCCGTGCCACCTACATCTACCCCAGTCCCCAGAGTCAGGCGTCCATCAGCGAAGTCAGCCTCGACATCGCCACCTTCGAGAACACCACCGACGCCGAAAGCCAGATCGCCATCGGCGTCGAAATGTGCGATGCCTGCCCGCAGGGCTACACAGGACTCTCGTGTCAGAAGCCGGCCGAGGGATACTTCCGCAAACTGAAGCCGGACTACTTGAACGATCCCGACGAGTTGGTGCTTGTGGGACACGCGACGCCTTGTGCCTGCAATGGACATTCGAACACCTGCGATGGAGAGACTGGAAGCTGCACGGTAAGTGGACAAGGGGATACATGGAATAGCCTGAGAAAACGACCCAAAGAAAACACTCTTTGACTTTATTTCCAAAATCAAGAGTCCTATTACTTGATTTGGCCGGCTTAGTAAAAGTGGATCACTTTCAGAACTGCGACCACAACACACAGGGCGAATTCTGTGAGAAGTGCAAGAAGGGATACCATGGCGACTCGCGCGAAGGCACCGCCGACTCGTGCCAGAAGTGCGCCTGTCCCCTGGCCGAGAACAGCTTCTCCGACACGTGCCAGAGCTACGCCTACGGTCGTGGATACATCTGCGACGCCTGCAAACCCGGCTACACCGGTCAGTACTGCGAGAGCTGCTCTGTCGGTCACTACGGTAACCCGAACTCGCCTGGAGGCTTCTGCCTCGAGTGCGGATGCCACCCGCATGGCTCGAAGTCCCCCACTTGTGAAGCCACCACTGGCCAGTGTGAATGTCTCGATGGAGTTACCGGGCGTGACTGTTCGCGTTGTCAAGAGCGCCATGCCTTCATTGGCGGCGTCTGTACTTCTTGTGATCAGGGTTGCACGAAGATTCTCATGGAGAACATCGACGAGATCAAGGCGAACATCGCCGACATGGACCTGTCCAACTTGAAGCCCGTGCCGAGAAAGCGTCTCGAGCGCATCGAGAAGAACATTACCGTAATCGACGAGATCATGGACTCGATCCAGAGCGTCAAGGACGAGGCGGCCAATGTGCTCAACCAGGACGCCCCCGAGAGATCGGCGCTCTTGGCCGAGAAAGGCATCATCGTCGACCAGGCCTCTTACCTTCTTGGACGCATGAATAAGTCTCTGGACACGATCACGAAGTTCGAGGATGAGGCGATGAGAACGTCCGAAGAGGCGCAGAAGCAGTACGCTTTCATTTACCGTGAGTGTAGGCTCCCCTATGTCTAATGAATCCATGCCTTTTCCAGATCTGATTAACCAGCTGAATCAGTTCATCCTCACCGGAGGAAGCTCTCAATCGGCGGCGGCTGTCGCTTCGATGATCACTGAAGCGGAGGCTTATCTCGATGGTATCAAGCGGCGAGATGAATACATCAGCAAGCGGTACTCGAGGGGACTCAGCGAGCTTGAGTAAGTTAACGAAAAAACTAGATGTAGAAAGGGCCGAGAAGAAGCTCACTTACAGAGCTACATAGGCTAGACCCCTTTGACCTCTATGTTCATTTCTTTCCCTTTAGAAAAGCCGAGGAACTCCTCGCCAAGGTCAACGAGAAGAAGCTCAACGAGACGGAGTTCAACACGCTCCGCGAAACGCACGACAAGATCCGCGATATGGTAGAAGATGTCCGCGACACTCTCTGGATTAAGTCACACAACCATACCACCTCCACCGAAGGCCTTATCCGCGTGGTGGAGCGCCGTCTGGAGAAGTTCCGCGATGAGAAGGCCGACATCGAGGACATCCTGGCTAAGGCCATGGCCGACAGCACCCAGGCGAACGACCGGGTCAACGCCGCCAAATCCGAACACTTCATGAGCATCTACGACGACTACCGTCTCTTCAACGATTCTCTCATCGGAAACGTTGCCGAACAGTCGGATAAATGCGTGAAGATGGCTGACAAGTACGCCCAGCTCCTCAACGAGTACAAACGAGAGTACGCCCACTCGTCCCAGCAGCATGCCAAGGAACTGGAACATGAGGCTAGGCGTCTTGAAAAGTACAGTATCCCGTAGTACCGCCTCTAATAGTCACATTACAGTATCCTCGCCGATGCCAAGCACGCGGCCGAGAATCCCGTACGCGCCTCCAACGCCTACAACGACATCGGAGCCGCTTTGAAGAACGCCAGCGACGCGGCCGAAGTGGCGAACAAGGCCGCCGAGAAGGCCTACGAAGATGTCGATCCCACGTCGGAGACGTCGATGGTGAAGGCCGTGGCGAACTCTCGAGAGGAATCGGAAGAGCTAACCGAGAAGGTGAAGGAGATCGACGACGCGGTCTCCGGAAATGAGATCTCCGATGGCCAGGCTGATGTGTCCCGCAGGATCAAGGATATCAGCGACACGATCGAGAAACACATTTTGAAGAAGCAGGCTAAGCTGCAAGGTAAGGAAAGGGATGAGGAATACAGTAACGTTCCCTTTAGACGACTTCGGCCACTTCGATGACAACAACGACCGTCTCAAGAACCTCCGTTCCATCGACGAGAGCATGGTGATCGTTGAAGAAGCGCACGGAAACGTGACCAAGTTCGCCCACACCATCGACGAGATCGAGAAGGACGTGAACGCTCTGAAGGACGTCGATGGACAAGGAATCCGTGATGTCATCATTGATGGTGGGATACTGTTTCTTGGAGACTGTTTTATGAGAATGTTTAAGTGAAAAAGCAAAATGAAGAGCTCCAGAAGGTCCAATCCACCTTTGACTCTTCGCGTCGGGACACCGCCGACCAGGAGAAGGAGATCAAGGAGCTCAACGATCAGCTCTCGGCCCTCAAGGAGAAGATCAAGGAGGCGCGCGAGATCGCCTCGAAGATCACTATCGCCACGAAGTCTTCTCAAGAAGGCACCTGCGTCCGCTCCTTCATCTCCCCGGCCTACCCGTCTCCCACGAATTCCTTCTCCATCCGCTACCGTCCCACCGAGAACGTCCACGACTCGCTGATCATGTTGACGCGCACTCGCGGAACCCGTACCCAGGCCTCCGAGCACTTTGCCATCGAACTCAAGGAGCGCCGCGTGGTCGTGCACTGGGACATCGGAAGTGGAAGTCGCCAGGCGACCAACACCTACACCCTCAGCTACATCCCACCTTCGGATCGTTTCACCTGGTACCACATCGATGTGACCCGCAACGGCAACGCCGTCACGGTTACGGTAGCCAAGAAGCAGACGCGTCGCGAAGAGGGTTCCCTGACCATTGGAGAGCCTGTGGAAGTGAAGGTCGGACAGGTGGACAGCACCCAGGACGTCATCTTCAATACCGTACCCGGACAGACCGTGGTCACGCTTGGATCCACCGATTCCAAGCTGTCCGAGAAGGTGCCCGTTTCCACGCACCGCTTCCGTGGTACGGTAGGCGAGCTGATCGTCGACGGCGAGACCATTCCCCTCTGGTCGTTCTACCACTCCACTGGGCAATGTGACGGTGCCCCCGCCGTGGACAAGCCCAGCGGTCAGGGCCACATGTTCCGCAATGGCTACGCCCTCGTCCGTTCCGCTGTCAGCAAGATCGCCAGCCCGAGTCTGCAGATCGTCTTCCGCGCCTACTCCCCCTCCGGACTCCTCTACTTCCGCGGAAATCCCGAGGCTAAGGACTTCATCGCCTTAGAGCTCCGAAACGGAAAGCTCGTCTGCAAGATCAACCTCGGAGGAAACTCGTCCGTCGAGCTGGCCACCGAGAAGGACAACTACAATGACGGCCTCCTGCACAACGTCTTCTGCACGGCCCGCAAGGGAGAACTCATCCTGAAGGGCGAGGAGAAGTACATCAAGGTCATCCCCGGCGAGAACACCGTCTTCAACGAGCCCAAAGGCGACAACTTCATCGCCGGCGTTCCCGACGATTTCGAGAAGACCGCCTTCGCCGACTACAACATCCAGTGGAACGGCTTCTTCGGCTGCATCCAGCAGGTGAAATCCTCCAGCGCCGACCTCGACTTCGAAAAGGCCGAACGGTCGCTGAACATGCGAAGGGGATGCGCCCTCAAAGACGACAAACTCGATCTCACCGACAAGATCTTCGGCTTCTCGCAACCCGGCTACATCGTCACCCGCGGCATCGAGCTCACTTCCAACGGAAGCTTCGCCTTCACCGCCAAGACCAAGGAGTCGAACGCGACGCTCATCTTCCAGTCGGTGAAGTTCGGCACTAACAAGAGACAGAACCGGCAGGCCAGCGAGGGACGCGGCTTCATCGCGTTCTATCTGTACCAGGGATACCTTGTGTGCCACGTCGGAGTCGACGCTTCACTGAGGAAGGACGTGCTGACGATGCGCACCAGCGACCAGATTAACGATGGACTTCCTCATTCGGTGTTCCTCGCCCGTGAGGGTCAACAGTAAGTGCCCTTCTGAACCCCTTAAAACCTTGTCCATCCATGAGAATTGTTTCAATTCAAACCCTTTTATTTCCAGCTTCTATCTGCGCGTGGACGACAAGGCGGTCGACGTGAAGACCCTCGAAGACGAGACCACCATCGGCTCCATCACCGGTCAGATGTTCATCGGAGGATTCCCCGAGAAGCTCCGTCCCAGCAGCAACGAACTGGCCACCCGATCGCCTCTGATCGGCTGCATCTCCGACATCTACGTTGACTACAAGTAAACCCACCCCATGTTTTTTTCCAATTCCACAAAAAATCATCTTTAGACGAATCGCTGTCGTGCCCGAGATGTACGAAGCCACCCTGGGCACTTGCACCGCCGACGACGCGATGATCGCCTCCGGTAGGTTTGCGCCCTGTCCGCTTTAAGCTCTCCTCTCTTAAGACGAATTCCCATTGGCCGACGAAGAGGCCGCCAGTTTCCTCCGAACCTCCTCAAAATTGAGCCTGCAGCTCACCGAGCCGACGGTGTCGGCCGGCGAGTACCTGGCCTATACCCAGGAACTAGGTATTGACGTGCTTCTGCATGCGGGGTTTCCGCACGGGCTATGGTTCATGCATGCTTGGCACTAACACTCACTAACGTCACTTCTTTTTGACTTTATGGTCATCTTCACTAACTAACTACTAACACTTATCACTCATCATGAAACATTACTTAATACAGGTATAATGAAAAGCCATAACCCTGCTCCTAAGATAACTAACCACTTAAATGCAACCAGACGTGCTCAAAACCACCGGAAGATATGTATTTTTTCAATTAGAAAGGTGTAGCTCACGTCATTAGGCTTTAAATTAGGTGATTTCGTTTCGTTTATACAGAAGTCCGAGAAGAATCAAATGAACAGATAATAGGTGTGTCACGTTTTGGGATGTCATTTTCGTGAGCATTCAAGCGTTAGACCGGTCGGTTTCTTTCGTTTTTCGACTGCTCTCACCTTAGGATACTCTCGGAAATGATATTCCAGACCTCTGTCTAGATGCCCTTTTTGGGTCATCCTGCAGTAGCGCAGTTTCAAGATGGGCTGAATCAATTTAAGGTTTCAAAGGTCCATTAAACCGAAAATTCTATGGTGCACGTATGGTGCACGCATAAGCTATAAATGGTAGAAAGTGTTGAGGGTATAAAGCCCTCTTAACCCACCCTTTTACATTTAGACCGTTCCTTTTTGTGCTTTCAATCGTCCCCTTTTTTGAGGATTTGAACCGTCCTAATTAATCCCAATCCATGAGGACCGATTCAAATCTATGGGCACGGTTAAAGTACCAGCTCATTCCTGATGGGACGGTCGAGATCAAGGGGTTGATCGGGAGAGCATTACACCAGACAGGTGGCTTTGGGTACAATGCAATGTTCTACCAAATATCAAATGGTAAAAATCAATCAAAGCTTTTTGAGAAAACGTAATCGGGAGATTTGACGAACGATGGTTTATGCATGACTGTATGTGCATGTTTGGCCGAAACTTCTCGGAAAAACGTCATTGAAATATTTCATATCTGGAAACCGTTTCACAATCTGTCGACACTATACCTATACCTGTATGATCGATTACAGCAAAACGATGAATTTACAGTGCGCATAGCAATGTCCAGACCACTATCACAACACTAAAACGATTATATCACCTATAACACTTAACATTCCACCTGGCACACCTTTCTGTGACCAAAATAACATCTCTCATTTAGACGAACCAGAGCCGACTGAGTCGAAGCCTGACAAGGTGGAGGATCTGACGAAACCCACTGAGGAGATCCCGACTCGAACCATTGGCCGAGAGGTTGGTTCAGCGTCCTAACTAGCTGATCAGCAAAGCCTTCCTATTTAGTGCCACAAGGGTGAGTTCAACTACGACGGCGAAGGCGCCGCCCTCTTCGGCATCACCACCTCCAGTCACAGTCGAATCAACTTCGAGAAGAAGGAGCAGCCGAATCCGGGCAACTTCCACCTTGACTTCGAGTTCAAGACGACCAAGCCCGATGGAAACCTGTGGATCTGGGCCGCGTACAAGAACTTCACTCGCTACTACATCCTCAACATGGCCAACGGATTCTTGGAGCTCGAGATTCAGGGCCACAAGAAGCCGAAGAACATCAGAATCAAGGGTCGCAAGCTGAACGACAACCAGTGGCACAAGATCGACATCATGCAGGCGAGCCACGAGATGCGCATCAAGGTCGACGACGAGACGCCGCTGACGGTGAAGGACGTGCCCATCCCGAGAGTCATGAAGAAGCGCATGTTCGTCGGAGGAGTGATCTCGCGCCATCGTAGTCGCTTCCAAGAGAAGCTGAAGGTGGCCGGCTTCGACGGATGCATCAGGACGTTCAACGTCGACGATCGGCCGTACGACCTGTTCGAGTCGATGAGGGACGTCGTGCCCTGTTCGCCTCCTTCCAACGCCGCCTACATCCACGACGGCGGATTCGCCACTTTCGATTCGATGGCGAAGTACTCGGAGAAGAGCGTGATCGACGTGTGGGTCCAAATGAGGCCCGGACGCTCCAGTGGACTCATCGCTTCGATCATGAGTTTGAACGAGAAGGAGTCGCCGAGAACGCACCTAATGCTCGGACTGAGAGACGGAAAGGTGAGATTTAGGGGACCGGGTCAAGATGATCCTCATTAAAGGGTCCATCTTTCGATAGAACCATGAAATGACCGCATCTATTTTCAGCCGACCCTCGAGATCAAACACGCGGACAAGAAGTTCGCCTTCAACCACACGTTCAATCGGGACCTCTGCAACGACGAGTGGCACACCGTCCATCTCCAAGTCACCCTCAAGAGCATCACTTTGGAGCTGAACGCCATCAGCGAGAAGGTCAGCGTGCAGATGCCACGATCCGCCATGGCCCTGATGCGCAATCTGCCCGTCCACATCGGAGGTCTTCCCGCCAAGTTGGCCGACTACTTCGGCTACACGTCGATCGTCGGCTGCGTCCGTGGAATGTCGCTCGGCAACAAGGATCTCGACCTGCAGAACGAGGCGAGACGCGTTCTCAAGGTCGCCCCTGGCGCGTGTCCCTACGTCGTCTAACACCGAATAGTGTTCTCATTGTGTTGTTTTGTAATTTTGTGAAGATAAAGACTGATTTCTGCTATAATGCCTTTATTAGAGCGGGACATATGATTTTACTTTACTACAATACACACAGAGTGCGGCCTTCACCTTTGGGCCAACCCTTGCCCACCACTAACTTGCACTTCAGGTCCGGCGTGCTTTCTTGGTTCCAAATGAAATTGTATGTTGTTGCAAATCCACCTTCCACGCACTTTTCAATCCTCGTGACCCCTTCAGGCAACGGCATAGAGAGCAGTTCTTCTTCCGTGATGTTCGTTTTGCCTTTAATTTCAGTCCTATTCCCTGTTTCGTGCCACATCTTGAAGACAGCGTTGACAATCCTCATGGTCACCACAAACTTCCCAGTTTCAGCAACTTCGAGTCGTATCTTGTTGCGCTTCTTTAGAAGGTCGAGCAGAAGGTCTTCCAATTTCTCCGAATGAGGACAATTCGAGAGCTTAACGCTGTTCAGCATGCAGTTCTTTTCAATTTGATTTGCGAGGAAGTCTTCGGAGTGCTGGGGATTGTGGGGAACTTCATCGGGAACGAGAACAGTAGGGAGATGGAGATGGAGACGTCCGAAGACAACATACGATTTGAATACCGCCATATATTCGGCTGACCATTCCGAAATTGTCAGTTCGCACGAAGGAAGAGACTGGGCATTTAAGAATGGAATCATATCCTTGATTAGGTGTTCCTTCGAAATGGCGACTGGCATTGCATAAGAAACACCGCGATAGTCACCTTTACAAACTGTCACATCACAGATTCTCACAGAGCGACGATCAATGGAGTAGAATTCTTCGAGCGAAATTGCAACCATAAGGTCCTCGTCTATTGTCTCTGTTATTTTGCAGAACCATTGGTCTTCCTCTCCCTTCCAAACTGCAATGCTAAACAGCCGTATGTTCTCAGCGGTCATTTCCGATGATCCCGTCAGATCTTTGGCAGCCTGTCCACGTTCTTCTTTTTCCATATTCAGCCGCCCGGAGGTACGAAGTGCGTTTGGGAGGAATCTGAAAGCATTCAGCGGATGAGTCTCAACATACGACCACATAGCAACGACGCACACGCTGTCTTGGCGGTGAGTCATGTCACACACGATTGACTATCATTTCAACTCCTATGGCACTCTTATCAGCCAGTTAATCTTTCATCAAATCGATGGCATTATTACTTCGTCGCATACACGACTCGTATTTCATATCTTACGTGCTCCGATAATCTCGTCCACAAAGTACCAGAATTTTCCAAACTTTTTGACCATTCTTCCCGAAGATTCAGGGCCAGAATATGAGCAAATCTCAAAAAGAATGTGATCACCATTGGTGATCCGACAAGGCCTTTTCTCGGTTATGTTCAACGTCTTCGCCTCCATCGCATCACGCTTCTGGAGGCCAGAAAGTCATTGTGCCTCCTGAAAACGTTTCATCCGCTTTGAATTCTTCTAGTTATCTCCTTGGAGAGGTCTCACCTCTGCCTGATTTCCTGCTCCAGGTAGATGAAGGGTTCTACTCGAACTTCTACTTGCTATGTAGTGCGGTGCAAAATGATAGACTCACCCTACTGAAGTGCCAGTTCTACAATAGCTAGTGAATCTTTGATCTGATCTAGAGTTATTCTCAATGGAGAAGATGATGATTCACGGTATTTGCACGCTTTACTTGATCACTTTTCAGTTAAAATACCCACGTGTATCTGGTTCTAGTACAAATTTAAAAGTTTTGGAATCCCAAACCACTTCGGGATTGTGAAAAATCAATGGAAAGGGAAAGGGAATCACGGAAAATACCAGAAACAGATAGTAAAGCACAAATGAGCAGCGAAAACCAGCCCCCTCCTGTAGATGAGTCTATCATTATGAACCGGTCGATTTTCATGAAGAGACAATATGAGGCCCTTTCTAGACTGATAAGTGCAATTTAAGCGCGGGGGTTTCCACTAGTCTACATGTTTTTCGACGCTCTTTCAGATGTAAGGTGCATTTGAAAACGATTAGACTGGATATTGTAGAACTGGCACTTCAATGGGGTGAGTCCATCATTTTGCACCGCACTGTATATACACGTCGTTGATATAGAAAAGGGCCATGAAGAGAGTAGCACCCTGGGACACGTTAAGGGAACGCAGGGATGAACTCGAATGAGACCATTTCGGGTTGTACGGCTCCAAACCTGGCTTTTTCTATGATCATCTAGTCAAACGGTGAATACCTGGAGTGTTAATTATTTAATTATTAGTTAATTACGACAGTCATGTTGTACGACAAGATGTCAAGAATTAATCCGCAGAAGTCTAAACTGAACACTGCTTTACAGACTCGTCGAGAACATCTTTCTTGATGCGATCCTTTCTGCATGGAACGGCATAAATTAGTACGGGCAGAACAATCACCAAACCGAACGCTGCCAGTCCAACGAAGATACCGGGAACATCTTGTGACTTTGAAAGGTACTTCATGCTTATCGTTCCGTTTCGGAAAATCTCCTTGTACATCGCCATAAGTCGGTCAACTCCATCGTATTCTGCTAGAAACTCGAGATGTTCGCGTTGAATTCCAAGCGTATGGTTTCTACAGTAATCCACGAACAGCGCTTTAACCATGAAACGCGTCTCAGGGAACCAAGACCTTCCCGCGTCCAGAGACACGAAGTCCACTTCGTCACATCGAATGCTCTCCCTGTGGAAGACGCGTTTAAACTCACCTTCATTCCCAACCAACAGATGAGCAGCGAGCTGCAGGAGAGCTGATGTTCTAGTTAATTCAGAGTATGTAAGGCGCCACTTCAGTATGTTCATCAGTCTCCTTCGAGAGTGAAAGCGATTGAGATATGGAGCATCCTGAAAAGCCAGTTATCCATTCACTCATGAGTTCCACTTGCCTCGTCCCGCCCGCTGACGTTGATGTGCTGAGTCTCGAAGTGTACTTCATCGAGCGTCTCTCTCATGATCTTTGACATGATGGCAAATGCTTCCCGATCGCCAAGCGCTTGCGCCTTCATGCGTTGCTCATTGTAGTGAGCATAGGTTCTGAGCGCTTCGATTTGTCGATGTTGAAAATGAGGCAATTCACGTCGGTCACTCCGATAAATGTCGCGTGCAGGAGCGTCGCAAGTGAAAACGGCTTCCATGAACGTTTCAGCGTTCTCACACTGACCGCCGAAGGAAATATCTCGAATGGGTCGAGTACACTCTCGTTCGGCAACATCTAGGAACTTCTCTTTGCTCAAGCAATTATAGTTGACAGAGATTAGGCTGTCCGACCAGGAGCCTTCCGGTACAGCAGGTTCTACAGCACGGTGCAACTCTGAAGATGAGGAAGTAGAATTGTATATCAGGTTGATAAACTGCATACCTCTACACTCAAACAAGTGGCGTGGGCGTGATTCAACAGTCCACGAATTGCTCAAGGGAGTGCCGTACGATGTCGTATTGTAATGCTAAATTCAATAAGCATTATATTTCTTATGCAGCAAATCCTCTTACAGCTCGGCACAGGCGTCCGATCTCCTCCAACGGGCAACCGAGAACTGACATCGGTGACTTCTGAAACTTCTTTTGCTGCCTGTCGAAGTAGAGAACATCCTGGCCTTCATCACAAGCGATCACTTGCGTACTAGGCGTATAGGATCGTGTACAAGGCAGGACGAGAAGGAGTAAGAGTAATGCTACGCTCATGTTCGACCACCGACCGAATGCGGTAGCTATGGTGAAGTACGGATGTAGCTATGCGTATTTATATAACGTTGGCATTACATTTCAAAGCAATGTTCTGTGAACATTACAGGGGAGACGCAGATCGATGGCCGAATGTTACTACTTTGATAGTCTGGGAAGAAAACCTCTCGCACAGATTACGCAATTTCTAATATATACAAATATACTATACAAAATTTACACTCTACTATAGCAAGGTGAAAACGATCGGACTGTAACCTGTGGTGGTTTTTATATCTACTTTAGCTGTGAAATGAGCCGCCGTAAAAAGACGTTTAAAACCGTCATTGCCAAGTTTTTATCTATACATAAAGATGATGATTTCATTGTGTTAAATGTCATAACTTTCACTTGAAAAAATGAGATGTTCTAATTGTAATATACACGGTTCACACCCTCTCGCCAACACGACTATCCATGCATTTGGTATTGCTCAGACAGCATGTGTTATGCCATCGGGGAAAAGGCAGCGCTATGTGAGATCGCCTTAGCCGTATGCGATGCTAAATATGTATCGCTCTAACAGGTTCTGCGGTCATAATAACCACCAGCAATTTTCAACAGGTATCCATTCTCTCAGGAGTTCTCTGTATCTACCCCTGTTCAGTTCAGTTCGAGAAAGTTCTTCAGTTATATGTAAGTGCTCACCACATGTTTAGCCTAATAATAATTGGTAATTTAAGATTTTTCGGTCAATCACGGGCGGCTTCAACGCGGTGGCCATTCGGAAGAGGTTTCGGTTGAGGCGCTTCCTCTCCTTCGGCGGCGGCTGAGTTCTTCTGGTTGCCGGCGTCAGTGGCTGGACGATGGAAAAATTTCCCTCATTCCCCCCTGCTCTCTGAGGGGAATGGCACACAAAGAATAAAAGCCAAAAGCCATTTCCTTTACTAAAGCGCTGGGCTCAAACCAGGTGAGTTTTTTCCTTTTGAGGTTTAGCTAATCCTCCGTATTTAGCGCTTCTTCGCCAAGAAAACGCTGTTGCTCCTAGCGGTTTCCCAGAGAAGACTGGGAACGTATCGAACAATCTGCGAACGATGTGAGAAGAAAGTCAGTGCGATAGAAAAGCATTTTTGTGAGAACCAATGCCAAAAATGTCTGCGACAGAACAAAGGACCATGCCTGGAGGAAAATTACTACAAGCATTGCGAAGAATGCAATTTCGAATTTAAAAGTGAAAATTGCTACATACAACATAAGCAGAAACACCGGCAGAACAAATATTCAAGATGCGATTCGTTTAAATCCTTGCGAAATTTGCAAGAAGGGCTATGAATTCAACAACAAAAAGCCGCATAATTGTGTTTTGCATGAATGTAAGCTATGCAAAGAAAAGGTGCAAAACGAAGAGCACCCCTGTTTTTGGAAATGTCGAAAACCTGAAGCCTTCCACGAACTGCTAAATTCTGATTTTTGATATGGGACGTAGAAACTGTGCAGTCCAAATTGGAGAACGGGGAAATTCAACTTCTAGACAAACATTCCCCAAACTGCATCGTCGTTCAAAAAGTCTGCGAACAATGCTACGGTAATTTTGTGATATTTTAAAACAACAAACAAAAACCCGTATTCCAGATCGTCCCTACGAAGGATCACGGATAAACCGACAATGCTCCATCTGCGGCACACGACAAAGGATCTTCACTTATGCAAACTGTGGACAACTACCTGTCACCGAAAAGTTCTGCGAATGGCTATTTTCGGACAAGACGAATAAAGGATACACCGCTCTCGCCCACTACGGAAGTAAGTATTCAGAATGTGACCTTTCGCACCCCTAAACACACCTGCTTAACGCGCAGCGTCTTAGTGTAACCTGCGCACAAACACCCGCATAGCCTGTCTATTTAGAAATTTAGTTCCTGAGCGAATTTTAAGATAATTCCACCATTTCAGGCGGATTCGATCACTTCTTCATCATGGACTACATTCATAAAACACTCAAAGAAGATAAGGGTAAACCAGACCACCACAAACTGTTCTCCGCACCACCTAAAAATCATAGAAACGGGTGTGAAAATTTTAAAATTAGATGTTTTTACAGCAGATGCTCGCAAACCGTTTTTAACCTTTAAGGATTCTTACAATTTTATTCCTATAGCGCTAGCAAAATTCCCAAAAACATTCGGAATAAAGGAAATGAAAAAGGGATTTTTCCCGTTTTACGGATATGTTGAAGACTTTTACGGTCAAAAATTAGATAAGCACCCCGAGGTAAAGCTCTATGCCCTGCAAAATAGGACACCCGCACGACAGAAGGAATTCTATGAATTTTACAAAGAGCAATGAGATAAACCTTTTGATTTTGATAAGGAATTAGTTGACTATTGCATATCGGATGTAGCTCTCTTAAGAGAAGGGGTGTTAGCCTATAGGAAAATGCAAATGGAACTGACTATGGGTAGCGACGCGAACAGTTTTGGTCTGGACCCTTTTCAGAATTGCTTCTGTATGCTGGTCTTCAAGTAAGTGGTCTTCTTTAAGCCTCCAGTTATATTAGTTTTTTTCAGAACCCCATTTTTGAAACCCGACACAATCGCTAATATATCAGAGAAAGGTTACAGAGCTTCTCAAAAAACCTCACGACAAGCTTTACTGAAACTCCTCCACATGAAGAAAACCGCACCAGGATTATAGCAAGCCAATGGATTCCTCCTATTCCTTGACTGTTTCTAAATTGATCAGGAAGACATGCGTCTGCATTTAGAACGAAAGAGTAACACTTTGTACCGGAGGCAATCAAACGAAGCTGATCTCTACAAAAGTTCCGATAAAGAACCGTTTCGCAAACAAATCTCGTGACAGGACTTTATTTATTTCGATTGTATTCATCGTGTAAAGAGCACAACAATTAAGCACTGATATCTGTCGTGACCGTGTCGGGGCTCCGCCCCGGCGCTCCCGCGTTTCGCGAAGCCGCCTATAAAAGGCGGCAGTCTCCAAGTACAAGGGGAGTGTTGCGAGAAGGTTGCAGTTCACTTGCCGCTCTCCGGCAGTGGTTCCGACCCGACTCTCTGCCCACCAGCAGAGGGTTGGCGGTGCCTCTGTCCGCTTCTGTCCCTGTCTCCTCTGCCACCCGCCGCCGTCTCCTCCGCATTATCCATATCTCTCCCTCTCCGATGTGATTTCTGTTCGGAACTACTCCAATAAAAGCACATTATTAGACTGAGCTTGACCAGGGGAATCACACATTGAGCGCGGAACTCGGTGTCTCCCGGAACCGTTCAGTTTGCGTCGATACTTAAAATTCCATGGAACTCTGAATAGACAACGGCTGTAATTCCACAATATCTTATATGCCCCGATAACCGCATGCACAATGAGAGCGTCTTGCATGGATGGCATGCTTCGAATATGATTTTCACGACTTTATTTCATGAACCAAAGGGATTACGCCTTGCATGACACCGAATAACAGACAGAGGATGTCTCTTGTAGTCGGCTTCATCCCTGACGTGGCGTTGATGTCGAAACGATCGAAAATCTATGCTTACAAAAGGAATTTGCGGAGATACTCTGGAAGTAAATCCCTTCGACGAGAAAGCGCAGTCAGTTGAGGAAAAGGCTGTTCGACTTTCCGCGACTTAAGAATCCAAGGTTCACTTTCCACAGTTCCATATCGGAGGTGTGAAACGGAACGAGAAGAAGGCCTATAGGCCTAGATCCATCAACGCAAAGAAATAGTCATATATTTTCAAAGATCCAATCAAATAAAAAGAGTTTTATATCACTTGAAAGCACAAGAAATTTCGAACAAGGTGCATTTAATCGCATGCAAAATGTCCAAAATGTAGATCAAGACTCAAAAGGAACACAAGACTCAAACTGAAAACTTCTAATCTGCAAAGGAGAACAATCTCCATAGTTCTTGTACAGGGAGACGGGCCAAGAGATCTCGTTGAACCTTGTTCTATTGCGGCGATTCGGTCGTCGGAGCGGTAGCGGTGCGTCGTGGTTTCTGGTCTTCAGTTGGCGGTTCGGGGCGTCGGATTCCTTCTCGTCGTCTTCGTACTCCCCAGTCCACGCGATCTCGTCGAAGGCGTCTTGGGCGACGGGGACGGCGGCGGATGGAAACGCATGCATCTAAATGTATCATATTACAGTACCTGAAGTGGTGAGAGGCTTATCTGATCGGCGATCCGCTCGACTGCGAAGAGCATCTGATCATCATGTTTTGGATCGAAAATCGAAGAACACGCCGAGGGAAACACCTACCCAGGAAATACAGGATGCATTGAATCTTGCGGATTATGGGGATGTGGATGCGGCTAGCTAGCCACTGGATGCCTCTTCTATAGAATCTTCCACGTTCCAGCATCGAATGACACGTACGAGCTGTTCCAATGCCGATCGTGGATAGACGTCGCTGTAATCAAATACCAATTAACACAATTCGACCTACCGATGACCTTCGGACTTAAAATCAAAGCACTTACGGTGGGCATTGATTGGCGCGCAATGGCTAAAACGAGTTGAATGCATTCTCATTGTTGCGTTCTTCGGAACGATTCAGAAGCTTCTGGAGCTAAAACCAAAGAAAATAAGCCGGGCTTATTCAGAAGATTAGTTTTCCTCATTGTGATGATGCGAGTAAAGTGAAAGGACAGCGAAAATGCTAGAAGTGTCCAGAAGTTACAATGTTTGTTGGAAACAAGGAGCGTCCCACTCTCCCAAAAGCGGGTCTCTGAGAGAGCCGTATAACATTATTGGGCTACTGGGACCTTTTCTGTTGTATTGACATCTGATTTTTCATTACTACTCAACCAATACCAGTGTTGAGAATTAACAGCAAATTGTGATTTGCGAGCTGTTGTATCGCTCTCGTTTTGCGTTTTTCAGTCGCAGTTTGCAGTATATCATCATGAAATTCAAATCAAATCAAATACCTACAAAAGGGACGTCCTGTGGTACATTTGTTCTTATATTAGTACTGGTTTCCGCATTAATTTTTTCATTCAATGGAGTTATTGGTACCGCACAACTCTGGTCCAAACGCCAAGGCGTGTGCCGCAGACGGAGCGGCATGCGAATTAAGGGCAATTTGCCACTTTTAAGTTTACAGACCGCCAGAAGTCGGCCCCCAAGTAGTAACTACGAAATAAAGCGTGGATGTGGGCCACGGTGAGAAATACACATGGATATAGGTTTTTGCGGCGGAACATTCGTAAGAACTGTTTTCCACCTCCATACTTTACACCACTCCAGTGTACAAAGAGGAGAATCAGTCATAAATTTTTTAATATGATTTTTCGTTGTTGTTTTAAACAATTTTTAGCAAATTTCTTATTAAATAGTCGAAAAACGGTCAACCAAAGTCAGATTTTGACAGTTATATCCGAACAAAGCTAAAGATTAACCAACCATGTTTTGCATAAACAGCTCGGGGAACAGTCGAAGACAATCAGAGGACGATTCGGGGGAACGGCTAAAATAAACTCAACAATTATGTACACATAACCACAAAGCAGAGAAAATAATGCGGTGCGGCTGAGAAACGAACTCAAACAGGACGAGAAAACAATACTCTTAAACAAATCGACTATACAAAATACTATAATGTAAACTACGAAGAACGACCAAGGGCAGAAGAGAGGGCGCGTGTCCGCCGTCGGCGATCTTGTATGTAGTATTGATCGATCAAGAACAAAACAACGAACACTCAATCACTGTTGTTCATCGACGTCTAGTCTAAACAAATTGTGTTGAATTCTTTACATGAGGATATGCATGCACTCAGGTTTTTATTTAGTATAGCACTTTTTCTAAATTATGTTATTCCTCAGTGGTCATTTTCATTCTTCTTCATCTCTAAACGGCCTCAAAGAACTCTAGCCAACTCCGGCTTTGTCAATCGGCACTTCTTATCCCGCCGTATCGTCAATGAGCGGAATTTTACGCGCCCAATCAAATATATTCAGTGACTGTGTGATCTTCTTTTGCTCTAAACTTTATGCTCATCTCTTTCCAATCTGAACATGAGTGAACACAATCCTTGTCTTCATATGTACAGCCGAAAAAACCATGCATAGAGTGAATTTTAGTTAATTCTCATTCAGTTAGAACTTGGACGGTCTCACAGATTGGTCTAGTCACTTATCCCAAAAACAGCAAGGTTTAGGTAATTAACAAAGCATCCACAAACATCTCATTTCTCGGATTCACTAAATGCATAAGATATTATGAGCGATGGTAATGTCCAAATAAAAGCAATCTGAATATGATTCCCATGTAGAGCTCTTTACTTCCTCGCCAGATCCGATGCCAGATGAACATCGATGACGAGATGTGTGCCTGGCTCTACCTTTGTTTTGTGTGGAATTCCTTTGATTTATGGACAGAATGGACAGAATTTCATGTGGATCTGTTTCGTTCCAGTTTCTCTGAGCTTCAGAGACTCGTTTTCGGAATCATCGGCAACGTCCATGAGTGAAGGCGATGCAGCGGAGCATTGGAACTCCTTTATTTTAAAGGAACGCACTTCCCATTTTGATCGAAACATACGTTGGGATCAAACTTTGACAGCATGATCGCCACCTTTTTGGGAGTCCCGTCGTTCGGCCCTGATGGACCTGGAGAAGGGGTAAGAAACTCTACAAAAGGGAAAAATAACAAGCCATTTTCAGGACGTTGCGACAGGCACCGCGCCCTTAATGGCGTGTCTCTTTTTAACCTTCTGGATACCTAACGAGATACCTTCTACCGTAGCAGACTTCGACCCTATTTGTGCATACATTGTTCCTGGTGTCATTTTGTACATCGTGGAGGTGTGTTGCCTTCTTGTTGCTGTACATGCCGTCGTCGAGAACAGGCCAAATTTACTGTGGTTCAGTTTCGCTGAAGTTTCTATGCGAATGGTGTACTTCTTCCAAAAGTGCTGCATGTTCGTAATGCTGTTCTGTACCTCCGCTGTTCGCACTGTTAGTGTTGATGGTTTTCTAGAGTGTGTAGTGGCCAAGGTTGTCGGATTTGTGGGTACACTGATATGCCTGGTTATGCTCCGCTACCTCCTAAAGCTGTTCTACATCCTGCTGACATTGTACAAGAAGATGAAGAGCCCCATTGTGCTTGTTTAATAGATGTGCTTTCGCTTTGTTTCATCGGATAAATAACTCCTTGCCGCATCAATCTGTCATGACACCGTATCCATCGTTCCAGAATATTCATCTAAGCGAGCCTTTATTAATTATACGGAACCATGTCAATTTGGTTTTTTTCATTTTCTCATTAGGAAATACCATTCGAAGCAAATGCTTTATTCCGTCCGTAGCTCGTCAGAGCCGTCAGAGTCAGAGCGGTCCGTTAAAGATTCGTCCGAAGCATTTCAAAGCATCCAAATTGATAGTTGTGGCTTTGTGCTGGTTTGCAAGAAGACCGTCGCTACCAGCCGACTTCACTCGCGCCGCGAAGTCAAAAAGTCAAGTCAAGTTGAGCCGAAGTCTGCACCGCCAGCCGAACCGACGATGGCTCTCTTCCGTTCTCCCTTCTCCACTGCGCCTCCACTGGGTTCAAGATTCAAGATTCGCCTCTCCAATGCCCGCGAAAACTAATGGGATCGCCGCCCTTTATTTGGACATCCTGCTCCGTATCGCCTGAAGCTCTTTCAAGCAACTCTCCACCGGCATGTTGAAGATTCCTCCAAAGCATTTCAAGTCTTTTCTATCTGAAATTTCAGATCTGGCAAACCTGACCGCACAGAAGAGCAGATTGTGGGTGGCAACCGGAAAAGTACATCGATTTCATGCACACAAGGACTACCAAAATGACTCACATGTTTACTGTTCTGAACAGAAGAGAGGTGTGACTTACACCATCTACCCGCACCTTTTTCAGCATCGACGCCCCCAATCACGTAAACTCGTTCGCATGCTCCGCCGTCCCCCGTCACTGATCCGGTCGCCGTTTTAAAGTTAGCACAAAATAGGTCCCTCCATCGGGGTAATTATCTGCGTTCAGACCATTTTGTGTCACGGCAATGTGTTTCGCGTCGTTACCGTCTAATGCTCCATAACCCCGAGAATCTTTTAGATTGTCGAAGGATGGATTTAATTCCGTACGCGTTCTGTGAGGCGGTATTCGTCTTGCTGAGTATGGATAAAAGTAATTGCGAAGTGATCGCCAAACAACTCAGAGGAGTGTGGAAGAGAGCCGCCGAAAAATACGCCGAAAACGTTTACATTTTTACCACCGGCATTTGGAGGGATGACGGTGGCCAGTGGTGGTACAACATCTGGGATCATGCACAATGCCAAAAAGGCCCTGCTTCGCTCGATGACCTTCTCCGAATGGATCGTCGATTCGTCAGATTTATGCGCGTGACGCCGGGTACAGGATCCATTAGTGACGAGCCAGCAATTAGCATTTCAAAGCAGGACCTGGTTAATAAGTACATACCCTTCTTGAATTTGCAATCACAGCGCTCAACCATATTTGACCTGACCGATATTGCTGAACATGACACCGCCGTTGAGTACCTGAAGCTATTCAAAGAATACACCGCCTTTGGATTTCTAACCCTTTCTTACTACGGCGTCGAATCCGAGAACTTCCTGGCGGCCCAAATCAAGAACAATTCGTTTCTGTACACTGTTGGGTACAAAGGGTGTTGGCCTCGTTCTGAGAGAATCGAAGACCTCTCCATCGAAATATTGCGTAAGCCCAGCATCACAGAGCTTTGCCTCCCGCGTGACGAAGAAGATAATCAGCTGACCATGAAAGTCATAAAAGCCACGTTCGATTTGTGGTGGCTAAGCGGCCGGCGTGTTGATGTATCTGGAAGCGTCGATGAAACCGAAGTAGATGTGCTTTCAATCCCTTTGCCGCCTGATGTAACTAGAAGTGAGAAGTATGAAAAACGGGGTCTTAGAGAGAAGTTGACTGTTCGCTGGTCCAAAGAAACCGTACCAGATTTTACGTGTGTAATATTTGTTGGTGAGTCTGTAAGCCTCAACAGTCGCTACTATGGTGGGGAGATGGAAAATGTGTGCCAAGACGGCGAGTTTCAATGTTGGGATGATGACAGTGAGTGCCATCTTTTGTGAATGTACTGGATGTATCAATGGATAAAGTTTTGGATTAAAGATGTCGTAGCAGACCACAAACGAGAAAAGCATAATATAGAGAAACGGTGTTTGCCACAGTCCAAGATACTCTTCTGTCCAGAGCGTTGGAGAAGAGAAATCTATGTATACGAATCAACAATAATTGTCGGCTTCCTCTGTGTTAATCTTTGGCAGTGATACATTCAACGCTTCGAAAACACTGCCATTTGCACCTGTCAACAGAATCGACCGAGCAATCAGATTTATTTATTATTGTATTGGGTTAATCCATAAAAAATGGCCGATTAGTTTTTGATAATTTACTGAGACAAAACACGAAGATTTCAGTCAAGGTATTCATCACTCTTATGTACAACTTCAGCCCACTTTATGGCCAACATCCTGATTCCTCAATTGTAGAATACGAGGGTTTGAAACCGAAAAATATTTTTCGTCCAATTTTCGACCTCTTCACATTATTTTGAGTGGCTTTCTCTGATATCTTCATTTACGGATGCGTACAGATGACAGTAAGATACAGTGCGTCCAGTAATGATACGTCCACCTCTTTTTTCTTGCATATCTCGCGATTAACGAACTTTGACAAACTGCGACATACACCATTTGAAAGAGCAGCCAAAATAACGGTACTTAGCATAGAACGTTCGGAGTTCGGTGTTGGAGGTTGGTGAAAAAAATATGGTTTTTTTTAAAATAGGCCCAGATTGCTGTCCAGAAATGATACGTCCACCCAACGAAAAATTCGCTGTTTTCTGTTTGTTGCGTTCGTTTTGCTTCAGATTCACTGTTATTCATAATTCTACGGTGTTCCAGGGTTGTTTCTCAAATGATAGGCCGTTCCACTTGCTTAACAGAGGTCGAAAAAGAGCATATTGTAGTCCTCCATGCCGAATACCTATCTAGCCGTCAAACTGCGTAAATTTTCTTCGCAAACAGCTTCCGAACCACGCAAAACACCGTTATCTGCGTCGAGAATTACATAGGTGCACAAGTGAGATCATTTAAGCGTTTATGGGCATCACTTGCCCTTCAAAACGTAGAACCCCAACTTGACCTGTTTTCTTGCCCGGGTCCTGGAACGATCCGGAATACGGTATTTTCGGCCTTTTTCATCGCTATCACGTTTTAGAGCGTCTGCGAAAACCCTCCATATGTTTTATTCCTTGGAAAATGGAGTACTTTTCAAAATATTTGTGGATCTTGAAAAATCCCATGAAAAACTGCCTTTTTCCATTGTAAATTCCATGGTACGTGGAATATCGTGAAATACGTTGAAAGATACATCATTTTTCATGGAATAAAACATATGGAGGGTTTTCGCATACGCTCTAAAACGTGGTGGCGATGAAAAAAGCCGAAAATACCGTATTCCAGATCGTTCTGGGACCCGAACAAGAATGCAGGTCAAGTTGGGGTCTTAAGTTTTGAACTGGAAGTGATGCCGAGAAGCACTTAAATAATCTCATTTGTGTGCCTGTGTGATTCTCGACACGTAAAACGGTGGTTTGCGTGGTTTGGGGGCTATTGGTGAGGAGGATTTACACAATTGGACGTGTAAATAAGTATTCGGCATGGAGCACCACAATTTGGCCTTTTACGACATCTTTTGAGCACGGGTCGCGGCCCACCACTCACAAAACAACCCTTGAACACCGTAGAGCTATGAATAACAGTGAATCTGAAGCAAAACGAACGCAAAAAAACAGAAAACAGCGAATTTTTCGTTGGGTGGACGTATCATTTCTGGACAGCAATCTGGGCCTATTTTTAAAAAAACCATATTTTTTTCACCAAACTCCAACACCGAACTCCGAACTTTTTATGCTAAGTACCGTTATTTTGGCTGCTCTTTCAAATGGTGTATGTCGCAGTTTGTCAAAGTTCGTTAATCGCGAGATATGCAAGAAAAAAGAGGTGGACGTATCATTACTGGACGCACTGTAGAGCTAAGAGAGCTCTATACGAACAGCAAACAGGAGTCTCACAGCTCAAAGTGGAGAGACATTGTGACGGTCAATTTGGAAACACATGGTCTCGGTTAGTCTGACTTTTTGGTAATCCGAGGCTAATTTTTTTCACATTTGGACTTTATTTCTGTGAAGTAGAAAAGAGCCCGTGAAGTCACTATGTGGGCATGGTAGCTGTGAGCGATGGCTATCTTCTGCTTGTCATGGTGATCCGAAAAGGCCATCTTTTTGAGATTAGCCCATGCTGTGATAAACGACGAGTGCAGCTGTAGGTGCATTCGGTAGGGAGGACCCAAATATGTATGTGATATAAGGCAGTCACCGTCCATCACACAAATGTTAATATGGGAAGTCCATACATCACTTCGCATTTCGCTCTCTCGAGGTGCCAAAAAAATGACCATCGTGAAAGAATGGACCTCTAACACAAAGAGGAATGTAACGTACAAGCCGCCAATCATGGTGTAAGGCGTGAGTTCACTGTACTCAGTAACGCGCCCATTGGTTATGCCCTAGGAGTAAACGTCGTGAAATTATGACATGTTTACAACATCGGCCATTTTTATGGATCAACAGTATATTTTTATATTTTCGAAATTTCGAACCTTCATTTGAGGTTGCCTGAGAGGTTGCCTGAGTCCGCTCTTATGTACCACACACATGCGCAGCTTTGGTTGTTTGTCCGATCTGAAATCACGACGTCCCCGTCCACGCGGAGAGATTCCAAGACTGCAGTGCAATGCGTCCCGAACAGAACTAGCTTGCGACAATTCGACAACCCTGCAACCCTGCTGTTGTCGGCCTAAGTTTCCGCGGTAAAGTGATGATCGTTCGTCCCGAGTTACGAAGAGGATCAAGACACAAGTGATGCGCAACAATGCAACGTTCGCCCACAGATAAAACACGAGACAGCGTTTCATTAACCGTTTACCGTCACGCTAAAAGTTCAAAGTTTCAGGTAAACAGATAAACATGTTTATAACGTACATAACTGTGCAAAAGAATTCTAAACGCTCTATTAGGAAATGTGAGTTATTTATATGCATCGATATTTTGTGCATTGAGGCATCTTTAGTGTCCACGTCTCGAAAAGGAACTACACAGAGATTTATCGACGATGAAGACATGCATTGCCATAAGAATAGCCATAACATATGAGCATTACAAACTGTTCACAAAAATTAATGCGAGGCCGAGCTAGATTTAAAATATTTTTCATTACTAAACCAAGCTAGGTTTGGGACTTCAAAGCTGTTTTAAAATATGCTCACATGAACGTTCCGTACATTCAAAATGTAATACTCGCTCTCCTGGCTCGCTCAACCTCTCTCCTCTTGTCTTCGCTATCTATTGGGTTGGAGCAGTGAAAATGGGCCACTTTTGTAATAATTGTTTATTTGTATTATTTCGACCATTTCACTTCAAGGTATTTACCATTTTACTGAATATCCTCAGCCCACTCCTTGGGCAAAAACAGGATCCGTTGTTCGTATGATATGTGCAGTTCCGAGGTAAAAAATGTTTTATGTGGGAATCGTAGCTGTGACCGAAGCTATTTTAAACGCACACAATTACGGGTAGATTCAGGTGGCAAGAAGAAACCCGTCGAAATATTTGTTTATCCGATGAAATAAAGTGAAATCATATCTTTTGAACAAGCACAATGGGGTTCTTCAGCTTTTTGTACAATGTCAGCAGGATGTAGAAGAGCTTCAGGAGATGGCGGAGTATGGCCAGGCATATCAGCGTACCCACAAATCCGACAACCTTGGCCACCACACACTCTAGAAAACCATCAACACTAACAGTGCGAATAGCGGAGGTACAAAACAGCAACACGAACATACTACACTTGTGGAAGAAGTACACCGTTCTCATGGAAACTTCAGCGAAAGTGAACCACAGTAAATTGGGCCTGTTCTCATTGACGGCATCTGTAACGATAAAAAGGCAAAACATATCCACGATGTATAAAATGACACCAGGAAGAATGTATGCACGAATAGCGTCGAAGTCTGCTTCGGTAGAAGGTATCTCGTTAGGTATCCAGAAGGTTAAAAAGAGATACACCATTAACGGCCCGGTGGCTGCCGCAATGTCCTGAAAGCTGGTTCGTTATTTGTTTTTCTTTCTATAGAGGTCCTTACCTCGTCTCCAGGTCCATCAGGGCCGAACGACGGGATTCCCAAAAAGGTGGCGATCATGCTGTCCAGGTTTGATCCCAACGTATGTTTCGATCAAAATGGGGAGTGCGTTCCTTTCAAATGGAGGAGTTCCAATTCTCCGATGCATCGCCTTCACTCATGGACGTTAGATGTTTGGACAATCCCTAGGTGTTTTGTCTATTTATTTTTTCAATTCTGTTCCGGTTTCCGTTTGTTCTTCGTCGAAATGTTATGCCTTTTTATCGTTACAGATGCCGTCAATGAGAACAGGCCCAATTTACTGTGGTTCACTTTCGTTGAAGTTTCCATGAGAACGGTGTACTTCTTCCACAAGTGTAGTATGTTCGTGTTGCTGTTCTGTACCTCCGCTATTCGCACTGTTAGTGTTGATAGTTTTCTAGAGTGTGTGGTGGCCAAGGTTGTCGGATTTGTGGGTACGCTGATATGCCTGGCCATACTCCGCTACCTCCTAAAGCTGTTCTACATCCTGCTGACATTGTACAAAAAGCTGAAGAACCCCATTGTGCTTGTTCAATAGATGTGATTTCACTTTGTTTCATCGGATAAACAAATATTTCGTCTTGCCACCTGAATCTATCCGTAATTGTGTGCATTTATAATAGCATCGATCAAAGCAGAAATACCCAGAACTAAAGCCTTGGATTACATTAATAAGGTTTAGGCAAGATGCATACAAAATTTAGCGCCCAAACGACCAAAACTCGTCCGATGTTAATCTGTTGTTCGCTGCATCCAGGCTTGGATTAAGCACAAGCCTACTTTATTTATTTAACTGACCTCATATTAGTTGAAAAAAAAAACAGTTGTCCAGTCGTGTTTGATGGATAACGTTCCCAGAGCACATCACAACACATAGTATTTATACACACATTAGATAAGATACATCATGTAGGTAGTATAACATCATAGAACAAACAACGGAAACATCAAGATCGGTAAAGCGTTCGTTTCGAGTCCCACTTGCGTACCCAGCGTTCCAGAGCCTTTTCATTCAAGCGACGCCACTGGACATTCAGGACGATGCTTTCGATCGCCTGATCTACCCTGGCTCTTGAAGCGCCCATCTAAAGTAGGGTGGGTCTCGGATAAATCAAGATTAATAATTATGCATTTAGTTTTGTTTTATTTGCAAGCAGTCAGGGGTTACTCAAAGGGAACCTTGTTAACTCAAGTCGGACGCGCCGATCTGGCTGAATGTGTCTATCTGATTCTTTCTTACCTTCTTTCCCTTGAAGAACTCCCGAACCTCCAGAAGGTCGTATTCCGTATTAAAATTCTCAATGATCGACTTGGACATCATTCCGAGCATCGTAGTTGTTCCACCGATTCTGCAACACATTCTCATTGGCCTACTCCCCAAACCAATCACCCACATCTTGTCGAATTTGTCATAGTTCATCCGGAAGAACCTCCACGCGTACAACGCGGCGACCCTGTTTTGCATGAGCATGCCTAGGGCTCGCGGCAGGATGTTCGGTCTGACGACGGCCGGATCGAGGCACATCAGCATGAAGCGGTGCACGAGCCTGACGTTTTTCGTCGAGGCTAGGGCGTTCAGAAGCATCAGCTTTTGGGATGGATTCGTTGTCTTGAGGTATTCGTCGTAGACACGTTCCCAGTCGGACGTACTTCCGCGACGAACGCCTTCTTCAATCACGAACGGCTGAATGTCCACGAACACCCTAAAGGCAGTCAGTCATACAGATGGTTTCCTTAGGTGATAATCTACGAGTTCTTGTCCTGGAGCCACTTGTTGAAGAGATTCTGCGCCTGTTTGGAGCAGTCGGCGATCTGAAGACGACAGGCCATGGCCAAGACCTCCGTTTGGAGCATCCGGTCGACGTGCTTCTCTGGACGTTTCCAGCCGAGACGCTCGTAGGCTTTCATGAAGATGGACTTCTCGAATTTCTAAACGAATTCATCTAGGGGTGTTGGCCTATTATTTGTACAAAAAAAAAAGAGTTTAAAGAAAGAAATTCGAAGCTGTTCGTAGTGACGGCCACTCTACAGTGCTGAGTCTTACGGTATACATACAGGACGTCCGATGTATTCGTACACTCTCACGATGAGATATCGCTCGAATCTCTGAACAAGAGGTTGTCTAGCATCGCGACATTTAGTCCTTAAATGTTTGGTGTCTTTCATAACATGTCTACAGTCGGCGTTCTGGACACCGTAGTGGAAGTACTGTATAAAGCGAGGAAGACAAGTAAACACAGATTTTTGGCACAAATCCGTTTCAGGTGTTTCTTTGGAAATCGGGCGTCTCCGGCTTAGGCTTGTGCCTATAGATCTAAAGTGAACCCTAAAGGCGAGCATCATCGGAGCTCTTATGTCCTTGACTGAGATAGCAATATAATTGGGACATAAACCCTTTAAATTTACGTGAAATTAGCACACCGAAACAGAACTTTCCCTATCCAACAGCTACAGTTCATACGCTGTTACGGAATGAAAAGTGGAACCTCGTCCATCTAGATGGGTGACCGAGACACTATATTACTAAAGTCTGATCGATGGTTTGAGTTCTAACCGAGGGAATTTCATGTTTTCCCATTCTTTACCCTACCTGGAAAAGATCAACAATCGGCGTTTCAGAGATCATCTGTTCGATAACTTTGAGGTGGGTGATGATGACCACCCATGGAATTCGCTCTATTTCCGTGTTGCCTTAAATGCGCACATGATCGCATGCCTAGTTTTCTCACTTACTTTCAACATATTTGACCAGATCGAGGGCCGTTTCGATGCCGAGATGGCCAGATTTGGCGAAGAAGAAGGCGTCATTAAGAATGGTGGCTCTGTCGACGGCGGAGAGCTTCTCGTGGTCGGTGCTGAGCTGCTTGATCAGCTGTTTGTAGATGTCTTTTTCATAGAGAACACGATAATATCCTAGAGATCCGGTATTGGCGACCACCCATTTCACGTTTTGGCCGATACGTTGGATGGCTAAAGTGGAATACTTGGCGTGAATACTAGGTCATGTAATGAGCTCACCGCTTTCCTGATCGGCTTTCAGCCAAATCAAGTTAACCTGATCCGCAAGGTCTGACCTGTACTGGATAGGAATGGGCCATTTCGTATTGGAATTATCGGCTGCCCGCTCGTCTTCTAGCAGAAGGAACTTCGTCTGATTGCGGACCACCATCGAGCCACGGTCAAGGCCAACGCTAATCAGAGGATATCCGATTTGGGAAGTCCACGCCTCAGCTACGTCGGCCACAGAAATATCGTCGGAAAGGGTCACGTGCTGAATTTGGAAATTGCACGACTACATCCCTAAAAAGGTCGACTACCTTTTGTATGATATTCCACAGATCGATGCGTTCGGCATTGGCGTAGGCGTACTTCTTCAAGTACTCCTGCAAGGCGATCTGAAAGGCGTCTTTGCCGGCAAGACCACGCAGCATTTGGATGAGCGAGGCTCCCTTTTGGTATGAGATGACGTCAAACATCGAACCGATCTGGGCGGGGTCTTCGACGTCGTTCGAAACGGCGTGGGAAGAGGAGAAGCCGTCAAGAAGCATGCTTTGCACGAAGTTCTCGACGTAAAAGTCGTTTAGCTAAAGCACGGTATTTAGAGTTGTTTTCGAAAAATTAATGTTTCGAAGGAAGGTGTGAGGTATGGGCTATATGTTCATTTCCATAAAGCCATTTTGCCGTTCATCTCGGTACTTCTGTTTCTTTTAGGTATTAATCTGAAACACACCACATTCCACTCCGGGTATAGATCATCGGCACAGAGATATTCCATGTAGTTGGCGAATCCTTCGTTGAGCCACAAGTCGCTCCACCACTTCATGGTCACATAATTTCCGAACCACTGAAAGAATGAAAAATAAGATTGCCTGGCTGGATTAAATCTGTATACGTCTCATCTCTTTCGACGCCGACAGACGTGCCTCTGTAACATCACCCTGTTGGCAACCAATCAGACATCCTCCCATGTGGTCTAGTGGTTAGGATTCGTGGCTTTCACCCACGCGGCCCGGGTTCGATTCCCGGCATGGGAAAACTTTTTTGTAGAAGTTATCGTTTTTTCCTTTTCGTCAGATTTCAAGCAATTACATTTAATATTTGAGGATTTTTTTTCTGGTAGAACTTGCAAGTTTACGCAGAAAATCTTTAGGAACATTAAAAAGATTTACTCCCCGGCCGGGAATCGAACCCGGGTCTCGCACGTGACAGGCGCGGATACTCACCACTATACTACCGAGGACTCGTTCTCTTAATAAACGCCCGTTCTCACACGTAACAATCAAGGCCGTGATTCCGAACTGACGACATAGGAACATTTCTATGGTTTGCTACTTCCCCTTTTTAGTTATTAAGTACGGAAATACTTTCGATATGAACACACTATCTACGTCATCTACTATTGTCCTTACCTGATGAGCAATTTCATGACACACAACAAGAGCCACTACTTCCCGAGACTTTTCCGTCGATCTGGCTTCGTTGTAGAGCAGCATGGCGTCGCGGAAAGTGACCATTCCCCAGTTCTCCATAGCGCCTTCGGAGAAGTCGTCCAAGGCGATTAGATCTACACCACATATGCATAAACATCCATGCAGGTGACCTTACCGGTCTTCTGCAAAGGAAACGGAATGTCGAAGAACTTCTCAAAGTACTCCAGCGCGCGGATTCCAGTGTTCAGTCCGAAATCGGACTGATTCCTGATCGAGTCTCCTGCAGCATAAAGACTGACTTCCACCGGCTTCTTGGTCTTCGTGGTGGTCCTCCGCACCACTTTGAACCCATCCAAAACGGCCAGCGCAGTGATGTAGGTGCTCATCTTGACGGACGGCGCGAACTGATCCATGACCAGGTCATTACCGTACTCCTCCGATCGGATGAGGTGCATGTTGGCGCGAACGACATGACGCATTTCGCGAATCACCGATACGTCGAAAACGGCTTTGAACTTCGGCTCGTCGAAGCAGGGATACGCCTTTCGGGCCAGAGTGGGCTCGAACTGCGTTACAGCCGAGTACCTAATGGGTCGTCTTTTCTGCGATGAAATGTCAACTTACGTCTTCGAGTTGTCCGTTTGGATGTGCGTGTTCAAATAGAGTCCTGTGAGATCCTTCTGAATGGAACCCTCGTAGTCGATGAGAAGTCGTACGTCGTCTCCTCGAGAAATCGTTCGGGACAAGAGGAAAGCCCACTGGTTTACCCGATCGCAAATGAACTGAAAAGGACCCAGTCTTCGAAACCGCCTCTCCGATGAACACTCACATGTTCGGCATCTATTCTCTTCCCTTCTACTTGGAAACTAAACGAAGTGATATTCAGCTTTTGCGCGTGTAGAACGACCAGTTTTGTTTTGGTGATAACTTTGAGATCGATGGTGACAGTGCCGCTCAGTTCGAGCGTGGTGAGGTTCGGCTGCAGCACGAGTTTGTAGTTGGTGGGCTCGACGTCTTCGGGCAGTCGGATGCGTCGCCACGGGTAGGATTCCCCGCATTCGGCGACGATTTGTTCTTGGATTGGGGGCTCCACTACTGCTTCGCTCTGAAAATTTGGATCAAAACTTGATTGCCTAAAAGTGCGCTAGGGTTTGATTGCTCGGCAACATCAATTCGATAGTACTCATACTCGTGCCGCTTATGATTAGTCTGTATTAGCGTTCAACATAACACATAGAACAATTACACATCTTACAACATCAAACCGGTTTCAACACGGAAATGGTATGCCCATCTAAAGAAACATCATTGAAATTAAGAATGCTACTAGCAGTACCCCAATCCAAAACCGTACCTTATTTTTAACATCGCATTGGCCGAAGGTGTGCGGCAGAAGGATGGCTCCGAGAAGGGTCCCCAGGATGAGCATCGTCAGGGCCACCATCAGCGTCACGAGACACGCTCGAGAAGCGCGTACCAATCGATGTTTCCCGTTGGGCCGGACGGACTTGACCGTCCAATTGCCTAAAATTTCCGCTGATCGCGTGTGGGCGCGCCCCATCGGAGACTCACCAACATCGTCATCTTCCGGCTGAGACTCTTCGAATAACAACTTGACTGTAGTGGGCGTGGGCATGGCTGACAAAGACTACGGATATAGATAGCGAGCGGAACTAGCTAGATAGGAAGGTGGCGGAAGGGTAGATCTTCGTTCTTCAGAAATAAGGCATTCTACAGGGGAAAGTCTGCAAGCGAAGTATTGCTTATGCATATGGTAGAGGGAACGAGAGTGCACCGAAAATACACGTCAAGTACGTATGATGTTGCTGTTTCCTAACGATTTCTCTTTTCGAGAGATCTATAGGTCGAGTCCTATTTAGGGAATCGGTACGTCATGGCGCGTGAAATTGAATGAACTAGACTCAAAATAAAAAACTAAAAAAGAGAAGAAAAAGTTTTCGCAGTCAGCAGGATTCGAACCTACGCGGGCAGAGCCCAATTGATTTCTAGTCAATCTCCTTAACCACTCGGACATGACTGCATGTGTGGCATTGCACCATGAAACCCAGTAAACGGAGAACCGTCGAGTCCATTGGTCTTTCTGTGTTTTCTGTTCGTAGGGGTTTCAGGTACCTCACAAAATACGCACTCGGGTTGGCGTTGAACCGATCCTGACGGTTCCTTCGAGACCGATAAGCCACCAATTGTTTACATGGTTAAACTGGAATAAAACGGATTCGTGATGTCCTTTCGCTAATGCGATGACTAACTAACATGACTAACAAGGGGTCCTTCCTAAGTGGAAATGTTGCTAACATTCCCAACATGTGCCATATGTCCTTTGCGGCGCTTCTGAATGGTTTGGAAGTAGGCGAAACAAAGAAGGACTTGCTTACTCAAAAATTACTCTGATTTACGGGGATCACTGGTTCGTCTTTCCTATGCAGAGTTCGGAGGGATCGGGTTTGGGTTCGGATTCATTATAGACATGGCTGCATGTGCTGCAGTCCACTATGAATTACGTAAGTGTATAAGCGAGCCCTGAGCAAGTTCAGTGATCTGTCGATAGACTCTGGTTCTGTGATGAACTTCAATTATAAATCGCGTGGGAACAACAGTTGCACGATCGCAGCCAAATCGCTGCCAACTATGTCAGTCCTGCGTCTGCACTTTGTGTGATGGACCCACTTGGAAGAGCTCGCATGCGTCAGCCACTTTATCGCGTGAAACACAAAATAAAAAAATACACGAGAAGGAAATGAGATAGCTGTGGTGAAAACCCTGATTAGCTGTTGTTTTGCTTTGAAGCCGTCAACATTGAGGAATTTGATAAGTCTCTTATTTGGTACCGATTTGGTATTAGGGTCGTTTGTCGTCTTCGATATTCCGAAACGAAGCATAAAGATCAAGGAAATGCACTCTACTGAGCTCTATTGTTTCACAAGGAAACGCGTATGCCTACAGAGGATTCACTCGCTCAGTCAATAAAATCAAAACATGCAGAGGCAAGCAACGTGTTAGATAGCATGACCTCTGCATGAACCACGTGGGCCATTCCAGATCGAAAACTTTCTTAATTATAGCAAAGACTCAGTCTCGTTCTAATCAATCTCACTTTCGATCAAACATCTATCGTGTCCATTCCAGCACAAAGAAAAAACAAATGCACCCAAACAGCATTAATTATTCAAAATGTCATTAAAATTCACACAACTCTACGTATATAGCTCTGTACACGCAACACATTCAGAAACACGAGAAACACGTGGGAATCGCATAGTCAAGTGGCCGTCTGAGCTGCACGTTCGCCAGAAACATGCGATCTATGCACATAATTGGCACGCGTCTCTCACGGCATCATGTTCGCTGGGCCTAATTACACACGGGGAAGAGGAAGACGGCCACGGGAGCACGTCGCAAAAACAAACATGTCGGACAGACATGCGCGAACATAACACACAAGACGCCTGCTTTAGTATTAACGGTTATGATGGAAGCAAAAGCAGAAAACATGACATAAACTTCCGAAACGAGCATTCCCCATCCTCGGCCGGGGCAAAAAGACATTCTTCGGTTGCGTGAACAAATGAGCACGCTGCAAATATTTTTGGCAAACAGTCGCCATCGATGTCTCTTCTCGAAGACGAGCACTATAGAGCAAATAATGTAAGCCTTCTGGTGTCTTTTTCGGCACATACGTCACTCTAAGATGTTGCTTAAACATTTCGAAAAAAAGATGAAGTTGTATAGTATGTGCTTAGCCAGACAGCCCAGAATGAAAAGAAGACGACTAGAAACAGACAACTATACACAATTCTATAAGAACTATAAGTTTGCTACATTATAAAGGACGAGGCTGTTGAAATGAAAGAAAACAGCTGAAATTCAGCTCTAGATGGAGATACTTGCACCTAATTTTTTGCAACCATCGATGTCCTAGCACCACCTTTATCGTGAATAATAGTAGGCTTAAAAGGGAGCTTTGTAGTGCCCGAAGTGATCGCCCTTGCACATCGACGAAAACGTGCCCCAAAAGCCGTATACAAACGCCTTTTTTGCCAGTCGAAAGTTTTCATGCAAATGACTATTATTAACTTTGCCAATATTTAGCCAACTGTCTGTGTGGTCTAACCGGATAATGTTTTGGTTGCCATTTTTCGGCTTCAGGTTCGACTTTTTCCTCAGAAATTCCGGTTTCTTTATTGTCCTTTGGCGTCATCAGGTGATTAACAAAAGGGCACAATAAGGATTCCTCTTGTCCTCCAAAAGTCCTCTTGGTCGGCTGTACATTATGTCCGAACCACGCTGGTAACTTCCGAATAGTGTTTACATGGTCATATGACCATATAAACCGACCAGCTCTTATTTGTAACTTTTTAAAAATAATAATAAGTCTTTTTTGCTAATAATCTTCGGATGCGAAACAGAGAAAACGAAAAAGGAATGGCTGGAAAGGGGCTCAGATGCGAAATATGGCAGCCAGGACCATCTCGACTGTTGATTCTATGTTGCCTATAAAGGCCCGTTTATACTCTGCGCGGCAGAAAACCCCATTTTTTGTGCCGCTTAGCTTGTCTACGTGTGATTATTTACACTAAACCAAATAAGACTTCACAACCATGATGCTTTCGGATCGGGCTATCAAACCATCAAAAGAAATTTTTTTTTGGGACATGCCATGTAGGTTAACTTAACTGCCGCTTAGCTTCAACTTGAGCTGTGTCGCGTCGCTGCGCGGCAGTCAAGTTGAAGCTAAGCGGCAGTTAAGTTAACCTAAAATTTTTTTCTGATGATGGTTTGATAGCCCGGTCCGAAAGCATCAGGACTGTGCAGTTTTATTCGGTTTTGCCTAAATAGGCACACGTAGACAAGCTAAGCGGCACAAAAAATGGGGTTTTCTGCCGCGCAGAGTATAAACGGGCCTTAACTTGGTCATATGAACGTAACTTTCGAAGGATATTAACATGTTCAGGTGTGCATATAAACAAACGGACCTTTGAGGCTAACATTCAATAATGTACGCCCTAAATTGTGTCAATTTTCGTCTCGATCTCAGGCGAACACTTCGAAAGTTTCTCTAATCAGGTACTAAAAGAGAGTTGCAGCCATGATCTACAGCTGCGATAAATAGGAAAATATTGCAAAGACAAGGGCGGAAAAGAAGTAAACTGGTTAACAGAAACTAACTCCCCAGGGACACACCCCACAAACACAAAACTGATTTTGTTTTTTGCACTTTTCCATGGGTTTTCCAATCCATGGGTTCTATTTTCGGTGCAAACATTAATCTTGCGCCTTGTTCCGAACGAAACTCGAACTTGTTTTGCGCGATAATGCATAAAATATGGCGGTCGACGAGCAGAAAAGGTCAAAACAGCGCACAAAGGATGAATGTACTATGGGGAAGGCGCGAGTTGGGATGCTTAAGTGGCAGTGAAGTTTGACGTTTTACATTCAAAAAAGGATATTTAATTTGCCACCTTACAGAGCATTTTTGGATACAGCAATGTTGAAATTTTGAGCATTTTACGGAAATGTTTCTAACTAAAAGAAAAAGGAGAGGGTCTGCAAAAAGGAGAGCGCATCAAGCGTAAGAACACACAAGACTAGCGCAATAAGGATAGATATCAATTATAGGGTTTCGCACTAAACCAGGCCACTTCTCATCAGATATCCAATCCACATATATAACATAGACTAGTAATAACGCTTTAATTAAAGACATCCTATAAGGAATAACATCGCAGATTCCGAGAATGCGAGAATCGGAGTGCAAATTGTTAGGTTTTCCTTTAAGTTTAACCACACATAGGTACAAATAGCGCAAACAACATTCGGAAAGGAATACATTCTCATATACTGCAGTTGCTGTGATAGGAGAAGTCAGAATTTAGTAAAAAGAAGTTCAAACGCTCAATATTGAATACCATTCGATTAGAACGTCAATCATCAATCGTGATCGGTCGGGTCGTCCACTCTATCTCTCTGAGGTTCCCCATATGGGCTGAGTGAGCGGTCGTTCTTGTCCGGCGTTATTGGCACAATAATTAGCTCCCAAAAGGCCTGGAACACCAGGTAACCGTAGTTCCAATGTCTCACCAAGAAGCTCTTCATCATAGTGATGCAACAGCTGATCGCTCTTCCTGGATTTCTAGTCGAAGCGAAAAAAAAAAGATCAACGGACACTGGGTAGTATACGAGAAGATAAACCGTAGAGCGTCAGGTTTAAAGAAAAGAACGGAATCAAACGAAAAGAAGCACACGATAGAAGATTTTGTAACATAATGAAACTGATCTTGAACTACACTTAAAACGTGAAACGGGTTCGATTTGCAGGACTTGTTTCCCCCCCGAAGTTCAATAAGCTCATTTCGGTGAATTCAGAAACGTGAACTGTGATTTCGAATGAAGGAAGGTATCTATCAGCTGACGGGCTTTTGACGTTTGGCTTTTGGATCGACTTGTTTTGTAACAATTGCCGAAAACCTTATCGGAGCTAAAAAGTATCTATCCACAGCTATGATATTCTTCTGGGACCGTGTGATTCAGTCGGGAAGAACATCAAAGAACTCGGTGTGCTCATGGTCCATCTTTGTTATGTGCTTGTGATAATAATCTCAGGATGTGAAGCGAAGAAAAAGGAAGGGAGCTGAACCGAGATTCGAAAACAAGCGTTTTTGGCAAGGCTAATTTTAGTCATTTAAACGTAGCTTTTGAAGGGCGTTTATGTACAAGCCACGCGGGCTTTTGGATCGACCTGCTCTGTAGCAAGTGCCGAAGACCTTACCTTATAGAAGCTGATAAATTTCCATTTATATCTAATACACCTTTTCGGTCTAAGGGGCGTATGAATCAGACGTGTTTTAGCAAAAAGTAAAAATACAGAAGGACATGCTGGACATGAAGGTTATGAAGGTCATGATTATATCCGAGCAACAACATGTGAGGAACAACATCAAAAAACATGGATCCTTTGTACCCATGGAAGTATGTTAGCGACATTTCGTTTGCAAAAGCAGAAAATCATATATCTAGCAACTGGTCTCGACACTAATCCAAAAGAATATTCCCAAAATTGGGAATAGACTTTGCTCGCAAAGAGACCACAAAAAGCGGTAAAGATTCCAGAGATTATTAAATTTCCCGCAAGTTCGACAAGTTCAAAGCGGTCGGCCACGGCGCGAGGAGATTCAATTAGAGCCGTGGCGCTGTTTACGTTCTTCTCCGAAGAACATCGCATAACGTGGCCATGTCAAAACCTCCAAATACACTCATGAATAATGCAAGAAGGCGCGAACGACGTTTACGACCGCCGACACTAATGGGACGGTAGCTGGCGGCAATTCCGCCGAGAATTTACAAGGCTAGCACGAAGAAGGCGACGCGCCATGGGGAGGAGGTCGAAGAGTGGAAGTGAGAGATGAAGGCACACGTAATCCGTTGGATAAACAATTGAGGCGTCTGACACGCACTGGGCAAACGAGTTCTGGCCCGGGATTCCGACGGCGTCGCCGCGGAAGGGGAACCGAAATTTTGGGGGAATTTCCGCTTTAAATATTGTGAAGAGAAAATAAAAGTTTTTGAAAGTAATTAAGGGATTGGAAACGCGTTCACTTCTGCACGGCGCTGTCGTCTGAAAAGGAAATTGAGTGTCCAATCGGCGGCAACTCAAAAAAACGAGCCGTGATCGATCAGCGTTTCGCTCGTCTTGAAACGGTCCTGCAAAACGACACGGTCGCTCGTCGGTCCGCTTTTGGCGATTTATCAAAATTAACCGCGTGAAGAAGGGGAAGACAAATGTGTCTGTCACAAAAGGAACGGAAAGTCTTGATTTAACTCGAAGTGACTTCTTCGGTCGGTATGTTATATTTTAAAAGGGCGTAAATTCAAATTTTTGGAGTAAAAATTAAATAAATATAATCGCAGTTACCCATAGCTTTTACCCATAGTAATGTGTCCTTTTCACTCGTGTCGTGGAGGTGAGCGGTCGTCCCTCAGTCGCTCTCTGATCTTCGGTTGGTCTGATGGCTTCCAAAGGGAATTGCCATGGAAGGGAAAGTCGTAGTCCTACTGTTGACGAACAAGATGTCCAACGCCAAGAATCTGCGTCTGGTATAGCTCTCGCTCTGATGGCACCACCTCCTTCGGTCGAAGATGTAACTTCCTGACCAAGAGCAGCCCATCTCTCCGGAGCAGATGCGAGCTCCGAAGCCGGTCTTGTGCTCCACATTCCCCGGACAGATGAAGCAAAGATGCAGAATGAGCCGGAGCCGGCTTGGCCACCCTCCAGCTTCGATTATGAAAACAACCCGAGTCGGCTTCTCTGAGGAGAAGTTCCGTCACCATTTCTGGAGTTTCGGAATTTTCAACTCATGATTTGAAGCGCGTAACCATCGAACGGTTGGATATCAAGGCCATCTCAGGGATTAAGCGGGCTTTTCGCGACCCATTCATCGTTTCCACATTGCGTAATCGAAAAAGTGACTCGAACTCTACTGGAAGTACCAACGCTATCCACCAACGTTTATCTAACTAACTTAAGCTTTTCTTTAGAAAGAGTTCTGTAATGAATTCCTATTAGGACACACAACTCTCAGCGTAGAAGCTCCATTTTTAGGTGATAAAGATTCGTATGCGCCGTAATAGAAAACCTTTCAATTTTGTTAAATAAAAGATCAACGACAGTTGCTTGCTTTTTGTAGATAATGATATAATTCATAACAAACAGGTACATGACTTGGAATCATGGGTGGATGTGGAGAGGATTGAGGATCAAAGCACAATCTCATGGAAAGACAACGCCAAAGAGCAGTTAAAGTGCATACGTCGCGCACTTCCAAGAATAGTAGGTCATAAATCAGCCTCTCAAAAAGAGGCAGTAAACGCCCGACAGCTAGACTATGAACGTTGGATCTGTTCTGGTGACGGAGAAGTCCGATTTCTGAAAACTTTACAATCGCCTCGTATTCGTAATAGTCTTGCCAAGAAGCCCGTTACTGCCGCCCGACTATACCCGCGCCGCCAGAGAAGCCGAAGAAGCGTTACAACTCCGAAGTCCGCGCAGCCAGCTGCCCTGATGGTTCCCGGTTCGCCCGATGTGCTCCTCCAACGTGTTCGATCGGAAGCCGTTCTTCGCCCGTGCCGCCCGCGGAAACCGCCGAAGAAGCTCCTCAACTTCAACGTCCGCGCCTCCACCCGAGCTGAAGATGGGTTCGCCATACTCCACCGTCTCTGGAAGCAGCTCTTCGCCTCTCTGATGCCCGCGCACACTGATGGAATCGCCGCGTTCTACTCCAGAAGAAGACCGGCGACTACGGAGTGATAATATGGTTCTTGTGCATATATATGACGTCTCGCAAGGCGTAAGCCTTTGATGCGAGAAATAAGCTCGTAAACTTGTATTCGTCTGGCGCCACAGACAAAACAAAAAATAGTGTGCTCGACACACGTCAAACAAATAAATCTTTTTATCTCGCTTTGGAACGAGGAGAGGTGCTTAACAAAAAAAGTGATAAAGGGATGAGAAGCTTTTGAGCGCTTAGACCTCGCAGTTCTGAAAAACCAAATTTGAGTTCCAGCCCACTGAATGATAGCTTTTTTCGGTCCATAAAGCATATGAGAGTCTGGAAAGTCTGGAATTTCACAGATCGCCAACTGATTCGGTCACAACAAGTCATTTGTTAGTGCATCCAAAGATGGGATCGGTCGAAAGCAAAGAAGAGAAACGAAAAATGAGTGAAATCGATCTCACGATGTGAATTTCCGAATGGCTTTCTAGACTTCTGCCCAAAGAGCTCTTTCCTCAGACACCCTGTGTACAAAAATTTAACATAATGTCTTAGACAAAAATTTGGCAGAAGTTTAGAAGGCATTCAGAAATTCAGACCCGTGAGACCGGTCGATTTGCTTCGTTTTTCGCTTCTCTTTTTCGTTTTCCGACCGGTCTCACGCTTGGATACCTTGGGAAATGACTTTGCAGACTTCTGTCTAAAGCGCCTCATCGTGACACGCCTTGTATATACCTAAAAATCGTAGGCAATTCTTAAGGACTCCTACTGATGAAACGATATAAAAAGGCCAAAACCACAAAATTCACAAAGGCTAAAACCAAGAACAGAATGCTCAACTTCGCGAAATCGACTCACGAATGTTTATCTGTGATCAGACACTCGAAAGAACGTGTTAGCGTCAATTCCCATCGGATTCCACACAATATCCCACCCCTCTTAACTGACTAGAACTTCCTATAGAATCTTGAAGTTCAAAAAAAGACCAAAGTAAACAGAAAACACACAGAGGGTGAGAAATACAAATAGAGCCAGTTTTTTGATGAGTTCGGAATGTGACTCATTTCACTGTATTTTCTGTTTCTACGAGGCCATATTTAGACCATTACTCACTTGGTATTTCAACAGGGTGCCATGCAGCATCGAACAAATCAGTGCCAATTGCCAATAGAGCTCCTTTTTGGAACCCTAGAGGGCACGCTTTATTGGGCACTTTCTTCTTCTGGGTATTCAAGTCTTTCCAAGGATCTAGTGACCATACTAAGAAGCAGATATTCCAAGCACGACCACATTGCACAGGCCTAAGGCCCGGCCAAAAAGAAGCCCTTTTTCGATATACAAACGAGCGGGGCTCTCGCGAACACACACGTGTTTATAAATTCACTCGACAGCCGTCCAGATGGCCCGCGGCAATTGTTGTTTTTGGACGAGAGGCCAAATGTGTGCCAAATCATGGCTTAACCCAGGACGGCGGAACAACGAAGTGCGAAGGATGTTTTCAGGGGGAAGTGGAAGGTAAAAAGGCGTAAAAACACGCGAAAAGTGACATGATTAAATCGACATGCCGATCAAGATAAGACGTTTAGGCGCGTCGGGTGTTGAAAAGTCGCACTGATCGTCTAATTTGTTTCCCCGTACGACGACGAAAACACACTTAAATTAGCGTCGTTTATCTGTTGGACCACATGAACAAGAACATAGGTTATTAACGTGACTAAAACGAAGAAAACCGCTCCACCTAGGCGCCGTCAGCGGCCGTTTCTACGATGCGAGTCGCGCTGAAAGATCATATGTTGGAAGTAGATTCGGCGCCACAAGAGACGAACCTTTCGGCTTCGCTCGGGCGACCGAGAGCGTGAGCGACTCCGTTTATGACGCCGGTGGTGGTCGTGCTCCCGAGATCTTGACCTTCGACGGCGTTTCCGTTCTCTAGAGTGCTCGCGGGAGTCGTCGTCTGAAGCAGGAGGAACACTGTAAAGTTGTTCACTTAACGGCCGATTTAATTACCTCTCGAACTGCGATGGTCACGAGAACTTTTGCGACTTTTATGGGACGACTCTGAAGTGGGGAATGTTTCATTAGAGTTAAGGGGATGCAGGTTTGCAGGACATCGATATACCGGCATATCTATCGCTCTTTGAAAAAACTGAGTATGGGTATAGGCACAATTGCCGATAAATCTGGATTCCCTAAGTGGTTGACCGGGTAAGTCGCTTGCCTAACAGCCTGATCATCAGGGTTCGACACCCCCTACTGTTCAAAGACCTCTATTTGTCTTTACTATCATTCCTACTCGAATTCCAACACCTAACCCTTGACTACATTTTCACCTAGATACACGTATCGTATCTTACCTGGACTCGACTGCTTAGACTCCTTCTCGGAATGGTCACTTATCTGTTTATCGCTGTCAGGCTGAGACGGCGGCAAAGGCGCTTTGAAGACATCCTGATCGACCGAATCTCTCGACCCCTCATCGTCCGAATCTTCACCACCTAAATGGCCAACATGATTTTGGTCAAGGAGCACAGAGTGCATCATGAATCATCACTATGTGACTGAAGGAATTTCACAGATCGCCAACTGATTCGGTCACAACAACTCGACTTAAAATTTATTGAGCACGCAACATGTCGACAGCAAAGGATGAGTAGGAAAGGGAAAAAGGCTGACTTACCGAGTGCGGAAAGCGCGGCCAATGCCGAACTTTGTACAAGAATTTTGGGTTGAGCTGAATGTCATGTCATCATCATCATCACCGTATAACCAACGCAGAGCTCGTGCGCTAAAAGTCCGAAAATCTGTGTTACCTTTACGTTTCGCCTCGAGCTGTTTCTCTTTTTCTATGGTACCCCCAGTTATACGGTCTATTTCCGTGTCCGTGACGGTGAGAAGGAGGTTCGTCATAATGGAGCGGAGGGCGCCGATCTGAAATGAGGCCGTGTTAGTTGGTCTTGGAAGAGACGTTATGAAAAACGTTTGTTGAGATGGGAGACCTCGGACGATATCTTAAGACTGATTAGCCGTCTTTGGACTGATTAGCCGTCTTAGGAAAAGCGGGATTGGTGTTAAGTGTCTCTGTTTGTGTTTAAGCATGCTTCGCTCACCATAATTTCCTGAATTTCCTCTTCGGTTTGCTCGTAGCGGGAACCAGGCGATCCGCCACGTTCTCTGTCGTTTTCCCCTTCACTGTCGCTATCCTAAATCGGTTTTTGTTAGTCGAATACTATAATACGCTGCTATTTTGAAGGTTGATGTCCACTATACGTGGTTCATATATATTCATATGAATCGTCATTTTGCAATGACAGTTATGCCCCTCGAAACACGATCCAGTCAAACTCACCAATCCCTGTCGTAACGCAGCCCTCTCGGCTTCTCTCTGTTTCCTTTGCTCCTCCAGAATCCGGTCTCTCTCCTCTTTCTCCGCCTTTCGCTTCCTCTCCCTTTCCTTCTTGTCCAGCACTTCCTGCAAGAACGCCGGAAGCTTCTTTACTGGCTTCTCCGGCTCCAGTGGAGGTTCCCCAGCATTGGAGAGGTGTTGCCGAAGCCATTCGGCGTGGGCAATGTCGTGGTTCCGATCGTCGGCCGGTTGGAAGGAGGCTTCGGCGGTACCGGTAAGCCAATGTGCCATGGCCCCGTTGTCTTCTTCGGCTTCTGCGCTCTGACCGTCGTTTGAAGAAGACGTCGATTCACAGGATTTTGCGTACTAAATGGAAGATTAGGGAGGTCTGATGGCGAGGGTACCGTGCCTCGTCTCCTTCTGCATCTAGGGCAGGATCGTAGCTCACCGACCATTCCTCTTCTTGAGGTTGCTGAGGCTGAGCCATGGTGGGAGGAGGTAGACATGGCCTAGGAGGTATCGCGATAGGAGACTCTGCCCTAGGAGGTGGCGGTGCAGGAGCAGATGGCTGGGGTGCCGGCGGAGGCTGCGACTTCCACTGCTCCCACTGGGGGTTGTGGTTAGGTAGAAGAGGAACACGAGATGAACTCGGCGGAGGCACCATTCGAGGAGGCGCCGGCGGAGGTCCAGCAGGCGGCTGGAAGTACGGACGAGGTGGCATTTGCTGAGGTGGGTAGGCGGGAGGTGGCCGGGCGATGAGAGGCGTTTTGATGCGAGGAGGCATTGTCGGATGGGGAAGTCCGTAGAAGGGAACTGCAGCCTGAGGAGGCGGCATTGGGGGATAAGAAGGTGGCGGATAGCCATATCCCGGTGGAGGATGACTGTGCTGTGGGTGATGGAATCGTGGTGGCGGAGCTCGGATTTGAGCCTGTGCCCACTGTTGGGCCAGGGCACCCCAGTCGACTTCACTTGCCTCGGCGTTCATTATTCTGTCTACAAAAAGATTTTGGATGAAAGAAGCTGATTCGGAACGCGCATATGGCATAAACAACGAAATGAGGAACGCTTGCATCGCTTGTTTGGGAAGCATTGGGCAATTATGCGAATGACAGCTACTAGTAACTATTTCTGAATGAAAGACAGTTCCAATATGCAGGATGTTGACAATTATATTCCCGTCAGACAAAACTCAGGCAGCGTCAATCATTTTCTGAGGCAAGAAAAGAAGAATAGGTTGGTTTCTGTTGTTTCCCACCGCTTCACACTGATTTCTAACAAAAAATGGCCGTCACTGTCTGCAACGGTTGTCTGGAAGAAGAACTAGCGGGCGGGTTTCTTGTGGCACTCCATATAATACGTGTCTAGACGATATATGATGGGATAGACAGAAGAAACTGTTCATTTAGACAGAGAGGCATCCAGCTCGCAAAGTTAGTACTTGAAAATCAACTAGCTTGTCTATCTGCGGCTGGCGTGACCGTCCAACAGCAGTAAACAGGAACGCAAATTCCGAAAATCGCCGCATCATCGCCGAACTGCCGAAAATCGATGCGGAAATATCGAATCGAATCTTGGAAATTTGAAACCACCACTCGCGCGCTGCGTCCTACAACGACACTTTTGTTCGCGGAGCGGTCGAACTACGGTAGCTTCCCGTGTGGAAGATTCGAGTTCTTTCTGACGTAAGGTGCAGCCGCTGTCGCCTCTCTGTCGAAACGAGTCTCTTTCCGCGTGATCTCGATCAATTTCGTAAGAAGTTTAGGCCCTATATAAAGGCGAGCCTTGGCCATTTGTTTATCTTTGTCTTCGACACATATTCGGCTCATTTGTCCTTTCAGCTGGCCGTTGAGTGGTGCTTCTGCCAATGTGTGTTTTTCCGGACCTAGTCCATTGATCTACGTGTGCTGTTTTTGCGTGACGTCTGTCTGCCTACGTATGGCATTTAGACTCGTCACCTGTCTGTCCACTTATTCTGGCGCGCTTTGCCCCTCAAACACAAACTCTACTTTCTGATTTTTTTCAGACAATGGTTCGCCGACGCACTTCTTCCCCTGCTTCCAGTGGTCCCGTTCGCCGTTCTGCTCCGGCGCCTGCTCCTGCTGCCCGCCCGCAGCCCACTTACGCGGCGGCTCCCCCCGCTCGACCGGCCGCCGCTCCCGCGCCTGCTCCGGCTGCCGCTGCTCCGGCTCCTGCTGCTCCGGCTCCTTCGCAGGGCCCCGGACTTTTCGGTCAAATGGCTGCTACCGCCGGCGGTGTCGCCATTGGATCGGCTGTGGTAAGGGTTTAAGCATACTTTCAGTTTTAGACAGTGGAGAATGCAGTGTCTAGAGGGTGTCTTAATATTCCGTTCCGTGCCGAGTGGCATGTGTAGACAAGCACGACGAAAGGGCATTCTGACTGAGCTAAGCAACGCGAACATTCAACTTTGAATTCTGTGCACTTTGATCTTATGATCACATTGGCTGGATGTGTCCTTGCTGATCGATCAATATTTGAACACCCACTGCTAGCTCATTTACTCTTTCAGACAGTAGACAGCAGTTGGATTGAAAGTCTAGACAGTCTCGTCTGTTTAAAAAGCGATAAACCATCCCTAACTGTGTTATTCATTTCAAATGCGGCTGTCTAGACTTGACAGCTGACAGACTAGACTAGAGGTGACTAAGCACTCATTTGCTTGCAGCTGAACCCGTGTACTGTGATCTTTGCGCATTTTTGATTAATGAACCAAGAAGCTGCTTTTGTTATGAAAGTGACTTTCATTGCGCCGACATCTAGACTGAATTGCGTAACGGACGAAATTCGATCACTGGTTGCAATTGCGACATCTCTACATTTAACTGTTTTCTTGTTTTGTTCATTCCATGCTAATTGAAATATCCATTTCAGGGTCATGCCGTCGGAAGCATGTTCACCGGTGGCAGCGGAAGCAACCACAGCGAGGCTGCCCCAGCCCCCGCTCCGGCTGCCGCCGCCCCAGTCTCCTACCAGCAACAGCCCCTGAGCCAGCCCTGCGAGTTCGAATGGAAGCAGTTCCTCGAGTGGTACGAGCCAGTATAAAGTTCAAGAACATCCTAATTCTCTCTTTTTAGCACCCAAAACCAGAATGATGTCAGCCTGTGCCAAGGATTCAATGAAGCTTTCAAGTCCTGCAAGGCCCGCTTCGTCTAAAGAAGAACCGGACGCGCATGATATGTTGACTTGGAAGACGTTTAATACATCTGATTTAACATTGTATTTGTACGTGATTCTTAGCTGTAGGAGACGATAAAGTGGTTTATGTATGCTCTACCGTCAGTGGTTGTGTCACATCACGATGTTATTCGATGGAAGGGTAGTTGAATTCGATGTGTGGGGAGGAGCCAAAGGTGTTTGCGCGGCTATTATTTAGTTGTGAAGGAGCTTAAAAAGGCGCCCTTGACATGTATTGGCGTGGTGGAGAGCAGTTGGCCGTATGACTCACTGTACATTCTGCTCGACCGTTTCGTTTCAGACACTTACAGCGAGAAGATGGCGATGCGAAGTGCCCGGGCTCTGCACTACGTCTTCAAAGTGGCCAATCGGAAGGCTACGTACGACTTCTATACGAAGGTTCTCGGAATGACGGTGCTGCGCCACGAGGAATTCGAAGAGGGTTGTAAAGCCTCTTGCAACGGGTAAGGTGCAGCAATAGCGAAAAGTTGAAGAAATAGGCTCGCTTGGGCGATAGATCAAGTTTCTAGCAGTTCAAACGCTCCAGAAGAGACTAACGGCTCAGATTGAGACAGGTCAAACGACCGCTTTCTCTCTACATTGCATCCACCACAACCGCTAAGCTGGTTTGCCTGCTGCTCGAAGGACTAGTTTATAGACTAGACAAACAGTGGTTGTCTAATCGCGTATTTTGCCTAGACTTTTGGTCATTTCTGAGCTGCCAAACAAACACAGTTGCCCTCTGGCAATGCCAAGCGCGAGAGGGTAACCGAGCGCGAAGGGTCATGCCAAGTTGGCATGACAAAAATTTATTAAATTGCAATAACCATCTTGTTTGTCTATTATTTTCCTCACATAATTCCTAATCACATTACCCTTCTTTTGTTTAGACCGTACAACGGACGATGGAGCAAAACAATGATTGGCTATGGCAGTGAGGACAATCACTTTGTCATCGAACTCACGTACAACTACGAGATCGGATCGTATCGCCTGGGTAACGATTATAAGGTGAAACTGGTTGGCCTGGGATCGATTTCAGCGATGTTATCGCTTTGTTTACATGGTTTTGTGCCGTGAATGTCCTGTAGTTTCCTGGCAACTAAATGCGTAATTTCCAGGGAATCTACATCGAATCGGATGAGCTGCTGAGCAAGCTGAAAGAACAAAATCTCGGAGCGGCGACCAGTGAAGGATGGGAAGTGAAAGATCCCGATGGGCACGCTTTCTACGTCATGGCTGGCAAGAAGTCGGCCGACCCTGTTCGCCGAGTAGCTGTGCATGTCAAGAATCTGAAGGAATCAGTCGGTATGATCAAATTCTGCTATATTTGCTACTAACTGCTCGTTTCTAGAATTCTGGAACGACCATTGCGGAATGAATCTACTCAGCGAGAACGAGAAAAGCGCCATTCTGACCTTCGGAAACGAGCAGTGTTCCCTCGAGCTGGTCGCCCTTCCAGAAGGCGCGGAACTTGAGCGCGGAACGGGGTTTGGGCGTATCGCCTTTGCGTGCCCTACGGCGCTGATCGAACCTTTCGAGAAGAAGATGAAATCCGTAAACGAGAAGTACATCCATACGCCGCTCGTGAGCCTCGACACTCCCGGAAAAGCCACCGTTGTCGTCGTGATTCTCGCCGATCCAGTAAGACTCTCAATAGAGCTATTATAATCACTCGAAATCTTGCAGAACAGCCATGAGATCTGCTTCGTTGGAGATGAAGCTTTCACGGAGCTTTCGAAAATCGATCCAAAAGCAGATGAGCTTATCAAGGAGGCCATAGAGAAGGACGGAAGCGACGCGTGGTTCGCGAAGAAGAAGCGAACGAAGGCCGAAGCCCAGTGAGAAGAACTCGACTAATACTGTGGACTAATTTATTCTTAATTGTATGTAAACTTTTATACATTGTTTTTTTTTTTGGTTTAGATGATCGATGGTGATCGTAGCCGTTGGTTAACCGTTTGATGTTGTGAAAAGAGGAACGGGGAGTTCTTTGGCTGATTTTGGACGCGTGACCATCCTGTATTGCCATCACCAACACGACCATCGTTCTGAAACGTTCCTACGACATGTCTACACTTGTCAACATTGGAACTAGAAAGTGACCAGTTCTCTGGTAAAGAACATCGTTCTCCACTTTCTTTGTCTCTCTCCTTTATGATCACCCCCGGAAACCCTGCATGAACTGATGCTGAAGTTTATGGATTCACCTGATGATCGACATCTCCATACACTGGAGCGGAAGTTGAATATGTCTCCTCTTTCAGTGGTTCTTGATGCTTGAGCCGACCACAATTTTCTCTCTCTTCGAACAAGAAAGGTGCAGGAGAGGATGCTCTCTCCACTCTGCTTCACCCCAATGAAATGCATCGACGTGCATGGTGTGTAGACGATGATCACGATGAACTTTTGAAAAACGTCCGGACTCTAGATGTCTCCTCACTTTGCAAAGTAATGATATGCGTGAATACGGCTGTATCGGCGCGACTCTCTGGCGCCGGCAAACCGACAGAGTCGACGCAGTCTGTCGAAAGTGAATACGATTATATCGCATTGAGAAACGTCCACATGCTCATTGACATTTTAAATCTACCTTTGGGTGCGTTCCCATGCCAACAAAAATGTCCAACGATATACGTTGGGGTCTTGAAAGCTTTTAAATGCCATCTAATAGAATTAATGGATACATCCTGTACATTGAGAAGGTGAGAAGCACGCCACCAACCACGAACACAGGAGATCAGGGGTATACTGTATTTGAAGACGAGTTTCAGTTTCATCCACAAGACATTCCCACTGTAAACCTTACCTTCCGAGCTACCACTATGAAACTTCCAGAAAGGGTGTGCTTGAATGGACATCAACCTGATTTGCCTAATTTTTTGACGATCTAGCGCTCTTCTGGGGATCACGAGTGTTCTCTTCTACTAGCTTTAGAGGCATCTGCGTGTGCCAACTGTACGCGTCATCGGTCTCGGAGGTATCTCAAGGCACACGGACTACTGAGGCATCTCTGCAGGGACGAACTGCTAGACCAGAGGACCCACTCCCTCCATGCCCGTCGCTTCAGTCCCCTTGCGCATCACCCGACCGACGTTGCCGTCCCAGCCGCCGTCGCTTCAGCCGATCTGACCATGTCGATCTTAAGCTTTTGTTTCTTTCCTATCATCTCCAGGTTTTTATGTTCATGTTCTCACTTCAATAATGGAAAAGCACTCAAAGAATTTTTTTAACGAATCTAAATGACGTTTTTATTGTCAGTATCCCATAAAGACGTTCCCTCATTATGCATACCGTCCCCCCTTCTCGCGGCAACGCACGGCGTGAAAGCCAAAGGCGCTCGAAGACGAAGCGTCTCTGCGCCGTTCGCCACCTCCATCCCTAACCCGTCATTGATCCTGCGCGTGAGTCGGCGGCGCTCTTAGCGTCGGGCCGTCTTCGTCCAGCCATCATAAAAATATCGACGCGCTCGCGGCGGCTGGCCCAGTCTTTGACTTTCTGTGATTTGCCTCGCTTTAGAATGGAAAGGGAACCGGCACGAAAGCGCAAGAATACGGACGACGAAAAGGCCGAACTGGAAGATCGAGCGGAACGGCGTCAATCGGATAAGGAAGGAGCAAGTCCCGGTCAGAAGAAGAAGAAGCGTCAGGATGGTCAGAAGAAGGTGAAGAAGAGTGCAGTGCGAAAGGCTCCAGTTCAGAAAGAGGAGCAAATTCAGGGAGGACGAGCCTTCTTTATGCTGAATGCACGGATAAACGGCCGAATCAACCGGGACCAGCCTGTGCAGCCACGTCCGGCTCCCGTTCCTGTCAGAGATGTAAGTGCTATAGTCACACACACTCCTATTCTCTGGCGATTTCCACAGATAGACATTAAGGACGGCTTCCTCTTTGATACCCTTTCGGCTTTGGCATACTGTATCTTTAGGTAAACGTCAGTGTTAACTGCGCGGAGAACAAGAATAAAACTGCCGAAGCAGGTGCCATGTGGCTCTGCGACCATCGCCGGCACCGATATCGCCCTGATGAAGAAGTTAGTGCCGAAGAGTGAGATCTCGAATCCTCATGTACCATGCTAGTATACCTGTTCTCTTGTCCATTCCGTTCTGTCTGTGTGTGTTGTCGACATATCTCTTTCCATTCATGGCACTAAGTTGATAAGTGTGAAATAGTTCTAATTTTTAGAATAAACAACTCTTTCTTGAGGAGCACGGAAGCAGTTTTACTGATAAGGGAGATGGAAAAGAGAAAGAAAATAATTGGATTTTTTTTCCTTTGGTTAGCAAAGTGGAAAATTCAGATCGTGGCAAACCGAGAATACAGCGCGAATTTCGCGAAAACATCACGACGACACCTATCGGGATAAGGATAGGACGTGAAGGATGTGCGTGCTAACGCATAAATGTCGGTGTCGATAGGATACCAGTAGGTCAGTTGTCGTCGGTTGAACACCGAAAAACACACACACACAGATAAACGGTTGGTTCTTTAAAGAAGTTTTTTACAGAGTTACGAGTTTACGAGTTTACGAGTTACGAGTTTACGAGTTTATTTCTCGTATCAAAGGCTTACGCCTTGCGAGACGTCATATATATGCACAAGAACCATATTATCACTCCGTAGTCGCCGGTCTTCTTCTGGCTTAGGCACAGGGCACGGCAACAGAGTAGAACGCGGCGATCCCATCAGTGTGCGTCGGCATCAGAGTGGCGAAGAGCTGATTCCGGAGATGGTAGAGCACATCGAACCCATCTTCTGCTCAGGCGGCGGCGCGGACTTCGACGTTGAGCAGCTTCTTCGGCGGCTTCCGCGGGCGGCACGGGCTACGACAGGAATGGCGGCACGGGCGACGACGACCGGGCGAAACGCGTTGTTGGAGGACAGCAATCGAACCGGGAAAAGTCGGAGCTGCTGGATGCGCGGACTTCGGAGATGGAGCGCTTCTTCGGCTTCTCTGGCGGCGCAGGTGGAGTCGGGCGGCAGTGACTGGCTTCTTGGCAAGACGGTGGAACTACGGCTCCCTGGTGTTCCAGGCCTTCTGGGAGCCGGGTCGATCATTGCGGACAACAACGACGGCCGAGAACGACCGCTCACTCAACTCATTCGGCTCAGACAGCCTCAGAGAGAGCGAGTGGACGACCCGACCGATCGCTGGGAACACAAATGAAAGATCTTTTTATCTTTTTATTTTAAAATTTTTACAGAGTATTTTCTTTAAAGAGATCGACAACGTACCTAAAGAGGTTAGCCATGCTATGGAGTATACTGGTTTATTGCGACGAATCAAAGGGCCTATGTGGAAAACTCGCGTAAAATTCCATCATGATTTCAAGATGCCGCTGAAACGAAGCTTCAGATGCCGAATGGCTGTCACATTGCGTCCGATACGAACTGAGACAGTAAAGGTAATGTTTTAATAAAGTGTTTAAAAAGAACATAGACTGGAGACAAGCGTTCTTTGGCTGAAAAAACTTTTCGTACTGTATATCTGATACACGCTGAGTTCAGTTCCATGTGATGCGATTCTTTCCTTGTTCCCCTTTCTAAGTTTTAACATTTAAGAATTTAAAACGGATTACTTTTTCATCGATTCCTTGACTTTCTTTTTGGAGAATCCACATGCACCTTCGGTCCCTTTCACAATTCCATAAAGGGGTGATAGTCTTTCTAGGCATATTTCTCACCAGCGGTGTTTCTACATTCCCCTATCCCTCTACCTCTGCTTGTCAACAACCACCAGCTGCCCAAAAAGTGTCCTCCTATAAGAGACATGCGCACTGGCGTGCCGCAATCGCACTTCCTGATCGCACTGTCCTCCCTCCTCACCATTTACGATCACTACTATCGATTTTTTCGCTCGTTCACTCATCCGCAACAGTGCATCGTTCAGCCTCTCTCGGTCGCGTCATGGAAGAAATAAACGACTTTGTCCCTGAAGCCAAGAAACCCAGACATGCGGAGGCGGAATTCCAAGGAAAGGTACGTCCTTAAGCCATAAGCCAACAGTGTTCAGAAGAGTTTCAGTTTACCGATGCCACCATAAATGTGAAAATAGCTCAACCAGAGATTACCTCCGGAATCGTAGCCACGATTGATGCAACTTCAGAGGACGCCCAGCTGACTGTGAAGATCGCTGAGTTGGACAAGAAGTGAAGTGTGAAATACATTTTCAGCCCCTGCATAAGTCGCATTTTGTTTGGTTCTGTCGCAATTGTACTTCGTAATCTGTTTAAATAAAGTTGTTCGAGAACGAGAACACATATCGATGTAACAGATTATAATCAAAAAACTGTCATCATCATGGATGTTCTGTTAGATTGACAGTTTCCTGATCTACATTCCCTTTCTCCTCTACCGCTGCTTGTCAACAATCATTTTACCCCCAAAAAGTACAGTTCTGTAAAGGGTAGACTGGCGTGCCGCAATCGTAATTCCTGTGCAAGTGCAAGGGAAAGTACATTCTTTTTTGCCCCCAGCGAACGTATGTGTGACGCTCTGCACGTCGTGCCTTTCTCTACCTTTCTAAGCATCCCCTTCGACCACCCGGTTATAAGTTCGGACTTTGTGATGGTTTTTGCAATGGAAAGTCTTTCGCGCATCCATCTGTGTCCCCAGTAGGGTCACCCAGTCGCTCGCTCCGAGGTCTGCCGAACGAAATCTCTTTGCCATCTGATTCACCACTTCTACCAGTGTGAAAAAGATGAGTTCAATCGGAGGCGCACGCAGATTCATCAGACCAGTAGAACGATTCATCTGCCACCTCATAAAACGTTGGTCATCACTGATTCACAAAGAGGGTATGCCGCACGCCAAATGGGGCCGCAGGTGAAGTTTAGGTGTAACTAAATGCTAAACGTTTGGTTGTCATGGAGAGATTTAGTGCCAAAAATGCTGCCGCATTTCCACAGATCCGGCTTGAATTTGTGTCATAACTGCTTGATAGTTTAAGGTCGCAGTGGCGTAGTCAAATTCCAAGAACTTCATCCTTTATTTCTGAAAAAGTGCAAAGACCTTTGGTCCCTCTGGTCGGATATTGTCTCCAGCCGAAGCCCGAAGAAGATGATCAACGTTTTGTTTTCATTGCGCATTTATGAGACGTCTCGAAAAGCCTTTGAGAAGAGGAATTCGTAAACATCCTTCACCTCCCCAAAAATTTCACTTCAAATGAAATCTAACATCTTCTACACACGCTCTTTTGAGCAAACTCAGAATGATGCAGAATTTCCCAATTTCTAATTCAGCAAGGCTGGCATATCTAACCATTAGTGTGGATAATTTGTTCACTTTTACACTCTTATAATGCTTCTTTATGAGCAATACAATGAGCATAGGAAACGATCTTTCTCGCTCACTAATGGTGTCGAGACTCTACTTACTAAACGCATCACAGTCTAGCGAAATAGTTTCATTTTCGCTTCATTCGGTGCCGTTCGCCAACAGCGCTCGCTGGCGGCCTACACTGTATCAGCGCTCCCAGCGTCGCCGCCTCCCGATGGCGGCGCGTCGTCGCCGCCGCCGCCGCAACGCGCTCGCCATTTCCACAGCATCAGAGCCGCCAGCCGGCGGTCTTTCCGTTTGTGTCCATAGATGTAGCTTGTAGATAGGTTTCAAAAGTTGCTCATTGAATTTTTTTTGAGAAACGGTCTTGCCATACATGCTTCCCATGATGCGATCATTGAATGATCTAAACGTTTGTAGAAACAGTTTCTTGTGGGCTAATGAGAGCGCGGAGAAAATCGATTCATGCGAAGACATATGTGAAGGCGCGCCATCTAGGAGCGCCTGGCAGGTAGTAAGCGAATGCTTATCGATCTCAAAGGCGCTCGCTATTTATCGATCCAACAGCGACGGCAACGCGTCTCGCGCAGCTTTCTGATTTGAGACCGTGAAGTCCAACACCATAAACAACCCAACTAACGCTTTATCGAGTCGATAAACATTCCGTTGTTTGTTCGTTATCTGTCACATGTTCCTCCATTGCTTCACTTCACTTTCGAATTGAGTGCCCATGCCTTCTTTTCAACGCGTCGCACAAAACTGAGCCTTTATTCGGCTGCTTGTAAGCGGCTTCGTCGCAAAGTTCATCTCTATTGGCGAACGGCCAAAGCTGAGGCTGACTGACTAGCGATATTCACTGATCCGACGAGAAATCTCTAGGAATCCTAAGATAGGTCCGGATGAGTCTTGGCTTCAATTGGATTGGGTATTTCCCAGTTGTTTTCACCCACATTTGACATTCATCTCGCGCTTTCTTGTTGGCATTGTTAGACCGAGTCGATACGATATGCCTTTTGAGTGTCTTGGGTGCTTCCTTCACGAGCTTCCGGAAGGATGCCCCTTCAAGGCTGCTCCCTAATACCATACGCATTGCCTTCCCTTATCTTCAGATACTGGGGCAATTATGGCGTCGTCGTCTAGCACCAGGCCCAAGCCCAAGACGCGCAACGAGCAACTCATCGATCTTCTCTCTCACGCCTGGAGCTGCAAGAAGCCGACCTGCACCGACTATTGCCGCCGAATGAAGGAGATCACCGCTCACGTCCACCACTGCCCCGATCCGAGCAATTGCAAAACGTGCCAGCAGCTCTTTGACCTGGGCTCCAACCACGCTCTCAATTGCCGAAAGTTCTTGTGCAAGGTTCCGCTCTGTGTCCCCATCCGGGACAAATTCGAGGAAGAGCGCGCCGACAGACGTGAAGTTCCCTGGTCGATGGAGGCGTAGACGTTGTAAAGATTTGTAAATCCGAATACTGAAATATCACTCTCTCTCTCAATAAATTATCCGCTGTGTTCACATTTTTGTTTATGGCCGTTGTGACCATCTGAAGGTGTTAAAATTTAATTTGATCGTGTTATTGTAAAAACCAACATACAGGATAAAAAGCTGTTCGTTGACTGTCATATGACTGAAATAGGACGACAAGAGGGCTGGTCGGTTGAAGCAGAGATCGTAAAAGATAACAGCGTTTCACGTTTTAAGTCAGCTGTCATCAGTGTCCTCATCATCATCGTGTCAAAATATTAAAAAAAGTGTCAACACGTTCCCACATTTACCATTGCAAGATTCGGACATTTCACACTGATTCAGGGCATGCTGTCCTGTGCAGAATAGGATCATTTGTCATCAGTCATGGACACGGTCCTGATCGAGTTCTGTGGACTTATACTGACACAATCGAAGAAGTCTTCGAAAAAGTCAGAAGAAACTCCTTCTTTAGAATCACTCGCATCACTTTGGGCCCACATGATCAAGTTGAGGAGATCTTCCATATGGCGCTTCCTTACATCGCCTACGAGGACGATTCGTCCCTGAACATCGAAACGCTACCACAGCCTTCCTACACGAACATTTTGGAGAAGATTTACGCTTCCAACCGCCAATTCACCTGTCTTGACCTCCAATACGTTTCGGATATAAACACGTGCCGTGCCAATGAACACGTGCCAACCCAATATTTAATGCACGCTGTCCTACAGGATACAGGAAGATTCGCCACAGCCATGAACACAGTTGCATTCGCCAATAAAGCGATGAAGTGTTAAGAAATTAAGAAGCATTTTGGGAAGCGATTGGATTGCGTATAACAAAAGAGTGGTTTTCATCGGGAGTACAGTGTAGTATCAGGTGTTGAGAACACTGAAGCTCTCGGAACTGGGGTTAAGACAGGAACCTTTTGATCCACTTGGTTGAACTTGAAATTTCTTAGGGAAGACTCGATTCGCGTTGCTGACAAGAAGCTCTCTCGATATCTACGGTCACCTTGTGCCAGATATCATTTGAAGAAACGACTAAACCACGGAATTCGCCTGCCCCTACCAGTTAATGGCGACGAGGAGAGCAAATCTGAGACGAATGAAGAGATTGTGGAAAAGATGAAGAAAAACTCCTATTTCAGAATCACTCGCATCAGCGTAGAATCCAAGTAGTGTGAGGAGCAACAAATATATGAATAAGGGAGAAGCGAAAAGCGAAAAACACCAAAGAAATTATAATTTTTGAACGTGTAACAGTATTTATAGATCATCCTGTGTGTTATTAGCTTTGTCGGTGGCGACAAAAGCGATTGGACAACTCGGCGGATCCCTGTAAACACAGGTGAAAGCTTAATTGGCTTATTTCCATGTAGTACTATGTATGTAGTACTATAGCTATGCTTCTCAACGATATTTTTTCCCTACAGCTCCTTTCTCCCTTTCTCCCTCTCCCTTGAGGCACTCGCACTTTAGCAGATGAGTCATCACAGGCGTGAGTCATCAAGACGATGCTTGACGAAATGTATACAAATTTGAATTTCATTTTATTTCTATTTCACTCTTAGACAACTTTCATTTGTCACAACGCCGTCTCGTTGTTGGCAACATGGTTTGTTTATGTACTCTGTTCCTCTGATTCCACCTTTAGAGAGTTGTGTATGCCATTCTTCTGGCAGCGTGGCTGGGAGCGGTACAGCCAGGCATCTTATCTCTTCATGGAAAGTACTGTTCCCTTTCAATCACTGGCATTAACGACTCTGTCTCGATGAAGTGCTCCAACGAGTATTGCCTGAAGTCAAAATTTGAGAACGGAACCAAGATTAGGCAGTGTGGATGTTACTCGGACGAAGCCAAGAAGGTCGTCAATACGTTTTTCCAAAAACACAACAGATCGATTCCAGCGCATATTCAAGACATTATGGCGGAGAAAAGTTGTCGATGCGAGAAGGTACGTTTAGGGCCGAGAGTTACCTAAGATTTGACGCTTTTTAAGACCATAAAGAAACGCAAACAGTATCTTGGCTACAAGCAGGAGTGCGAACATGGATCGAAGTTCCCGAAATCTGCGCCTCTCCTATCGTTCCCTTTTTATATCCTCATTTCTTCGGCATTGATTCTGTTCTCTGTGAACTCAGCATACCTGTGATTGTAATCTTCTATAGCTACGATCGTCAGATTACTTTTATAAATTGGTCATTTTAGCGGAGTATTCCAGTTGGATCTCGACACGAGGTACGGCAAAAGCAGCGCGGTATCAGGCCAGAGGGGGATAGGAGCAGTGCAAGGGGAATAAAGTCATCGTCTGTGTTAGTTCAAGGTAGTATCGAAAATTCCAATGAGTCCACCACACAATGTGCCGCTTCGTAGCGCAGGCTATCGTAACAGCAGCCGTAGAAAAGCTCCAAGCATCGAGGGAAAAAGTCGACGATGCGCTCGTTCACCTCAGCCATCACGAAGTTCCAAGCGCGACCTGATGGACGTATGACCTCCGACAAGGTGTTATCGAGTGAAGTACTCGCCTACTCCTGATAGCTGAGCTTTAATCTGCTTTTCTGCCAGCAACGCTCATATGACCGATTAGTGTCCCCTGATAAAGTGTTACATATAAAAGGCTGCAATAAGCCTGCGTTCGAGTTGCACCCATCTACCATCACTATGCTTAAGTGGTTCGTTGTGCTCGCTCTTCTCCTCCTCTGTGCCTCGTTTCGGATCAAACTGGGAGGCAGGGACAAGCCAAATATAAAGGTAAACGCGAGGAAGTATCTTCCAAAGTAAGTGACCGCACCAGACGCTCTACGTCGTCTTAGAAAGGCTCAGGAGGCGATGTATCACCATCCAGCTGAAGACTTCGGTCTCCTCTCGACCGTTGTCTTTGTTGGACGGTTGGTGCCCATTGAGGCCGGTTTCAATCTCGATACCGTGTCGGGAGACCTGGAAATGCATCTGTGCCCATCGACCAACGTAACAGAGTCAATGGAGCCGTGCTATAAGTACCAGTATTCGCCCACCTACATTCCAGTTGATGAGAACACAGCAATGGAGACCTTTCAGGTGGGTTCTGTGTAGGAGACAGGACTAACACGTTCGTGTATAGGGAGACAACGTAGACGACAAAACAATGTACAACTTGACCTTCGTCAAATCGAGCTACGAACGAGGAAACAACCTCGGCTTCGGCCGGGCAGCAATGAGAAAGTACCCGCAGGACACGTTCTACCCCGACGCCTACTTTCATCAGAAGCCGTGCCTTCGACGATTCCGAATGTCAATAGCTCGCGACGGCTGTGAAGGAGGCTTCACGTGGGGCGCCATCTGCGACGAGTGGATGGACTACCCGACCTACATGGTTCCCGTGACTTCCGACAAGTACTGGCAGTTCGCCATCTATGGATTCACGCTCGGCAATCTGACCGTCTACCTCAATTCCGATGCTGTGGTCGCTTCGTCTCGAGCCTACATTGGAATGCCCAAGAAATACCTGGACATCCTGGTCAAGCAAGTGGGCGCTGAGTGGGACGACGAGTACGATGCCTACACGGTCTGGTGCTTCCTTAATCAGCCCGACTTCGAGGTGCATCTTGACAACGTCAAGCTGAAGATCACACCCGATCTCTACATCTACACGTGGCAGTACCTTCCGAATGGAAAGTGCGTTCTGAATTTCGAAGACTCGGCACTTTATGGCTTCGGTCCCGAGTGGTACTTTGGGCTGCCTCTCTTCGCGAGTTACTGTATCGGATTCGACTACGATTTTGGAATGCTGAGCTTCTTGTATAACGATTGGGTGGCCGGTAACACCAACTGTCACGCTCCGTAGTATCACAAACGATGTGTATTGCAATAAACGCAAATTATAACATGATCGGAAAGCTTTCGATGTGGATCGTCATGTAATTGGTTAAATACAACGCTCTAGCTGTATCGTACTGATAGTCCAACGAAACCGTTACGGCACCTCTTATAAAACTTCTTTCGATCGATGCGTTTACTCTAAACCCGAATTTCTTCATCATGTCGGCGAACTCGTCTTCTGAGAAGTTTGTCGTTCTTAGGTGATAATCTTTGGGGTTAGCACCACGTCGCTTGCTTCCGTCGAAAACCTTTTCGATGAGCTTCTCAAATTTGGGTTTGTCAAACATGATTTTCGTCGGAAATGAAGCGCAAAAGAAGGTGAACTGGTGTTGATGCAGAAGCTCCTCGATCCACTCGCTTGAACTTGCCGGCCATCCCTCGCGTAAAGTCAGCCTCTTCAAGACGCCCCTCTCCTTATGGCGCCAAACGATATTCGTGGATATATCCGAAACGTATTGGAGGTCAAGACAGGTGAATTGGCGGTTGGAAGCGTAAATCTTCTCCAAAATGTTCGTGTAGGAAGGCTGTGGTAGCGTTTCGATGTTCAGGGACGAATCGTCCTCGTAGGCGATGTAAGGAAGCGCCATATCGAAGATCTCCTCAACTTGATCATGTGGGCCCAAAGTGATGCGAGTGATTCTAAAGAAGGAGTTTCTTCTGACTTTTTCGAAGACTTCTTCGATTGTGTCAGTATAATCATGGGGCTTGGGGTTGCCTATGCGAATTCCATAATTCCCTCGCTTCCTCAGATGATCTCTCGCCCATGGCGCCCATACTCGTTGAGAGAGCTTCTTCTCGATAGCGCGTAAGGTATTTCCTCCGAGAAGATGGAAGACGCGTTCACAGAAGTCGATGGGGACCGTGTTCATGGCTGACGACGATGTCGCGCATCAATGGAGATCACGGAATGGATCAGTGTGAAACTTTTGGTCGAACAATGCCAAAATGTGGGAAAACGATAGTGGTAAGAGAGTATTTTATAGCGACGGCACGACTGTACAGAGCCTCAGTTGCGCTCAATAGTAGCTGAATGTCGTCAAAAAAACCGTCCCCATCACCCAACCACCTCTCCTCAGAAGCTCGCAGTGAAGTCTTCGCCACTCCAAATCCATCTTGTTTGCCGTGCTCCATCTCCCTTCATTCTTCGACAACCCTGGTTACATGCCACCTGGGCGACGAGAGTCATGCTGTCCGGACTCGCTCTGGTAACTGCTTAGACAGTGTCTAGGGTGGCCTTGTCCAACAGTGTTTATACCCATGTGTTGATGTGTCATTCTTTTCTGACCCCGAGCGGTCTAATAAACACTCGTTCCCCCCCCCCTCCCCGTCCACGTCATAACACAACCGCTTATCCCTATTTTAGATGATGTCACACAGCTCCTGTTGACAGTGGCTGGAGACCATCGAACATTGGCGCACTTTAGATAAATACCATTAACCTTATGAGACTTCATGTTTTGTTGGAAACTCAATTAATATTAAATCCGGACAGGGTTCACTTAGGTTCACCTTCTTATAATTTCATTCTTCACATGACCGATTTCAACGATACAGCGAAGATATCCGGCTACTTATATATATTTTTTGGACTTGCTCCTCTTCCTCTGTCTTTGAGGATCGTTTGGGTAGGTCCATGACACCCGGTTGCCCCTATTCTGCTTGCAGGTGATCCTGAAGAACGCAGAATTTCGAAAAGAACACTGCTACATTCTAATGGCCCATGTGGGAGTCATCGATTGCATACAGCTGATGTTCATAGTCCCATTTGGAGTCACCATCAGCACAGGTTACCTGCGGGACTTTACCGTACACGTCACGATTCCTGTCATCGCCACAACTTGGCTATTATCTCTTGTCATCAACCTTCTTCTCGCCGGTAATCGTCTAAACATCCTCTGCGAACTTCATCTACCTAGACATTCCCTAATCCTAGCACTCTTTCTATGCTACATCTACGGGTTGTTTTTCCTCATTTCCTACGCAACGCCGCTATCTCAAATGGAATTCGACGGTCTCATCTTCTTCTACAACATGACTCAGCCTTATTCTCGTTTCGTCAAACAAGCCGAGTACTACTCCGCTTTCACTGTCTCCGCTGTCACGCTGATTATCTATGTGGTTTTGGTCGTGTACGTCATAAGGAGGAAGACCAGTATGTCTTCTACGAACAGCTTTGTGTTCAAAGCGGAACTTCGGATATTCTTGCAGTCATTGGTGATATTCGCGTCGGCCACTTTTCTGGAGCTTTCTTGGAATTTTCCAATGCTCTTCCTTCCCAACTCCTTGTGGTCTGTGACTGTTGTAAACTTGTTGATGTCAATCCACGCCGGATTGCTGTGTCCAGGATTGTGTCTTCTCTTTAATACGTAAGTTTACTACCTTGACATTTCATTGAACGCTGATTTTAGGCCTATAAGGAGAGCTGTGCTTAGAATGGAAAAGAATACGGTCGTGTCGCTGAGCCGAAGCAATGTGCAATAGATCGTGACATGAGTCCTCTTTATAAAAACCATAAAATCCTTTTCTATATTATGAATGTCTCGTGTTGTAGTTACCATATAGTTGAAATTTAGAGGGTCCAAGATTCAGTTCGAAGTGATCGTCTTTTGCTGTGCTGCATGCTTCTAAAGTGAAGTTCGGAACCCTGTAGAAAGGAACCCCTCGGACTCGACGTCGCCTGTGAGTCGGAATGGCCAGCATCGTCAGCTCAGAAGCTCTAGAAATCCACATCAGGAGCAAGATCAGTTCTGACACCGACGACGTCCAGGATGTGGGTTCAAATTGGATCACCGGCGCTGTCCACCGACGACGTTGCCGTCCCAGATACCGGCACCATTCCATGTTCTCATTGAAATTGAGACGGCTGCCTTATGAACAAGGCAGAACTTTTGGAGAGATTGCTTCAGATGGCTGCCAGTCTTCTCATCGAAAATTCGTCCCAGGCTTTTCGGATGTTTTCGAACGACTTTCAGAGAGCCGATTGTTGCGTAGGGAACGGACTCGTTATCGATCCGACTTTTCTAATTGAAACCAAATTCGCTCGGCAGTTGCAAATCAACTTGTTGTTCACTATCAGACTCGTTTGGGCAAAGATATTTAAGCGTCAAGTGCTCGCCGCACAATCCACTTGTTTAATAATCCGATTCAAATACAATTCAATGTAATTTTTCCGCTTAAAACGTCGACAGAAACTAATGTGGTTAGTTTTATACTCTCGTAGTATGTCATTCGAATAAACATCTTTCGTCATTTGGTCTAGTGACCTGTCAAGACTTGTTTTAACCTCTCCCAACCTGGTGTGATACATCTGGCTGATGTGTGATTTTTGTTCGTACGAAAGCGGTCATTCGTTTTTAGACAGCAGGTAAAATGAGGACCTGGACCGGTGTTGTGGGGAATCGTGTTGCTATCGAGGTGTTCCAGTCAAGACCGTCGGTTAAACTTCGCTCTTTCTTTTCCTTCATCATCTAGTTTGAATTAAATACAGCTTTCTCAATGGGTTTTCTAGAGACAGCTCAGATGGAACCGGCGCACTACCACTATACCTTCGGGGTTGTATTCTATGTGTATATTGTTTGCAAAACGATTTAAAAATGGGACGCGTAGAACTTGTCATCGTTGCAGAGATCGGTAGAACAACAAGCATGGACGCCCTCTTCGTTCCAGAAGAGGCCTTCTTTCTAAAGTAACACTTAATTTTGTAGTTCTTTTGTCGGCCATTACCTCGCAAAGACGACGCATATCACATTCTGAAGAAATGGTGAAGGGGCTTTGATCGTCTTAACTACAGTCATTGTCATATACACCAAGGATTGCAAAGTACCGTTCGACTTGATGCAGAACTTTCGGCTACGCCGACATTTCTCCTCCTCTGTGAACACGATCGCGTTGTTTATTTTAACTTCTTTATGACAGATGAAACAAAAAGATAGTGTGACATGGAGGACGAACAGTAGAAACACGACGTCGACATGCATGCTTGACAATAAAAGAATGAATGAATGTCGACTGGGGAAGTCGTGCTTATTTTGGGAATGCCGGAATTTCTATGACACACTGAGTCTGAGTCATGGAACGCCACTGAAATAAACGGAAGTTGTAATCGCAGTGGAGAGTGCAGAAAAGAATAATTGATCCCGCGAAACAGAAGAAAAGAAAGCGGCATCTATCGACGATATTCGCCGGATTGACGACTCCCGCCGCGATCATTTGGTCCATCGTGGAAATAGCGCCACGTTTTTCCCCTTTTCGAACCGTTCACTTCTGTTTTTGTTGAGGGTTTCGTGTTTTATCATAAATTTATACCCGCATCCTGTTCCCATGTTCCCCGCAAGGTCCAAAGTCAAATCTAAGCTCCCGCGAGGCCGTATTCGAAGAAACAGACTTGGCAAGCACTGTAGTGTCACAGATAGGTCTCCTTTGCCGAGACGGAGGTGCGATCGAAGCAAAAACGAATCAGGCAACTGTCTTCTTCGGATCGAACGCTTCATTTGACGCTGAAAAAAGTTCCACACGAAATTCTTATAATAGAAATATTCACCGAGTTGGCGGCTCCCGTGGAAATGGTGCCGTATGCATGTTTCCCCCCTTTTCTGCCTCTTCTCACCTCTCACTTCACTTCGGGTTTCGTTTTCGTATTTTGCCTATCCATACATTTATACACGCATCCCGTTCCCGCGTTCTCTGAGGTCTGAGGTCGATTCCGTTTGGTATTTGCAGAACCAAAGGTGGCGTCACGGAAACGTCTCCTTTGCCGAGACGGAAGTGCGATCGAAGCAAAAACGAATCAGACAACCGTCTTCTTCGGTTCGAACGCTTCATTTGACGTTGAAAAAGGTTGTGTTATCAATGGGTTGTTTACACTGCTGGGACGATAGCCACTTCAACGGTCGACTGATACATTGATCGAAGTAATAAGAACTGCCGAGTGGCGGCCAATTATATTTAATTTTTGTTTGCATTTTAATGATTTCCAGTACTCAGTTGCTACTATGGTATTTAGAAATGAAACAAATTCTGAACCGAACTCTGCTGTTCTGTCTAGATGAGACGACTATTGGTTATTCAACAGTTATTCTCATTGTCTACATGCCATTCGAGTGAAGTTCCATTAAGCAATCTCGACTTAATCTTGTTTGGAGCTTGTCGTGAAATCTAGATGGAACCAAGTCAGCTACATCTGGTGCACCTGTATCTTGATGTAAACACAAACAATGTCATCACTGTTTGATGTTTGCGGTCTGATGACTTTCCGCGCCACAAGATAACGCCTAGGTCGCAAGATATGAACGAAAGGACCCGTGGGCTCGTCGCCTAAAACTTGAATTCCGTTCGATCGGATGATGAAGACCTTGTGAATGGGTGAGCGAACTTTAGTCGCCGCATTGGGTTTGATTTTTTTGGTTGCATCTCAGAATGAATCTCATGACGTTTATTGTGCTTCCGCTCGATTTGAATGCTGATTACTCTAGCTTCCCCTTCCCCTAACCACTCGAGGATCAACGGGTTCCTTGATCGCATCGAACTCTAAAAACAAGGAACTGAATACATACCCACATATGAGATCAAAAACTGTCCTATCTTATCTAATACGAAAAAACGTGCGTATCAAATCTGACCTTATACTGTTGCCTTGTGCACGTCGAATGTTGGAGCACATCTATTCGACTGTTGTGAGTAGGCAGAGCTCAAAAAAAGACTCCATACTTCTTGATCTCTCCATGCCTTCGTCACTCACTTCTCCAAACAAATCTCTGCGGCTAAGCGCCGCCCGATCTGTGCTCATTGCCGCCATGGTTTCTGGTGACCCTTCTCCGAGCATGCCGGGCGGCGAGCTTGATGAGATGCGCGCGCAAAGTGCAAAGCGCAGTCAAAACATCGACGGCGCCGTCTAGCCATCGTGAAGGTGTTAAGTGCGTTCGTGGTGTTTTAATTTCCTTCGCATCGTTACTGCTATTTGTGACTTTCAATTCATTATTTGTGGCTTTGCAAACTTCGTTGGACTTTTGTCTATATCTGTTTATGTCTATAACGAATATCATCCGAAAATGTCGCTTCTGGCAGAACACATGCGTCGATCTCTTCCTCGGTTTGCCCGATCTGATCCTGTGGGAAAGATTAAGACTCTCATTTTAATGGCAGCCGCAGGAGTCATACATTTATTTGGATTTATATGTATCGGTTCTTGAGACCAAAACCTGCAAAACGTAGCCGGGAAAAGGTCACCATGTGAAGAACGATGTTCTGCCAGCCTTAGACGGTTTCACTGATATTTAAATGGCCCTAGCAAGGGCTGCTTTCGTCCATGTCCAGTGCTTATTGCTACAAGAATGCGTTTGTTTATAAGGGCGCCGAGCACGTGAGGTCACCGCCTGTTTTCGAGGCGCGCAAAGGTCGCTACTCTCAAGTGAGTAATTAGAGATACCGATAGGCGCTCGTGACGTAACAGTCCGGATTTTAGATTAGATTATGTGCGGAGGGAGTAGGAGATGTTTGGTCGATAGCAGAAGCAGTTCATCTTCTTTATGCAATGCGGCTACTTTTCCATCAAAAAATGCATTTCTCTCAAATAGACAAAAATGCGAACCTCGTGGGGGAATGCACTGCTTTATGATATGCATTTTTTGATTTGCAGTTCCATCCTTGGTGCATCTCTTTTGTCAGTCTCTCACCGCTCCTCCCCCATTCAAATATTCCTGATTCGTTTTCTTGGTTCATTTGTTTGGTTCCCAATTAAGAAGTAGTATATCTGAGGTGTGTTTGCTTATCTTTTAACAGTGGAGATCAGAATGAGCATCTTGACCTCATTTTCCTAATTGTCTAACGTAATCATGATTCAACAATAGGTCAACAATAATTACCCAGCACAAAAAAACTTGACTTAGCTTCACTTTTACTTTTATTCTGAATCTTTTATTTACATAAACCCGGCTGCGCCCGAATTCGCGCCCTCCAGGTACTAAAAGCCAATTAGTCTGTAGCCCTGCGGGCGGCAAGACACCATAGCCCTGCGGGTGTACCATCGCCAGAGACATAGTAGAAGTAGAGCGCTACCATCACAACTCTCTGTGTGGCTCATTGCGAAGGATCTCCGTTTGTAAGCGGGCGGTGTCGAGTTCGGTTCCCCTCGGGGGTCCTTTTTTTTGTGTGGGTTGTTTTCCCCGTGCGCACGGAAAAACATACACACACACAGACCAACGGACCCATCGGTTCTCCGTTTATATATAGGGGATTAAGCGGATCCCATAATGTACAACCACTGGTGGAGCGCCATTCTTCTCGCTTGGTTCTGCCACGCTTGAGTCCTCAGCGTTTTTTTATTTAGTCCCGCTATTCTGTGCCGGGTTGTCCGAGCGATCCGGGCTTTGCTGCTTTTTTGAAGCTTTGTTGAGGTTATATAAAGTGAATACGGTGTGATTCTCTCTCATTTTTAACTCAACTCAAAAGCAGATCATCTGGTCTTCCCGAAGGCGTTCCCTGCCTTTAAAATGCGACACCAGTGGAAGTGTGAAAACGTCATGGATGGATACAAAGTGTCAAGAAGTAATGTAAAATCTGTGTTATGCATTGTCGGTTATTTTTCTATGTCTGCGCGGTTCTACCGCTATCTTTAATGATTTACTTGATTGCATTCAGAACCATGACCTCTCTCCAAAGGAGATGCTCCTCCGACGACATGTTCAGTGGAGTTCCATGTGATTCTTGCCATAAGGTAGCCGCCGACGACCTGCCCTCATCCCAAGAGTCTGAAGGTTACTTCTCCTATGGCACGCCTCAAAGTGAAGGCGAAAACGGTATCCCTATCACGAGAGCGGAAGAACCTGTCGCTGAGGACTTCTCTTTTGACTATACCGCTCTCCATTCTCCCATTCAACACAAGACCATTGAACAGCTGATTGAGGATAGCAGCAGACCGTGGCCTTACGCAGACAAGAATTTGTGGGAAGTCCTGCCAGGTGCTGACTCCATTCATATTACTCCATCTCACAAAAGAAATTCTAGTGATTCCGAAGCGGAAGAGTGCGCTCGAAGATTGCTTGAAACCAGGTTCTTTGTTCAGCTCCGGTGACAGCGACAGCTCCTTCGACTCCTTCTTCGACTCACCCTTTGGAGAGCAAAGGATGGAAGAGGTGTCCGAGAAAGAGGAAGAGGAGATCCTAGCTCCACGGATGCAGTTCGAATTTGATCCATTCACGGAAGGTGACAAGTACGATTGGTAGAGTGTGCTCATATTTTTTGCTAATACGTGTATATGTAAAATCGATATTATTCTAAGTACTGTGTCAAATAAAAAAAGGAGTGAAAAGGGCTCTGGATCTTTTTGACTACAGGCCAAGAATCTAGGCTTGATGTTATACGTCGTTTTGTTTTTTTTTACTTTGAGCAGAAACACAGGTCTGACATTAGATCTCGGTTTGTATCGATTAGGGTCATTCCAATAAAGGGACCACTTAGGATTTTCGTGCATCAACCCAACACATTCTGCTCATATATCGGGGGGGGGGGGGGGGTGTGCGGAGCCTAAGGTTATGGGTTGTCGGTGCAGCAGCGTTGAAGCAGGGTGGCAGTGCAATGGACTGCTCAACCGGCAGAGACTCCAGCCGCATGATCTCAAATTATCAGACATACAGGGTGGCTCGAAAAGAACAGCTAGACAGTAGACGGTCTGAAATGTCATTTTCCTGACCATCCGGTTGGTTTCATTCATTTTTCGCTTCTTTTGTTCGCTGTCCTACCGCACTCACCTTGGGTTACTCATGAAATGACATTCCAAACTTCTGGCTAGATGCGCCTTTTTAGAGCCACCATGAAGACTCAGCTAGAGCCCTAGAGTATTCATGTTATAGGACACATTAAGGAACAAGCTCACAAGAAGCACCAATTTTTCTAGAAACAGAGCATCGTCATGTTTAAACATTGCATAACTGAATTAATTGATCACAGAACAGACATAACCACCAGTGCGACAGCCACTAGAAGTGCTGGCATCCCGATCTTCGACGATCCATTGCATCGATCGGCAGAACAACAGTTGAACTTCACCTTCATCTCATCTGGGAACTTAGCTTCAACTTCACCATTTGCCTAAAAACGGTCAGTAATCAATAGAACAAACAGATTGTAAATACCCTGCAGAACCCCACTACGTCACATCCATAGTCGTAGCCCATGATTTTGCTGACCTTCACTATAAAATCGACCGATTGCATAGGCAAATGTAATCAAAATTACTTTTCGTTTTATAGCAGAACGTGACTTCCTTGTCGCACTGTTCCAATTGCTGGGAATCTTTACTTCCTCTATAGCATTTTAGAGAGTGAACGCTGAGGAATAGAGACGATAAAAATACAAGAACGGTGAGGGGACGCATGCTTTCGAAGGACGAACACTCCACAAAAACGGCGGTGGAAGATGGTCTGATTTGGGAGTCAATTAGTCATTATGGAGAAGACACTGTTGATCCGTGGACGATGCCTAATGTGCCTTTTAATCGTTTACACAACAAATGGCGCAGAGACGTCGGCGTCTATTTGGGTCTCAAGGACATGATAATGTCAATGTTGTGGAAAGGCAGAGAGGGGGGAAATACAACTGATTCGGGGATGAGCGCTTGTCGATCGTAAAGTGGAATATCGAACAAAGGGACGGTTAAGTGACGGTCTTTGTCCCTTCCCCTCCTATTACGTGGCGCACGCTAATACTTAAAAAGGAACAGCAAACTTCACCCGCTGACTTAGTGTCCGTTATCAACACAGCAGTCTCCTCTCCTTTCGGAAAACCTCCCCTGAAGCGGCCCAACCCGAAGAGGAGAACCCCTGGGAACAGAACTGTGTAAGTCATTTATTTCATACTAGATGTTACAATCACTCGTTAGTGGAGTCCCTATGCGATCACTCACGTCGCCAACGCCTCTGACTATCCCAGCAATGAGAAGCCCAGTGTACCGAAGTCGTAGTTTTTGTGAATGCCAGCTACTTGATTACCGCCGGTTCCCCTGCTGTAGAGTCACTTAGCCACATACGTTTGGGCCTGTTTGGGCCTTGGCCTTTGGGCCTATTAATTAACGCGAACAAGAAGTGACGACTCACGGAGTCACCGGGCGATGTGCATCACTGGCACTAATCATTGTGCATTGCTCAGCCTCCTCCCATGACGCACAATAACAGTTTAGAAGGGACCACAAACTTCACCCGCTGACTCAGTGCCCGTTATCAACAAAGCAGTCTCCTCTCCTTTCTCGATATGAGCTCTGAACATAAGACTTCTCCTGAAACGACCGAAACCAATAAAGAGGACCAATGGGAACAGGACTGTGTAAGTCATTTATTTCATACTAGATGTTCCAATCCACTCGCTAGTGGAGTGCTTACGTCGACGTCGAAAACTTCGACAACATTGTCGAAGAAGCCAGTTGTAGGAATCGATTCTCCCGTTTCAGTCATTACCCGGAATGTGCCACGCAAGGGTGAGTGTAATAGTGCGGTGAGTGTAGTGTTTGAATCATCGACATTGAATCATCGACAGGACCTAACCATAATCATGAAGTTCAATCTTCAACCAGTCGTCCATATAACCGGTTTGAGGTGTTTGGTTGCAGCTGCTCCACCATCGATACGCTAAACTAATGACATTCAATTTGCGTTCACTTCAACTGCGGTTTACACCTCTCTCGCTCTTGCTCACCGCTCTTCTCAAGCAAACGAGAAGTCGAGCTCGGCACCTCTGTTTACGGAATACACACAGCTTACGCCCATCTCTGCCACTAGCATAGCTCAACCTCCCCTCCCATTACGTGACGCACTCTAACACCTTAAAAGGGACCACTAACTTCACCCGACGATTCAGTGTCCGTTCCCAAAAGAGCAGTCTCTTCTCCTTTCTCGATATGAGCCCTGATCGGAAGACTTCCCCTGAAGCGACGGGACCGGAAAAAGAGAACCCCTGGGAAAAGGACTGTGTAAGTCATTTATTTCATACTAGATGTTGCAATCACTCGTTAGTGGAGTCCCTTTGCGATCACTCATGTCGCCAACGCTTCCGACTATCCCATTTGGGTTTCTTGCGAAACCGATTTCGCCGAAGTGCGACGGAACAACGATAATCTGGCAGAAGTCTTCAGAGGTCTGTTCATGCCATAAATCGCGCCATCCAAAATCAGTATTCCAGAAAGACATACCGTCGAAAACCTAATCGGATTCACGAAGATCGAATCGAACAAATACCTCGCTTTTCATCCATCAATCTATCGCGACCCTACATGTCGTGTTTATATCACCATTCTCGTCGACATTGAAGGAAAGCCGCAGCTGATCGCCTCTGCCTACCCGATTTGGCCCAACTGCAGTGTTCTGGTCTCCCACGGAACACACGAATTAAGGAGAGTGAAGATAGGAGAAATTTGGGTAGACATTGATGGCTTCCGTCATGAACCCAAAAATTTCGATTTTACTCCATATAAATAATTTACATTATGCGTTTTACCCAGTATGTCCAACCACAAGAAGCAGGTCCGATTTGGGAGTCAATTAGTTAGTTTGTATTGGGTTGTTGCATTGAAAATGTTACGAAATTAAAATTGTAGTTTATTAACGTTAGTAGCCTCGATCTCACTCAAGGTAGTCACCATTCGGACAAGCAACTACAGTCCAATTCTCGGGCAAAAGCCGGATGTCGTGTTCAAAGAAAATCCGGGGTTTGGAGTCAAAAAATGTTTTGGTCCCATTTTCGACCTCTTTACCTTATTCTGACTGGTCTCCTCTGATGTATTCATTTACGGACGAGTAAACACGACTATAAGATAGGCCTAAGAAATTTCTAGATACATAGAAAAAAAGGAATCTCTCAGCTCAAAGTGGAGGTCCATTCTGGGGGTCAACTTGAAAAGGTGAGGTTTCAAGCGCCATTCCTGAAATGTGATTCTTTCAACATTTGGTCTCTATTTCCGTGAAGTAGAAGTGAGCTCGTGGAGTCGCTATGTGGGCTTGGTAGCTGTGTGTGCTATCTACCTGTGTGCTATCTACCATAGCCTGTTATGCAGTACTGTAGCACTTGACCTATTGAAAACATTGAAGTTAAGAGAACATGGTGATATGACAATACCATCTTTTTTAAGTTTGCTCATTTTGTGATATATGACCAGCACAGAGATATGTGCGCTATGTAGGTTAGAACCAGTAATGCACATGGTTGAAAGCAGTCACCGTGTACCACACAATTAATACCATAGGAAGCCGCGATTTCGAGGCGCCAAAAAAATGCCCCATTCAGACATAATAGACCTTCCACATCACGAGGAATGCAATGTACAAGTCGCCACTCATAATCTGGGATGGGAGTTAACTGCACTCACCAACGCGCCCATCGATTATGACCTAGGAGTAAACATTGCGAAAATAGACAATGTTTATCATTTGTAACATTTTCAATGCAGCAATCCAATAGAAAGTTCAGTTGACACGTTGACCGTTCCTTGCTTTGCGCGTTTTCTCTACACTTCTGCAGTTTTCGATCTTTCAAATATGTACTACTGTAGTGTTTTCTTTTGTTTTCTTTTCGAACATTACTAAAAAATGTGATGCGCGTTAAGCAACACTGTACGTAGTCGGTATTTCCATCTCTATTTATTCCATAGATCGTGTCTATTCCCCACCGTGTCAACCCATATCTCTCCCATCTCGGTCTCCAAGATATTATGACCTTTCGATACGATAACACTGTAGTTCGGAAACGCCGAGTAGTTCGAGCAGATCACCGCCAGCTCTCCTTCCGCCTTCTCCAGCATTACGGTGATGTACACCCGACAGGAAGGGTCATTTCGGATAGGCGGCTCGAAAACGAGGTACTTTCTCGAGTTGATTTTTGTGAATCCCAGCTGCTTGATTACCGCCGGTTCACCTAAAATTCAATAAGATGGGGCTTTGGATAGTTTTACAGATCTATGACTCTAGGTCGACTCCTTCTTAGACAGCTCTAAACAAACCTTTCAGGAATGGATTCGTCAAACGAGTTTTCAGTTTCCTGGATTCTTCTTTATCGGAAAGACAAGAAACCCAAATCGGAAAATCACTTGCGTTGGCCACGTGCGTTTGGGCGAGGTAGTGCCACTGGAAAGGAAATTTAAAGCCATACACATCGGCAGTAGGTGACCACTTACGTAAAACTTTTCCGTCCATGGATTCTCAGATTGGTCGCTTTCCGTTTCTTCCTCCTCTTGCACACTATCATCGCTTTCTTCCCCTTCGTCTTCTATTACATCCTCACTTTCTGCTTCCCTTAGCACTTTCTCGTCTTCCTTTTCTTCCTCCTCCTGTACACTAGCACATTCGTCCACTTCTTCCTCTTCGTCCTCATTTTCTCCTACTCCTAGCAGTGACTCGATATCGCTATCTTCGACATCCAAATCCTCGAGCGCTTCCACATCAAAGACGACCTTCTTCTCCTTCTTCTTCTTTTTCATAATCCCATCTACTGGCCGTTCATGAAATCTGAGTTCAGTGCCGTAGATGGCTATAGCGTCCGATTCGGACATGTACTTGGTTTCTATGAGAGTTAGATTCGCTTAACAAGAAGAAATTAAGTTGATGCGTGCAGAATCGGAAGCTCTTACATAGCTGCTTTCCTTCGTAGACTTGGACAAAAACGATGGCTGTTTCAGAACCATCGCAATCACAGCAAATGCTGAATAGCATACCCATGCATGGCGCTATTTTGGTGATTCCGTTCAAAGTGGCCTGCTCGTTCAAATCACTCCCATCATCTGGAGAAACATCGATGTGAACCCAAACGTGGTCATCAGAGTTGTTCTGGAAAAGGATGCTTCTTCGGGAGGAGGAGAAGAAACCGCTGTGGAATTTCCAGTAACACCAATCGAAGGACGACCAAAATCCTTTTCGTAGTCTATTCGTTGCGCTCTTCTTGTTCTCGTCCACGAACTGCATGCTTCCCACTGATCTAACAAGAATTATGTATAAGCTGTTCAGGACATATGGACTATAGGTGGAGGCGAGCCATCAGAACCAAGCCGAGTCAAGCCAACAATCCAAAACTTTCAAATTACTACCTGCCGATACGGTTCAGCCAGGATCGGGTGGATCGAGCCAGAGCCTGAACCGGGAGGGCTCGAATCTCAAATTTAAATGTAACCTACTCACTTGAGGATCGTTTTGTATGCCGGTGACAATAGTCACTTTTCGCAAGGAACGATAGCAAGAGATAGCAAAAGATGAGAGAAAACCACATGCCTTTTGCCCGTTCGCTAAATGTGTTTGTCTCTGATCGTCTGCGCACTCTTCACAAACGCATGAAAACCCCCTCGTAGGACCACTTTTTGAGGAACACACAGTTGTACATCGAGTATGCCCCCGTGGGCTTTTCAAATTAAATTCTGCTTCTGATTCACAACACGCCAGGTGAAGGTCAAGTAGCTTCTGAGGTCATGTCTTTCATGAATATACGAGTCTATTCTCTATAGAACAAATGGGTTTTCGGGGATGTTCGGGTGTTGCTGTTGCGAGAGTCGCCGAGTATGTGGGCTTTCCAACACTCGTAAGACCACTTTTCAGAGAAGTTCTCCATGGAAATGTTCGTTCAATTCTTTTTATGTAGTATTGCTTCTTATGCACGCAATAATTCAATGTAATTTGCTATCTGTTATTGCTATGGTTTTAATGTCCCGGAGGCTGTTGCCCCAAGGATGGATTTTTCGATTGATTTAGAACAGCAGAAGAGCTACAACAGTACCTTTCAATCTCGTGCAATCGTCCGTGGAAATCCAAGCATGGATTGTCGTCGCTCATAAGCGTAATCGTCTCTTCCCTGGTTACAATTATGCTCTGCCAGATGATGAGAGGATGCAGAGTCGCTATGGGTTTTGCCGTCTTTCCGTCCGACCTTGTGACAAAGACAGTCACGTAGACATACTGACAGTAGTGGCTTATACTCAGTTTTCTGACGTCGCCCGGCTCAACGCAATTGAAGCCGTGTCTCTTCAGCTTCCTCACATCTGTAGCCAATACAATAGCAGCTGATTTTATATATTCCCCAGGGTACCTGTTCGTCTTCGCAGGGCCGCCGTCAAAGGCTCATCGGAGTAATAGAGCTTGACCCAAACGGTCGCCTTCAGAGTTGCATTGGAGACGAATGTGGCGGGGATACTATTGGTCAGCTTTCGAAGCGTCCAGTGGTGGTCATCTATGAATGAATTTATCTGAATCATTTATCTGATTGAATCATCCTATAGGACCTAACCATAATCTTGAACTTCAATCTTCAACCAGTCGTCCATATAACCGGTTTGAGGCGTTTGGTTGCAGCTGCTCCACCATCGATACGCTAAACTAATGACATTCAATTTGCGTTCACTTCAATTGAGGTTTACACCTCTCTCGCTCTTGCTCACCGCTCTCCTCGAACGTTACCTCTGCTTACGAAATGCATATATCTTACGTCCATCTTTGCCACGATTCATTACACATAGTTCAGCCTCCTCCTATTACGTGACGCACTTTAACACCTTAAAAGGGACGACAAACTTCACCCGCTGACTCAGTGTCCGTTATCAACAGAGCAGTCTCCTCTCCTTTCTCGATATGAGCTCTGAACAGAAGACTTCCCCTGAGACGACCGAACCCGAAGAGGAGAACCCCTGGGAACAGAACTGTGTAAGTCATTTATTTCATACTAGATGTTGCAATCACTCGTTAGTGGAGTCCCTATGCGATCACTCATGTCGCCAACGCTTCCGACTATCCCATTTGGGTTTCTTGCGAAACCGATTTCGTCGAAGTGCAACGGAACAACGATAATCTGGCAGAAGTCTTCAGAGGTCTGTTCATGCCATAAATCGCGCCATCCAAAATCAGTATTCCAGAAAGACATACCGTTGAAAACCCAATCGGATTCACAAAGATCGAATCGAACAAATACCTCGCCTTTCATCCATCAATCTATCGCGACCCTACATGTCGTGTTTATATCACCATTCTCGTCGACATTGAAGGAAAGCCGCAGCTGATCGCCTCTGCCTACCCGATTTGGCCCAACTACAGTGTTCTGGTCTCCCACGGAACACACGAATTAAGGAGAGTGAAGATGGGAGAAATTTGGGTAGACATTGATGGCTTCCGTCATGGACCCAAAAATTTCGATTTTATTTATAAATAATTTAGTCTTAAATAACAAATTCTTAAATGATGGCTAGTAAATACACATACGTATGTGCTCAGTCGATGCTACATGGAAATGTTTTATCACTGGATCAAACTTCATTCATTGATGACAACTGGTATCACCAGCAACCCAGTCGTTATACAAGAAGCCTAGTGTTCCGAAGTCGTAGTCGAATCCGACGCAGTAACTTCCGAGCAGAGGCAGACCGAAGTACCACTCTGGGCCAAACCCGTTTGCCGCCGAGTCCTCAAAGTTGACGATGCACTTTCCGTTGGGGAGAGGCTGCCACGTGTAGAGGTACTGATCTGGCGTGATCTTCAGCACCACGTTGTCCAGCTGGAGTTCCAAATCGGGGAATTTACCGTAGCACCATTGGGTATAGCCACCGTACTCGTCGTCCCACGTGGCGTTTATCTGCTTCACCAGAATGTTCAAGTACTTCTTGGGCATGCCAATGTAGGCGCTCGTGGAGGCGATGACTCCATTGCCGTTGAACTTGGTCGTGTAGTTGCCGAGGGTGAGTCCGTAGAAGCCGAACTGCCAGTAGCTTCTCGAGGTCGTGGGCACCATGTAGGTCGGGTACTCCTGATACTCATCGCAGATCGCTCCGATCTTGTACGACCCTTCGCAGCCATCTTTCGCCACGACCAGTTCGAAACGGCGAAGGGCCGGTTTCTGGTGGAAGTAGGCGTATGGGAAGAATGTCGCTTGGGGATATCGCTTCAACGAGGGCCAGCCAAAGCCCAAATGATTTCGCTTGGATTTGACGAAAGTGAGGTTGTACATCCAGTGGTCGTCTATGTCTTCTCCCTTCGAAATGAATTAGATGGGATGCGTGAATGATATACCTACTTTGAATGTCTCCATGGCGAGATGGTCGTTGATGTTGATGTAGGTAGGCGAATGCTGGTAGTGGTAGCAACCCTCTTTCGTGGAGTTGGCAGTTGGGCAAAGGGACATCTCCATCTCTCCCGACAGAGTGTCCAAAATGAAACCGTGGCCTTCGAAGTTTTCTCTCCCGACAAAGAGTTCCGTCGAAAGTAGATACTCATCTCCAGAATAATGGTGGTAGATCGCTTCCTGTGCCTTCCTGAAGAGGTAAGGATGAGCGACACAGGGAATACCTACTTGGGAAGATGGTTTCTAGCATGTACTCGAATATTAGCTTTGTGCTTATTACGCTGATTGACTGCAAACGAGCTGCAAAGCAGCACGAGGCCAAGGAGCACGAACCACATAAGCATAGTGGCGATGGAGGCAACTCGATCGTAAAGTGATTAGACACCTTATATGCGCTCCCTTATCAGGGAACTCCATGGAACTAATCGGTCATATGAGCGTTGCAGCCAGTAATGCAAATAAGGGTCACTTACCATATGATCTATCAGGACTTGTCAGGCCTTCTTGGCTAGGCGTTGAAGTTACAACTCCCTGGTGTTCCATACCGCATCCTGCACACTAGTGATATACCGGAACGCAAACCGGAACGAACCGGAACGAACCGGAATCAGTCAGAAGGTCCGGGGTTCGAATCCGCCTGCGGCCAAACTTTTTTCTATGTACTTTTTCTGCACGTTTTTCCGCAGATTTAAATTTTGCTTACGTAGAATCAGACAGTGAAACAGTTTCCAGAATGTTATGTCGAGAAAATACGAAAATAAAAAAGTTTTGCTCGCGGGTGGATTCGAACCGCGGACCTTCTGACTGATTCCGATTCGTGCCTGTTTCCGTTCCGGTGAATCCCTACTGCACATTCAAAAAGCAGTTCAATATAATAATATTTTAGCGCTTCATTCTATGGTTATGGTTAGTCTATTAGAGGTCAGGACCCGCCCGTGGGTGAGTCCCATACCGGTGATCAAACCAATCGGCGGACGAGCTCTCTCCACTTCTTCATGCTGTTTATATAAAAGATTCATAAGAAAGTATGGTACTTGAACACTATATAAGAAGAGAGAAACTGAGATGAGATCGGAATCGACACTATCCACCTGACTGGTTCCCATACCAGCGATATCACCTCTGGATTTTCGGCTCACATTCGAATCGGACTCCACACCGGATACGCTAAGGGCGAGTTGTAGAAGGAGAAGACCCGCGGTCCTTTTTCATATAATCGTTCCTTGGAAAGCCAACTACACAGACGACCCTTTATTATCAGTGTTTGAAATGACAGATCACTAAGTGTGACAGTTAGGATCATCTGACGTCATGTCGTTGTACATGAAGGATAGCATTCCAAAATCGTAGTCGAAGCTGACACAGTAGCTCGAGAAGAGAGGCAGCCCAAAGTACCACTCGGGACCGAAGCCGCGAAGCCCCGAATCTTCAACGTTTACGATGCACTTTCCATTTTCCAGAGGCATCCACGTGTAAAGGTACTGCTCCGACTTGATCTTCAGCACCACATTGTATAACTGGAGTTCCAAATCGGGGAAGTTCCCGTAGCACCACTGGGTGTAGCCACCGTACTCGTCGTCCCATGTGGCGTTTATCTGCTGCATGAAGATTTTGAGGTACTTTTTGGCCATGCCGATGTAGGCGCTCGTGGAATCGACGACGCCGTTGGTGTTGAACTTGGCCGTGTAGTTGCCGAAGGTGAGTCCGTAGAAGCCGAACTGCCAGTAGCTCCTTGAGGTCGTGGGCACCATGTAGGTCGGGTACTCCTGATACTCATCGCAGATGGCACCCCACGTATACCCTCCTGTGCATCCATCTCTCGCGACTTGCATTCGGAATCGTCGGAGGCAAGGCTTCTGATGAAAGTAGACGTCAGGGTAAAATGTGTCCTGTGGGTACTTTCTCAGGGAAGGCCAGCCAAGGCCGATGCGATTCTGTCGTTTGTAGCTCGACTTGACGAAGGTCAAGTTGTACATCCATTTGTCGTCTATATTTTGACCCTGTTTCAAAGTATCAAAAGTGAATAATATTCCAGATCTACCTTGAATGTCTCCATGGCGATGTTGTTGTCGATGTTGATGTAGCTCGGCGAGTACTGGTACAAGTAGCACGGCTTCATCGCGTCCGTGAGATTCGTAGACGGACAGAGATGAACCTCCAAATCGCCGGACGTAGTGTCCAGAAAGAATTCGCCATCGGCCCCATTCTCTCTACCGATGTAGACGTCAGTCGCCAGAAGACTCGCGTCGATGGGGTAATGATGAAAGAGCTTCTCTTGTGTTTTCCTAAAAGGAAATCGCTGAGAGATTGGAGACATCAGTTAGGGACTGACCTGGGAAGGAAATACTTCGAATTCACTCTAACATTCTGTGGGTATTTACTTCTCTTCTTCGTGGAAAGCGAGCTGCAAAGCAGCACGAGGCCGAGGAACACAAACCACTTAAGCATAGTGGCGATGGAGGCAACTCGGTGGCAGACTGATTACACGCTTTTATATGTGGTCGCTTATCGCGGAACTCCACGGAACTACTCCACCGGTCATATGAGCGTTGCAACCAGGAATGTTGGCAAGTTTTATGATCAAACTGCTGAATAGTTTACTAAACAGAAAAGCTAGGCAGCAGTCAGTAAAGGTATATTAATTGAAGACAAAATGACTGGACTTCGTCTGAAATAACTTCTTCTTAACGTCCATGTGACTGGTACTTTTTCAGATAGAGTAATCTCACAAATTTACGAGTTTATCTTCTCGTATCAAAGGCTTCCGCCTCGCGAGACGTTTTGAGACGTAAACGCATAAAAAAAAACGCAAGGCTTTGCGTTTCTTTACAGTTTTTGTGCCGTTTTTAGCGTATTTTTTAGCTTTGCAGTTTTTTGGACAACTTCAGTCATTTGCATGAGCACCAATCTTGCCGCCCGCAGGGCTATGGTGTCTTGCCGCCCGCAGGGCTATCGGCTAATTGGCTTTTAGTACCTGGAGGGCGCGAATTCGCGCGCAGCCGGGTTTATATTACTAACCAGTGCATCATTCACTTTATTTTGTGCCTTGTTTAGGGAAAATAGTTGGGACTAGCCTGTTCACGCATATTTTGAGGTCGAGCTCTGTGACCTGCAAGTTTTTTCAAGGCACGTTCTGCTTCCGCATATTTTAATTCTGAACTATTTTAGGTCTCACTCTTGTCACGGTGGCGAACGGCCGGTCCCTCAGTCTCAGAGGTTTGTGACATTCTGCACTATTTACATTGCCCGGCAATCCCTAATCACTTCACAAATGCAGCGAACGCAGGAACGAATTTTAGGCAGCAAATATCCTTTATCATAATCCCCCTGACAGTGGGTGAGGCACATTTCTCCACAAAATTGGCCTCCGCCCTTGCACTGTTAATCACATCCGGCTGTCGCTAAATAAAAACCCGGCGGTTATCAGTTCTTCCAGTCTTTGGCAGCTAAGTCGATCGATGACCAGCACCAACGTGGCCACAGAACGCTTACCATTGCTCATCTACGGTTATCTCTTCTTATTCATCTCCATAAATCGCTCCTTTTCAAGCATTTCTGTTCTAACTTCCTTTCCAGTTTGATGAACCATGTACGTCACGATACCTAAATAAAACGCCGTGGGCACGCCACTAGACGGCCGATAAGGGCTACAGAACACAGTATAAATTGGTTATCTCCGGCGGAAGTATCACTTCCACCGCGGCAGCCATGTTGAAGTTGACGGCCTTTTGTGCTCTCTTGTGTCTTTCGGCGGGAGCTGTCGTTCCCAAAACCGAAACGAGTGTCAAGATCCCATCGGGGTATGTCTAGCCCTTCTCCTAGCTCCATGGCTTAAGGTGTTTGTTCAGAAAGAGCATCTACAAACATCCCTTCCACAACTACAACCTTGTCGCCGTCGCAGTCTGGGTCGGCCAGCCTCAGCAGCTTATTGGCAACGCCTACGTGGACACGACGGTCGGCGATGTCGAGATCAAAGTGTGCTCCAGTGCCAATCCCACTCGCGATGAGGAGCCCTGCTACAACTCCTACAAGTCGCAGACTTTCATCAGGAATAGCCCCACACAGGCTATGGAAGTTATGAGGGTAAGATCATGGCCATCCGGGAGGTCCTAATCATTTCCTATAATTTCAGGGCGACAACGTGGACGATCAGTACATGCTTAATATCACCTTCTCAACCAATTGCGACCTGGAATCGCGCTTCGGCTTCGGCTGGCCCCAGCTGCGCAAGTACCCCAGCCAGACCTTTTATCCCTACGTCTATTTGGGCCAGAAAGGCGTTGACAACAAGTTCCTCATCAGCATCGCCAAGGACGGCTGCGTCAGCCAGATCGACTGGGGATCGCAGTGCACCAGCGACAAGTACCCGACGAACTTCGTCCCGGCCACCTCCAACAAGTACTGGGAGTTCAAGCTGAACGGTTTCACGCTCGGAGACGTTGATGAGACTTTTGAGAGTCACGCGGTCATCGCCACCATGCGCGCCTACATCGGAATGCCCAAGAAGTACCTGGAGAAGATGATGGCCTCGTTGAACATCAGCTGGGATGACGAGGTCGGCGCCTACACCACCTGGTGCTACATCAAGATGCCCGACTTCAAGCTGAAGCTGCAAGGACTGGAGCTGACCATGAAGTCCGAGCAGTATCTCTATACTTGGTTGCCACTGGAGAACGGAAAGTGCGTCGTCAACTTCGAGGATTCGGCGGCCAACGGATTCGGTCCGGAGTGGTACTTCGGTCTTCCTCTCATGGCTTCCTACTGTACCACTTTCGACTATGACCACTACCAGATTGGGTTCATGTATAACGAATGGTACGCCGACAACAGATCGTGCCATTACCGTGGTTGATTCTTGTGTCATATGCTCTTGTTTTAAAAGTGAAGTGATTCTGCAGTAGATTTAAGACATCAGAGGGTCATTATTCGCATGTTTCAAGAACCGGGTCGGTCGTTTTCACTCGAAAGGCGATCGATTCAAGAGTAGACATAGACAGCTAGGGGCGATGGTACACACGCAAATTCTCACGTACGCCGCTCACTCCTCTACATCTACCTGTGCAAAGTAGTTTGAGAGTGTCCTTTGGATGTCTGCAAGGTGTGGTAAAAAAGAGAATTTTGGATTTGGATAACGAATTATTGACATGTCGAGTAGATTGTATCAGTCCCGTTCTGCCAACTCCGATGATTATTTCAAGGAGAGTCATTGGTTGACCACTGATCAAACCTTTCTGTTTCATGTCCACAGAATCCCATAGACAGACTGTGTCATTTTTCCAGCAGACTTGTGTGAAATCGATTGTTTTTTTCCACACCGCTCCACACTTATTCCGAACGCAAGAATAACTATTCTCGTTTCTAGCGTTTGTCTACCAGACTGTAACCAAAAGTGGGATGTTTTTTACTTATGCATACATAAAAAGCGCTTTTGCGTATATTAATGCTATGAATGAATTCTTTAGAGCAACAAGGGTGACCAGAGTCACGTTTGGTCAACTTTAACCATGAAAGATCAACTTTATCCATGAAAAATTTATTGCTTTAATTCTTGACCAACCTTAAAAACTCAATCTAGTAGCTCATTGAGGGCCACGTGAGCATAATGAAGAGAACACCATGTCAGACTGATTAGACACCTTATATGCGCTCCGTTATCAAGGAACTCCGTCGAACTATTCGGTCATATGAGCGTTGCAGTCAACATTGCACACAAGAGGTCAGTTACCAAGTTTTATGATCAAAATGTTCATGAACCTGCAAGTTGTGTCCGATCATGTGATGGTCGAGATCAGCCAGGCGACCTTGTTCTATCGATATAGTTGAGATGAATGTGAGACTCGAAGATTATCAACTTTGAATTACAAATTATCTGCAATCAGAATTGCATTTATCTGCAAACAGTGTGTCTATGAAAATTATGGTTGATTTGGAGATCACATTTCGACCCGAAGCCAATTTATACGGTACGATACCCTTATCGCTGTGCACCATGTCCTCCCAGGAAGAAGCTGATTACCGATCACGGGTGCATTGAGAACCTTCTAGTGCCGCCGGGTACATCCCTTTCGATCTTTGATTCCTCTTACTTGTTTCTAAGGCAAAAATTAACTCTATCAACAAATCAGATCAAAATTATGTGACCGAAACGCAAGCGACGGTGGTTTCAGTGATTCATCTGGCCAGGATCAGATTCACTATTGTAGATGGCTTTATTTAGAAAAAAGGGCAGCTCAAACATCCACACGTGCCCTTCGACAGTTTGCTTAGGTGTCTAACATCCAATGCCGCTGAACTCTACGGTAGATTGTCAGCTTAAAGACTCCGTAGCTCGGAACCGGACAGCGGCCAGAAGCAAAAGGACTGTGCACTACTCTTAGGTTCCTATAGTACGGCGTTGATCCCGGGCGGTGGGTGTCGTGGAAGGCGTAAGCCTTTGATTCACGAAATAAAGTCAAAGACTTCGGACATGAGCAGCGTTATGTTGCATTTTCAAGATAAATGTCAGCACATAGAGGAAAAGGTAACTGTTAGCTTGAGACCTACGCAAATAGAGATCTCCGAGAGGTATTATGAGGTGCAATTGTGTTATAAGTCGCCGGTATAAATGGCCCTTTCACGTTCATATATTCATTGGTTTCTACAGGCTCATTAATTCCAGTTTGAGAGCCATCGGTAAATGCAACTCATAATTGTTGAACCTGATTGAAAACAGAGATGCACCATTGAATGGCTTTCTAAATGAAACTTTTCTCATTTTTCCTCAAAGGTAGCTCCTACATCGGCATGCCCAAGAAGTACATCGAGATGATGATGTCGGCGGAATGGTCTTTTGAGCCGAGTCTTGCTGAGCTCTAGCTCTGGCGAGCTGAGCTCCACCATCGCGCTACTTCCGGATAGAGCTTCCTCGTCGCTTCGAAGCCCGCGCACACTGATGGGATAGTCGCCTTCTACTCCGCCGTCGTGCTCCGCGCCGAAGAAACAAGCGACAACAGTGACCTACGGTTCTTAGTTGTGCATTATGAGATTTCTTGCGTGGTGAATTCCACTGATTCATGAATAAATGTAAATGTAAAATGGTCTTTTGAGCTATATCGGTACTCATGATCTACATATTTCCACTAAATACACTTGAACACAAACAAAATCAAAATCTGCTCATAGACGGTCACAAATTCCTCATCTTTCTGACCTACCCATAATCGTTGCTCGCTACCCTCGATGTTGAAGTTTGATAAGCTGCAAAAAGGCGAACTCATCAAAGGCTGCAAGGTTTGTGCGTCAAGATAACAAGTCATAACGCTGATCACGAGACGGACGATAAGAGCTACAGAACACAGTATAAAATAGCGGCTGGACGCTGGAGTGTCACTTCAACCTCAGCAGTCATGTTGAAGTTGACCATTTTCTGTGCCCTCCTCTGCCTTTCGGCAGCCTTCATCCTTAAGAAGGCGAACATCCCGAGAACCCGAGGCCCCCGATCCCTCCCCGGCAAGACCAGGTAAGCTGCTTTGTTTTAGCTAAAGTAGATGGAATAATCTAGCAATGGCATCTACAAGCACCCCCTGGAAGACTTGGACACCGTCGCTGTCGCCGTGTACATCGGCCAACCCACCCATCTGATCGGCAATGCCTACGTGGACACGGCCATGAGCGACGTTCAGGTCAACCTGTGTCCCAATGCCAATCCGACGGTGGCCGAGGAACCCTGCTACAACTCCTACAAGTCGCAGACCTTCATCAGAATCAGCCCTAACCAAGCTATGGATGTTTTCAAGGTGAGGACAAGGGCAATTTCCATAAACAAAAGCGAGCATCTCTTTAGGGCGACAACCTCGATGACAAGTATATGGTTAACGTCACTTTCACGACCCACTGCGACATCGAATCGCGTTTCGGCTTCGCCTGGCCCGAACTCCGCCAATACCCCGACGACACGTTCTACCCCTACGTCTACCTTGGCCAGAAGGGCGTCAGCAACCGATGGGTGATGGCCATCGCCAAGGACGGCTGCTCCGCGCAAATCGACTGGGGAGATGAGTGCACCAGCGACAAGTACCCGACCAACTACGTCCCCGCCACCTCCAACAAGTACTGGGAGTTCAAATTGAACGGCTTCACCTTCGGCAACATCGACCAGACCTTCGACAGCCACGCGGTCATCGCCAGCACGCGCTCCTACATCGGCATGCCCAAGAAGTACATCGAGATGATGATGCAGGCGCACAACATCACCTGGGACGACGAGTTCGGCGCCTACACCACCTGGTGCTACGGTAGAATGCCGGACTTCAAGTTGAAGCTGCAGGGCACCGAAATCAGCATCTCGTCCGACCAGTACCTCTACACGTGGCTGCCTCTCATCAACGGAATGTGCGTCGTCAACTTCGAGGATTCGGCGGCCAACGGATTCGGCCCCGAGTGGTACTTCGGAATCCCGCTGCTCACTGCTTACTGCACCACTTTCGACTTCGACAACTACCGCATTGGGTTCATGTACAACGACTGGTACGCCGGCATCTCCTCTTGCCACTCTCAGTAAATCTTTAAGAATTTTTTGTTTTCTAACTGTCCGTATCTATAGCTAATAAAATAGTCTTCTTCTAGGAGTGACTTACTACACACTCTAAGATCTTGAAACCCGAATCAATCGTCATTGAAAACATTACTGAATTTTCATATTAGACCACATTTATTATTAGGTACATAGATACAAAATACAACAAATAATTACATTTTGGTGACAGTTACACACTTACTGTTCCTGCTTATTGGCTGTCATGCCAATGGGAATGTTGCGCTTTCCATCTTCTACAGATGGCTTCTTGATCTTTGCAGAAACGGAGAGATTTCCATTGGAGTCGAGAGCGCTCTGAATGGATTCGGGATCGACGTCAGAGGGGATGAGCATCTTCTGACAGAAGTGGCGCTTGATAGAGCCGGTTTCGGACTCGGATGAGTGTTTTCCCTCGACGACGATGGAGTCACCGACGACGTTCACCTCAAGTTCCTCGGGAGCAAATTCGGAGGTCTTGAAGGAGACGGAGAAGTCGCCATCTTTGCGGGAGACGTGTGAGTGCATCGAGTGGAGCTCCTCGAACAGTTCATCGAAGGGATCGCGGCGACGACGAAGACGGAGGGGAGCGAGTCCGGGGAAGAAGGCGTCAGAGAGAAGAAGAGCCATTTGGAAATAGGACACAGAAGAGATTTCTCAAATGAGAGTTGCTTTGTGGTCGCCGTCTCCCCCTTTTATATTCAAATCAGGGGAATTCTCGTATTTTCCAGAAGAGCCGCCCACTGCGGCGATTTCACTTCGGGAAGGGTCCTGACCACAAGCGAAGCGCCGCCCACCTCTGCGACGACGACGACGTCACTGCTTTCATATGTGATCGATGTTCCCGAACCTTCGCGTGTGGTCGCGAGCCTTCCGGAAAAGTGGGGATTATGTTTCTTTCGGAGTATAAAAGGGGCAGACGCCGACGAGAAAGCAACTCTCGTTTGAGCACTCTCTTCTGTGTCCTATTTCCAAATGGCTCTTCTCCTTTCTGACGCCTTCTTCCCCGGACTCGCTCCCCTCCGTCTTCGTCGCCGCCGCGATCCTTTCGACGAACTCTTTGAGGAGCTCCACTCGATGCACTCACGCGTCTCCCGCAAAGACGGCGACTACTCCGTCTCCTTCAAGACCTCCGAATTCGCTCCTGAAGAACTTGAAGTGAACGTCGTCGGTGACTCCATCGTCGTCGAGGGAAAACACTCTTCCGAGTCCGAAAACGGTTCCATCGAGCGCCACTTCTGTCAGAAGATGCTCATCCCCTCCGACGTTGATCCCGAATCCATCCAGAGCGCCCTGGACTCCAAAGGAAATCTCTCCATTTCTGCGAAGATCAAGAAGCCAGCGATGGAGGGTGGAAAGCGCAACATTCCCATCGGAGTGCACGCCGAAACTGAGCAGAAGTGACTGCGATCTATATAACATCATTTCTATTTTAATGTTCAAAATAAGTATTTGTTGACAAAATAAATAAACATTCCTAAAATATCATCGGAATTCCTTCCGAATTTAATGACTTTGGGACTCGGTTACTAGGGGAAAAATTACTACGATGGACCTTTTTCAAGTCGTCTGTCACCGATCGAGGACATTCATCAAGTAGGGATCTCCTCTTCATGAATTTCAGAGAAATTAACATCTTCTTCCTTTGCCTACCCAACAAGTGATGTAGCGATGTGTGAGCTGATTACTTTGGAGTTTTTTTATTCCACAATCAAGAGGACAAGCGCTTTTCAACGACGACGGCTCACCATCTTGGCCACTTTCTTCATGAGAAATCCCTTCTTGACGCCTGCTTTCACCACAGTGGGCTTTTCGGGCTCGGAGTTGGAGCGGACGCGCTTGGCGACAGGTCCACTCGATTCCTGGGGCCTCTTCTGAGCCCTCCTCTTTTGTTTGTGAGGCGCCACGATGGTCACCGGAGGGGGAGCTGCCACTGGAAGGGAAGCCGGCTTCGTCGGGAGATCCTCAATCGCGAAAGCCTTCATGCTTCCCTCCGTCTTCCTCTTCTCTCCCAGCTTGAGTCTCGCGGTGATCGCCTTGAGGCGATCTTCCGATTCGCTCTCGGCTCTCTGGAAGGCGTCCCTCCAGGTCTCTCCCTCTTCTGGGGTGGCCTTCTTCGTGCAGAAGATCTGCCAGAAGGTCTCTGTCTTCTCCATCATCGACGGATTCGCCTTCTCGAAGGCCCTCAGCTCCGCGACAGATGCCTTCTTGAGGGTTCTTCTCAGGTCTTCGAACTTTCCAGAGAAAGCAACGGAGAAATCGAATAGTTGTGCTTTTCTAGGCGGGCAGGTGGGCAGCGTCATCTTCCTGCCGGCGGCGGGATTGTAGATCTCTTCACACTGTTCTACAACCTGCTCTTTCTGTTGTTCTTCGATGAAGTTTGTGTTGAGGAACTCATCAAGTTCTTTTTGGATTGTAGCGTTTAGTTGAGCTTCCATGTTGCTTAGTAATAGGGCTCCTCTTAGGTATGGCCTTATATGACATTGACTCACAAGAAGCGATGCCTCATATCATTATTTAGCTGTCATGAAGTGATGCTTTATGTTTTCTTGGGAGTAGCTTCCTTCTAAGATTTTGATTCATTAATTCTCGGAAGATTCTGCTCGAAATGGCCAACAATATGACGTCATTGAAGAACAGATCCACTTCGATTGTCCGCGAGAACATTTTTCAGAAAATAAAGCAAAGATTCGCGAGCGAGGGGAACACGCCGAAATTCAGCTGTTGAACGGCGCCACTTTGCGCTCCAATTCGAGCCGCGAGCGAGCGAGCGAGAGGTGTTCAGGGTTGCAGGCTGCAGTCACGAAATTCCTGCGCTCGACTCGGCTCATTCTTTCGTATTTTGCCTTTTTCGGCTCACGCTCAATCGGTTCGTTATTGCTTCACGTGCTTCGCTTGAAATTCCTTGCAAAAGAATCGTATCCGCAACCCTGAAGGCTTCTCTCACGCGCCTGTGTATTCAATACTTGATGTGTATTCGCTGGTATATTTGTGCATTGTTCCAGTGTTGTTCGTGTTTATATCTTCTTGGGGTGATCATGTTTGTTAATATTCACCCACTTTTCAGGACTAGCCGATCCTCACGATGGTGCTGCGTCCACGCAGATCGTCCAGCTCTAGCGGGTTCGAGAGTGACTGCGCGCCACCAGCGCTCGATCATGCGGTGCCATGTTCTCTATGGCGGTGCCGTGACCTTTGCTAGTCGACAGATGAGGACGACGACGTGATTACGCCTCCAGCTTGTCTTGAGCTAATTAAACGTTAGGTTTCTCTTTTGTGACAGATACTGATTTGCTTGGTTTCAGCTCTGTTTGACTTGTCGAAACCTGATCCCAAGAACTGTGCAGACAACAACAATGCGGTGGATGAAAACGCGGAGGCTCCAGTGCCGGAGAACAACGAAAACGAACAAAATCTGCCCATTTTCGATGTTGGCCGACAGCAGAGGCCACCTGCGGTGACGGAACGGCAGAGTTGTTCAAGTAACGCCTTGCGTATCTTCATGCTCTCAGTGATACATATTGATTTTAGTTCTTTTGAAGAGGCTGGTATCCCGGAGAAACTACTGCAAAATTTGAAGGAAGCTGGCATCAGGGAACCCACGCCAGTTCAGCGCGCCGCCATCAGGGCTGTTCAAACCGAGACTTTGAAAAACCGAGGCTGAGAGTACCGAGACCGAGACCAAATTGAAAGTCTCGCCGAGATCGAGACCAAGACCGAGACTTCCGAGACTAAAATTTATTATACTTTTAAAACCCCTCCAGGAGCACCTTATACTTCAAGAACCACAGTTTTTGCAAACTATCAACGCTCATAAACTTTCTGAAGTCAGTGAGCGCCAGCGTAGCCATGGAAAACAATCGCCCACTTTCCACAGGTGTCGCCAGGCTGCTCGGAAACACCTTCAGAAAACCATCGAGAGAGTCTTCTATCACTTACTGGAAACCGCCTCAGTAACAACTAACAGAACCATACATGTCTCATATTCAACAACTCCGAATTAAAAAGTACGGTGTTAATGGAGGTCAGCCAGTTACGGTACAAGTCGTCCGAAATCACGGAAACAGTAGGAAACATATCGAATGTTATTCGGTTAGGTTATTAGGTTTTCTTAACTAGTCACCTCTTTAGACCCAGGTCATATGCGAGTTTAACACAGACCGCTTTAATTCCACAATAAGAAATCTTTTGCAAGGTAGACCTGCTGTAATTTCCACTTTTGGTCACACAATGAATTCTCTGATCTTATTGATTTGGTGTATGGTAGGTGGGACATTGAGCACCTTTCTTCAAATTGAATCAAGTATTCCATGTCGGACCGAACATCAAAGTCTCGCCGAGAGTCTCGGCACTTTTCCGAGACCGAGACTACCGAGACCGAGACTGAAAGAAGACCGAGAATTCCGAGACCGAGACCGAGACTGCACGGCTCTGGCCGTCATGTGCCTGATGAGCAAGAAATACCGTAAATACGGCGCGCTGATTTCTCGTTAATGACCAGGATGTGTTTAGAGTATGACCTTATCGCGCAGGCCGAAACAGGATCCGGAAAGACGCTCGCTTACCTCGTGCCGGTCATTTCCCTCGTTCACGGCCTGAAGAGGTGCTCTCCGCCCCGCCGCTTTCGACCTTTCGCCATTATTATCGTGCCCACCCGCGAACTGGCAGCTCAGATTAGAAACGAGGCGAAAAAACTGGTCGAAAGCAAGAAGGTCTCTCCCACGGCTGATACATAAGCTCGTCTTTTACCGTCCCGAAGATCACCGTCGCAATGACCACGATGGCTGCCAAGCAGCAAAGAACATTGCAAAAGGTAAGTAACCGCGAGCGAGAGGTGGCCACGAACTGCGAGCGAGAGGATCGCACGCTGCAGAGACGGAGATGGTCGCCACGAATCGCCTCGTTCGAGTGGTGTCTTCTTTTCATGTTCATGTACTTCGATGTTCCGCGTTTCGATGCTGAACCATCCGCGAACACTGAACACTTTGAGTGTCTATTTGTTGTGTTGTTTGTATTCTCTTGACTTGAACGTGTTTGCAAACATTCACCCATATTTCAGAAGCGAACTTCACTATCATGCAGGAGGCTGGCACAGCACAATTCGACGCCGTTGTTGCATTGCTTGAAGAAATTGAGCAGCAAAACACGAGGGAGAACGCAGTCGAACATTTAGTCCAGGTGTGCGTTCGCTCCCAGTTAGAGGGGATTCGCACGGCCATTTCCCATCTGCGTTCGGCCAGAGAGGACATCGGAGATGTGGAAACAGAATAAGTTGTGGGGACATTGAGAAGTAGGTAACAGCTTGGACACTATCAGTTGGACCTGAATGGATTTTGTCTATGAAATACACATAATGGTTAGAGCAGCAAAACACGAGGGAGAACGCAGTCGAATGATAATCGTTTTATTCTTCCAGGAAGCAAATAATCAACGACCAACTCCGCCGGATTCCAAAATTGAAGGACAGGATGAGGAAGCTCATCGAAATCCACGCTACAGTCGAGACGGCCCAAAAAACTGGTCGAAAGTAAGAAGGTCTCTCCCACGGCTGATACATAAGCTCCCCTAGATTTGGATGTCACGGTGGCTTTGACCTATGGAGGCCTTGACTTCGAAGTATCGGCGCGTGATATCGCCTCAGGATGCGATATTTTCGTTGGAACGCCAGGGCGGTTAATCAAAGCTGTTGAAAGAGAGGGCCGGTGGGGAGGAGTGAGTTCTTGGATTGAATGAATGGTAGTTTAATGATATGTATTGCAGATTTACCTCCATAACGTGTGTTGTACTGTTGTGGACGAGGCTGACGACTTTATACGGTAAGCATACGATTCGGAGTTCTTCACTCTGATCGAGCGTATCCAGGTCTGCATAATTCTGCCAGTCAAAGTATCAATCTGCGCTGGTTCTAGGCTCGCCGACAGAGGCTATACGTATTCAGCGCGACCTTTTCGGAGTACTCCATGGAGTTCTACCGGCAGCAAATGACCTCGGAGCCATTCTACATCCTGCGCCGGCGCGGAACGAACACCATTGACTTCATGTGGAGAAGCGTAACCAACGAAAGGAGGCTGGATGTGTTACTTTCCGATCTTGGATTTTCCCCAGGATGGCGTGAACTCCTTCATGCATCGGATAGGTCGGACTGGCAGGGCCGGGAACCGCGGCTGCGCGATCACGTATTTCGATCCTGTTCGGGATCGTCGCCACGGAGAGTACATCGCTGAGGTAATCGTGATTCCAGTATAGAACTGCTCACTGTTTGCTCTGTTTCAGATGTTGCAGAGCCTTGGAGAAAACGTGCCCGAGTTTTTAAGATACCACGTTGAAGAGTGACCCGATTTAATTTATTTTTGTATATATTTATGTGTCATTGATAAACCTAGGGCTGAGTTATATGTGTTATGCTTGTGCAGGACGTATGATCGTCGACGTGTACTTGTATTGGTTTTCCACTGGTTGTGTTTCTCAGCTTTGGAGATGATTCGTTTTAGATTTTCAAACCAAGATGGATACCGAAACAAGCGTGCTGGACTTCCTGCAGGCCGTAAACCTCACCGACTGCTACGAGGAACTCGTAGTGCACCGCTACAACGATATGAATACCATGCTAACAATCCATCGCCCTACCGACATATATGTAAGGTTCCCAGGTCACCAGCAGCTATCACAAACAGCATAATTTAGCATATGAAGTTGAGTTTCGGACAGAAGCTCAAGCTCTGCAAGTCTGTTCAGGCGTACAGGGAGTATCGTCGCCGATTATTTATTCCTATTCCGGCGCCGCGACCCATTGAACCTCCCCGCTTCGTCTCGAAGATCACCGTCGCCATGGCCACGATGGCTGCCAAGCAGCAAAGAACCTTGCAAAAGGTAAGTGCTTCACGTTTTCGGTGCAAATAACAGTGATGGTTTCAGTTAAAGAGGGATATCGATCGATGTGACCGGGAGATCGCACAGGTTTTGGCCGAGCGACGTGCCTACGCTACTCAAGAGCTTCTCCGGCCCTGAAGATGTATATTACTCGAGTGTTATGTTCTCTATTCTATCGTGTTGATCTGTGTATCTGTGTATCATGCATAAACCGGATTTAAGGTTAATTGCTGCTCATATCAAATCATGTCAAAATCTGCTTACGGTTCCCTTTTTATCACGTAACTATCTGTTTCTCCCTTGCCGTGCAGCTGAGTAAAGCGGCTTCCACCTCAGATCCCGGCGCCACCGGCTGCCCTGTCCCTAGGGGCTCAGAAGATGACCCTAGGAACTGCCGAAGACGCTGCCTCACCCCCAGTTCCCGGCGTCCTCGGGGTGCTCTGTCCCCTAGGAGCTCAGAAGATGACCCTAGGAACTGCCGAAGACGTTGCCTCGCCCCCAGTTCCCGGCGTCTTCGGGGTGCTCTGTCCCCTAGGAGCTCAGAAGATGACCCTAGGAACTGCCGAAGACGCTGCCTCGCCCCCAGTTCCCGGCGTCTTCGGGGTGCTCTGTCCCCTAGGAGATCAGAAGACGCTGCCTCACCCCCAGTTCCCGGCGTCTTCGGGGTGCTCTGTCCCCTAGGAGCTCAGAAGATGACCCTAGGAACTGCCGAAGACGCTGCCTCGCCCCCAGTTCCCGGCGTCTTCGGGGTGCTCTGTCCCCTAGGAGCTCAGAAGATGACCCTAGGAACTGCCGAAGACGCTGCCTCGCCCCCAGTTCCCGGCGTCTTCGGGGTGCTCTGTCCCCTAGGAGATCAGAAGACGCTGCCTCGCCCCCAGTTTCCGGCGTCTTCGGGGTGCTCTGTCCCCTAGGAGATCAGAAGACGCTGCCTCACCCCCAGTTCCCGGCGTCTTCGGGGTGCTCTGTCCCCTAGGAGATCAGAAGACGCTGCCTCCACATCAGATCCCGGCGTCTTCGGGGTGCCCCGTCCCCTAGTGGCTCAGAAGATTACCCTAAGAGCTCAGAAGACGCGTCCTCCACCTCAGATCAGATCTCCGGGCTGCCCTTGCTAGCTTCTCCGACATTTTCTGCACCACTAATTCATCTCAGCCACTTATATGACAACAAAATGATTTACAGTCTTCACCATTAGATACGAATAAATTACATGTACATTGAATCTGGAGCTCCTTCCTTCTTGCGGTACAGGACGTTCTCCTTCGACTTCTGGAAGTCGTCCATGGTAACGCGCATACGGCGCTCGCGCAGCGCTAGGAGTCCAGCCTCCGTGCACATAGCTTTGATGTCGGCTCCACTCAAGTCGTCCTTCGCCTGAATGAACTCGTCCAATTCAACGTCTTCAGCCAGTTGCATCTTGGAAGTGTGGATTTGGAAGATTCGCCGTTTGGTTTTTTCGTCAGGTAACGGGAACTCAATCTTTCGGTCGATACGGCCAGGACGAATTAGCGCAGGATCCAGAGAGTCGATACGGTTGGTCGCCATGAGTACTTTGACATCACCGCGTGAGTCGAAACCGTCCAGCTGATTGAGAAGCTCCAACATGGTTCGTTGGATTTCTCGCTCACCACCGGAGTTCGAATCGTACCGTTTAGTTCCAACGGCGTCGATTTCATCAATGAACACAATCGACTGAAATGAGATCGATAAGTACCGCCATGGCGTGCTCATTGCTTACGGGTGCATTTTCCTCAGCAACACGGAACAGTTCACGGACCATTTTGGGACCGTCTCCGAGGTACTTCTGGATAAGCTCAGAGCCACAGACGCGCAAGAACGTCGCGGACGTTTGATTGGCAACAGCCTTAGCCAACAGTGTTTTTCCAGTACCAGGGCAGCCGTAGAGAATAACGCCTAAACACCAGAGTCAGTGCACGTTCTTGACCACTGGTTTCCTACCCTTAGGAGGTTTGATTCCCATCTCTTCATAGTACTCAGGATGCGTCAGAGGCAGCTCAACGGCTTCCTTGATTTCTTGAATCTGCTGGTCAAGTCCACCAACATCAGCGTATGTCTCTTGCGGAGCCTTTTCGAGCTTCATGACCGAGACCATAGGGTCAGTGTCTTCAGCCAGTACTCCGACAATGGAGTGGCTCTTGTGGTTGAGCAGAACGGAGCATCCAGGCTCTAAGAGCTCCTTGTCGACAAACGAGAGAATGTTGACGTAATGTTCGCTTCCGACATTCTGTACGAAGAAGAATTAGTATACGTCAATGGCAATAGATTTTTTTTAGCTTTTGCACGCTCTACGACCAACCCAGCGCCTTTTGAAGGAAATTGAGATTTAGAAATAGACAGAGGCATTTTTTGCAGACGCGTTTCTCAAAAAATATCTCTCGGTCGAGATAGACGCGTTCGATGGCGTTTCGGTCGAACGCGTGCAGACGCAAGCGATGGTTCAAATCCAGGATACTTACTGTGGAGACGATGGCATGATTATCGTCAATAATTTCTTCAAGACTGCCAACGTCCATCGGCGTCCCGCGCAAGTCGTCAACCTTCGAGCGCTCTTCTTCTTGGCGGTCTTCCTGTGGCTTGAGGCGCTCCTGGTTGCGGATGAACTCCTCTTCCATGAGAAGATAATCCTTGATGCGCTCGTTCTTCAAAAGCTTTAAGCGGCATCGCGCGTGCGGAGTGACAGCCGGCAGCTTGCTAGCAGCATCGGGTCCCTTGCTTCCCTTCTTCTTCTTGCCGAATCTGCCGTTGCTGAGCACGGGCGCCTCGTACTTTCTCTTCTTGCTCTTGTCGGCGTCGCCAGCTCCGCGTTCGTCACCGTTCTTCTTGCCACCAAAACCAGACTGTTGGTTTCCCATGCTGGCTTAACTCTGCAACACGAACGGCTTTAAAACAAACGGCTTGGAGAAACACACAAAAATCACGGAAAAAATGGAAATTGAGCGATATTGCGATGTCAGCGGCTGGTAAGCAAGGCGAAAAGGATGACGCCCTTGTGATTTGAATTGTACGAGATCGCGGTGGGACCCAGCGAATATTTCGCACATCCGTCTAGACTTTACAAAATTGAGTCTTTCCACCGCTTCCACTCGCGCGCAGTTAAGGGAATGAGAATCAAGGCACAGTGCAACGTTTCTGTCTAGACTAGCTATTCTTTGAGAAGATCAGACTGGAAACTGTGTCTAGCTTCTAGGCAGATTAGAGAGTTAGTCGGACGAGAACACGTGAGCGGTATAGGCACTAAATACATCGAGCCGTTGTTACGGCGTTCCTGATAATAAATATCCGAACTCAATGATCCCATATTTATCTGCGTAACAACATCAACAAGAAAATCAACAAGAAAATCGACAACGATAACAGATATAATCAAAAGACACAGTTCACGAATATTCAATGCACTTGTACTTGCACTTCATGCAGGTGTAGAAAACGGTTTGCCCTTCATCGGCTGAGCGGGTTTGACGTGTTGTGTAGGTGGCGAATCCGTGGCTGCACTTGGGACAAACGTGCTCGACTTCGGTTCCTTCGGAATCTCCCGGTCCGGTTTCGAGCGTTTCGGCGACGGTTCTCTCGTAGACGCGCTCTTCTGCGCTGATTACTTTGTCGTTGATGGCTAAATCTGGTCATGTAAGCACGTATTGGTATGGTGAAGGCTCACGTTTGACTTGAAAATCCATGAGACACACGTTGCACTTCAGTGTGCATGGCGCACGGCGGGCAACGGGGAGGATGGCTCCACACACGGCACAGAAGCCGTCATTGGGTTTGAAAATGCCGTTTTCCATGCTGTGGCTCTGAAAAGGAATCTCAAATTATCAAAATCACTCTTTCAAGTGGCCTCCAAGTGCTGAAAGCAACAACCCAAAGTGTTAGATACAACTCGGTCACAGAACCGGTGCTACTCAAGGCGACAGAAATAAATGGGCAAGGCACTATTTACATTCAAGCATTAGTAAAACAATTCACAATAAATAAATTAAGCTTCTTTATTCCACCGCGGTGGCAGCTCTTGTCGTCATAGCCAGAGTGGCGAACATGTTCTGCATCGTTTCCTCTAGTAGAGGTATCGCCCGTTTTCCGTCCTGCTTACACATCTGGAACAACCTAACCATGCTGCGGTCTCCTCGTGGATGGAATTTCATGTGGCCGAGCACCTCCTCTGCCAGCAGTCTGAAAAAGAAAACTTGTAAAAGAGATCCAGAAGTTGAGCGTGATACCTGGCCTCTTGGCGACCAATGTCCTCTCTCGACTGCACCAGAGACGCGAGGAGGTCCACGTGGATGTCGGGATACTTTCGTACAAAGGAGGCTACTTCGAGCTGCAGCAAACTCTTGTCCGTTAGGTCGATGATTTCGGCAATGTCTTCCAGGACTTGTGTCAGTTTGTCTAGCTGAAAAGAGACTAAGAAATTAAGAAGAACTAGTGTAGACAACAACGCACCTCAGTATCGGCTCTTTTCTGGAGATCTTGCATTAGTTGATCGATTTCTTGGGCGTCCTGTTTTAATCGGTTTGCAGCCTTGGCACGTTCGTCGTAATTCTGATAGATTAGCCGCCTCGCATCGATGGCGATAAGGTACTCTCCCACAACCTTGTACTGCATATCCATGAGCAGGAGAGATCTGACTTGAGGCCGGAGGTGTTGGTGATCTTCGTAGTAATCCTTGACGGTCAGCACAATTGTGCCGATGCTCTCTCGGCTATCAAGCCAGGACTTGGACATGAGTGATGAAAGGTGGCCAGCGACGTCAGAGTACACCTCTTCTAGGAGCGCATTCACACTGAAAAGAACGCAGTTTACACACAGCTCTCGTTGATCGTGATGACATACGCCGATTGGAGCCCGACGTTCCAGCGCTTCTTCAAATCGTCGATCTTGCTGATGAGCTCTTCACGCTGCACGCCGAAAATGGAACTCATGGAGCGGGCGGAGGTAGTGGCGACAGGCGATGACGGCGGCTGGGTGTCTATGGGCGAGGAGACATGGCCCGGGTCGGTCTCCATTGTTAGTCGTATATGCTTCTTTAATTTGTCGGTCTGATCGATGCAGACGTGGAGGTTATTGGCTACCGCGATCTGAAGAACAAGTGGAATTAACATCAGCTATATGATGACCAGTATACCATCGTGTGGGTAAAGGCCGTGAAATTGGACCGGTTCTCGAAGTGCTTATTCCTGTAGGCTTGTGCAGCGTCTAAAAACAAAAAGTATTTCGTACTTTCGTGAATTTTGTATATGACTCACCTCTGTACTTGTTAGCAAAAGCAAGGAACTCGTCTACACATGCGTCCACAACGCCTGGAATAATGTCTTGCGATATCTCTTTCGTGACTTGGACCTAAACCATTAGTTCAATAACCATAGATGATACAGCAATAAAACTACCGTGTCATCAATCATGCCAAAAAGAATGTTTGGCAACTGCGTGTAGAGATAGCCGCCTTCGCCTTCGGGTCTCACGTCCTTGTACCAGTCCTAAAGAGTCTGATCAGTATGAATAAAACGTTTCCGCTCCTTACGTCCTTCTCCTGCACCAACGTTTTCTCCAGCCACTCGCGGATATCGCGGTGCGTGATTTCCACGAACCGCTCGCACAGCTGGTTCATGGTGGACCGCGGGAGGAGAGGATGGTCCTGGAGTAGCGCCGCCGTATTAATCTCTAGGCGTGGATTCCCAAGCATCTGATCGGAGCTAAATGGACAGAAATACAAACGGTTCGAGCAAATTCAGCTAACCCATAATTCTGCACCCAATTGAGCAACTGCACCAGCTCGTTCTTCTCCAGCTTATCTTGAGCGATTTCTCTCAGCTGTGTTGATCATTATGACATGATGGGATCGGAGAAACATACCTTTCGAGATACGCAATTATGGTACATTTGAACGAAGCGCTCGTAGATTTGATAGTGTGGAGGGAAGCAGTTGACCACCGCCAGTTTTGCCACCTTCAGGTCTTCGACGATCACACGTCGACAGACTTCCAGGTACCTGAAAAGATAGCGTAACTGCCTGGCCTCCACACGGACAAATTTCTGTTTTACTTAACCGTGTCGTACTTAAAGTTAACTTAAGAAATTAAAGTTGGCTAATCCATAATCTTTTGCAAGATAAAACCACACATACCTCGCCAACCAGGACTTGTTGATAGTCCTATCTTCAAGCTGGTTGCCCTCCACCCGGTGCTGGACATTTCGCTCCAGCACGTTGAAGCACTCCTTCTTCCATTCTCTCGGGCGACCTGGAGGCATGAAGTCGCCTGTTGACGCGCGGTGCTCTACGTAGTACTTGTCGATTCTACAACAACGTCATAATCAATCAATTTCTTCAAACGGCTTTAATACCTCTCTTCGCGCTCGATAATCCGCAGCGCGGTGACCAGCTGCGTCTGTCCGGCATCCTGCCCTCTCACAGCTTCAAGCGATCTGGACAGTATGTACCAGATCTGCTTGCCAAGATCAGCAACCAGCTTTTCAACATCGACGAAGTAGTTCTTGAGCAACTAAACAGAAGAGGTCAAGAGTCACAGTCACAGTTCTTGGCAGAATTACATTCTTATCAAATTCTTTGCGCTCTGATGGCAGCTTGTGCACCTCTAGCATGAGGTCATCCCGGGCCTGCTCGAGTTCCATAATACTGCAATTAGAAATGTTAAATGTCGGAAGACAGCGATGATAAGCTCACTGTTTGTGTGCAAACAAGAGCTTTCCCTCCATTATGTACTCGTGGGTCTTCTCGATCGTTTCGTGAATGTTGAATATGTGCTTCAAATTGACCATGGCGGCAGCGTACTGGCGGTGAACGGTGTATGCTTCGCTCAGCTTTCTCATCTTGGCCTTCATTTCTGGAATCGGGCGGAGCTTTTCGAAGATTTCTTCCATCCTGGAAGAAATGATTGTCATTTTGTATATTGTAAAGATGAAATCTATTCAGGCCAACTGACAGCGTCGAGGCATCCATGTCCCCACAACTTACTCCGTTTCCACAACCGCGATGTCCTCTCTGGCCGAACGCAGATGGGAAATCGCCGTGCGAATCCCCTCCAACTGCGAATGAACTCCTGTTCGAAGCATCGCCTCAACGGCGGCCTTCTTTCGCTCCGCCTTCTTTTTCAGGGCGTCCAGCTTCTCCAGCTGGTCGGGCCGTTGAAACATGGCGGCCACCTGGGCCAGCGCGGCGGCCTGGGCCTCGCGCTCGACCTGCTCCGGATCCATGGGGACTGAAAGGGATGATTTAGATGATAAACTGGAAGACCTAATGGAGAGCATGAAATAATCACGAGAAAGTCAAAGAAGAAGTCGACAGTCTTGTCGCAAATGAAAGAGAGGGAATTTGCACAAACAACTTGTAGAAATTGCTGATGGTCGCAGGTCTCAAATGGTAGCCAAATGTTATTTAATAACGAACACGATTTGCGGCATAAAATGACTCAGTTGGTTTCGACAATTTTTGCAATAGAAACGCATTCCTGTCTGTGCCTAAATCAAAACGGCAAGACAGACAGTAAAAATAGACAGAATTCGCAAAAACGACCGGTTTATCGAAAATGCTCTCGACCACAATCAAAACGGCAAAACAGTCAGACAGCGAAAATAGGCAGAATTCGCAAAAACGACCGGTCTATCGAAAATGCGCTCGGCCACAATTAAAACGACAGGACAGACAGACAGCAAAAAAAAAACAGAATTTGCAAAAGCGACCGGTCCATCGAAAATGCGCTCGGCCACACACGCCGAAATTCGGAGACCGCGAACGGTCGAAATTGACAAACGGATGGACGGACGCGCGAGGTGATTTTAGGACGGTGAATTTCGCAATATCTTTGAATTTTAACAGTTACAGTAGAACACTGCTCAAAAATCGCCGTATGTTCGCTCCTTTTGGTTGTTTAAATTGGTACGATTTACTGATCGTGAAGGTTAAGGTGTAGGTTCCTTTTGGTGTCACGTAGCTAAGTTCGTCCTGTGGAACTGTTAGACACTGTACGATTAACTGGTACATATACCATTGCAAAGTTAGTTAGATACCATGGGGAACTGGTTGGCTTGAAAAACGCCATTCAGCTTTGTTTTGACGCGTTTTTTTTCTTCTATTGTGATATCCTCAGCGTGCCCATACCTGTTGCATCGCGTATTTTCTGCATAATTGACCGCTAAATAACTTACTTCTTTCAAGGTTTATGTTGTCACCGAGAGCTCGCGTTCTGAAACTTTATCGCGACCTTATCAAACTCAGCAAGACTTGGACTTCCGTGAAGCCCGAACACACAGTAGAGGAACGTGCCTATATCAGGAAAGAAACCCGGTCGCACTTTCGCGACAATCAGAACGTAATTTCCAGTGGCTTTTCAGTTTATTAACTGTGCCAAAATTCAGGTAACCGATCCAGCTAAGATCAACGAGCTGGTGAAGGAAGGCGAATACCGGATTGCGCAGGCTCATCACTACCGCATCCCCTATGATAAGCCCAGTTATCTCCCTCCGCAAACAACTTTTGGTATCTTTCATGTCCTGGTTCATCTTCTGATTGTTGTCCTTTAGACGTCCACGTCAAAAACAAGTCCTACAAGTTCCGCATGCCCAAGAAGCCCATTGCTTGAGCTGGCTTCGTTGCCGCCGCCCGTTCTTGTCTTCGTTAGACGTTACTTCGCCGGAGCCGTAATTTCCAGTCAGCATTACAAGGATTTTGCCAAGTTGTGCGTCGCGGAACCCGCGCAAGCCGGTGGGATCTTCTCCTCTCCTCTGCGGCAGCGATTCCCTCTGCGATGTTCCTATGAGCGAAAAGTGTTGAAGAAGCTAGTAGCAATGCTTGAAGAGTTGGGTGTGGACATACCGGATGAGATCTTCGAAGCTATTGGAGACTGCATGATGGATCTAGCGTCGACAAGCCATAGAGTGTACTTTGGGAATTCGGATGATTTTGTAGTTATTCGCGAGAGCAACGAGCAGCTGTCGCAGGGAACTACAGGATTGTCATGTTGGCAGGTGAGTTCGGTGACTAGATGAACAGATGTCTGTTGCCTGTAAGGTGACTGGATGGAATAGTCTTTTGGTGTCTACAGAGACTCCTGCAATGTGTATAGAGGTTTATACTCCCAAGACCGGTGTGGATCCAAACGTCTTAGGAAAGACGGTCCGTGGCGTAGGCCTTGAATGGTTTGGTCTGATGACTAGTTTCTGATAGACAAGAGATGTTTATTGGTCTCAAATCATGAACAGTCAGTCTTTCAAATAGTGGTCAATCTCAGACTAGAGACGTCTAACGTCTGCTTCCATTTTGCCTCAATTCTGCATTGAGCGGCTAGACGACCCTCAAAATTAGCCTGTAACCCTCACTTGTTTCAGGCTTCTTGTCACCTTGCTGATCTGCTCTCCATGCTGGATCTGTCGGGCAAGTCCGTAATCGAACTAGGAGCTGGCTGCGGACTAACAGGAATTGCGACTGGCTCGTTGCAAACTGCGAAACAGGTCATGTTGACCGACTTTGACGCCAACGTTCTTGTACAGCTGAGACACAACGTTGAGCTGAATTCAAGCAGTGAGGTATTTTGAGTCATCCATATGAGCGCTAAACGAGTCAGCTTCAGATGATGAAGAGTCCAGTTTCAGTTGGATCCATTGACTTCTTGAACTTTTCTCCGGAAGATATGCCTTTCGCTCCTGATCTTATCCTTGGCGCCGGTGGGTATTGTGCATATCTTATTTGTTGATAGTGTTTGCTCGTAGATATCGTCTATGACGGATCCATTCTTCACGGATTGTCGAAGACGATCTACTCTCTTCTTTCCATGAAAGAGGGAAGTGTCGCCATCATCGCGAGCACGCTACGGAATCCGGAAACTTTGGCAGCTTTCGATAATGCGCTGGGTAACGTAATCATTGATGCCTACTTTGTTTAAATGCTGTCTTTCAGAAAAGAACGGCTTGATGGTGGCGGAATCAGCTCGAATCGACAACGATCGCATCGTTTTCGACGAAGAATGTTCAATAGCTCTGCCGCAGTTGTTTCCCTTCAGTGCCTCTGTAGAGTGTCCCACTATTGCTTATTTGATTGTTAGGAAAAGTTCTACCGAATAAATTATATTTTGTTGATCGGCATTGGGATTCTGATGTCAGGACTGAGACTATACAACACTGGAGGCGATGCATTAGTTTATTTCATGCATTCAGAGGTGAACGAAGTTGGAGTGACATTTAGATCTTCAGTCCGCCAAGAAGGCCGTTGAGTGCATCGAGTCCTCCGCTTCCAAGGTTGGCGCCGGCAGCCACTAAAGAGAGATGTTAGCTAGGAATCTCTGGAGGATGAGATCTTACATGGGCCAAGAATAGCGCCGATGAGTTGAAGAAGGAATCCGACGACAGTCAAGAGGTTACCGAGGACAGATCCGAGGCCTCCGAGGGTGGAGTTGAGGCCGGAGTTGGCGCCACCCAGGCCGAGTTCATTCAGAAGATTGTTGAGGAGGTTGTTGTCGTTGGAGGAAGATGAAGAAGAGGAGCTGCCACTTCCAGAGGAGGCCGAAGGAAGGCCTCCGATGACTCCGCCAAGAGAAGATACACCCGGGATCTGGACCGGAAGGGAGCTGTCGGCGTGGAGTAGGGCGAAAGAGGAAAGGAGGACGAAGAATGCGAGTTTTCCGTTCATCTTGATGGGAGAGGAGGACCGATTGGGAGTGATTGGACTGTGCCCACAGCTGACTTTTATGCGTGGTCCACCTCGTTCACACAATGATGTTTTATGAATTCAATGTGCTGTTTTGTTAATATTCTGCTCTTTCTGATCTGAATTCATTGGATCAAACTCTAGGACATCAACATAGAAATTGAGATTACGGCATCAAACTCTTGAGGGCAGAATGTACTTGTTGTATAACTCAGAACGAACATTGTGATTGACTACATCAAACAGGATTAACAGAGGACATCCACGTAAACAGATCGGCCCTCGACGTGAAAATGCTGTATAAAAGGACTGACGATGGACTGGTCAAATCACTTCAAATCGGTCTTCCTCTCCCATCAAGATGAACGGAAAGCTCGCCTTCTTCGTCCTCCTCTCCACCGCCGCCCTTCTCCATGCCGACAGCTCCGCTCCTTCCCTTCCTTCGCTTGGCGGAGTCATTGGAGGCATTCCATCGGCATCCTCTGGAAGTGGCAGCTCCTCTTCTTCCTCTTCCTCCAACGACAACAACCTCCTCAACAATCTTCTGAATGAACTCGGCCTGGGTGGCGCCAACTCCGGCCTCAACTCCACCCTCGGAGGCCTTGGATCTGTCCTCGGCAACCTCCTCACCGTCGTTGGATTCCTTCTTCAGCTCGTCGGCGCTCTTCTTGCCCCATGTAAGATCTCAATCCCCACAGATTCCTTCATAACATCTCTCTTTAGTGGCCACCGGCGCCAACCTCGGAAGCGGCGGACTCGATGCCCTGAACAATATTCTCAGTGGACTGAAGATCTAAGCGGTTTTTCTGCTGATATTTCGCAGAACAAAATGAGATGAGTAAATTTCATTAAACGAATTACTTACACTATGGACTACGTTATGTTATGATCACCATCGCCATTTTGAGCACCCACGACGCACCTAAAAATCAGGTTTCCCGAAGTTTCCCTAGTCGAAAATATGTCCAAAGCCCTATTATTTATGTTACTGCACGTGGACAAAAACAACGCCTGAAATAAAAAAACGGTAGTTCTCGGCAACTGAACGCATCTCAGATCACCCAACTCTCTGAGCATTGGTCTCATTCCACTACTTCTTTTCAGATCACATTCGGTTTTATTCATTGTTTAACACCCGGGGAATATCTAAGCAGTGAATTTTTCACAAGACTATCAAGGGTTGCTATTGACTTCATTCTGGAAGCTGGTAGTTCCTCTTTCATTAATTTGTCCTGATCTGTCGAATTCAGAAAGTCGCCGATTTCTTGTATCCTACAGGCTTCTGGAAGTTTGACCATTTGGGGAACCGTCACCAAACCGCGGGACTTGAGGAAACCTTCGATGTCTTCTCGGCCGATTTTGAAATCTTTATGGGAAAGCAGTTTCTGTAAAAAGGCACATTCCAGAGATCTTTCAAAAGGATCCATAGTGTAGACAGTCTTCAGCCACTGTTCTATAAGGAACGTTCTTCTGTCGTCAGCTTCCATCTTCCGATAAAAGAGGACGGCTACCGTATCCCAGCGCTTCTCCATGGCATACTTGAACATTCTTTTGCTCGTAAAGAAGGCGTTTGGACGACCATTGTTCGCGAGTTCGGCGAAGTACCGGAAAAAGAAGCAGTTATGATGGAGAAGGTCGTCTTGGCCGAAGCCTTGGCACTTCTCCCAGAGGTGCTTGAGCCTGTCGACAAGACCAAAAGCGCAGCAGAGTTGAAAGGCTTCACCGGGCTCTAAGCGCAATTCTGCTTGTTCCATGGTTCTGTCGAAATCGATCGATCCATGACTCGCGAAACGAAAGCATTCCTCTGAGATGGAGGGCCGGAGATCTTCATATCTGGAGCGAAATGCAAGCAGAGATCTTGTTTTTCGCAGAAAGACTTTAACGGTAGACGGCAGAGGGGTGAGATCGGCGAAGGGGTGATTCAGGACGAGGTACTTGGCGCAGCTGTCGAGAAGAGAGTGAGCGTTAGCGGGGATTTTCGTGGCTGAAGACGAGGACTCTTTTAAAGAATCCATCTCATCTGAAAACAAAGGTCACTTGTTTATAAACACGTGAAGTACTCGATGTGCAAACGTAAGACAAACGCCCGGTCTTCAGAGTACCTTTATGATGAATCTTATGCAGTGTCCATGCAAAAATGCCAACTCTCTTTAGTTAGGTCAAATATTGTACGTCAGACCAGTGCAACAGACAAAGAGACATTGTATCAGGGTTTCTGGACGTGCGGGAAAGTGTAGAAAGTATATGAAAGTGGGTCAATTTGAATTGTAGAGTCTACTCGTCCGGACTCGTTTCCAAATTTCTATCGAGTCCGAGTCCGAGTCTCGAGTCTCGAGTCTCGAGTTCGGACCAACGAGTCCGGACTCGTTTTCGGACTCGTTCCGATCTCTGTTGTAGACCAACTAGTAGACCGAGGGAGCGTCCAGATTTCTCTAGAACATAGGAAAACAGAATGCAATATTCCATAACACAAGACGTCGAATCGCATCTGTAGGTATCGAAAGGAACTGAGAACCCCCTGAGAACGAGTACATCGGGATATGAGAGACTTAGACTATTGAAATGAAACGATGAAACATGAAACAAGTATTGAAAATCTTGTAAATTACTTAAAAAATGGTCGGAAACGATCGGCCAGAGTAATAGGAGGGTTATCATGTGGCTCCGATCACAAGCGATCAAAGAGGGAGGCGCAATTGAAACGAGGTCACATCCGATGGTGTAATGCAGAAACTGCAAGCGGGCATCCTATTTTTCCGCGTGTAAGCGTGCAACGTGAGCGATCACATGAGCAGTGTCTTCACATGGCGTTCATGCGGCTGACGGGAACATGTTCTCAGAGCTCTAAGAGCGGAAGATCACGCGTGCGCTGTCGTTTAAAGGTTGCACGTGATAGAGGAAGGAGAAGCAAAAGTGAAGGTACATATTTCTTAGGCGCTCTCGACCCCTCCAAAGCTCTCCTATAGTTAGAAGCTGAGAGATTCAGTTCAAACCACGGTAGATGAAAACGTGACGAAATATTGAGCAATTGAGTGATTGATCTTTTCCCACTAATCGCTCTGAAAACAAAGGAAAACAGGTGTCTGGCGTTTTCGATGGATCTATACTTTGCACCCGAAGAACTCGACGTCGATGGAGAAAACAATGCCCACGAATTACAGTCACAAGGTACTGGAAAGACTTCTGCTAGTTCGCTGATTTTGGTGGAGGCCACGTCTCTTATGGGGTTTAATAAATGATAAAACAAACTTTCTGGCCCAGTTCATCGGAACATCTTTCTGAAACTCCTACAAACATAGCAGATATACACGTTTAGACAAGCGCTGTTTTCGGAAGAACCGAAATTTGTAGTCAGACCCATAAATTTAGCAGCGGATCCGGAGCAAACGACAACAAGGATGACAGGTTTTGGCATCCGTTTATCATGGTTAACATGATCACCCCTAAGATACTGGATACAAGAGGTTATAGAAATCGGAATTCTCCATCGGATGAGTTGTCGCGTGCCTCTAGAAGATTACTAAATGTCCGTTTTAGAGCCCACTTTTGACCTGAACTCGACCTGGACATGTCGATCTAAGAGTGGCAAGGTAACGTTTTTCAAGGAGAGTGAAAATGGGCAAAACTGAGGCCAAACCGTCACCTTCGACGGTCAAAGTACTGTATCTTACTTGCTGAATAATTGTTTGGCTTTTATACAATCTCGATGTTTTCTATTTTACACAGAAGGTTATTTACACAGAGGCCGGAAGTCCCAAATACTGTTTTTGTCACAGAAGGACTTCTAAATTACAAATTCTGTTTTCAGTGTTCTGTTCTGCAAAACATCGCTCTAACGTAAGATGAAATGAGTGATATGAACGCGGTCGATCACGTTCTGATTTAGGTAGAATAACCACAACACAATATATTGGGTTGGTGCATTGAAAGTTAGCCACTTGGTGAACATCCTTTATTTTCGGACATAATTGATTGGCGCTTTCTTGAGTATAGTGAACTCTCACCCCACAATATGATTCACCGCATCTCTTGATGTTCGAGGAAAATATGCAAAACCGGTCAAACAAATGAGACCACACAGAAGCCAAACCTTCGACGATCACCATACTGTATCTTACTCGCTACATAATTGCTTGGCTTTGTTTTGAAGAAATAAATGATCGCCTTTAAAAAAGAGAAAAGAAGCCACACAGAAATACAAATGTTGCAATAGAGAACGTTACAGATAAGGGTCCAAAAAAGGATCGAATCGAACGACAGTACAATATGTGGGTCTTATCAAAACCGTCCCATCGAAGACAATGCGAATCGACACGGTTTTATCGCTTTTTGGGTGTGGCGTCACCCACTTCCTTGCAGACATAATCTTTATTCGTCTCTTCCATATGTACACAACCAGCCATAGACCCGTTTATCTCTTTCCTTTCCTAGTCATCGATACTAGCACTCAGATTCGCCGGACGATACTGGAGATCTATCGCCTCCCTGGAGTCGTAGAGTGTCGGCGCCTGCAGCAGAATCCATACTGTGCCGAAGAAGCAGGTGAAGGAGAAGATGATAAGGAATAGTCGGTCCAGCACCATTGCCACATATTTCCAGTCCTCGTCGACCTAGGAGCGAAGAAGTAGGAGACATTAGAGGGCTCGCCCACCTTGTCGTCTCGATCCTTCTTCTTGAGCAATTCGGCAATAAAGCAAATGTTCTCGAACGCTTTGACCACCGGCGGTGAATAGTAAAGGCTCTGTATTCTCTCGTCGTAGGCGACCTGATTGAGCACCTTTCCAAGATCCCTCGTCACCCGATGATCATGATAAGACACCGCTATCTTCTTGTCCAAAGGGATATCCGACTTTGGATGGGAGACCCCCCTAAAGCTCTCAGTATTCTCATCCATCGGCCTCCTCATAAATAATATTTTCGGCAGGAACTTCAAGAAGAGCCACTTGATCCATCCGGGCATACGGTGGGTAGTGGGAGTGCGGAAGTGAAGATTCAAGGCGATTACGGTAACAACGACGCTGAGGGTCACCATTACCATAGTGAAAAGGAGATATTTTCCTATAAGAGGCAGACTGATGGAAGTGGCGGGGATTATCTCCGTCTAAAAAGAGCTCATTTTACAGGATTCACAGATATGATGGTTACCAGCAGTAAGAAGAATACAGTCAAGGCGACCAAGATTGAAATACACAAGGCCACTTTTTCGCCACTGTCAGAAGGCAAATAGAAGACAAGGATTGTCAAGAAGGAGATTCCCACGCAAGGAAAGACGAGGTTCACGGTGTAGAATAGAGGTTTCCGGCGGAGGACAAGGTAGTACTGAAATCATGAAAGTACTGTATACTGTATAGAAAGTAGCTTGAAAATAATGCTCCTTAAGGGGACTGATTTTACAGAAAGATGCTGAGGTTTTGAGATAAAAATAAGGAGTGTCCGAGCAACTGTTGAAGATCGAACCAGTCTATAGCATTACTCTCTTATTAGCCAGTAAAGGATCAGTTAATTTACATGGACAAGTCTTCCATCCAGTTCAATGGGTGATGAAGGACGGTTTTAAAATACCGAATCAAATCAAGCTCATTTGAAGGGACGATGGCACGAATGAAAAAAGCTGCGAGGCTGTCACTGGCTACCATTCTTCAGTGCCCATGGATCCAGGAAAAGAATGAAATGGCAATACGCCTGGAAAATCGCTCATGAGAAGTGGTCGACGAAGCTCGACGAATGGTCGACGAATCTCGAAGCCCATCGGAAGACCGAGGACCAGATGGCGAGACGAGTTCATCCATGACACTGTTCCTTAAATTCGACCCGAAAACTGTCTTATTACCATGAGCACTCTCTCATAACGGCTTTGATCTACCGTCCTGACGTTAAGTACTTGCCCAAAAAAAAAAAACAGGCAATTTGGAGTCAGGTAAAGGTAAAGCGGGTAATGCAATATTTTGTTCAAAGATTATTTGGAAACTCAAACCGGGGTGTTCTTCTTTATTTCTCCTTAGCTTCTTTGAGTTCTTCGAATTCACAGTCCAAGAGCGCCACTTGAAATATTGCTGTTGTTTTTGTGTAGAAGAGGAAGGCAATAGATAGCTGAATTCGGTGCATTTGTTCATTCTAATTGATGACTGGCCATTCTTTATCCTACGCTGCGGTGAAAATAAGCATTTGTCAAGTTTAAAGATGGCGATGAAGTCAAATGGCATCTTCGTGTGAATTGGCTACATGCGCTACTTGTAAGCAGAGCTGAATTTCCATGTCCGATCCAAAAACCTGAACCCGTTTTGTTTTGTAAAAAAGTTTTGTACGCCGACAATTTTTTTATGCCGACTGAAAGATTACCAATATGCAGACGAAATTTGTTGTTTGTGGGTTTCAGCACATAGCACATCGCTGAGTGATGGGCCATCAATCAATGTCAGTTTATTCAACAACTTTTGCATAAACAAAAGAGTTATGGAGCACAAGAAAGGAAATTTTGACTGATATGATTGACAGAATTAGAGAAGCGTTTAAGAAGCTAGCAGAAAACGTCATTTTTTGATGAGCATCGGCTCTGATACTTAGGAGATTCATGAGTCGTTATAGGAATACAGCTTTGCTTACAAGTAGTACATACCCTTGAAACAGATCAATTCCCACGAAGACATCACTTGGCTTCACCTCCAGCCTTCGACTTGACAAATAGTGTGGATACTTATTTTCACCGCAGCGGAGGATAAAGAATGGCCAGTCATCAATTAGAATGAATAAACGCGCCGAATTCAGCTCTCCATTCCCTACACAAAAACAACAGCAATATTTCAAGTGGCGCTCTTGGACTGTGAACTCAATGAACTCAAAGAAGCTAAGGAGAAGTGAAGAAGACCAACCTAAGTTTGAGTTTCCAAATAATCAATGAATCAAACAAATTATTGAATTTCCTTCTTTACCTTTACCTGACACCAAATTGCCTGTTTTTGGGCAAGTACCTAACGTCTAAATGTCGCTCCATCCTTCAGAAGATGACGTTTTCTGCTATCTTCTGAAACGTTTGATTTATTCTGTCAGCCATATCACTCAAAATCTCCTTTCTTGTGGTGCATAACTCTTTTGTTTATGCAAAAGTTGTTGAATAAACTGACAGTGATTGATGGCCCAACACTCAGCGATGTTCTATGTGCTGAGACCCACAAACAACAAATTTCGTCTCCATATTGGTAATCTTGCAGTTGGCATAAAAAAATGGTCGGCGTACAAAACTGAAATCTTTCTTTTCGCTATTTTTCGATGCGACGGTGTTCGGTCTCATCAATCACTGTCAGCCTCTTCAACAGCTTCTGCACAAACAAACTTTCGCCGCTCTTTGAAGGTTAAAGGTATACGGCCGATGTCCAAATCTAGACGTGTCTGCAGGCTGTCGGGTTCAGATTTTTGGGTCGGACATCGAAATACATCTCTGTTTACAAGTAGCGCATGTAGCCAATTCACACGAAGATGTCACTTGGCTTCATCGCCATCTTTAAACTTGACAAATACTTATTTTCACCGCAGCGTAGGATAAATAATGGCCAGTCATCAATTAGAATGAACAAATGCACCGAATTCAGCTATCTATTGCCTTCCTCTTCTACACAAAAACAACAGCAATATTTCAAGTGGCGCTCTTGGACTGTGAACTCGAAGAACACAAAAAGGGGGAATGTGTCAGAATTGAACCGACTCGTTGGTAAAAAAAATAAAAATCATATCTAAATGCTCCCTATTTCGTACATTCTTCCAGACTCACTCTACCGCACATCTACCGTTGTGTGACGTCCAGAGATGGAATACCACACGCAACGGCTGAAGCATACATTGACAGAATAAGCTCGAATATCAGTGGCCAAATTTGCTTCGCCAGTGCGCATAGAGTAGTTAAATAATTGATCTACACTTGCGAATGCCCAAACCCAAATGCCAAGTCATACGGTAACATATGGATTCAGGTGTGGACCCCGTTTGGGAAAAGGGAGCGAACTGGAATCACGAAATCTAAACGTTTCATTTCGGAACCGGAATCGAGCGAAAACTTTTTTCTGAATCGGGACCTGAATCTTTCATTCGGAATCCGGGATCGCCAAAAGGACCAATGCTTTACTGTCAGCTAAAGCTGCTTGAAATCCAATAAGGCCTACTTTTAACATGATGAATATGAAGATATGTTTTGCGGCATCACCTTTTTCTCATACTAAAACTTCTGCTATCCATTGACCCTTCGACCACATTTGACCGCTCAGCTTATTCCGAAGTGATCTTTCCCGCAAAATTAATGACATGTCCGTCTTCAATAAATCTCCGTCGGCACCCGTCTGACGCTAATTAAACTCGAGCTTCCCATTCACGAAACTTTTTCCTACCATAATGTCAACGTAGTTTCCGCTCCCAGGGCAGCAGCTGGGGTAGTTCTTCGAGCGTCTCTTCGCCACTCGTGACATGATGTCCCATTCGACAGATGGATAATAGTCCGACAGATCTAAGGAAAGGTCACTTTTTAAAGAGTCTTTCATCGATACCGATGCCGTCGTCGACGATGGTGATGTTGTCCTGTTCGCCCCATTCGTTCAGCTCCCCCTCGTAGCGGGCGTCGCCATCGAGAAGCTCGAGGCTGAGCAGGTTCTCCGAGTACGTCCACGACCCGAACTGAAACGATTTCGCTCTGTCACTGCAGTTTGGCCATAGAATACCTTCAGGTGGCATTGCTGTTCGTCGAAGGGAAACCTAAAATGACACGACTTATAGGGGAAGGGGGCAAAGTGCCATCAAACCATCTAACGTCGATTTGGCACATGCTCTTGAAGATGGCCGGCGGTTCCCAGGTGACTTCGCCTGTGTAGTGGAGGGTAGCTTTCGTGCTGATGGTGATGTTGTAGTTGCTGTCCGCACTGGAACGTGTGAATTATATCACAATCCACAAATACGAGAGCCCCAAAAATATAATTAATAGTCATGTTCACTTGAATCTAGCGAAATCGAAAGGTTTAACTACCAAGATAAACACCTTACATATCAAATTTGAAATCTCATGTCCGCATTTACCTCTCAGTCATCATGCGTCAGCCCTTGAAAATGTCTTTTAAAAATTGCTCCCTTATGAATAATTGAATTTTTTGGACCGTTGTCGCATTCATTTCTGCTCCTATACATCACTTTGGAGAAAATCTGCTACGTGTTTCAAAGATATACCAGTCTTAATTCGGATATTTATCCAAGTTTAACGCGTGCCTAATTATGATACGGCCACAGAAATCCCCTTAGGTAGCGTTGCTGCCCGATAAATTCTAAATCTGACTGTGCTACCTTGGTTTAGTGGCCACATTGCAAACCCCAAGTTGGCAATTGAAACTTTACCGAAGGAGTTCTGTTCATAAAAATTTCGCCGCACACCACTACGCTACCGATTCTTCGTTTAAACAAGGTGACCCAAAAAAGGTCCCTTTAGACCAGAGATGGGAACTCGAGCCGATTTCGCAATCCGAGCCGAGAGCCGGCTGCGACCTGGAAAGGTGCCCGGGCCCAGCCATATATACTAGGGAAAATTTCGACCGTTCGTGGGGATCGGTAATAAGAGCGCAGACGACGAGAGACAATTGTCATACAGCGGCGGAGCCACAGGCGTTCGATTTTCTCTCGTCGTCTGTTACCGCTCCCCGCGAATGGTCGAAATTTTCCCTGGTATATATGGCCGGCCCCGGCTCAGGTTCGGCTCGGAGCTCCGGCTCAGTTTCCATCTCTGCTTTGACATAAGTCCAGCAGAAGCTTGGAAAGCCATTCGGAAAGTCAAATTATTAAATAAACCAGTCCGTATCCTGGTTATTAGATCTATCTGATGCGATCGCTGGCCTTGACTTTGTTTCGGCCTCTGCCACTAAAGCCTGATTTGAAGCAGTGACTACGGTGTGATAGGTGTATTTGTTTTTGCTTTCTATGACGCCTTGCCGTGGATTCAAGAGTAAAAACTTGTAAAACAAAACTCGCCAGCTTGGGCACGACAATTAATCAACTGCAAGCATTTGAAGGATAGGGAACGTTTAAGAAAAGATCCACTTGGAATTTGAAATGAAATCAATCGATTCGTAGCAAAAAGAGGTGTTGTAATTACAATGTTTGGATTGACCTCTCATGGCCTGTTTTTATCTCTAACCATGCATCCACTTTGCAGTGAAAATAAAGAGCATACAGACCTAAATTGTCACTCACCTTTGAAGTTGAGCCGACGATCAATCAACGTTCTATGGACGATTGATGAGGGCACATTTACTGACGCCCGTTTGGCGTCAGTGGATTTATCTTTTAGGATCAAGCTCTCATCAAATTGGTTTTCTTTTGCTTCTATCTCAGGCTACATTACAACCGTTAACGATTTCATTTATCCCAAAGGTGTCCCTTATCTAGCCATAGATAAGGTATACTTTACAGCTTCAAAATCTGAAATTTCATCTATTCGCCGCAGTATCCCTTTTCCGACTTCCAAATCGATAAGACGGCGGAAAGAATTTCGTGAAACGTCCATAAATCTGCGGACCCATTTGGTTTTTATCGGCTGCGACCTAATCCGCTGTGTCACTTTTCCGAATGGATTAGGGAGCTTTTATAGGGCACCGCGAGAGTCGACGGCCCTAGGCTATGAGCTATGTGGGGAGTCGAGGGCGAACGGCGTTAAATTAATGCCCCTCGAGAGATCAGTGACATTTCGTGCCGGATATAACATCAATTTTATTGACACATTAACTAAATGTGCCTCTTTTTATCGATTGTTGGAGAGGGTGATTTTGAAAGAGAATAGTTACGGGTCACCTTGGCAGATGCAGATGAGTCAATCCACAATGGAGGGTCAAAATGAGTCAAAAAACGGGACGGGTCCTTATAATAAGCATGGAACTCAGCACGTACAACCGGTTCACCTTTTTTCGAGCTTATTCTTGGAGTGGCAATCACCCGAAGCACCAAAACGGATCGTATCGACCGAACAGGTCGAACGGATCAAGAACGACCGGTTCATCCGTGGACCAGCGCTGTAATGACGCATTTGTGCTGGATTCTGGCCGTTACGAGAGTCTTGCCCTCTGATGGACTGATCGTACTAAGCAAAAGAACGAGTTTCAATTACAGATCAGATTAAGCAAATCGTCAAACTTGCTACAGCGGCTACCGTACCCTTCACCCACCCTTTGTTCTGTTTTTAATTTAAAATTCCCGAGCAATTCCGTTCTTCCCACTCACTTGTTGTAGAGGACAATGTCAGGAACCCAGATCATCTCGTAGGGCACGTAGAGCACGTTGACGCCACCGTAATTGACCGGATCCCACGAGAGCTTCTTGTCAATCCACACCTGTTTCAGCCATACACTGCACGTCATGATCTGGTCGATTTCATGCTAAGCCCTTCTGTAGCTCGGGCCAGTCACGTCGATCACTCACCACGTCGATGATCTGCGATAGTCGCAGTTTCAGCTTGATGGTGATCGCCTCATGAGGGCTAGCCGCCGGCCTCCGATGCCTATTGTAGTTGACCATAAGGTCGTCGTAGAGGCGCTTCGCATCCTCGTTCGCGCGCACCACCCTCAACCACAGGGGTACGCCGAAGCCGGCCAGCACAAAGAGAAGTGATCGAATTAACATCGTAGCGGAACGTCACAAGAAGTGTCACAACAACAGCCACTCGATGGCCATCGTCGGCAGGCGTCTGACTGCCGATGGCGCGGCGGCGGTTGACTCTTCGAGAGGGGCGCCTTGGCTGCAGCACAAAAACAACGAGGGAGGGCCAACGTAATCCATCATTGCGCTCCTTCCTTACGGCACACACAATCAATTGTGGGAGGAGGCAACTTTCCGGGCCCGCACTCAAATACATCCCATCGCTCGATAATCCAATTTGCCTTTGTTTCACGCCTGATAGGCGCGGCTATGCGCAATTTTCCGCAGGCCTCCCCAGGGAGGCCCTTAAGTGCGCACACATAAATAAGTAACGTTCATTAGTAGTCCTCCGAATATATGCGACGGGTTCCATAGGAATTTCGGTTCTTCATGAGCTTTGAGTAAAAAATTCCCGTCCCTTAAAAGCCACAGATCTTCGAGACCTTCGGGATTTTTGAACACAACTGCAATTGGCTTTCAATAGCCCACGGATATTAAATAACTATGCCTTCGGTTCAGACGCTTCAGATGGAAGAAGTAGACAAACAACGACTTGATTAAAATACCTTTAAATAAAATAAATAACCACAACAATAACTTAATTGGAAGATTCTGGTTCGCTAGCTTTCTTCGAAGACTCCGGCTCGCTCGTTGCAGGCTTTTCCGCCTTTCGGGTCTTCCTTTCATTCTTGAACTTCTTGTCAAGCCTTTTCGACCTCGACTTGTCTATAAAATGCGTGGCAAAGAAGAACACGAAGACGAGTCCGAAAACGCCGAAACAGGCGTACATATAATGGTGCATTGTCTTAAGCACTTCTTGCTGGTAAAGAAGGTCAGCTTCTACCTAAACAGGTGATTACAGAAATGTCACAGTGTTGGACGCGCACCGTGTCGTAGAACTTCACATCGCCCAAGTCGTATTCCGAGAATAGTCGCCCGATGTCATTGATGATACCGGCGACCTTCTTCTTATTCTTGAACACTATTCGTTCTGCAACATAAGCAATCAGTGATGGGCAAAACAAAGATAGATTGCCTGGCTGAGCCGTTGTTGTAAACGTGGTGGCCTCACAATCATATGACAACTCATAACAGGGTTCGAACTGTCCCCTTGTTTTAGTGTAGCAGTGAGGCAGGCCCCACAAATGTTCTCCGCTCTCTGTGTCCCAACTCAGAAAGCACTCTCTCGGGACGAAGCGGCAGAAGTTGTGGTCCCACAGATGTGGGTAGCAGCCGGGACTATATTTCGCCTTTTCTATCACTTCCGCATCGTTCCACTTCGCGCATTCATGTCCGCGAAAATCGGTGCTCTTGTTGCCAACGTAGTAAAATGTTTTCACTTCTACCGGGATACAATCGGCGTCTGAAACGATAAGATGACACTTAGAACTCTTGGAAGAACTAACGTATCGGGTCCATCCGATTGAAATAGTCAGAGGCTGAAGCGAGGGAAACGACCACAAGAGAGACGACCGATCCGTAGAAAAGCTTCATGTTGGAATGAAACGAGACGGCCTACGAAGCCTTCTTACAGGAGTAGACGTCTACAGTCGTCACCGAACATCACCGCTCAACAGACAGATGATTTGCGGTAAAGGAGTTTGCTAGAAAAATTCAAATTTGCCAGTAGACAAGAGACAGGCAAAACATCGGAGCGAGACCCTGCTTTCCTGTAAGACCCGAAGTTCTACCCGATTGCACTCTGGTTCTTTATAATGCATGCCTCAGTTAAGGTGGTAACGAAACATTTCCAAGCAAGTAACATCCGCAATTTATTTGCTCTCCGTCACATGTACAACACCGAATAAATAAAGTAATAAATCAGTTTGTCGATCCTTCCTCGGTCTTCACTACCGTTTCCGCTACCGCGGCTTCTTCTCCAACTTTGGCTTCGGGTGTTGCCATAGCGTCTTCCTCGGTCTTCACTACCGTTTCCGGTACCGCGGCTTCTTCTCCAACTTTGGCTTCGGGTGTTGCCATAGCGTCTTCCTCGGTCTTCACTACCGTTTCTGGTACTGCGGCTTCTTCTTCAACTTTCACCTCGGATGTTGTCATAGCGTCTTCCTCGGTTTTCACTACCGCTTCCGGGAGAACGCAGGGTGCTGACGTCTCTACGGTATCCATTGGCTCTGATTCTGCATCCTCTTTGAGTTCTTCCTGCGGTCGAACATATTTTTCAGTGATAGCTTCTTCTGCCTTGAGATCAACGCTGCTTTCAGTACCGTTTTCAGTATGATCACCTCCTGCCTCCGCATTGAGTTTGATCTTCTTACTTTCTGATTCTCCTGAAACTGAGAACATGATAATCGTTCTTGCAACTCTGTTCGTACCTTCATCAATTAGAGTCTCCACTTCGTCACAAACTCGCTTTCGATCGTTGGCTTCGGGCTCCGGCACGGGCGCTTCCCTTTTGGGGACATCCAGCAGTCGATATAGCTGGTTCATCGCCATCACACGTAGCATGTATTGAGCGCTGGCGGTGATCTCCATGCGTTTATCCATCGGTAACTGGTTGAGTATATCTGATCTCTCCATCTCGCAAGGATCAGATAATCCAGGTTGGCCTAAATGGGTGACCCAATAGGCGCATTTCATGAGTATGGAACTTACCACAAATCAGAAACCCACTCGAAATCATTTCGAATACACGGCGCAAAGCGTCACCGGCACTAAGGGGATATCCCGCGGTCCGAATCGCCTTTTCTATAAGCAGCTCCATTGTCTAAAGGAGGTGAAAGGGAGATCAGTGAGCATGTAAAAGTCACTTACATAGTTAGGCAGCTCCTGCCAGATAGCGTTCTTCTGACGGATATAGCGTAGAACTCGAATAACAGCGATACAAGCTGGTAGCGGAATGCATCTTTCCTAAGAAAGAGTTTATCAGAACAAGCATAGAAGATCTCGACAGAATTCATGTGTACACCAAATCCAATTAATAGCTTATTGAGTGAAGAAACGCACCTGATACCATTTAGCACGGCGCAATTGGGCTAACGCCTCCAAACAACTTTCAGTTGGTAACGGATCAGCAGGTTTCTCCACAGAAACGGTCTCTGCAGAAAACACACACGTTAGAGATGGTACTTTATGATAGCTGTGCGTGTGTTTCGCTGCAGTAGGACCACACAGGTTTCGGAGCTGTAGACGAGTCCGAGAATGGATTTAACACGGAAATCCGTTCTCGAACTGTAAGAGACTTCTGGCTCTTCCACTCCCACGCCGCCTAGCAAAGAGCGTTGTAATCCACTTACCTCCACGTTTCTCAGCCAACACCGATTCTCTGACTAGATAACATGTAAACCAAACACGGACAACACTACCGGAATTCTCTTCCTTCACCAAGAGTCTACCTGCTGCCGGCTCTTCCTCAACTGTAAACTTATCGCCTTCGGGCGCCTGAAATTCTCTTGTTTGTCACGTTTGGTACGACCTATCAATACCTCAAGATGTTTCAGAAAGTGTTCAGCGACTTCCTTAACGACAGTAAAGGTCGGAATCTTATTGGTCAGCACAACGATATCAACTGTTTTGTCCTTCTTGCCCAAGAGGCCTTTTACCAGATCACCAATGCGAAGAACGCCCTGGAGAATGCGGTTATTCTCACCAGAAGTGGCATTCGTGTTCGAGGGATCAGTGACCTGGCACATATGGTTGGACACTGCCTGAAGCGTCTTCTCGATGGTGGTCACGATTCGGTTGATATCATCAAGAGTTTCTCGGGTGATGACAACATCGGCATCCTTATCTAGCACGTACAGATCGTTCAGGTTCCTCTTCGGTTTGGTGACCGGCAGGAAATTCATCGGTTCTACGTATTTGTAATCACTTTGGAAGTCTGATTGCCTAAAACCGGAATTTTGAATTATGATCATGCGAAGCAGCCACTTACCGCTTCTTTCCAAAGCGTTTTGGGGTCTTCTTGGCCAAGACGAAAGTCTTTCCATCAACGTTGAGCTGTGGGTCAACTTTGAGCTGAACACGATGTGAATGAATGAATTTCGAAGGGTCACAGGGATACCTTGTACTGGAGACGGTGGCGACGACCTTTCAAGTGGTGATCTTGAGCATTAGGGTCGGTGAAGGAGCATGAGCAGAGTTTGCACGTATAGTTTACGATCTTTCCAGATGCAGGATCCGCTTGCTTTTCAATAAATTCTCTTCCGACTGGTTCGTGGGTTACATCGAAGTCTTCCTCGGTTTGCGAACCGTTCCCATTGGCTTCATCGCCATTCTCCTCCTTTTGTTCTTCGGTTTGCGCCGCCTGGATCTCCGGTACTGTAGAGCGCACCACACTCTCGACAGCTTGCGCAGCCGGTGTGATGACTGTGGGTCCCTCAGGGATCGGCTTGCCCATCTTTTGAAGCAACGTGACTGTCTAAAGTAAAGAGCTTAGAGTGACACTCCGACGGCCACACTGACTTTCTGGTGACGAGCTCCTTTGATGTGGATTTCATATGTGTCTTTTCCGGTGCAGGGGCAATCACACACATCACATCGGTATGTGCTCTTGTTCTTCGCAAGTGACGGCGTTTCTCCCTGATTCTGAGCCGCCTCCAGCTTCTTCTTGTGCTGTTTTCCCTTCAAATGCTCTTGGAATGTTTGCTGTCCGGCGCATGTGATCTTGCAGATCTCACAGAAGAGCTGCTGAGGCGTCGGGACGGAACGAGGTTGAGGACGCTGTCCGCGGGGAGCCATAGGTCCCATAGGAGAACCCCGGCCACGTGGAGGGAAGCCACGACCTCGAGGACCTCCACGCATTCCAACGCCCTGAGTGGCCAGGAACTGCTCGTAATCTTGAGGCACGTTGTACTTGTGCGTCGACGGCCCGAAGTTCATCGGTCGCGGACCGTTCATCGCTCGGGGACCATTGTGCATGGGACCATTTCCGCGTCCCCGTCGACCAGCGGGTGATCCACGCAGCGGTGGAGCGAAATTCGGACTACCGCGCGCCGTGGAATCGAATGGCGACGGTTGAGCGTATCCGTAGGCCGGAGCAGCATATGTGGTCGGCCCTTCGTATCCCCCCTGGTTGTGGGGCGCGTACCCACCAGTGTCATGTTGTGCGGGCGCCTAAATTTCACAGATAGAACATCTTCTAAAGAGACTACTCCACCTGATAGCTATTTCCCCAAGCACTGCCGCCCCATCCATAAGCGCTCGAATCGTACGACGCCATTGGGGGGATGTTACTGTACTGGTTTGCCTGAGGTGCTTGACCATAATACGATGATTGCTTCTGCTGTTGTGGCGGGCCGCGGCCAGCGGGCTCCGGGAAGCTGGCCTGGTTCTGGCCTTGTCCCCAGAAGTTATAAGACATATTCACAAGCTTCAAGGAGAGCGGGTTTCAAGTTTGATTAATAGATCCTAAAATGCGAAAAAGCGATGCAAACGGAAATATAATGTGAAGGGGATGAGAGAGCGTATGGAAGATGACTCCGCAGCCAAATACAAGAAGAAAGAAACATTGTGGAATCCATACCCGGCTTCCCACGCGAATAGAATTATCATACTACAGATAAGATTTACAAATACGCGCTTATTATTCTAAATGACCAAAGAGCACTGAAAACACTCCACTGTCGCAATAATTGAATGTCAGACGCAATTCCTGTGCGCAAAGACGACGAAAATAAACGGCCACATATGGTAGCTAACAGCAGCGGCGGCACCCAGAAGAAAGCGCGCTCTCGAGAGCCTCTTGGCATGACGTTCAGCGTTCGAATCGCTGGCAATAAGCCAAGTATCGAACGAGACGTCTAAACAAGGCGTCTCATGTCTCGCACGAGAAAATCTTGACAGTGTAGACCTCAGTCTCATCTCAGCCCCCACCCAATCCTCTTCGTCGAGAAGATTCCACGATGTAGTCAAAAATCCGACAAAAGCGGATAAGAAAATACCGTACCCAGATATCTACAGTCAGGGTTAACGTTAGATGAGATCTAGACGGAACCTATACTTGGCGAACGTTCATTTTCGTCGCTTCAATTTCGAAATGTCGGCCAAAATTATGATTTTGCAGCATTCTCGATTTGTTTTCATGTGTTTAGGATTGACATCTGTTTTGTTTTTGCGAAAAATTCTAATGGAGGCCCAGAAGTCTCAAGATTGACGTCTGAATCCATCCCGTTCATTCTGGCAATGCAGTGATTTGAGAACTGAGATCGCTTCCTCACGGACCGGTCTAATCCATGGCCATGGCCATGGATTAGACCGGTCCCTTCCTCACCTAATAGCCAGTTTAATGTCTTTTCGCGACAAATTAAAATGTGTCCTTTTAATGTCGTTTGGTGCTTTCGTATTGCTGCTCCATAATGCTACATTAGATTTTCAGTCGTTCCAAAGCGATCCACAATGGTGAAGAAGAGAAGAATTGTAAGAATCTCATTTGTCGATGAAAGCCGTATAATGATCATTCCAGGGAAAGTGCCGCCGCAACGCGCGGAAAGCTCAAGCATTGAAGAATGCCCGCGACGAAGATCGTATAGAAGTGGAGAAGGTGAAAGCGGAGATCCGCGAGCAAGGAACGCAGAAGGAACTCATCCGCGTGCCGCACTCCTTCATTATTCACTCCGGCTCTGTCGGTCGCTACATACGCGAGCTGGAGAGGGATCTGCGCCGTGTCATGGAACCGAACACTGCCAGCAACCTGCAGGTTCTGAAGCGCAACAACTTGAAGGATTTTATTGTTAACGGCGCCGTTTTGGGAGTCACCCATGTAATGGTGCTCACGCGTTCCGAAAATTCGGTACATTTCCGTATCATCCGATCGCCGCAAGGTCCCACCGTCTACTTCAAAGGTGTCATCCATGTCCAGAATACTGATTTTATGAGTTTTTAATTCAGTCAAAGAGTACACCCTCGCTCGCGATGTTCGAAGCCACCAGAAACGGTCATACATCATGCCGGAAATGTTCCAAAGCGCACCGCTGGTTGTCATGAACGGATTTAACAACCCCGAGAAGAAACACCTGCAGCTTGTGCAGACGATGGTCCAGAACATGTTTCCCGTCATGAACGTGGATACGCTCAAGCTGAGCAAAGTGAAACGATGTGTCCTGTGGAACTACAACGAGGAGGACGACACCATCGAATTCCGCCATTAGTATGCATTCGCATTCTTCGATTATATTCACGGTCCTCATTTCAGTTCTATCAAGAGCGTTCCTGCCGGAGTGAACAAGACAACTAAAAAACTGCTCCAGAGCAAGATCCCCAATCTGGCCAACTACAAGGATATCAGCGACTACTTCCTGAACCCTGGACAACTCAGTGAGAGTGAATTTGAAGGCGAGCAAAAAGAAGTCGAGCTCACGCAGGATCTGGCTTCGCGAGGATGCAAAGCCGGCCTTAAAACCAACCTCCGTCTCATCGAGCTCGGCCCTCGTATGAAGATGCAGCTCTACAAGGTGTACGAGGGCGTTGATGAGGGAGAAATGCTCTACCACGCCTACGTCAAGAAGAGCTCCGAGGAGATTGCCGCTCTCAGGGCTCGCTTGCCTGCTCTCAAGAAGAGGCGTCTGCGTCACGAGAAGAACGTCGAGCATCGTGTCATCCGCCGTCTTAAGGCCGTCGACGACAGGAAGAAGGAGGATGAGGAGGCCGAGAGGAGCCAGACTGAGAGACTGGCCAGGAAACAGGCCCAAGTGACCGGACATAATGTTGAAGATCCGGAAGAAGAGGCGCGTAAGTACGAAGAAAAGAGAAAGTGAGTAGATATATCGATATTATCACACTTAATTGGCCACTTCAGAGCACGACAAGAGAAGAGAGAAAAGGAAGGCAAAGGCAAGAAGGCGTTAAAAAAGAAGAAGAAGGCCGGCGGAAAGGGAAAACGACCCGTTGGGGCGAAGAAGGCTGGCGGCGCCTCTGCTGCAGGAATCGCAAAGAGGAAGAAGGGTGCTAAACGTGAACCTTTGGCAATGTCGCTGAAGTCGAAGTCCAAGTTCAAGAGGAAGTAGCCGAACTCGAGCATATTGTTGATTTAATTGTTATCGTTGTTACTGTTTTTTTTTGTTCATGATTCATTGTTACGAACTGATATGGTGTTTCTGTCTCCCGGCCTATGTGGTAGTTCCACGAGAATATCACTTGCGTCCTCGCCAGTGCTGCTCGAACGTTATGCTTGATGTGTTTAGGTCGTTAGGCCGATCATGGCCTTAGCGCCAGTGCCCAAATGTATAAACGGATTTGACGTCTTAGAAAAGTAAGCTGCTGGTTCGTCACGTTTATCTAGGGATCGATTGCAGGCTCGGTTCTGGATCTTACGCTACGGTGTACAAAGGACTCGGGCGCAACGTGTCTACTGGGATACGTAGATCTGTAGCCATAAAATGTGTGTCGCGAAAGCTATCGAAGGCGAATTTGGAAAGAGTGATCAACGAGATCTCGGTGCTGAAGACGATGTCGCATAGGTTGGTAGACGCCTTGTCAAATACACTTGTCTAGACTCTAGACTAGTAGTTGAAATCATTTTCGGACATGAGTTTTGACGTATTGGTGGGCTTGGCCATTTCTGAACAGTGGTGAGCAGTCTAGACATATGAATGTAAACTGTCGATTGAACACTTGTATACAGTATAGAGGTTGGGTTGTGTATGGGCACTCTAGTGATGAAAACAAACTAACTGATATTGCACGTAGACGTAGACATAATAGATCTTGTTTACTGGGAGCAATATTATCTGAATAAAAATGCTTTTTTCAGACATATCGTGCAGTTCGTTGATCTCGGCTGGGACGCGAACCATATTTACATAATCATGGAATTCTGCAGCGGTGGCGACCTCGCCTCACTCATACGTCAGAACAAGGTCCTCAGCGAGCCCGTGTCGCGGAAATTCTTCCAGCAGCTGGCCAGTGCCATCCAGTACATGTGGGAACGGAATGTAGTCCATCTGGATCTGAAACCTCAAAATCTGCTGATTACAAACCGTGCCGATCCATCTGTGAAGGTAAGGTAATTGGCTCTGCTTGAAAAAGTGGAATCCTAACATAGGTCGCCGACTTCGGTCTCTGTGTCACGCTTCTAGAGGACCAGTGCGCGAATCTCCTCTGTGGTTCGCTTCTGTATATGGCTCCTGAAGTGTTTAACCGAAAGAAGTACGATGCGAAAGCGGATCTCTGGTCTGCCGGAACGATTCTCTTCGAATGTCTTTTTGGAAGAGCGCCGTTTGCTTCAGCAACAGTCGATGAAATCAAGGTTCATCTGAGGTCGATGGATCCAATTCAGGTGCCAAATTACCCTGTTCTTTCGGATCAATGCTACGACCTCTTGAAACGTGAGCTTCTCCCATCTTAAAAATACTATCTGCAACCGTTCTTAGGACTGCTCATTCGAGATCCATACGACCGGATCAGTTTCGAGGAATTCTTTGTGCACAAATTTGTTGACTTATCACCAATATCACCAGAGAAAGCCTTGGCAGCATGGGATAACCTGCTTTCTAAAGCGGATCTTATGCAACGAGACGGAGTGAGATCTTTGCTCATGAAAGCTGATCGGACAGTCCAATTCAGAACATCCAAGGCGCTCTGGAATCGTTGTCCACGGCAAAAACAGGTTTTCAAAGCTATTACAAGACTTGCGATGGTGCGTATCAAAGAGAATATGCTCGAGGGAGGCTTGAGTGGATCGCGCATAAGGAGAAGAGACTGGCCATGAGTCCTCCAGAGCAGAGCTTGCAACATGACAGCTCCTACGATTACGAAGATAGTCCGCCTTCTTCCTTAAGCGCGAATGCTGTCGAAGAATGGGGCGATACTCCACAGGTGTGCAATTCGTTTATTCTGAAGCTTCTCTAGACTCGAGACTGACCAGCATAGAATCTGGTAAAAAAAACAGCAATCGATCTCGTCCATTTACGTCTGTGTTTACCTGTGAGATCGGTTACATGCGCCTAGACTGGCCTGAGAAGTCTAGAGTCTAGACATGCGACTTGGTGTCTATTTCCGTTTCTGTTGATCTGTTAGACTGGTCTGTCTATTGTCGTTCGTAATGTCTACACGAATTCAGTCTATAAACAGTTAGACTCTCTCTCTCTCTCATCTAGAGTAACTTTTCCGTAGCCTTCTTTTTCTAAAGTAATTCATTTCTTAAGATTGCTGCTGCCTATGTCGTCGTCCGCAGTGCTCAAAAACTCGAACGAGACGGATGCTACCAAGAAGCTCTCACCAAATACACACTAGCCATCGAATCCTGCCTTAAAGTCCTCGAAGTTGAGCCGGCAAGCGATCGCAAGAAGCATCTGAGACAGCGGGTAGAAGGCTGGCTTTCGGCTGCGGAGAACATGAAGGTTAGCAAACGTTTGAAACTACAGTAGTGCATAACTTTAGCCGTCTAGAAGCACGAGCGTGGTACTGTAGAAGAGCCCGCTGTCGTGATGCACGTCAACTCTCTGCAGTCCGTTCCACCAGTGGTAGAAGAAGCTGCGCAAAGAAGTTGCTCTATACAATAACTGCGATTCGATTATGTACATATGAAGAGTTTATATCGGAAAACAGCTGTACAGAGTAGCAAATGGAAGTTGATCTAGGGGAACTCTGCATAGGGTTACGGTAGGCCGCGAAGGTTGTCAAGGCAGCAAAGCGTTGACTTCGGGTGCCTTGTCAGGGGCAATCTTCAACTCCTTGGCATATTTCTTCCACGCCAAATAGCCAAAAAAGAGAACGCAGACTAGAACAACGATGGCGACGGCGATGTGGAAGTCGTCCGCTAATCGCTGACTGTTTCGGACGTCGTTGAAGTGGTAGGGAAACATGAGAACAGTGGGCGCTGTCGCGCTGAGACGTTTGGTTTAAAAGGTGTGTGCCGATGAAGAAATGTTTCGAAAGTGTCACGAGGCGATCGACAAACAGGTGCCAAAAAACAGATGCGGGTGGAGGAATGCGGCTTGTTTACGAGCTTTTAAAGGCTCTCGACGACAACACGGGGTGCAGGAAGTTGTTTTGATGGTAAATACGGGAAGTGCGGTTTTCTTGGGTGGAAGAAATAGGTGTCTTTAGGTTCCTTGATCTGGAACTTGAGGTCCAAATGTCTCTTCCATTTGGGAATGCCGAAGCAGGTAGTTCCTACTCAAAAATGGACCTCTTCAAATTGGCATTTGGAACGCTACCGTGTAATGGCCTTGTCTGGGATAGTCCAGCTGTTCACTGGTCCCGGGGCGATTGGGAACGGTGTCATTCAACTGCAGGGTATGTAATTTGCAGGTTAGGAGACATTTCATGCCACTTTTTGATGTAACAAGCGCCTTTTTAGACATTTTGGTGATCAGCATCAATTCTAAAAGTTTTATTTCACTATCTCGACATGTCCATCACATTCTCTTTGCATATATTTACACAAAATACAACACCAATGAGTATTACTTCTTCTCTTCATCAGCATTCTGCTGCTTTCGTACAACAGTCATTATAATCCGGACCTCGTAGCTACAGAGCGACTCTTGCTGGTTCATCATAAAGTGATATCTTCCGTCTCCCCGCACGACCACCCTCGTCGCCACGATTCTTCTCGATCCGGTAGTTCTCAGCTCCAAATCGACCGGGACGTCGACGGATTGTTCCGTTTTCGAGACGAGATTGAAGACTGCACAGTGTCCGGTCTCCACCCAGGCATCCAGAAGTTTCTTCACAAACACCCCATCCGAAACGTAGATTCTGTTGCTTTCGAATAGACGCGCCAGGCCCATTCTGTAGAACTTGACGATGTACTCTTGGAAGTCGGCGTCTATCGTGTACAGCGCCACCCTCGACGGGTTGGCGCTTCGTCTGATCATGTCGTGGATGAGACGAAACAGAAGCTCGGGATGCTCGTAGCGAATCTTTTCCAGCTGGATCTCCGTCAGCAGTCTTCCACCCAGGCTCGCATAAAAATCGATATTTGACGCGCTTAGACGGATGTCTTGCAGTTTGAGCGTGTGCGCTTTGGAGGCGATCGACCGGAGACCATCGAGGGAAACCTCTTTGAACTGCCCTCCCCAAACGTCGCCTAGGTTGATGCCGAAGACGACGATGTCGGGTCTGGCACGGTACGGGTCGCCGCAGTACCGGTATTCGCCCGTCTCCATAAAGTTGCCGATCTGGAGGACGTCAGCTGTGGGAAGGCCTTCTGGGGGGACGTCGATGAACGACTGGGTCACCAGGTCTCCTATGCGTTCGGTGGCGGCTTGGTGCCAAACGGACTGCGGCGAGAGCTTCTTGACGCGGAAAACGGTTTCGCAGTCGCCGTATTGCATGACCGCCTCGGCGACGTCATAGCAGAGATCGGATAACGAGGAGATCATACTGCGAGGTAGTTCAGATCTGAAAAGGTTCGACTTTTCGATTGGGTACTGGAAAGGTGACGTCACGCCAATCGAGCTAAGTGTATTGCAGAATCGATTGCGTGCAAAAGGAGGCTGGACGGGGTCAGATTTAGGTCTCCATAGAAACAGATTCGCATGCGGCAGGAGCGGCGAATACATGGCACACACGGCTGCATTGCGCTCGATGTGGAAGGTGGAGTGTGTGTGGTCAAGTCCCTACGAGTCCGCCGTGTGTATCGACATCGATTGTTTTTGCGTCAACATCCTCATAGAGGAGGGGGAAGATCGTAAGGCTGTAGCCTCCGTTTTGGCCCTATTCTTGAGTAACGTCGACGGGGAATGAGTAATGTTTCCTTTCCCTTTCTCCGTCCTCCAAAAACGCTTTGATACTGTATGATAAGAGCACATTTTGTGGAAAAGAAAAAAGATGATACCCGAAAGATATCACCTTTGCCAGATCAAACTACAAAAGAGGCCACACGCATCGGTATGCGCGACGTTTTTTCTCTAAATCCAGTTTGCTTTGAGCAAGACACACTTTTTTTTCTCTCACACACCCATGTGCTAGATAAGAAAAACAACTGCGCGATCGATAAGCGTACTACAGCGGGAAGCTGCCAGGAGTCGATGTGTGTGGTCGTTTTTCGATTCATAACAACAATAATAATACACTTTTTGAAACGTCTAAAGGCTGTTCGTATCGCCATTTTGAGAGAGGAATGATCAGATGGTGCGTGTTCTTATCTATGATCTGTGTGCAAGCATCTGGTAGACAGAAATCTAGAGATTCTACATGTTTGCAAAGCCATTTTCGATAACGTTCAATAGTGAGACCGGTCGGTTTGCGCTGTTTTTCGGTTCTCCGACCGGTCTCACGATTGACCTCTTTCTAAACTTTTGTCTAAATATCCTACAGATCCGACTTATTCACATGTGTTTCAAGACATCACGTCTAGGCATCTAGACGGTTACACGAAAACTAAATTCTGCTCTATGTGCAAAGATATCAAAACTACAGGGCTCGCTTTAAATCAGTAGGTTTAAGTTTAAGGCGGAGCCTATGCCAAGCCAAGAATATATTTACGTGGCTCGCCCACAACCTCAAATATCTAGAGATATTCCTAAGCCGCAGCCTATGCCAAGCCGAGATCCACGACATGTACAAAGAGGATATAACTTCGGTTCGCTTAAAGCAACCTCAGATGTATAGGCATGTGTCTAGAAACTTGACCACATCGCTCTTTTTTTGCGCGCAGTTGCAGTTATCGGCACACCATACAAGATATCACCTCTGGTTTACGCGTCTCCCCTCCTTCTTCCTTTCGCGCCAAAATTGTTGTATTTAAGGGTGCGACCCTTTCAATAAATCATTCGCGCTTTGAGCTGTGATACCCTTATTGAGCGGTTCTTTCCAAGCGAACACTCTCATATTGGGTTGATCCAAAGAAAATGGCCGATGGTGTAAACATCTTTCAATATTTGCTCCCAGGGCCAAACCAGTGCGTTGTTGAGTGCAGCGAACTCTCACCCTACGTTATGATTTGCCACTTATCCATTGCATTCCTTTTGATGTTTGAGGCCTAATCTGTCCAGATGGTCATGTTTCTGGCACCTCGCGATGGCGAAATGCGAAAAGGCGAAAAAACGTGTTCAATTGATTAAGTACCATAACATAGCGACTCCACGAGTTCACTTCTAGTTCACAGAAACAGAGGCCAAATGTTGAAGAAATGACCTTTGGATTCGCAAAAAATATGACCGAGACCATACATTTTCAAGTTGACCTCTCGTGGCTCTCCACTTTGAGCTGAAAGAATCATTGTTTCCGTTATCGGTGCTCTTCTGCAAATGACGATATCAGAGGAAACCACTCCGAATAGGACAAAGAGATCGAAATTTGGCTCAAAACATTTTTCGACCTCAAACCCCTTGTGTTCCATGAACGAGGGATCCGGCACCTGGCCAGTGGGCTGTAGTTGTTCAGTCAAATAGTCAATACCGGGAATGATAGGCATGGATTAAGACACCGCCACTTAAGTCATCCGCCATTTTCAATGGACCAACCCAGTACAACCAAATCCGGGTCAAGAAAAAAGATTTCAACATGACTTCTTTTTCTGTCTAGATGCCTCGTTTTGGTGCATCTAGACCTAGACCTGGTACCTTTAAAGTGGCCGTAATCTAAATGAATCATTCGCGTATTTAAGTGCACATATGTAGAGCGGTTTCCAATCGACCACTCTTATACAACCAAACTCCGGTCAAATGAAGGATTTCTTTTCAGGTAAACCAACGATGATCTCCTCATTCGGCGATCTCGCTACTGAAATTGTCGACGGTATTCTCAACTGCGCCGACTATGACTCCGTCCTACGCATGCAGCATCTTGACCCTGAATCCACGTGGCACTGCGTCGCAAAAGAACGGATGGGCGATTTTGTGGACACCACGATCATCGATGTTCCCAAACGGGGCTTACCTACAGCCAAGACCCTCCAAATGCGCCACATGATGAAAGATCCTTTCCTTGGCGATCCGTTCCGTGCCCGCCCAAGGCGCGTCCTCATTCAGTCGAGCCGATCCAGGTTTTGGACTGAAGGCTTTTCGCTTGACCGTCTTCGCGTGGTCACCTCCAATGTCGTCGAATTCCAACTCAAAAGCCTCCACCTGAGCGCCGCGAACATCGACTTCTACGCAAGCCTCTGCGGAGCAGCGTTGTTCCGGCTGGAGCTCCTCGACGTCACCTACGACCAACCAGAGCATCTTTTCCGTCTCATCCGCGATCTCTTCAGCAGAAGCGACGTTCGGTGGAAGGCCGAGCTGCGCTCGTTCCAGATAAAGCCCGACTTCCTCGAATACATCGTGCAGCTGTATCGGATCGGCCTGGGCCATCTCTTTCACAGCAACGTCTTCACTGTGTCCGATGGACGTATGTTGCAATGGCTGCTGGACGCCTGGGTGGAGACGGGAGGACATGCATTCTTCGAGTTTAAAAACGAGAAATGCGAATTTATGGACCTTCCCGACGGTGTAAACGTGGTGCAGAGAGGCGAAACGAGAGTGGTGGGATGCAAGGTGGTCAAGCGAGAAGAAGGACAGTTCTGCTTCATTGTCACGCAGCAGCTGCAGCATGATCAATGCTGGATCCGAGTTAATATGTCGGCCTTTCTCAAGCGAGGCCCTAATGGCAATCAATAAACATTACTCACTATTCTTGTTGATAAATAAATAAATAACTATTTGGACCGCAGTAGTAAAGGTATATCGATGTTTGTGTGACACTTTCGGACGGTTCCTAGATCGACTAGAATCGTTTTTTTGTAGAGCAGCGCTGTCTTCTTCGCCATCTCCTTGTACTTCTCCTCCGAAATGCCCCACAAGTGGACGAAGAGGTGGTAGTAGATGGCGGTCTCTGTGGCAATACCGTATTCATAGCCTGAAGACGGCGTCCTTACCCACTTCTGCGGGAATCTCTGGCTTTCTGGGAACGCTTCCTTGGTGCGATCCAAGAAGTTTTCCAACCTTTCCTGCATGGACTTCGAGAAGGTCTCTAGCATTTCAGTCTCCGTTCCTCCATCGAAGATATTTCCCTCACAGTTTGAGTGACAAATTCAGATACAGCGTGAACTGTTCACGCATACACAGTGGCGTCCATGTAAATAGGCGCACCCCTTGGGTAAAGTTAGAATCGCCTTCAAACTTGCGGCAGAAACGCTGGGCCTGCTAAGCTCAGGATTTATCGGGCACCAAATTGTCATTAATTATTTACCATACGGGACCCATCATGTCGACAGGAGATGTACTACATTCGGTCGGCTCAGATTTTGGTTATTCCGCCTACTCTAGACGACGGACGGTGGATTCGGCCGTAAAAACAGCAATTTGGCCCTGATTCGGGTCACTAGTCGACGTTCTTCTTGCCGAAAGCCACCTGGATTTGTCAGCTTCTTCTGGACAGGGCTGATTTATAAATAACTTTTGAATAGTAAGTATTTAATAAATGAATAGATGACCACAGTACTAAAGGCATTACGGGACTCTATTATCAAACAGTTGCCGGAATGGTGAAACTGTTTGATAATGAAGCCCATTTCGGTGTCTTTGTATGTAGTAGATGTAGATGTAGTAGCTATAACTGATCTGGAAAAGTGAAAAGTGGCTAGTTGGTTGACCTTGAAGCAGTTCCTTGTCAGTAGAGATCGTCTAAAATCACTCTAGATTCACACATACAGACGCCCGAAATATCAGGCTGGCGACATTGACACAGGTCAAAGATTCAGCCACCGATCGGCAGCCAAGAAAAAGATCAATTATCGAAGATCCGTGTCACTTTCGACACTCAAAAAGTCGATGGCGACAATTAGTGTGACATGTCGTGGTCACACCTCTCACCTCAAAGCCACCCCAACGTAATCACTTAATCCCGATCGATGCGTCCTTCTCACATTGCCGTCATTCTTATGGCGGTCTCCGTTCCCCTCCTTGGCGCCATCAGATGCAACAAAGGCGAATACGGCTACTTCTCGTCTGTGGACTGTCCCAATCAGCGATTCTGCGTGCATGTCGACGATAACGGCTACACTTATGCGGACTGCGGAAGTTCGACGAATCCAGGCATCAGGACGATCGTCAAATTGGTGGATAAGGGAGTGAGACAAGGGGAGTGTACGGTAGGTTGGACTATGTGGCATATGGATGTGTAGCGTAGAGATATTTCAGGGAATAATCACAAAACGAGATCATAACTACGGGTTCTCTTGCTGCGATACGGATTACTGTAATTTGTCGGCAAGCATAGGAAATATCTCAGCTGCTTTGATATTTGTTTTTGTCGTGATATTATTGTGATGAAAACATCTTCTCAATCATTCTAGGATAAGACAACAACAGTAAATATTGCGACCGAAAAGAGGATCGTTCTGGAAGTAGTCACTTCACTGACAAGGGAACATTTAAAGGTGCTCCCAGTCGATTCGACTGAAATTTGGCATAGAACTACTACTACCTGGGTATATTAACTGCTATGGGCACTCTACGCAAACTAAAAAGGCCTGTCTCACGGAGGACATACCCGTTTCTCACCGGCAATTCCCTAGTCACCCAATATATACTTAAACTCAAGGTTTTGTTTTTATCCGCTTCGTTTCGCTTTGCGCTACTACGCGGAAAAGCGCATTTCAGCTTCGCCCCTCCTCAATTGGCGAAGCTCCTAACCCGTAGCCTCCTCCTATTCACCTATAGCTAAAGGCCCATTTATACTCTGCGCGACACAAAACGCCCTTTTTGGTGTCGCTTAGCTTGTCTACGTGTGCCTATTTACGCAAAACCAAATAAAACTGCATAGCCATGATGCATTTGGATCAGGCTATCCAACCATCATCAGAAAAAAATTTTAGGTTAACTTTACGTACGCTAACTTAACTGTCGCTTAGCTTCAACTTGACTGTCGCGCAGCTGTGTCGCCGCGCTGCGCGACAGTCAAGTTGAAGCTAAGCGACAGTTAGGCTAACCTACATGGCATGTTCCAAAAATTTTTTCCGGTGATGGCTGGATAGCCCGATCCAAAAGCATCACGACTGTGCTGTTTTATTTGGTTTTGCGTAAATAGTCACACGTGGACAAGCTAAGCGACACCAAAAAGGGCTTTTTGTGTCGCGCAGAGTATAAATGGGCCTTAACAGAGGCAAATTAGCCTCCAAATACGGTCGTCGGTCGTCTATTTTCACTTCTGCGATCTCATATCTATCTCGCAGTGCTCACTATCTCCCTGCAAAACGACTACTCTTCAAACAGAAAGACGACTGCCGTCTGCTTTCTCGGCTCTTACTATGCTATTTACCGTACCCTTGTCCGGCCAGTCGCGCCGAGACCCATCGCCGGTTTGAGCGATTGGCTGTGTTGACTCAGAGATCGAGGCGGCGTCTTCTGAGCTTCTAGGGGACAGGGGCGCCCAAAGACATCGGGAACTGAGATCTGTACGGTGCAGTCATAGGGTTTTGGCACCTCGAGATGGAGAAATGCTAAGTGATATGCAGATTACTTACGGTAGTAATTGTGTGATAGATAGTGACTCCATGCGCTCATTTCTACTTTAAAGAAAAGAGGACCAAATGTTGAAAAAATGACCCTTGTATTGCCAAAAAGTTCGACTACCCGAGGCCGTATGTTTCCAAGTTGACCCTCACAATGCCTTTTCACTTTAAGCTGAGTGATTCTTGTTTGAATGTTTGAAATGTTTGAAGTTAGGGGAAGGAGCGATTGGGTCGATTATAATATTGGGTTGATCCATGAAAAATGGCCGATGTCGTAAACACCGTTTAATTTCGCAATGTTTACTCCTAGAGCAGAATCGATGACTGCTTTGTGGCCGTCAGTTGTCCCCTCACCCGAGCTATGTGTTGTCGTCTCTCTCTAGTGTTTCTAATATTTTTGCTGAATTATTTTGTCTTGACCGCCGACTCCCACCTCGACATCTGAGGCACGTTATTTTGTATGAGTACTTGAAAGGCACTACTGCCCGTCAGGCGTCGACTGGCATCAACCAGGTTTATGGGGAGGACTCAACTTCTGAAAGAACATGTTCGCGTTGGTTTCTCAAATTTCGAAATGGGGACAAATCACTGGAAGATGAACCAGGTCGCGGACCAGGACACCAGCTCAATGATGCCGATCTACTGAAGCGTGACGACAACCGAAGATACACGTATACACGAAGACAACCGCCAGTCAACACGCGAATTAGCAGAGCAGTTGAACGTCGCCCAGAATACAGTATCATGTCACCTTTAAACCGTAGCTTTAAACCGAAATTGGGAGCATGGGTTCCCCACGACCTTTCCGACAGCCAGAAAGATCAGCGATCGGCCATCGCCTCGTCTCTTCTGTCCCGTCACCAGAGAAAATCGTTCTTGACCCACCTCGTGACTGGCGATGAAAAGTGGTTCCGGAGAAAGCGTCAGTGGGTGGGACCTGGAGAGAAGCCCGAACCTGAACCGAAGCCGGAACTCCATCAAAAAAAGTTAATGCTCTGCGTATGGTGGGATATGTCCGGCATCATCTACTGGGAAGTGCTGGATAGAGGCGCCCCGCTCACAGCTTCTGTTTACGCCGAACAGCTGGAAAAAGTCGCAACGGCACTACGAAACAAAAGACCAAATATGAAAAAAGTCATCTTGCTCCACGACAACGCCAGACCGCACGTTGCAAGATTAATCCGTAATAAATTGCACGATTTAGGCTGGGAAGTTTTGGCACACCCAGCTTATAGTCCAGACCTCGCTCCATCCGATTACCACTTGTTCCGGGCAATGTCCAACGACCTCGTCCAGAAACACTTCGACTCCGACGAAGAGGTCAAAAACTGGATCCAAACGTTTTTCGACTCTAAACCCCGGATTTTCTACGAGCGCGGCATCCGGCTCCTGCCTGAAAAATGGGCACAAGTTGTTCATTCAAACGGTGCATACCTCGAGTAATATGCATGCACATATGTTAATAAACTGTTACATAAAAAATCGGCCATTTTACATGGACCAACCCAATAAAAGTCAACATAGATAGCAATGAGGATAAGCGTCCGACTCTCTTTAACTTAACCGTCACGACATCTCGCTTAAAAGTTCCATCGTTCTCTTTGAAACCGAATTTGATGAACATGTCGGTGAGATCGTCTTCTGAGAAGTTTGTCGTTTTTAGGTAATATTCTTTTCTGCCGTCTCGTCGTTTGCTCCCTTCTAAAACCTTCGCGATGAGTTTCTCGAATTTTCGTTTGTCAAACATAATTTCCGTTGGGAGAAAAGCATTAAAATGGGTGAGCTGATGTTGGCACAGAAGCTCTTCGATCCACTCGCTTGAACTTGCCGGCCATCCCTCGCGTAAAGTCAGACTCTTCAAGACGCCCTTCTCTTTATGGCGCAAAACGATACTCGTGGATATATCCGAAACGTACTCGAGTTCAAGAGATGTGAAGAGGCGGTTGGCAGCGTAAATTTTCTCCAAAATGTTTGTGTAGGCAGGTTGCGACAGATCGTAGATTTCCAGGGACGAATCGTCGTCGTAGGCGATGTAGGGAAGCGCCCTGTCGAAAAGCTCCTCAACTTGCTCATCTGAACGCGAACGCAAAGTGACGCGAGTGATTCTAGAGTAGGAATTTCTAGTGACTCTTTCCAAGACTTCTTCAATTATAGCAGTACAGGGTGTCCCAAAAGTTCGGATAAATGAAAAAACAGTTATATCTCAAGCCCCACAGAATCAAACTCAACGGTTTTATGCTCTAAATACTCGTACACTACTGCCGAACCATAATATCACAACACTTGTTCGAAATGTCCTCCCTTCGCGGCGATACAGGCTTGAAGACGCGTTGGGACGATGCGCGTGGTCAGTTCAGGGTTCATTTCCTTCCAAGCTTTCTTCAGTGCGCGTTTCAAGGCTTCGATGGTTTCGCATCGGATTCCCGAGACCTTGTTCTCTAGGATCGACCACACAGAGAAATCCAGAGGATTGAGATCAGGGGAATGGGGCGGCCAAATGTTCTTGTCCCAGACGGACGGAGCAGACGCCGGAAACCATTTCACTGGGTCATGGAGCCATTTCAAGGTCGTCTTCGCACTGTGGGCTGGCGCACCGTCCTGCTGGTACGTCCACTGGATTCCGTAAGTGTTCTTCTTCGCCCAGGGCTTCACCACGCCTTCGAGAACTTTCCTCTGGTAGGATTCAGCGTTCAAACGTTCCTTCTGGTCGAAAAAATGGAGCTTCGTGTTTCCCAGCGCTGATATTCCAGCCCAAACCATCACAGATTTGGGGAAATGGCTTTTTTGGACGTTAACGGTCTTCTGCGAGCCTTTCTTCAGCCATTCGCGATGATTCTGACTATTCCAGAGCGATTCCACAGTGAAAATCTTCTCATCGGAGAACAGGATCAGCCGATGCTTGCCATCTGCAACCAAGCGCTTCATTTCTCGACATTTTTCTAACCTTTTGGCCTTCATGTCGTTCGTGAGGAGCTGTCCTTTGGCCTCCTTGTAGGGAAACAGCTGCAGATCGTTCTTCAGCATTCGGTGGACGGAGGATTTGCCGATTCCGTGCGATTTGGCGAGCTTTCTTGTTGAACGACCCGGATTTCGCTGAAGTTTGTCTTTGATCGCTTTTCTGATCACTGCGGTCCTTGCTGTCTTCCGTCTTCCGCTTCGAGGCTTGTCCTTGAGGTCCCCTGTCGCTTGGTATCGGTCAATGATACGCTTGACGGTCGTCGGATACAATTCCAGCCTCTTCACAATCTCCGGATTCTTCTTTCCCAGCTTGTAAAGGTCGATCACAGCGCTACGGGTTTCTTCTTTGCTCATTTTCTCCTGGAATATCAGCTCAATAACAGAAAATATCAGCATTTTCTAGTCCAGAATAACGCGTAGAACACGAATATATCAAGAAACACAAAAAACAACGCAAAAAATCAACAAAAAAATCACAGAGAAAAAATTATCCGAACTTTTGGGACACCCTGTATATCTATCCACGAAAATTCCATAATTCACTTGCCTGGTCAGATGGTAGCTCGCCCATATCGCCCACACTCCTTGGCAAATCTCTTCCCCGATAGCACGTAAGGTGCTTCTACCGAGAAGATGGAACACGCATTGACAGAACTCGATCGGAACCGTGTTCATGGCTGATGACGTATGATAGGATCCTGTTCTACACAGGACAGCGTGCATTGAATAAATGTGCCATTTCCGAATTCTGCAATGCTAAATGTGTGAACATATTGACGCATTTTTGATTTCTGAGACGAATAGATTGTATCCAACTTCCGCTTCCAAGACTAGCGCCGGAAGCTAAAAATAAAATAGATGTTACGCAGGTATCTGTGGGGAATGAGATCTTACGTGGGGCAAGAAGAGCGCGCTCTTGCGACGAACTTAGGCCGTTGAGTTCTGCTGGGAGACGAAAGTTCTTTTACAAACTTTATCTTGCACAGAAGAACGGTAGAATGATACAATGGTATACAGGAAGCACGACAAGTCGCTTTTAAGCGCGCGACATTGGGGCGGAGCTTACAAACAAAAGGAAGGGAGGAGCTTAAGCTGGTGAACAGGGGGACAGGACCAAAAACAGAGGGGATTTTGGTCACTCCCGGCGGGGGAGGAAGAGGGACGAAGGGGAGAGAACAGGTGTAGATGGCAATGATGGAAGAAGCGATTACAATTAAGGCAGGTAGAAAGTCACAGGGACGTCAATAGGCAACGAAATTGACGAAATGCATCGTAGCCGTTAGTCGCGGTACGGTTTGCGGCGGGAAGTCGATCGTTCTTCCGTCGAAGTTGTTGGTGGTTCATGCGGAAAAATAATCTCCAAGCGTTCTTTTGTTTTGCTGGCGGCTCTTCTCTCTCAGAACGCCAATCAAAACAATTTCGCTTGTTCCCACGCCGATGCACAATGTGCTGACTCAGTGCAGAGACTGGTCGGGCTCTTGCGACGAACTTAGGCCGCTGGGTTCTGCCGGGAGACGAAAGTTCTTTTACAAACTTTATCTTGCACAGAAGAACGGTAGAATGATACAATGGTATACAGGAAGCACGACAAGTCGCTTTTAAGCGCGCGACATTGGGGCGGAGCTTACAAACAAAAGGGAGGGAGGAGCTTGAGCTGGTGAACAGGGAGACAGGACCAAAAACAGAGGGGATTTTGGTCACTGGCTCCGCTGAAATACCGATGGGTGCTTTCTAGAGATGTGTTCTGATGGATCGTGATCCGAATACCAGATGTTCTTCAAGTGGGTCATTTGGGAATCGCTTTCTAGTAAAACATATAAGGACGAACAAGCATTGCGATCGGAACGAAGATCGTTATGGAAACACTCGCTCTCTTCAATGAGAGCGGCTTTAGGAGTGCATTCGAAAGGATTATTTATCACTTGAAATCTGTCACAACATTAGCACAGAAGTCAAACAAATCTCCACTTCAAATCCGTTGATTACCGCTCGTTACGTTCGTAAGGCGCCTCGCACATAACTGGGAGTTCATAGTCTGTTGTGGTGGTAGTGGAATCCGTTGTGGTTGTTGTTTCTGTAGTCTCTCCACAGTTAGGATCACCGTCTTTTTCGCACGGCTGGATATCTGGTGTGGTTGTGGTTTCTGTAGTTTCTGTAGTCTCGGCACACGTAGGATCGGCTTTTTCACACGGCTTATCCTAAATGTACAGTATTTAAAGGCTAAAGAGGTTAGCATAGTTCATCTTACGTCCTTAATAGATGGTGTAGTCGTCGTTTCTGAGCTCTCCACACACTTAGGATCGTCTTTTTCACATGGCTTAATATCTGGTGTGGTTGTGGTTTCTGTAGTTTCTGTAGTCTCGGCACACGTAGGATCGGCTTTTTCACACGGCTTATTCTAAATGTACAGCATTTTAAAGCTAAACAGCTCAATATACGCCATCCCACGTTTTTCTGGAGATTATCACAGATCGTCTTGTGCTCCTCACATTTCTCTTTTACTATATTCGAGATGAGATCATCAACTGAAAGCCGGCCGTTAGGGGAGCCCATTTCGCTTATCTTACCAGTGACGTATGTACTATCACAGGTTTCAGCTCCTCTAAGATCCGCAACAAAATATCTAAACCCGTTGTCTGTCTTGTCCTTGACAGCCGAGATCGACGTGATTGGGTTGCATACAGCGTTTTCAACATTGTATGCTACAGCGACCGCATTCCTTTCAAGAGCCACCTCGCCGCATTCGTCGACCGTTTTAGCCTTTAGGCTTTCCTTTTTACCATCCACGATCGCGTGTACTTCTGTGTATTTGAAAGTGGAGCCGAAAGTGACCTAGAAATGGACTAAAACAATCCAGCTCTCTTCCATCTTGATGGAAATATCAGTTCACAGATTGTTTCTAAACCCGGTTTTAGATTAGATTTTAGATTACCTAGTTTTAGGTTACCCAAAATCGATGCCCATATCAGAGAACTAACTCTATGTGAAGACACATTGGAATAATACAACAGTTACCTCGAAAAATGACACCAAGTATCTCACTGACAAGGAAAGTTTCCAAACTGTCCCACGCCGATCCGGCTGAAATTTGGCTTGGAGATTAACATGTCAGAGTGTAGCAGAACCTGATAGGTTTCATCGGTGAATGGCGGGTTTAAGCTACATTTCATAGTGGATTTTCTCCTCTGTACTTGCAAGGTCCTAACACGATGTCCCTGAAGCCACAAAAGATACGGTGTTCTTATGAGTTTTATGACCTTTTCTTTGAGGTTTTGTGAGGCCATTCACCGCTGAAACCTATGATATCTTCCACGGCAAATTTCACCCGAATCGGCGTGGGACAGTTAGGACCTTTCCTTGTGAGTTAGGCTAACTGAACAGACAATAGTTAGAAGTTGAACTTACAGTTGGAAAAATCAGTAAACCGAACAACAACAACGCCATATTCTGGTGGTATTATAAGTGGGATGGAACGAGACTAGACTATGTGTCTCACCCACTTAGCAACGGCGATCTTGTTTTTTTAAAGAAGTTTAGCATTTCCATACTCTGCAAGCTTTATGGAGATACAAAAAAGGGGAAGTCACAATTGTCATGGCAATGGCGCAGACGTCTGTGGTACGGGGCGGCTGATTTGTATGTGCAAGTTTAGTGACCGGAGAGAAATTTTGTGCAAATTTAATCGTAAACGATGTTAGGGATGTGGGACCTGATTTTTCGAGTAGTCGAACCAAACTCAAAAAGTCGAATATGTTCGGTACGACAATGCACCGAATGAAGACTCCGAACCGGGGCTGTGCAAGTTTCGAGTTTTGACCTTTTTGCAACTCAAAACTCAAAACTACGACTCAAAACTCGGCTCTGAAGCACTGTCCATGCCTAACGTCCATCAACATCAGTCGAAAGCGAGAGGCTCATCATCACTGGCTCTCACCAATCTTCGAAGGTCGATCACACCCGAAGAACTTCAAAAGCTGCTATCTCTAAAGTCAAACGGATTTCTGGAATGCTTTCCCGAAGGACCTTTTAGTGTATTTCTGTTATTTCTGTCTCAAATGGCTTTCAGTTTTGAGTTTCGCACTGCTCTGAACTCCGAACTGAAGATTGAGTAAGCACACTTTCTCGTTTTTTGCCCTACAGCTTTCTGATCGTTGAATCACTATACCATGCGCAAAAATGAATGTGCGGTCCGCTCAAAAGCTATAACCGTTCCTTTCTTATAACAGTTTGCCGGGGTTTATGACAAAAAAAAAACATTTTGGTTTAATTCCGGATTTCTTCCTTATATCGTAGATGTTCAGAAGGTATGTGTAGTGATCAAGTAGAGCTCAGTAAGCCCTATCTTGTGTCGTTATGTTGTTATGCTATTCGTGAGCGCCCCATAAAATGGGAGCTATCGGTCGATTTCGATTGGCGAACACAAAGCCGATTGAAGTCCTCAATTTTTTACAATCCACCTATAACTGTACAACTGATCTTCGATGGAACGTTCCATCACAGAGCAGAGAGCACCCTTGCAAAGGACCTTTTTAATCAATTCGATCTCCGCCGTCAGACGATCACGTGAACAACAGTGCATAGTTCAAAATATGCCCCATCTTTACACTACCGTTCTTGAAATGCACTTCTGAGCAGCGTCTCTCTATGACGTCCATATTCAACCGATCCCCTCCCCTCAAGGCCGATCGACCGTCACAGATCGCTACCCTCGACGCTTGCACTTGCACGGGCAACCAAGGGAGCGCGCGGAAACCGACGCTTTTGTCGCTGAAAACGGAGTGGAGAGTTTTATCGCCGCCGCTATCACCTCCTTTTTGCGTTCGCACATGTTGTTGTCATTTCGACGTCTTCCCATCGACGCACTAGTCGCGCCATTTGTGCCAAATCGGCTCCGTTCGCGGCCGTCGCTTTGTTCGGGTGACCTCCGAGTGTTCCACATGATCAGCCGATCGTTAGTTGTGTGCAGGCGGTGTTCCCATGGGGAACTGTTTCGTGTAGCAGTAGTTTGTCAATCTCAGTGGTCACTCTTTTTGTAAATTCGAGCCAAAAGAATGATTAAAAAAGATGGCGTAGTAGAAAAGTGAAAAATTCACAAATCGATTATCCTAAGGACATAATCGGGGCTGACCTTACGTGCGCACTTTTGGTTTAGGGCTTGAGTCTTCGTCATGAGACTGTGGTCGAAAATTCCCTAAAAGGGTCTTGATGGGGACTTTTCACACTTTGCGTAACCTCGATTCATTTTCTGAGTATTCTTTGATCTGATCAATTGGTTTTGCAGTTATTTCGATCATAGGAATTATTATATTGGCTTCTCTATTTGCTCGCCTGATCATTAAAGGCCAGTGGTTCTCAAGAGATGGACATTGGCTCAGCGATATATTGCTAAACGGTTAGCCAGCCGACTCAATCGATCACACGTATCGAACGGCTGATATGATATGATCCGCTGAGCCGTGAAGTGTTTGGTTAAAAACGGGTGACGGACCGGTTAAACGGACCGTTATAACCGACGAATCGACTAGACGTTCGCCCGATCCATGACCCTGTTGATGGTTTTTTGAAGTTCAGACCGTTTTTTCATCGACTGGCCTGTATAGACTGTGGCTAATCTGCCTATTCGACGGGCTCCATAGTTGGTCATTTGATCAGATTCGCCATCCGCGTCGCACTTTTAGATGATCAGCCTAGATAAAGTGGAGCCAGTAAACAGAGGTTTCCCGCTTTTCCAAAAGCATGTTCTTCAAGATATGTCTTTCGATACCACCTGAGATCCTTTGCGGTTTTGTTCATGTTTTCTAAGTCTTCCACCTATAGCCATATTTGATCTATTGGGTTGATGCATTGAAAATGAGCCCCTTGGTAAACATCCTTTATTTTTACAATATTTACTCCTGGGGTATAATTGATTGGTGCGTTGTTGAGTACATTTAGCTCTCACTCTACATCATCATTGGCGGCTTGTCCGTTACATTCCTCTTGATGTTGGGGGTCTATTTTGTTTTTATGATCATTTTTTGGCACCTCGAGATGGCGAAATACGAAGTGATGTATGGACTTCCTATGGTAGCATTTGTGTGATGGACGGTGACTGCCTTCTACCACGTACATCCTTGGTTCTTGCCTATTGAATGCACCTACCGCTGCGGTCGTCGTATATCACAGCATGGGCTAACTCAAAAAGATGGCCGTTTCGGATCACCATGTTCCATCAACTCCAATGTTTCCAAATGGTTAAGTACTATAACAGGGAACGGGGACATGCAGCAGATAGCCATCGCTCACAGCTATCATGCCCACATAGTGACTTCACGAGCTCATTTCTACTTTAAGGAAAAAGAGGCCAAATGTAGAAAAAATGGCCCTTGTATTCCTAAAAAATGTTCGTATAGAGCTCTGTTAGCTCTATCTTACTGTCATCTGTACGCGTCCGTAAATGAAGATATCAGAGAAAGCCACTGAGAATAAGGTGAAGAGGTCGAAAATTTGACCAAAACCATTTTTCGATTTTAAACCTCGGGTACTCTACGAACGAGGAATCCGAATGCGGGCCATAAAGTGGGCTGAAGTTGCTGATGCTAACGGCAAATACCTTGACTAGATTGTGTGCCTTTTTGGTAATAAATATCTACTTTCAAAAAGGCTCATTTATTATGCATCAACCCAATACAACACAAAAACGCGCTCATTTCGATCGTATCAGTCGTGCAAAAAATGCCCTCTTTTTTCAGTTGTTGGTAGCCGATTTGAACGATGGCGAAATTGATCAACGGAAAAGAAATCTCCGACAAGGTCGTCAAGGAGGTCGGCGAGGAGCTGCAGAAGAAGAAGGAGGAACATCCCGGATTCAACGCTTGTCTCGCCATTGTTCAGGTAAACCTTAAAACGTCCCTAAACAAACTCAGTCCCAACAGGTGCAAAAATATCCTAAAATAGCTCTAGATGAAGATCTTGGTAGGGTGAAAATTTGAAAGTCATTTTGTCGATGTGGAGAGGTTGTGGCCCAGAACTGTCGGTCTTTGATCTAAGGAGACTTCTAGGTGAACAACATCTTTTCTGAAAAGATTTTTTCCCCAATTTCACTGACATAATCAAATCCATCTCAATCGTAGGTCGGAAACCGCAGCGACTCCAACGTGTACATCCGCAACAAGCTGAAGAAGGCCGCTGACATCGGCATGGGCACCCGTATGGTCAACCTCAGCCAAGAGATTACCCAGCCCGAGCTGGAAGCCGAGATCGATAAGCTCAACAACGATCCCGAAGTCGATGGAATCATTGTCCAGGTTTGAGCTTTGCACTGTGGACACTCTTTGATCGAAGGTGACTTCTAGTTGCCCCTCGACTGTGTGAACAAGATCGACGCCGACGCCGTCATCGACCGTATCTCGCACGAGAAGGACGTCGACGGGCTGACGCGAGAGAACGCCGGTCGCCTGATGCGCGGTGAACTTGATCGTACGATCTTCCCGTGCACGCCTTACGGATGCCTGCACCTCGTGCAGGAGGCCACCGGCGATAAGAACTTCGTGCAGGGCAAGCGTGTGGTCGTGCTGGGACGCTCGAAGATCGTCGGTTCGCCGGCGGCCGCCCTCTTCCTCTGGCACAACGGCACCACCACCATCTGCCACTCGAAGACGCAGAACCTGCCCGAGGTGTGCCGCTCGGCCGACATCCTCGTCGTCGCCATCGGAAAGGCGAAGTTCGTCAAGGGCGACTGGGTGAAGCCCGGCGCCGTTGTCATCGACTGCGGCATCAACGTCGAGGAGCTGGAGGGCGGCAAGCGCAAGCTCTACGGAGACGTCGACTTCGACACCGCCAAGGAGGTCGCCAGTCATATTACGCCTGTTCCCGGCGGTGTTGGGCCGATGACCGTGGCCATGCTCATCAAGAACACCTACTTGCAGGCTGTGGAGCGCCGTCTTGGGGCGAAGAATGGATCTTTGTAATGTGATGTACAGTAGTTTGGATTGGATGAATGGGTTAAAGTGCCTTCAGAGATGTTAATAAAGTAACGATCAGAGCAACAAGAGGTGCTGATTAGGAAGTGTTCGTTGTTCTTTTTGGTAATTAAACTAACCATCTTGATGTGCTTGTTCGAAAGTTAAGCGACTAGTACTGGAACGAGATGTTTCTTCATTCAATTTACCGAAATGTTGGGATTGTTGTGAAACTATTGACTACAACGTAGTGGAGATGCGAGGGGGCATACGCTCAATTGTATCTTGTATCACTAGGAAAGACGAAATACATCACTTTTTTTGACTTTTTTTTGTTCGGTATAAGAGAGCATTGATACGATATGATGTTCGTTTATTTCTGAGAAATGTCAATTCTCACTGATGATTACGGGGATATTCAGATCTTCAGTCCGCCAAGAAGACCGTTAAGAGCGTTCTGAGTCCGAGTCCTCCGCTTCCGAGGTTGGCGCCAGCAGCCACTAAAGAGAGATGTTAGGGAGCCATCTGTGGGGAGTGAGGTCTTACAAGGAGCCAGAAGAGCGCCAACGAGTTGAAGAAGGAATCCGACGACGGTGAGAAGGTTGCCAAGAACAGATCCGAGGCCTCCGAGGGCGGTACGTGACAACTCGCCGCCGCCAACTCGCCGCCGGCCGACTCGCCGCCGCCAACTCGCCGCCAGGACAACTCGCCGCCGGCCAACTCGCCGCCAGCCAAGTCGCCGCCGCCAACTCGCCGCCACGAACTCGCCGCCAGCCAACTCGCCGCCGCCAACTCGCCGCCAGCGGAAATATACTGGAACTGCGCCGGCTACCACTTAGAGCACATAAAAATTCCAGCGCTCGATTCTAGCCTAAGTCACGCGTACTTTCAAAGCAGATTTGCAGAGAGTTAGTGATTATCCATAGCAGTCAACTTTCTATATGATCGCTTGCTCTATGATCAACTGATACGTTCGGGATCGCTTAAAATCAACAGGGTTCAGCCTAAGCCGGAGCCTAAGCGAAGCCGGGGTTTGCCGAAGCCAGCATGACAACAGGGCTCGCTTAAAATCGGGAAAAATAGGCATAATCCTAAGCCTGAGCCTAAATTAAGCCTGGATGTTAGGCCACTCGCGAAATGAATATGGGGCTCGCTTCGCCCGTCCGTACCCTAAATATCGTCAGACCTTGGCCAATATTGGATAAGGACTCGGATGAGTTTTTCTCTTTCCAGGTTTTGGCCGCTATACCGAATTCGTAGTTAAGGCTAATACCCAGGCTTGGCTTAGACTCATGTCTATTTGTTTCAAGCGAGCTCTGTAGTCCTGGAAGCTCAGATTAGATATGGTCCATAATGTTCCTGACTCTTGCGAATATTCACTAGTTAGTTGCAAAGTTGCCTTCAAAGTGCGCGTAGATTAAACTAGAATAAAGCGCAGGAATTTGGATGTGCTCTAAGTGGTAGCCGGCGCAGTTCCAGTATATTTCCGCTGGCGGCGAGTTGGCCGGCGGCGAGTTGGCGGCGGCGAGTTGGCTGGCGGCGAGTCGGCCGGCGGCGAGTTGTCCTGGCGGCGAGTTGGCGGCGGCGAGTCGGCGGCGGCGAGGTGGCGGCGGCGAGTTGTCCTGCTTCGCTCCGAGGGTGGAGTTGAGGCCGGTGTTGGCGCCACCCAGGCCAAGTTGACTCAGAAGGTTGTTGAGGAGGTTGTTGTCGTTGGAGGAAGAAGAGGAGCTGCCACTCCCAGAGGAGGCGGAAGGAAGACCTCCGATGACTCCTTCGATCGAAGGAAGGGAAGCAGCGGAGCTGTCGGCGTGGAGAAGGGCGAAAGTTGAGAGGAGGACGAAGAAGGCGAGCTTTCGGTTCATCTTGATGAGGAGAGGAGGATCGATTCGAAGTGATTGGACTGTTCCCACGTCTGGCTTTTATTCACCTCTTTCCCACAATGATGTTTTATGAATTCAAATCATGATGTTCTGTTTTGTTAGTAATCTGATCTAAAATCAGTGGATCAAACTCTGGGACAACAACATAGAGATTGTGGCACCAAACTCTTCAGGGCAGAACGTACTTGTTGTATAAGTCAGAACGAACATTGTGATTGACTACATCAAATAGGATTAACACAGGACATCCACGTAAACAGATCGGCCCTCGAAGTGGAAAATTCTGTATAAAAGGAATGACGCTGGACTGATGAAATCACTCCAGATAGGTCCTCCTCTCCACATCAACATGAACGGAAAGCTCGCCTTCTTCGTCCTCCTCTCCACTTTCGCCCTACTCCACGCCGACAGCTCCCTTCCGGTCCAGATCCCGGGTGTATCTTCTCTTGGCGGAGTCATTGGAGGCATTCCATCGGCATCCTCTGGAAGTGGCAGCTCCTCGTCTTCCTCCAACGATAACAACCTCCTCAACAATCTTCTGAGTCAACTCGGCCTCGGTGGCGCCAACTCCGGCCTCAACTCCACCCTCGGAGGCCTGGGATCTGTCCTCGGGAATCTCCTCACCGTCGTCGGATTCCTTCTTCAACTTGTCGGCGCTCTTCTTGCCCCATGTAAGATTTCAATCCCCACACATGCTTTCATAATATCTCTCTTTAGTGGCTGCCGGTGCCAACCTCGGAAGCGGAGGACTCGGTGCTCTTAACGGTATTCTCAGCGGACTGAAGATCTAAAACATTCATTTGATGTGAATGGCAATACACCATCAGATATAAAAAAAGAATAAAATTGAATTCTACTTTGCATTACTGGGAAACTTGTTCGGGCTAGGCATCGCTTTTCTTTTCAATTGTTTTTCAAAAATGGATTACATCTATTTTGAAGAAGTTTGAAAAAGCAGTTTTAATGGGCCTGCATAGCAAGACCGATGCAGTGACTCCGGAACTCATTCACATAGTCGGCACTGGCCAAGTAACCGATTGAGATGACTTGGAAGTTGACTGGCCAAGAATCGCTGATGTTGTCCGTTGCTGTGATGTTAGTGTTTGTGAGTCAGTCTCCTTCAGACATTCGTTTTATTCAATTCAAACTCTAAAATTCCAAACAAAAAATGGCGGTCACTTGTCATTAAATGAAATAAAAGTTCTATAATCAATCAGCAGCTTAGAACCTTCCCATTTGATGTCGATTTTCCCTTTCGTCAGCATCTCATTAGCCACATCCGCCAACTCTTCGATCCTACTTTTTATCGCTCGCCTCTTAGAAACGTTTACGTCGATCGACTTCCTCTGAATGAAGTCTTCCTTTTCGACTTCGATAAATCTCCCGAAAATCTGAGTGACATGATCCACTCCAAAGACAACGTTTGACTTGCTCGCATTGAAATGCGTAAATTCCTTTGAGTTCCATAGATCCACACATAATTGTCTTATAGAGTTCTTGTCCTTCCAGTCATCTGTAAGGTCGACATCTCTCAGAGAATCGCTTTTCCCGATCTTATGAAGAAGATCTTCGTCGGGCCAAGAACCGCCATCAATCACCAGCCACTTGAGGCATCCAGAATCGAGCATACGGTCTAAGTAGGCGGCACTGTTCTCGCCAGTGTACCGAATGTTTAGTGAGGTCACAGAGACGTGGAACTTCAAAAAGCGATCGTAGAGACTTTCGCATAATTGTGCAGGAAGGCTAGTTCCCCAGGTGAACACGAGGCTCTGCTTATACCGACGCGAGTAGAGTAGGTATACGACAGAGAGAAGCTTATGAAGCTGAGAGTAAATCTTCGGATCCATCACTGTCTCTCTATTCAGTTTGATGAAGTTGCACTGGAACGACTGAACTTGCATGTATCGCCTCCTATTCGCTGGCGCCAGTAGCTCATCGATGTTGCCGATGTCGTTAGCGCGACAATGAAGACGATCCGGACGAAGTTCGACCTTGACGTAGATCATGCGACGATTCGTGTAGTGTCTAGAGAATACAAACGACCAAAGAGAATCTTGTGCAAGAGTCCCGTTCTGGAGGCACGATCGGCTAAGATGACAGGCGACGTCATCGCAGAAAGCGGCCGGAACGGACTGCATGACGGCGGGAGCAGCATACAGGATAAGAGGAGCGATTTTTTATAGTAAGGGTTTGTGTGAAGAAAGGTGTGAAAAGATGTGATTTAAACGCGTCAGTTTATTTTATGCTTTCATCGCAGTTTAAAAGAAGAATTTAGATCTTCAGTCCGCTAAGAAGACCATTGAGAGCACCGAGTCCTCCGCTGCCGAGGTTGGCGCCGGCAGCCACTAAAGAGAGATGTTAGGAAGGCATCTCTAGGGATTGAGATCTTACATGGGGCAAGAAGAGCACCAACAAGTTGAAGAAGGAATCCGACGACGGTAAGGAGATTGCCGAGGACAGATCCCAGGCCTCCGAGGGTGGAGTTGAGGCCGGAGTTGGCGCCACCCAGGCCGAGTTGACTCAGAAGATTGTTGAGGAGGTTGTTATCGTTGGAGGAAGAAGAGGAGCTGCTATTTCCAGAGGATGCCGAAGGAAGGCCTTCAAGGATGCCTCCAATTGAAGGAAGGGAAGGAGCGGAGATGTCGGCGTGGAGAAGGGCTGCGGTGGAGAGGAGGACGAAGAAGGCGAGCTTTCCGTTCATCTTCATGTGAGAGGAGGACCGATTTGGAGTGATTTGATCAGTCCAGCGTCAGTTCTTTTATACATAATTTCCCACATCGAGGGCCGATCTGTTTACGTGGATGTCCTCTGTTAATCCTATTTGATGTAGTCAGTCACAATGTTCGTTCTGAGTTATACAACAAGTACGTTCTGCCCTGAAGAGTTTGGTGTCACAATCTCTATGTTGTTGTCCTTGAGTTTGATCCACTGATTTTAGATCAGATTACTAACAAAACAGAACATCATGATTTGAATTCATAAAACGTCAAACAGATCGACCCTCGACGTGGAGAATTCTGTATAAAAGGACTGACGCTGGACTGATCAAATCACTCCAGATAGGTCCTCCTCTCCCATCAACATGAACGGAAAGCTCGCCTTCTTCGTCCTCCTCTCTACTTTCGCCCTACTCCACGCCGACAGCTCCGCTCCTTCCCTTCCTTCGATCGAAGGAGTCATCGGAGGCATTCCTTCGGCCTCCTCTGAAAGCGGAAGTTCCTCATCTTCCTCCAACGATAACAACCTCCTCAACAACCTTCTGAGTCAACTTGGCCTGGGTGGCGCCAACTCCGGCCTCAACTCCACCCTCGGAGGCCTCGGATCTGTCCTCGGCAACCTCCTCACCGTCGTCGGATTCCTTCTTCAACTTGTCGGCGCTCTTCTTGCCCCATGTAAGATTTCAATCCCCACACATGCTTTCATAATATCTCTCTTTAGTGGCTGCCGGTGCCAACCTCGGAAGCGGAGGACTCGGTGCTCTTAACGGTCTTCTCAGCGGACTGAAGATCTAAAACATCCTGTTGATATGAACAAAAAATGAAAATCAAAAGATATGAAGATGTGAAAGAAGAATAAAATCACTTAATTCTACTGGGGTAAAACTCCGCCTTGTATCACTAGGAAACTTGACAGGTGGTCTTTTTTGTGTTCCATCTAAGAGATAAGGCATCGCTTTTCAAGCACCGTATTATATTTTATCAAATGGGAGGAGCTCATAATCCAAAAATGGATTACATCTCTCCCGACTTCTGCGATCGCGTTTACCATCTCCTTCCGCTCAGCCACCTGCAGACAATCCGCAGCGAAGTTTCATCGCGTCTATGGGGAGATTCCGCCAGATATCATCTTGGAAAACGTAAGACGCTCGTTCTTACCGACTCCACGTGCCTCGATCATCGAAGAAGGGGTATCAGTTCAGCGCCAGCCATGTACAGCACTGAGATCCAAAAGAAGAAAAGCAAAGATCCGTACGTCAGATTCTTGTGGGTAACGGACACTAGTGAGATCAGCGAATGGCCCTTGGAAAACGCAGAACAGTTCTATGTCGGGGCGCACTACACTGCTGACCAACTGACAATCACCGGATCTCAACAAGCCCATCAAACTATATTAATGGAGACCGAGGTAACCAAGCTTCTTTTCACACAGATGACCCTATGGTATGACTGTGAGGCGTCAAGAGATCTCCTGCGTAGACATATTAACCGTGGTGTCCTCGAGAAAGTGCATCTTGGAGGAGGGTGGACAGACGAAGAAGTGTTCGAAGACCTTCTTTTCCAGGATCAACTTGTCGACTTTAGATCTGATACTTCAGAGATCAGATTTAGTGCGTCCACCATTCAGAGGTTGATCAATCACTTTGTGGCCATCGGCGAAGGAGGACAGCACTACCAAGGAAAGGACTTTGCGTTCAAGGCCTATCGATGCGATGTCAAAAGCATGCTCACCGAAACCGAATTTAAGCGTTCAAGAACGGGACAGCTGACAAGGGGACAGGTGCGAGCAACCTACATTTCTTACACATCCTATGTTCGTTTTGTTCTTTTCGCTTCTTAAAATGCTTTGTTGTCTTAAAATGATTTTGATTAAATGGTTATGGTATCCACATGTGTTAAGACTGTCCGCGCAGGCTCAAGCCAAAGAATCATGGGCGAGGGCTTTCGTGGCAGGACCGCTTGTATGAGAAAGGCCAGTTGATGTAGGCATGCAGTCATGTCCGAGTGGTTAAGGAGATTGACTAGAAATCAATTGGGCTCTGCCCGCGTAGGTTCGAATCCTGCTGACTGCGAATATTTTTTATTTCATTCACTTTCGTTTTGCTGACAGTTTGCATTAATGGAGACGTACCCTACATAATGTGCTCACCTGTTCTACCTGTTATTCGTTCTAAAGCCTCTGTGAAATTACTCTCCTTTAATTGAATTTTACGCGTTTGTTGTGCTTTTAATTAAATAAACGCGGCTGCGCGCGAATTCGCGTCCTCCGGGTACTAAAAACCGAGTAGCCCATAGCCCTGCGGGCAGCCAGACACCATAGCTCTGCGGGCGGCAAGATTGGCGCTCATTTAAATGGCTGAAGTGAGCGAAATCGAATTACGTCTTTCATTATCAGGCTCTGTAAATGCATTAATAATTAAACAGCATAGCCAGCGACTAATCACTGGGTATAGGTCATGCTATGAAGACAGCATAAAAAAGTCTTTTTGATGTTGTCGTTTTTCACACACGAGCTCTTTACCGTCCTCATGACTTCCACTTCCATCGTCTTCTTTGTTGTGTCCATCGCAGGGTCCTACTTGATTGTGTACAAAACGCCCCCCACCGTCGCCGCATATCAATTTTATTTCCTTTTCCTCAATAGTGCATATCAGTTAACTATCTTCTTTGTCGGAATATTCGGATGGATCGACATTCAATTAGCGTCAGATGGATTGATTTGTGTGACTTTTTCGGGAATTATTGAGCGTTTCCCCAGAAATGCCGGTTGTGTGGAAATATTCTTCGTCTTGCTGGGCGTGTTTGCAGTGATTAGTGCCATATTTCTGCCTTTTCTCTACCGATACTGTCACGTTTGCCATCCAAAGTCCTTCTACTGCACTAATCCGATGTGGCCGAAAGCCATAAATGTGGTTCTATCGATTTCCACCTCATTTCCGTTGGCACTATCCGTTACGTTATATCTTCATAAACTGGTAATGCAAAAAATGACCACAGACATGTAGCGATGATCACTTCAGGATTCTCGAGGATATAGTGAAGACGACCTTGCCGTTTGTTTTCAAGTCGACCCTCTACTCTTCGGATGGGCATGTATGACGGCGACCTATATTGTCATCATTATGACGATGTGCTTCATTTTCACTTATCGAGTTGTGAGGACCTTGAAGTTGCAGATGGTTCAGGCGAGCAAGAGGACAAAGGACATGCAAAGGGCGCTCACCATCACCTTGCTCTTATCCGCGCTGATACCGACAATTCTTGGGATGTTACCCGTTCTTCTCGGTTTGTACCTGCTCGCTTCAAAGGAGGAGCACATGGAATACTTGATTCGCACCATATATATTACTTGTGTTCTCGAAGGACTGCTGAACATAATCTGCACTATCGTCCTGGTGAAGCCCTATAGAGATGTGTTACGCTCTTGGGCGTGTTTCAAGAAGTCGGAGACAGTGATTTCAGTGGTGCCAAGCATGAAATGACATTCTAATAAATGAACATGATGCTGAGTTAACATTAACATTTGCTTTGCATTAACGGAAACGTACTCGAAACATAGAGTAGGAAACTTATCGCATCCTATCTACAAGTAAATTCCAACGCAAGTATGAAACGACTGACGTTCAGTAAAAATCATCTATGGCGATCCTGTTGATGGAGACCCTCTGACAAACATCCTATCGCCCTATATGCTTTATTTGTGGATTTAGTGTGCATATCAAGCAGTGTACTATGGCTCTTTTTGCATAAGCAAAAACTTAGCTTCAAAACCCACTAGGATACTTGTCATGATTGTCTGAACCAGCTATTCATACGCAAATATGAACTCATTGGTGCTCAGTAAATGGCGTCTATCGAAGAGACGACTTCTTGTTACGTTTTTCATTTTCAGGCGCTGTGAATGCATTAATAATTAAACAGCATAATAATCGAATAACTACCACCAGCGGTTAAGTGGCTATAAGCAGTGGGTTATGTTGAATTCGAATGTGACGTAAGGGTAATATATTTGTTATGGCGTTCTTCACCTACAAGCTGTATACAGTTCTTATGACTTCGACTTCCATCATCTTTTTTGTTGTGTCCATCGCAGGGTCCTACTTGATTGTGTACAGAACGCCTCCTATCATCGCCGCATATAAATATTATTTTCTTTTCCTGAATAGCGCGTATCAGTTAGCTATCTTCTCAGTCGGAATATTCGGATGGATCGACATTCAATTATCGTCAGATGGACTGATTTGTCTATTCTATTCCGGAATTATTCAACTTTTCCCTAGAAACGTTATTTATCCGGAAATTTTGTCCACCTTGCTGGGCGTATTTGCAGTAGTCAATGCCATCTTTCTGCCTTTTCTCTACCGATACTGTCACGTTTGCCACCCGAAGTCCTTCTACTGTATTAATCCGCTGTGGCCGAAAGGCATAAATGTGGCTCTATCGATTGCCACCTCATTTCTGTTGGCGCTACCCGCCACGCTACACATCTATCTTTATAAATTGGTAATGCAAAAAATGACCACAGACATGCAGAGATGACCATTTTAGGAATCTCGCGGATATAGTGAAGACGACATTGTCGTTTGTTTTCTATTTGGCCCTGTACTCTTGGGATGGACATGCACGACAGCGGCCTATATTGTCATCATTATGACGATGTGCTTCATCTTCACTTATCGAGTTGTGAGGACCTTGAAGTTGCAGATGGTTCAGGCGAGCAAGAGGACAAAGGACATGCAAAGAGCGCTCACCATCACCTTGCTCTTATCCGCACTGATACCGACAATTCTTGGAGTGTCACCCATCCTTCTCTTTTTGTACCTGCTCGCTTCAAAGGAGGAGCATATGGAATATTTGCTTCGCACCATATATATTACTTGTGTCCTCGAAGGACTGCTGAACATAATCTGCACTATCGTCCTGGTGAAGCCCTACAGAGACGTGCTACGCTCTTGGGTACGTCTCAAGAAGTGGGACACAGTGATTTCAGTGGTGCCAAAGATTACGTAAAATGAAACTTGTTCGTGTTCACAAAGTTAACAGAGATCACAGCGCAATGAGATAAATACACTCACTGTTCTGGAAATGTCATCCGCGACCCAATTTGGTCCAAAAAATCACCTAATGCAAACAGAAATCGATTCAAAAGAAGCAATCAAAACGCCGAAACTGACGAAAACACGCGAGAAGAAGTGAATTGAGGAAAAGTTGACTTGCCCTGACCGATGTTAATTCCGAATCTGAGCACAGACCTTGCCCGCTTCAATAAAGGTTTCGTGAAGTCATCGGAATTGAGTATTTTGTTTTTTGATTTGTTTCACTTTCATTTTGGTGATAGTTTGCATGACTCTCACTCATGTCGCGGTGGCGAGCGGTCGGTCCTTCGCACCCTACATAAAGTGCTCACCTGTTCCACCTGTTATTCGTTCTAAAGCCAACATGAACTTACTGTCCTTTAAGTGAATTTTACTCTTTTGTTGTGCTTTTAATTAAATGATTATGGTGTTCACATGTGTCGAGACTATCAGCACCGTAGAACCATCCGTGCACCCTTCTCAAGCCGGAGAAACCATGAAATCATAGACGTCTATCAAAGAGAAAGAGCCTTCATGTTATCATCGAATTACGTCTTTCATTATCAGGCTCTGTAAATGCATTAATAATTAAACAGCATAGCCAGCGACTAATCACTGGGTATAGGTCATGCTATGAAGACAGCATAAAAAAGTCTTTTTGATGTTGTCGTTTTTCACACACGAGCTCTTTACCGTCCTCATGACTTCCACTTCCATCGTCTTCTTTGTTGTGTCCATCGCAGGGTCCTACTTGATTGTGTACAAAACGCCCCCCACCGTCGCCGCATATCAATTTTATTTCCTTTTCCTCAATAGTGCATATCAGTTAACTATCTTCTTTGTCGGAATATTTGGATGGGTCGACATTCAATTATCTTCTGATGGACTGATTTGTGTGACTTTTTCGGGAATTATTGAGCGTTTCCCCAGAAATGCCGGTTATGTGGAAATATTCTTCGCCTTGCTGGGCGTGTTTGCAGTGATTAGTGCCATATTTCTGCCTTTTCTCTACCGATACTGTCACGTTTGCCATCCAAAGTCCTTCTACTGCACTAATCCGATGTGGCCGAAAGCCATAAATGTGGTTCTATCGATTTCCACCTCATTTCTGTTGGCACTATCCGTTACGTTATATCTTCATAAAATGGTAATGCAAAAAATGACCACAGACATGTAGCGATGATCACTTCAGGATTCTCGAGGACATACTGAAGACGACCTTGCCGTTTGTTTTCAAGTCGACCCTGTACTCTTCGGATGGGGATGCATGACAGCGACCTATATTGTCATCATTATGACGATGTGCTTCATCTTCACCTATCGAGTTGTGAGGATCTTGAAGTTGCAGATGGTTCAGGCGAGCAAGAGGACAAAGGACATGCAAAGGGCGCTCACCATCACCTTGCTCTTATCCGCACTGATACCGACAATTCTTGGGATGTTACCCGTTCTTCTCGGTTTGTACCTGCTCGCTTCAAAGGAGGAGCACATGGAATACTTGATTCGCACCATATATATTACTTGTGTTCTCGAAGGACTGCTGAACATAATCTGCACTATCGTCCTGGTGAAGCCCTATAGAGATGTGTTACGCTCTTGGGCGTGTTTCAAGAAGTCGGAGACAGTGATTTCAGTGGTGTCAAACATGAAATGACATTCTAATAAATGAACATGATGCTGAGTTAACATAACATTGCATGTTTCCATCATGTTTCGTTCTCCATGTCGCGATTGTGCAATGAGATTCAACATCTGGAAATGGGAGGCCTCCATCATGTTTCGTTCTCTTTATGGAACACATTGCAGATTTCTATTTTCGTAATGACATACAATGCTAAGGAATTCCGCTGCTTCAGTCATTCAAGGAGTTGTTTCTGTTTCCACTTCGATTATACAGTGCGTCCAGTAATGATACGTCCACCTCTTTTTTCTCGCATATCTCGCGATTAACGAACTTTGACAAACTGTAACATCCACCATTTGAAAGAGCAGCCAAAATAACGGTACTTAGCATAGAACGTTCGGAGTTCGGTGTTGGAGGTTGGTGAAAAAAATATGGTTTTTTTAAAAATAGGCCCAGATTGCTGTCCAGAAATGATACGTCCACCCAACGAATAATTCGCTGTTTTCTGTTTTTTGCGTTCGTTTTGCTTCAGGTTCACTGTTATTCATAATTCTACGGCGTTCCAGGGTTGTTTTGTGAGTGGTGGGCCGCGACCCGTGCTCAAAAGATGTCGTAAAAGGCCATATTGTAGTCCTCCATGCCGAATACCTATCTAGCCGTCAAACTGCGTACATTTTCTTCGCAAACAGCTTCCAAACCACGCAAAACACCGTTATCTGCGTCGAGAATTGCATAAGTGCACAAGTGAGATCATTTAAGCGTTTATGGGCATCACTTGCCCTTCAAAACTTAGAACCCCAACTTGACCTGTTTTCTTGCCCGGGTCCTGGAACGATCCGGAATACGGTATTTTCGGCCTTTTTCATCGCTATCACGTTTTAGAGCGTATGCGAAAACCCTCCATATGTTTTATTCCTTGCAAAATGGAGTACTTTTCAAAATATTTGTGGATCTTGAAAAATCCCATGAAAAACTGCCTTTTTCCATTGTAAATTCCATGGTACGTGGCATATCGTGAAATACGTTGAAAGATACATCATTTTTCATGGAATAAAACATATGGAGGGTTTTCGCATACGCTCTAAAACGTGGTGGTGATGAAAAAAGCCGAAAATACCGTATTCCAGATCGTTCTGGGACCCGAACAAGAATGCAGGTCAAGTTGGGGTCTTAAGTTTTGAACTGGAAATGATGCCGAGAAGCACTTAAATAATCTCATTTGTGTGCCTGTGTGATTCTCGACACGTAAAACGGTGGTTTGCGTGGTTTGGGGGCTGTTGGTGAGGAGGATTTACACAATTTGACGTGTAAATAAGTATTCGGCATGGAGCACCACAATTTGGCCTTTTACGACATCTTTTGAGCACGGGTCGCGGCCCACCACTCACAAAACAACCCTGGAACGCCGTAGAATTATGAATAACAGTGAACCTGAAGCAAAACGAACGCAAAAAACAGAAAACAGCGAATTATTCGTTGGGTGGACGTATCATTTCTGGACAGCAATCTGGGCCTATTTTTAAAAAAACCATATTTTTTTCACCAACCTCCAACACCGAACTCCGAACGTTCTATGCTAAGTACCGTTATTTTGGCTGCTCTTTCAAATGGTGGATGTTACAGTTTGTCAAAGTTCGTTAATCGCGAGATATGCGAGAAAAAAGAGGTGGACGTATCATTACGGGACGCACTGTAGTCGCTCATTATATAATCTGTATGTTGTGAAAACTACAGAATGGAAAAGGTTTGCAGATTGAGTAACTGGACGATAGATCGACCCGTTATGAGTAAAACGTTAACTTATAAAACTGAACAAAAAGCAATTCTGAATGCACTTCTTCTGTTTTCTTTGCCGCAGTGGAAAAACAATTGATCCTGGCCGGGTTCGAACCGACGACCTTCTGCGTGTAAAGCAGACGTGATAACCACTACACCACAGGACCATATGCCGGGATAGAAGTGCAAGAGTTTGTACTTCAGAACTTATAGTCTTTTCAAATCATCGAAGCATATATACCACGCGCCATGACGCCAGCTTACAGTTCATCGCTAATGCGGCTATCATACACCTGTGTATTCTGTGTTGTTCGCAAACATAACATGCGGAAACGTGGCATTGGGTGGGGTAACCTGTCCTCAAGGTGAAGAATTAAGTCTAAAGACACAAAACATTGAATATCGCGTCGATTACGCTCGTCTTCACGCGTTGTCCTTTCGTGGCACAGATGGGTTTTAAGGGACATCATTTCTTCCACTTGGAAGGAGTAATCATTTTGTTTTATGCTGCAGTATATCTGAGTCTTTGATTACCACAAAAGCGCTGGCTATGGAGGAGATCGAAGATGTATACTTTGGCTATTGTTTCATCCTATAGACATAGTATAACAATGCTTATATCCCATGGCATAACGGCCGTAAACCGGCAGCTTTTGATCTGTCAGTGTGGCTCGGTTAGACACCGGCCGCAGTCCTCTGCGTACTTTTGCCTTCCTTGTAAACACAAGGTGTTTCCTAAGGTCATCAGGCAGCTACTGTGTGTTTATGCCCTACGCTTCCGGCATTTCAAAGAACGAGGCCAACTTTAGTCATTCGTCCTTGGATTATCCTCTTGATCTTCTGTGACTAAGTTCGCAGTCAAATGCACTCTTGTTGTTGTGAATCATTTCGACAGACTCTTTGCAGATAATTCAGTATTTGATTGTTTCTCTCTTGGGGTGTGGCTGGACTTGTCTAGCACTTTGGATATGACTATAGAATGGCCTGATTTTTCTTTCTTATTTTGCAGATGTTCTCCGGTAATTTGAGCGTGGGAGTGACATCTCTGTTGGTAACCCAATCCCAAATGGAAACCTTATCCCAAGCGGCAAAATTACTTAGGGGCGCATTCGACAAAAAGCGCTTTGCATATAAGGTTCCGACGAAAAATCTTATGTCAATTTTTTATAACGGACTCTTGCTATTGGGAGTGAAAATGGGCCACTATAAGAAGTGCTATTCACTGCTGCTGACAAGCGATCTAGTGCGCTGAATTATCTCTATTATGTGCCTTCTGCCTTGCTTTGCAACCAAATGGCAAATCTGGAAAAACGCCGTCTCAGCCGTGTCCTTTGACATTTAGACCGCCCCTTTCTGCCGTACCATTAACGGTCCTTCTCTGAGGATTTTGACCGTCTCCCTTGAGGGTTGTAACGAAACTACCGAGGTAGAACAGCTGTGAGTTTTCGGTGACAAACGCGCGATATAAAATAAATTGGTGACGTAGTCGCGAGGGCCTTCACAAAAATCGGCCAGACGGTGAGTGGCGCACGACATACTATCCCATTCCATGAAGAACGTCCAAATCCGATTCAAATCTATGGGGACAGTTCAAAAACCACGGCTCACTCACAGCTCACTCCCATGTGAGGGACGTAGATTAGACTGGCAAGAGAACCTTCTCAAATGTCCAACAAAGATCGAGCTGCAAATTGTCACATAGATAGGCATGCCTTATTGCTGCGCTGTCAATATTTATTTTCATTTCATTTTTTTGGTTTTGCGGGCCTTTTTTAGATAAACATGATACGGAAGAGAACATGTAGTTCCACCACAACAATGGAAGTCACCATCGATCATGCCTAGACCCCCCCCCTACGAAGGGTGTTTATATAGTGCGTGTACCTGTGCGTGTAAACTGACTTCATTTTTAGGGTTAACATTCACTTATGCACGCCATTTTTAAGCTCGATGTGAGACCCATACGTATGTTCCCTTCCAAGATTTTATGGAGTTGCTAGGGGCTTAGAATCGAACGCAGATAAAGTCACCTGCCCTCTATCAACAGCAGAGATGGTCTGGTTTGGGTTGAGGTTTTCGGATGGGGTTCAAGTTTCCAAAATCCGCATGAGGCCTCGATTTTTCGGCTCTTTGATATTCGCCCAGATTACTTCTTTTATCATGGTAACCTGCTTTATTTGTGCGTTGTCGTGGTAGATTCTAGAAATTGGCTGTTCTGCCTGATTTCCACAGTGTGGTACGGTGCCTAACGAATCATAATGGTTGTTTTACTTACTTTTTTTATATCGACTGAACCCCCTTGTCCCCCGAAAACATCATCGTCATGATTCCCGTGCTATCGTGGGATCGTGCATTCAATTATATTTCACCATTGTTTGACACTTGACTATAATATTATTGTTCAAGTGCTACAATCTGTGTTTCCATAACTGTCGCTATTACTCATCAATGCGTGTCCTTGATGCCGGCGATCTCTTATAGTAACATTCCAGCGAAAAGACTGGCATGGACGATCTGCGCATTCCTGTCGGAATCCTCTACATCGCTTTAGGACTTTTTCTCCCTCTCCTCAACATGAGATTCGTCTATGTGAGGCCTACGCTTCTCTATCTCATATAAACGTTTCTTTTACAGATTTTCCTATCGCGTAAGAAGTATCGCAACCTGGAATGCTACCGTATAATGGCCTGCATAGGCATAGTTCAGCTATTCGCTGGTCCCGGCGCGATAGCGTGTGGAGTTATCCAACTTCTGAGCGCAGATCCATTCAAGATTTTTACTTTTTTCGTCGTGTTGTACTCTGGAAGCATCGTATGTGAAGTGTTTCTAAATCTCATTCTGGCCCTGAACAGACTGAAGGTCATCCTTCAGATAAGGACCCCTGCCTGCATCCACAAGGTACCATCAAATAGTGACATCAAAACTTTGAATCTCTTTAGATTTTACTATCCCTTAACGCCTTTTATGGGATCGTCTACTGCGCCGCGCTTCTCAGTCCCTACTGTGGCTACAGTATCCGACCGGGTCACTTCGTGGGGTCCTATGACTTCTCCATGCCCTATACCGAGATGTTCGCCAAATTGAACTCCGTGTTCCTTCTATTCATCTCCGCAATCACTCTCATCTCCTACTTGATCATCACCGTCAATCTCCTTTGGATGGGAGCCAAGTCAGCACCCCACGTCAAGAAGGAGAAGGCGATATTCGTCTGTGCTCTGCTGCGCTTCGCCATCGAAATCAGCATGAACATCTCTTTTTTCATTGTCCACCTGCCTCCGACTCCCTGGGCTGAGCTACTCGCCGGGTTGACCTATTTCGCCAATTCGATGTTGGTGTCGCCGGTTCTGTACCTATCACTGACCAAGTATGTTTATTTCCGTTGAGAAGAGGTGTATGACTTTTTAAGAAGTCTCCGAGAGCAGTTTTTCGCCATATTCTCGCGCAATAAAACAGGACCAATCGGAACGTCTGACATCGGCACTTCACGAGTGGCGCTGAGGAATGACCGATTTTGAGCAAGATCGAACGTATAGGCGTTGTTTTTCTACGTGTTATTAAAGCGCTAACGGAACTGGTAATAAATGGTCCATTCGACAACTAACAGTCTCCTCTTCTGAATCGACTTTTTTGGCAATTCAGGGGGCGATTCCAGTTGGAAGAACAAGGGGGAGTTTTGGGGATACAACGAATAGACTTGACATGATGAAGTCAGGGGACATGCGGGAGGTAGCGGGAGAATTCATCAAATCATTCTTGCAAGCTGTGGCTCCGAAAACGGTAATCCTTCTTCAGTGGACATCTTTTCAAATCGTTGAACATGACGTATCTCACATCTCGATCTACTTGGATGGACCACCTTTGTGAAACGTCGATGACGCCGCCTAAAATGAGTCACAAGAAGGCTACAGAAGAAAAAGTTAACGACATAGCTTAACTTATTCTCTGAACGTCGATCATCGCGATCGATCGACGCTCTGAATCGTGGAGCATAAGTAACATAGAACGATTATTTATTGTCTTAAATTTGTACTGAAAGTCTTTGTACGAAAAACACTTGGATCAAGTTGAAGGTCTGCTCTTCAAGGGTCGCTCTCGCTCATCGTGTACGGCAGCGCTGATGACCATCTCCTTTATTGGACGCATATCGACCGGTAAGATAACTTGCCGACGATGACAATGGAGCACATGGCGGACGTTACTTTCTTAAATCACGGATTTTTAGTTGTAACTACTGCAGTCATCCCTGTTTACCGGCAGACTAAGTTTGTTCTTTCCCAATACAACTTATCTCGATGGCTTGAAGAACGTCCGAATCACTGACGAAACTCGGCCTCACAGGTCAAAGAAGACTAAAATTTGTTAGAAAATTAGCCCCAAACAGTCGACATACAGTTGAGTGAACATAACGCTCGAGGAAAGTCGACATCGATTGATAAGTACTGGCTGTGAGGTGGAAAAGCCATGTCGTTGATGGAGTATCGATCGATGGTGATCAGTCATGTGTGTGAACATAAACTCCAACGAGAATCGAGAATCGAGTCCTGTAGTCGTGATGGCGTCGGCAGACCCAGACCCAGGCCTTCCCCAGACATGTCTAAACAATTAGACTTTTGGCTGCTATTTGCTAATAGAGCCGAGCTCTCTTGTTGATAAAGATGAACCCCACTCGACCAATCGTTCCCAACAAGAATGAATAGGTTGCTTAAAACGAGACGCAGAATATCCACTGAGAATCGAAAGTAATTGGGGCTCCTCGATTACTCTGCGTTTCGACGGTCAGTCATCAAGGCATTTATTTTTCATAAATAAGAATAACACGAGAAGATCTAATTTGTGGAAAACCAACAAGCTTCATTCTACGTAATCTTTGGAACCACTGAAACCACTGTCTCCGACTTCTTGAGACGTACCCAAGAGCGTAGCACGTCTCTGTAGGGCTTCACCAGGACGATAGTGCAGATTATGTTGAGCAGTCCTTCGAGGACACAAGAAACATACACCGTACGAGTCAAATATTCGGTATGGTCCGCCTTTGAAGCGATCAGGTACAAAGCGAGAAGAACGGGTAGCATTGCAAGAATTGTCGGTATCAGTACGGATACGAGCAAGGTGATGGTGAGAGTCCTTTGCATGTCCTTTGTCCTCTTGCTCGCCTGAACCATCTGCCACTTCAAGGTCCTCACAACTCGATAAGTGAAGATGAAGCATATCATCACGATGATGACAATATAGGCCGCTGTCATGCATGCCCATCCAAAGAGCACAGGGCCCAGTGGAAAACAAACAACAAGGTCTTTTTCACTATATCCATGAGAATCCTAAAATCGTCATCAATTCATGTTTGTGGTCATTTTTCGCATTACCAATTTATAAAGATAGACGTGGAGTGTGGCGGGTAGCGCCAACAGAAATGAGGTGGAAATCGATAGAACCACATTTATGGCTCTTGGCCACATCGGATTAGTGCAGTAGAAGGACTTTGGATGGCAAACGTGACAGTATCGGTAGAGAAAAGGCAGAAATACAGTATTGATCGCTAAACCCAAGCCCAGCAAGGTGGAGAATACTTCCGGATAAATAACATTTCTAGGAAAAAGCTGAATAATTCCGGAATAGAATAGACAGATCAGTCCATCAGAAGATAACTGAATGTCGACCCATCCGAATATTCCGATTAAGAAGATAGTGAACTGATATGCACTATTCAGGAAAAGGAAGTAATATTTGTATGCTGCGATGGTATCAGGCGTTTTGTAAACAATCAAATAGGACCCTACGATGGACACAACAAAGAAGATGATTGAAGTGGAAGTCATCAGGACGGTATAAAGCTCATAGGTAAAAAACGCCATAGCCAATACATATATCACGACATTAAGAACCACAATAGACCCTTGCGTTCTTCGAATTCAACATAACATAGCTTATAGCCACTTAGCCGCTGGTGGTAGTTATTTGATTTTTATGCTGTTTAATTATTGATGCATTTACAGCGCCTGAAAATGAAAAACGTAATTGGACAATAACAAGTAGTCGTCTCTTCGATAGAGGCCATTTACTGAACACCAATGAGGTTCAGACAATCATGACAAGTATCCTGATAAGAAGAATTTACTTAGAATTTACGTAGATAGGATACGATAAGTTTCCTACTCTATGTTTCGGGTACGTTTCCGTTAATGCAAAGCATCACCAAAACGAAAGTGAGTGAAATAAAAAACGTTCGCAGTCAGCAGGATTCGAACCTACGCGGGCAGAGCCCAATTGATTTCTAGTCAATCTCCTTAACCACTCGGACATGACTGCATGTCTACATCCACTGACCATTGTACTAAACCGTGTTCAGTCTTTGATTAGTCCGTTATTCATATTCCCTTTTGTACCGCTTTATGCAAGATTATATTTCGACCACATTCATTTCACAATGAAATGTTCATACCCACCACTTTGGCGTCAACCTCGTGGTGATGGTCAGTGAAGATCAAAGACACTTGTTTTCACCGCTCTGCTTCTAGAAATTCTGCTCCTCTTGGCCAGGTGGAACTGTGGCAACCCTTGTATTCCAGGTCCTTATCATTTACAGTGTCCATTTACATTGCATAGCCCCATCAATCATTTCACTTTCTAGTTGACATTGCATATAAGTTGACGTTTCGTCGCGCTGAACTTTGTTCTTCCGGGATCATTTATGCGATTTGTTTAGAAGAGGCGCTACGTGCAGAGCAAAATTACATGCGTTAGTTCACGAATCGTTGGTGCGTGAAATCGACGTTCTGTTCTTTGATTATGCGAAGGACGTCATGTTTAAACAAGTAGCAGATGACGATCTTGGACGATATGACGTGATGTACATCAGACTCCCTGACATCACTTTCCAGACCGTTCCAGATCATTCCGAATCAGGCGTCTGTTTTCGGATTCCGAAAATCCGCATTTTTTTGTAGCAGAGACCAATTTTGTACTGGGCCGCGACATTGGGGTAAAAAGCCAGGCCACTTGAAAGGCCACCTCCATAGGACTTCAAGATTGGTCCCTGCTGCAAAAATGTCATACAACTCTGCTACTGTCTACAAAAGGACATCGAATAGACCTTACAAAAAACAAGACACTCCTAGAAAGTTCCGGGGAAAAGATTGAGATCACAAGGCGTGCGTGTGACTGGCACTTACCGGAACCTGAGAGAAATCTTTGTTTTTGCACTGTTTTGTCGGAATATAGTAATGGAACTACTGCCGTGCTCACACTATTCTTGGGATCCGAAAGATCGACTCCGCAGATGCAGGCTCTCTTCGCACAAACGAGGATTGGGTTCGGCTGGATAGAAAGTTCCCTGACGTGTTGTAATGTATGAGCAAACAATCACTTCGTAACAAAGAAATCATGCGTCTGAGGGGAATCGAACCCCTGTCGATTGCTTGGAAGGCAACCATGCTGACCATTACACCACAGACGCGCTTCTTGAGCTCACACCTCGATCGGACATGTCTCTCGTGTCTCGCATATCTCGTTTGCCTACTTGTGAACAAACCGGTCTGTTACGGCCACAATGGTGACATCAACAAAACCGCGTCCATAACACTCGAGCATCGGTGGTTCAGTGGTAGAATGCTCGCCTGCCACGCGGGCGGCCCGGGTTCGATTCCCGGCCGATGCAAATCTTTTGCCTTTCTTGCTGAGTTCCTGAGCCGTAGAGCATGACGAGGAGGTGTAACACCTTCATTTAAAACATTTCGTGATTAACCGATGCCTTTCAATGGCAATATGAAGTATTCAAGAGGGTGGTTATTAATTTCTGGTTCAATAGCCTCATGATTTTGAATGATTAGTATCCAAGCAGCTCCCAGTCTGTTCTTTAAGCAACAGAGCAAACTTCACACAACGATCATTTACTCATGCTCTTTACCATTGCAGATCGATTGTAATTGTGTGAATGATCCTATTTCGGGAACATCCTTGGCACTTTTTGTTTTTAAAAAGCGCAGCAAAGTTCAACGACATTCCCACGACTTAGAAAACACAAAAAGCGCACTAATGACGAGCGCACGCCTATTTGACTTCCGAACGCCATTAAATAAAGAACTACAACTCACTTTCTCACCTTCGAGGGTCGCCTTCAAACGGACATGGATATGGACTCGCTTCGTGTGGCGGTCGGCGTCGTCCACGTGGCTATAGGAGTTCTTCTTCCGCCTGTATATATCAGGTTCATTTATGTGAGTCCAGTTTTTGAACATACACTTTTGAACTGATTTTATCAAATCTTAGATCTTCCTTTCTCGCAAGAAGTATCGTAAGTTGGAATGCTACCGTATCATGGCCCTGTCCGGGATAGTCCAACTTTTCGCTGGTCCCGGAGCGATTGGGAACGGTGTCATTCAACTGCTGGACTTCGATCCCTACGAGATCTTCACATTCCTGGTCATAATGTACTCTGGAAGCATAGCTGCAGAGTCAATGCTCAGCTTTATTTTGGCCCTTAATCGCCTAAAGGTCATGTTTGAGATCGAGACGCGTACTGTAATTCACAGGGTAGGGGACATGCCCTGCCACTTCTTGATATGAAAAGCTCCTCTTTAGACGCTTTTGGTGATCAGCATCCTCTATGGAGTTGTCTACTGTGGCCTTTTAGTCACCCCTTGGTGTGGCTACAACATGCTCCCAGGCCAATTTGTTGGAAAATACGACTTTTCCAAGCCGTACAGTAGGATGTTCGCCGAAGTGAATTCCATCATCTTCACCTCCTTCTCCGGGCTCAGCTTCCTCGTCTACATAATCATCACCGTGAAGCTGGTATCTATGAGATCCCGTTCGGCTGCTAGCTTCAAGGAAGAGCGATCGATATTCATCTATGCCGGGATCCGGTTCAGCATCGACATCACCCTCAATATCGTGTTCTTCTTCATTGAACTTCCGCCGAGTCCTTGGACCGACCTGGCCACTGGACTGACCTACATTCTGAACTCTCTGCTGGTATCTCCCGCTTTGTACTTGATTCTGGTCAAGTTTGTGCATTATGAGTCACTTGTAGTCAACGTACATTTAGGAGTCTTCGAGCCGACTTCATGGATGTGTTCACGCGAGGGAAACGAATTTCAAATGGAAGTTCAGTTCATTCCTCAGTTCCGAAATTTGAATCAGTTAATCGATTTCGTGTTGTTGTCAGTCATCACTGATAATCTATGCAACAACTTGTTCATACTAGATGTGCAGGTTACGTTTTAGTATGGATAGTATTACGAATCATAAATAGTGCTTATCTAATTCTTATATAAGAAAAAAGATCTAATTTAATCTTGCATATTTCGTGAAGTTTCATTTCAACCATGCCAACTGAGTCGACTTTGATTTCTGTCATACTTAATCCCTGATTGTTTGTGGTAAAGAAGAAACAGTGGCCCTTTTAGGGTTCCGGTTCCACTCCGCTTCCGGTCCATATCTCTCTTCAATGGAAGATGGTCGCTTATGAAATGGAAGATAGTAAAGAAGATAGTTTTCACGTATTAACGTATTTTGGCGTACTGTATGTAGAGGAACAGATTCAGAACCAGGCACTAACGCGCTCCACTTGTTCGAGCACCTTGAATGGAGGAGAAGACTAGCACAACTGCCTTCTGCCGGCCATGTTCGGCCCGACAAAGGCGGCAGGGGGCTGGGAAACGGGTACCCAAGTACACATGTATCAAATTTTTATTTCCGTACATTCCTGATAGGTGTGGAAGCGGGTCCGTCTTCGGTGCACGCCTAGAGATTAGAAATTGTGTATTTGGGAGTGGACATAATGCATCTATTATGGACATGAACACTCATCATCATTCTTGGCGAACATTGGCTATAATCATGTGAACGGAACTTTCGAAGGGTGTTTACATGGTCAGGCGCATAAACCAACGTCCCTTTGAGGTTGACGTTCACTAATGAATGCCTACTTGTGTGTCATTTTTCAGTTCGATCTGATACGGATACTTCGGAAAGTTCCCTTGTCAGATCGATGGGCAACTCGGTTCAAGGTGAATTGTTGGAACAGACCCACAAACCTATGAAGGGACCATCCTTGTATCACCATTTGTAGGACTGAAGGAGCACACTGCTTATCACAAGTCTCACTAGAAATTTCACGAAAGTCAAACCCATTAGCCGTGAAATCGACCTAATAACTTCCCGAGTGTCAGCTGAACGTGTTCGCTATCATCGTCAGACCGGTTTGCAACATCAAATTACACTCATAAAAGGAACTCATTCCCCCGGAGGAACTCACATCGCCTCAAATGTTCCTCCTCCTCCTCACCTTCCTCCACCTTCTTCAAACCGCCCATGGCCTTCTGTGTCATAAGTTCATGTACGACACCCACAAAGGCTTTCAAACGAATGTCACCGTCGAGCGGAGTTTGAGCGATGATCCATACTGTATCTCTTTCCATGGTGGGCGTTTTCGTGACTTCTTTGCTGATATTTCAGTGCTTTAGACAGTCAACAGAACCAGATGTTCTTCGGCCCCCAGGATTCTCACGACTTCTGTCAACCCGGAAGCTCCACTTCATCGGAAGTCGCCTTTTCTTCGTGTAATCGCTGTAACTGGGACTTCTGCGACCTCGAGTACATGCCTGAGAGCGTCAGGAATGTAGCGAAGAAAGCCTCTGATGGGTTCCTCCAGCAACAGCCGATATTTGGCCAGTTGAGGCAGGCCCCTTTGGGAACCCTATCTGAAAGTTATTCCCTTGGAGGCCCGTCCTCTTCTGGCCGACGCTTCGATCCAGATTCATCCGAGCAAAGGAGCCGATTCGATTCTTTCCAGAGGCGCCAGCCTAATGTGCTTCCACCAAATTCCTTTGATAGTGGAAATGGCTTTTCTGGCCCAAGCGTTCAGCATCAGATTCACACTCAAAACGTACCCACTGTGGCAAGGGTCCACCCGCATGATTCGCTTCCTGTAAACTCCTTTGAAAATGGAATATCTTTTCCCTCCCCTCATTCCCCTATCCCATCTCAATCAGCACAAGATTTTCAGAGACCCTACCCATTCTCGCGATCTGCTCTCACTCACTCGCGATCTGATTCATCGAGTGTAATGTTTCAATATTGGTTCGCCGCAAGCATTTTTACAGTTATGTTTGCTCTATTGTGATTAGCAAAGCGTTTTTAATGACTCGGCAGCCATAAATGTATTCACATGTAGTAAGGGCGCCTTAACATACCGTTACCAAGAAGTTGTTAGCTTCAAGACGATCGCCACTCCCGCAAGGGAATGAGAAATAAACGAAGAATGCACCTGTCTACTGTCTGCATGTCCTGGCGTCCTTCACTTATTGGCCTTGAGCGACTGATGAGTGGCGTTTCACCGCTTGAGGCTGTTTTGTGAGTTTATAACAACAACAACAACAACGTGAAAACAAACAAAACAATAAAGTTCAATCGCGATATTTCTGCTTGACCATCTGCTCCCAGGGATTCTTGAACATTCGGTAAGCAGCCATGGCCACCTTGGCATCTTCCACCTAAAATTGGAAAGCAATAATTGATAGAAAAGTTAACGCGAATAAGGATTTGGCGTTTTCCTTCAGTTTCGCTACAGTTGTCCTAAACCGCTTTGGAAATTCTCGCACTTACCGAAGAATGCTCCCCAGACTGAATGCTCAAACCTAGCAACTTCTGGGCAATCAGTTTCAGCGACGGCGAGCGACCAGGAAGACCACACTTCTTCTGTATAAGACGGTACTTTGCTGTGTCGCGCGTTTTATTTTTAGGATGGTTGAGCTGGAGAACCTAAAACACGATGCGCAAATAAAATATAGATTCACAACGTTCACAAACCCGAAAATCGTTGTGAAGTGCATGACCAACAACTATATTCCCGTCGATGATCTCATTTATTTCCGACCGCACTGTATCGAACGGCACGGCTGAAATGGGCAGTTAGATGGGCACGGTGGCTAATCGCTTGCCGTTAACGAGATCTGATGCTCGAATGCCACTGACTTCAGTACGATAATCCGTGATTTGTTGAGTAGGCGCCACATATTTATCGTAAACGCAGATTCCTTCTTCGTCCACGACAGAAACACGGGCAAGAACGTCGATTTTGGCATCAGGACCAGCGCCAACGTATTCGCAGTCGATTCCAAGAAGCTGTTTCTTCCCGTTTTTGAATATGTCGCTGGGATCCACCACACTGGAAAACAGCGATACAATAAGGCGAAGATAGGCTACTTACGTCGCGCTTCCCTTCGCTTCGGCGACTTTGGCAGCAAACTGTTTCTGCTGCTTCTTATTTGGAACATTCTTCTTCTTCTTGGTTGACGTTGTTTTCTTGGTGCGCGAAGTGGAGTTTGCCGAACTTCCGGCGATTTCCTAAACGTATAAGTAAGAGCGCATGACGAAGCAGTGCTAGAGCCTTGCCGTTTGAAGCTGACGCCAGTTCTCCGAGAATATCCTTTTGTCTTTCATAGCGTGATCAAGTGCGGAAGCTAAAAAATGAATGCTTATTAGAAATTCAGGTAAAATATGCATTTGACACGTTTAGATCAACGGAAAGCATGAGGTGAATAATTGAAACAACCGTGGAAAGTGTGGCAAAACACGCTGCGCTGGATGTAGTAACGGACTGACCATTCCGCTGGTGCAAAAAAGAGTGACAAATTCCACTAAAATGAAAAAAGAGACTGCAGACTAGGGCAATCGTCGTGCAGACAATCGTCCACGACCACCCACCACGAATCAACAACTCTACTGCAGACCATTGATCACCCTGGTTGGAGTTGGGACTGAGAAGGACACCACTGGTTGCAAAAGAAGAAACCTGCAAGCTGCATAAATGAGTATAAAATGAAGAATGTGATTTGCAGACAGTCTCTCTGCATTATAAACGTCTAGTCTGGTGAGTTTGGACTTTTAGACAGCTACAAAAAAGTGCAACCAGTCAAATTCCTGCAGACGCCTAAGATGAGACAGGAGACAGACTATCTGCAAATCTAATTTTTAAGTAGCTGGGCAGTCGGATGAAATTCACGAGGTCGGGTATTCCGCAATCCATTAATTGGTCATTGCGACGGAAATTACGATCAATACAATGGCAGATTTCAATGACACGCATCCTGAGTGTCTGGCAAGATCTCGGTCGACCTCTATTCTGTGGGTATCGGGAAAATTCCGCGGACTCGGTAGATTCCAAACTCGCTCAAAGCGAACGTAGGACCATGCATGTCTACAAATTTAGGCGGAATTTGAACTTTCCCATAATCTATTCTGTGTATGGAGACAGGGAAACGGAAGACCTCAGTCGCCTTGAGGACATCGATACACGCAATGACTCAATTACCAGTGCTGCCAGTGCCACAGCCGCAACTCTGGCCAAATCGTTGAATACCGCTTCCGATCACACCAAACGACAAAAACAGAAAGCGTTGAACGGACAGATCACAACCACGGCCAACCCGAAGCTCGCAAAATAACAATAGGTGACAAACAAGTAAGCATTTTATAATCCATTCAACAAAGATAACAATAGGGCGTGTATTATTACGCCGCGACGGTAGTCATGACACGGAAAATGCGGACCACGCCGTCGGTGTAGCCAGCGATCAGGCGCTGTCCATCGGGCATCCAGGCGAGAGTGAGGACTTCGGCGGCCTTGCCCTTAGATTCGCTGGTGTGGACCTTGGCTTCATCGACAAGCTGCTTGTTTTCGAGATCCCAGACCTTGATGGTGTCTCCAACAGCGCCGCAGAGCCAGTATCGGTTAGGAGAGAAGGTGAGCTGGTTAATGATGCCGTTGCCGTTCAAGGTGTAGAGGTGCTTCTCATCATTCAAGTCCCAGAGCATGGCATTGCCGTCCTAAACAAGAGAGCATAATTTCAAGGAGTGAAGAGATGGTAATTACTTTGCCACCAGAGGCGCATAGAGATCCATCGGGCGAAACGCAGACGGTGTTGACGTATCCAGTGTGTCCGACGTGATCCGTCTCGTTTCTAGCGTCGTACAGGTCCCAAACCTTGACCTTGCGGTCCCAGCTGCCGGAGACGACCATCAGGTCATCCGACTTAGGGATGAAGCGGACGCTGGAGACCCAGTCACGGTGGCCGCATCTGTCGAACTGAAACAAACGCAATCAATATCAATCAACTAGGAATCATTTACGTACTCCACTAAAGTCCATCTTGCACTGGCCGATCGTGTTCCACACTTTGACGGAACCGTCACGGGATCCAGAGATGATTTGACGGTTATCCAGGGAGAAGCACACGCTCAGAACGTCCTTCCTGTGTCCAACGAAGGTTTTCATGCTCTCTCCGAGATCAACATCCCAAAGGCGGAGGGTCTTGTCCCAAGACGAACTGATGGCGTACTTTCCATCGTTCGAAACGGCAACGTCAGAGACAAAGTGCGAGTGACCGATAAGGCGCTTCTTGATGGAGTACTGCAGCTGACCAGTGCTGTCGGTATCGAGCTGCCAGCAAATCAACGTCTTGTCTGAAAAAAAAAGATTTCTAAGGCCACGCCCAGCAGGAGCTTACCGCGCGAAGCAGTAATAATCTGGTTATTTCCAGCAGGAGACGGGGTGACCTGGGTAACCCAGTCAGTGTGGCCTTCAAGGCTCGCCTCCAAGGAGAGCTGCAGAGCGGACGACGACATGTTGCTTTGATTTACCTGCAAGCAATCAAGATTATTGGTCTTCTCGTTGTTAAAGTCGCGAAATTTTAAATCGATCAGGAAATTCTGCAGAATGTACGCATGCAAGGCGCCCTAAACGAGGAAAAAAGCAACCAAACCGTAACACCACAGCCGAACAGCAAAACGGAAACGCAGAACAGCCCAAAATCTCGAGAAAGTACACTGAATTACTGTAGTCGTGCCAGGACCGATTTGTTCAAAAATGGGCAATCGTCGGACGTTCAACCAACCTGTTGTCTAATGTCTAGAGAAATTCGTCCTCTCGCTCCCCGTTCGTTTGCAACGGTCGTGATAGCAGACTGTCTCGTTGATCCGAGAATTTTCGGCCATCGTCTTGTGGACAGTTTGGCTCGCAATGTGTCGCATCTCATCGTTTAGTATGCTACGGCCACGAATGCTGCGTCCTGCGTCGTGGGGTGGCCACGAACGCTGCGTCGTGCGTCGCTCGCTGCGTCGTGTGTTTTTTGGAGGGTGGCCACGATCGCTGCGTCGTAACGCAGCGACGTGCGTCGTGCGTTCTGCGTCCTGCGTCGTGCGGCAGCGTCGTGCGTCTTGTGTCGTGCGTTCTCTGCTCGGTGCGTTGCGTTCTTGGCCACCCCCTTGCGTCATCCGATGCGTTCTAATGAACTACGGTGTATGTGTCACTAAAACCAGCCGTTATCATGGAAAGCTCAATACTTCCAACAATAGCCAACGATGGCCCGTGAAGTTGACCTCATCGGACAAAAAGGTGTTCGATATGCAGAAGAGAAACTTCCAGAAGAGGATGATGAGCGACCTGGTCACTAAGGAGGAAGCGCTTCCCGAGGAGATGATCGTCTTTTGGAAGTCCCTCTTCTGCATATCGAGCACGTTTCCCGAGGAGGCTCTCTGCCAATGCCGAAGCCCTCGAGGCGATCGTCGACTGGCTGCGGATGTACGAGGAGTAGGAGCCCCGCTCGGAGGAGATTCGCCAAAACTGCACATATATATCGTGGATATCATCCGAAGCAGCCACCGGCCCTTCAAGCCCTCTTCTCCAAAATGTACCCAATTGCGCAGTTCATCGGATTCAGATCGGGCGAATTGTAAGGCCAAATGTCATTGGTCTTCATTGGTGTTAATCAGTCCACATATGGTCCTCACAGAAGGCCATCGTTCATCTCGATCCGTAAGTGGCCGTCCAGTCCTGCTGGAACACCTATCCTTGGTCTGGGAAGTTTATTTCGGTCCAGGGGATCACATGCTTCGCCACGATCTCTTCCTGATAGACCTCAGACCTTGATAGAGTCCATTTTCACAATTTTTTCATTGACTCAAAAAAGCATTAACTCAAACTCAACCGTTTCGTCGGAGCTCTGTGTCCGGGACTCAAATGTCCGGGACTCAAGTGCCGGGACTCGAATGTCCGGGACTCAAGTGCCGGGACTCAAATATCCGGGACTCAAGTGTCAGGACTCAAATGTCCGGTACTCAAGTGTCCGGGACTCAAATGTCCGGGACTCAAGTGTCAGAACTCAAATGTCCGGTACTCAAGTGCCGCGACTCAAATGTCTCAACACCAATTGTAGTGCTAATTAGCCTTAACCAGCCTTAACCCAGAACAGAGAAGCATAAGACAGCAACCGTATACCAAACCACGTTGGAGTGGAAGACATAATAATTTAATTATCTGAAGAACGAACAAAACGCGGAACAAGAAGAAGATTAGGAGCTGAGGAATAGATAGAGTAAGGATAGATAAATGAATACAAGAACGGGGCAATAAAAGGGCACCATGACGAGGAGGATGGGCACATGACAGAGCCAAAAGCTAATCAGTCCCCATCCGTTTTCAAAAGCACGGGATGCAGAAGAAGCTATGTGCTCCTTCGTTAGCCTTCTGGCGACAGTACGCTCTTGGAACGCTTCCTCTGGGAGCTCTTCCACAAGTTTTTCAAAACTTGGCTCATGAGTCCATGAGTCGTAGTTTGTGGACATCGAAGATGCTAGAGATTTCAAAGGCTTCCGCGAGGCTTTGTAGAGGCGACGGCGCTTCCAACGGCCCATCTTCGTTCTGTACCTCTTCAAATCGAAGAGCTTCCGACGTTTCTGGACAGCACTTGCGTCTTCTGCCCCAGAAGATGGAGAGTCTTCGTCCTGAGTATCGTCGAGGGTCACTTCTTCTCCGATGTATTCTGCTTCTTCGTCGATCGTGGCGCTATCGGTTTCCTCAGTTCGGACATCCTCCATTTGGTGGGAGTCCGAATCTTCGATGATCTCGAACGAGGAATCCAAGTCGCTATCGGCCATTTTGGAATCGTATAAGGTATAGGATCGTATACTGCTTGGTAATTCCGGCATGTTTGTGTAGTTTATATGGATGGCCTAGATCTTTAAGGCGATGCCAACGTTCGACCACAAAGCTTCGCAATTTTCAAACGAAAACCTTGCATGACAAAACAAAATTTCGTTGCGGGAGTCTTTTGAGCTTAAGCTAGCTAAAGTGCGCCAATAACTGGACGAAAACGGGGATAGACAAGTGTATAAAATGGGGCTGAGTTATACAGAGTCAATGTTTGACTAAAGAAGCCGTTTGAGTCTCGAGGCTTTGATCTTGGAATCTTTGATGTTTTGACCCAGGTCTTTTAACTTAACCGTTCGTCCTCTGGATCATCGCAGAAGCCGGCTTTCAAGGGCGGATCCAGTGGCCGTATCCAAGAGACAGGACTACTTCATTATTTATTCCGCAGTCGATCTCTGTTCACGTCCGATCATTCGACCACCCATGCGTACTATGGCCCTGGAGTCATTGGTCATGACTGTGACTCCACAGATCGCAGATCTGCTGCACAGTATCTGCATGTGTAACAGTATAGATGGATGGTCCACTGTATAATTCCGTACCAAAAAACCCAAAAATTTCATCTCCAATACGTCTTAAACGGTCGTAGGATTCTCCACGTTCTTTTCTGTCATTCGCCCTCAGTTCGCCAGTAAGTAACTGATGTCGCGCCCTACTCGCCAGTGCGAGCAGTCCTGCTCTCCAAAGGATCACCCCGTACTTCAAGAACAACAGTCGGCAGGCCGGGACCCTCATCGGTCAGTCGGTTACCCTCTCTCTCCTGGTGTTCCCTTCCCCACAGATATCCTATGTTAGTATTAGGGTCTAATAAAGGTCATGTGGTAGATAAAGAAAAGACCCAATGAGCATCAGCATCAGAGCATGTCGTGTCCGGATCCATGAGTTCCACCTGTCCAGATCCTCCCATGTGAAACCTCCAGAATATGTTGTGGTCCATGCGTTTATTGGGCATTCGAATAAAGGGATAGCGGTATAAAATGGTATCGTGTCCGTGGACCCCGAGTTCAGCACTCTTGGGCATGTGTGTTTATCCCCCGGGAGGCTCGGATTATCAGTGATCTTTTATTTCATGGCTAGGTAAATGAGGACCAAGTGGATATGATGGAGACGGGAGGCGGATAGCAGAGGAGACAGGGACAAAAGCGGGCGAGAGGCGCTGTCGCACAGGTTCAACAAAAAGAGGAAGAGGGACGGAGCCCGCGGGGGTCGCCGAAAGGGCGCGTGGGTTTTACCCCACGATATGCCCCCTCCTCGTAGCGCGACGCCCCGGCACGCCAACTTGCTGGCCTCCGGAGGCGTGGGCGCTCATCGGTCCTCGCTCCAGTTCTCTCGTCACTCGTAAGATTTCGGCCCGGAGCATCTCAATCCAGGCCGTCGATGGCCGGGCCTGCTCCTGGACCCCATGGGTAATAGGGTGACATCCACAGTGGCCCCGATTCCGATGGCGCCGGTGTCGTCGTTCCTGACGGAGCCGAGGCTGCAGAGGGCTCCTCCTAGGTGTTCGGCGAGGAGGTCGGGGCGGGGAATTTGTAGGCTTAGGCGTTTATTAATATTATCAGAGCAGATGAGGAGCGACCGCCAACGGCCGGCGTTCCTCGCACAAGTGATGAACATGCAAACAGGTTCTGCGGATTATGTGAGAAAATATCCCGCGAGAAAATATCCCGCGAGAAAATATCCCGCGAGAAAATATCCCGCGAGAAAATATCCCTGCGAGAAAATATCCCTGCGAGAAAATATCCCTGCGAGAAAATATCCCTGCGAGAAAATATCCCAGCTATGGCAGCAAGTCATACTCATTTCCCTTGCGCTTACGCTCTGCTGCTTCTTCGGGTGCTTGATTTTAGCAGTTTTTTTCCTTCTCTTCTGTTGTAGTCACTCTCCACACTTCTGTGATCCACCGAAGCAGGATTAAAGTAAAAATCGAGTTAGAAATGGGGTAGATCGCCTGTAAAATGAATTCAGAACTCCATAAGTTGGAATTTAGACCTTCAGAAGTACTAAGATATCAGCGAAGCCGTCAAGACAACAGGGCTCGCCCTTCGGGCTCGCTTAAACATCATAGGCATAGTCCTAAGCCGGAGCCTAAGCCAAGCTGGGGTTTGCCTAAGCCAAGCCTGGATGTTAGGCTAAGCACAAAAATGAATACGGGGCTCGCTTCGCACGCCCGCAGTCTGAATTTGTAGACTGCAATCAGCGAAAATAAGCGGATCCTAGATTATCCATAACGAGAGATGAGAGCTTGTGCGGAGCGAACGATTGACGGGATCGATGGTGCAAAAAAAACTCATTTGACTCGTTTGCCCATTCCAGACAGTTCCCTAATTTTCAAACTATAGAAAGTAGGCCGCCCAATGCGAAAAGAGGCTGTCTTTGTGATGCATTTGCCGAAGAACAGAAGACTATTGCCATAGCTGGGATATTTTCTCACAGGGATATTTTCTCCACCAACGGGTTCTGCGGCTTTGGTTGCTGTATAATTGCATCTCTCATTGGGACAAGGCCACGACGGTATGTAGGTTTGCTTATCGCAAATATTTTCTCGATTCGGGTAGCCGACCTGAAAACCCAACTCTGGCCGAGAGAGCATCTTCTTGGTTACCTCTGTGAAGGATTCCCGATCCTGTGACTCTGTGAAAAATTGATGTCGCCGCGAATGCCATAGTAATGAGATTTTGAGCACCTCTAGTGCATCACCGCCTAGTCGATTCACTAAGCAAGATCGATCTAAGCCCACTCATATTTTTGAACACAAAAAAACTGGCTACTTCAGGAAAGAGTTTATGAGTAGTGGGAATGGGGAGTGCACAAATACTGCAATATCCACAACGTCGTCATTATCAAACGCTTCTCGCCGTCGGCATTCCACGAAGGCGCCGAATGAGAGCTCCATCCTTGGGCATGATGGTGACACGGCCAGCGTGAAGAGCTACCAGATTCAGGTCCTCAAAGTAGCAGGTCATGAACACCTCAGTTGCCTCCTAGATGCGCACATATTTCTACGGGGTCGCAACTACCGTGCTAACCTGAAGCGCGGCAAGGGCGTCCAACTTGAAACGAAGGCCGCCGTCGTTGCTGAACACCCTGGTGATGTCCCTGACGAGGCGAGAAAAGGGGGCGCGCGCGATGAGCAGGTTGGTGGTTCTCTGCAGTTTGCGAATCTCCTGCAGAGCTCTGGTGCCTGAAATGGGAAACTTGGACAAAAAAAAACGAGGGACGGCGGCGCACCTCGCTTGACGGGCTTCTTCATCTTGCGCTTCTGAGCGACAGGGGTGCCGGGGGTCAGGCTCTTGGACGAGCTGGACACATTCGAGATTCGCATGCGTTTCCCGGAATGCGTCAAGGTCCGGGTTGACGGAGTTTTACGGGCGGTTTGCTTGATGCGGGCCATGGGTATCTAGAAAGAAGGGATTGAACGAGCCCTTTTTGTGCACAGTGCGTGAAGCACATCATAGAGGAGGTAGTAGAGGACGCAAAAGCGTTCAACTTGAATAGCAGAAATCTAGTTAGGAACAAAAGCGATGATTATAAGATGTTTCCTTTTACGAACCAGAAAATACTAGAGATGCATAGTTCTCCTGGCATTGGAAAATGCGACAATCAAAAGGACAGCAAATGGGCACTCAAGTCGCGTAGTTTAGAGAACCCACGGTGATACGGTGTTCTTATCAGTTTTTTTACAATTTCTTTGAGGTTTTGAGGCCATTCACCAATCCAAACCAGTCAGGTTTTGCTACACACCTCCGTGCCAAATTTTAGCCGAATTGGCGTGGGACGGGACCTCTTCTTGTAATAACTATAGTCACCGAAAGCATTCGATTGCTCACATATACCGAACGCAAAAATGGCCATGGCCCACAAAGAAATCCGTTTGTAAACAAACCGGCCGAGATAAACAAAGTCCGGACTCGCATAGTGTGGTAAAGCGAAATTCCCCTAGCGCAAGACTGCACAGGTTGAAGTGCTGGTCTCCCAGGCGCGGCAGACGTAAACAAACACACCCGTTAACGTTTTGGCGCCAAAGCACGGCAGCGCTTTCAAAAAAAGGAAGCGGCGGCAAAACACACAGCGGCGGACGAGACTTTGGGACGCGTGCTCCCGCAAAGAAGAAACTGACAACTGATTGTGCGCGAAATGCGATATTTACAAAGATACGCAATAATAATACAGAGATGCTATCGTGTTAGACCACAGAGCGAAGGGAAATCGCGTCGAGACCGAATTGGTCATTGACCATCGTCCTTGATGTCCGAGTGGTCAACTATGTTGCTTGTGTAGTTGGTGAACTAACATGGGAGCATTCGAAAAGAATTGTTCTCCCAAGAAGTCAAACTGAAAATTGGGGGAGGAGCAATCTTTTATGGATGTTTTTGAACTCCAAAAGGGCACCAAGCATCGAACGGGTTGGATTTTGAAGTTAAAGCACAGTAAGATAGAGCTCGATCGGAGGCGAACACTTCGTAAAAGGAACAGAATGTACACTAGTGCTCACAGTTGATGACATATCACCAGCTCTTTCCGTAGAAATATGCATACATTACAACGACGGTCAGCGAAGACGATCAAGCTCGTCGTTCCAAAACAATTTGTTTATGTATCACACATCGCCAAGAATGCCGTCACCACCGAAACTGCTAAGTGTGCACCGCCAGTTGATCGCTATGGCGGCGCCTTTGTCCGAATTCTGTTCCGACTGTTGCCGAAGAGGAGAGCCCTAAGGGAGAACAAGGGAGAGCCGGATTCAGATCATCGTTATCCAAAGGCATCCAATAAGCAATTACAGGGCTACAAACGGAGTGGGAGCATGGAAACGACGACGGACCGTCGGTCAGGTTGCAATCGCTAATAAAAATGAAGCCACAATACCACCGAACCTGAAACGGAAACAGAAACACTCCGTTCGCTGCGCTCAACCGCCTGCGCCTCTTTAGGTTCCGCTGCTGGGCGGCACAACAATCGCAAAGCAAAAAACTAGCTCTGAAGACTAGATATTGCGAAACAAAAAAACTAGAGTGTAGGCACTGAAAGTGTCGATTTTTAGAAGTGAATGTTTGTTACCAGAAAGACGTACATTTCACTCAACACTCAAGTCAGTTTCGACTCAGTCCAGTTTGCGGTCAGGAGCCCGATTCCGCATTCATAGAAAATCAAAAGTTTGAAGTCAAAACATGATTCGGCTCAATTTTTGACCGATTCTTTGAATTAGAAATTGCATATCATATCACACCAAACGTATAACATCGATTTCTGTCGATGAAGGTCGGGCTTGGGATTGGATTTTCTCTGGGAGCAGCCTACTAGTGCTTCCCCGGAAGTTGACGGTTAAGACTCACTTTCCGTCAACTTAGGACATCATTTTTATCGAAGCTGCAGAGGAGAATAAAGGCGATGGAAGCTATGTGGCCTTTCTGGTTGTCGATAAACGGTACTTCCGTAGTCAGCCTCTGCATCGCTTCGAGGCCTGTGTGATGGAACAGCTATCTTCTACACCGACGTCGTGCCTTGCGCCGAAGAAGGAAGAGAAGCACTGACTACGGTGATCTACGGTTCTTCTTAAGAGATGATGGCCAGAGATGGGCTGCGGATCTGCTAGCTTTTCTTCAATCCGTGATCCAGTTGAATGACTGATACGGATATGTGACTGAGCCGATGCCCATCTCTGATCATGCCTCGACTCGAAGTGTGGGTACCTCGTGAATGCCAAATAAATACTATTTATTCCTTCTCAATTAAACAGCAGTCGAAATATTCCTCATTCTCAAGATCAAGGCAAGGTCTCTGGGCAAGATCGTCACTCGCTTCGCGTGCAGAGCCACTAGGTTGACATCTTCAAAGAAGCAGGTGAGAAAGACCTCCACTGCTTCCTGAACCAAATAATTGATTCGTGACAGAGCACAACGCTTTTTACCTGCAAAGCCTGGAGGGCGTGCATCTGATACCTGATCGAACCCTTCAACTTGAACTTTTCTGTGATTTCACGGACCAGGCGACTGAAGGCGGCGCGTGGGATTTGAAATCCGTGGGAACCTGCAAGAAATTCAGTTTCATCCTATAAATTTTAAGATATATGTCTAACTGATCTTCTTCCTTGGTTTAAAAGATTTTCGCCGAGCAGCTCCAGTGGACGGCGCGCTCTTCTTTTGGCAGTGAGACAGGGTCATTTGCCTGCGAAGAGCTTCATTGATGGATGAGCGTCTCTCAATGGGTCGTAAAGCTGTGAATTTGGCTCGAGCCATGTTTCTGAAATGAGGAGGTCTTAAGGAATCCGGGCTCGATGCTGGACTCGAACACGAGGCGATTTGGTGTAGCTTGCGTTGGATAAACTAGCTAATTTCAATGGAATAAAGTGACGTGGTTTGAGAGGGTTTCACCTCGTAATGTATAAAAGGGAACAACATTAGGCATACAGTAAGAGTATACACATTTGAAGCCTTGCAAACAAAGATTTTTATGGCCTTCTTCTCACGGTCGCCTGTGTCAGGTAGTTTATGGGCGACATCGGCAAAGGATAGCGCCGTTGTCGTGTTGTCACGAGGCTGGGATGATAACGCAGTGTAAACAGAAATTTCGAAAATCAACATAAAACACAATAATCATTGGCCTCAGTCAAAAGTGAGCCATATCTGGAATCTGTGTAGGGAACAGGGGCCACCCATATTCACCATCTACAGGATGATCCATGAAAAGGGCCTGTCGACAAAACAGTCAAGAAAAAAAAAAACTGGAAATAGGAGGAAATTATCCACAAAAGGCTGTCGCAACCTTATCATGCCCCGGTGAGAGATGCGGCCTTGGTTCATAATTTGTGCGAGGAGCGCCGGCCGTTGGCGATCGCTCCTCATCCGCTCTGATAACGTTGGTAAACACCTAAGCCTTCAAATTCCCCGCCCCGCCCCGACAACGCAATCAAATATCCTCGAAAAGGCCTCCCCCCCCGGTTTGCAAAGAGGCGTCAAGACAGTGATCGCTTTCATTTTTGGCGTAAATTGTTCCTAAACCTGCTTCAACTTCAAAGTCAACTTGAGACTGGGCAGGAGAGGGGCAGGAACCAAGCGCTGGAAAAAGTTATGCAAGAAATGAGTCGTTTTCATCTTGTTACGGCAGAGAAACGCAACCGCCTTGACGCTCCTTCTGGCAGAGCAACTGATTCTTTCGAAGGTGACCTCCTAGGTGAGGCCACCTGTGACTGGATTCGGTCACCCACTACTGACCTCGCATAGAGGACATCAATAAGGCTGAAGTTCTGATGGTTTCCAGTGGCAGTGCCTTGCGCAAACTGCACTAAAACCCGAAAAAGCTGATGCCGCGCCAATATCGACATCTTCCGACGACTGGAAGCCATGACGTCACGGGGCGAAGCAGAACGCGAAAGAGAACAATGATATTGCAAATGGACTCAATTCAAAATTCGTCAAAATTCGAAATGTATAAACCTCCATGAACTCATACAATATCAGATTACGAAGGCAACCAAAACACAGACATGAGGTGACCCTGTGATGTGTGTTTACTACTCGTCACGTCAAAAAACTTGCCGCCACTAAAGATCAACGGTGCAGATAGAACGACGTACCCCAGTTTTGCACTTTGGCGAACAAGAGCGTCGCTTTATTTTCGTCTTAGGACATAGAAAAAATGAAAATCGTCAACACAATCACATTGAGAACAAAGAATAACAGTTAGATAACAAAACGGAAAATCAGTTTTAACGTCGCTCTTCTGTTTTCCGATAGATCATTCTCAATAAAGGTGGAATTTCAAAAATACTCACCTGGATAGACAAAGGAATGACCAATAGAACCGCCTAGAAAGGGGGGGGGGGGAAATTAGTGGGCGATTCTTTGGACTTTTGGTCATCAGGTAAGTAAACAGCTTCTTCACCTTTAGATGGCATAAAAGAATCGAATCTAACCCAAAAAGTTAAACATATTCGAGCACTGTTCGGTTCGATTCGACGGGCCAACCTACTTTCGAGCCAATGCAAGAGAAACGCCACAATCGATAGGCCATGACGCACTGGCATCTTCCTGTTTGTCACTAGTGTGACCGTGTTTGATGACAGATAAAGGAGCGCTGCGGCTGGTCGTGCCCAATCAGACGCTCGCTTTCGTAACATTTCCCAAGACGGTACATGGCCACACGGACGCTATCGTGTATGGGGAAAGTAAGTAGCATCTCCGGGTTGTGCCACGCTCCATAGTTAGTGCCATGGAATTGGGTTACGTGTCAGATAGCATCAGAAATAAATAACCCGGGACTTGACTTCCAATGAATAGAGAGACGTCAACGTGTAAAGCGCCTCGTGCAAGCAGCACAATCGATATGCGGCAAAGGGTCGGCACGATCGTGTTTATTATGAAATTGCCCGCGTGGGATGGAATATGTAGCGCAGCACGTGGCGCCGCGCCCCGTTTATGCGTCTGCGCCCTAATGTTGCACTGACGGGTAAGCTACCAGGAATCAAAGTCACGCGGGGAAGGAACGGGGCAAGATGGTGGATGAACAGGGGGCGTCAACTCAATGATCACCGGCCATTTGCTTCGAGTCGTCGATTCGGCCTGTCATAAAGGAGCACAGGCCCGGAGAGCCTCCCGCCCACCAACAGCTCAATATACAATTTATTTATTGCGTAAAAATTTAACACTTATTAGCACATTATCCGATAAATAACAAACTGAAGTGACTGTGAGCATTAAGGTAAGTAAGTCATGATGGAAAGGCACAAAGACTCAAAGAATCAATCCCGTTTTCAATTGATTCCGCCCGTCTTATCGTTCTCGATTCTCTCCAGTTGACTGTCGTCTTCCGTGTCCAACTTCTGAATCTCCACGCCGAAGTAGGTGGCGATCATGTTGACGATCTCCATGGCACGGTCGCTGTCGGCGAAATTAACAGCGAGACCGGGATGGCCGAAACGGCCTGTCCTGCCGATACGGTGGATGTAGGTTTCGTAGTCGGGTTCGCCCTTGTCGTGCGTGACCGGCATGTCGTAGTTGATGACCATGGTGACCTGAGGGACGTCGATTCCTAAAGAAAGGAGTCCAGCGATTGCGAACTGAATGTGGTCCTGTCTGAGTGACCCTATCCCTATCCCTATCCCTATCCCTATCCCTATCCCTATCCCTATCCCTATCCCTATCCCTATCCCTATCCCTATCCCTATCCCTATCCCTATCCCTATCCCTATCCCTATCCCTATCCCTATCCCTATCCCTATCCCTATCCCTATCCCTATCCCTATCCCTATCCCTATCCCTATCCCTATCCCTATCCCTATCCCTATCCCTATCCCTATCCCTATCCCTATCCCTATCCCTATCCCTATCCCTATCCCTATCCCTATCCCTATCCCTATCCCTATCCCTATCCCTATCCCTATCCCTATCCCTATCCCTATCCCTATCCCTATCCCTATCCCTATCCCTATCCCTATTCCTATCCCTATCCCTATCCCTTGAACCCACCTCTCGCGCAAACATTCGTCGTGATGAGCAGTTTGAATTCTCCATTTCTGAACATGTCGATCACAGTAGCACGTTCCTCAATGGTCATGTTGGAGTGCAGGACTCCAACGACGTATCCGCGTTGCTGCATCTGCGCGGCGAGCCAGTCCACACTGGCCTTGGTGTGGCAGAAGATAATGGAGGTAGAGATGGTAATGCCACGGAAGAGGTTGACAACGGTTCGGTACTTGGCCATTCGGTCGGCGCAGGGGACGACGAATTGGCGGATGTAGGGGACGTTTTGCTCCTTCTTTTGAAGGCTAAAAGGGCGATTCGTTGAATGAAAAATTGGTAAGGCCCTCGATTACGTCAAACGATAAGAGTCTTTGACGATTGTTTCGGCGAACTTGATCAGATCCTCAGTGTAGGTAGCGCTGAACAGCATCGTTTGGCAGTCCTGGGTGTTGTTCTCGACTTCCCTGAAGGGGCGTTTCTTGGATATGACTCTACAGAGTGGTGCACTTACTTGTGGAGACGAATACTCTGCTCCATGATTCCCTGCATCGAAATCATCTGATCAGCTTCGTCCAGCACGAACGACACAATCTTCGACGGGTCGAGCGCCTTGAATTTGATGATCCAGTCGTGGGCCTTTCCCGGCGTTCCGATGATAATGTGCTGCGTGATCTTTTCTCCACGTTCCACTGAAACATCCACATTCTTTCACAACGATCTCTAGGAGCATCTCTTACAGGGCGCTCCTTTTACGGCGTATCGCCAGCTGAGGCCTTCGATGTACTTTCCGAGGTCTTTGATGACGTCTCCGATCTGAAGGGCGAGTTCGAAAGTAGGCGCGAGGCAGATGCACTGGGGCCACGGCTTCGTTGGGTCCACTCGGCTCAACATAGCCAGCGCGAAAGCTACGGTCTTTCCGGTGCCGCTCTGGGCCTGGGCGATCACGTTTTGAGGCCTGAACACAGTGATTTCTTCATAGATACTTAGGAGTAATCTTACGGGGCCATGAGCAGAACGGGCAGGATAACCTCTTGGATTTTGGAAGGCTGAATGAAGCTCAGATCGTTTAGAGCTTTCAGCAGCTCTGGCTTCCTAAAAATTCCAACTTTAGCTGATATTTCCCGGCTGAGCTATACAGTCTCAACGAAGCGAAGGTCTTTCCAGAATATAGCGGTCCCTGCGGATCGATTCTCGACGACTTAATCGTGAACTCCATATCGGTGGAGATGTCCGTGAGCTGCTTGTTGAGGAACTGGTTGACCTTCGAGTCAACGGGCAGCTCATTTTCTAAAATCGCTCCGATAATGACGCTTTTTGCGGTGGGACATACGGCCGGCAGCTGGCGGAGGACCCGTAAAAGACATTGTAAAGTAGGAACGCCTGAAATAACAGATTACCGAACTGGACGACGGCTTATGGCGGACACGCGCATCGCGACACGAGCCCGTAAGAGTTGTATAGTTGGATGTGCGACGAGGTCAAAATGTGTCTAACGCGACTGGAATGTTCGTCGGTTCGGTCGGAAGTGATCGCATCGTTACAAACGGTGGGAATAAGTCAAGAGACTGTAATAAGAAGGTGATCGTTTTAATGAAAAATGAAACATGAAAAAATGTGTTTTTTGAACAAGACGCATTTTACTGAGTTGTTATAAAGCAGTGGAAAAACAATTGATCCTGGCCGGGTTCGAACCGACGACCTTCTGCGTGTAAAGCAGACGTGATAACCACTACACCACAGGACCACTTGACTTCTTTATCTTGGTCAGTGGTTACCAGTAACAGCACTCTTATTTTTTTGTAACAACATCGCGTCATTCGGTTCTTTGAACCCGTCCTGAAAACGACATATTGCTGCATAGACTCTGGGCTAAATAAAGCGTGTGGTGGAATCTAGGAAATGAAAAACAAAAAAAAAATCGAAAAGAGGAGGTGGGGTCGTTTCTGACAAGGGAACCACACAAAGACAAATTAGAGAATCTTAATACCACGTTAAGCTTCATGAACTAAGAAGTTTGCGAGGATACCTTAGGCCCAGTAAAACCAGATTACTCAATATTTGAACTACGAACCAGGCGTGACTCGGCTTACAAGGGAACCGTACGAAGAGAGGACATTGAAGAAGATGAGACATAACCCAGCTATATTTCTTCAGTTAAGAAGTTTGCGAGGATGCCTAAGGCCGAGCCGAATAGTTTAAATTTGTTAATTCAATAGCTGGTCATTGGGGTCAGTCCGGATTGACCAGTCCGGTGCGGCTCGGTTCACAGAGGAACGGCCTAAAGTCGGACACACCGATCAGGATGAAGATGTCTACGCATGTAGAGTGATAAGAAATGGTATTCTAAACAAAAGAGGCCTTTTCAACGCGCCGTTTGGTTGGTAAGTGCTGCGTCGCCTTTCATCATGACTCAGAGCTAGTGGTTTTGTCAGCAAAAGGGGAAAAGTGCTGTTTGCACAAAGCATCACTTTGCACAAACTGATCTCCTACAACGATTGTTTCGTGATCTACCCGATCGCATCGTTTTTCTTCGTATCGCATCGACTAAGTGACAGCATTGGCATCGCGAAGAAAACATGTATAGACCTCATACACCCTATCATTAATCAGGTTCTCTGATTTGAACGCGTCCGTGTCCCATATCGTTTATTGTCTCTTTCAACGAAAGATTTCGGCCATGACCAAAAACAGTTTTATGAACGACGGTGACGAATACATCCTTATTGCCTTTATCTTTATTCCAATTGTTGTTGTTCCAGTTATTTTGTACTTCTGGCCCAATTGGTTTTCGCCCGCATTTGCTTTGATTGGTCCACCCTGTTGTGCTCTCTTTGTTCTTTTTACCTATCTAGAGAATAAAATAAAGGGCAAAGAGGATTCTTCAACCGATTCGGAAGACGAGAGAGTCGAGCACGAAGGCACGGATCAGGAAGATGAGCTATTGAACAGGATCGACAAGCTTTTGAGACACGTTCAAACTCTGAAGAGCATCACTTCTTCTGAGAACAAGAGCCTAAAGATTGAGTAAGACGTGAGGATCGAATTGTTTATACGGTTAATTATTTATTGTTTTTCTAAATAAACCATCAAGTATCACCGCACTTGTAGTTTCCAAGCCATTCAAATCCTAATATCCAATGATTTTCGGTGGAAATAACCCATGATCGAAGAAGATAGACCCAAATTGGCCCAAGTATAAACCGGTCCCAGCTGTACGTTCGAAAAAATTCGCCAGACTCGTCGAAACAAGTCTACATTGCGCTCATTGATATTAATCCCGTTTTCATTACTTTCCAGGCAGTGTGGATGTTGGAGAACACTCCTAAAAGTCTGTCGGATCTTGACTCTCGCAACGAATGACGTGAAGAAGTAACGCATTACGTACACCATTTCTGTAGCGTCGGGGGGTCATTCATGTTGTGTTTTTTCATTCACTGTCGGTCTGATTCGTTATTTCGGAGTCTACCTTTTAAAGTCTGTCTCGTCGACTTGTCTGTGACATGGACAGAGTCTATAACGTCGATGAAGTCGCGTAGACGCTAGAATAGTATCTGCAATGCACTGTAAACAGTCTCTGTGTCCCAAATACGCAGTCCAGACGTGTGAGCTCAGACAGTAAGTGATTTATTGACGATTTTGATTAGCACTATAGATACAAATTTGCGGTTATTTCCGGATCAAGTCTGTCTCGTTGGCTTGTCTGTGATTCTCCATCTCAAAATTATCTTCCGAAATCGTTAGGAGCGACCGTAAAATTTCTGAGTACGTCGTTGCAGGACTCAAGATTATTTCGCAGGAAAACACCGGAAAGGGGCAAAGAAAGAGAGCGCAATAAATTTGAAATCTTGAAATCTCCTTGAGTCCCGCAACGACGTGCTCAGAAATTTTACGGTCGCTCCTAACGATTTCGGATGTTTGTCTCTTGATAGTCAAATTTCAAATCCTTTTCCGAATGTTCACTAAAAACGAGTATTCACGTTTGGACACGCGTAGACGTTTGAATGATGTGGCCGAGACGAAACCGAGCCGCACCATCAAGCAGGAGATGGTTTTATCATCCATTTTCGTGATATAATGTGATCTCCGTGTATGCTGTATGTTCTGTATTAAAACTGTTCGTTGTTTCAGCCCATGTTACTCACGACTGAAGTGAAGAAGGAGCCAGAAGAAGGAGACGGTTTCTCACCCAGCTGGACGATCGAAGCCGAGACGCACCTGTTGGCTATGATCATCCAATATCGTCCGTCCGGTACAGTTACCATAATTTTCTGCATATGTTACCGAAATATTAATTCCAGGAAAACAGGGCAGCCAGAACATGGACCGTCTCGTCGTGGAAATGAACCGAATCATCGAAGACGACGAATTCACCTGCTACGAATGTGTTCTCAGCGACAAGGATTACGAAGAATTCAAAAAGAGGCAGACGCAAGGCGCCGCAAGAGGTCCAGCGAAGACGTACGAACCAGTGTGGGACATCCGCCCGACGCGAGAAGAAGTAGGCAGCTCGGCGTTCGTGGATTGTCGTCATCGCTCATTTCTTAGGTGTTCGCGAAGTTGGACGAGTTCTTCAATATGGAGAACATTCTGGCGCGGGAGCCACTCGACGGATCGGCGTCGCCGGAAGAAGAATCGGAAAAAATGGATGAACCGAAGCCAAAACGCAAGAGAGGCCGGAAGAAGAAATCTGTATGATGCGGAGATTTCGAACATACCGTTGTTGTTAAAAACGTCATTAGTTGTCGTCATTGTCATTGTTAAATCTTATTTTTTTACAGATTCTGATCGTTCTTGGTGTCACTCGAGGGGTTGAGAGGGGTCCTCACGGTTGAGGCTCTCGGATACTACGCTTCTTGATCTTCCTGTTGCTGCCTCTAGGTTCAACTTCTGCCGTTTGTGATTATTAGGCTCTAACGAATATCGTCTTTTTGCCTAGAATCTATGTAGCTTTCTCACTTTAGGCGATTCCATCCGTTCCAGTCACCTTCATTCGACTGGCTTCTCGCATTTGATTAGGGAACGAGTATGCGATCTGCAGGAGCAGATGTCCAAGGACAAAGGTAGTTGCAGCAACATCAAAAGCCATAAATATGTTTATAAATAAAGCTTTTAAATTAACATAAGTGATTCAAATCCTCAGCAATATTTCTCGTCCGATCTGTCAGAACAGTCAGGTTGTCCATCGCACCAGTTCTTCCTCAACACCGACTCCTTTTGATTTTCACACAGGAGGTACGTTGTATCGTTCACTTCTAAAAGTACCCTTTGTCTTCCCTATGGGACCAATGTGTGCCTACTGCAGTTGCGCTCGTCCTCCCCTCCGGGACAGTCCACAGTACCGTCGCAGTGCTTGTCGATGTCGATGCACTCGTTATAGCCTTTCAGTGCTCTCGATTGAACGCTGTCGCAGACGAACTTTCCAACGCATGCTGAAAGGGACATGCAGCTCCTTCCAACAAGAGAAACGTACTTGTGTTCTTAGTGCACCCGATCTCGTCCAGATTCGATCCATCGCCACAATCGTCGGCGACGCCGTCGCACCTCTTGCTGGCATCGATGCACTTTCCACTTTTCACGCAGGCGAACTCGTCTCGAGCACAAGAAGCTAGAAGCGGTGAATGAACCGATTGAAAAGGGGAGAACGCCTACGGCAGTTGTTCTCGTCGTCGCCGTCAAAACAGTCCGGGTGACCGTCACAACGTTTTGAGTAGTCGATGCATTGGGAAGTCGAGCAACAGGCGAAGTACTTGTCTCCGCACTGTTCTTTTATGGCTGAATAAAGCTAGCATGAAGTCAGGACCTAGCTGACTCATTACAATGGAGGTTTGTTTCGTGTTGCTTTTAACGATAATTTGATGGATCTTCGACCTGATGGTACAGAGTTCGCAGTCTTTATAGCTTCGGTAGCCTGTCCCCAAGAAGGAATCACACTTTTCAGAAGAGTAAGCGATAGTGAGTGTATAATAATAACTAATGCGGCATTTCCTGGGAGGTATTTTATAGGGCCTTCCCAGAATCCGATTTAGGGGCTAGTGGACCAGTTTGTGCTCGGTTCGAAAGTCGAAAAGTGCACCACAGAGGCCGCGGGCAACCTCCGAATTCGGGTACAACTGCACAGTTTATTTATAAACTCCAGAGAAAGATTAATCGCTGCTGGCTTTAAAAGTACAACAAAAATAGGCTCTGTTAGGACTGCGGACAGAGAATTAGCTTGAGAAGTCCAAGAAAATTCAAGGGTGCTTGGTAATAGAGTTAGAAAATGCAGCTCAGAGGCCGGAGGCTACGATCCGAATTTGATAGAAAGCGCGGGTTGGTCCTGGGGTCACAAGGCTGTGATCTGGATTACCTCGTATTCAGGCCAATAGGCTACATAGGAGATCCTTTTTGGGTCCTTTTTACGGGCAATTTGGCCGCTTTCCGAAATGGAGATTCATAGTTTAATCCATAAAACGAAAGCTCGAAGATTGGTGCCATCTTTTTCTTTCGGAACCATTCTATAAAGTACGCAATCATGCCCCATTCTGGCAACTTTTGGCCGCCCCTTGGTAAGGTAGTTTGAAAGCCAAAGTGGCCGAAGTTTACAATTTCACGATAACCATTTGTAATAAATGGATATCTACTATTTAGAACAACCGTAATCCGCCAAATGTTTTAACCAGTGAAGACGATTCGGTCAAATTTCATAATCCTAGCCGAAGCCGGTTCTGTCTCCGGCTTGGATTGACTCGACGCGGCTCAATTGGCTCAATCCGAACAGGCTGGATCCCCTATCCGGAATGGATTTATTTTTTCACCCTTTGGTAAGGCAGTTTGAAAGCTCGGTCCCGGCTCTATTCGCCTCAGTGCTTTTGACAAATTCAAGAAAGATATCACAAAAAGTCCTAATCGAACTTTTGAAGAAAGAACTTACAGCAGTGCATGACATGATCGTATTCAGGACAATATTTCACCGAATTTCTGAAGTTGCAGTTGGAGGTGTCCTTATCAAAAGCCTGATCTTCACCAGGACACTTGAGCATGAAGGTTTGTCCAATGGAGCATTGGAAGAAGATCTTCGAACAGCTAGTGTTGTAAATGAAGTAATCCAATCTCTCGAGATTATAACTCTTCAGGACATTATCCGGAAATTCAGCTGAGTTGCAATAGTTAATCTCGTAGTTCGTTCTCAGGTGTTCTTTCTTTTCTGTCGTGGGTTGAGGCTGAACAGGAGGCTGAGGTCGACGGGGTGGATTAGGGACGTAGGTGTTGATAGCTGGAGAAGGCTTCAATTGAGGAAATAGTGGTTCCGCAGGAGGGCCACCAGATCCAATGGCGACTTGAGGATAGAACGGCTGTTGAATATAGCCTTGCTGATTGGAGTACTGTCCATAGCCAGGGTCGTTCAGCTTTTCCGGGCCAAAACTGAGTTGAGGAAACGCCGGATCGGCGCCTTGAGTTGTTGCGATAAGCGCGGCGGCGAGAAGAAGTGACCGACTGTACATCGCCACGGCTGGGGTGCGAGGAGTCGAGTGGCCGAAGCGCTCTTAAGTGACAGCTTAGGACTGTTTGTATTTGCGCTCATTAGCCCTGCGCAACTCCCCTTTCTCGCAGGATTTCGGTTCCAATTGTCCACTCCTAAAGCGCTTTGTTCGATGGAGTTAAAAGTCGCGGAAAAAACATGGCCTCTGCGGAGTGTACTCTTGTAAACAGCGACTGGAACATGGGTGTGGGGGAGGACTATCAACACCCGTGGCACTTGTATACAGCCGCTTACGTTCAGCTAAAGAATCTGACCCCAGACCAAGTTTATAGGTTTATTGGATACCAAATTCCACCTCGTTCCTCAAAACAGAGTGGGGCTAAGATTAGGGGACTTTAACGCACACAAACCAGCCTCGATTGAGAATTTCTGGTCTCAAAAGCATCAACGTTGCGTCCGATGTTGACGCGTTGAGCTCCTTTGTTCTGCGTGTTGTTCCTAATTCAAACATTTTCTCATGGTAAGTATACTACAACAGAGAGCTACTGAATGGATAACTGAAACAATCACATGAAACTTTCAATAATCTTTTTTCATTCCAACCGACCTGCGGAATGTTTAATGAAGTGGCAGAAAGGTAGGAAAAATAGCGAAAGGTAAGGACTTCCAAAACTATTCGGAATGAACCAGATAGAATTAAGAGCTACTGAATGAATATGGTGGATATTAGAAACAAAACCGACTAAGAAGTGTGGTCATCAAAGCGACCATTGTTGTGATGTTGGGGTTGACACAGGGAGTACACGACCAGTCCTTCACCCCTTTGCTACATCCCCTATATATAAATGGAGAACCGACGGGTCCGTTGGTCTGTTTGTGTGTGTGTTTTTCCGTGAGCACGGGGAAAACACCCACACAAAATAAGGACCCCGAAGGGAGCCGAACCCGACACCGCCCGCTTACAAACGAAGCACGTTCGCAATGAGCCACACAAGCAGTTGAAATGGTAACGCTATACTTCCACCATATCTCTGGGGACGCAAGGCTTTGCGTTTCTTTACAGTTTTTGTGGCGTTTTTAGCGTGTTTTTTAACTTGCAGTTTTTTGGACAACTTCAGTCATTTGCATAAGCACCAATTTTGCCGCCCGCAGGACTATGGTGTCTTGCCGCCCGCAGGGCTTTTAGTACCTGGAGGGCGCGAATTCGCGCGCTGCCGGGTTTATACTAATAATACGCTGACACAATTATACACGGTATTCAGTATACAGCGTGAGGAAGCCATCTAGGCTGTCCACCAACGGACATGTCTGATCTGCCCTCAGCAACCATGCTCGTCCATGATAATCTTGTGGTTTTCATATCCAGAGAAGGCCTCGGGGAACTTGGTCAGCAATCGGTTCAAAAGCCAGTCTTCAGAGTTTGCAAGTTGCATTGCTTCGGTTTGGGGACGGTATTCGAACCAGTTCTTCATCTGCTGTACAGTGTATTTAGGACGAACTCGATGGTCGTCGCGCACCCTATCCTGATTCATTTGGTTGCTTAGAGAGCGCACCAACTTTGTGTCTTCACACGTTCCCTAAAAAAACTGCATATACTCCAAGATACAGGGTATAGATTGTGCACCTGCCCAACGAAGCGATAGATGTAGACAGGCTTATCTTGGCCATAGCGATACGGACGGTCGGCGGCTTGGTTGTTGCTCGAAGGCGTCCAGTCGACGTCAAACAAAACAACACGGTTCGCACCCGTATAGCTAACTCCGATATTGTTAGCTTTGGTAGAGAGGAGTAAAAGACGAATCGTAGGGTCGTTCTTGTCATTGAACTGTGTGCGCCACTTCTCACGCTGGTCTTGGGGTGTTTTTCCATTGATTACACAAAAATGGCTGTTTTGACTCCACTTTAAATCGATCTTGACCATGCCAGCGATGTGGTCGAGGGTGTCCAGTGATTGTGAGAAAACAATACTAGTAAAATCAAAGCGTATATCATATCTCTGGAAGGCAAACATACAGCTTATCGTTGATCTCAGCGCATGTCAGGATTATCTCCTTTAAAAGAAGCATCTTGTAGCTTAGGCTCACGTCATCTTTGTCTACCCCGATTTCGATGTTTATCTCTTGCAAAATCTTCCACATTTTTGGATGCTCTACTCGTTTCTGAAAAGTCAATAACCACAATATCAAATGTCAGCTGATCCCACCTTTTCCGCGCTCTTGTAGAGCACATTAGGGTGGGCGAGCAGAAGAATGAAGGTGTAATTCTGTGCAATCACACTCTTGTACAGGCCCCTTCTGTTAATTAAGTCAATCAGCATGTTGTACAATTCACGCTGTTGCTTCGTTTGTCGAATGAACAAAACGATGTCGGTCTTTGGAAGCACTTTGGGTAGCTTCGATTTCTCCCTCTGAAAATCTCGCAGTGGATTTTCCTATTACGATAAAAAACCTGGACGTTGCTTCTCAGATTGTGATGAATTTCTGAGCAGCGCTGTTCCATGGTCATTATTTGCGCCGGGGAGGCATCAACCACATTTCCAGGCTCTATTTCGTTCTTTACGATCTTGATGAACTCAGACGGTAGCAGATCCTCTCGAAGGAATTCTATGACATTGTGGTCTGCAGTGCTACTTTATGTAAATACAGAATCTGTAGAACTTACAGTCAGTTAATTTACCCACAATCGGGGTGCCCGACAACCCGAGACGTCGCTGTGTGACAATTTGTGCTGCTTTCTTTGCTGTCTTTGTGCTCGCATTCTTGATGCAATGAATTTCGTCGAGGATCGCGATGTCAGGAGCCGTTCGATAAAGCGTAAAGTCTGAATCGGTTTCAATATTTGTAATTCGGAAAAGCTCGTAGTTCGTAATGAGCACACAGTGCTTGTGATTTTGCGCCCATTGACGGAGAATCTGTCTTCGCTGGCCATCTTTGTGCTTATCTGCTTCAATTATCTTAATCTGAAAGGAAGAGTAATCTTAGGGTGAACGCACTACGAAATTTGATCATAGCGTGTTGTCAATGTGTTGCCAGAAAATCTCCAAAGTGAAGAGATAATATCCACCTCAAAAATTCTAAGGTCCTTGTTGTCTTTAGGCAACCATTTCGCGAACTCGTTATTCCAGTGCGTTAGCACATTCTTTGGACATAGGACCAGAGCCTTGAGCGGCTTGGAAACATGGCTGGCAGCCATAGCTGTATGCAGAAAGGCAATTGCTGTCAATGTTTTCCCGGTTCCCATGTCGAAATCCAGCAAAGCTACAATTATTGTCGTCTTCCTTTTGTCGTCACAATATGGGATGTACCTCCGGTTTCCTTTTCCATGAGCAACTCGTAAGCAAAGAGTGCACCCTTGATTTGATGAGGGTTCATGACCCGAGCTAAATCTGGGTGTACGGTATTCCTTTGACCATCACCGAGAGGGGCACTAGGCGCAGCTTTCACAAGGCGAGTCGGTAAAACAGGTTTCACGTCGATTTTGAGTGTTTCTCCTTTCACCCACCGATTGCGAAAGACGGTATCTGTAATGTTCTTCTTTTAAAGGTAGTGAGAAATGTCAAATCTTTTGCTTTAACAGCTTTTGCAACTACCTCGAAATTCTAGGTTGAATGAGTCTTGCTTTATGATGTCTGGGTCAGGCTCCTCCTTTTTGATTTGCGACAAGTCGGGATACAAACGTCTTGGTCGTGATGATTCGCCATTTCGCAACCGACTTCCTCTTGGCTGTTCTTCCCTGGCAGGACTTCCTTCATATCCGCTGTCATATGATTTGACATCTTCTTCTTTGATGGCCACCTGCAATTCATTATGTATCAACGCAGCACAGCAAGCTAACGGTGTTCCGCTTTATGGTCATACTAATGGCTTGTTCATAAGGTAGCCGTCCCCATCCATGTCGCTGTCGCTGTCACGGTTTCCATGTGACGTGGAAAGGATGGGGGACAGGGCAGGGCATCATGGACCGGAGAAAGGATGAGCTGGGGCACGGTCCGGGTACATCAGTGTGGAAAGTGTTTAAAGTGACTCGAAGAGAATGAGTCAGTTTCAGAGGAGGCTATCTAGCCCAAAACATGAAGGCATTCAGCATGCAGAAACGCATGAATCATGAAGCAGTAAACAACACACAGGCCGCCGTAGGCGACCGCAGCTGCTAATGGCATGTTCATAAGGTAGCCGTCCCCGTCTCCGTGACCGGAACTGACACCGTTTCCATATGAATACAAAATGGTTACGGCGCCGGCGAAGGAGATGGGGACCTTACTAACCTTACATAAGTTGCTGTTTCCACAGCATTTTTCATGTGCATACAACGCTTACGTTTGATAGCAACCTCACAGATGAGCTGGTGGAATTGGTTGGTTTCGTCAACTCTTTGCGATCGTCTGTCATTCTGTCGGCTTCCTCAGAAATCTGAAAACCATTATGCAGGGTAAATTGAGCTGGCTCTCTTTTTGTGACCCATTCGACACAATAGTGTACTTTTCGGACTGCCTTTATGTCTTCTCTCTACATACACGCAATCAGTGGTACATATATCTATGGGTAACAAGTCAACGTGGACCTAAGACAAGGAATCACACAGCCGCTTCGAATATTACGACCGCGTGCTGGGCGGTAAAACAGTACAATTAATGATAAAGCAGCGATAAAGAACAGCACTGCGGCAATTGTCAGAGGCCATAGTGTATGTGTATTGTTTATGTGTATTTATGTGTATTGTGTATTCAGTGATTCACGTTCTGCTCAACTTTTCTCTAAGGGAACGTCAAACAGAGGTTCTTTCTACCCTAGGTTCGTACCGGAAACTGAACAGCTTAAAATGATTCCACTAACAGAGAATGCCGGTAAAACATGTAGAACATTTTTTTGCGTGTTCTATTGATCATTGGCGTACTTGTTATTGCCAATAAACAGCTGATAACTTCCGAGCCTACATCTCCATACGGCCCTTTATGAGCATTCACTGTTGTCGAAAAGCTAAAATAAGAACAGTGCGATATGAAATAAGAAATAAACCGGTTTGGAGCATTCTTAATGCTGGAACACTTAATAACTAAACTGAACGACCGAGGGCATGAATAAATGATACTGCATTGAAGGTTATCCTCGTGCAGATCTTAATTTAACGACCTTAACTAAACCCTTATAAGTACCTGATCACTTCTAGTGATTATAAAATCTGAGTGATGTGCAAAGTGTAGTTCGTGATTCTTCCACTCCACAACAGCTTCAGGAACATCTGCTAAGACACTTTTTAGCATTTCGTCATCGGAAGGCGCCAGAGCTGTGAGTGACTAATGCAAACATTGGGCAGAAAATTATTGTCCCAATTCCCTCTGGAATAGGATAAGGCCTGTTTTATCCCACAGTGTCCCAAGAAACAGTCAAAAGCGCCACAGTGTTTGCCGTCTGATCAGATCAGTGGTACCTGTTATGACGGACAGGTCTAATCAATGGTCAAGGCAGCGACTGTGAAGTATGTAAACTTAAACGTTTCGGATATATCCACGAATATCGTTTTGCGTCATAAGGAGAGGGGCATCTTGACGAGGCTGACTTTATACAAATGGCCGGCAAGTTGAAGCGAGTGGATCGAAGAGCTTCTGTGCCAACATCAGCTCACCTACTTTGACGCTGATTTCTCGACGAAAAACGTGTTTAGCTTAGCATGACTTGGTCTTTTCTGTTGGATTGCATGGTTCAAACGATGCAGCTGGGTGATGTACAAGTTTGGTCGCCGTCTTCTTCCACTGCAGCACTGCACACTTCCGCCACATTTTGACCTCGACGGAAGGCGAAAGGAAGCACATGCCGTAGATGGTGCTTTTTGCCTCCTGGAAACTGTATCTGAATACCCTAAAATTCAGACACAGTATGACCATAAAATAAAAAGTGTTACCACACTAATGTACCACATTTTCCTTGGTCGTTCGATGGACCAAGGAAAATGGAATTGATTTTACGTGCAATTTTGACTATAACACCCGTCGGTTGTATCTTGATACTGGTATGGCTTGATTACGACAATGCTTAACATTCTCATAAATATGTGTTTAATTGTTTTCCGTTTCCGTTTCATGGTGTTCAAATAAAGTTTCGATTCGATGAGTCTCCCAACTTTATCGATGAACAGTGAAAAACACCATCCTTCCGATCGGTGGCGAGCGGTCGGTCCTCCATTCGCTCTCTGAGTCTCTGGTTGGTCAGACGGCAAACCCTGTGGCATGTGTGAGTGTTCCGGCTTCCAGAGGGAATTGGGACACCCGGAAGACGTAGTCCCACCACCTCTGACCACAAGATGTCCGATGCCGGGAATCCGGTCGTTTCTTTGTCCCCGCGAACGGTCGAAAATTTGCCTAGTATATTAGGGAGGCCGGGAGCCGGCTCGGAGCCGCACGAGCTGAGCCGGAGCCGATTCTGATTTCGTGAGCCGAGTCGAAGCGGGTGGTACGAGCCGCGCCAAACAAACCACTACGCTTTGAGGTCCCAGAGAAGTTTTGTTTCGAATTTAGAAGTGTCAGCAAATGCCACTGCCACCAAGTTGCTAGTGTTTGCCGATGTGCGAAATATTTTTTGCCTTGATCACTTTGTTATCAATGAGCATCACTCTGAATAGTTATTTCTGCATAAGAATGTTATTTTTTTCGCCTTTCATGCGTTGTGAAGTTGGATGAAATAGAAAGTGTAGAGTGGGGATTCGAACCGGTGACTTCAAACATGATAGGCAGGTGCCATACCCACTGCGCCATATTGACAGGAAGATTTGTTGCGCCAAACTCGCCTATCGTTTGCCCCCAGTCTCGCGTGGATCTTAGAGTTATGATATATGATCAACTGTTCCCTTGTTAGCTGTAGCGATGCAAACATTTAAGGGGGGGTTAAATAGGAAACAATCAGAACGTGTTATTCCATTTAAGTGTTACCAAAAAACAATTATTTCCAAAAAAAAACAATAATGGCCTCATTAATATCGCTCATCCATCGAGCTTGACTCAGCCACGTAACTTGCTTCAGCGGCCTTTTTCTCCTAAATTCGACCACTAAACAGTTATCACCATCTCATCACTTCTACCTCGTCAGTGAGCTCAAACTCTGGGTGGTGAGCAAAGTGTAGTTCGTGGTTCTTCCACTCCACAACAGCTTCAGGAACATCTGCTAAGACATCGTTCAGCATTGTGTCGTCCGAATGCGGCAGAGCCGGGAGTGACGGATCGTAAATGTTGGGGCGAAAATTACTGTAAAGGTCTTTCAGTTCTTTTTCGGTAAACTCGCTCTCGATTTGCGACTGATCTTCCACGCGCCTTCCAGTGGAAATTTTGGCAATTTGCCGCTTGTAGTCGCGTTCCTCCAGCGTTGCCTAAAACACCAAGATTTAGGATGGAAATGATCTTTGTCGATTTTGTGTTAGGCTTGCCTGGGCAACAAGACGATAAACGTAAACGGCTTTCTCTTGACCAAGTCTGTATGTTCTGTACGTGGCCTGCTCGTCATTCGACGGGTTCGGAGACACGTCAAATATGACGACCCGACTCGCTCCCTGGAGGTTCAACCCACAGCAACCGGCTTTCGTCGACACAATTACGAGGCGAACATTGGAGGAAGATTTGTTGAAGACGTCCGCATATTGTTCACGTTCCACTGATTCTACGAATCCACTAATTGTATAGAAGTTCTCTCCCTCTTTCCAGTTCTTTATGTTCTGCAGAGTCCGTTTCAAGAGTCCAATTGTATCCAGATGTTGAGAGAAAATCAACCTAATATTGAGGGCAATCTTACATCCGAAAATCCTCATGACTCACAGTTTCTCTCCCTTCTCTTCACACTTCTTGATTAGCGATAGAACGAAGAGTAGCTTATAACTCAACTCGATAATGTACTCATCTTCGTGGCACACAAAACCGTTCTCGATGAACTTCTGGACAGACTCGTTGGGATAACCGTACTCGTCACTGTGATTCTAAAGAAGATATCTAATGGTCGTGATAACCCGTCATCAACTACCTTTGAAGCGTTGATCAAAAGGTAAGGATGGGTCCACATTCTTCTCAGTAAGTGATAATTCATCAAATAGCTGCCTTTTATTTTCTTTTCCACAAGCGACTGTACATGGTGTCCGTAGAGAGTACGCTGCTTTGCTGATAGTCGCATGAAAATAACGAAATCTCGGCGTGGAGGCATGACTGCGGGATCGTGGTGACGTCGCTGAACGCTTTCTATTGGGTTGAACTATTGAAAATTTCGCATAGCGTAGAAATCTCACAATTTCGCATTATTTACGTCCTCGGGGAAATGGATGGGCACGTTGTCAACTTACATTATGATTACCGACTTGTACAACGAATTCCTTTTGATGTAGGAGTCCTATTCTGTTTTTATCACCATTTTTTTGCCACCTCGAGATGACGAAGTTCGAAGTGATGTAGGGGTGTCCTATGGCATTAATTGTGTGGTGGACGGCGGCTGTCTTCAGCCACGTACATCGTTGGGTCTTACCTACTGAATGCACCTATTGCGGTGTTTGTCATATATCGTAACATGAGCTAATCTCAAAAAGATGAAACTGCCAAATCAAGATGTTCTCTTAACTCCAATGTTTCCAATAAGTTAAGTTACATAACAGGTGATAGAGACATGCAGCAGGTAGCTATCACTCACAGCTATCATGCTCACATAGTGACTCCACGAGGTCATTTCAACCTTAAGGAAACATAGGCCAAATGTTGAAAAAAATGACCCTTGGATTCACGAAAAGTCCGACTACCCGAGGCCGCATCTTTTCAAGTTGACCTCCATAATGGCTCTCCATGTTGATCTGAGAGGTTCGCCTTTTGCTGTTCTTATAGCACTCTCTTCGCCCTATCTTACTGTCATCTGTACTCCTTTACAGATGACGATGCCAGAGAGAACCACTCAAAATAAAAGAAAGACGTCGAACATTGGACCAAAACATTTTTCGTCCCCAAACCCCTTGCGTTCTATGAAAGAGGGATCCGGCTTTTACCCGAGAAGTGACCTGCCGTTGTTCAGTCAGAAAGTCAATAAAGCCTACATAGCGACCCTGCGAGCTCACTTCTACTTTAAAGAAAAAAGGGCCAAATGTTGAAAAAATGACACTTTAGTGCCTCAAACCTCAAATTTTTTTTCATTCACAACGGACCCTCCTAAAGTGTCCCTCGCAGATTGAAATTAAATTTGTGCAGTATGATAGGCATAGGGGTACTAGAGTACCTGAACGAGGTTAGAAAGGTGGGGGGGAAAGGTTGGTTTCCCTTTTGTTCGGTGATTCAAATTCAAAAGTGACCTACGTGAACATGTTTTTCGTTCAGCGAATGCAGTACGTACGAACGCTCGTTCATCATTTGACGCTGTTCATCGGTAGCGTCCTTGGTTTGACCTGCTTCTATATGATCACTGAATAGTTCTTTGAAGCGTTTCTCTGTGCCCAGATTTGGATATGTGAAGCCAACGCAGCAACGGTCTGCAACATCAGTGCTCTTCATAACTCAGCTTGATTCACAAGCTACTTACATTCCTCAAGATTATTCTGGAAAATCGTGCCAGTGATGCCAAGACGTCGTTCAGTTTTTGTGTTTGTGATGATCTTTGTCAGCTGCGACTTCTTGCCCTTTATGCGATGCATTTCATCGCAAAACAAAATATCCGGTCCCGGACTGACCAGATATTTGTAAAAAACTCCATCGTCGTTGTTGCTAACAAACGTTCTGTACCGATCGTATCCGAGTATGAGAACACAGGGTGTTTCGGAGTTGTACCAGTAGTGGATGGCCGATTTGTTGCTGGTAGAAACAGTGAGAACCTGAAAACCGCGATAAGCAATGAGGGCCCAACTACTGTTATTACCTGAAAAGGTCGGCTTTCTGCAGGGCACCTCAGAGTGAACTCCTTCTCCCAAGTAGATATAAGCCCAGCAGGACAGAAAACTGCGATTCGCTTGAACTTTTTCCTCAGAGTTTCATTGCGACAAATTGCCGTTATAAACGCGATCACCTGGAAGGTCTTTCCCATGCCCATGCAATGGTTAAGAATGCCTAAAGGAAAAACGGAGTCAGTTTAAGTGAATGGTCATGGATGCGTTTCACAAGTAAACGAAGTACAATTGATAAACAAAATAATGAAATTGCGAATTGCGGTGGAACCTCGAGGATCCTTAGGATATTTCCTTTCTAAAGGGTCCCTTTAGACTCGTATATGAAATCTGCTTCCTAGAGGAGTGGTTTTTAACTTTTTGAATATCCATTTCATTGCATAACATGTAATGTATTGAGTTGATCCATAGAAAATGGCGGATTTTCTGAACATCCTTTAATTTTTCAATATTTGCTGCCATGGCCAAACCAATGGGTACATTGTTGAGTACAGTTAATTCTCCCCCCGAAACTATGACTGGCGACTTGTCCATTACATTTCTCCTGATGTTGGAGGCCTATTCTGTCGTGATGACCATTTTTCTGACACCTTGAGATGGCGAAATGCGAAATGATGTGCGGGCTTCTTATGATATTCATTGTGTGATGTACAACGACTGTCTTCAATCACGTACATCGTTGTGTTTTGCCTACCGAATGCACCTATCGCTGGGGTTGTCATGCATGAGCTAATCTCAAAAAGATGGTTTTGTCGGATCACCATGCCCCGTTAACTCCAATGGTTCCAAATGGTTTTTTTACCATATAACAGATAATATAGACATACAGCAGGTAGCTATCACTCACAGCTACCATGTCCATATAGCGACTCTACGAGCTCATTTCTACTTTAAGGAAATCAAGGCCAAATGTTGAAAAAATGACCGTTGGATCCACAAAGACTACGACTAGTCGAGACCTCACATTTTCAAGTTGACCTCCACAATCGCTCTCCACTTTGAGCTGAGATGTTTGCTTTTTCCTATTATTATGGTACTCTCTTCGCTCTATCTAACTGACATTTGTGCTGACCCGTAAATGATGAAATTAGAGGAAACCACTCAGAATAAGACAAAGAGGTCGAAAATTTGACCAAAATATTTTTCGACCTCATACCCCTTGTGTTCTATGAAGAAGGGATCCAGCTTTTGTACAAGAAGTGGGCTTCAGTTCTTCAGTCAAATAGTCAATACCAGAAATGATAGGCACACATATATGTTAAGAAAGAGCTACTTAAACCATCCGCCATTTTTCATGGATCAACCCAATATAAGAAATGCCGTGTCATTTAAATAATGTGCTGATAATTGACTAAGCCAAAACTGCTTTATGGCCTACCCAAAAAGATGACCATTGTGCAAATGTCTTTTGTAAATTGCAAATGAATTTTACTGCTTTTCATGGTGAATTTAAGAGTTGCGAGTCCTGAAGCGAGTTCAAACTCATTTGGATTGCGAATTCGATCACTTTTTACTACCATAAACGATTAAAAAGTAGCACACTTCCCAGTTAAGTTTAAGCTTACCGCCATGTCCTGTGTTGCGGTCGACGTCTGCTAAAGAACCAATCAGTCTTTCGTAGATAAATTTGATCCCCTCTAGCTGATGCAGCAAAGCTTTGTTGTAATGGTGTTCATCCAAAAAAACTCCGTCATCTAACTTAAAGGACGTCGGGGTATTCTCCTTCACTTTCTTCGCATACTCAATTATGGCAAGCAATTGATCCTAGAAGCTTAAAATCAATCGAATTCAGGTGTAACTCTTACAATATCAACTGAATCTTGGCCTTGTTCTTGGCATTGCCTGAAGTGTTTGAACAGCTTCTCTTCTCTGAAAAACACAGACATTGTACACAGCTAATAAGATGCTATAACTGACAGAATGTTCTCAGCGTCAGCCATGACGAAGTGTCGAAAGTGGTTTTGCAGAACTCTGAAATTATATGATCACGTATCGTTATGTTCAAATCAATATATGAAATTGTTTGTACAAAGTTATTACGACGGTAAAGTAAGGAGAAACATATCGATGACTACTTTTCTGACCACTAAACAAGTGAAAAAAATTTTGGGTTGTAGATGATGATCATTGGATGAAGCCATGCACTGCAATAGTTCAAGTGGAGCAAAGATAATCTAGGCAGGCTGTTTGTGAAGGACGGCTGAATATCATTTGCGTCATGGTAGGAACGTTCACTGGATCGTTTAGACAGTAAAGACTACGAGCAAATGTGTCGCAGGAGGCATCGCGGGGTGTTCTTTTATGCGGCATCTTCGAGATCCGCCCCGTCCTTGTGACGTCATGACTTCTAGTCGCTACTGCGGGGCTCCAAACAGTCCTCATCTATTTCGTCTGTATGCACCCCACTAAAGCTTATCTCGCCGAAGGAGACGGGAATCACGGCCGACGACAACGCGGTCGGCTCCAAAACATAGCATGTTACAATATGTGGAATGTTATCAATGTTATCATCAGCCAAGTCAGTGTTACCAAGCAAATATCCAGTATCCAGTTTCATCTCTTGAATCAGCGACAGTGATCAACGTGTAAGACATCTATAATGGCAAAAGAGAGCAAATGTCACATCGCTTCTTCTTTCATCTGCATAGGGCACGCCATCTGAGTAGATCACAGCGATACCATCAGCATGGGCGGACTTCTAAACGGTGAAGAAGCCGATCCCGGTTGACACGTAGGACATCGAACGGTTAGATCCCCTCATCGGTGCTTGGCGGTGCAGGCGATCATACGGCGGCGAAAACTTTTTGGCCAGTTGGATGGAACTAAAGCAACCGTGATATTCCAGGTCTTCTGGACACCAAGAAAATAATCATGTGAAAATGGGACGATTTTAAGGCAGCATAGTTTTCTCGACTCAGGCATTGCCCATATGATGACATCCCGCTGTAAGTAGCGCCACAAATCGACCCAATCTGCAAATGTGTTTGCGTCTTAGCACTATCAAAAGATTCCCGGCTGCGATCATTTCAATTTCTAGGCTACTGTCAGCCATTTTTATTAATGTACTCCTATAGCGTGAGAAAGAGACGTAAACGGAGACGTCTTCTTGCGTAACCGAGCTGTAAACGGAAGCCATAAGCGATAAGCGAGCATGAGATTGGAGGTGAGCAATTAGTGTTATCAGTTAGTATCTTGGTAATCACGGGCGCCGCTAACGAAAAGGAACTAACTGCAAATCGGCATCTCTAGCAAAGGGCAGACGTGGAAAATCATCATCGAAGCGTCTGCTATCGCGGTATTCGGCGTTGCTGCGAGACGTGAAGTGCGCCGCCACCGACCAGTCCGGCATCGATGGCACGCCAGGAGTGAATCCGGCTATAAGTGATCCTCTGTTGTCTACTTTCGGTGTCAAACAAGGCGCAATACGTTTGAATTAATGAAATTTTCGGGTTATTATTCATGGAATAAGAGTTAACACAAAAAGGTGGTGGAAGTTAGGGAAGTGCGGCAGACGACTGGGACGCGGCGGCTGGATCGTGGCTCCTTCTTGTGAGGGTGCGAATTCGCTCACAGCTGCGTTTGGAAAACATTAAAGGAATAAGGGCTACAACTTGCTAAAAAAAAGCGACAATCCCGTAGTGTCGGCGCTTCGCCTCGCCTTCCAGTGATTCGCACAAGTAGTAGCACTTGTCGTCATTACTGAGCGACGTGCGATTGACGCGTTATTCGAAGTCGCGAGAAAGTGATCAAATGCCGCAACGTCTCCTTTGAACGTGGGCAGAGGGACCGGCTTCAAGTGAAGCGCGGATGAGGTGTTTTGCGGACATGGCGAAGGTGCCCTTGTTGGGTGGGCTGGGCCACTGCCATTGGTGATGGGCTGGGTGACTCGCTTCTGGATTGGTACCCGTCCCAGAGCGCTTGCTGCGCTTGGAGCTCGAGGGAGCGATGCTCCAGGTGATCGAGCAAGTTGTTGGCCGAACTTTTGTGATCCTCTGCGAGGTTCCAGTAGAAGTCGTGGGTTCTCTCTTTGTCGGCCATCTGGCTGTCTGAGAAGCCCATCAACGACTGCTGATACCCTGCGAACGCACCTTCCAGGCGCTCGAGTGAGGCTCGGATGGTGGCTTTCGCCTTTGCGATCAACAGAGCGTGATCAGTGATGTAGCAGATGCACTTTCCCCCATCTTCGGGGAAAGTGCACGGTGTTGTGACTACGGTCTCCGCATTTGTGATACTCGCGGCGACCGCTTTGGTCGCCTTTGTGATGGTGACGCGAGGGCCGCGAGCAGAGATGTTATTCGACTCTCGAAATTTCGAGCAATTTCTTCGATCTTTCGATCTCGATTCCGATCTCGAGACTCACGATTAAGTACGATTAACATAAGACACGAAATATAAAGCGGCACGGAATCACTAGGGGACGGCACGGGTGGAGATGAGGACGACATGGACGGAGACGACTTGAGAGCGCGGCCGCTGATCGTCCTTCAAATGGTTCAACTGGCGGCGGGGGAACGATGATCGTCGGCGGAGACGGAGATGCGTCGATGTTGTGGCTTCTCCTTCGCGCGACGGGCCGCTTGTCGTCGACATGACCAAATCTGTCGACGGCAATGGCCTCTGAAATCCAGGAGGAAGAAAAGTGGGTCGTCTGGAGGCGACAATGCTCGTGATTTTTCTCGTGATTTCTGTCTTAGGCTTATCTGCTTCACTTGTCTTAATCTGAAAGGAAAGGGAATATGTAAAATAATCGTAGGGTGAATCAACTACGAAATCCAGTTACACTGTATTGTTAATAGGCCAGAAAGTTCTAATACCCACCTCAAAAATTCCAAGATACTTGTTGTCTTTAGGCAGCCATTTCGCGAACTCGTTATTCCAGTGCGTTAGCACATTCTTTGGAAACAGGACAGAAAGGCAATTGCTGTTAATGTTTTCCCGGTTCCCAGGTCGAAATCCAGCAAAGCTACAATTATTGTCGTCTTCCGTTTGTGACGATAATATGGGATGTACCTCCGGTTTCCTTTTCCATGAGCAACTCGTAAGCAAAGAGTGCACCCTTGATTTGATTAGGGTTCATGACCCGAGCTAAATCTGGGTGTACGGTATTCCTTTGACCATCACCGAGAGGGGCACTAGGCGCAGCTTTCACAAGGCGAGTCGGTAAAACAGGTTTGACGTCGATTTCGAGTGCTTTCTCTTTAACCCACCGATTGTGAAAGACGGTATCTATTGGGCTGGGGAATTAGTTCGTGCGGTTTTTTTCAATCTGTAGTTTTTAGTATTTTTTGTTGTTCTGTCGCAGATTGTAGCATACCGTTTGGAAGAGCTATCACAGTATGACCATAAAAAAAATCTCCATCGTCGTTGTTGCTAACAAGCGTTCTGTACAGTTCGTATCCAATTATGAGAACACAGGGTGTTTCGGAATTGTACCAGCTACCGATGAACAATTTGTTGCTGGTAGAAACAGTGAGATTTTCACTGTTTCTACCAGGTCTTTCATTTGTGCCCCCAGCGATCGGTCGGGTCGTCCGCTCGCTCTCTCTGACGCTGTCTGAGCCGATTGAGTTGAGTGAGCGGTCGTTCTCGGCCGTCGTTGTCGGCGCAATGATCGCCCCGGCTCCCAGAAGGCCTGGAACACCAGGGAGCCGTAGTTCCACCGTCTTGCCAAGAAGCCCGTCACTGCCGCCCGACTCCACTCGCGCCGCCAGAGAAGCCGAAGAACCGCCACAATTCCGAAGTCCGCGTCGCCAGCTGCCCTGATGGTTCCCGGTTCGCCTGTTGTGCTCCGACAACGCGTTTCGCCTGCATGCCTGTTCTTCACGCGGAAGCTGCCGAAGAAGCTCCTCAACTCCGACGTCCGCGCCGCCATCTGAGCTGAAGATGGGTTTGCTGTGCTCCACCGTCTCCGGGGTCAACTCTTCGCCTCTCTGATGCCCGCGCACACTAATGGGATCGCCGTGCTCTACTCTGATGTGCCGAAGTCAGAAGAAGACCGGCGACTACGGAGTGATAATGTGTTTCTTGTGCATATATATGACGTCTCGCAAGGCGTAAGCCTTTGATACGAGAAATAAACTCGTAAACTCGTAAATAAACTCGTAAACTCGTAGAAACAGTGAGAACCTGAAAACCGCGATAAGCAATGAGGGCCCAACTAGTTGATGTAGTTGATGACGGGTTATCACGACCATTAGATATCTTCTTTAGAATCACAGTGACGAGTACGGTTATCCCAACGAGTCTGTCCAGAAGTTCATCGAGAACGGTTTTGTGTGCCACGAAGATGAGTACATTATCGAGTTGAGTTATAAGCTACTCTTCGTTCTATCGCTAATCAAGAAGTGTGAAGAGAAGGGAGAGAAACTGTGAGTCATGAGGATTTTCGGATGTAAGATTGCCCTCAATATTAGGTTGATTTTCTCTCAACATCTGGATACAATTGGACTCTTGAAACGGACTCTGCAGAACATAAAGAACTGGAAAGAGGGAGAGAACTTCTATACAATTAGTGGATTCGTAGAATCAGTGGAACGTGAACAATATGCGGACGTCTTCAACAAATCTTCCTCCAATGTTCGCCTCGTAATTGTGTCGACGAAAGCCGGTTGCTGTGGGTTGAACCTCCAGGGAGCGAGTCGGGTCGTCATATTTGACGTGTCTCCGAACCCGTCGAATGACGAGCAGGCCACGTACAGAACATACAGACTTGGTCAAGAGAAAGCCGTTTACGTTTATCGTCTTGTTGCCCAGGCAAGCCTAACACAAAATCGACAAAGATCATTTCCATCCTAAATCTTGGTGTTTTAGGCAACGCTGGAGGAACGCGACTACAAGCGGCAAATTGCCAAAATTTCCACTGGAAGGCGCGTGGAAGATCAGTCGCAAATCGAGAGCGAGTTTACCGAAAAAGAACTGAAAGACCTTTACAGTAATTTTCGCCCCAACATTTACGATCCGTCACTCCCGGCTCTGCCGCATTCGGACGACACAATGCTGAACGATGTCTTAGCAGATGTTCCTGAAGCTGTTGTGGAGTGGAAGAACCACGAACTACACTTTGCTCACCACCCAGAGTTTGAGCTCACTGACGAGGTAGAAGTGATGAGATGGTGATAACTGTTTAGTGGTCGAATTTAGGAGAAAAAGGCCGCTGAAGCAAGTTACGTGGCTGAGTCAAGCTCGATGGATGAGCGATATTAATGAGGCCATTATTGTTTTTTTTTGGAAATAATTGTTTTTTGGTAACACTTAAATGGAATAACACGTTCTGATTGTTTCCTATTTAACCCCCCCTTAAATGTTTGCATCGCTACAGCTAACAAGGGAACAGTTGATCATATATCATAACTCTAAGATCCACGCGAGACTGGGGGCAAACGATAGGCGAGTTTGGCGCAACAACTCTTGTTGTCAATATGGCACAGTGGGTACGGCACCTGCCTATCATGTTTGAAGTCACCGGTTCGAATCCCCCTCTGCTCTTTCTATTTCATCCAACTTCACAACGCATGAAAGGCGAAAAAAATAACATTCTTATGCAGAAATAACTATTCAGAGTGATGCTCATTGATAACAAAGTGATCAAGGCAAAAAATATTTCGCACATCGGACACTAGCAACTTGGTCGCAGTGGCATTTGCTGACACTTCTAAATTCGAAACAAAACTTCTCTGGGACCTCAAAGCGTAGTGGTTTGTTTGGCGCGGCTCGTATGGCCGGCTCGTACCACCCGCCTCGGCTCGGCTCACGAAATCAGAATCGGCTCCGGCTCAGCTCGTGCGGCTACGAGCCAAACCCGAGCCGGCTTCCGGCCGCCCTAATATACTAGGCAAATTTTCGACCGTTCGCGGGGACAAAGAAACGACCGGATTCCCGGCATCGGACATCTTGTGGTCAGCGGTAGTGGGACTACGGCTACCGGGTGTCCCAATTCCCTCTGGAAGCCGGAACACTCACACATGCCACAGGGTTTGCCGTCTGACCAACCAGAGACTCAGAGAGCGAATGGAGGACCGACCGCTCGCCACCGATCGGAAGGATGGTGTTTTTCACTGTTCATCGATAAAGTTGGGAGACTCATCGAATCGAAACTTTATTTGAACACCATGAAACGGAAACGGAAAACAATTAAACACATATTTATGAGAATGTTAAGCATTGTCGTAATCAAGCCATACCAGTATCAAGATACAACCGACGGGTGTTATAGTCAAAATTGCACGTAAAATCAAGCCCATTTTCCTTGGTCCATCGAACAACAAGCCGCCTTCCGTGTTCTTTAAATGCTCCTTCAGTTCTTATGATGTTTTCCGGAAAGGCAAGAGCAAGCACTTCCTCTTGAGTGACACCAATGCGTCCAGTTACATGGAGCTCCTTTTCCGTCTGCTCCCACGCGTCAAAGGCAGCTTTTAGTAATTTCATTTCAAGCTCGTGGTAAATGGTGATTCCAACTATATTCCGAGCAAGCAATTGAATGAGGTGATATTTGAGTTCCATGGTGTATGGCTCGGTCGGCACAACCTGCAGCGTAAGAAACTTCAAAGCGGAATTGTTCTGCACTTGCGCTTCCATAAATTCTTCCATTTGTGCACAATAACGCGGAACTTTTAGCTGCAAATGACCAAAAGCCACATACTTCTGGAAGATGTCCAGGTATTCAGAAGCGTCATATGTGCTGTGTATCCAAATTTGAAAGCTGCAGCAATGAAGAGACTGACGATTTAAGAAAGGGATGAGTTTTTGCGAGATGTCTTCCTTTGAAACTTCGAACGAAGTTTCATCGTCAACACCGGCGCCGACTTCCACTGACATCACTCTGATCCAACGCCGATCCATGGCCACAAGTTGGTCGATCGAAATTGGACCTTCTTCTTCGTCTGCACGATCCCAGTCTTGAAGATTGCACATCCATTGTTCGCCGTCCTTCCAAATGTCGATACTGAATCTCCAGATCTTTTCGGCACACGTCCTGGCGGCTTCTCTCCACAGAGCCGTCAACAAATCGGCGTACTCTCTGTACGCTGCTCGCGTCGCGTCGATACGACCGAAGACGTCTTCGCAGAATTCATACGGAACGGAGTCCATACGAGGAGGTACCTGAATGCATTGAATATGTAGGGTCTCGGAATGGACATCACCTGCAGCGGTGTTTATTAATTGAAGAACTGGAAACAAACAGCGCCAGCGCAAACACGAATCAAGAGGGCGAAAATGCGAGAATTGGAGATGGCAAGTTGAAAACGTGGCCCTTCAATATCCCCGACCTGAACCCTCAGGACAGTGCCATTTGACAGTTTTGTGAAACGTTTCAAAGCCTTTTTTCCTTGATTGTTCCTCTAATTAGATTCTGTTCCTCTTCCGCAGAGAGGGTAAATTCCGCGGTCGAATTACGCGAAATGATTCTGGATCGCCTCAATTCTCGTGTTTCTGTCACTATATCTCGACTGATTTTATTGTGTTTTCAGATTTAAATGAATCAAGTTGTTATCTGGGGGATCTCCGAAAGGCAGCGCCGCATTGCACTCTTCGAGAGTGTCATCCACAGTGGAGTTACCTTTGAATTCCGAAAAGACGTTGTCAACAAAGATGGATCGGTGAAGTTGAGATGTACTCCCTGCGAGAAGGCAAATCGTAACCGGAAGGCCAATGGGGACCATTTTGAACGTTGAGCACATGCGAAGACTAGCACTTTTGAAGATGGCGCTGTCTGGATCACAGACCCCGATTCAAACCACGGCTGCATCCGACACATGAACATTGAAATCGAGACCGAAAAAGTTGCTGCTCGTCAAACATACCTGTAAGCAATGCCGAACTTGCTCATTTTATGGACTATCGATTTAGGGTTACATCTCAGGCTCTTGAAAGCGATCCACGAACGGCGTCAGTGGCCCACCAACAAGCATTACGCGTTGTCTCTGCTAACGCTAGAAGCGAGGAGGAAGCCCATAACGTGAGACTAAACTTCCCGAGTAAGCGGACAGCAAGAAGAACATACCAAAACCACGCGGGTAAGGCATACCCGAAGTCGGATTCCGGAAAGATTCCCGAATGCTTCAAGGTACGCACATATTTACTATTGAGTCCTGTCAGTGCGTTTCTTGCAGACTGTTTTAAGTCCAGCGGTGGGTCACCTTGAACAAACAGAGAATCAATGGCTTCTACATTCGGAAGAAGACTACTCAGTACACATCTTCTGTGACGCCCAAGCTCTGCGTAACCTATGGCGGTCAGATTGCATCGTGCTCGACGGCAACTATACAGGGTGATCGGAAAGTTCTGCAACGCGAAAAACACAATTTTTCTCAAACAAAATCATTTTACTTCCAAAAACGAAGTTTGAGGGTTTTGCAAATCTCGGGATTCGAGCTTCCGCCGCAATGGAGCTCAACGATCGCGGAACGCACACTTTCGGAGACCATTTTTACTCTGAATAACAGCAAATACAGCATAATTAACAGCGAATATAGCGTAAAAAGAGTCGCGCAACACGAATATAACAAGCAACACGCGCAAAAACTCCGAAAAATTACGAAAATTACGAAAACAAAAAATGTTGCAGAACTTTCCGATCACCCTGTAAGTACGCCCCGCCAAGTTACCAGCAGGTTTACAGCTTTTTGTCCGTTTTTAACGACCTGCCCGAACGGAGTGAAGGGATTCACTCCGGGTTCGCACTCATGCAGCGGTTCGCATAATCGGGAATGGTAGAGCGCTGCATGAGTGCGAACCCGGAGTGAATCCCTTCACTGCTATACGCTCTACGCAGCGCTCTACGCTCTACTCTACCGCTCTACCATCTACCATTCCCGATTACGTCAAGGTGTTTGAAAATATACGTGAATTTGCGGTAGCGTCTGTCTTCCCCGGGATTTGCAAGACGAATACATTTTGCACAAGATCCATCAACTTCAACAAGACCCAGAACTTTGGGAAGACGTGAAAGTACGCGAGTTCGCTGGGTACATAACGTAAGGGCGTGTTAAGTTACTTAGCTGATACAGGCGTTGATTTCAGCTCGTACTGGATGCCTCTCATTCCATATATAAGCTACGGACCAATCTACGATGGGCCGACCACTACAAACCACGTTGAAGGCTTCCATCGGCGTTTCCATGAGATTTTCGGCTCACAACACCCGCCAGTTAACGTATTTCTCCATCACTTCCGTCTATTCGCCTTGGAAAATTTCACCGAAGGGCACCAGCTTCAAGAAGGACACCGACTTATAGCGCGTCGCCGTAAAATTGACATCGAGAAGAGCATCAAGGCTGGACATGCTGCAATGATCCTGGAAGCTCACTTAATGGATTCACCATCTGCATCTTCAACGGTAAGGCTAGTTATGTGTTTGTAATCTCGCTTGTTTAGTTTGTTGATAGGTTCTGTCGCTATCACGCTTATCTCGCCTTGCCGAAGCGGCGTTTGGAACAGATACATGACGGCGTTCTTGAGTTACATGGATTCACTGAGGAAAACGAACGTCAAGTCCATTCTGAGACAGAAGAAGATGATTCCGATGAAGACGAAAGTACAGAAGAAGATGATTCCGATGAAGACGAAGGCTTCAATGGTAGGGTTTTATCAAAACGACTTACATACGGCACATTTTCAGAAGGACCTTTAGAAGACGATAACTTTGAGGGTGTTGCTGTCGACAGTGCTCTAGCTCCTGTACAGGTCACACAGTCTTCTTCAAACATTGCGCCGTATTTGGAGGAGGCGGCTCTGAGCTGGAATATTTCCGTTGTCTCGTTCCCTGAATTATTCATAGCGCCTTCCGATCTGTTTTCCGACGATGTAGCTCACGATGATTCGCTCTTCCATTACTGACAACTTCCATTTTGTTACACTGTTTTCACTGTTATTTGATAAACCTGCTACTTCCACTGTTTAATTGCGAAAATTTGCGAAATCTTTGACGTTTACCTGATAATCCGCGGAATTTACCCACTCCGCGGAATTTACCCACTCCGCGGAATTTACCCACTCCGCGGAATTTACCCACTCCGCGGAATTTACCCACTCCGCGGAATTTACCCACTCCGCGGAATTTACCCACTCCGCGGAATTTACCATCCGCGGAATTTACCATCCGCGGAATTTACCATCCGCGGAGTTTACCATCCGCGGAGTTTTCCCATAATCGAACAGCTTCAGTGGCGCACAACAAGACCGATTTGCGCCACTCGTTTGGAGGTCTAAAATAGAACTGCTTCTTCACTTTCCGACGTAGCGATTTGCTATACACCAACCGTGTCTTATCCGGGCGTCCATGCAGCAAGTACTCCATGCGAATCTCATTATGGTGCAAAACCCCGCATCGCGGAAACAAAATTCGCTGCTCTCGAACCTTACACCAGGAAGAAAGAGGGAGCTACAGTACGCCGCCGCTGACTCTTCAAGCATATCGTGCTGGGACCAGCACATCGCCTCGAAACCCGTAGTAAATCACATGCCCCGCCTAAGGTCTATTTCTTGGAAGCTAATGGGTTTCGCGAGAAACCGACTTCACCATCGTTTTCGGCGACCCCGAAAATGGGGGGGGGGGGGTAGAAAAATTTTCAGATTTTTTAAAAAACTTTTTGTTCGCCATGACCGTGTCCCTTTAATATGTTGAATGAGGGACATTCTATAAGACCGAAATCAGCCAGTTCTCCACTGAAACATCGATCGAACACAGAAGCAACCATGTCGAAGTCCAATTGTAGATTGAAATTTGTTATATCGAGCTTGCGAAATTCCGTCGAGAAGTTTATTAAAATTCTTCGTCGTGGCCACGAGCACTTTGTCGCCTTTACTCACTTTTCAATACATTCAATATTCAATATTTCCAAACATTCAATAGGGTGGTAGGAGATCGTGTCTTTGGTCCGCTCCAAGATAGGGTAACTTCGTGGGTCGACGGAACGTCCGTATCTTTTCATGTAGTATTCGTCTACGGTTGCTTCGTGATCCTTCACACAGCAAGTAAAATGAAGAAGAAACACCCTTCATAAATCTATATGAATTTACCGGACCATTGACGCTCAGCGAGTCCTTCAGTTCGAAAGAGAAAATACTTCTGCCTCAGATGCTTCCCTCTAACAAAGGAACATTTTAAGGTGCCCCCAGCCGATTCGATTGAAATTTTGTGCACTGGTAGTACTCGAGCAGTGTATTAATCCTGCAAAATATTAGCGGCCCATGGGCAATTGGCAGGGTGTAAAATGCAGTTTTAAAATCGTGCCGCTGGGTTATATTGAGTTTAGCCCCCATACGACAAGTTGTCAGATGGCAAACCCTGTGGCATGTATGAGTTCATGGACACCCGGAAGCCGTAGTCCCACCACCGCTGACCACAAGATGAACAGGGACAACTCGGAACACGGACTCATCTCTTCGAAGCAGGGGCGAGCCCCGAAGCTACCCCAGTGGTCCAAACGCCCGCGAAGAAGATGTTCCACCGGCATTTCCGCCATTTTGCTGATTCCCAGATGCCCCATGAAGCGCGCCGTCTACGACCGGTTCGACACTAAAGTGGAATCTCGCCAATAGTGTCTCTCGAGAACAGCTCTCGAGAACGTGGTGGTCGGACGGATACCTCTTTATCAGATTTGCTTATAGTAGTGTACTTGACGTGCACAAAGATAGACGCGTGTAGCTGGCTAGATCACGCTTACAACGATCATATAGCTGTTTTACGAAACTAGTTCAGTTGAGCGCTCTCAGCCTACATCCGTCTAAAAAGAAAGGCATATTTAACAAGAAGCCGTATTGATTTGAATGGAACGTTGGAATGTAAGCCGAACCACATCTCGCCAAGAAGAACGTCACTGTCATGAATCGTAAATAAAAAACTGCATGTCCTAAATAGTTAGTTAGTCCAAATTTTTGAGGCAAAAGAATTGCGATGCTGTGATTATTTTCGTACTTTGCGATGCATTTTTGCATGCTAAATTCTTCATATAAGGGCGAAATGCAACGTTCTCTTCAAGCAACTGATAAGCTATGAACGCCCTACCCCTGAACTTCTACGACGGAGTCATTCAACGACTCACCGGATTTGAATTCGAATATCTCCAGCTCTGCTCAGGATACTGGTCATCTACAGCGGAAAGTCATTTGCACAAGCGTCGCGAACTGCTTGTCAAGTTACTATCGAACTGTGAAGGCACTAAAGTCGTGGTCAAGCTTAAATATCAGGGAAGAGAAATTCCTTTAAAGTTAGACTTCAAGTATGACCGAATCTGGGGCATTCAGTTTGCTTCATACAGCGGTCTAGACGAAACGGTTGCAGAAACACTGGACCGATTCCAGGAGAAAACACTGCCGATTATTCAGTCAATCGCTTCAGAGTGTATTCTGGTTGATTATTTTAATAAGAATGAGCCCCACCTAAAAAAAGTATGCGACATCATCTATGATGGACTAAAGGAATGCCATGGCCTGCGGTCCATCAAGGCCGGTAACTACGGAGAAAAGTGCCACGAGTTGATAAGACGCCAGATCGAACTCGGCAATTTGGAAAGATTGAGTTTATCACGACACACTGTATGGCCAGCAAACTACCAAGACTTGTTGAACGTTTTCGTGAAATCACCGAAATTTTGCGAACTTTCTATAATAGAAACCAATCTGAGATTGGATTTAGAGGTCGTTACTTATGTATTCGGTCGCTTCTTCGCCGGTGAACCGACTTATTTCAGTCTTACAGGAACTCCCTCATTTCCCTTGGATGACTTGAGATCTCTATACCCGAAATCCGCGGTGATTCCTGACGACTGGCCCTCTGTAGGATCAACTGCGGTTTGGGAGCTACCTGAGAGAAAGGTGCAGTTAACGGTCGTTATAGGTGTCAGTGTGCAAATACAGGTATGTTATCAATAATTCCACAATACCTGTGCCGTTGATTTATTCCCTTCGATAAAGTTTTCCGTTTTTTTATGTCATTCTGAAAAGCGCGGGTCTTCCATTTTTGTTCCCAGTAGTAGTTTGGGTCGTCCACTTGCTGTCTCGTTCAGTCGGATGAGTTGACTGAGCGGTTGTTCTCGGTCATCGTTGTTGGCGCAATGATCGCCCCGTTCCAATCGCCCGTGGATGGCGTGGAACATAAGCCACCGTCTCATCAATTTGCTAACCACTACCGCCCGACTTCACCCGCGCCTCACAAGGGAAGGACCCGAAGTGTGACAATCGGATTTCGCTGAAAATTTGTTGGCGTATAGCGTAGCCCGGGACTAAGAAAACACACATAGTTTGATCGGTTGGAAATTACACCAAGGTACCTAAAAGAAGTCTTTTTAACGGACTGATTGGCATGAGAATTGAGAAGAGGGTGAGAATTGGCAGAAGCTGACAGCCGATTAGCGGAACGTCTAGGAGGAGATGGCCAAGAAGGAGCAAGAGAACCAGAAGGCGAAGTACCCACAAGCGGATGGCCAGGGATAATACGCGGGGCACAAGCAGAGACAACAGAGGGATCGACAGTGACCAGCTTGAAATCGGTTGGACAGTGGAATGGTTTATTTCCCCCGTGATCTATTTTAAATACACAAAACTTGGAAACATAGACAGAGGCGGGGAAGATCTGCCGCGGGACTTTGGGCCGATGTCGATGACATCTTCTAGTTTCTCGCCGTTCGGCGACAGCTCCTATTGTGAGCGGTTATTTTGTCTTGACTGTGTTATCATTTATTGTCATTCATGCTAAGTGTGAATGTTTAATTTGTCCTCTCGGACTATTCATGTCTATGAACAGACCTGTATTCCTATTTTTCTTGATGTTTGACTCCACTGGTTAACCTTCAACTGGATCCCTCTGTTGTCTCTGCTTGTTGCCCGCGTATTATCCCTGGCCATCCGCTTGGGGGTACTTTGGGGGTACTAGGAGGCGAAGTGGTCTCAAAGAACGGCTTTACGGTATATATCTGTAGACTACGATGAAATGAAACGACTATGTGGAAGACCTCGCGTTAGATGGGAGGACTCTCTGAAGATATTACCAGGCTGTTGGCAAGAAGCTTCGAATAACGAGTGGTTGTCATACAGGGTTATCGGAAAGTTCTGCAACATTTTTTGCAATGCTAATTTTCGCAATTTTTCGGAGTTTTTGCGCGTGTTTCTCGTTATATTCGTGTTGCGCGACTCTTTTTACCCCTATATTCGCTGTCAATAATGCTGTATTAGCTGTTATTCAGGGTAAAAATGGTTTCCGAAAGTGTGCGTTGCGCGATCGTTGAGCTCCATTGCGGCGGAAGCGGCGAAAATTGTGTTTTTCATGTTGCAGAACTTTCCGATAACCCTGTATTGTGAACGCTACATTCGAAGTTAAGAGCTAATAATTGTAAACGAAACGGAGTGTGGAAAAACGGATAGAGCCTCGCTCTCTGACCGCCCTTAAACTGCACGCACTCGTAGTTCGTAGACGGATTTGTTGACGAGCTTTGTGAAAGTTTCCGTCGGCTCCAGGTGAATCGGATCCTGCATGGCGCTGATTGCCTTGTGAGCGGCTTCATCGATCGTCTCTTCTTTGATCCTTGAGTCAAAAGTGTAGTCGTTTGCCCAGTCGGGGCATTTGCAGGGCGGGCCACATGGTGATTTGCTAACTTCGGGGTCGTCCAACGGATGTGTTGATCTCCACAGTCAAGCTTCATCCAGCAGGTACGATTCTTGCTCTCTGATTGTAGAACGACATAGCCTTCTGACACGCATGCTTCGTGGTAGATCGGGGTCGAGTTGATACCACATTTGTCGATGTGGGTCGTGTGAGCTGATGGGAGGCAGGAGATGATGACGACGATCGTGAGCACGAAGAAGCTGATCTTGTTTCGGGATCGGAGGTTGTAGGTGATCTGCAGTTGTTTTGTCTCAATAAATTTGGACTAACTAACTATTGGGCTGGAGCGTTGAAAATGGGCCACTTGGTAAATATTCATTTTTTTCGCTACGTTTACATTTGTGGCGAAATAGATGGGTGCGTTGTAGAGTACAGTGAACTCTCATCCCACCTATGATTCGACACTTGTCCATTGCATGCCTCTTAATGTTAGAGGTCTATTCAGTTTTGATGGTCATTTTTTGACACCTCCAGATGACAAAAATGCGAAAAATGATGACCAGCTTTCCAGCTTGCGACTTGCCAAATCGTGAACGGTCATCAAGCGAGTGAGTGTCGTACAGGGTGGCCCAAAAAGAAATTTAGGCAGAAGACCTAGGTAATCCTAGGGTGGGACCGGCTACGAGGACATTAGGATGCAAGATCAGTTATTGACGCCTGTTATGCACGCAGATGTCGCAATTTGTTCGCGATGAACTATTGGACTCTGGACGCTCGGACTGACAACTATAGAAAGCTGAAGACGACTGTACTGTCGTCAGAGCAGCTGTTTGATTTCGACCGGTCTCACCTTATGATGCCCAAGAAAATGGCATTCTAGACTTCCATCTAAAAATTCCAGACTTATGTCTAGGTACCCTGTATATTTTTACTGTTCACTGTTTCGCTGATCGCTTCTAGTGTTGGGAGCACTGTCGTGACGGCCGAAGTTCTATTTCTTGAGGTTAGCTGAGCATTTTTAGTGCGAGCTTAAACTAAACTCTCTGGAAAGCGCGAATCCCTTGAGAGCGGTGGAATTCGATGTATAGACTTGCTGATGTTTAGACAGACAAAGGATTGAAGGCGCTAAAGACAAAAAAAAACCAAAAAATCAGTGAAACTAATTGAGGTTACATAGCGATGGCTACTCGGTGCTGTTTGTGCTCGATCAAGCGTCGTTTGCGGCCCCGTGGCGACGTAAATGATACACTTCAAACCCTGATCGGTCTGTCTGGGTGCTGCCTTTTAGTATCTTGTGAATTAACATCTCGGTTGTTTCCTAGTCTTCTACTGACTGTGAGTTCTGAGACATCTGAGACAGAAAATGCTCTTCAGCACATCATCTCAACGAGACAAATGCGATTCGGTCTTACCACGAAGTCAAATACGGTTTGCCTCACTGCGCTGGCGCGCGTGTCGTGAATTGCTGCAGATCTTTTGTCATTGATAGCTCTTTTGAACGCATTTTTTTTGCATGATGGTCGCTGCCCTGGTTCCCCTAATGATCCACAGATTGTTACATATCTCCACCACTTTTTCTCCACCACGAGCGCGTGTTGTGAATTTTTGCTCTTGAAGCTCTTTTGAGCGAATATTTTTTGTACGATGGTTCTTTTTGGTTCCGATTAACCCCGATAGTTTGTGCCATCTGCTTCTTTCGTTAATTATCGCTCGTTTCAGGACCCTCATGCACCACTCCAGCTCTTCTTCAAGGGGTGGCTCATCTCCTAAGCTTGAAAATGCCATGGTAAATGCTTACAAAGAAAGGGTAGGACTGAGGAATGCACCTACGGAAAACTGGATATTTTCGTTTCAGATTACCGAATATGAAAGTGACATTGAGAAGCTGTGGAAGGAGCTGGAAGAAGCAAAAGCGGAATTGGCCAAACGCGATGACGAAGAAAAAGATTGGCTCTCAAAGGAACGAGGTTATGAAATGAGAATTTCGACGCTGAAGAGTACTAATCACGAAATCATCGGTATGGGCGAGGCGCTACAAGACGAGTGCAAGAAGCTGATGGGTAAAGTCGCCGAACGCGATAAAACCATCGACCAGAAAAATACCGCCATAGAAGTAGGACGATTATGCTTTCGCATCTATAACTTCACCGACGATTTAGCGTCTGCGTGAGAAAAAAAGCTGATCTGGAACAGCAGAATTCACGCCTGTCAACCGAAGTCGAATCCTTGCGTCAAAGTTTGAAGACCGCTAAGGCCATAGCGTCTAAAATTGATCCCTTGCGGTCACAGCTAGAAAATGTGAAGGTAAGTACAAACTGGTGCAAATCCACTGTAATTCATATCATTGTAGTCCGAAAACGACGAGTTGAAGGATATGCTGGCTTTGTGCACCTCGGCAGCCGCTGAACGGGATGCCGAAAGGCGCGTGAACAAACTTTTGACGGACACTTGCAAGTTGCTGCAGTCAGAAGTGAGCTCTGCGAATGCCATCCTGTCAGAGAAAACTGCGAAAAGAGAACAGGTATTGCGTAGAAGTGACTTGACATTGACTAGAAAGTATCTTTGTAGGCTCTTCAGCGAGTGGCGGCACTGAAGGCAGAACTTATGGATCAGAAAGACGAAATGGGTGTGCTGGTTCAAGGCGTCAGAGAACTTGTGCAAAAAGCTCTTTCGCGTGAAGTTATGCACTGCTATATTTATGATGTGATTACCGTCTCGTACTGTGCTTCTAGGCGTCATAAAGAATTTCTCATTATTGCAGTAAGGCTTGGATACATTGATGTTTCAGGCAACGTGGATTGCTCGCCAATAAAGAGGAAGCTGATGCTCAGATGACCTCTGTAAGGCATTGACGTACTTTTTGGAGTAACCCGCTCTTTAGAAAGGTGCTCAAATCCAAAATCCCCATCAAAGAAACCACACAGACACTCAACTAAGGTTTGCATAGTATTAGATATTATCACGGCATCTTGTGGGTCGGAAGAGGAATGTAAAACCGCTGGGGCAAAACCGCTAGCTCCGAGGGACTTTTCGAAAACTTTGTACGAAAATATAGCGTTTACATATCCATTTATGAGATCAGATCCAAACTGATATCAGCTGAGTTACCGGATTAACATCGCTATTAACAGTATATAAGGAGTTAATCGTCATATTCGCATCTTTCGAAAGTTTAAGATGTTAAATCACCTTTTCGTGGCTATAGATGAGAGCGTCGGCCATCTTCAACAATCGATTAGGGCATTGCACAAGCGAATGTCCGACTTCTTAAGTCGAATGGAACAGGATTCCGACTCAGAATCAGAATGCTCTGACTCAGATGAATCGATGGAAAGCGATGCTCTTCCCGTTAAGAAGCCTAGGAGAACTATTTGGAAGTGTAGAGAATGTGAAACGACCATCCGAGGTCAACAGGCTCATCGACTCTACCACGTGTCCGGCCATGAGAATCTCAAAGTGGAATGTCCTCTCGACGAATGCGATATGTTGATGGCCATAACGAGCGTTTCGGCCCAGCTACTAAACACCCACAACAAGACAATCGGATCTCTAAGACTGGAAGAGAAAGACCCACGCGATAGAGATCGAAAGGAATGTCTCCGGAAGGCTTCCGGAGCCGAAGGGAAGTACTTCACTCTTGGAGGCTTCGTGGAGGGGATAGAAGAACAAAAGGACCCTTCCAAGTGCAAGAAGTGTGGGGAAGAGCTCGGCACCTCGCAGGGCAAAAGAGATCACATCGCCGTGCATCTAAAGCTTAAAATTCCTTGTCCTGTTGGGCGGTGCGATCAATTGTGCCACTGGAGTGGACTGGCAAGGCATCTGAAGAGGATTCACAAGAAGAAAATTTCCAGTTTGGACAAACACGAGCAAAAGCGGTTGGAGGAAGCGAGGGAAGCTTACAAGGCAGGAGTAACGAAGGCGAAGAAACGGTTCTTCTCTTGAGTCCTACTGTAAATGAACGGCACAAATAAAAGTCCATATTACTCGATTCAAACTCGAACAGGTGTCATTTTGATCAAACGAACAAGACCAGCAAATGAAATAACAAAATCTGGACTGGGTCCTGGCACGATTTCTTGCGGTCGTTTTCGCGGCGACGTCGAATTGGAATGAGATGATTCACTGATGGTTTCTCTTTTTTTGTCATCTCCATGAGTATCCATATGTGAGACCGTTCGGTTTCTTTCGTTTCTCATTTTACGACGACCGGTCTCACCTTAGGATGCCAGCCGAAATGACATTCCAGATGTTCCAGACTACTGTCTAGACGCCTTTTTTGGACCACCCTACATGTCTCGCAGTCTATTGTTCCCTTGAACTGAACGCTTTTTGAAACAGACATCGTCTCTGTCTCGTATCGGGTGTCTATTTACTTCTTTTGAACGCGTCGTGTTCCCGTGGGACTAACTCATGATTTTTGCATGATGATAGTGGCTATAGTTTATGTAATATCAGATAATGTGGTTGTAGCAATATTAGAGTAAAGGCATAGTGCCGTAGGCTCAACCGAGTTTGAACGAATTGTGAAACGCCTGAAAACACTGTGAAACGCGATTCAGCGCAGTAATACTCAGCGTTGTGTAGATCTCCCATTTCCGAAAATCGCTTCGCTCTGTTCGAAGTTCGTTCCCCTCTGCGCGTGATTTTCGAAAATCGAAATCGATTTCACTGCTGCACGTACTTATGAAAAAACCTCTCATTTCAGAGCATCACGGACTCCGTGTTGGAAGCGCAGCGACATCTGCACGAGGAGCGCGAAAGGCTCGTCGACGTGATCACGAACGAATTCCTGCTGGACGTAAAAACGGTAATTTGCCCACATAACCGTTAATTTAAACGTTGTCCAATTTCAGAACAAAGAGCGCATAAACTCGGCGCACCGATCGAAGCAAATGATCGAGCGCTACGAGCAGTGCACGGACAAGCTGCTCAGCTTGTACGAGGACGAGCACGGTGAGCGTGTTCTGTGCTACCATTTTGCATATCATTTTCGTTGCATCCCAAAAGAAAAATACAGTAATATGATAAACAGAAAGAAGCTCAGTAATCACTGATCCATATCTTCACGGTCTTGTCGAAACTTCCAGTCGCCATTATGTTCTTTTCGGGGTGACAATCGACAGCCATCGTGCAATCTGCAATCATGTTCAGTTATACATTTCTCGGCGTATTTCCTTACCAAAATGTGCATCTATCACTTGAGCGATGTTTTTGTTCTGTAGGTCCCATAGGTACACTTTCCCGTCTTCTGATCCTGATACTATCCACTGAAGTAAGGTCGAACAAATATAACGGTGTCAAAAAGTCTTAACTACCTTTCCGCCAGTCACCGAAAAACTACTGAACACACAGTAATTCTCATTCTTATGTCCAGTATATGTCTTCAGCAGCCTTTGTCTAGTGAAGTCCCACAAGTTGATCTGGTTGTCGAACGTGCTGGCCAGGATGTACTTCCCGTTTGGCGAGAATTTCACGAACGAAACCGGAGGGCTCACATCGCCGAAGAGACATTTAAGGCATTGACCGGAAGTTGTGTCCCAGATCTTGATGAGTCCATCGTAGCTGGCCGAGCAAACCAGGCTGCCATCGCGGTTGAACGCCACCGCACTGACTGGATCTGAGTGCGCCGGGAACGTTTTTATGCAGACGCCACTTTTGACGTCCCAAATGCGGACACTTCCATCGAACGAGCCCGAAGCGATCAGCCTCCCGGTCGGGTCGTACGAGATGCTCATGATGTAGTTCGTGTGACCTCTCATCGTCTTGATACATTTCGACGTTGCGAAGTCCCACACCTTGATGGTCATGTCGTCGGCACAGGTAGCAATGCGCAGGCATCTCGTGTCAGGACTCCATACGAGATCGCTGACACCGTGTTTGTGGGAAGTGTTGATGATCTTCTCGAGACAGTACCCTTTGTCGACGTTGTAGATGCGAATGGTTTTGTCGTCGGAAGTGGAGGCGAGGTACCGGCCGTCGGGACTGAAGCGGACAGCGCAGATGGCGCCTGTGTGCCCCGTGAGGAGTTGGTATTGGCGGTAGTTGGGGAGCTGAAAAGATGTTTGATTAGGACACGAATGACATGCTGGCAAAGAAAAGGTAAAAAGTAAGGTAAACCTACATTTGAATTAGTTGGTGGTCCCTGTGCAGATGCTTGGGGCGTCGGGAGAGGAGACGGAGCCGCTGACTGGACAGTAGAAAGCGTAGGTGTAGCCATCTGAGGAATAACAGGCGTTGGGCCTCTGGACGGGTTCAAGGAAGGCGCCCCTAATCTGGTGTTTTGATTGAGCTGGCCTGGTCCTAGAGAGGGAGTTCCTGCTCTTGACTGATACGCCGACGGGACCGGAGAAGGGATCGGCATTGTGGAAGCAACAGGTCTTGGTAGGGCAGCCGTGACTTGGGCTGGAGGAGGATTGTACTGGACGGGAGGATAGTATACTCCTGTCGTCACTGGTTGCAGAAGACCCTGATATTGAGGCTGTGGAGCCATGGTAAGTAGTCCTTGGGCATGAGGCGGGGAGTAGTAGGTGACTGGCTGCGGAGGATAAGTCAGAGGAGTTCCATTTTGATTCAGGTACTGGAGCTGGGGTGATCCGGCCAACTGCTGTGGCGATGGAGCTTGAAACTGAGGATAAGACTGCTGATGAGGGCTTGTGTGCGGAGCATCGGCTGGCGGCGGAAGGAAATCGGATTGAGTAGCGTACATTGTCTCGTATATTTCAGTTGGAGAAGCCTGGGAACACATAGGAACAGGGCCGTTTTGCTGCCCGGGATAGTACTCGCTAACGATTTGATTGAGGCTCACAAAACGCGGATCCATTTATAATGTGTTAGAGGTCGCGAGTTGACAGTGCTAAAAAAATGGTGGATGTGCGATGCGAAATGTGAAGAGCATGAACAATGTAATGCTTGGTGTGAAACAGATTTCTCAGCACTCAACTGTTTAGGCTGCTAAAAAATGAGGAAAGTATTATAATAACAGCGTATAATAACACTATAATAGCGAAAACAAAAAGTAAGATAGAGGTTTTTTTATTAAAGAAAAGTTGGAAAAAAATGTTCCGCAGTCAGCAGGATTCGAACCTACGCGGGCAGAGCCCAATTGATTTCTAGTCAATCTCCTTAACCACTCGGACATGACTGCACATGTGTTGTAGTAAGTGGCGGGAAATATCAGTCGGCCATGTCCGCGAGGTCTTTCATTTGTGTCGGTGAGGATCTTTTTGGTCCAAGCGCTCAATCGTTCGCTCTCTAGCTCGCTGAATGAGATGAGTGAGCTGTCATTTTTGGCTATCGTTAGTGCCATCGTCTTGAAGATTGTTGTTGTCGTCGCCGTCTTCCTCTTCCTCTTCGCCGCTTTAATGTTCGCCCATACTAAATCTGGTATAATTTTCGCCACTGATACCGGATAAGAAGTAGTGTTGTGACTTTCTTGTTGCTCTATGTATATTACGCCCTGAACGAAATTTATTATCTCGACAAGGGGCTATATGGGTTATAATAAAGTATCTGCACTTTTTCGATAAAGCGTTGGAGGACAAACTTTGCATTCGTGACCATAAATCGTGTTCTCGGTAAGTTTCGTCTTGCAAGGAATCTGCTTCCACAATCCTGTTTTCACACTCACCGCGACACAACTTCCTTCTTCGATTTCTTCAGTCGCGTTCCCGCTCTCCCTGAAATGATATCGACCATCGGGTTAAGTTCCACGATTTTTTCGTGATGGCGAAAGTTTTTTTGGTAAGACCCGGGAACTACAGCTCCCTGGCGTTATAGGACTTCTGGGAGACAACAACGATCTCCCCCGACACAAATGAAAGTCATGCCCTAAGTCCAACCTTACCATTTTGTAAACCCTCCAGGAAATCGAGTCCATTCGCTTCCTGTGAGATTTCCGAATGCGGTCCACACGTATTCGCCTTCCTTGAAATCTGTCGCTCTAGTCCAAAAATAATCTAAAAAATAAAAAAGAATATTGTCGATGACATCAGTAGCAAAGTCAGGCTGGAGTCCGAAAACCCCGAACAAATAGGTCTATATGAGTGAACGTGCATCGTGAGTCAATCTAATCCTTGCAGTTTTGTTGGGCCGGCTAAAAAACGAGCTACACAATATTAATCTTACTCATTAAGTGCATGAAGTAATCTTCTGAATCGGGAGCAATTCGGTACTGCATCTTCTTTTCACTTTTCGACGATTCGACAGCTGTATTCCACGTATCCCACGTCTCCAAACAAAATCTGATCACAAAGACCACACACTTACAATTTTCGATTTGTATCGTGTGTACACTCTTTCGAAACAGAACAAAGACAATGACTTGTTCTCTTGTTCTGCCAGTGAAACAAAGGGTAGGAAGCTGTCGGCCGTATCTTCATAGTCAGTCACAAAACACTCTAAAGCCTCAGTTGATAACCCATTATAAATCTTGTCAAACCGTTTTCCTTGTAAGCATTCCAAATTTTCTCTGGTGTAGCGCAGCCAGTTGCCGGAAATTTAGTAAAGACGAGATATACCACATAGACATTCTCCTTCACAAGATCTTGTTTGGAAAGAAGCTAAACATCCAAGATCTAATCGGTTCTGTATAGCCACACGCTTACGAAGGGTAAAGAACAGGTATAGTTGGTATAATAGGCAGCCATATAGGGATAGCCTCCAGGTACTTGAAGCTGTCGGTGTAGGTAAAGAAGACAGTCTTCTTGACGCTGGACCGAAACTTCTTCACGTATATACAAACGATAAGGCCTGTACCCATCAAAACGGATGTAGGTATAGTTTAGAGACGATGTAAGCGGGAGGGCCAAGAACAGAAAACACAAGGGGGATATGTGACCAAACATGACATGAATAATGCGCATTCACACAATGTTTTATAGCTGTTTCTATGCACATCTAGTGCTGTTCATCATCATCTGTGTTCTTTCCATGGAAACAGGAGTGATCCCTTTGCTAGGGATCACCCCTTCCCTCATTATATCACCCCTCTTTTCCAATTGTGCTCTGTTTGCCCATCGCCGTGATCACTCGTTTCCCGCGTCCTCCGCCGACAGGTTCCCTCCTTTGTCGCCGGCCGACATGCCGCCTGACCTCGAGCGAATTCAAATTTCAACCTCATTATCGCCGCTTTAACGATTAGCGAAGTAGCGTCGACGGCGGTCGTAAAGACGGCCGATGTTGCCAAAGCGGCTTACGTTCTCGACGCCGCCACTTACGCCGATCTTCTTTCTTCGGCTGGCGGCGTCTTCAAAGCGCGTCTCAACGACGTGCGCAGCTGGCCACTTACGAGCGGCCACTGACTGATTGCCTTGACCAGGCGGATTAGCTCAAAAGTAACTTTTTTGGAGTGCGACAGATGGGTTGCGGAAAGGGTGACACAGCTGACGCTCGTTCAGCAAACATGTAGCCATGTATGTAGCAACCTTAAGGAGCACTATACCACTGGGGATGATAAATTGACGTTTCTTCGGAAATCAAACATGGGTTTCTCTGCCGTTTTTCAGGAACATCACCGCTTCTTTGTCTGGAGACTCGAACAGACGGAATTGGATATGGAAAAGAGCTGGTGCACAAAACATAGCGGATTTGATATATGACCAACACGTCGAAACGTTGGTAAGACTAAGAGTGATGTACGTTGTGGGCAGTCACCAAGCAAATTACAATGCAATCGATAGGTGGTACATCACTTCGCAGGTGCCAGGTTAACGACCGTCAAGACACACTAAGCGTCAAAGATCAGGATCCACTTCATTCTTCCCTTATTGTACTCGAGCATAAAGATATGGTTATAATGATTACGGCGTTACCCGCTTCCAAGCCAATATATATTTATTTATCGGATACATTACAAAGTTAACCGAACAAGCATAGTCTACATCTAGTATGGATCCGATGAAATATTCATAATATCGTTAATAATCCACTTTTCTGTTGCGCGATCATAGTGACACGCCGAAATTGTTACGGAGCCTCTAGAGAAGTAGCGAATACGATCTGTGAACCCAAATCTCTTCATCACATCAATCATTTCCTGGACCGAAATTCCCGTTATTCTAAGCTTGTAGTTTTCCTGTTTGGCACCTCTTTGCTTACTTTGCTCAAAAACCGCCGAGATCAGTTTTTCGATTTGAGGCTTATCGAACAGGATTTCCGTTGCCCAATCAGATCTGAAGAACGTTAGTTGTTTCTGGTGCAGTAAATCTTCGATCCATTCCATTTCCGACGCTCTCCATCCGTCGCGCAGGACAACTCTCTTCAAGATCTTCTTCTCCTTGTGACGAAGAAGAATCTTCTTGGACACTTCGGACACGTACCTAAGATTAAGACAGGTGAACAGGCACTCGGCAGACCAAATCTTCTCCAAAATTCTCGCATAGGTAGGCCGTGGCAGATTGTAGATGTCCAAGGAGGAGTCGTCGTCGAAGGCTATGTAGGGAAGCGCGCTGTCCAACAGCTCCTCTGGTTGCAAATCAAGACCCAAAGTGATGTGAGTAATCCTAAAATAAGAGTTTTTCTTCACCTTTTCCAGAATCTCTTCATTAGTCTCAGGATCGCTCTCGTCGTCGCTATCAGAAACGTGACGTTTCACTGGTATGGGTAGGCGAACTGCGTGATTTGCTCGTTTCTTCAAATGGTATCTGGCGCAAGGTGACCATAGACGTCGAGAGAGTTTCTTGTCGGCAGCGCGAATCGTGCTTTCCCGAAGAAGGTGATAGACGCGGTCCCAGAAGTCCGGTGAAAGTGTGTTCATGACTGACGAATAGTTAGACGATCGTGTTCATCACTATATATCGTGCATTGGATCGGTGTGAAAATCTCGATCTAACAATGCTTAATGTGAGAAGAGAAATACAGTAGCTGTCGTGATGATAGGATGTCTTGCCACCCGGGGTGGGGACTCGTCGGTTTTCATATGATTTCCACATGAGTATATAAACATGACACCATGAAGGGGGAGATGGAGAAGAGTCGGCTGCTTCCTGGGTGTTTCGGCGGCATCTCGGATGGGTCGGCGGCTGACCATTTTCACCCAGCGAGCAAGACGAACATACGCATTTTCCGAGGGGCGATTTGGGATGGGACAATGGCCTAACAGAAAACGCATCGAATTCATAGCGTATGGTTGGAATTAACTGATCATCAATTGTAACCTGTCAATGCTGTAACGCAGTTTGAGGTGCTGAACAAAGGCTGTCCATCACTTTCAGTTGAACTTGCCCCTCACTCATCTTCAAGAATCCCATTATCCTTTACAACTTAGCTCTTCAGATGATCCGTTCGCACTTTCTTTTCTAATCTTCCCCACATTTATTTGAGTTCCATTATGCTAATCCTCGCACCTCTCCCGGCGGCCTTTGATCGTCGCACTTAATCTCATTAGCCATTCAAAAGAAGCTTCGGCCACTCACTTTCATCTTTCTTCATGTCATCGTTTATGACATTTGAATTGTCAGCGAAAAAACGAGCAGAACTTATATCCACGGGGTCCATTATCTCCCGCAACGACGGCGGGTGGTATTGCGCAAGTTCTCACAGTTGTCGGTCGATGTTGTCCGCGTAATTACCGCGTCAGTTTGTGTGCTCAACGCGGCTCACTTAGCGTCGTCATTGACTCGACGATTGCGGCGGTCCGAGGACGTGAGAAAGGCGAAGAAAGAGAGAGTAATTCATAATTGGGCGATTCGAATTTCAAGGTTGAGTGCATGCTGTGTTTTGGTTAGGCAATTGTCCAGTCAAAAACATAATTGACGATAATTAGCTGAAGGGCAACAAGGCCGACATTAAAAAACTTGAATGAGACAGACATGTATAGTCTATGGCACAATTATAGGGTCAGTCCACCAAAAAACAAAAAAGGTAGAAAGAATTCCTCATTCACGTGCCCATTGAGGATATGGTTTTGTTAAAAATCTCGAAACGCAGAGTGACTCTATCATTATGTAGCGCGTACAAATGCGGACGATGTGTGGTTTATACCCTATTTTAGCATTTGCTTTCCGTTGACTCACTCTCGTATCTCTTCGCAAACCCTATAAGTAGCAAAATTAAGATCTTGCCTTCTTGAACTGAGTAAAGCCGCACTTCCTTGTAATGTGTTCGGAAGGCTGTCGTGAAGGGACACTACAAGCGATGCGAATATGCACTCTTCCGCAAAGAGAAGCGCAGCGAACGGAGCGGAAAATCTTAGCTTCGAACCTTTATGAAATTTAGAGAGTGACCGAAATTTTCCAGAAAATAAAGGTCTGATGTGGGACACTTGAAGCAGATCTGTCTACCGTGAAACAGAAGACTAGTAACCTCGTTGAGAAGGATGAATCAATGCCGAAACAGGTACAAGAAATAGCCGTTCTTTACGTTAACAAAAACGAAGAATTAAAGATGAACAGGATCAAGGGATCAATTACAGAACGCATTTAATATGCTCCATACTACAGTCATACTATACTGCCTAATTCTCTCTGAAGACCACTTGTTCTGCTGCACTTCATGGAGTCAAGCTTGCGCGTTACTTTGAATGGCAATCTGTCAAAAATTGGCTATAGCAACCACCGAAATCATAATCTGTGACTTGTGTTCGAGCAGAGCTAGGGATCTAGGCTACCCCTTAACTCTTCGTCTGCACCGCCAAGCTGAAGATTACGTGAAACTCTGAAATCTACGCCACCCATCGATGACGGAATCTCTCCGTTCGATGTGCTACGCGTCAACCGATCGTGCTAAAAAATAAACTCTTTTTGAGAATGATTAATCACTTATAAGTGCATCGCAAATTGGAACTCACAAATTTCTCAGATATTTTCCCTTTTGACTTCTCTCTGCACAATATACAAGTTACAAATAAACAATAAGCCAAAGGTCAAATGATGCCTGTATAGGTCAAAATTTTAGTGGTTAATTTTAGTGTGGTTTTAAGGCATGCTAATAAACACTTTAAGCAGGAGTCAGGGCATTTCAACCTTAGCAAAATCCTTTGAAGCAGTCTTCGGATTCGGCAGATTGCGAGCGTACTCTTCTTCTTCAGCGCTCTACTCTTTCTTTCTTCCGCTGAGTCATCAAGCCTTTCATCCTTATTCTTCCCACAGCGGTCACTCCGGAAACCGCCGCTCATTGACACCATTCAGAAGTGCAAACTTCGTCTCATGTTTACGGTTCACATCACTTTTGGCGGCGTCTTCAAAGCCGCCCGGCACACAAAGAGCGCAGACGCAACGGCACCTCCGACAGCGCTGCTCGACGCTTAATTAAGTCGTCGCGTAATTAACATCGTCGGCCTTTGACTCGCCGCCGTTGATTTATGAGTGCATCACGGTGATTAACTCAAAAAAGAGAGCGCGCGTGCCGAAGGGACAAAGACGGCCGGAGATGGAGTGTGGTTGAGGGTGCCGGACAAGGTAAGTACAATGTAATCGGCATGCGCGCTGATTGACGGCTGAGATAAGTCGAGGTCAGTGGCGGTGAGTTCCAAGAGTGTCGACGAACTCTGCGACCTGTTACAAATTGTGATAAAGGTGACATATTGCATGGAAAGTCAGTATCTTATAGTTTAGAACACTTTCTAAAAGTGGCAGCGATACATAAACTGAGTGCAACAGAAATAAGACTGACCTAATGTTGGTTAAAATTTACGGCAAAGCCAGACTTGGAGAAATTTCGCTATGTCTTGTTCGAACCTGCTTGTCTTCTCCTAGATGGCTCGGCAACGGCTCAGCTCGTTTCGCTTGAGTAAAACAAGACTCGACGATGAATCGCCTCTGATGTATGAAAAGCTCACTAATTATTAGGCTGGTCAACAAAGCCTTGCGGTTTCTTCGAACTACACTTTTGGAGAAGCTTTTTTGTGATGAAAAAGTATTATAATATAACGCAATAAGCTCACCTTACAATCTACCTCTAAGAGCTTTTCCGTTCTCGAAAATTTGCATGACTCTAGGCTCTTGAACTAGAACCTCACAAGAAGGTTAAAAATTCCATGCGACAACCGTCTTACTTTGTTGCTGGGTGACAAAAATCGGCCAAAATTTGAAGTATGTTAAGAAAATCATTGGCAACAAAAAATGCACAAAAATTCAGCCGAAATTGAGGAATAAGAATTTGGTAGAAAAACGGATTTTCGAGGCTCTATTAGCGAATACCGGCCAAAAGTATTTTTGGCTGCTAGAAGTCGTAATCGGACCAAAATTGTTTTAAACTGTAATAAATTTTAATCAACCAGCATACGCATTACATAGAACACACATGCAGAACTTAACAGCATAGCAGTTAATCTTCTTTGTTTTCTTGTTTCGCTGTGTACGTCGTTTGGATGTCGATCGACGAGAGGGCATCAGTGGTGGTTCTTACCGTCACGGAAACACTCGTCATGGAGGCATGCACCATGGAAGGACGGGCCACGGTGGCATGCGCCATGGAGGGGTCCACGGTGGACGCATCACCGGAGGTACTAACTACCTGAACCAAGCCCTTTCCATCCCCGTGGTTGTGAACGTCCACGCACCCCCATCCGCTTCTGAGAGGCGCCCGAGAAAGAAGCTTAGGACAAGAAGCTCCGAAGAGGGCTCCGAAGAAAGCTCTGAAGAGCTAGAACAAACCGCGAAGGAGATGAATATCGAACATTTAATGTTCTGTCTTCATTGGTTGTTATTGGTTATTGTGATAAAATACTTTTGGCCGCTATTCCGACTTTTGGCCACTATTTGCTAATAGAGCCATTTTCAAACTGCAGCGGATCCCAATTGGAGCTCAATTCGTATCGCGGTGGCGAGCGGTCGGCATTTAAGAAAATGTCCGACGCCAACAATCCGGCTGCGTTAGAAGTCACTCTGAACAGCGGCGAAGACGCAATTTTCGGACCAAGGCCCAATCCCTCCAAAGAAGATGCGAGCTCAGAAGCAAGGTGCCACACACGAATTCCGAGTGAGCTATCCAATACATGCCATCCATGCAAGACATTATACTTGTGCACGAGGTTCTCGGAGCACATAGTAAACGTGATTCCGTCTGCAGGCAAAATAGGAAGTACATAATAGGAAATAACAAAATAGGAAGTGAGCGATAAAGTGATGAGCATTAAAGATTAACAGGCTGATAAGAGAGTCATAAACCTAGGCAGTGGAAATGATAACTAATCGAACGTGACATGACCCACAGCCAAAATGGTGTTGATTGAGCGTGCGTGTCTTCGAGCTTTTATGTTGGGACTCATCCGCTGAATGCTTTCAGATTCCGCCCTAATGGACTCTGTACCGTACGAGTTTTGCCAAGAGGTCGTTGGGCTGCTGAATATGAAAAAGGAGAAATGTCGACAGGCTGCGGAACATCTGACGGGATCATGGAAAATGGCCGTTGAGAAGTACGCTGAGAATGTTCGGCATTTTGGCATTGCAGTTTGGAAAGGCGACGAAGACCAATGGTTCTGCAAAATCACGGAGAGAATGAACAGGAATATGGAGAGCTCAATTTCGCTCGAAGAACTTTACTCCATCGATCGCCGCTTTGTCAAAATCTGTGATGTGACAGTTCGTGAAGAAGACTACGGTGATGTTTTTCTTCCGAAACCAATCGGCATGTCAAAAGAACATCTGATCGAGATTCTGATTCCATTTTTAAATGCCCAGTCTCTTTCTTCGTGCACACTATCAATTTCGGTATGGTCAGCCGAATGTATGGCTATATTCAAACCGTATGTTGTCTTCGGACATCTCGCTCTTCCCAGTGGAATTCCCCTTAATCACCAGGACGTCGAAGACTTTCTCGAAACTCAAATCGAAAAGAACTGCATTCTGAAGATTGTTCAGCTCTCGTTTTATTCTCATTCGGAGAGATTGGAACAGATCCTGATCGACCTTGTAAAGAAGCCCAGCCACACGCGACTCGAAATTATTGGACCTGGGGCGTTGATGGTGACCATGAGGATCGTCAACGCTGTCTTCAAGATGTGGCACGAAACAGGGAAGAAGACTGAAATTCAAGGGGAAACGAACGTCACGGAAGAAGATCTGCTCTCCATGCCGTTGCCTGCAGGGGTCAAGAGAATTGCAAAGTGCGCAAAAACTAAAAATGAAACGACACACATTTTCCTTTGGACCCAAGAAGACCGGCCGGACCTGAAGTGCAAGTTGGTAGTGAAAGACGACCGGGCCAAAGAGCAGAGCCGCACTGTATACATTAACAACCCTCTGCTGCAATATGGACGCGACTTCCAAGGTGTTCTATGTGGAGAACGAATAATGAATACATAGAAAAGTGACTTGTCATGCTCTAATAAAAGGCATTGCCACGTAAGAACATCAGCCGATTTTTTGGGCAGCATCCTGATCCTTCGTTCTATAATACAAGGGGTTTAGAGCCAATTTTTTGGGGTCCAATTTTCGACCTTGTTACCTTATTCTGAGTTGCTTCCTCTGATATCATCAATTATGAATGAGCACAGACGACAGTAAGATGGAGCGAAGAAAGTGCTATAAGAATATTCAAACGGGAATCTCTCAGCTCAAAATAGAGACCCATTGTGGGGGTCGCCTTGGGAATAGGGTTGTCGAATCGAATCGAATCGAATAATTCGTGTTTTTACGAATATCGAATCGAATATTCGACTAAGTTCGATATGGTAGTCAAGGCCGCTGTAAGAAACGAAGCGTCGACATCTGATCCCGAAGACGACTGGAGCGACGTGGAAGAGTGATTCGGACTTGTTTTGTTTTTTTCTCGTTAACAAGAAACTTCCCACCTTAGCTTTAGCCGATTCCTCAATTCGACCAGGTTCGATATTTGAGGATTTTTCAGTATTCGACAACCCTACTTGGGAACAAACGGCGTTGGATAGTCGGACTTTTTGGGAATCCTAGGGTCATTTTTTCAAGATTTGGCCTCTGTTTCCTTAAAGTTGAAATGGCCCCGTGAAGTCACTATGTGCGCATAATAGCTGTGAGTGGTAGCTATCTGCTACATGTCTCCATAGCCGGTCGCAGTACTTAACCAATTATAAATGTTGGAATTAAGAGAACATGGTGATCTGAAGGGGGTTTCCATTTGTGTTCCCAGCGATCGGTTGGGTCGTCCACTCGCTTTCTCTAAGGCTGTCTGAGCCGAATGAGTTGAGTGAGCGGTCGTTCTCGGCCGTCGTTGTTTGTGCAATGATCGCCCCGGCTCCCAGAAGGCCTGGAACACCAGGAAGCCGTAGTTCCAACGTCTTGCCAAGAAGCCCGTCACTGCCGCCCGACACTTCCAGAGAGAATTGAGTCTCGCCTCTGCTGACAACAAGATGTCCGACGCCAGGTCTCCATCTGTGTGAGAAGTCACCCCGAAGGTCGCCGACGCTCTGAGGACACCACAACCACCACCGAAGATGCGACTTTCGGGCCTCCTACATATCTCTCCATGTTCAATCCAATCTGACGGCCAAACACCTATGATCAGCCAAAATTTACATCATAAATTTTGCCATTGCCAGAACTTGACTTAAAGCGAAAAGATACACGTCATAACAGTTATTAGGGTTCTCTGAATTTGAAGGATGCTCTGTAACGACAGATCGTGGATGGAACGCTCTTTAAAACGGATACTAAAAGTTATCATGAATCACATTGTGACACCGAAGTCAGATAAAGTGCTGAACAGTAACTAGTAGCTAGTTGTCCAGTTGGTCAAAATATGAATCGAATCAAGCAGTTCTTTTGTTTGATGAACTTGGTAAATTAAAACTTTCGTAGGCGAACTTTGGAAGTCCAAGTTTTGCAAGTGCAAATCGGAAGCTTTCCTGAAAAAGGCGGAACGGTGGCAGTCGTCCACCCAGCACAAACGTTTCAAACACCTGCATTCTGGCACATATAAAGTTCGTAATTACCATTTTCCAGAACGCCAGCGTCATTATTCACGGACCACAGGCATAAATAATGCACGACACAGAGAACGGTGTTCGCTGTTCAGCTGCAATTACGTTTATATACACCTATGTGCTGTTCCTTCCTGTGGTTGGCGCTAGTGGTGTGTTCTGCGACTCTACCTACGACTCATGACCATCAGGATGACTCCTAGAGCCAGACACCAGGATAATCGAATTGCCTTCCAACACAAAAACGATCTTATTATCCATCAGTAATGTCAGGAACAGGTAAATGCAATCAAAATTAACCTTTTTTACTTCATACTTAATTAGCACAGGCTTACCTTACCTAGTCCTACTGGAAGGCACAGTTACTCTCACCTTTTGGTATTTCCTTATACGGGCTATATGGACTACTATCGTAATACGGGGATCTCTCCTCAAATGCGCCTTGTTACGATAGCCTACAGATTTCTGTTTGTGGCAATACTAACTCCAATCTACCTTCGGATTATATGGGTATGGAACGTCTAATGCTGTCAGAAAATACGGACTTTCTCAGATAGTATTAAGTAATAAAAAGCTCCGATGGAATGTGGCCTACCTAATTATTGTAAATATCGGCCTTGTGGACATACTTCTCCTGCTGACAATGCTCTGGGCGGCTATAATGAGTATCGACGAGAGAACGATCGGGCATACGTACCTATTGGACATGACTACAGTATGCCATATACAGATGTTTGTGCTGAATGTTGACTGCTTAGGCTGCTTCTTACTATCAATGTCTGTACTTCATGGCCTACTTTCTGTTCTCCCTCCTTCTGGCCATTAACCGGATGCTTGTGATACAGGAGTGGAACATCGTTCCCGACATGGTCTATAAAGTAAGTGGCATCAGAGCTTGAATAACGAGCTCCAGCTCGGTTAGGGTTGACCCGGCTCAGGGTCGACTCAGGGATCGCTTGGAAACAATCACGACTGTTGGGGTCACCACAACTGATCCCACGAACAGCGAACAGGGCCGGTGGCGATAAACTTCATTATTTGGGGTGTATTTACACCCAGAAGCGCTCCGATTGCAAAGAGGGCCGCTGTGGAGCGTTTGTCCTCTCCAAATTCCAAAACTCCAAACACTAAAGCAGTTACACAAAGTTCGAGCATACCTTAACATCACTCGGCGAAGTTGCGCATACGTTGTTTTTGTTTACGCGATAACATTTCATATGGATGCAGCTGCAAACTCTCTGAACACTGAAGGCAACCTTCTGCTACGGATGAGTTATGCATGGGATCAGTTGTACCCGACCCGCGACTCGCGAGCAGAGACGGTCACAGACAAAGGGCATGTGGCAAAAAAGGGCGAAGAGAATGCGGTTTTCTCTGGGCTCTCTTCGCGCCGCTTCTCGGAAATAGTTACAAATGTGGTTCTAACATTTTAGTCCTTTTACCATTCTTTTTATTTTAGTGTTTAATTCTGGCGGCTTGGACAATAATCCTCATCGTCTTCCCCGTTTTATTTTCCCACTCTGGCTATGAATTTGCAAGTGAATACGATGTCGACTTCGCGATGTATGTCAGCCTTGGATTTATGGTAGAGAAGGTTGTTCAGAACATAGAACTTCCCCTTTACGTCGCGATCTTGTTAACCTACACAGTCGTTATACTTTTCCTTGTTTTCAAGGTAGTTTGAGAAGTATACACAATCTGTTAATTAAAGTTTTAAGCGGAAAAGCATCAACCAGAAACTCAAAATGTCGTCGCCCGAAGGTCGGTTAGCCCTTCAGAGTGTGCTTTTATTTGTGCCACAAGGATTGGCCTTCCTGGCTATGAAAGTTCTACAAAGTAAACATTCAACTCTCATGACGGCGATAGTGTTCAATTTTCCGAGACAAGTGGCCATCATCAATATTCTGCACGATCTATTGCCATTCTTTTACATGGCCACACTAATTTCCTTCAACAGGTCAGTCGACAATGAGCTTTTGAAACTGATCGCTGTTCTAGTGAAATACGTAATCTATTCATCTGCCAATGTGGATCGAGGAAAGTTATTCACATTCGTGTGTCGTCCATACATACTGCTGTCAGCGGGAGTAAATGATCGTCCTGTTATCGCCATTGAAATGGGCAACATAAAGAGAAAGATGCTCTTGAACAAGACATGAAAACGCTTATCTTAAATGCTTTTCCATAGATCTATGTTTTATGACGTCCAGTGGTTGTCGTTAGAGCTATGACTCAAACAACCTGAGTTGTTGCCCACAGTATAGATCAAACTCTGATATGATAAACTGCTATCATTCAAGAGCAGATCTGGAAATCATTGTTTGTATCTTCTATTCGTAGCTCGTACCTTCTGAAGTATCTGCACGGCGGTGGGTCACAGGTGGCAGAATGAAGAGTCAGAGTCATCGGTTCGACTGTCCGCCAGCGCAGTGTTCAGAACTGAACCAAATCTGCGTGTTGAAATGAGGACGCGGGTGGTGAGGGGCGGTAGCTGTTCTTGGCCAGACGTTGGAATTCTCTGTGACCTTCTGGATGAGGGAGATAAATCGTAATACACCTAAATTATTGTGCAGATCAACTGCAGATCATCACTAAAGCCATCTGCATCTTTGTGTGAAAGCTTGTCTCTTCTTGAGTGTTGGCGCATTGGATCCAAGAGAACGGAGTACATGGTCATGATCGGTTCGGATGGCAGTGCAGTCTCCATAAATGCACCAAATCTTCGGCTAGGGTTGAAGTAAGTCATTGATACAGTTTCCTACAGCACACCACAAGGAATTCCTTTTAGCACAGAAACAATCTTGTTAGCTTGTGATTAATGTTACAAACACGTGAATCGAATCACAATTAACCTTTTATCACCACGCTAAATTAGATAAGCCTGGAGTGCAAACCAAACTTCCTGCCATTTGTTGATACGAGCAGCATGGACTACTACCGTAATACGGGGATTACTCCTCAAATGCGCCATGTTACGATAGCCTATAGGTTTCTATTTGTCACTATATCAACGCCCATTTTCGTTCGCATTATATGGGTAGGTCATATTTGAAAGTTTGTGTACTATATTGGAATTTTTGTTGGAAATTCTTAAGCAACAAGAAGCTCCGTTCAAACGTGGCCTACCTACTTATTATAAATATCGGCCTTGTGGACATACTTCTCCTGCTGACAATGCTCTGGGCGGCTATAATGAGTATCGACGAGAGAACGATCGGGCATACGTACCTACTGGACCTGACTACAGTATGTCATATGCCGATATTTGTGCTGGATGCAGATTGCTTAGGCTGCCTCCTACTATCAGTGTCTGTACTTCATGGCCTACTTTCTGTTCTCCCTCCTTCTGGCCATTAACAGGATGCTTGTGATACAGGAGTGGAACATCGTTCCCGACATGATCTATAAAGTAAGTGGAATCAGAGCTTGAATCAGATGTCATTTTGATGGCACTGGCGTGGGGCTTTTGAATGAAGCTATAGTATACTTCACAAGCGTCCCTTTCTTCTATCCATTTTAGTGTTTAATTTTGGCGGCTTGGACAATAATCCTCATCGTCTTCCCCGTTTTATTTTCGCACTCTGGCCATGCCCTCGAAAGTGAATACGACGTCGACTTCGCGATGTATGCCACCCTTGGATTCATGGTGGATAAGGTTGTTCAGAACATCGAACTTCCTCTTTACGTCGCTATTTTGCTAACTTACACATTCATTGTGCTGTCTCTTGTTTTCAAGGTGGTTTGAAAAGTGTGTATGCTGCAGTAATGAAGGTTTTTAGCGCAAAAGCATCAACCAGAAGCTCACAATCTGGTCTCCAGAAGGTCGTTTGGCTTTACAAACTGTGCTTCTGTTCATTCCGCAAGGGCTAGCTTTCCTGGCCATGACGATTCTGCAGAGTAGATATTCCTTTCTGATGAATATGTTTGTTGATGGCCTTTACGGACGAATTGCCATTATCAATATTGTGCATGACATGCTTCCACTGTTCTACTTGGCAGTACTTATTGCCTTCAACAGGTTAGTGGAGAAGTAGTTGATCGCTATTGATCAATGATGGCTATTCCAGTGAAATACGGAGCCTATTCATCTGCCAATGTGGGTCGACGAAAATTATTCGCATTCGCGTGTCATCCATACATACAGCTGTCAGCGGAAGTAAATGATTTACCAACCAATGAAATGCAATATTGAAAAAGATACATACATGTAAAAAGATACATGTAAATACATGCATCGACCTGTTATCTCTTCCTTGCATGACAGTTGTGGAACATCCTCTATGTAGGGAGGATTTCAAAAAAAGTTCTATCTCACGGAGTCTAGTAGATGAATGCAGTTGATACTGATCATGTCAACCGTCGGACTTCCTATCGTGCCCCCTACTCAAGCTTCAAACTCGTTGTTGTTCCAAGCCGACGTTCGTTATCTTTATTTATGTATACACCTTGAAGCAAAGGGCTAACGGCGCTATAGTCACATGTATCCAGACCTTCTCCTGAAGGCCCAGCAAAAGTAGATAAAAAATAAACTACTACTTGAGATAACTTAAGCAATTTGCCTGATTTCGTCTCGGGATCGCAAGATCGATGAACTTTCTCGTGATCTCGAGGCTCTAATGACATCTCTGGTTGGGCTTCAAGGAGCAACTGTTCACAGAATAGTTAAACGTGTGTAGAAAGCCGGCTCTGGGTCGAATGAGGCGTCGGCTAATATTTAATAATAAGTACGTTTAATAAGTACTGGACAGTGCGTTGACAGCGAATGGTTGCGTTTGTCTTCAGCTTCACAAAGAGACCGGGAATCGACCGAAAATATCTACATCTATCGTCATAACATAACAACTCAACAACAACTAATCGCTTGGTAATCATAACCCGACTTCTAGGCTATTTATTAACCCCACCTAGGCATCAGGTCTAAAAAAACCGCAAACAGCTGTGTACGTTATCTACTCCTAGGCGTTGACATAACAGCTGAATTCGGCGAAACATATATCTTCAGTGTTGTCGGCGATCCAGACGGTAATTTCAGCATTTTCCTAATCTCGCTGAAGAACAGCATGAGCGTATGGGTCATATGGGCCGCTTACATATTGAAGGAGATCAGAACGACCAAGTAGAAAAACGGCAACAAATCATGCGTGACATTGATGATCGCAATATATCTTGGACGCGCATAAACTATAACATCCAGCCACTTCCATCCATCACTTGTAGTTTGCAGGATCTTCATGCTGAGAAACACCAGACCCTGCGGAATGAACAACAACGCTGTCTGTAGAGCTAGTCGACCTTCGGGCGATGATAACTTCCACTTCTGGTTTAGAGATTTGCGCTGAAAGTGTTCTCTCCGACCTGCAAATGCTGGAAGTGGCCAACCTTTAGGATGAGCGTCGATATGAGGAAGACATGTACCGCTAAAATGCCGACATAGAGGGGAATTTCGACGTTCTGTACAACTTCGTCTTGCATGAATCCGATGCTGATATACATCGCGAAGTCGACGTCGTATTCACTTGCGAATTCGTCCGCATGTGCGAATAGTACCGGGAACACAGCAGCGACCATTAGCCATGTTATGAATACGGAACACTGTAAGTATGTATAAGCCGAGTGGGGAAGTCCGGAAAAGGCATCTGCTAATAAGGAATCTACTAATGAAGCGTTACAAAATGGTCTTTATTGCAAGTTGTAAATAATGAATAATATCTAAACGATCTATCCATCAGGTAGATGGAACGAGTCAATGTCTTTTACAAAAACACATTTAGTTCATTGGATGTAGGCATACTGCATCGTCTATTTTTGGCTGTTTCTTGGAAACTACTGTGTCTTTTGGGAAAGCGACTTCACCGTTGTGTTCAGCGACCCCGAAAACAGGGGGACACCAAGTTTCAGAAGTTTTCATGAACTTTTTTATCCATTACCGGGTCCCTTTAAATGTCGTCTTTTGTGGGCTAGCTCTATTGCGGACTATATGCCACTTATGATCTGACTGTATGATCTGATTGGGGACTGATCTGATTGGGGACTGATCTGATTCTGATCTTTTGGGTACTCGGATTCGAACCGTCCATTTCTGTTCAGTAGTGTTTTTCAGTATAAGGGCCGTGTAGATGTCAGATAGGAGATTCATTGCCATACCTTATAGAACAGGCTTGGAACGATCATCCACTCCGTTATCACAAAAAGGCGATTGATGGCTAGCAAAAAGGAAAACGCAAAGTAAGCTAGAAAGTAGAGGCATCGATAATAAGACGCCGCCTGCAATAACTCTTCTCGGAAGGCAACGATTATTTCACCTACCGTAGTCAACCCCCGAAGGTAGTTATGTCCAATGGTCCGCTCGTTTATACTCATTATAGCCGCCCAGAACATGGTCAAAAGAAATAGTATATTGATGATTCCGATGTTGACGATGAGTAAATATGCCATGTTGGTGCGGAACTTTCTTTGACTAATTAACGTCTAAAAGCTTAAATGTGACAATGCTCAAATGGAGTGATGAGGAACCCAGATAATTCGACCGTAGGTAGACATCAAAAATACAACAAAAACAAAGCGGTACACTATGGTGACGTGACGCATCTCTGGAGATATTCCTGTGTCCCTATAGTAATGCACATCGAGCGACAGGTCGGAATAGTCGTCCATGATGGGAATGTGCCCTGTACGTTGCTGGAAAACAGCTGCAACGCCAATACTAATCAAATATGTATGCGTGAAAAGGTTGGTTCCAATTAGTCCAAACGTAGTTTCCGCACTCAAGATAATGACATTGGGACTCTTCTGGACCGTATAGTAAGGTAAACAAACACCAATACGATATCTAAACGAATTCCTTCAGAAAAACAGAGGAAGACAAGAAGCTTTTAGCAGTAGATTAAGACTACAAAGAAGGTAGGAACATTCAGACGTATATGATACATGTCCATGCAAAACGAGAATTTGTTAATAATCGTTTATTCATGCGGAGTGACCAGTTTTTCTTTCAAGTTGCAAGTATATGATGTCAGCTTGATGAGTTCAGGTTGGAACGGACAGGTGAACGGCAAACAGGAACCGAAGGTGCTATTAAGAACACAGTTTATTGACTCATTACGATGACGTTTCATGTGTGTTGCTACCAAGCATGACGAACGGCTACAGAAAGCCATATTTTCTTTACTTTCGTTATTCCTTACCGTCCAGAAAAGGACGTAAAGCTATATTAGTTTTGTGTTACCCCGTGTTCTAAGAGTGGGCAGTTTATTACAAGATGTTTAGAATATGTTGCACACAGTGATGACTGTATTTGAAGTGTTTCAATAACGACTGCAATCAACGCCTACTTAGTCTGAGCTTCTGTGGACGAGAATGACAGACATAAAGCAAGAAGCCACGATGTCATTAACTCAACACTCTCAACACTCTCATGATGAATGCCACTGATTCAAGGGAAAATACATCTTTACATTAAGTCCCCTTTTCCAAATAGGATAAGGGGTGGAAGCAATTGCGTCACAAAGCTTTTGCTATAAAAATAGCAAAAATAAATAAAATGAAATAAAAAACTTTGAACTTGTGATTTCGGTTCTTATAAGCATTTCAAACTTCAGTGCACTAATCAAATGACATGACATAAAGCATCGCATCCGTGCAACGCTTATTGCGTTAGCTTTTGTGCCTATGAGGGTAAACCAAATTAGAGTAAAGACATTGTGCTAATTGTCATTAACCTTTTAATATCAGATTAGTATTGGTTTTAAGGTGTTTGCAGAGGAACACTTCCTCAACGATTGACTACCAAAATGGATGGAGAAGTATTTGCCTATCTTGCTACAGGAATCGCTCCCGAAATGCGGTGCATTACTCTTATTTACCGGTTTGTCATTTCTGTCATGTTGATGCCCGTCTATGTGCGTATTCTCTGGGCAAGTAGTCATGTTTTTGAAAACCGCAATTTAGAATATTTTTAGAGCTTGCTAAGTAAAAAGAAGTTTCGATCAAACGTGGCTTATCTGCTGATTGTCAACATCGGTATCACCGATATATTCTTCCTACTGACCGTGTTCTGGGCGGCTATTATGAGCGTAAGGGCGGAAACGATCGGTCATACTTATCTCCAAGGAATTACCACAGTAAGTATCTATTGTGTTCTAACAATCACGAATATAGGCGGCTTGCTTCTATCGATGTCTCTATTTTATGGCCTATTTCACTTTTTCTCTTCTTTTGGCTGTGAATCGTTTACTTGTGATAAACGAGTGCACGATCGTTCCTGATAAGCTGTACAAGGTAAGGTTTGTGACCAGAGATGGGTTCCAATCGACTGATACGATTCATTGACCGCAAACGAACAGAGAAACGATCTGCGTATGCAAGTGGTATTCAACATTTTCTCTGTTCGTCTGCGCTCACTCGCACGGAAGTCTGTATGGCGTAGTGGAATCTCTCTTTGACAGCAAAAGTTCGACGCGGGTTTGAACCCCACTATCCCAAACATTTTTTATTTTTTCCCATATCCTTCCACTATAGTTTCAATTCATTCCTAAACATTTCCATCGACTAACACGCATAATAACATTGAGGTGGTATTCCATCTTGATGACTCATCTTGACCTTTCGTGGTCGATCAGGCAAGTCTTTGCGGAACCTGCATCAAGTGACTGTTCACATCATGTGCGTTAGTCGATGGAAATGTTCGGTAAGATGTTGGACTATGTTGTAAGGATGAAAAAAGGTTGATACGGTGGTTCGAATTTCGTTATTAGGATTTCCGTTGCGCCATAGAGACACCGGGAGAACCATATAAACTAGCACTTATCAACCAACTTATCAATCAATCAACCAACATGCTTAGCTCCTTATGTGCGTCGCCTGGCTGATAATTGCTGTTGTCTTCCCATTCTTGTTTGTACACTATGAATTGGAGACCGAATATGACGTCGACTTCGCCATGCTCTTTAGTATGGGTTATATCTTGGAAGACGTCGTCCACAAGATCGAAGTTCCCTTGTATATCTGTATCTGCGCCACCTACTTAATATTGGTGCTTGGCTTAGTCGTCAAGGTCGGTTTGGGTGTAAAGTACCCGGAGAATACCGTATCCTTTCAGCGTAAAAAGCTGCGACAGAAGTTAAGAATCTCGTCGCCGGAAGGCCGATTGGCCCTTCAAACTGTGTTCCTCTTTGTTCCACAAGGAGTCGTTTTCATTTTCATGATGCTGCTTCAAACTACTTCTCTTCAGTCAAACCTCGAGAACACCTTGCTTTTCTACGCCATCGTCAACCCGAAATATATCGTTGCCATCAACATCGTAAACGACCTGCTTCCGCTCTCTTATCTGTCCGTTCTGGTCGCATTTAATACGTAGGCCACTGTGTGACCATTATGTAATGAACAACTCTTTCCAGTGAAATTAGGAAAGTTCTGAAAATTCCTTGTGGATCGACGAAGACGGTGAAGATCTATGTGGCTCCTAACTCGAGGGCCCAAGCCAGCCAATCTCCGCGAACTAGCCAAATGCTCATAAAATGAACTATTTTGTTTCCACTGTTGGTGTTTTTACTTGTTAACGGCGTTACGCACGGCGTGTTAAAGAGCAGAAAGGCATTACCAAACAAGATCATTACCAAAGAAAGGCATTACCAAACAAGATCTAAGTTTGCATATTCCCTCACGCTACCAACGACTTGCCTACACTTCAAAATCTGAGCAGCCAGCCGAATCGATTATGGAAATCGATATCCGCCTCTCTGAAGCCCACGTAAACTTTTCTACTTTTTTTTTCTACTTTTTTTTTTCTAAACTTTGTTCTCTTATGATTCCGATTCAGGATGATTCTGAGTGGATCAATATTGCACCTTGTGTCTCAAAAAGAAGTTTTCTCTGATTCTTCCAATTTGGATTGTGGAATGTTTACTTTTTTGAGACAGTCTTCCACTATAATCGGGTCAATCAAGTCCGCTTTTCGAACATTTTGATGGCTGAAGTGCTGCAACACAATGTATTGCGCACAAGTCGACTCCTTTCCGGTCTTATCGCATAATCCACATAGGAAAAATTCGGTCTTTGCCATATATTTGAAGCAGCTGTGGCACAACGACAGCTTGGAACCGTCATTTACTTCTGCTACGAACAGACACTTCACGTATTCGTGAACCACCTTTAAGTTTTAATTTTTTTGTGAAGAAAATTTAGTAACATACTGTTGATGAGTTTGTTTGCTGGAAGGTCCTATTTTCCTATTCATCCGAATTTCCTTTTTCGGACAGATCGCACATTGCATCAGCTTTGTGCGCTTAGCAAATGAGATATTAAGTTGTCTTACCTTCTTCACCAATGTTTGTACTGACTTTCCATAATTTCTTTTCACAATGCCCAATACTGCACCCACTAATGAACAGTGTGCGGTTGTGTTGGGACAAAGCGGAGATCGAAGTGATTTTTACGTTGGTATATCGCTCCATCGTTGAATTCCTGAAGAACATAATCTTATAGCTGTAGGTTCTACCACTGCTGGCTTCAGATGAATGACAAAGGGACCAAGAGATCTATCTCTAATTGTCACCAGAACACTTTCGCCGAAAACGAAACATCGGTTAGAGTCTAGAAAGGATTGGTTAAGACGATAGTTTCTCGCCATGGACAAAAATGAGGTGAGCTTTTTGACTGATCTTTCTGAAGTAGACATGTTATATTCATGGAGACTGAAGTCTGGTTCGGCGCTGCGACATACCAACTTTGAATTGGAAGAAAAAAGGAAGAAGCTCACGAGCGCTGGATGAACAATGACGGATGGAGCGCCGAAAGCCGGAGTATGCCTACTAGGCAGAATGGCCAATGGCTGGCACCGAGGCATCTGACACCGCTGATTTGGGGAAGCAAATGGCAAGTCCCTCGCTCGGAATCCGCTCGTCAATGTACTTTGCAATTGCTGAAATGACGCACAGTTGTCGCCGCGCTCATTTGTAGTGCTTTGTAGGTAAACAACTGATAAAATTACAGCGACCAGCGATGACGCAACTCCCGGACCACGGAAGCGTCCGCTGTGCCGCAAACGATATTCCGCTGCCATAGCTGAAGATTTGCCGATTCCCAGATGCCCCGTGAAGTGTGCCGTCTACGACCGGTTCGACATCTACGCCGCGCCAGAGATGAAGTCGTCTGCCAGACATCCTCTGTTTGTCTATTTTCGGTGTCGCGCAAGGCGTAATGCCTTTGATTCGCGAAATAAAGTCAAAAGTCAAAATTCCGCAAAATTGTGACAGTCATCTTAAAACATTTCGGCAATGTAAAAGATATTTTTGTCGGCGACATGAAGAACTCAGTCAGTTGTGATGTCGGCAAGATATCTTTCGTTCCATCGTTCAAGGGCCTCCATTTCCTGCAATTCCCATTTGCATCGTTGAACAGATTGCTTAAAACACACCGCTAAAATTCCGGCCTTTTCTTTACGCAGTTTGTCCATTTCGATTTCAAACTGTCCAGAGCTGAGAGCGGACGTTTTCGCCTTGAGAACTTGCCGACCGTTCTTAAGGAGATTGATCTTCGCTCGGAGATTCTATACATGAAATTATGTGACATACGCGATTCATTTGAATGCCTTACATCATATCCCAATTGAACTTTCTGTTGTCGTTTGCCTATCCGTCTTATCGCGTTGCTGTGAGATTCCTTCACCGCACTCTCATCGACAGATAGTTCTTCTAGAGCTTCGTCCATCATAGAAATCGGTACCAGGCCATTCACAGCGATCTCATTGGAAATCCGGTTACTTCGGTGATCTCGCACGATCTCTGAAGGCGCTATTTGAAGTGATAAAGGTAACCCCAACTCACCATTCAATATGACGTTGTTTGGAAGGTGCTCGTATCGGTCGATTCTGGCAGTTTGTTTACAGATCGGACATATGAGCATCTTTGTATTCTTTGCTGGATACGTTCGAACGACGGACTTTTCACAAGTAGCGCACAGTGAGTGTCCACATGTAGGGAAGACTTTGGCTTCGTCGAAAGGCGTCTTGCATACTGGACACAATAGATGGCCGAGGGAATCGGTCTTTGCCATAAGCTTCTGCAACATTTGAAACGAAAAGTTCTCCGAAAGAAGACATTGAAAGGGTCCAAGCCCTCTTGCTCTGATTGGGTTGTTTCAAACGGAGCGGTGAGATAAAAAAAGTTAACAACTGGTTCTTTAAGATTGCACCATGGACCTTGAAGATAAGTTCGTGTGGCCTCTGTTAAAAAATAAGACCGGTTTTAAGAATGTCTCAGCATTTATTCTTTGTTGATTCATAGCAGTCTCACGAAGGATAAGAAGTTATCACTTTCCAGTGCATGCGAACCCGTCAAAAGCGATTAGTTCGACTTTATCAGCTTAAAATTGGGTGTCCTCTCTGATGGAGGGCGTTGATAGCATCCATATGGGAGCTAATCCTGTTTTGCATAGCACTAAACCCTGAATACCAAAGCACGCTAAATGGATGGTGAGGAAGATATGGGGCATAGAACGCAAAAGTCTTATGTCTCGAAGATGCAGAGAGAAGAAGGCCCAAATAAGGATCTTGGTCAGTCAAAATGGCGTTAAGAAATTTGGAATTTTCCGATCACTATGAGCAGTACAAATAACTATAAATTATTGGAGTTCGATTGTTGCAAAAGTCGAACTAAACACCGATCAATGCTCCACGTCAAGTAACTTCGGACAGCGGCGCTGATAAGGACGAACTATGACACATCACTCACACAGGAACCACTCCAATTGATACGCGCCGATCGAGCTAAAATGTGTTGGAGTGAACAGAGGTGGCGCCGAATCCACCGATGCGTGTGTCCGGAACCGGAAGAAACGGCTCGAGGCGGTTTCGAATCCACCCTGAGGACTGACATTTTTATCTTCAGTCATTTTCATTTGACACTAGTCGCAAAGTTTTTCTTCTGCCTATTTATGTCAAAAGAAAACCTACGTTAATAAAATGGCTGTCTTAAACCGAAGATAAAAATGTTTGGTCTCAGGGGGGATTCGAACCCGCCTCGAGCTGTTCTCTTCCGGTTCCGACTTCCGGATTACTTCCGCACAACCCTGCTCCACATCAAGTGACTTTCTTTGGGTGTTTTCACTCCTACCTAAACTTCCACACCACAAAAAGTATCCGTTGTTGGATAATCCGATTTTTGGCAGAGGAGCTGTGTGCCTCGGCTCCCCAGCCCAAGCGCTACCCATTACACCACACCTCATCGCTTATCACTTGAAGTTAGATCGACAATAAAAAGACAATTTTTTATTACACCTTACTTCATCTCAACAGTGGCCCGATCGTCATCTTCACTCCTTCCAAACCGAACGAAGTGATCGACCTTCTCCGACTTGAGATGTTTTACTTTGGCAATACAACACTCGTGATGGATGAGACCCGCAAAAATGATGGCAACGAGAAGAAGGGTGACGAGGACGACGCCGACCACAACTGCGGTTTCCTGAATACACACTGTGGTTTGACTTTACAATCAATATGACTCACGGCTATTTCGTTCGGCCCTGCCGTGATCGGTTCCTCTGCAGGGGGTGGTTGTTTAGCGACGCCAGCGAATATTTCATGGTATTTGTGAAGAATCTGACTGTGGGCATGGGGAGTTTTCAGGATTTGTCTGAGATCTTCTTCGGAGATGCCCCAGGTGTGGTTGACGCAGTAGTCGAACCATGTGGATTCTGAAAGAAGGGCAGTGTTCAGTGAAGGGAACTAGGGCAGAGCCTCTTATTGAAGGGAATGTAAGGCTTATGGGGGAATCAACTGCAGCTTTCGTTGATCTACTCCTTACTTCCCAGCCGAAGCCAGACCAATTGCAAACCATCATGAAAGGTCTCTATGAAGGAATCGAAGGGATGGAATCGACCGAAACTTTCGCCATTCTTTTTGTAGCACATACCGATTTGCTCCTTCAACTCCGGGAAGACGGTTATATCGAGCGCATTCGTGTGCTCGAACCGCGTCACGACATCTTCCACATCGAACTGCTTCAGCGAAGTTATTTGCGAAAGATGTTCGGGCTTGATTTTCCTCATGATTTTGCCCTGCTCTTCGTCCGTAGCCACGACGAAGGCTGTTTGGAAGAGATTATGTGATCGTTCGCGGGCGATCTGATGAAGTTGCACGACGACCTGATGCCAGTGCGCACGTCTTGACATGATTGGCTCCTTGTTGAGTCGGACGTTCTGAAATATTTAAATGCACGAAGATTCTGGGCAATAACGATTGGTTACATCGATCATAGTTGCGTTGACTGAGGGAGTTTTGCCAACGAGCCAAGTGAGAAGGTATTCTCTGATCATCGGCGCAAACGGAGGAGGTTGAGGAAGAACTTCGCTGTCTTCTCCTCCAAAATTCTTGTAGAGTAGCGCCAGATTTGCGTTGTTGTCCTCGATTATGGCATTGAAGCGTCGATTCATAATGGCGAATTCTTTTAGGAGGGAGAGAGCAGTGTGGTGGACAGACGTGGAGACGAGCCGATGGCTTTCGAAACTGTCAAGAGGGTCTGAAATAGGAATGAATACTGGCGGTGATTTTTCGGTACGGACCTTCAGTAGGTTTCGTGCAGCACACAAACTCAATTTCTAGATACTTGTTCTTTCCGCATTGAGTTGAGACGGTGAAGTTCATGGGTGCCTAAAGTAGTCATCAATAAGATGTAATGATGTGATGTAATGATAAGATGTAATGAACAAACGGCATTCATCGTAAATGGAAAAGCAAAATGTCCATAGTTAACAATCGAGTAAGAAAAAAAATTATTCGCAGTCAGCAGGATTCGAACCTACGCGGGCAGAGCCCAATTGATTTCTAGTCAATCTCCTTAACCACTCGGACATGACTGCACAGCGAGATCAGCATATCATCTCGCTGTCCTTCATCGTCATGGTCTGAATTTTACAAACATCGTTTTTTTTTGTGTTTTTACTGAGAGTCGTCAAAATCTCCATAAAAAACACAAAAACTGAGACTCTGATCTCTCTAATGACCGACACGTAGGTCACTCGTGGCAGAAAGAAGAACGTGCAGTCATGTCCGAGTGGTTAAGGAGATTGACTAGAAATCAATTGGGCTCTGCCCGCGTAGGTTCGAATCCTGCTGACTGCTAAATATTTTTACCCTATGCTGTTTAGTTATTCGGGTAATTTTTTAGCCTTTTGTAGCATATCGACATGAATAAGAAACGTTGGTGGCGTTGACTATGAACATATTAATTTTTGTATTATGTGTGGATATAAAAACCACTTCTAACATCGCTTAATGACTACTTCTGCTCTAAATGGACGCTATTCTATCCCTTGAAAGTTCTTACATACAGTTTTATCCAAAACGATAGTAAGAAAATTAAGAAACCCACCTCTCCGCACTCTTTTGTAGCTTTGGCCAACCAGAAGCTTTCAGTTCTGCAGGCGCCTCTTCCAACTAGCCGATCGGACCAGCACCCTTCGGAAACGTCCATTTTTGGCGGGGCGTGCCTATCTGCAAGAAGTTGCGTGATCTATTCCTGCTATTCACAGGAATTATCCTACCTACACATTCGTAGACCGTCACAAAAGACTGATTTCCGTTCGCCTTCTCCCCAGTAACATTTGCCCACTTCTGGGGCGATGTGAACCCTGCTAGGACGGGCACCAGCTTTCCAGGATAACCCTAAAAAGAAGGTTCACATGTTCGGACGCAAGGATTACCTCACAGATCGGCGTAATCATTATATTAGAGATCTTCTTTTTCGAGCAAACCTCATCGGGAGGATTCTCATTTGCGCTCTTCTCCCACTTTTCACCTCTCCAATAGTAGGTGCTTCCATTGCAGACAGGCACAACGAATCGGGAATATTCCGAGAGGAGCGTTTGGGAGTCATCCAAAAAGTCGGTCGCACCTAAACCCACCAACAAAAGGAACGTCAGCGGGCGCAACATATTGCGACAGTCAAGTGGCTGTGATCCAGAGCGTCTAGCGTCAATGGAGAATAAGATTTTGGTCAAGGTCGGCGAGCGTTCGCTTGCGACAGCCGATGGATGGTCAGTTATCGGCTGCTGTGGGAAATGTGTCAATAATAACAGAAACGGGAAGAGATCGGGAAATGATAAGAGAAGTTTGCGTTTTGCGGTGTCATTTCCGGGTTCATGCAAAAAGATATGACTGAAACAAAGGGAAAGAAAAATCTATTCAGTCGAAGAAACTTTAGATAGAACCGGTTTCCTTGTATCTGGAGCCAATCTGCGCTTGGTACGTGGGCCGCAGAAATAAGCACACCCCTTGAAGTGCTAATTGCCGATTTACAGTGGATTTTCAAATGTAGGGATAGAACCGAGGTTTATCGGGCAACAATGTAATGTTGTTTATTTTCCGCTCAGGACTCACCACGCCGACAAGAAATGTGACAAATTCGACCGATTCAGATTTGGCGCGGTCACAGAAAGAAGTGGACCCGGAGTTCCACTATTTTCTGTGTGTTTCTGGATGAATTTTTTGCGTGGTATCGTTCTATTCGTTGTTCTATGTTACTGTATGTATAGAGGGTTCGGCAAAAGTTCTGTCGCGCCAAGAATCGAGCATATCTCGAAGTGTTGAATTAATTAAAACAAAAAGCATTTACCACATGAAAGAACAACAAAAACTACAAACGTTTCGCAAAATTTCTGACCATGACCGCCGCCAGATTTCGGTCCCATGCCTTCTGAAGAGCTTCGGCCCTCTGCGAGTCGATTGCTACGTGACGAACTCGACCGGCCTTCTCCTGCAAGCCCCTCTAAGCACACCGCGAAATCCATCGGGTTGAGGGACAATCTTCCGTGGTCCAGAATTCTGGGATCCGCTGTCGGCAGAAAGTCATTGTTGATTTGGCTCCGTGGCGAGCGTCAACGATCCATATTCACAACTCGCCTCAATAAAATCACCTCCCAAATCTGTTCAACTTTCCTGCGTTCCTGAAAGGGGAACCTGTCTTATATGGAGTCGACCAAATTTAGCCTTCATTCCAGGCTTTGCGAACAGCAGCTTTCGGTGAGTCGGTTGTTGTGTAGGATACTCACCAAGCCTCCTTCTCTAAGATGCTCCATTTCGCGAAGATTCAAATCCGGGATGCTGCAGCGCCTATCTTCTTTAGTCCAGAACTTTCGCACCCGTCGACGACCGAAGTCCATTGTTAATAGTGTTGTTAGGTAACTGTAGCACTGCTACAATGTAGATGTGCATTGCAATGTGATCCAAAACAGCTTTAATAATTAATAGATAAGAAGCCCATTTGAACTTTAGGCGAATTTTATGGATTCCTTTTCAGCCGATTTTTGCAATCGTGTCTTTGGTCATCTGCCGAAAAGTCGGCTTCTTTTTATAGGAGCTCAGTTATCGTCTGACCTGTGGAGTGATAGTGCCTCGTACCACCTAGAAAAGCGTCGGAATCTCGAGTTTAAGCATGACGGAGAATCGACCCAATCACTCTTTCAACTCGTAGAAGATGCGAAGAAAAGTCTTTACGCGAGAGTTACCAGAATCGTTGTGACATCGAACAAGCAACCCGACGAAATTAGACATCTTTTTGCCGAGGCACTTCAGTATCATTCCTTCGACGACGACGCATGTTTGAGGATCTGCGGCGTACCCAAATCTCTGCACACAGACCTCACAAAGCAGATCCATGCAAAAGAGTGTCTATTCACAGAGTTAGCACTGGACTACATGTCGGCTGTTTCCAAGAAGATTTTGATGCGGCATGTAGAGAAAGGAATTTTGAGAAGAGTTCAAGAAGCTTCTGGTCCAGAAGCAGATGGTCTTCTTCGATTCGAAGTCTTGCGACGTCACGTTCAAATGGACGGCGGTCAAGAACCTGATTGCCGTTTTCATCAAGTGGAGTCATCAGCGCTGCGAACTCTCCAGGAAATTCCATTTTTGTACCAGTCGGTCGGTCTGTGATATCGCTTTATTGAAGAAGAAGCACTTCAAATCAGCTGATAGTACGATAAACTTGTCTGTAGTGGCGGGTATCAGCGGTGGTTGTTTCGTGTTGACATACAGTAAGATGTAATGGAAGGGGACGCACGATAAAATAGTGAATAAATTCGTAAAAATTATACTGTATTCCTTTGTCAACACACCAGTCTTACGTGCTCATAGAGGCTCAGTCTTGGTCGCCACCGACAGGGCATCATTGCCTAACCAGGAATGAAGTTCATTTGTTTTGTTTCTTACTTTGGTGCCATGCGACGATCGAAATCAGGGCTGTGCGAGTTTTGAGTTTTGGGGTTTTGAGGCCTTTTTTTGGGTTTTGAGTTTTGAGTTTTGACTTTTTGGCAAAACTCGACTCAAAACTCAGCCTTGAAGCACTGTCCATGCTGGACGCGAGAGGGTCTTCTCTGTGCCATCACCGCCACTGGTGAATCTCCGAAGGTCGGCGACACCCGAAAATCTCCAAAAGCTACTGTTTCTAAACTCAAACGGCTTTCTGGAAGACTTTGCTGAAGGAACTTTTACTGTATTTCTGTCACAAATGGCTTTAATTTTTGAGTTTTGGTTTTCAGGTCGTCAAAAAAGTTTGATTTAGATTTAGGAAGATTTAGGAAGGAATTTTTCGCGCACCCAGCTTATAGCCCGTTCCCTTCGCCTTCCGAATACATGCTGTGTCGTATGATCTCACCCAGAAACACTTCGATTACGATGGAAAGGTCAGAAAGTGGATCCAAGAATTTTTCATTCTAAAACCGGGACTTTCTAAGAGTGCGGCATCCGGTTGGTTAGATTTTGATGGGTGCGGCTGTATGTCATATCAGTAGCCCGCTGTCCAAATCAATTCAAAGTGTACCACAATTTGGCATTCTGATCTTTGCACGGTGACATTCACAAACAAAGTGCACGCACTCGGCTATCGGTGGCAGTTTCATTAATATTTATAAGAGGGTGCATCGCAGTGGCGCCACATTTGATCCTTGTTTTCCCGCTCACGTGAATAATTTCCATCTCGAAATGACTCATATCCGCAACCGCCTATCGTATCTTTAAGCAAAAACCTACACAGACCTCGGTTTTTTAATAAAGAGGAGATGAGATTTTTTTGCCCGTCCCCAAACACCTGAACTGTCCAAAAAAGAGGCTTTGGTGACCTTTTGGTCGACGAGTGCGCTGACTAACTACCCGTGCGAAGTGGCGCCATGGCATCGAGGAGGTAATTACACCTCAAAATTGACTTGTTGTTGATGCGTTTGAAATAACACGGAGTGGAGTGAGCGATCGGCGTGACGGGTCAGTGCTGCGCGGAACAAAGAGGAGATGAGGTTATGTCATGAAAGGTTACGGTCGGGGCTTTGTTTGCACGACGTGATCGACATTGATCGGATGCCGGTTGTGGCATTGTTGGCTGAAAATGGTGATGAATGATAGTATTGAATAGGGATAATTGGCTCTATAGAGCAGATATGTTGAAAAAACGACAATCGAATCGAATTAGCTTTGAACATGCGTTGCATATATCGATGCCATCAAAAGTGATATGCGTCACTTCCGGGGAGATACCGACCGAGAAATTTGCGAGTTAGTCGGACGAGTATGCATTTAGAAAGCATTTCCAAAGGGAACGCATTGTTGATCATATTCCTATTGGAACGAAACTATTCTTTGAGGATCAAAGAGATCATTTAAATATTGAAATTCTTCCACTGGTTGTGGATTTAATTTGGAGGATTGTGGTGGGGACGCATCATCTGAGGAGTCACGGACACCAGCCAGATTAAGTACCAGCCAGATTTCACCTGTTATGTACGGTTAGGTTTCATTAATGTTCATTTCAACGTCGTCCCATTGCAACTGACGAAAAATTGCTGTGAATACGACAAGGGTCACAAAATCTGGATTTGTAGAAAGCCCAGATTTTCCAGAACCGGTGATTGCAGTATTCGACTTGGTCGAAAATAGGTTTTTTTTATGGTCTCTACTGGAGGACAACACCAACTGGACTGCGAAATTAACATTTAACGCTGCATATGTTGACGGATTTCAGTTCATTCGCAACCAGTCTCAAGTTCTGTTCTCTATAGTCCCAGATGGAACCTGCCAACGAAGGCTGCCCTATTGTTTTACTATGTCACTTGTCACGGCACACTCTAAACGTTACATTTGGAGAATATGTCCAGCCACAATTCCAATTTCCTCGCGTTACATTGTAGCTTTGTTGTTGGTGTATCCCAAATTTACCGGAAAGACTCAAAATCAGGCCAAGAGCAAATAGAGAGGTGCAGACAGCTCCATTGTTTGCTGCGACGGGCCGCCGTCCAAATGGAAACTCGTCTCTGTTTGAGTTCGCTTTTTTCGTCAAGCTGTCAACATCGATCTATCGCTCTTTCATCGATGTATTGTCGTTTCCATAAGCCCTCATTTCTTAATGTCTTAGGGGATATCCAAACAGTTTGGATTTTCACCCACTCACATGGATTTTCTTGGAGCATTCATCATGATTTTTCGCCCCTTTTCACTTGGATCTCTTCCGAAAGTTTCCCACATCCATGCCTATTTAAAAAAACGATCGAAACGATCCTTTGTTGCACTGCGTGGTGATAAGAAATCTCGTCCGTCTGCCACTCAAAGGCGCCTTTTTGTGGCGGACACGTGCGACCTTCGATTCGCGCACGCGACAGGTGCGGCAGATGGCTCGCGATAACGCGTTTCTTCACCCGACGCACCCGTAAAACTCGTCTTTTGCCGCTTATCGCTGAATCCATTAGCACTTTTTTGTTTACCAAATCAAGGTCTCCCGCGCGATTTGGCGTAAATAGTTATCCGAATCGAGATCGATTCGCGTTGCGCAACAAAGAACAAACACATTATGGGGGTGCAGCGAGCTATTTGATACATTCGAGCGATTGGTCGTCGGATGAGGCAAACAGCAGAGAACGACCGGAATCAAATGTAGATAGTCAGTACGGTATTCCGAAACCTCTTTTAATGCTTAAGCGAATCGTATGCGACCACTTAGGGCTAGGCTTTGGACTCCAAAGCTGAGTAGTTCAATTTCAGTCAGAGTCGCTTTTCGATCGTCTGACAATGGAAGCATTCTTAGAATGTTACATTCAACTAACAGTAGTCAGCTTTGCCAACATAAACACAGGGCTAATCGTCTGTGTTGTCGAACAGGGTACTATTTTGGCTGCCATTTTTCGGGCCCAGGTTCCACTTCCTTTCCAACCAATCCTCTTTAGTTTTCCCTATTTTGCGTCCCGATTTGCAAAAGCACATAACAAAGATAGACCAAAAACATTTATCTGACCTACCATATCGCCCATACTGTAACTTTCGAAATTGGTTTAAGCCGACGCCCTTTTGGGATTAACGTTCACCAATGTATGCCGATCTGTGTGCTAATGTTCAGTTCGACGGTTCCCTTGCCACATCGTTTGGTTTCTTATCCAACTGTTCCTTAACATGGAACGTTTTCTGGATCCATTAGCATTTCTGTTTCAAACTAAACGGAAGGCAATAAACAAGAAAATTTACGGGCAAGAGGCTCTTAGTCTTAGTGACATTCCTGGTGCAAGGCAATTAGCTTTGGGGAAGCTTTCACAACAGGTCAAAAATGGTTTGTCTCTTAGTTTCGAATTGGCTTAAGCTGCAGCTAATTGTTAGCTCGATGGCCGCATTTTGGAGGGTTACACTATTCAGATATGAATATTAAAGATGAACCTATAAGCATTATCTTTAGTCAACTATGTATAGGATGATCACCGGCTAGTAGTTTAGGAAATAAACTGATCAATGCCCACCTTGATTCATTTGATAGTTTAGCACATCTTAACCATTATCAAGTAGCTGATCCTATGACAACTTAAAAATACGTCCATCTGTTAACCTCGTATCGAGACACCATCTAATCAGTGAGGTGTGACCACTCATTTTCGAAGCGTCTCTTTATAACCATCCTGGGTGCTTCATTCTTTACCAAATACCATGATAAAATATGCAAAATATACTTTGATTGCATTGCATATTCTCGCAAACGTCAGTTATACACTACCTGCTACGTATACTAAACCCGGCTCTGATCAAGCTGCTTTATATCCACGCTGGTTCGACCGTGCAATCATCGACAACACTAATTCTCACATCCGATCATCCCAACCACCGAAAACCACTCTCATTAATCTGTCAAATCTCTCACCATCACAGCTGCGAATGTCCCACAGCGTGTCCGCATACTTTATCACTCATCGATCATCGCGGTACATTGTGTCGCCGCTGCGTTTTCCCTCCAAAACGCAGCCTCGTTGTCAGAGCCGGGATAATCCCTTTGTCTCCTTCGATGGACACTTGCGCGTTCCCATCAAAATGCATAATTTCTGCGCGGACTCTTTGCTCTCCGCTTGGCGGAAACAACGGAGTTGCGCATCAAAGGCTCGATGGCATTGAGGCGCGCAGAAGGAGGTTGCGGGGAGGCCGGAAGGCAGGTGGCAAACGGGGACAATTAGACGAGGATCATCGGGCAAAATGAAAGAGTGCGCCGAGTGGAGTGCCTGCAGGTGGCTTCGAGAGGCTCTCCAATTAGACAATTAGCAGAATGACTGCCGGATTATCCTACATATGGCCACTAATTACTACAGTGTCACCTTGTAATTAGTTGCAATACGCTGTCATCGCGATTAGCACGCACATCGGTGATAGAGTGCAATATGAAAGTGCAGCCATAGATCAGAAGGCGACAAGATTCAGATTCTCGGCACTTCAAAAGTGATATCCAGACCAAATGATATAGTGGATTGTATTGGGACATGGATAATGAATCAATTTACCTTTCGGAATATCTTAAATTTTCAGGTTCGGGTTCGGGTTTTTCGGGTTTCATGGAGAATCGGACCTTGTTTTGCTGTTCGGTCGAATTTTTTTTTGATTGCGCTGGGCCGTGATCTTGGGGCAAAGCCAGCCCACTTGAAAATCCTTGGATCTAACATCAAATTTGGTCAATTTTGCAAAAAATGCGAATTTTCGGGTTCAATCCGGTGACGACTCTATGGCCAATTGACCAGTGAATTAAATCTCCTTACGGGATATCTTATAATGACTAATCAAGAAACGGAGAGCACCGTAATAACAGGTTCTCTTCAAGGAAAGATTTCGGAGTTCAGAGAGTTGGCCCATCAGTATCCGCGGGATCCGAAGCGATACAGAGGCTGTGTCGGGAAGTAGGACGTACTTTGAGTAGCGAATGATGTTCAATCTTGAGAGAAATAGGTCAGGTTGTAGCTTGCGCTAGCTGGGCATTCGAAGCACGCAACCCTGTCCCCCAATACCTTAATCCCCCCTGTGGGAGTTTGATCTCGTTCGGTGAAGGTCTTAGTGGAAAAAAATCCTGAAAAGATGGGATAGGTCGCTGAATCTGCAGTCAGTTCGGGATGGCTGATTTTTAAGCTTTAAACATGCTTTGATGCAATGGTCACCGACAAGATCTCATTCATTTTTTCGTTAGTTAGTTTTATTAAGTATAAGTATATAAAGTTTGCATCGACTGTTGAGCTGGAGCTCACTTTTCATAAAGTTTTTGCACAGCCTGTTAGTTATGACCCTGGCCGACAATGGCGACACGATCGAAGTGCCCCGTTGCAACCACGTGCAATCACATCCAATTGCCCATTCAGCACCGTATCCATTATTCTAACTGACTATCAGACTGACCTTCCCGAACACATCCGCCTAACGACATTTTGCAAACTGTCGCCATCGCACAAAAACTGATCTTTGATGTCGTTCCCAGCGGCGCGCATTTGCATTTCCGTTGTTCCAGGAGCCCTTTCGGCACTCGACCACCTCTTCACGGTTGGCCCTTTGTCGACCGACCGGCCGACCAAAAAAGCGAATAAACATTGGCGCGGCGTCTTTCGTCTGACGCGGCGACCGCGAAAGTTTATGTAAATACGACATGTTGAGCATACCTGAGTGCTTGCTCGCCTCTTTTGGATCACTTACACTTTCGACGCAGTTGAATCGACAAGAAGGATCGAAAGAGGAGTCGCACTTCAGCATCGCACCCTAATCCGTTGTCCTCGATTCTAACAAATCCGTGCATCTTTCTGCTTTAAGAGATCATCCGACGATGGAATCCCCATCTCTTCTTTATGGCAACGGATCATCCTCGAGTGACAGACGCTTTTTTATTGTGTTCCATGTACATTTTTACGTTTCATGAAAATGTCGGCTAAAAGCAGCGCCAGTTCATAAGAATCCGCTATCAGATCTTTTTGCTTGCGCCATTTCTTAGGAAACATTTCCGAATTTATCAGGAATACTATTAAAGATCTACTGAAGAATACTTATTTTTCAGTCTCATTTGTCTTGCTGGAAAATATGCATAGGCTTTTAGGGCCAGCTCCAATGTCGCACTGATACAGCACTGGTTTGTGTCTAGTGTCTAGATGAAGGGGTGCAGTTAAGATGAGCTTTCTCGAGGCTCTAGACGCTTTTTTCCACTGTTTCGCTCCCTCTGTGGCGCTAAGGGGTAAGTAGATCTGCGGACACCAGCCTACCGGCGGTAAAAACAGAAAAGGCCTTTCGGATGGAGAGACTCACGGCAATGCGGCCGGCAAGATTGGCGTTGGCTAAAATTGAGGCTAAAATTGACTTAAAATGGAAATGAAAGGCCAGTATCCCCAGAGACATGGCACTGAAGCGCTGCGATGTAAACTGTCTATGTGGCTCATTGTGAACGTGCTTCATTTGAATTCGGGGTCAGTTCTCCTCCGCTTCAAAACTGATACAGGACTGGATCAATTATTTATCTACAGCATGTGTGTTGGCTAAGCTTGCTGCTGTGTGTTTCAGAGCTATTCAGGCTGATTATGCTTCGGATATTTTATCAATATCCGCTTCGAATTTCACGGTCTAATTAGACGCAGATATCCCAATCACATGAAGCATGTTGGTACATCCTCTCCATGCTTCCCTCATAGCTTCCCTCTTCCCTCAAGCAGGGCTTGTTGAGCGAGACATGGAAATACAAAAACGTATGGAGAGTCTGTTTCCGGTTTTTGCTCAGACCTAATGGACCCGAGCTTCGAAAGACGAAAGATTATTTCTCCTGTTATGGTTAGGCTTCTTCATTTAAAGAACAAATGCCACAGTTTGAAGCGGTTTATTCAAAAAGAAGAAGAAGTTAAATCTGTGCGTAACATTTGGATAAGTAACCTTATTCCTACCTCAGTGATTGAGAGGCGTCCGGCCAAGCAAACAAGCCACACATGTTCTATATTTGCCTCCTAATCCCAGGCTATATTCTAATTATATAGGTTCTCAGAATTCTCCACTTTTCTCAGGCAATCTTTCTTCGACCTCCCAAGTCCTTGTCTAATCCAACACAAAGAACTGCTCTGTTAATTGCCACTTGAGCGCTCCTCCAAGTCGATCTCAAGCGTTACGGGTCATCCGGCGGATGTTTGTGTTCACCTTCGCTGTTACGCAACAACACGGCTCGGCGTCCAATTGACACCGAAAGTCACAAATTTCGCCGTAAACAACTCCATTTGCAGAGGACTTTGCCGACGTCACTGACAATGTTCAAGGAAGTCGTGTGCTATCCAAAGAAGGAATAGTTAGGCATATCACATAAAAGCGGTTTTTGAACGGAACACTTCCTTGTTTGCGGAATGAGTGGATCGCTGAAGTGCAGTGACCCAAGACCGCTATTTTCTGCGTGCCTATTTGCATAGCATGATTGTGGCGTTTGCCCGGATAAACACGGAAGAAGTGAGCGCAGATTAAGTATCGAAGATGACGATGGTGATAAGGAGCAGGAGAGCTTAATGGGTGACTTGACTAAGGCTGGGATTTAATGCCGAGTGATTAGGTAATCTAGATTTGCGCGGATTTGGCGGATTGCAGCCATCGAAGTGGCCGTTGATACTGAAGCTGTGATAGGCCGACCATTTCCAAACGCAGAGTTACAGGTCACCATAGCCAGTCCCTCACTTCAACCACTTAGTGAAACAGAACGCAAAAACGCAACCCCTTTCGAAACCACCATGACTCACTCATCCAGTGTACTACTGCCCCTCTCCGACAACGTTTTCGTCTCATCAGTTGTCGGCCGTTTCGAAATTCCCTCTCAAACAAAGCGGAGGGTCCGCCGCTTAATGCATGCATAATTTCGAAACGTTCGATTGACTCACACGAAGTCGCGCGAGATCGCTATCTCGTCACGCTTCCTTTGCGGCCGTCCGAAAAAAGCGCCCATGGGAACGTTGCTGCGGGGGACGATTAATCGCCACGCTAATGAAATGACCTTCGGGGATTTTGCGGTCCGCAGCTTGGCCGCAATTTATAGTCATGTAGTTTTTGGTGTCGCTATCGATAAGTGACACCAACGTTCTCAGAAATGGGTTCAATAGTAATCTGTATAGTAATTGATGGAATGGTACGGTACCTCCCGCATAGCATCGAATTCAACCAACGTGTCAGTAGTCAAACGCACCTTGGAAAACAGGGGTTTTAAGACACAGAGTGATGGTGTTCGATGTTCATAGGTGTTAGTAAGAACTCTCAAAAACTCTGTTGGAACTATGGACTAGAAGGATGTGAGAAAAAGTTACAAATAGATTTACGGTGGTTCGAACATGCACATCGTCTAAGAGCCAAGAGCAACTCCAGACCGCTACAAAAACATCTACTGGACGGTGCTAGCACGGAATCGAGCGCGCATCAATCGACTACTCTTTTGATAACCTCCTTTTGGAGAGGGTGGTTTGATTTAAGGTCGATGGGGCCATGTGTGCCGTGCCCACATACCCTACCTGCTTCCAAATTATCAGCACGATTAAAGTGTCCGACTTTGGGATGTTTCTCTATAAGTATAGTTGGACCTAGCAAAGTGGAACCTTCGTCTATTTTTGCTGAGAATAAGCATGTTTTTGTCAAAGAAAGTGCGGATATGGACCGAAATATTTGAATGAGTCATAGTAGTTGCGAAAGCAGCTTTTATCCGACATCTCACAAACGAATTCCGAATTTAGCGCTTTAGCGATGTTTCGTCATCAAATACATGTTTTGGATACATGAACGTAAAAAAAGTAGTATTAGATGTATATGCACGTATATGTAGTAAAACTCTGGATATTGTTCAAAGAATGAAATTCGGAGGGGAACTGTACCCGGCCGATTTCGAATCAAACGCTTAGTCAATGGGCCACATACACCGATATTTCAAAGCGACCGGTTCAATGCCGCTATGCCTTCGAGACCGGGTGATACAGGTGAGTGAATGCCCAAAGTTCTCAACTACCACTATTCCTAAGCTTAGCGTTATGTTACAATTTTTTAGTCGTTTGTTGCCTATTTTGTGAACGCCAATCTTGACCTCCGCAGGGCATATGGTATATACCTCCTTATAGTATGTCCATCCGAAAGGCTGTTTGGACTTTCATATGTTTACCGTAGACTACTGGTGTCTAGCTATCAGTAGAGCTACTTTGGTCCATACCAACAGGCGCAAAATCGCGCGCAACAGTCGGTTATTATTATCATTATTCATTGTTTATTTGATTAACTATTTCAGAAAAATCCAGTTTTATGCTTCAGCGTATAAAACGATCCTCTTAAGTGTGAACCTCGCTGCAGGCATGGCATTTGAAAGCGCCATTCACCTCGTGAACTAAACATAAAATTTCCACTTAAAGGAGTTCATGGAGTCCAGCATCCATTTGGTGCTAAGATGTGTTTTGATGGCATGACACGGTCGGATGTCCAAAGGCTTTCATTTCACGTTGATGTGCTCAGAAAGGATGTTCGGTTTTCCGTTTTCCGTCATGAATTGAAAGTTTCCGATTGGCGAATTGCAAACTTTCATCGAATACTCCAAGAAATCCCGGTCTAAAGTCCATCTCTCTGCAAAAAACTCCTCTTCACGCAGTGTTCCCATAAAAAAACGACGAACTTTTTCCACCCACCACCACCCAGGTTTACCGGTTTTTGTGGGAACCCACCGCGTCGGCCTTCAAAAAGCGCACTCGGTCAGCGTCGCACGTTCGTTTTTGCCCTGCTCTTTCACGCACACTTTTCCGTCGCCGCACCGGAATCTGGTTTCCGTTGCAGTGCGCATTTCGCCGCCGCCGACGCCGCGCGTTCACACGGGACGATATCCCGGAAACCGCCGGGCGCGCGCGAGAGCCGAGGCGCTTTCTGCGGGTGTCCTGTACTGCCCTTATCCGATGGCATGCTTCGGCGCTTTTGCCCCGCGGCCGCCGTCGCCGAATCCGGTCCCCCGCAAACATCTGCTCTCCTGTGGCCGCTGTTTTCACCTCCGCGCGAACGCCGATCCGCCGCCGAAACAGGGCTTCTGCTCTGCTTCTTTTATTGTCTTCCGAGTGAACTTCGCGCTTTTTACGGGCCTCGCCGCGTTCCGTTGTGCAATTCCTGCGCCTGTCCGCGGGGTTCGACATCTGTTGGCTGTCTGCGGGCAGTGGGAAAAAAGGTGAATTTTATGGGTTCCTTGTAGCGGCAGGCGATTTATTGCCCCATTACAGTTGGGTAATCTTTGAGTGACTACGCGGTACAATAACTTCCTCTGCTTTGTCTCTACTGAAGTGGTTCATGAAGTGAATATCCTGTTTTATCGTATATGTTGTAAACCTTGTATACCCATCACCGTTCTGTCAGTGGCACCTTTCACTTCAATGATTATGCAGCTAAGAATATTTCAATTTGATTCCTAGCACTTATCATTTGAATCAAAATGTTCAATAGATTAAAACCGGACAGTTTGACTTCACTTGAGTTTTTAACATCAATTGAGCAGCTCGGATCCATACAGATACATGATCATGTGAGCTAATCTTAAGACAACAGTGGCCCATAGAATCTGCAATCATTTGCCCAATTGTCCGTGCGATTGTACCTGATTCTACAGATCCTGATCCTAGCGAAACATGGAATTCCTTAAGTTTTATTGGCCGTTATAAAATTAGAAATTTTTGCCGTGCTCGATGTAAAAAAAGCAAAAGTGAACAAACGCTTGACTGAGAACATAAATGACATGTTCTTAAAATTCTCAAAAGTTGATATCATGGTTGCATTGGAGTTGACTTCTTTTCGCGTCAGATCATAAAGAGCGCTAGAATAATAATCAGAACAGAAGCTTTGCTGATCAGAACAGAACAGGAGTTAACTAAAATTTAAGCTACTGGCTGAAGTTCGGCTCGATAAAAAATGAAAGCTGTTTTTGTTGTCAGCGCGATCCAAGACCGGAATTCGTTAATTTAATACACCTTTGATCAGTTGTAGAAATGTGAATGCTTATTGAGACTGTCACAGAATATCGAAGGTTTCCATGGTCCTTAAAATGTACGATGACAAAATGCAGCTCGCGTTACATTTGCAATCGAGTCGCTTTTTTATCTCTACTACACGATTGATCCAGTAATCGAATGGAGAATTTGATTAGTCATCTACTAATTGAACTTTCCCCGTAAGCATTTTTGATTACAGTACGATCCCACGTTGGCATTCCGCGACCGGTCAACGATCAGAACGAACATTTCCCTGCTGTTCTTCAATTACTTCACGATTAACACAATTAGCAAACGTGACCAAAGGATATCAATTGATGAAATTACCTTGGACCAAGTTGTTCAGAAAATTATAGTCAGGTTTTGTTTTCCGGGATGGGCTAGCGGTTCGCGGCACCATCATCGTCCAGGTCCATGTCATGGGAAAGGTTCAGATGAGATGGGGTTCATTCCACAGGGGCCACAATTCAACACAATGGTCTATTTATTCCACGACTGCGCTTAATCTCATCGTTGGGAGACCAGGAATCTAATCCGGCACAGAGAAAGCGGCGAATATCATAGATTTCATAGCAAGATTTTGTCGCTTCCGTTGCGCTGGATTAGTTTCGTGGTCTTAGAACGACGGGATGCGGCATTATATGACCTCTATTGGAAGCAAAAACACAAACAGAAATGGCCGGGTTCGGATTAGAGTAGCCGAAGTCCATCTCTGCTCACTTTTGTAGTATTTTCTTAGCACATCATACATATTCTCTTCGTTTACCACACTTCTCATGCATCGTATATCTTGGATTCCTCTCCCTCCGGTACATTTGGACATAAGCGAGAAATGATACAATTTATCCCTTTCTTTCAAAAGTGTCCCCCAACCAAAGGTCCCTAAAACTTCCCTCCTCCTCTTCTCTTCCACTCGAGACCATCGATCGCCTCTAACAATTTGCCCGCTTGCAGTAGCACCCTTAGTCCGAGTGCCGAATTCATCCGTCCGTCATCCATCGCCGCTTCGCCGATAATTTCGTCCGTTCGGCGTGCATGCTCCGTACCGGCGCGTGCCATCCTCCAACGTCGTTTCGGCGAACGCACGCGCTCTCTCCGCATCGACGACTTCTCGAGCGGCGTTCCTTGTTGTTGTTTGTTGCTTGCGCCGAACGGACGGGCGCCCCGAGGGTTCCCGTGCTCTTTGCAGTCCGATCTCTGGTCGCCAGGCGGCGCGCTCGCTTCCGCCTTGACGAGGAAAACGAAATTGGGAGCGACGGCGCCAGAGTGGAAGCGAGAGAGAGCGTCAAGGTCGCGGATGATTGGAAGTGAGAAGAAGACAGATTCGAGCACAGGCAAATGGAGGAGGCGAAATGGGGTGGAAGCGAAAGTTACAACTTTACAGCGCGTGGCCAAGTTGTGTTTTTAGTCAAAGTACAGGAAGGGTCTGGGTGAGCACAAGTGGCGTTGATCGTGTTGACCACTTTCGCGACAAAAACGTTCAGATCAGTGAACTCTTTTGATGCGAATTTGACGTAGAATGAACGAAAAGAAAACGACGATACATTATCCCAAAGTGGAGCATCATTTTTATGAAGGAGATGATGAAACTTCACATTTTGTACGTATCAAATTTGAAATGAATTTCCGTCGACTCTCTGAAACGTTTATCGATGAAACCGGTGACATTATTTCCGAATCGAATTGTCCAATCGTCGAATCAGTCGATTTCACAAGAGAACAACGACTCTAGGTGTGAGTTTGACCCATAACAGTAGAGATCCGTTCCTCTGTTTGGTGACTATCTCAATGGCGAAATTTCTATGGTTGTGATTGCAACATACACTAACTGTTTAGCGACACTCCGACATGAAATTCAGAATAGTGAACAGACCATGTCGTCAATGATTGGTTTCCGAAAAAAGACAAAACTGATTTGACATTTGTTCCATTCCAGAGAAGATGCACAGCGCTCCAGGCAGTAATTTGAAATTACTTGAACACAATTCTAAAATAGGCAATGATGACGATCCTAACGAATTCCAGTGGCAATGAGAAGTGGATAATGGGCAATTACAAGTGGAATCAGTCAATTGCACAAGAGAATAACGACTTTAGGTGTGAGCTTATCCGTTACCCCCTCGGAGGTACACCTTCCTTCGGCAGACCAGGGCTACACCATAGAATGTACACCTCCGAGACAGCCTAGTTCGATTGAATTCTAAATTCTGATTTTATATTCGAATAGAGCGTACTTCAAACCATTCGAAACCGTATATAAAGTACCAACTTGTTTCCTGCAAGAATTTTCAAAACGGGTCCACAAGGACCATCTATCGCCTAGGCTATCGGCACTTTCTATACGAGTTCGAATGATTTGAAGTATACTCTAGCCGAACCAGAACTGATTGAACCAGGTATGTGCCCTCTCGGAGGTACCTGGTTTCTTCGGCAGACTGTCTAGTGATCCGTTTTCAACCGTTTTATGCTCTGATCTTCACGGTCTTCAATTCGACGTCAAATGTGCACCTTGGTGTTCTCTTTTTAAATGCACTTTACACATCTTATTTATCACGAGCATCCCACCCAAATTTATAGTGACAACAACACAAGTGCACTGCAAGCCGGGTCTCTAGGTCGAAAACTGAAGGTCATTGCACAATTTTTTTTCCTTTAAATGCGATATTGTATTTCTCATTATTTCTTCGCAATTTTTTCTCTAACTCGATTCGATGAACATAGTAAAAAGCTCATTGTGTCCGCTCTTATCAAGCGTGATTATATTTGAGGTAAAGTGATATATACCCCTCAAAATATGTCATGTTCCGTTAGATTTTTGGTGCGTTTCTAGTTAGTAAAAGAGCTCAAATCAATACATTATAGAGTCGGAATGTAAGAAGTATCAGTTCAACTAGGGACATGTCACCCCAAGAGACACCCTATACAAACGTTTGGCCCAAGCCCAGTACACAACAAAAAGTTACGGCCTCATTATGGATCACAAAAACATAATTTCATAATCGCTACATTATGCAAGGCACTGCGTTATGGCACAAAGATATCAATATCATGTCGTAGTTGCTGGCCTTCTTCTTTTTTCGGTAGAAGGCACAATATCGGAGTCGAGCGCTCTGAATTCGGTGGCGGAGCGACTTCGAACCATGGCGAAGTTTAGCGGAGACATATCGTCGATCGAGCTGGCGTAGTGGACGTCGGCTTTGTAGCGAATGTTTGGCTTGGCGACGTGGATGGATTCAGGTGACGACGCTTCTTGGTCAGGTTTATTACCCAACCTCCATGGTGTTCCATGCCTTCTGGGATCTAGGTGGTTGCATTCCGGATAGTATCTAGATGGGTGTTGAACTATCTATCCTCTTCTGTCCTTTATATCCGTTTTTCTCTTTTCTCGACAATGTCGAGCCATTCCATAGGTCTCGACAGGCTTTTGATCATTATGTAGTTCCATCTTAACCATCTTCCGACTTGAAAATCTAGAGACGCTTCCTTCCCTACCACTCAAAACACACTTTTGCGTGCTTGAGCACACTCATATCCCCTCGAAAAACGGACCTTTCCAGCCCTTGGACTCCAAACACTTTTATGCTCTTCCCCCATTGACATGATCCTCGGCCTATGGTCCATAATTCTCATTTCAATATTAACGTCTGCTGCGCGCCCACTCCACAGCAGGAAGCCTTTCCCTCCTCCATATATCACTTTCCTATAAATAGAATCCGAAAAAGCGAGGCTTTCAACAAAAACACACCCACTTACCGTTGCCGACAGGTTTCGGTGCGAGTCAAAAAGTGTCCAAAAGGTCGTCGCAACATCCGCGATCGTCGTCCAATTACGTCGCTCGATCGGGATTTGGCTTTTTCGCTCGGTTTTCACTTTGCACAAAAACGCACATTCCCCGCAACCTTCAGCCTTCTTCGGCAAGAAGAGGGAATCGGCGCAAAAAGGGAGACAATTAGCGTCGTCTTCTCCTTCTTCTCCGTCGACTTTTCGTCGCGCCTGCAGTGTCAAGGACTTCTCCTTCTGCGCCTTCTTCGCCCTCACGCGCCACGACATGTTTTTCGTGTTGTTGTCGCGTCCGCGCGATCGCGCAATTTTCGTTTTCGACGAAGGCGAAGACGACGAAGGCGATTCGGGCGCACGTGTGTTTCGGCTTTTGGGCGAACCGAACGACGGTGGATGCTGAGCTGGAGAGGAGCTTCTTAGCTCGGGGCGCCGATTTAGTAATTATTTGTGCGTTGCACCCCTGTGGAGCTGGTCTTTTCGGCGCGTCGTCTTCGTCACCCTCGGGCTGTTTTCCGGTCGTGTTACTTTACTGCCGTCGCTTCTAATGGTCAGTATGGTTGTTTTTGAATGTCGCTTGTCATGTATAATAATCTTCTAAAGGAAGCCCGATGCAGCACTATCCAAGTCAGAGAAGGCATTTTCTTTATAGCGTGGAAAGAGTTTTGTAGAGGGGGCTATTTCCAATAGCGACCGCCTTTTATGTGCCATGGGATAGATCGTTTCTGTGGGAAGCACAGCTCTTCCTTCTGCTTTCGGAGACCTTCCCATACAATCATCAAACGACTTTATTTCGCGAATCAAAGGCATTATGCCTTGCGCGACACCGAAAATAGACAAACAGAGGATGTCTGACAGACGACTTCATCCCTGGCGCGGCGTAGATGTCGAACCGGTCGTAGACGGCGCACTTCACTGGGCATCTGGGAATCGGCAAATCTTCGGCTATGGCAGCGGAATATCGTTTGCGGCACAGCGGACGCTTCCGAGCTTGCATCTGATGGTCCGTGGTCCGGGAGTTGCGCCTTCCCTGGTCCTCACAGCGTCGGCGATCTTCCGGATGACATCTCACGCAGCTTCGGGCGTCGGATTCCTGGCGTCAAACATCTTGTTGTCAGCGGTGGTGGGACTACGGCTTCCGGGTGTCCCAATTCCCTCTGGAAGCCGGAACAGTCACAACTGCCACAGGGTTTGCTGTCTGACCAACCCGACGCTCAGAGAGCGACCGGAGGGACCGACCGCTCGCCACCGCGACACGAGTGAGAGATCCAATCATCAAAACCTCGATGAAATCAACGACGAGTCCAGCCGATCATTTTTTACCTGGTTCTAATCGAAAAAGCTGCATTTCATCGTTGATTTCAAGATTAGTATGACTAAACAACTGCTTACCAATTGGGGAAAACCTTTGATGATGTTTTCTGAGTTGGAGCACGTGTAGAATATCGTGAAGTGTTAGTGATTAGCTGTGGTATCAATCAGAAGAAGAAATGTCCTTTTTTCGGGAACCAATTGTCCTAATACATCTGCAGACTTTACAGTACTGAGTGTGAGTCATCCCTTGCATTTTAAAGAGGATAGAAAATGGTTCTAGAGCAAAATCACCTGCATCTTTTTGCAGACAAAAATACGTGATTAGGTTCATACTTATCCAGTCAACTTTCGATGAAATTCTGAGTTGGCTTTTTTGCTTGTGATGATAACCCATTTTTAACTTAAGACTTCACTCCTATCATGCGACAACTCCTACTAGTAGGGTGCCTTCGAATCGGCAAAACTTAAAAGTGTTATGATGTGGTGAAAACACAGGAGTACGTGGCCAGTCTTTATCGGGGACTAGAAAAGCATACAAGCACACAGCATCACTTAAGGGGTTCCGGACTGTCTAGTCTGCTCTGGCGTTAATAAAAAGTGCTTTAGAATCGCGATAATAAGAAGTTAGTTGCAAGGAGATGCACATTTTTTGCTAGGCTGCCATTCTGAAACTGTCATCGTGGCTTTTGTGATCGTCAGTTAGTCCACCACGATCGACTATTTTTAAGGCTTAAGGCTTTTTAAAGCCCCCCTCAAAAATTCGGAAATCTTCTATACATACATATCCTTTGTTCCCTGTTTTCCGCTTCGTACTTGCATGTTAAGCGCACCCTTTGATATGAGAAATAAACTCGTAAAATTCGTAAACCATGCCACATTCAGTTAACCAGTTAGTGCACATGTTATTGTTTGTTTTTAATCTGCGTCCTTCCAGAACTGCATCTTCGTCTTTCCAGAACTGTGGCTAGTTAGTATATTATGAAACAGTCTTTCAAGATGATGGTGCGCTATGACCACTTCTTGTGTATTTCGGTTTTGTAGCTATCTACGTAGCATATGTAGAAGTCAGCTTTCGATGCTTTGGATGCTCTACGTTACGTTCGTTGATGCTTATTTGCACTTCCAGTGGCAACCGCTGCTAACAACGTGCATAAAATGCGCACTTTCTTCTGGCAGTGCTTTTCTGCTTTTGCAGGGTTTTCCTACTTTTTATCTTTATGCACTCTTTGTGGGTGTTACGCATTGTGTTTGTGAGTTGAGTTCATTGCAAAACAGCAGGCACCTCATCTTTTCGATGTTTGTGTGGTGTAATTACTGTAAAAGAGATGTGTCTAGTCCGATGGCCCAAACCATCACCACCACGCAGAAGTCATTGCTCAATTCCTACTTTGTTAACTCGAAATTTGGTAACATTCCAAAATCGCATATAATCTGCCAGTCCCCACTCCCGGACATCCCCATATTCTTGGTCACCGCACCCCGTGGGACATGTTCCCGACGATCTCCGCTGTCAGCAGATGGTAGGTCAAGTGTCGATCCCATGTTTGTGCTCATGGATCGCTTGTCGCGCAGAGCAGGTGGCCCGCGAAGAACGCGCAATTAATCAGCCATGAGCCGCTCACTTCCCCCGACGAATAATTAAGCGACGTCGCTACCGCTGTCGCCGACCATCCTCGGCGACCCCTTAATGGTCACCAGAGCAAACATTCATGCTCCAAAAATTTTATGAGTAATCAAACGACCGTTTGAGGTTGGAGGCGCAGATGACGGGTAGCGGCTGTTTGGACAGTTCTTTGTTCCCTGAGCAGGCACCGAAACTCAAGCAATCCATGAATCTTTCATATCTGATGCATCGGATATATGAGAAAGAAGTTGTAGAATGTTTTCGTCCGCTTGTGATCCTATAATAGAATCCATATTGTATGAGATCTTGTTTTCGGCATGTGGCTATTTTAAGGTCGGATTCATCTAGGGCGCTCCTTAATTGACAAGGGAACAATTACGAGTTACCTACAGGCATACTAGTCCCCAAAGTTTGCACTTCGGACTGTCCCCCTGGCCATAGCTGTGACCTTTCCGCGCACACCTGTTCTGCTCACCTCATCAGGCTTCTCCGAATAAATGCTCAATTAAATCATTAGCTGCTCATCAAGATAAGCCCTAATTTTTGAGATTGAGATCACGATACCTCTGCTTCCGAATCCACTAAATGAAGCCACCTGTTTAGCACCCTTCCACACCGTAATCTTCATCAATTAAGCCACCGTCTGAACAGAGTCCTAACCCCCAATTTAACACCAAAAGCACAACGCAGAATCCGCTTTTCCCAAACCCGAATCCTTTTCAGGCAGAGATCAGTGACCGCCCGCGGCGGCCGCCGCGCTGCGTCGACCGCTTTTTGTGTTTTCGCGACGACGTTCGATTACAAATGCAACACTGCATCAGCAGCGCAAACTGGTCAGTTGTTTTGCCCGCTGGCGACCACCGCATCGCCCCGAGGGCCGATGGCCGACGAAAACAATAACAATCAGAGATGGCCGATGGCCGACCACGGCCGCCCACGGAGCACTGTGTAATCGCGCTTTGCGTAACCGCCTTTCGCTGTTTCTTTCGCTGCTTCGAAGCCGCATTCTTTGGCCGAAGCGCTTTACACTCTCCGAGTTGTTTGTGCGATGCTGTTCTTGCTAATTTTATAATGAGGAGCGAGGTTTTGCACGATTTTTATGGGTATATTCGTACTTTGCGATTATATTTCTCTGTTGTGTCCGTTAAAAGCTCAAGTATGCTATAGGGTGGTGGCGTCGAAAGCAGGGCACGTTGTTGAAAATCCACAATCCACTTGATCCACCCCAAGAGCAATGACAAAGTCTATACGAGTCTCCCGTAGACGCTCCTCCCTATGGGTCTCTTGTACAGGAAACTAATGGCCTCAAACTAATGGTTCTACTCTAGAATTTTACGAATTGACCAGGAATAAAGACAGAAACTTTAAGAGTCGAAATTTTGGAGTTAAGCTTCAAAGTCAACTAAAGTAGTTAAAAAGCTATTGGATCGTTGGCTTGAAAATGTTTTATAGGATAACGTGAAACTGATATATAATTTTGGTATATCATAATACCCTGTAGCCGTCGTCACCGGCCTTACATTCCGTAAAAAGTACGACCCTAAAAAGTTTCATGTCGAAATCTCACTTCTGAACACCTCATTAAAGTTCAGACATTTTCAATTGATATCGTTGTCAGTGAAGCGGATCAGGCGGTGTTCAAATCGGAGATTCAAACTCCGATAGTACAGTAGAAGGCCTTACACAATCGTACCGAGAGTCAATTTTCTGTCCTCACCTTCCTTCCAAATGCCACAAAAAGGAAGACAATAAATGATATCTGTCACATCCGGAATTAAGTGGCCAACAAACAAGCTTTTTTTCAAAAACGGAAGGTACTTCAGTTACATATCGTGTATGTGTATGCTCTTTTTTTGCTCCCAGTAGTCTATGCGTTATTCTCTTGGGTTGTAATTCGGATATTAAACCAAACTGTAAATGCAATCTAAGGGCGAACGAGATAAGCCGGTGGACTTTGGCCCCAAATGGTCATTTCCAGAAAGAGAAACTGGAAGGTTGAGTTGTAGGTTCAAGATATAGTTGATGTTTTAACAGATGTGTGGCAAATTTTTTGGCTGCGCTTGAAACACGCCTATAGAGCTAGCCCGTCGTCTGTATACGATATCACCCAGATGAGAATACTTAAGCCACTGTAATATGTATTGACTAAAGGCACTTTTCGTGCTTTAAAGGACAGTTCTGTTTCTCTTTTTTTGCCATTTTTCGCTTCGCCTCCTCTTGTGCACTATTCTACCTTGTAACAGACGATCACGCCACTCTTCTGCTCAAGAGTCCGCTTCTTCCGAAAAGACAGGTGTTGGCACCTGGTCAATATTTGGCTAAAGTTGCGCCGCCACGGCGCTGTTTACCGAAAGCACCGAGTGGAGACTCTGTGGGCGGCCCCTCGACGAGCCGCTTTTTTGCACCACGAGATTACATGACCCCCGCCAAGGACGACGACGTGCTGTTCGCACATTCAACACTTGCAAGGACCATTCAGGCGTGCTAATTATGGTCAGCAGCGGAGACAAAGGACAAGAAGGCCTGTGGATGTGAGAACGGCGAAAACAGCGCGGAGGGTCAACGATTGCGTGGCGATGTTTTGAATTTTTGAAGGAGCCAATTAACCTGCTTCGAAAGAATGCCACGCGAAAACGGTGTTTAACGGCGGATACACATAATTTACGGGCTATTTGCGTCAAGTTGAATACCGGCCAGCCCGCAGATTCATTGATCATTATTTTCTGCAGCAAGTTCTCTTGTCGAATAGGAAAACCACCATACAGAGTGAGCCCAAATATCACTAGAAGTGGCCACCTTTAGCGTTGATACCGGCTTGAACACGAAAATCGAGGCACGCTAGGCTTCACGGCTAATTTGTTCCTAGGGATGCTCCAGAGCTCTCTTCAGGGATTCTATGCTAGCTGGGTCTTTTCTTCCTTGGCCTTCCTTTGATCTGAAATGGCTAAGGCCCGGGAAAGGAAGGCCAAGGAAGAAAGGACCCAGCTGTAACAGTGACATCCGCCAAAATTAAGCAAAACCGGTACGGATAAGTACGTGCAGACACAATATCAACAGGCTTACAGCTTGGTTGGGGTCACTGTTATAGCTGGGTCCTTTCTTCCTTGGTCTTCCTTTGATCTGAAATGGCTAAGGCCCGCGAAAGGAAGGCCAAGGAAGAAAGAACCCAGCTATACGTACTTATCCGTACCGGTTTTGCTTAATTTTGGCGGATTTCACTGTTATAGCTGGGTCTTTTCCTCCCACGGTCTTTTTCTCTCGGGCCTTTTTCTCCCAGAGTCTTATTCTCATATAATGGTCGGTTACAGTCCGAAATCGATATCGATCTTAAATGTGAAGTGCTCAGCATTAGAAGCCCTGGAAGTCTAGTACGTCTAGTTGAGAACTCTGTGATGATATCGGGACATTTCATAAACCCGTTTTCACTGAAATAAAACATAAGATCCATAAAGCGCTATTTCCAAATGAGAACTAGTGAACAGAGGAACACCGATTACAGCAAACAATGACACGTTGTTTTCGCAGCTGATCACACTGATCACGAATAGTAAATGGTCCCTTATTTTCATATTCAGCGCACAAGAAATCACCTGAACTCCGCTATCACTGTTCTGACTCACACGTCGTCCGCTATCACATGCTCCCTTTCACCCTTCCATTGCAACATTTCTCTTTTTGCGTGCCGCGTACGTGTGCCTAATAATACTCGCGTGAGTGTCGTAAACACGCAACTCTCTTATCAAAACGCTCGTTTCAGATCACTGCGACTAACATTCTCTGAAGCTTTCCAGAAGACTTCGGAGCAGCTGCCTTTCCATTTATAAGCACATGATCAAACAGGGCGAAACGCCTTTTTGCGACGCCAAAAAACGGCTCCGGTCATCCAGGCAGCCGGGTGGCGCTTCTCCGCGGCCCTTATCATACGCAAATGTTTGTTGTATCGCCTCGTACCGGGGTGCGCTCGCGCGCCTATACCTTCTCGTTTGCCGGCGCACCGTTTGGTTGTTTTCAAGCCGTCCGCTCCAGTCGACCGCGATTCGCGCCGTCTTGTACCGGCCGCTCTCTTTTCCTTCTTTGTTGGTTTTTCAATTCCGTCGCGCTCCGGAAGGAGGGAACCTTTCTGCAACGGTGTGCAAAGAGCCGATATGCGGAAGGTGTTTTTGTCGCGAATTTCCTAAAATCACTTCGCTCTTTCTTTTTCCGTTTCTCTTTGTCGAAAATCTTATCATATTTAATGATTAGATATTATAATGAGCTTCTCATTCTGTCGATTCAAATAATGAGCCTGTCTACCAGTGCAAAAGATGAGGATATGTAGCTTTGGAATGAGCCATCGTAGGATAGGATAAGATGAAGGAAGCGCTGTTTTTTCCAATAGAAGACGGCACTGCATTATTTACTTTTTTTGAGTAAAAAAAGAAGCATGTCCACCGAACGCCACCACTCGGAGTTTGGAACCACGAGCTCCGTCCGGTTCATTTGGTTCATTCCGATCTCCGGCTGAGAACGGCTCTGGACGGGGTCCAGGAACCACAACTACGCCCGTTGAGACGGTTCACGGCGCTTTTGTGCCCATAAACTATCAGAGACCAGGGGTATGCGGTAAAACAACATGCTTCAGGTTGCCTCTGTTCGTCTGCGCCCTCTTGGGACCCGTCCTCACAATCGGTTGTAAGGAGTTTGGTCCCAGAATGGGTAATCATACTGCCTTCTTTGTGTTACCCAATGAAAATATCATCTATCAGATTGCACTTTATACTATTGGGCACATCTAGCGATAACAGTGTCTCTGAATGTGTTTCATTGTTCGAATTCTTCCGTATAGTTCAAAGATTTCACGAAAAAAGTACATTCTTCTTAAGACCCTCCTTCTATGAAGGCTTATCCTCTCAAGGCTCACTCATTCGCCTTTGCAATTTCCGCTCTTTGATCGAGCTAAGCGCGTTGGACAACAATTTGTTATTTAAGGAAGCGGATCAGGGGGAGGTGTTTGTCGGCACGGGGATTACCTTTTCCGGAATGGCCTTGTTTTCGCCGAGAAACACCGCTGGGTGGCCTGCTTTTGTGCCCGTTTCCGTAAGAAAGAAAACACGCGTTTCGCCGTCGGTGTGAATATCCTGTAGGGCTCCATTTACAGGTGGGTTATCAGTTTTCTTAAGACATCAAGTTTATCTGTTCTAGTGATCACAGATTAATTCACTTTCGGTCCATAAGGTCCACGAACTGTACGTAGATAAGGCAGGATCAATTGTAGTTTAAGGTCCCTGGTTCATGGGCCCCAATTATGGGTAGTTACCCCTTGAACAGGCTTAAGCATTTGCACAGAAACGGCGCCACTTCCTTCCTCCTTTGTCCATGATCGCTGGACGTTTTTCTCTGTTGCAGCTAACACAATTCGCTGTCTTTTATGAAATTGGATCTTCTCGCTTTTTGTTTATTTACAGCTCGGAGGAGAAAGCTCTCGGGATTGAGCGTTGGAAAGGCGTCTGTTAATGGTGGCAATTAAAAGTAATTCGGTGCGGTCTTTGATTTCTCTATGTCTCCGTGTCTTTTGGAGTCACGCGGAAGGTAGAGCGGAAGTTCAAGTGCACATAAATGGAAGTAAAACTTATCCGACCGAATAGAAATCGCCGTAAAATTGGCCACATTTCATAAGGTCTAGTCGTGGATTTAGTCGCCGAGGAAACGGCCGTTTAGATGCAGAAGTGCAATTCTTGCAAGCGTCCGCTTCTCTGAGACGTTCTCATATCCAAAGCCACACGCACACATTTCTCGTGCTGTGTACATAGTGACGTTTTTTCCGTGCTTTCCGATTCGAATTAAGAAAAGTTATTTTTGGTTGTTTTTCATCCGATGTCCGTCGCCCTTCGAGTGGCTTTCCTTCTGGATACAAATCGCTTTCGTATTCATTAGCGATATCGGATTGTTGAGCGAGTTAAGTGGCTTGAGCGCCAACATATTTTTCGTAGTTTTTCACAGAAGCGATCTTCAGATGAGACCAAATCTGACTACGAAGTGTTGGCATAAGTGCTGAAGTTCTTAAGAGCTTACGTGTGCCGTAAAACTACCGAGTTTGAGAAGCAAGAGGCTTGCTTTTAGATCTCCCGACCACTTCTTAGAGAGAATACAAATAAACTTTCACTTTTTGAGAGTTTTTTTCTACCATGTACACAGAGCCCGCCTTGCCAATACCGTCATCGATAGGGTCCGATTCCTATCTTCCAATGGCCATTTCATCGTCTTGATATAGTGCATATTAAAAGCGTCCTTTTTCTATAAATTTTTTAATTCGGCCAAAATAAACATGTGTTTTCACGAGGCATACTTTTTCGGGGTTCCCGCTATTACGTTGGCCCGATAATAAGTGGAACACAGCAATTGTTTAAATTTCTCATATTTACCCGTCGGCTATTTTTAGCGCTTCCGTTTTGTTTTCCCTCCTACCCCCCGCTGAATTTCGAAGTGTTTTCGAAACTTATTTTCGCGCTTGCTCCCCTTGAACCTGTTGTGCGAATAGCTACAGCGGATCGCCGTCTGATCAGTGGATAGCTGCATCTATTTCTTACCTCATCTGTCTGTGTCCACATCGTGCTTGGACTAGCAAAGTGTTTTTCACAATCTATTTTTATCCGAACCATCATTTAAAAGTCCACTAGGCTATTTTTGACATAGAAAAAGTATATAATTGAGCGGTTTGGTTCAAGAAGTTAGGATTCGACGCCAAAAAGAGAGCTGTACTACATAGTAGCACGAGAAAACGAACCTGCTACTAGCAGAATGGCATCGCCGGAACGCCGACGCCAACGATACAGATTGTGAGGTGGAAGACATGAGGTTGACATTGGTTGAATCGGTCGGAGATGCCGCTTTGCATACTGCCACACAAAGAAGAGCTGAGGCTTACTTTTGACACGAAAATGATTATATAACTGAGTGGTTTGGTCCAGTAAGTCCAGAAGGCGTTTAGCCCACAAAACGTTAGGCTCCATCTACTCGGGGTGATCTTGATTCAATTTCTGAAATCCTATTATCTGAAAAATAAGATTTTCTCTCAGAGATACATAAGATTTGACAGGGCTCTCCAAGTTTTCAATTCTTGGAAGATCTGTGCCCTACACATCCTGTGGTCTTGTTGTTTCACGAACACTGTTTACTTGTGTCCGTTATTCTATGCTTCCTGTATGGATCAAGTACTTTACAGAACCAATTCTTAAAATGTGTGGATCGTAGTTTGCAGAAATGGCCATTTCATCCTCATCGTCACACTTCATGTCTTATAGGTAAAATTTTGATTTTTAGCTTCCCACTTGACTGGAGGATAGATTGTCATTGTGGTTCGGGATCACTGTGACATCGTTCTTGATCGAATTCCCGAAAAAACTGATTTTTGATCCTAAGAACCATTTCCACTCCACTCAGCGACGTTTCCATTGAAACTCGTGCTCATCGCGCATTCAAATCCTCCCATCATTCGCAACACCACCGCCACCGTCACCACCACCGACTGCACCCATCAACTTCAATCCGATCTCTGCTGATTGAAAATCGCAAAAAGTTCCTGTTTTTGTTTATGACCGCCGCTTTTTGAAAGGGAGTTCCTCGCGCGCTCCCCCACCGCCGGAGGGAAATGGGGGGGACGCGGAAGGGAGGGGGGCTAACAGGGCGGCACTCGCCGTCGGCGGTGCCGTTATGTGCCGACTCGCGCGAGAGCGTCACGTCGCCGCGATCGAATTTGCAATTTGAAGAGCGCCGATGGCGCTGTCGGAGGTCCAGAGAAAACGGTCGGCCGCTGCTTGCCGCAGCTGCACGTCTCGCCACTTTGAGGGTGGCCCGGGCGGTGGACCACCCCAGGATTAGGGCTGCTGCTCCTCAGTCGACGTCGCCGTCGTTGTGAGACCAAAATCGTCGTTGTGACAATTGCTCTGTGACGAGAAAATTGGATTTTCCGACGGAATTCGTGATGAGTGCGGATGTTGCGGGTTGCTGATCTTCGAGACTTTTTGGGATTTTCCTATTCCTAGAGACCGTAGATGTGTTCTAGGGCTTGAAAAGTGATAATGATCAAAGATCGTGGCTTTTTGTGACCCTATGCATAGCTGATTAGTAGGCCTAAAAGTTGTGACTTCAGTGCTGCGTTTAGGGAATTGCTTTACGGGTGAATGAGCGGGGATGTAGGGTAGGAGATGTTGGAAATATACAAGAGCTGAAGAAGTCTTAGCAAGTGGTTCATGACGGTTCACAACTTACCACCTGTAGTCCCAAAAGCCAATTCAGAAGTAGCTCTTCACACTTCAGCCGTAGTGATGAACAATGGAGAAGTGACACTTTTTGCACCTACAAGTGGTTATCGTAAGACTTTGATGCTTGCAAGGGCTCCTCGCAGATTGATCAGATTGACAATCAGTGATGATCAATGTGAAAAACGAAAAGAATTTTACATCATGATTGCAGATACCAGCCTTTAGTTAAATAACGAAATCAACTGCTCTTTTTAAGATACGAGTCTATACAGTGGGCCTATATCTTGGCACTCTATAGCTCAGAAATTTGAGGTTTTAAGGGAATGACTTCACGTAAAAATTTTGCATTCTTTTGTGATGTTTTAGAGATCGTTTTTATCGTGCTATACACTCCACCAGTGCACCATTTATTGTCTGTGTTTATTCATGTCGGCAAGGCGACCGATAGCAGCAAAGCTAGCTCCAGTCGAGACATTTTAAGTGCTCTTTTGTGTACCATAAATCCAGTAACATGCTGTACCTGTCTACCAAAGAGGCATAGTTCGAGGAGTGCCGTTTTCGACGTCTCTATGGGCCGCCTGGGCATTCGAATCTGGGCGAAGCTTTCCGGGACTAGAAAACGCTGATTAGAAGAAGGCAATAAATACTAGCCGAAAAGGCACATTTCTTGATTTGCTGTTCGATCTCGTTAGCGCCGTTCGAGATATTTAAAGTACCATCTTGAGAAGCATGAACCGACCGGCTGGGTTGACTATTCCTGTACCTGTTGGAGGCACATTTCGAGGAGTACCGTTTTCAAGGTCGATACTCTGGCCATACGAATATAATCCGGCCTAGACAATAGACACTGTCCAATCATAAAATGTCCATCCTATGCTCATGTTAGCATGTCATATTGCAACGATCCTGTCAGATTGGAGGCTGTTGCATGTCTGCATCTTTCCTTTTTCTATAGTCTTGAATTTCTGTGCAAATCTGCGAATAGTAGGTTGTAGGAATGGCTAACTTGAGAAATCATAGCTAGGAGGGTGCACTACTTCAAAAGCTAAGCGCACGAATGGACTTCGTTCTCTAAAAACGCATATTCGCCTTTTCCAACTCAATAAATCCATTTCTGGCAATAAAATCCACTTCCTTCCTGTCTCTATTCCGTCCATCAAACGAATGATCTTTGGCCTGTGCCTGCATTGCGCTGCATCGCCAATTGGATTCCTCAAAAAGCAGCGATGCATCCAAATTTACAACGACAATAAAGAGGCGACACGCAAAACCTGTCAAATGAGGCGTGCAGGCGCGTGCGGCCTCCACTCCCCATCGGCCATCGTTTTGCCCGGATCGACTCAATTTGTTGTCCCTAATCCCCTTTTCGGCGGTGGGCACTGGTTGCAAAATAGATTGGCGACGCTCCATCATTGAAACTCGAATCCGTCGGGCGTCGGCGAACTCCCCAAGGACAGGTTTTTGCCCTCGGCGTGTTTTTCCACCAATTGGACCTCTCGGCGTCGGCGGCGACGATGGGGATAGCCGTCGGCCGATCGCCATCGCTGACTCAAACCGTTGTTTATCACGAACGCAACCGGTGTGTGTGAGTGTGTTTGTGGGACGACATTACACAAAAGTGGGAGAAGAAAGTGAGTGGATGACTAATTCTGTTAATTGCCGAAGAGCGAAGTTGTACGATGATGGAACAGTGAGGGCAGAACATGAGTCAGGTTGATGTCAGTTCTATAAATGGGTGTAAGATGTGCACTTGTACTAAAAGGATAGGAAATTCCCTTTATCTTTTCCGCAAATTTGAAAGATCTCTGCCACCCGGATCTACGCTAAAGTACCTGTATCTTAAGCATGTGTTACAAATAGATTTAAAGCGTCGAAAACTGATTGTTGACGAGCACAAAATGCTACATTATTTTCCGGATTATCAATTTTTTCAGTCGAGAGGATTATAGTCTGCGTTGTGTGGAACGATTTGCCCAAAATTTAGAGTTGTTCACATCGAAATTGGGCTCAGAATCGCAAAGAAATCCCTCCAGAACCGAAGCGGAAGACATGCACACATATCTGCAAGGTAGTCATTAGCGTTATGAGCTTCCTTATATACACATTATCTGCTTCCAGAAACGGGATTTAATAGGTCCATTATTTTTTAACTTCAACTAATGAATATTTTATGTCGATTCGTAAATTGCAGAAAAGGTTGTACTTGCCATCCATCATAATTAATGACCACCTGCCCGACTTTCTGCAGCCGATTTGGTCTTTATTGTCACAAGAGACATTTCCGAATTGGTTGCTTGTTGGGAGTGAGCGGCGAAAGATCTTAACACCTGCATTGCTGAAAGACACCTGTAGAACAGATACAGTCACGTTAGTGAGACATTTCCGTACCACAGACTTTGTCCGTTTTTCGGGTTCAAGATTGGTCGATTGGATCATCATTGAGCTTCTCTCTTCTCGTTGTTTCGGACCAAATTTTTCTGGTGCAGTCTGGCTGAATGTCTCACCTACATGATCTGTTGGTCTGCCGTGATGTCAAGACCGCTCTTTTCAAGGTACCTTATTTAAACATACTTCACGAAGATGCAACTTCCAAAGGCTTCCAAACTGTGACTGACGGACACATCTGCCTTTGCGCCCCATCGAAACATTATTCGGCTTTATCCAAAGTGGATCTAAATCAGTAAATCAGTTCTAGAGAGTCCGTAGTTTTGAGTTGTCTTGAACCCTCTTAGCTCTTGAATTTTAATTTATATGCTACATTACTTGATACGTCTAAAGTATTTAAAAAAGGCTTTTGCTACAGTGATGCATCTTATACTGTCCGTAACAAAAAGATAGCGACCGTTCATCCTCTCAATGTGATAAAAATGACCAGAAATCGAAGATAACGTTAATTTCTATATCATGTCTTATACAATGCAATCAGCGTCGACAATGTCGGAATGGTTGACGACTAAGATGATGTCCTAATGCCCTCTATCTGTAAAGAGCTCCTCTATGCATTGAGGAATCGATATAATTCAAGATTAGCCCGAAACTCCTTAGCCTCTTACAGGGTAGCCCGAAAAAAAGGCGACAAAGAACGACCGGTCTAAATGTCTGAATGGCTCTCTAGACTTCTGTCTAGGTGCCCTGCTTTGGGTCATCCTCCATTTCGGTAGCCATTTCCCATAGGGTGACCCAAAAACGAAAGCCTAGAGATAGAAGTCTGGAAGGCCCCTTTTTGTGACCATGACATAAGGCCTATCGAAAAATGAACAAGAAAAGCGAAAAGCGACTAGTCTGACCAGTCTGAATGTGTTAATGGCTGTCTAGACTTCTGTGTAGGTGCCCTTGCTTGGATCACCCTATATTTCCGAATCTGACGATGTGCACGATCGTCATTGCCTTCCGGTGTCCATAGCGATTACTGTCGAGTAAAAATAACGGATCCTTTGTGCGAAAACGACGCTCAGGGGCGTAATTGTTTCCAAAACAACCTAGGGGATCATTTCTTTTGTGACGTCCGACTTTGAAGAAGATGCTTGTGACGACAGTTTTCGAGAAGACAGAGTGAATTCAAATCGATTTTTAATAGCCTTTTTATGCATTCCACTTGCAGAAATTCAAAATTAGTTGCATAGGCAATGAGAGAGTTGCAGCATGTGCCTCCTCTCGTCGCCGCCTTTATTTCATTATCCCCTCATTCCCGAGGAGACCAAAAGTCCAAAGGGTCAAGCTGTTCCCGAATTTTCTTCTTTCCCCGCCAGCCGCTCCCTCTCTGCCCTCCACTTCCCTTTCTTCTTCTTCTTCTCGGCGTTTTTGTGTGCTAAGCGGCGCGCGAAATCAACTGCGATCGATTGGTGCGAACCTCGTCACTCTCGGGGCGAGTCGTTCGACCAGCCAGCCAGACCGACCGACCGACTGACTGACTCTTCTTTTCGCTGTTGAAAGGGGCGAGGAGAGCGGATGGGGGGTGGCAAATAGGACGACGAGGAGAAAAAAAGTGGGCAAAAGGAAACATCGCCCGGCTGGCTCCCTCCACCACCACCACCACCACTTCTCCGTCGAGGCCAGTGCGGAGAGAGTGTTTAGTTCGTTGTTGTGATGCGACGTCGCCGGAAGTGGTCGCCGTTCGATATGCTAATCAGATGCACCCGTGCTCTGTTTATGCGATTTTTGGTTAAGCCCATCGCTGGATGGTTGGACCTTCTTTTGAAAGATCTTTAGTGTAGGGAACTAGGGAAGGAGGTGACCTGTATCGTTTTTGAATTTTCTTAGAGCAACCCTTTCTGACAGCTTGAAGATTTCATTCCTTATTCCATAGTACCGGATCAAAGATGCTTCTCTTCCTTACTGCTTAAAGATCTTTGGTGTAGAGGGGCTGGAACGAGATAGACTCTTTGTGATAGGTTGAAGATTTCATTCCTTATTCTATTGTACCAGATCCGTATTCTTCGGCGTCTAGCGTCAATATAACAGCGGACGGTTTCCTTCCTATCCCTTAAAGATCGGTTTCTAGAACGGTCCTTCGATTAGAAGTGTTACATCGATGAATATGAATTCGAATGAACAAATATGACAGATTTGATATCAGGCCCAAAAAAACCAACATTCCAACAGTTAGAAATTGAATTCCCATTAAAAAAGACCCGGCTCAATCTCACGTTCATCTTCTGCTCTGGCCATCCATAGTCTGACAACCAGATTAGTCGGGTTCAAGTACCCGGACAACTCTACTACTCACCGTTGATATGGTAGAACCCAAGTATTCCAAGGGATCTCATTTCAAGTTCTCTCCCATGAACGGCATAAATCGCGAATTTTCTATGAGATAGTACTTCTTTGTTTATTTCTCAAAGCTGTTTCAATTTGGGATTGCTCCACTGTACGTATGTGCTTCATTCATCAAGTTAAGGCTTGCCATGTTCATCTTAAAGTAATTGACCCATAGGCCTATGGCATTCCATGAGAGTAGCGTAGACATAGCCCTGGTATATCACCTATGGAAACTTTCATACCCCTTATGACACTTGGATGCACATCCACAAAAAGAGGACTTCCGTTCAACTCCGATTTCCGGAAGCCGCTTTCTATTTTTGAGCACTTTGCAGGCGGTAGACCGGAATTAAATGACTAACACTAGCAAGTGGTTGTTTTTGCAATTGTCTACGAAAACATGTTATTTATGTCGACGCGCTTTAATGAATCATCTCGTGACTTCGATTATCGCATTACCACCGGATGTGCGACATTTATTCGTACTTTGATTTCTATTGAATACCATATCGGTTCCCTCTAGAAGGCGGCACCCTTTATCAGCGCGAGGAATGTTTGCTTCGCACCCATTTGTTGATGTTCTTGTTTTGCAGAAATATTGACAAAACAACGTGCCAAAGATTTGAAAATCACTATATATTCTACCCTGCATCGATTGATTAATGGGTCAGCCTGAGTGACCGGTCACCGGCTATTTTTATTCTCTCAACTGATCTCTCGTCAGAGGTATATTTTACATCGCGAATGATCTGTGTAGATCAGTAGAAACATTTAAAGTGCAAAGTACAACCGCTAAGGGGTACTATGTGTGCAAAAATGAGTGGTATGTGATATGTTAAATTTATGAGTAGATACGAATTCGGTTCCAAGCTCAAGGATGGCTTGAGCTTAAAAAGCCATCCGGACGACTCAGATTTGAAATTTTGTCCTGTCCAAAACAAAACCTGACATGTCCATGCTCATCCCTTATCCGCCCGTTTTAATTCCACTCCCGGCCTATGTTTCATGCTCATCCCCAGTTCGTGCCTCATTTTTTGCCCTGTCCATGGTTCACCCTGGTCCGTGTTGCAAAGATTAAACCATCTCTGTCCCGCTGTATAACCTATCTTCGGTCCATGAGTGATGTGCGTGCTCAAAGCTTGGACCATATTCTCAGATTCATGCTATTCCCAGTCGATAATAAAGATCTTGGACCATCTCTGCCCCGCGGTCCATTCGGTGTATGGCCCATGTTGCACAGCTTGGACTATCTCTGCCCCAGTCATGCTTTACCAGTCATGACACAACCCGATCCATGCCTTTTCCCACCCCCGTTCATACCTAAGCGCTTCCCCGTTAATGCTCCATCTCTGCCCCCGCTCAGTCCATGCTGCATAACTTCGTCCGTTTTTTTGTCCGGTCCATGCTTCACTACTCACTTTCGGCATCCCGGTCCACGTGCCTCATCCTACGCCTGGTCCATACTGATCTCTTCCACGGTTCGTGCCCTAATCTCCATTGTGACGACCTTGTTTGTATTCGGCTAAATTTGCAGACCATCTTTCCAAGAAAAACCTTCCATTTTGAATGTAAATTTATACATGCACTTCAGGTCTGTTTTCGCATGTTTCTCCCTAACACGCTGTTTGTGGCTTCTTTCGACCAACAACTTCCTTTGCACTTTTGTTTGCTTTGTTTGGAAACCTATAATACTTCTAATCATTGCCTCTAGCCACACAAAGCGATTATTTTCGATGTGGTTGGTCTCTCGACTTGACGTAGCTCGATGTTCTCGGTATTGGGGCTCACGTTCCATGAGAGTGGCTTCCACATTCCTTGACTTTTGACCAAAAAGTACGACAGAAACATATGACATGTGGTACTTTCTAATCCACATGGCTATCACACTCCCTCTCCCCACCCTCAGATCAAAAGATTAACTGCCCTTTCTCCATAATTAGGTCAACGGGTGCAAGCCAGCCTCGATAGCATCGTCTACTCGCTCTTTGTTTATCGCATAAGGGTTTTAAAGGTTACTAAAAATGTATTTTGAGCGGAACGAGCAAAACGCCGACAAATGACCCCCGCCGTCAGTCGGTCGCATAAATCCGACTCTCGATCGCGTTCGGTTTCGCAAAAAGCCGAATGGCTTTTTTATTGAGCAAGAAGAAGAAGAACGGAGATTAGATCTGCTTGCCCTCCGCAGAGGGATGGCCACCGCCGCCGCCGCCGCGTTTCGCCCTTCGGCAATTTGACGAACCGACGACGTTCTTATCGTTCGCGCCAATCTTTGGCTCGTCGAGAACGAGCGACGAATTCGAAAACGCTTCCAAGAACGCCGGCAGCGATCCATTCCGTTAGCCATCGGCTGAGATTTCGAAACTTCGTGCAACTTTTTAGTGCTTTGTCTTGTCAAAGTTGTTCGCCCAATAGTATTTAACGTCCGTCTCCTAAGCGTTTCTTGTTTTTCTTTCGTTTCCTAGGCGTTTCTCTGAGTTAAGTGAACCACTGTCGTAATCATTTTTTCCGCCGTTTTTTTCGAATCAGAGACTGTCATCATCCATTTTGCTTTCTTTCCCATTTTCAGTTTAGTTTTTTGACATGTTCCGAACTGAACAAAGCGAACCCAAAACATGCGCTTAGATTCGGGCTGCCAAAGCATATTGAGTGGTCTGGAGCAAATGAACTACAGGACCAAGTTCCATTGTATTTTGGATCGGATCGGTCTTGTCGCGAAGCCAGAAGAAAATAGGTGCCTTTTGCGCGTCCTAAATTCTAAATCGAACATAAGTCCAAATATTTGTAAGCCACGACAACCACATACGATTTTTGCATACATAGAAGCATCTTCAAAGACTATTCCAAGGTAAGGGTCAAACACGTAACGCTAAGACCGATGCGGGACTAAGGGCAAAGGTGAGTAGATAAACTGTTAAAATCAGCTTTAACCCAGGCCGCGGTTTACACAATTCAAGCGTGCACGTTAGCATCCATGTACAAATGAATGCGGGACTGCAGACGTCAAAAAAGATATCATTTCCCTCCACCAAGACGTTCGTTTCTCATCGGTAATTCCCAGGTGACAGAGTGTATATCTAAATTCACAATTTTGTTTTGGGTTCAAAGAGTTCATACTCTGCATACGAGAACGGTCCGATAGATTGCGATCCGATCTGATGCTCATTAAGAATACACTGGGCCACTTGGAAATCACCGGTGAGAAACGAAATGCTTTTGAAATCTCAAAAACGTATTTATCGAAAGCAGAAGTGTCTCAATAACCCCAATAATAAAGCTACGTCTATGAAACAATGACCCAAAACGCAGCTTCCGATTTTACGGCCCAATTACCATTTTAATGTTCGAGGTTGTTGTTTGATGATTTTTCATTTTATTGTATCCGGCGGCGTGCATTATTCATGAGCTCGTGGCCATTGTTTGCATAGACCAAATCGGCGTCGCTTACGCAATCCATGAATATTTAACTCTTCGGGGGCTCGCTTAAAAATGCGCCATTGTAACAGAAACACCAAAAAGTGCACGAGTCGACTTCCTGCCTTTACCTCCTAACATAGCGGATGTCCTTTCGCCCGTTCAGCGCCAGTGGTTGTCGCCGTCTAGACCCGCACTACGGTGCCGGTCCAACAAAGAACGTCGCAAAAACAGCGAATATGTAATTAGCCAGAAACGCGGAGAGACTAACACAAAAGAGCGGTAAAAGGTCAAAAAAAGAAAGTCAAAAAATCAATTCTGAAAAGGTTCTAAATCAAGATGGGGAGACGACCTCAAACATCCAATAAAAAAAGCAGCGACTCTTTCGTGGAACCGAAGTAAATCACGCCAAATCCATTAGGCGAGCACGGCGGCCTGTTTTCATCGTGACAGACCTGACAAAGGCAGTAAATATTCGGCCGTTTCCAGAAGTGCGATTCTTTGGTACTCGTCGATAAAAAAGGCTTGCATGTCCTCTACTTTCCGTTCTTCAAATCTGTCTTATTTGTTTGTTGATAACATACCGTGCGCCCACGTCTCTTACAACTTTGTTTGATCAACTCGATTGTTCAAATTTACAAAAACGCTTTCATCTCTGATCATCTGTTTTTGCACGTCTATTCACGATTTTCACACGTAACTTGTAGGGCCGTTGATGTAATCAATCAGACGAATTTTGCATGAGAGTTTCCCATCGTCGGAGCGGCTGGAGGCGCGGACTTCAGAGTTGCAACGACATGTGAACGCTATGCAAGATGTAGCATTGATCTGATTTACGGTGGGCCAGAACAATTAAACTTCCACGCTGGTTTTCTGTTCGCAAAAGTGGGACTTCAGCCGAACATGGAGAGAAGATCTGCGGGATTACGGTAAGGAAGGGTGGGAAGGGGACGCCTATGACGTCTTCGAGAAGATTCTCGATATCCGAAGGTCTCCTTTCATCAACGCACTTATTACTTTGATAATTGAAACTAATCGAAATATTAAAGTTTCAAAATGTGTTTCGGTATGATCTTTCCGTCCGCGATCAGATTAATAAGTACATAAGTAAAAACGTGGAAGTGAAAAGGAGGTGCAAAGCATGACTTTTTCATGAACTTAGAGCCTATGAACTTTCACATGATTAATCGTGCTGATATTATTCAAATTCTTAGCCGTGTTTTCACATATCCCACATTTTATAAAGCTGTGTATTTGATATTTGACTTGACTCTTCTTTCAGATAAGCAAACGTGCTCCGATGTCCCAGTTTATTCCTGCACGTCCACGCTGATTCAACCGTAAGCTGCACTGTTTTTGCGACCCCCGCGCGTCCACTTGGGCCCTAATCCTCTTAACAGTGCCCCGTGTCCCATCGAGTGATCGCATTGGCGACCACCACAACCGTCGTCGTCCACTCTTTGTTAGCATTATCTTTGGTCTCCTAATAGGGGTCAGAGACTCCCCATCGAGAGAACAGATGGAACGCGCGGCCTCGGTCGTCGTCGTTGTCGTTGACTATGCAAAGTAAACATTGTGGATGCGGAAAAAAGGCGTCTTAGCAGCAGAGGTGCACTATTTTTAAACGCCTGGCACGCCGAGCTGTCCACGGGGTACAAACAAATCGCGCCTTGGAGAGTACGGGCACGGAGCGCCTGTTGTTGTTTGGCACGCGGAAGGGGTTTGCTAGTGAAACTCGATAGGGCTGGAATGTGGAGGTTTTTGACAGCGTAAATATAGACGTAAACGCGTTATTTTGGGACAGAACGGGTGCTGACGCGTATTGTTTTACGAGCTTTTGTGGATATGCAGAAATGTACGTCATCGTGGGCTTTTTAACAACACGCGTTTCTGGAAAACAGCACTTTTATGGGATGGCGTCAGCGTTTGTAGGAGGATGCCGGAAGGGTTCATGAATCGAACACATAAAGACGCATTAGGAACAGTGCAGAAAATGATGACATTAGTAGTGGATGACGACGGGTGTGATGACATGAGGTGTGCAAAAAGAATGAGAGGATTCACACAGAATCATAGGACTCTATTTAGTGTGCCTCAATAAGATACAGAAAAGAATGTTGCTGGAGTTAATTGGGTATAATTGAGCGCAACATAATTATCAGGGCTGAGGTCCGTGGGTAGTGAAGGAGCAAAACACAATCTTGAATAGTTCGAAGGATGAATCAAGAGGATCGATGTTTGTAAGGTCTCGCAATTATGAAGATGTCACGATTTTTGAAAATCTGATAAAATCATTTTGGTTTTTTGTCGACAAATATAATTTAGGGCTAGTTTCTTCACTTCACTTTTCAGATTCACGCGTTGTGGCGGGTATGAGTTAGATCTCATTTATATTCATTTGAGTTATTCGCTCAGTCGAATCGGTTAGACCTACCCTCTACGTGTCTGTATGCCTTCTGTACGCTCAATCATAATGATCACCGAGGAGTGGTCGGTTTTGTACAGCAGAGAAAATATAGAACAGAGACCGGCGTCGAACCCACCCCGATCCGATTATGAATCAAACGCGTTTGCAATGAGCCACACAGACAGTTCATGGCAATCTTTTCTCTGCCGTGATGTCCCTGGGGCTGGATTAAAGATCCACTGTACCGCTTCATTGTTACAGCATCGTTTTGATGATTTTTTTATTCATTTTTTATAATTTTTTCATTAATTTCTTTAAAAAGCTCAATCGCCTACCGTTTCTCATGACATTCCACGTTTCGTGCTCCCAACAACGTGGCCTTGGAAATATTATAAACTATGACGATCTTCCGGAACATCTATCTTACATTTCGCATCTTTTGCTATTTATCCTTCCAATGACCTCTAGCTCTATCTATATCACGCTTCAGAAATAACTCTCGAATGCGCATATATAGTAACATTTGAACAAACATTAGTGTAAATGAAGTCCACGTCGACAATGTACGCGCGATAGTCACTCAAAATAGAAACTCTTCGAGTATCCGAGAAAGAATAGAATATTTTGAACAAAACAGATGTGAGCCGAAGCCGTGTTTCGAAGCTCTAGGGTTCCGCGTTGAATATCTTCGTTTTGATTAGTTTTTGACTAAGATTAGAAGCACGAATGAGCTGATTTTTTGGACTCCATAAAGTCACTTCCTAGGGCTGCCATGGCAAAAGCGAGTCATCGATGCCAACCTTATCCTTGTTCAAACTGCACAATCCATCACCGCTAAGCCCCCAATTACTTCTTGCCCTTTTTCGTCACGGACACAGAAATGAACTTCACCTGCAGTCCATAATTTTCCCATCGTTCCAGCTGCGAACAAAGCCACGTTTTTATGTCGCTTTTTACCGTCTTTGTACACGCCGCCCGCCCGGCGACGACGTAACTCAAAAACCGCCTCAGGCCATAAATCACGAAAGTGCACGCCGCCGGGTTGCGTGTCTGTTCGTGCCTCTTTTTGGCGCGCGCGCCCAATTACGCAACAGTCGCCTGGGCGTTTCGTTTCGGTTCGCTTCGCGCACACCTGACGTCCGGCTTTCTTCGGCGTGTGGACCCCCCGCTGCCAGAAGGCTGCGAACGCTTTGTCGTCGCCGACGCGGCGCTTCTTCTTCGAAGATGCGCGCGGGGGATCAGGTGGGGCGATCGCATTGCACGTAAACAGTTCTTTTGACGGTTCAAAGGTCAATTTTATCGGTAATGTTTTAAGGCTTATCTCTTGGAGAGGGGTGGCCTACGTCCTCATCGAATAGCCGAAATATCTGTACAATATAAGGTCTAAGCACCCAGAACTTCAACTATTCAAAAGAGCTTTATAGAAAAGACATTAAAATTACCATTTACGGTAACGACTAAGCCATAAACCAATCAAAAAAGCTACTTCAAGGTTCCCTGTTGGACATCAGAGTTCGCCACCAATCATCTCTCAAATCACCATCTGGATCGAAGTAATTATTTTTAGGACTTTTTACGACCATATCCCGCTTTTTACGATTCCAAATGTCCGAACCTGTTTTTTTGACTTTGGCGCTATTTTTAGACAGCAGCTATGTATTCGCACTTCGGCACAAAGAAGCGTTCGTGGGAAACACGGGAAAAGTGCCAAAAACAGGAAATGACAAAAAGTGTGACATTGGGGGAGCGGAAGGGCGGCGGAAGTGTATCAAGATCGTTAGATACGTGAGGGGGTGATGGACATGTCAGATCTGTTTGCGTGCAAGAAACAAGCGATGATTATTATGCCCTTTGTACATGTAGTTGAAGTGATTCGTAACGATCGTATAAAGGTAAATTAGCGAGTATAGACCATAGAAAGAGTTCAGTGAATAAATTACCCAAATCACTAATCTGTGAAAGCGGAGAATAGTAATGTTGTGGATATAAAACGACTACAAATCCTCGAATAGAGGGTAACTCGAAACTGTGGGTCCCTCACTATTCAATCGATGATCTATGATCGCGATTGATCGCCACCCTGTATGATCGATTGATTACACATAGCTGCGAACATTCGGTTCCCTTGTAACTTCAAAATCTGCGAAAGGTGCGAGCAAAATTTTCTCAAGGAACCTGTGAAGTGTCAAGTAACGATCGACCTTTGAGATAAGAACCCTGTAGACACGAAGTGAAGACCGCTGAGGTGTGTAACCAACCACACATTCTGAGACATCCAAGATAACATTCTGCAAGATTCCGGCATGTTGCTACCCAAATTCATCACCTCTGGTGTAGTATACCTTGGATAAATCTCGTTTGTGATTATCACTCGGTCACAAATCGATGCATTCGAACATTTGGAATCCCAAAAATTGGCCAAAATGACCCAAAAAACCACCCAAGCGGACAACAGAACGGAAAGAAGGTTACTTAAAGCTTTGAAGGCTAGCTAGGTTCATCGCGTAGTATATATATGATAAATTGCGTCTGTGATCGTCACAAATCTATGCATAAACGTAGCCCTATCATTAGGAATCCCAAAAATTAACCCAAATTTGTATTTCTCCCGCTCATTGCCAAGTCGATTTTTTCAAAGATTGTATGAACGTTGACCTCACTGAACTCCTGTATCTTATAGTTAACCACGGAAAACCCGTTTCCCTAGTTCACTGGTTCATGCCTTGTTCCACGAACGTGAGTTTTTCGAATTCCATCTTCTATCTAGAGAAACAGAATATCTAATCAAGAAATAGGGCATTGCTTCTTTTGGCCCACTCAACCCATTGTCGATGTCTATTTTGAGATTACACCGTGTGAGTTGGTGATGAATAGGATTGCAAGATTATAGGAACAATGGGTCATTAGTGGGTTTGGCACAGGCCATACATTAGTCCAAATCCTTTTGTTCAAAGATGGAAGAGGATGGTACAAAGGCGCCTTTCCTTGTTGACCTTAAAAGGAAGAAGCGTTCCCGGCTAGATAAAGAACTTCTCATCGTATACTGTAGATTCGATCGTTCAGTCCGAAAGGCGAATCTTTCCCACCATAGATTGAAGAATTCCCATAGTCTATACAATAAAGGACTTGTTCTTTTGCTACATAAGCTGATTTCTTGTCTTCGGAAGTTTAGACGCCTCTCAAAAGTGGGTTCTTCGGTCATACATCGCTGTATCTGGTCTGTATATGGGAACCGAAAAGTGGCCTGCTGCCTGTAGACATGCTCGATTTGGCTGGAGGAAAGATCGTACAGTACATTAACCTAACAATCCAACAATCACTTCTTTGACTTCTTTTAAGACCTTCAGTTGTTTCCTTTTTTGATCTATAGGCTCATGCTTATACATGCTCTGTCATGATGTCGCGTTGTTCCGGTTTCCTTTCGAATTTATTCCCAAACGGCAGCTGCTTGTCAGTTCCCGTCTCTTGACGAGACATCCGCGAGACTCTCCATCATCATTTTCCCGCGTAAACTCCCGCGTCTTTTTTTTCGCGCCCTTCACAATGTAACATTTTATGCGCCTTTCTTCAGACCACCACCCAGTCTCCCGTGGCGCCAAGAAGTGGCCTCTCGACAGGCGGCGGCGCCTCTTCTCTATCATCGCGTCGGCCGATTGGCATCTGCCCGACGCCCTCGAGACGGGCATCCGGATTAGCGATCGGAGCGAAAAATTTGAATAATCGTCGTCGTCCGGTGGCCGATGGGCGCCGTCGCGCGAGTTAATTGGCGCTTCGGCCATCTGTCGACGACGTTGTACGCGTGCGCGCCCCCTCTGATAACAAAGGAAATTTGCAGCAGTCGGAGCAGTCACAGGCGCCGCCCACTCCTCCTCGATCCATCTCCACGAGCCTGACGGCCTGCATGGTCGATCGGTTTTCGGCGCGGCTGTGCCGAACGCGCACTGTCGACTGGGAGAGAGCAAGAAAAAGAAGAGCGTGCGCGCGCACGACGAGGCTGTAATGAGTCTACGCGTGCACCCAAGGACGTTCGGAAGGCGGGCTGCCGGCGGCGTCGCCAGCCCGAACAATACCCCTGAAAAAAGGGCGCGCAACCCCTCCTACCACTTGCCTCTTCTCGTTCTCAAAAAGAATTTTTATAACCTTCTTTCTGTTCGGTTGCCCACTTGGGTGGTGGCTGGGTGGTGGTTGGGTTCTGAAAGCTTTTTGGGTCTCCCTTTCTTCGAACTCTCCCCTTATCTGTTGGGTGTCCACAATTGGAATCCTAAGAAACCCTAGATCGATTGTTTTAATGAGAATCTCTCGGTGTGAGACATTGAAAAATGTACGATTTTGGGATGAAATATCCTTCTTTGTTTTGGGTATTTCTCTAGCTTGCTTCCTTAAACAAAAGCCTCTTCCTAGACAGGTGCTCTATCTGAACTTTGACAACAATTTCATGGCATCTTGGCCCTCAAAGGGTACGGTCTAAATCTGGATCTGAAGCTTTGGGAACCGTGCCTTCCAAAGCTATTGATAACCTTCTCCGTTTTGTCTTTTTTTTCGCAGATATGAATACAGCTTTTTGTAGTTTTTAGCTGGTTCTTACTCAAAAGCCAAACCGGATATATTTGGTATCCCATGATGTCAACTCAAGTCTAGACTCAGCTCCTCAAAAAACGCCCATTCATCCTGACAAAACATGCATTTTCTACGTCAGAAAAATTGGTGGTCTATGTTCGTATAAATACGCATTTGACTATGTCTTTATCGATGCCTTAAACTGGTGGTTATCTGCCTCAAGGGGATAAGCCCCTGCTCTGACGGAGCTGACCTCTCCATAGCGTTTTCCCTCCGCTTATCACCGGCAGCAATCTAGTGTGGAGGCGACAGTCTTATCGGCCCCATCTCTATCCCGACTCAGATCAATTTGGTTGAAATCGACACATTTTGTGTCTAGCCACATCGGTGTGGGAGATTCTTCTCTAGGCATCCAAGAATCGTTTGAGTCAGACATAGATTCCATTCGAAAACAACATGTACTCTTGCAAATATTGTACTTCGTGGCATTTCGGCTAATTAGAGTTTCAAAGCTCAACAATTTCGTTCTGCAAAAGAGGCACCTGTCTCAGGGGTTTTTTTACAGCACACATCTTCGATGACGTCAGGGGTGCACCCAAACTTGATTGGCGCGATCAAGAATCAATTGGCGCTTTTATGGTCTTTTTGTTTGGGTGCATTTGGGATGGTTGGAGGGTTAACTATACAGGCTATAAAATGTGTTCTCTGGATGTTGGAAGTATGGAATTTTGGACGTTTAGAAGCCCCTTTCTTGAACGATTCCTGCCTTAGATTCTGAGGAAGTTCCGATGACAATGTTTGTCTGATATTCGCGGTGGTGATGCCTTCTAGAGTGAGCCAGGGTTGGACTTAATTTTTATCATGCAAGTGAATCTTGGACGTTTTGGGTTGTGGTTAGATCGAACAGATCACAGTGATCTATTGCTTGACCCTAGTGTGGTTTAAGGAGATCAAACTGAATTCCATAGGTCAAAAAATAGTTCGCCATGATCTGTGCGATCTAACCACACCCCAAAAGGTCTAAGATACCCTGTTGGAATCAAAATCGAGTCCAAACATGGCTCCCTGTTTATCGTCGCCTAAAATAGCTCACCTTCCCCCTTTTTTGTTGTACTTTGCAACACGACAGTTCCTTCTGTTTAATCACAGTGCTGCTGCCTACACGTGTCACCGTGCCGGGCCTAACATCGTCACCAGCTAATCCCACAATAAGCCCTAATCACCGTGCCCATTGTACCCATGACGCAACCCTTTTACAGCCTTTAAGTTTTGAAAAGACGGCTCCCGGCGCCTGGCCGATGATCCAACGCTAATCCGGCTAGCAGCCTCCCTCATTCATCAGGAACTCACACGTCGTCTAATCGAAAATTTCGATATTCTCTCTCTCTCCCGCACCTTGTCGGTAGCCCTATCGCGGCCGCACATCTCCGCGTGATCTCTATCTGCTAACAAGCGAGCGCGCGAGAAAGTCGCTCTTATCTCCGCGCCAGACGACTCCGTTTTTGTCGATTTCGTCGAAAAGGCGCCCACTTTTTCCACACTCACCCATTTTAGGCCTGTTGTTGCAAAAAGGTTTATCCACCCAGCTTTGGATATCTGTGTACACATAGACATACGCTTCTTATCACCTTTGTTTTCCACGTCTGCTCTTCTGTTGCACTTCGGCCCAGCGTGCTCGCCACTCCGGACTCTGTGCTTCGCTTAGGGCCGACCGATCGGGCAAACACTCCGCCGGTGACGGCGACCCACTCTTTTCCGAAGAGAGCGCCGTTTCTTATTTGCCGAGCGCGATATCAGCTTTCTCGATTGACGACGTCGATGTCGGGTTCGGTGCGTTTCCTATTTTTTGACACCGCGACGGTGACTAAGAGTGGGGAAGATAAGACTGTTTTACTGGGGGACGTGTGTTTTTGATGGCTCTTTCCGGGGAAGGGGGGAGGTGTGTTTTCTAGTGATGTTTTGCCTCGGCCTTGGAGTGATTGGATCTCTACTTCCCTAATGATGTGTGTGTCCCTGATCCACTACGGCTGAAATGAATCGAGACTTTCTTCCAATACGTATTGCTTCTTCTTACCTTTTCAAAGTCCATCAAATCTTGAATGAAACTTATCCTATTCCTCAAGAATCTGCTATCTTTTGAAGCCATTTTTGGATCCTTTCATTCCTTGTGAGCTTTGATCCTACTGGATGGGCAATTAACCTCAGTTTATATTTGACTTGTCCAACTCTAAGATAAGATCTGCAATCTAGGGCAGTGCGGATTAGGATCGAACGCTAGGCTCGCGGATTAGGCCGCGGTTTTCCCGCACTCATCAAGATAAGCATGGGTGATTGAGTCGTCAGCGTGGGGATGATCAGGTTCTTAGACGAATTCTGTGGGATTAGGATCAGTCCAGGCATTGTCGTCGTGTCTTCGTGTTCAGAAATTTGAGGCACTTCGACTTGTGATTTGTGACTTTTCCTCCACGATATACATAGCTAATCACATTGTTAACTTAGCGACCAGCACGTTCTAGGCTGGATTAAGATCAGCCTGACTCAGCCTGATTAAAGACCAATCCTGATTACGTGTTGACCTCGACCCATAGACTAGCCTTTTTCCAGAATATTCCATCAAGAGTGTTCTGTTTACATATTCAGCGGCGTCTCCCTTTTTTCTCTATTGACTCTATCGTAGTCTACCTGTCGACTGTCTGTCTCCAACGCAGGTAAACAGCCTTTCAATTGCTCCAATGGCCTGTAGATCAGTCTGACTACTACTGAAGCACCTAAGGTCTAGATCAGTCTGATTATCAAGCGATCGATCAGCAGTCCCTTTGTTAAACGAAGTGCCAAACTAGGTGCCAAAAAGTGTCATCGAAACATGTGAATTTCGTCGAATTTCACTTTATTTTCCCATTCACACGTTCAAGTACGAGCGTTTGTGGTTTACCGCAAAACGCATTAAGGAAAACCAAGGTCAGCACTTTCGAAATAGCCAATTTGATGACTAAGGGGGACTGATAAGAAGTGGGGCTGGTACCAGTGTGTCTGAGGATGGGCTGCCGGCAAAAGTGGGGGTCTTGCATATTGCATCAGTTTCGAAATTGTACTACAAAAGCCTAGCCATTATTCACCCTTCTTTGGTTGTCTGATTTCTGCAGGTAGAGGGGCATTAGCATATGTTAATGCATTCGCTTTTCGTGATGTGGGATCCTATCAAGAGTACAAGAAACTCTTTACTAAAACTGGTACCGTATTCATCGAAAATCTTGTTCATAAAAACAAGGCCTGTACAATACGCGATTTGCGACTGTAATTCTGTACCTAACCTCTTCCGTATACCTCATAAGTACCATGGAAAAAAGAATATCTCCAAGCGGATGGGAGGAGTCGTCCTCCACAGGTGCTCCTTTGTCACAAAACAAAGAACATCTGGGTGCCCACCCATCATCATGCATGCCCAAAACCTCAACCCCCCAATTGTGCAAACCTCTCCCCCTCCATGACCGAAGCCACTCCCACCGATCCATCTGACAACAGACGCTGGTTCTTCTCCCTCTCTTTTTCTCCACCCATCCTTCCTGCTCGCGCTCTTCTCCCCCCTTTCACGCTTTTTGCGGTCGCGCGTCCTCCGAAAAAAGGGCGGAGCGCGGAGCATCATGTCATTATGCAATGGAGCCCAGCAGGAGTCGGGCTCGGCACTGCGGCGGCGGCGGTCAACGAGCGGCGGTGGCGGCGGCGGCAGTGGGCGGATCGCCGGTCGGGGCCGAACCGCGCGAAGGAGAGAAACGGGTAGACGAGGCGGTAGCCCGGCCGGACTGTCCTCCTCGACGGCGGCGTCGGCGGCGGATTACCGTCGACGATGACGACGACGCGAACGACGCGCAGATGTTCGTTTCGGTCGGCCGACGGTCATCACCCTTCATTCGGGTCTTCTTCTCAGTCGCCGGCCTCCGTTCGGTCCTTCTGGTCCGGGGCTTCGCCACCGCGGCCCATATGGCCCTGGCGTTACGGTATGCGGTCGCGCCTTTGACCAGAGCCGCGCCTGTTTTACTGGCGGTCTTTGGTCGTTTCTGCTGCTTTATGGCCCTTGTGTTTCTGGCATCGCTTTCTTAGATGTGCATCTGTCACTTTCACGGCTGAGGGTTCACTACCGTACCCTTTCTTTTCTTGTTCCTTTATCCAAAACTACATAAACCAAGTGGTCGTTTCCCAACCTTTCTGTGGTGCCTCCTACTTCCTCATAGTTAGGGAACCCAGTTTATAATTTACTGACCTATTCGCTTTTTAGTGTTTGCCTTGGGGCTTCCCTATGCCAACTTCCTGATTCCTCCCCTTTTCATTTTTCACAGAGCCCAAATGAGCTAGATACTGAGTTTTTACTTCCTCTTCTACAGAGACTTTCCCCAACCTACTTCCCCTTCCCATACATCTCTGCTCCTATTTACCTACACATTCTCAGCCTTAAGCCCTCAGCCACTATTTTAACTCCCCGCTGGCCTCATGCATCGGAAGTTGTGACTCGTAATCCCGGCCGGAAACCCTAAGCCCGCCCATGTTGACACATTCCCTTCCCGTGTTTACCCCATGGTCTTCCCATGTGGAGTTCACTTGAATCCTCTCAATTCGGAAAGTGGTGTGAATGTCGACGTCGGCCGACGCCATAAATCCACAAATCCCGAAATTGCATTCATATTTCACAAATTCGAATCAATGCGCGCTGTGACCTCGCCGGCACAATGCACTATCCTTCTTTTTTCGCGAGCCGCCCTAGTCACTGCACCACCGCCGGCGATGCCCTTCTCGCCATTCAGAGGATACGCCAGAAGAGGAACCAACCATACGACGGCATAAGAACGCGACGTGCATATAGAAATGGAAGTTCAAGTAGAAATTAGCAGTTTTGGGAAAATCGCACTTCGCTTGACAGGCCGTTGATGAGGTGTTAGGCCAGTTTTGTGATATGGGTAGGCTCATAATCATTTTGATCAAATCGTACTGCTTGATGACATCAAGAAGGCATCAGTCATTCGAGACTGCCTGCTTCCTTCTGTCTGGCATAGTCGTTTATGTCTAAGCATTACTGTATTGTCTGAACTTGATCCTGTCTCCGATTCCCACCGATGCCATGCCTTTTCTTCGCGCTTCTACGTGTCATCACCACGAAACCGATGCATAACAATATGCTTCCATTTGCAGATCATTCAAAATGACCGCTGAGGACGGGTTGATCGCTAGCATGTCATCGCTACATCTCCAGACGCAATATCATCACCACCATCACCATCAGCCCAACCCGCAAACCCTTCCTCAGATGTCTCAATTCGGGGTACCACCATCAGCCAACACCACCACCACGCCGCTGCAGCAGCCCGGCGCCTGGTACTTCGACTTCGGCGGCTCCGTCGGCTCCCGCGGTTCCGACGGCTCGTCCGGCGGCAGTGACAACGGCGACGGCCTCCAGGACTTCAGCGACTCAGACAGCTTCAACCTGCAAAGCTTGGGCGTCGCCAGCCACCACGCCATCCTCAGCAACCAGCGCAACGTCACCGAATCGGTTGACGTGCCGTCGTCGGAGCATGTCGCCGAAATTGTCGGACGTCAAGGTTGGTTTTTATTCTTTTTCTTGAGATTATCCTTCTCCAAAAAACCGCCACCACTCTATCCTTCTCTGTGTGCATGCACACGCGCGAACACCACCGTCGATGACCGTTCGCTGTCAAAATAGGTTAACTAAAAACCGCGCGCCCCATTTCTCTTCCGCAGCCGCACACAGTGAAGAGTTGTTTGTTTTATTTCAATTAGAGCGAGTAGGGTGACGGCGGCGCGCAAAGAGAGCAATTTACAGTTCAGGCCGAACGGAGAAGAGCAATTTTCGATGCGCAAAAACGGTTTATAGAGTGAGAGTGAAGGGGCGAACTAACCGGTAGGAATATGTGGATTCTAATCTTCATCTATAAAGGTCATGAATGAACGCTTAGGAAGAAGGAGGTTCTAAACATCAGGAAGGGTATCAAGACAATAGTTTGCGCGCGTTTTGGAGATCAAGCTAATTGACGTACCAGCATAGGATGCTCAGCATGAAAGAGGTTCTAAAAGCCAAGGCTGATGTCTCTCTCTAACGGGGCCGTTAATGCTTAGGGAAGAGGTTCTAAGGCAGTGATTTGTGTGTTCTTCGGAGCTCAAACTAATCAACGTACCAGTAGAGGATGGTACCTATCACAGTGTGGTTCAATTCTTCAAAACGTTCGATTTAAGACTTCAAAAAAGAGCTTTCATTAGGCCAATGCTCTAGACCCTCCTTCCGGGTCCACTTTCAGCTCCATCTTCCTCTCGTCCCTTCGCCCTCACATCAATTATTCCTCATCAGCTGACAACACTTGATTAAGCGACAATTTTTCGGCTCTTTGGCCTCCCATCACGCTGCAGCCGATTACGCCTGTCATAGCACGCAATTATCGCAACACACGCGATTAGATCGATGACCCCTGCGCGAGCGAGTGCGCTGATGAAAAATCCATTAGCGACCGTCGATGGACCGATGGACGTCGGCGGCGATGGATGAACCTGTCAAAGTTTACAAGGTGTAAGCGGCGTGGCGTGCCGAAAGGCAAAAATCTCCACCGATGACTAAGGCTATAAAAAGTGCGAGATAAGATTGCTACGACGACGGCGGCGGCGAGAGGGGATGGGAAAGGGCATCGTCGCTGTGGCGTCCGAGAGTGGTGACTGTGTGTTTGTTTGTTTTATGCATGAGACGATGCCGAGCGCGCAGAGAGCATTAATCAGAGCGATCTTAAGGCAAAGTGAAAACACGACTTTTCTGAGTTGTCCCCCCGCTTTACGAGGCTAGTTCTGGTCGTATAAAAAAGGCGTTCACCCAGGCGGCGGTACGGCAAAGAACGCCGGAGGCGCGTAAAAAGGCGCCTTTTATTGCGTTTCGCACAAAAAATGTGTGTGGCGCCGACGGTCGTTAAGAAGCTCGTTTACCGCTGGCCATCTGCACTTTTTTCCAATCGTGCGGTGCTCTTTTTCCGGGTAGGAGCCGCCGGAGATCGAGTTTCTCGACAACGACGACGACGACGACGTTGTTGTTGTGGCGCTGTTTGAGTGTACGTGTGAGGAGTGTAAGAGTTGAGTGGTATCGCTGCGGTGGGGAGGAAGGAGAAGAAGAAAAGGGACCCCGTCGGAGGAGGTGAAATTCGATGATTATCCAATTGCGCGACCGACGGTCGACCCGGCCGGCGAAAGCAAATATTTTGCGCGCGACCGTCGCCCGTGGATACTTGCCGCGACGGGAAGAGGGAGAAGAGCCCGGTGGAGGAGGATGTTGTGTTCGAGTTCTGAGGGGATTGAGGGCAGAGGAGATGACTGTAGACGGGGATTTGATGGTGGGGATAAGGAAAGTTTACTTGATAGAGAGGGGTAACTGGAAAGAGGAAAGAGAGCAAGAATGCAGTGGCTGAGACTATTGTCTAGAGAAGACTTAGGCGCCTTTTTTACCCAAGACACCTACTATCTTTTTTAATAAATCCTGGTCTTACCTCACTCACAGCCTTCTAACCCCGTTTCCTTCCAGGATGCAAGATCAAGGCCCTGCGAGCAAAAACGAACACCTACATCAAGACGCCCGTCCGCGGCGAAGACCCGACCTTCGTGGTGACCGGCCGTGCCGAAGACGTCATGGAAGCGAAGCGCGAGATCGAGTGTGCCGCCGAACACTTCACGCAGATCCGCGCCTCCCGTCGCCATAGCCAAGGAGGTGCTCCGGCGCCAGGACACGTCACCGCCTACGTACGGGTACCTCTGCGGGTCGTCGGCCTCGTCGTCGGGCCTAAGGGCGCGACGATCAAGCGCATCCAGCAGGACACGCACACCTACATTATCACGCCCAGCCGGGAACGTGAACCGGTGTTCGAAGTAACCGGACTTCCGCAGAACGTCGCCTCCGCTCGACGCGAGATCGAGCAGCACATCTACCAGCGTACTGGATCGATGCCGATCACCGACCAGAACACCCCCATCAGCCAGTACGACCTCCAGAACGCCGCTTTGGCCGCCGCTGCCGCTGCCGTCACCCAGGCGCCCAACCAGCCCCGACCTGCCTACGGCTCCTTGGCCACCGGAACCCATCAACTGAGACAGCAGATCGAGAACACACGCCCGCCGTTCATGGACTTCAACAACTCCGACTTCTCCACCAGCATGCTCTACAACGCCGTTTTGGCGCCGAAGAAGATGTCGCAGCAGACGTACTCATCCGGTGGAAGTCCGCCGCCCGGATCCACTGGATCAGCTTCCGATTCCGTGTACAACAACTCCAACGAACGGTACCAGGGATGGTCGAACGACTGCTGGAGCAAGACGGGCTTTAACAATGGTAATTCGGAGATTTGGGTTCCGTGTTCACATGAGGCTTTTTTGCAGATTTCAATTGCGGCTTTACCAGCGCAAATTCGCAGAATTCTCATGATGAAGGCATCGGTGGGTCTCCTACCAACTTGTAAGTTACTTTTCCCATCAAATCAAAAAAGAGAAGGCCGTAGGCGGATTCGAACCTTGGCCTCCCCAGCCATAAACTGAACCAAAGCCACATAGACAGCTTAAGAATACATTGTTATTGTTATTCCTATTGCAGCACCACCAACGAAGACCCGGAAACGTACACTCGCCTGATGCAGCAGATCTCGTCCATCTGGAAATCGCCGGAGAAGGACAACGGCCCGACGGAAGTGGCGCCCATCGCCACGGCCTAAGGCCGCCGCCGTCCGACCGTAACCACAACACACACAACCTTATGACCTCCAATTCTGCCTAAGGGTGAGCGCATCGTCGTCGTCGTGTCGTCGTCACTTCTTTCCACACTCTCGTAACGTCGTTGTGTTGTGCATCCTGTTCTTCATACGCTCTTCCTCCTCATCGTCCGATCAGCTCGTGTGCTTGAAATGCTTTATGACTCCTCATTTCCTCACAGAAAGTTCTATAATTTCTATTATGTCCACAGTATACAGTATGCTCCCTCCTATCAGTCTTATATCCCTAATACGGCTATCACATTCGTATTCACCCCCATCCCACTCCCGCTCCCCTTTATTCACAATCCCTTAACGCATTTACTAATTTTGTGAGATATTCTAAGAAGAATTTTCATTTCTTAAATATAAAGAACTATTTATTTAACGAAACAGAATTGGTCAGAAGAGTTCTCTATTCTACCGTACTCGCTCTCATTCCGAAGAAATGGATGTTTTATTCGAAGAAGAAGATGAAAAATTATTTATTTATCGCTAAAATGTAGTGTATATAACCGGAAGGCTTTATTAGTGTGCTTAACGTGAATGAATTGTGGGCGTCGCCCACCCGTTTCTACCTTCTTTGGCCGTCGTCTACGTGTACTCCCCTCCTCCTCCTCCTCCTCCACTACCCTTAAGATACTCTTCTGCGCGTGTAACTTGTGTGCTGGTGCCCCCAAAAAAACGAGCAACGAAAGGCCTTTTTCCTGCTGGTCAGTGTACTCAAATCCCCAGCCCCCCAACGAGTCTTCTTCGTTGACCCCACTCTCTTTTCTCTTGTATCCGTAGCCCATAGCTAGTAGCGAAAGTGATGAATTATTACAAGTATATCTCATGATGAAGTCTATATTGGATATATTATATCTCGTTATATGTTCTATTATAGTGATTTGAGGAGTAAAGAATTAAGTTTATGCTTTTGGTGTCGTTGTGGTTGTGACTGTGGTCGTTGTGATGCACTCGTGGTTGTCTTGCATGGACAGTTTACTGTCACTTGTGGTTTATTATGATGCGAAGTTAAGCTGATGTTAGTATGGCAAATTGTCATAGGAAATCTCAATACACCGATTATGACAAAAGGGGCCTCCCCTACGAAAACAGTTAAAACATAGGGTTCCAGAACAGACAAGGAAGGTTTATGGGTCTATTGGACCATTTCCTAGCAACTTTGTAAAAAACTTAAACAATTTCAATTGCTGAATTCATTACCACCAGTCCCGATGGTTCGTTGTTTTAGATCTTAGAAGATCTGTTCGAATTTCTCTTGATTACTCAGTTGCTGACCACGCTCACTTGAGAGCATCGAAAAGGATAGCAGGGCATTTAAGTGAGGCTAGTCGTACTGAGACCACGAGTCTGAGTGCAGTGCGAGGTTTATTGGACCTGAACTCATCAAGTCTAGCTCAAGCCATATTCAAAAACCGTCATCGAATCGGGAAAACAGCTAGTCGAACTTGGGCTCGGCTGACTTAAACCTTTGTTTGGGTAGCCTTTCGGCCGATCTATGAACTGGTTGACGGCTGGCGCCAGTCGACCGATTCAACCGATTCATCAGCCGTTGGACGGCTAACGGATTGGCTAATTTGGCAGGTCGGCTGCTACGCTTGAGTCGATACTATAAAATTTGTAGGGCTGTCGATTGTGGGCACGGACAATAGACAGAATATGGGACTTAGTTGACTTAACTGACTCGGACCCGAGTCAAGAATCAACCATACTCCGGAGCTCTTTTGCTCAAAGACTTTAATTAGACTCGGACCCCAAGGCTCAGCACGGTTCACATCACTAAGGCTATGCGATATGTAATTTTGGGGTGCCGTATACCTCCTTTTGGTAGTTCTCAACTTTAACAAAGAGTACAGAAAAGGACTTAAACTTGAAGGGAAGGTCAATCAATGACGACATCTTATAATGAGCAGAATTTTGAAATCATTGGAAAACAATCCAAAATGGAACCGCAAAACCAAATCAAATCCATCAGAACTATGAGTGTCAGCTTCACTGTCTCACCATGCCCCTTTCAATCACCTTTCCAACTCTCACTAATCGCCCTGCTTTCAGATGACGTCCTCACCCCCAAATCGACTATATTCGCCAATCTAATCGCCATACTGAGTCATCAGCACCCTGCACAACACACAGCATAACTTCTCAATAACGTCTCAATTCTCTCTTCCTCAACGCTCGATCGCGGGTCCTCCGAGTATTCACAAGCAATGCAGCGAAGTCAGAAATCGCACCCGACAGAATTCTTGTTTTGTTATCTTGTTACGTTTTCTTGAAGTCCTCAAACCCCCACCCCCTCCCTCCCCCACTCTCAATTACAGTTCCCTACGTGCTTTATCACGCGCAGTAACTGACGTGTGACCACACTCATCGCGGGTATACGGTGGTGTCGTAGCTGCCTATACCTGAAGTCCTTATATTTATTTTTATACTGATTTTCACAGAAGAAGAAGAACTACTATTTATCACCGATGTTTTCTATTGAAAAAGAATTGTGCCAGAATCGAAGGATTGTATTCAAATGAGTCATATTTTATTTTATAAGATCTCCGAAGCGATACGTTGTTATGTTATCATGACCAAGCGAACGTCTTAAAATGCATTAATTCTGCGAATATTATTGTTATTGGAAATAAATTATTTATACGTAGTGCAACTTGATGAACCGTTGGGGAATTCTGATCATGGATCTTCGGAGGAATCTTGTAGTGGCACGTTCATATGAACTACTTCCTCTACGAGCGATAGGCCGCTTCCCACGCTTTAGATCGCCAGCAGCTCCGTGTAGAAGAGCGCCTTCACACAGTTGCCGGTCTTCGTCTGCTTTCGCTGCTGATAAGGTGATTCCATAAGCTTGTGCGCGGGCACAAAAGGAACGAACATATGACTTCAGTAGAGCGCAGGTAATGGAGTACAGCGGGTACAGTGGAAACTGTTGTTCTGTGAGAAACCACCGGTCGGGTGAGGTTCATATTTATCAACGTCGTCGCGGCCCTTGTCTCTTAAGTTGTCTTTCGGGTTATATTCATCTGCCTCTGCATGAACCACATTTTAAGTCTCACCGAGAAACTAAGAGGCAAAGCCAGTTCAATCGAGAAATTTTGGATCGTACATCTAAATTGGTCCGCAAAATGCGGAACTGTACTCGTAAGGGGCGACTCAAGCATGTGGAATGCTGATGAGAAGGACCATGGAATCAGCGTCGGACCGCTTTTCAGAGGTACAAACTCATTAGCGAAGATTTCCATCTCAAAGTTAGCCGAGGACACCTATTAGGCGTACAAAAAAAGGAACGAAAGGCTGGAGAGCTGCAAGAAGCTAAAAGCCAAGGCAGCTGTGTACCGATTTCTCAATGTCATAGATAGGGTAAGGCCCATCGCGATTCGCGCAGTCGGTAGGCTCTCTACCTGTGACGCACTGGTTGCACCGAAACCGGCTGCATCCATAATGCTCGCTATGATTACCAGCTCTACCACACCTGTTTTCAGCACAGCCATGAAATCATTGGAGGCGTCTATCGAAGAGAAGCCTTCTTGTTACGTTTCTCATTTTCAGACGCTGTTAATTTATTAATAATTAAGCAGAATAACAATCGAATAACTACTGCCAGCGGTTAAGTGAGTATAACCTGTCGGTTATGTTGACTGCGAAGACAACCTATGAGAGTCTTGATGTTGTGATATTTTGGTAATGGCGTTTTTCACCCACGAACTGTATGCCATTATCATAACTTTCACTTCAATCACCTTCTTTCTTGTCTCCATTGTGGGGTCCTACTTGATTGTTTACAAAACGCCTCCTACCATAGCTGCATATAAATCTTATTTCCTTTACCTAAATTTCGCATATCAGTTTACTATCTTTTTTATCGGGATATTCGGATGGGTCGACATTCGATTCCCATCGGATGGACTGATCTGTGTGCTTTATTCGGGAATTATTCAGCTTTTCCCTAGAGACGTCATTTACGCGGAAATATTCTCCACCTTGCTGGGTATGGGTGCAGTGACTAATGCCACATTTCTGCCTTTTCTCTACCGATACTGTCACGTTTGCCATCCAAAATCCTTCTACTGCACTAATCCGATGTGGCCGAAAGGTATAAATCTGGCTTTATCGATTGCCACCTCATTTCCGTTGGCACTATTCATCACACTCCACATCTATCTTTATAAACTGGTAATGCGAAAAATGACCACAGACATGCAGAGATGACCATTTTAGGAATCTCGTGGATATAGTGAAGATGACATTGTCGTTTGTTTTCCATTGGGCCCCATGCTCTTAGGATGGGCATGTATGACGGCGACCTATATTGTCATCATTGCGATGATATGCTTCATTTTCACTTATCGAGTTGTGAGGACCTTGAAGTTGCAGATGGTTCAATCCAGTAAGAGGACAAAGGACATGCAAAGGAGTCTCACCATCACCTTGCTTTTATCCGTACTTATACCGACAATTCTTGGGATGTTACCCGTTCTTCTCGGTTTGTACTTTGTGGCTTCACAGGCGGACCATATGGAATATTTGTTGCGCACGATATATATTATTTGTGTCGTCGAAGGACTGTTGACCATATTCTGCACTATTGTTCTGGTCAAGCCCTATAGAGATGTATTATGTTCTTGGGCACGTCTCAAGAAGTCGGACACAGCGATTTCAGTGGCGCCAAAAATTACGTGAAATGAAGTTTGTTTGTTAGATTCGGTTGTATTATTGTTCATATGAAATGTAAATGCTTTGATGACCACGTGATGACTGTCAGAAAAAGCAACGCTCGCAGAACTTCGGAGCCCTGATTACGTCTAAGTCTCAGTGGCTATCCCTTGAGCGCCTAAACTGTTGTTTAAGCAACGTTTCACTTACTCATTCCTGGACACTCCTCGGTAATGTCGTGGGTCGGGTGGGGTTCATCATTATCAACCATCGAGTTTACGAGTTTACGAGTTTATTTCTCGTATCTAAGGCTTACGCCTTGCGAGACGTCATATATATGCACAAAAACCACATTGTCACTCCGTAGTCGTCGGTCTTCTGGCTTCGGCGCAGGGCACAGCATCAGAGTAGAAGGCGACGATCCCATCAGTGTGCGCGGGCATCAGAGAGGCGAAAAGTTGACCCCGGAGACGGTGGAACACAGCAAGCCTATCTTCAGCTCGGGTGGCAGCGCGGACGTCGGAGTTGAGAAGCTTCTTCGGCGGCTTCCGCGGGCAGCACGGGCGAAGAACGGCATCTGGGCGAAACGCGTCGGTGGAGCACAACGGGCAAACCGGGAACCATCAAGGCAGCTGGCGGCACAGACTTCGGAGTTGTAACGCTTCTTCGGCTTCTCTGGCGGCGCGGGTGGAGTCGGGCGGCAGTGACGGGCTTCTTGGCAAGACGTTGGAACTACGGCTCCCTGGTGTTCCAGGCCTTCTGGGAGCCGGGGCGATCACTATGCAACCAACAATGACGGCCGAAAACGACCGCTCACTCAACTCAGTCGGCCCCAGACAGCCTCAGAAAAAGCGAGTGGACGACCCGACCGATCACTGGGAACACAAATGAAAGACCTATCAACCATCATATCCTCTATATGTATAATCGACACAAATGGGACAGGTTCCCAGTTGATACGTAACGGCCTTCATTGACATCAACTGTGAGCTAAAACTGCTCGTCGCGGGTTTCACTTTTAGTGTTCACACGCAATGCCTGGTGGAATAGTAGTCATGATTTACAAGAAGTCCGTTCTAAGTGGCCTCTCACACCGACAGCTGGTCGGTTGATCTTAATCCCTTCAGCCGTCGAAGCGCAGAGGCCAATCCGGAGGCCAATCAAGGATCTTTGTTCAAAAACTCTGCAAGATGAGCGCGCTAACCCAATCGTATAATCCGCTCTTCCGCCTAATTTCATCGGAGACCAAAATGCTCAAATCGAGTTAGCGCTGGTCTTGACATGCGCGCGTCCCCTTGAGAACTGACCGATCCTCTTAGGCTCAAGTCTTAATTGCTCTGCCTGTCAGTGACTGATTTACAGCACCTCATTTCCATGGCGGAACCGCCTAAACAAAGCTGTCGCCATATCAAAGGCTGCGACATCTAATTAAGAATGCTCTAAATAGGCTTCGTCGACGGCGCTCTCGACCGCCGCTTCCCCTTTGGCGTGCTCATAAACAATAACAGAGAGGGGCCGGTCACAACACGACAACAACGCGTGCGTCCCATGCGTGAGTGCTGGTGGCCACTGGCCAGTGCCTGGCCGTGACATGGCAACAATTCGATTCGATCGACCGCCGACGTCGACCCATGAGAACAACAATCGCCGGGGGTCTTCCGCCATGCTTGTTAGGGACTGTCGCGCGTTATTACGTACAACTAACAAGGAGAGGTCTCAAACTGTCCCATGCCGATTCGGCTGAAATTTGACAGGAAGAGAGAGGTGCTAGACTGTAGCAAAACCTGATAGGTTTCATCGGTGAATGGGAGTTTACGCTGTATTTCATAGCTGATTTTAACATCTTAATTCTAAGGTCTCCTGGTGCGATGTCCCTGACCCATCAAAATATTTCTGAGGTTTTCGGCATTTAGAGCCAAAAATAACATAAAAAACTGACAAATATTGCCATTGTAGCAAGAAAACTGGTCAAAAAACGACAAAAACTGATAAGAATACCGTATATATAATACCGTATGTTTTCATCCATGTTCGTTGGGGACTGTCGTGCGTTATCCCGTACAACTTATGGCCATCACTGTGAGTGATCTTTAGAAGAACTAATATCATGGATAAGTGATCCGATGGTTTAAGATCTGACCGATTGATTATATACAGAGTTGGACCTGCGAAACGAAACCAAATCCGAAAAAAACCCAAACCTGAAAAGAACGGAGAAATTCACAAACACAAAAGAAGTCTATACTGCTTATATGACAACTCAAAACTATTAGGTTGATAGAAAAGAATTGTGGATTTTTTTAAAAAAAGGGAAATTAATCATGAAAACATGACAATCCAAAGCTTAATCCAGAAAGATATTCACCATTATTATTAACAACTTGTCACCAACGTGCACGCAAAGAATTAATACTAAGAACGAAAGAATCCAGCTAGCCTCGGCCTAAAGAATTTGGTGAATTTCGACAACGCTGTTGCCATATCAAAGGCTGAGACATCTAATTAAGAACGCTTCCTCACGTGACGAATTCCTCACGATGGAAGAGTTATGTTCCTAGGAGACGACAGTAGACGGAGACATTCTATCAATTATATTCCACCTCTTGTCGCGGTGGCGAGCGGTCGCTCCCTCCGGTCGCTCTCCGAGTGTCCGGTTGGTCTGATGGTAAACCCTGTGGCAGTTGTGAGTTTTCCGGCTTCCAGAGGGAATTGGGACACCCGGAAGCCGTAGTCCCACCACCGCTGACAAGCAAGATGTCCGACGCCAGGAATCCGGCTGCGTGAGATGTCACCCTGAAGGTCGCCGACGCTCTGAGGACCACCGAAGACGCAATTCCCGGACCACGAACTCATCTCTACGAAGAAGATGCGAGCTCAAAAGCCTCCTCTGTGCCGCAAACGTCTCGAGAAGAAGAAGTTCTACTGCCATTTCCGAAGTTTTGCCGTCTCCCACATGCCCCGTGATGCGCGCCGTCTCCGACCGGTTCGCCATAAGCGCCGCGCCAGGGATGAAGCCGGCTAAAACGAGACATCCTCTGTTTGTCTATTATTCGGTGTCGTGCAAGGCGTAAGCCTTTGATTCACGAAATAAACTCGTAATAATAACTCGTAAAACTCGTAAACTCAACCGTTGCGCTTTATTTCATTGATGCTCCAATGATAGAAAATTGCTCAAAATCAGATCTTCAGTCCGCTGAGAAGACCGTTGAGGGCATCGAGTCCGCCGCTTCCGAGGTTGGCGCCGGCAGCCACTAAAGAGAGATGTTAGGAAGGCAGCTATGGGGATTGAGATCTCACAGGGAGCAAGAAGAGTGCCGACAAGTTGAAGAAGGAATCCGACGACGGTGAGGAGATTACCTAGGACAGATCCGAGGCCTCCGAGGGTGGAGTTGAGGCCGGTGTTGGCGCCACCCAGGCCGAGTTGACTCAGAAGGTTGTTGAGGAGGTTGTTTTCGTTGGATGAGGAAGAAGAAGAGGAGCTGCTATTTCCAGAGGATGCCGAAGGAAGGCCTTCAAGGATGCCTCCAATTGAAGGAAGGGAAGGAGCGGAGATGTCGGCGTGGAGAAGGGCGAAAGTAGAGAGGAGGATGAAGAAGGCGAGCTTTCCGTTCATCTTGATGGGAGAGAGGACCGATTCGGAGTGATTTGACCAGTCTATTGTCATTCCTTTTATAGGCAATTTCCCACGTCGAGGGCCGATCTGTTTACGTGGATGTCCTCTGTTAATCCTTTTTGATGTAGTCAGTCACAATGTTCGTTCTGAGTTATACAACAAGTACATTCTGCCCCGAAGAGTTTGGTGCCATAATCTACGTTGTTGTTCTAGAGTTTGATCCATTTGAATTCAAATCAGAATGGTCAGAATTACACAGCAGTGCAACATGATGTGAATTCACAAAAAGTCAGTCTGGGAAAGAGATGCATAAAATACAGCTCTGGGCACAGTCCGATCACTCCGAATCGGTCCTCGTCTCCCATCAAGATGAACGGAAAATTCGCCTTCTTTGTCCTTCTCTCTACTTTCGCCCTTCTCCACGCCGACAGCTCCGCTCCTTCCCTTCCTTCGATCGAAGGAGTCATCGGAGGCATTCCTTCCGCGGCTTCGGCCTCCTCTGGAAGTGGCAGCTCCTCTTCTTCTTCCTCCAACGACAACAACCTCCTCAACAACGTTCTGAGTCAACTTGGCTTGGGTGGTGCCAATTCGGGCCTCAACTCCACCCTCGGAGGCCTCGGATCTGTCCTAGGTAATCTCCTCACCGTCGTCGGATTCCTTCTTCAACTCGTCGGCGCTCTTCTTGCCCCTTGTAAGATCTTAGTCCCCACAGATGCCTTCCTAACATATCTCTTTAGTGGCTGCGGGCGCCAACCTCGGAAGCGGAGGACTCGATGCCCTCAGCGGTCTTCTTGGTGGACTGAAGATCTAAAGATTCCCCTAATAGTCAGTGGGAACTGCTGACATTTCTCAGAAATAAAGCAACATCATATCATTTATTTAATGCACGAATTCAGATGAAGCAGACGACAGCTCATTTAAAACAAATCAAAAAAAGATCGAACATAATTCAAGATTACATCCCTTTGTTCTTGTTTTTGTGAAATTCTCCAACGCTATTGATAGTGTGGAATTTACCTTCGTCTAGGTTGCCTTACATTAACACGAATGTCAACTCTATATGTGATCAAATTACTGTATGCGAACGGAGGGTCGACACTATCTTTATTCGGGCTTCCTTCTTGTGGCGCCATCTATCACGTAATGCTCTTCAATTTTTGGTCCTTCTAAGCACCGCGAAAGCGATGCTAGTCTCTAGCATTGCATACCACATTTCCAATGCCTATAAGCTCTCAATTTCGCAACAAAATCAACTCTCACCATGGCGCTTCCTTTGGACATGAACGAGGATTCTTATGTGCAGGTATGTACGGATGAAGAAGCCGTATTTCTAGCAGTATGTTTACTTGCAGGATACTAAAACGGTCGTCCGCAACCAGGTCATCGTCTCCATTACGTATTTAGCCGTCTACCCAAACCTAGGACTACCACATCCTTTCCTGAACTTGACCCTCGACATGGCCTATCTGGCTTGGCTTGTTATCGCTTTGCTAAATGCCTTCAACACGTACAATCGGAAGCCCAATCTTTTGCTGCCTCTCCTTGTCCTGCTCCCTTTCCGGGCAATCAACAGTTGCTGCAACATGGCCTACTTCATCGACCGTTTCAAGCACGTTGACGACTTCGTGGAGGCTCACCCTCAGCATACCTGGCTTCTCGGAACTCTGATACAGCTCAGTTCCGCTGACTACACTGCAGGCGTGAAGGTTGCGTCAGTTCTTGGCGCTTTCCTTTCCATGGCTATGGCGATCATTTGCATGGCGTCTATTCCGATCTATGGAGACACATACAGAAAGCTCAAAGGGACCGTTAACCTGCCTCACTAAATAAAGCGCTTGTTCACATCACTGTACCTATCATGTCTGTGTAGTAATATCAGAGAGGTTATGTTACGATTACAGTGACATATTTCGCAAAAGTACCCATTCAGTCGGTAAAAATGGTGAAAGTGGCTAATGTGAAGTGAAAGTGCCGAAATTGCCAAAAAGTCAAACTGTCGTTAGCCGATCAAGTGATAGTTTGAGATCTTAAAACAAATAGTTCCAATTTCGGGCTTAACAATCCATGTAGTGGTGGGTCATCGTTATCGTCGGTGACTTCTCCATCGATGTACTCAGTCGCCGGAGGGTTTGCGGAAACCTCGTTAACTTGGGCCTACATAATTCGATGAATCTCGTATGAAAAGACTACTTTATAGCAAACCCATTTGTGACTTTTTTTTTTAATTTTTACTTCCAACCAAAACTCATTTGCGAATGCGTCAAAAGCCAAAAACCAGACAGGTCCAAAACGCAACATGCAGAATTCTAGAAAAGTCTGGAAAGTCGCGTTTTTAACTATACTGTGTGTTGCTTGACTGAAGTCCAAACTGAAGCTTTCCGTCTCCGATTCCTTCTTGGAGAGCTACAAGTCTTAACTACAGTCCTAGGTATAGGAAACAAAATCAGTCAACAAGTGTGCCTCAGAAATAGATAAAGAGTGCACGCCAGTTTATTTACATCGACCATGCACATTGATTTCGAAATAACGACAGATTCGTCTATCTTTTACAAATTGTGTTTATCCATCAGCTATTAGAAAGTGTAGTGTGTCCTGTTTTTTTAGTCCCGTGCCATTGGCATCATGAACAGATCGACATCAATTCTCTGCGCCTTCCTACATCGTCAAAGCAGAAGTCCCAATTCCTAAGGTTTCAGATGAACGCCCTGCTCTATTTCTCGCCTGTTTTCTGCTTAGACCGTCTGAAAGCGACGGTATCCCCGTTTCCTGTCTATTTTGCCAGAGTTAGTAAATTTGCCATTGTGTGTTCTGTGTGTAGTTCGTTCTTAGAGTGGTTCCTGTTTGAATGTTGTCGTCCGTTACGGTTGAATTAGAGACAGACAGCTTTTTGACTCAGTGTTCGACCGACAGATCAACACAGCGGGTGGACTGTCCTCGTATGCCGCTCTGTGGTCGATTCCCCGCGTGTAAGCACTATTGCTTGTATCTTGTGAGGTAGTTCTTTCGCTTAGTCATTGCTCGACATAGAAGCCGGTGCTAGCGGTTTGTTGAGGGCAGATCAGAAATGCCCTCTGGTAGACAGTCTAGACAGCCACACCACTCTATAAATAGCCTGTATCAGTGTGTCATTGTATATTCGTTGTGTGCTTCGAGTAAAGGACTGGTCGTGTGTTCCCCGTGTCAACCAAGAATTACAACACGGTTAAGCAAATGTTTCGTACAGTAATCATAAAGTATAGACCTGCGTCGTTGGGCGTTACATTAGACAGAAGACCCTGACGGATAGAACCACAGAACCAACAAATAAGTTATGAAAGCCATTATTTTTGTAAACAATCAAAATGACAAATATATAAGGCTTGTCGAAATATCACTGCGATGCCCTGAAGGTCAAATTTCAAACATTTTCGCGTCGACGATGGTGTCTGCGGTTGGCACAGCAAACCTTCTTTTCGGAGGGCACTTCTTGACAGCAAAGAGAAGATAGAGACAGAGGAATATCAGAATAAATGTGGATGCTATGATCACACAGTAAGCGAAGGTTGCAATCTCGAGAAACATATTAGTAGACGGGGCCATCACAACAAATGGAAGAGCTGAATCTGATCGGAACGGTTTCACTCGATCAGCCCGCCCTCACGATGAATCAGTTTGTTGCAAACACTGTTTTGTGACATGTACATCTTTGAACATTGAACTGTGGTGCAGATATCAACCGAACAAGACCTTCATTGATCAATTTTATGGATCTTGTTTATGAATTATCCTGGCTCTATCCAAGTGTTTCAAGTGCGCACCGCCTGTCGTATGGGATTGCTGCGGAAGAACGCTGATGACTACAGTGTGATACCGTAACCTATGTACGAATAAGGGGATCTGCACCGCGTAATGCCGTTTATTAGGGAAGGTAAACGGTGAAAACGGCGGCCCTTAGCCAAAAATCCAAGCCGTAATGAATATAAAAACTCGACTTTACGATTTCTATTTTTATAACTCGCGGCAATTATGCTTCGATTTGAGAACTACCGATATCCATAGACGAGCACAGTGATAGTTAAACACTGTAGTGCTTCGCTAGAGCGACAAAGCTGCATGCATATTTTGGACCCAAATGGATGCAGAGACAGAAAGGAATTATTGCTGAAAGCGAATAGCCGAGATAAACACACACATTTTCTGCCACAAAGATGTCCACAAAGCGCGAGGGTTTTGGTCGCAGTGCGCAACCTTCTCTGCTACGTTTGAAAAATCAGAAAGCTAATTACAAATTATGAAAGAGTGCCAAGACCCGAGGGGAAATGTGTGCAAATCTAAAAGATGTGTGAGTACTATACCTCACGCTCCCTCTTTCCCCCAAATTAATCGATATCGCCGTGCGCCATAAAACGTAGATGGAAGCCGCGCGGCATATGACCATTTTAATATTGAGAGACGACGCCGGCGAGCGGTCGGCCTCCGTTTTCAAAGTCATTAGACCACGTTTTTTGAGTTGGACCTTCGCGGGTCGTTTCCTAAATTCCAACTCATTCATGATCTAGTCGCTGTTGACATCTGACGTTTAAATCTGGTCCCAACAAGGTTGCTTACGTTGCGTGAAATATTCGACCAATACTTCAGATGGTCAAAAGTTGTCCGTTGAGATGAGCAAAAGATCGAAGTCAGATCTTGTCTGGACCACCCTTGTCAATCTGAAGTATTCTTTTGACATTTGAATTTCCCGATGGTCACTTAGTCTTAATGGACATTTTGTTTCAGACCCGATTTACCATGGAATCTCTCACTGCAGATATGCTGCGCGCAATCGTTGACGTCGAAGCCGAGCTGATCGACGAGTTGACATCCCAAGTGGACAGCTCGAAGGAAACCACCGGCCAAAACCAGGCCAGCTCATCTGCAGGCACCGAGCAAGGCTCACAAACTGAAGAAGTGGACGAAGCGGAAAAAGCCGCCCGGCTCGACATTATCCGACGCTGCATCGTCAATCTGATCCACGCTTCGCAGTGTCGCGATGCGAACTGCAGAAGGGTGGCCTGTCACAAACTGCAGCGCGTCATCAACCACACCGTTGCGTGCAAGCAGCTCCTGCGCGGCGATGGTCTCAACTGCGCCGTCTGCAAGCAGCTGATCGCTCTTTGCTGCTACCATGCTAAGACGTGCACTGAACCACTGTGTCCGGTCCTTTTCTGCAATCGCATCCGACAACAACTTCAATCTTAAGCGTGTCAGGAAGAGTGACGTCCCTCAATATCAATGTTTTGTGTTGTATGTGCTGTGATAATTCTATCTGTGAAAGTCGTTTTCTTGTCCTTGTGTTGTTCGATGTGATCCGAAATAAAATAAATAAAACAAAGCAGAATCTCGCCTGTTCAATGTGTACACAAACAAGCTAGCTTCCGGCAGTATTATATAGAGTTCACCAGCGTCTTTTGTGCTGCCCTTCCATGCATGCTTAAGTCTACAATTTGGCAGTTTGGTCAAAACGTCAACGCGCAACAAGAAGAACAGAAAGACTTTCTAGAACATCGACGCTGTTGACAGTAAATATCGTGACCAGAACGGGCACTTAGAATCGCGATGGTAGTAGATGTCGATCGGCTTGGTTTGACCTATAGAAAAACTGCCCTCTTTCTAGTGTTCAAGACAGACTCACACATTAATTTATTAACAATAAGAATCTTAGCTACATAATAATACAGGTTCAAAATGCGAATTCAGGCTTCATAATAAACATATCATTACTATCAAGGGTGCTCGTTTCATCGCCGAAAGTAATTTCCAAAGACGTACAGTGCCCGTGGTACAGTACTTGTTCGATGCTCGGTCGATAGGTCAGCTGCTTCCAGTAGGAATTCGCCAGAATATAGCACCCCGTCCTCTTGTCCCTCCTTCCCAGTCGATGGATTAACGTAAACCATTCGTCGTTTCTCTTCAGATGACCTTCCAGATCCCAAGGAGTGAAATCTACATGAACCGCGAACTTCCTCAGCTCTCCTGCTGTGTTCTTATGCCAGGCAGGACTATACGCCTGCGGATCGTTCTTCCAGATTTCAACGAGTTTCTTGAATGGAGCGATGTTGAAAGCGATAGAAGAATCGGTCTTTAGCAGCTCGAGCTGTTCTTGACAGATCAGCGGTTCGACGACTTTGTGCACGTCCAGCTTCTTGTTCCACGAGCCAAGCATCTGCAGTTTCCTCAGCTGGCCTCTGCTAATCTGTTGTTTAAGAAACAGGAGAATAAGGTCTGGAAAATGGGGACAGGACAGCGAAAGCTCACCGAAACAAGTCCTGGGGGTGTTCGCAAAAAGCATCAGATGATAGTCGGCCGTTGACTCCGCCATTTTGAGCGAAAGTGCCGGATTGTCCCAGTCGGCTCTGTAGGCCTTGAGGTACTGATGCATCCTGTCGAAGTAGGCCTTAAACGTCACCGGGTGGATGGCGTTCGCGTTGATGTTGATGGCAGAGACACGGCGATAGAGTGGGTCGACCGCTTGGAACTCCTGCAGCGTGCACTTGTACTCCTTGCGGCCATGCAACTGACTGAACAAGATGCCCACGTTGCCGTCCTTGTCCGTCATCAGATGCAAGTTGAAGTGTTTCAGCTTGCACATGTGCTCTGAAGCCAATCGGGTCCATGTCGACGACGCGAGCCGATTGGCTAATACGTGGTGCTCGATCCGGTTTAGGCAGATTAGGACTTGGGTGCAGAAGAGTGGGTGTAGGGCGTCCATGGCCGGAATGGAGTTAGGGCTGAGTCGAGTCGTTATGTGAAAAGTGTCAAAAGTGGATCAAAGGTGTAAAGAACAAAACAATGCATATCACATCGTTGTGAGACCATACACAGAAGGTGAAAAAGTTACTCCCCGGCCGGGAATCGAACCCGGGTCTCGCACGTGACAGGCGCGGATACTCACCACTATACTACCGAGGACATATTGTATCAGTTTGTGACAGCCCATAGATCTCATATCACTTGTCTTGCGTAGTAAGTGAAATATTTTCGAGAAATAAAATTTGTATTTAGTGTTTTACGAAAAAGAATTAAAGAAAGAAGTGACTGAGGTCTGTCAAAAAGATTTTTCCCATGCCGGGAATCGAACCCGGGCCGCGTGGGTGAAAGCCACGAATCCTAACCACTAGACCACATGGGATGGTAACCGACCCGGCATCATAAAGTACTTTGTCGTGAATCACTTCTTCTTTGAAGTTTCTTGATCTACGACGAAAACTTTAGATGGGCTATCAAGATAGCATAGTATTGCCCGATGTTCGTACGTAAGATTGGTAAAGTGTTGACTCTGTTGTAAAAAGGAAAAAAACACAATTATAAAAAAGATTCGGGTACGGTGACTCGGACCGGTGCACAGGTTTTGCTAGCAAGGAACGGCTTCAGCTAAAGTCTTGTGTAAGCAAGCACTTATCACGCAATAACTCTACTAACCGATTGTTGGAAGTTTTTGTGATCTAGTTCGATTTTCCACTGGCGTCAACACGTTAGATACAAAGCACAGCATTTATTTAGCGAGAACGGAAGTGACTAGCAACACCTATCGAATAGGGAGTTATATTCAGTCATTCCTTGATTATCTAGTCTGTCAATATGCATATGTTTTCTTGAGCTATCTCCGGAATTCCTAAGCCTACTGGAAAGAAGAGCAGCTCTACCGAGGAGGCTCCTGCAGACTGCACGATGAAGAAGGATGCAGATCACAAAGTACTCGACGAAAAGCATTGCTGTGCTCCAAGGCGACATCTGGTAGATGACAACGCGACCAATTGTGTAACAGAAGTGGAGAAGAGCTAAGCAGATAGGGAAGAAGACAGTGGAGTCGAAGACTCCACATTCAAAGCTTCTTGAAGCGCTTAGGATTGCTCGCAGACGTGTACTTTCTCTGTGGCGATTCTTCTCCTCTTCCGATTCTTTGCTGATGGACGCTTCTGGATGTTTCTCAGCTGGCACGTCTTCTTTTTGACTATCTGAACGTTCCCTCATCTCCAGGAACATTTTGTTGTGCTTGATTCGACTGTACTGCTCGGTGATCGTCTTCAAAGCGACGTCGACAAGTTCTCGGAGATTGCCGATTTCGGATTCCATCGAAGTGTCGATGTGAAATTGGGTGGTTTTCCATGTTAAATGAGATATTCCAGTGCACTTAAGATAGTAAGCGATGCCCGAAAATTTCTGAATGAAATTTCCAAACGACGATGGTTCGCGGATCTAGGAACGGTGGGGAATTATTAGTCCATGTTTATCATTATGTACACATTACAACTACTTATATTTGGAAGCTATACGCAATCACTACACTTGTTTTTGCAAACCCCATCCTTGAGAGTAGTCCTCGTCAAATGCAGAAGAATTAGGGAAGAATTTATTTTTGTTAACAAATAATCAATTATCTTGAACATTGAATACAAACAATGTTATTTACACAAGTCACCATTACTTCTGGTCATGCACTCCAATGGGAATAGTGCGCTTTCCACCCTCCACCGCTGGCTTCTTGATCTTTGCAGAAACGGAGAGATTTCCATTCGAGTCGAGGGCGCTCTGAATGGATTCGGGATCGACGTCGGAGGGGATGAGCATCTTCTGACAGAAGTGGCGTTCGATGGAACCGTTCTCGGACTCGGAGGAGTGTTTTCCCTCGACGACGATGGAGTCGCCGACGACGCTCACCTCAAGTTCCTCGGGAGCGAATTCAGAGGTCTTAAAGGAGACCGAGAAGTCGTACCCGAGCTTCCTATCTCCGAACTCTCTAATCCTTTCGGATAGAAGAGCAGATTTAGCGCGGCATCCATTGCAAGTGGCATTTTGAACATAGAACCAGAGCCCAAAAATCTCGACAAGGCCCATCGCTGTGCTCAAAAGCGAATGCCGGAAGATGCTAATGCGGCCAAGCACGCAGCAGTAATAGAGAAGAGCGAAGCAGTAGGGGAACCAGATGGTGGAGCAGAAGACTCCAATTTCGAAGCTTCTTGAAGCGCTTAGGATTGCTCGAAGACGTATGTCCTCCCGGCGGCGATTCTTCTCCTCTTCCGATTCTTTGCTGACGGATGCTTCTGGATGCTTTTCAGCTGGTACGTCTTCTTTTTGACTATCTGAACGTTCCTTCATCGCCAGCAGCGTTTTGTAGTGCGTGATTTGATTGTACTGCTCGGTGATCGTCTTCAGAGCGACCTCGACAAGTTCGCGAAGATTGGCGATTTCGGATTCCATCGAAGTGTCGATATGACAATGGGTGTTTTTCCATGTTAAATAAAATATTCCAATGCATTAAACATCGTGAGCGATGCTTACTCGACAACGTCAGTGCATTGTAGGACTGTGAAAATTTCTTGACGATGCTGCTTCGCGTATTTAGGAACGAAAATGGACTATTAGTCCATGTTCATTATCATGAACACATTACTAATTATATTTTTCAGACGCAGTCACTGTTCTTGCTTTTGCGAACCTCATCCTTGTAGTCCTAACGGGTCGGGTACAACTGATGCCAAGACAACTGATCCCACGGACAAATAATCCCATGAATACGCCATCATTGAGCGATTCCATGAACATTACCAAATAGCTTTCAGTTACGTATCTATGCACTCGCGCTGCACGATAGACACGCTCTTCCAACTAAACAATCAAATTTTTGTTGACTATTTGTAAGTTTAATCTTTTATGTATTTTATAACGTCGTAAACTTCGGAAGAATTTATCTCCTTTTTGTGATTATTTATTTATTTTGTGAACAAATAATTATTTTAAACATTTAATACAAATAATGTTATTTACACAAGTCACAATTATTTCTGCTCAGTTTCGGCGTTGATTCCGATGGGAATGTTGCGCTTTCCATCTTCTACAGATGGCTTCTTGATCCTCGCAGAAACGGAGAGATTTCCATTGGAGTCGAGGGCGCTCTGAATGGATTCGGGATCGACGTCGGAGGGGATGAGCATCTTCTGACAGAAGTGGCGTTCGATGGAGCCGTTTTCGGACTCGGATGAGTGTTTTCCCTCGACGACGATGGAGTCGCCGACGACGTTCACCTCAAGTTCCTCGGGTGCGAATTCGGAGGTCTTGAAGGAGACCAAGAAGTCTCCATCTTTGCGGGAGACGCGCGAATGCATCGAGTGGAGCTCCTCAAAGAGTCCGGCGAAGGGATCGCGGCGGCGGCGAAGACGGAGGGGAGAGAGTCCGGGGAAGAAGGCGTCAGAGAGAAGAAGAGCCATTTGGAAATAGGACACAGAAGAGATTTCTCAAACGAAGATTGTTTTGTGGTCGGCGCCTCCCCTTTTATATTCAAATCAGAATAATTCGCGAGTTTTCCAGAAGAGCCACCCATCACGGGGACTTCACTTCGGGAAGGGTCCTGCCCACACGCGAAGCACCGCCCACCGCCGCGACGACGACGACGTCATAGTTTTCGCACTGTGTTCGATGTTCCCGAACCTTCGCGTGTGGTCGCAAGTCTTCCGGAAAAGTGGGGATTATGTTTCTTTCGGAGTATAAAAGGGGGAGACGGCGACCACAAAGCATCTCTCATTTGAGAAATCGGTTCTGTATTTCCAAATGGCTCTTCTCCTCTCTGACGCCTTCTTCCCCGGACTCGCTCCCCTCCGTCTTCGCCGTCGCCGCGATCCATTCGCCGGACTCTTTGAGGAGCTCCACTCGATGAACTCGCGCGTCTCCCGCAAAGATGACGACTACTCCGTCTCCTTCAAGACCTCCGAATTCGCTCCAGAGGAACTTGAGGTGAACGTCGTCGGTGACTCCATCGTCGTCGAGGGAAAACACTCATCCGAGTCCGAAAACGGCTCCATCGAACGCCACTTCTGTCAGAAGATGCTCATCCCCTCGGATGTCGATCCCGAATCCATTCAGAGCGCCCTTGACTCCAATGGAAATCTCTCCATTTCTGCGAAGATCAAGAGGCCAGCGGTCGAGGAAGGAAAGCGCAACATTCCCATTGGCATTGTAGCGAACAGGCAGGAACAGTGATTCCAAAGTGTAATTATTTGTAATATGTATTTATGGGTACCATCTAATAAATATGAAGCAATATAAAATTCAACTGGCATCGAAATTCTGAAAAGAGGCTGTTTTGTCAAAATGAATACCAGTTTGTCAAGATCGGCACCATTTTTGTTACTTCTCCCTAATAGAGCCGAAAGTTCTTCGAAAACATTTAAAAAACTTTAAAACATAGCTGGTGCACTAAAGAGCTGTCGCTGCGGCGAATAAGATAGGAGAACAGCCGTACAACGCTCATCACAAATACTGTTTACGCTGAACCTTAGAAGTATTGCTAGAATAACAAAAGTTGTGCATCGGCCGGGAATCGAACCCGGGCCGCCCGCGTGGCAGGCGAGCATTCTACCACTGAACCACCGATGCTCGAGCGTCGCTGACGCAGTTTTGTTGATGTCACCATTGTAGCCGTAACAGACCGGTTTGTACACAAGTAGGCGAAAGAGATATTCGAAACAAGAAAGACACATTCCATCGGTCTCTGAGCTTAAGAGGCGCGTCTGTGGTGTAATGGTCAGCATGGTTGCCTTCCAAGCAATCGACAGGGGTTCGATTCCCCTCAGACGCATAATTTTCCCGAGACTCTTGTCACTTTTTGTATTCAGCATGCATTAGTATAGAACTGTTTTGTAGAAACTGCATGTTAAGAAAATTTGGACAGAAGCACGATTTTCAGGCAAACATCTATGTTTTTTATTTCATTCCCCACACAAAACAAATTCCTTCACAAGATGTTCGCTTCTTAAAGGCTTCGCCTTGTTTGCTCTGGAGTTTGTACCTTATACGCATTAACACTCCACTATAAGAAGGTGATATTTTCCTCAGACGCATATTTTAGTTATGAAGCTCTGATTGTTTGCTGTTAGACCACAGAATGCAGAATTTTAGCGTTGCTAGCTTATCAGTGCCTACGAGGGTCTCGGCACGAACCACAGCCTTATTGGGTAGACATTCATGTTTATACAAAAAAAGTTACTCCCCGGCCGGGAATCGAACCCGGGTCTCGCACATGACAGGCGCGGATACTCACCACTATACTACCGAGGACACATTGGTTTAGTTTGTGACACTAATACATCTGCATGACACTTCTTTTATATGTTAGATGTATTATTTTTTCGAAATTAGCTTTTCATTTTGAGTTTTACGAAAGCGAATGAAAGAAAAAAGTATCTCTGATCTGTCGAAAAAAGTTTTTCCCATGCCGGGAATCGAACCCGGGCCGCGTGGGTGAAAGCCACGAATCCTAACCACTAGACCACATGGGAGGCTGTCTGTCGTCCCTCCAGCGAAGTGTTCTGCTGCAGACACTCGTCCGCCTGGAGACAAATTGAAAAGTGCAACTGCACTTGCTCGACGTCTTTTGTTGTACTTGGTGTGTACTATACGCATACTTATTTATTTATTTAGACTATGACAACGACATGACAATACAGTAATCGATTAATTGTTATCCAAAAGAGATTGATCGACTTCTAGCGGTCGACGCGACTCCGTCTTCTTATGATCCTTCAGACATCGGCGGGCGTGGTTTGACGATAAAGGCGGGTGGTCAGGATAAATCCATGGGCATCAAGCTGGGTAATGTGATTCTTCTGCATGCCGACTGTCGCGAGGAAGCAGCGAAAGGGAAAGGACATCGATTGATCGCCTTTTTTTCTTCGAAAGGGAAGCTATACGTGTGAATACCAGAAATACACAACATTTGGACAATTTCAGACAATAAAACACGGTTCAGCTTTCGGTGATTCTTGACTCCTGCAGACCTTATCCTTGATCCATCCACAGAAATTTCGAACCAGAAGGCAGAAGATGCAGAAAATGAGGAAGACGGCGACGATGAATTGAAAGTCTTCGTATCGCCACAGCGAAAGCATGCTGACCGTTCGGGACCAATTACGAAAGGACGACTGGCTGTGGAATGTGGAAGGAACGGTGTTAGTCGGCAGAGGGCGCTCAATTACGAAATTGTTCTCGAACTGTTAAATCGAAGACAAACAGAACCGGTAAGTGGGTCATCCAAGGACACTGGATGAGGGTGCGAGTAAGCTTCAATATTTCGAATTGGTAAACCAAACAGAGACGATAAGTTGTTGACCTTTGAATGCTTGACTACGGTGTCGAAAAACACGCTTCGAAATCAAGGCAGTTTTTCACTTGCAGCGGTCCACCAAAGAATTCGCAGTCCTTATTATCTTGCTGATAGTAGGATACTGTTACCCTGAATGGCAACCCTGGCTGTGGTGTGCTTCCTTATGCAAACAGTGCCGGTCTTTAGGTGGGTGGTCTTCAGCGTTTTGGATTCAATTTTGTACACATAATCCTTATAGGCGCAGTTAAATATTTCTGTAAAATTTTTTGAAAATCGTGGTGGGACCTTGGTCTTTCATTTGTGCCCCCAGCGATCGGTCGGGTCGTCCACTCGCTCTCTCTCTGAGGCTGTCTGAGCCGAATGAGTTGAGTGAGCGGTCGTTCTCGGCCGTCGTTGTTGGCGCAATGATCGCCCCGGCTCCCAGAAGGCCTGGAACACCAGGGAGCCGTAGTTCCACCGTCTCGCCAAGAAGCCCGTCGTGACTGCCCGACTCTACCCGCGCCGCCAGAGAAGCCGAAGAAGCGTTGCAACTCCGAAGTCCGCGCCGCCAGCCGCACCGAAGATGACTCTCCGCTCCGTTGGTTCTACTCCACCGCTATTCCACTTCCGGAATCAGCTCTTCACGATTTCGATGCCCGCGCAAACTAATGGGAACGCTGCATTCTATTCGGATTCGTCTGCTCCACCGAAATCAGAAGAAAATCAGCGACCACGGTGTGACTATGTTCTTCTTTGTGCATTTATGAGACGTCCTGCACGGCGTAAGCCGTTGATTCGGGAAGATAAATCGTGTAAAAAAAATCGGTGGGACCTTAGATTATGGCAGAATGCAAAATCGATAAAAATTTTATATTTCGTTGCTTTGCTGAGTGAACGATCTAAGTTTTGGTGGGATTTTCGGCGGAGGCAATTGGTGGATTGGGAAATCAGTGCCACGGGGAACGGGGTCTCAACACGATTCGCCTGTGTAGCAGAGGCAGTTTGCAGGCCAGGGAGCGAAATAGGCCTGTGGAATCCTTTTTCACATCATCCAAAACTTATCGCCGGTTCCCCAACTTAACACCTGTTGCACACAGTTTCCAAAAGTTGACCTGTCGCGTAGCTTCGCATATCCCTAGTGGTATCCATATGCGTAATCTAACTAACATGTGGATGGCTTTAATTCTTCCAATCATTCCAATCTCTATTTTATTCAAAAACAACGCTGTTTATTCGTAGCAACCGTACAATCACCAACAGATCTTACGGTTGTTTTTCACCTTCATGACATCGTCTTCTGAACTGATGATACAGCCGACGTTTCTTTCCTTCGCACCAAAATTGCGTAGTGCACAATCGCACAGAGTGTTGTGTAGAAGCAGGTCATCGGTGCCATAATATCGATAACGTAACTATCACTAAGGTACTGTAGCAGAATTCCCAGTCCACTTGGAATGACGAGAAATACAAATTCGAGCAACATCGAGTAAATTACAATCTTGTTTGCCTGAATTTTACTATACATTACGCATAACATTGTATTGCTCACCTTTTTGACAGCCGTGGAAAATACCGTAACCACATTAACTTCGCGTTCTATAGTGAAATGACTGAGAATTATAAGAAATAAAGCGGTGATCATGAGTCCGACGAGTAAAGCCAGAATCGTCATTCCCTGGATAAGAACGAGTACTGAGTTGTCGACGAGATGAATAAATTGATGTTCTGGAGAATTCTTTCTTGTCAACATGTAGATTGTGAAGTAGAGAATGAACGTAGACGAAACCACGACCACAGCCATTGTTTCGATCTTCTGAGCAAAGTGGATCGAGTAGTTGATCACAGCGCGCATGGCGAAGAGTCTGTCCATGGCTATGAAGATGTTGAGGGTGCCAAGCGAGGCTATCAGTGACTGTTCCAGGTTTCCCGAATAGAATATCCAATCTTCTGAAGTGTTCTTTCCTGAAAAGTTGTAGGTGAGGTTCACTTCGTATTAGTACATTTCTGAAGTGCATCTCTGTTTGTGCCATTATTTGAATAAACCCGGCTGCGCGCGAATTCGCGCCCTCCAGGTACTAAAATTCAATTAGCCTGTATCCCTGCGGGCGTCAAGATTGGTGCTCATGCAAATTGCTGAAGTTGGGGCCAAGAACTGTAGCTCTGCGGGCGGCAAGACACCATAGCCCTGCGGGCGGCAAGATTGGCGCTCATGTAAATGGCTAAAGTAGGCGAAAAAACTGTAAAGTTTCAGGAAACTCGAACAGAAAACACTGCTGGTTACAAAATAGGCAAAAAATCACTCAAAAACAACAAAAAAAACTCAAAGCCTAGCATCGCCAGAGAGATAGTGGAAGTAGAGCAATACCATCTCAACTGTCTGTGTGGCTCATTTATATATAGGGGATGGGATATAGGGGATCGTACAAAGATTTGAGCTAAAGATTCTGGCCAAAAATTTCTACACACTGTTTCACTTTTCGATCTTTCGATCGCGATCTTTTCACTAGGAGTGTATCTCTATCTGGACCCTACCTCCAATTTTTCCCATCACACACAGCATGTGCACAACGACGGAAGTAGCAAAGACGACATCGAAAACAATCTTAATAGTAATCATCGACATGTGACGACTTCGTTTGCCTTTCTGTTTGCAGCTCATATGCATTATGACAGCTCCATTCAGAGCAATAGTGACTATGGAGAATAGTGTATTGGCAAGAGAGATGTAATACGTTTTATCGTCGACGTTCATCCTGAAACAAAGAAAGAAGTTATTAATGAATGAAATGTGCCTCGCGTTCTCATACGTGAACGTTAGAAATGCCACGCGTTTTAAATGTTAATCCTGTGGATATTTTCGAAAATAAACTTTCAGTTGTTCGTTGACACGAGAGATCACGTGGTGGCATTCGCGTTTAAGATCTGCTGGGAACTAGTCGCCTTTTGCTGCGAAATATTACATGAGAACGTTCTTTCACATTCCCGAACTACAGCTTCCGTTTCGCGGACGACTACAAATAGATACAATCACTGAAAGCGCAGTTGCACTAAAGTGGCTAAATGAGCTCATGTCCAATTTAAAAGAAAAAGTATAATTGAGTCGACGAGTCTGAGTTCGATAGAAGTGTATTGTTGCTCACAGGGGAACTACGCGAAGTGGGAACTTATTTTTTAATTTTCTTATTTCTTGGATTGCATGTACAGGGTGGCGCATAAATACTGTAAGTGGGTCAAACTTTTCAATTTGTCCTGCTTTTTCGCCTTTTTGTACCACTTCTGTTGTTATATTCGTGTTCCTCGTTCTTTTTTGATCTAGGATTACTGTTTCCCCTGTTATTTTTCTCCTTGCCCCTTCGACAAAATGGTGTCCCAAAATGACCGTTTTGCTACCATCGCTGATTAAAAGTGTGGAATGCCGATTCCGGAAATTGAAAAATTAAGGAAATTCCATTTTTTTCAAGTCCAGAGTTTTGTCAAACACTTTCAAGAGACAGGAGGGATCATGGTTTGCCAAATAAGTGGAAGACCGAGAACAGTCCAAAGCAGCAAGGGCCACAGAAGCCATTTGGAACAAGATCAAGCAGAATCTGGTCATATCCATAAGAAAACTGGTCGAATAACAGGGAGTCATTGAGGGATCGCAGAGAAAATTTGTGAAAAGAAAATCGCGGACTCGACTCCTACAAGATGGCATACAGCTAGCTCTTGGACGATCAAATGAAGATCGCAAGACAGGACAAGTGTCGAAAGATAAATGTCGAAGTCCGCGGAGGGAGCATCCAGAAAATCCTGTTCTCGGATGAGAAGATTTTCATCGTTGATCCGGTGCGAAACACCCGGGATCACTGTGAACGTCTTCCGAAAGGCTCTCCCCGCAACGTCACCATCGAAAAGAGCCATTTCCCAAAGTCCATCATGGTTTGGGCCGGGGTTTCTGGACTTGGGAACGTAGAGCTCGTTTTCTTCGACGCCAATGAAAAAAAAGGTGACCTGCCATGGCGAGAACTGCCGAAACCTGGTTCTGAACGGCGTGGTGAAATCCTGGGCCCTAGATCTGTCCCTCAACACCGCATGGACGTTTCAGCAGGACTGGACGCCTGGCCATGGAGTCAAGAATACCCTTGTCTCGTCACAGCCAACCATGTGAAGGAAGGATGTTGGGTCAAGAGGAAAGATATTTGGCTGCGGAACTCTCCGGTCCTCAACCCTCTCGACTTCGCTGTTTGGTCAGTCCTAGAGACAAACGTATGCGCTACAAGCCACGATAGTGTGAATTCCCTGGAGCGCTCTCTGAAGACCGCTTGGAAGGAAATCATGCCAAAAGTCACCGCGGGAATCCTGAAGAATTTCCAGAATCGTCTGAACGCCTTAATCAAACTGTCAAGGAGGGCATTTCGAACAGAGTTCAAGTATGTTGTACAGAATTTCCTCGCCAATCTTACAGTTATGAATTCATTTTGTTTCTTTGTCGTAAATGAAAAGTTATGAGCAGTTTTTCCACTTACAGTATTTATGCGCCACCCTGTATAACCGCTTATAGAACTACGAATTGAAGTTACCGGTGGCGTTGAGAAAACTCACCCATGCTAGTTTTTGGATAGCACGGATTGCCCAGATTGGCGTGCTTGCCTGTTTGGCTACGCTTTAACCATTAAAGTACAGATTTGAACAAAAAACAACACAATGCACATGATTTTTGTACTAAATGGTTAAGCGTGCGACATTCACCAGATCGGTCCCGCACGGATTAGCCTGTTTGTACTAAGTCGCACAGTGTGCGCGCTTTATGACGCACCCTTCCTGAAATTGAATCCAGTAATCCATGTGAGACCAAACATCACCACGATTCTCGGCACTTTTCCGATAATAAAACAAGGTCGAGACTTCCGAGATCGAGACAATTCTTATCAATTAGGACAATTCTTGTATCATTCGGAGTTCTTGTCTATAACGGAAGCGCAATTTGACGCAAACCCGCTTGCGCGCGATTTTACTTTCGATTTCAACTCCAACAGGGTGTTAAACGAACAGAAGATTCGCGAATATAGTGGCACTGAATCTATTCGGGGTCGTCCGCTCGCTCTCTCTGAGGCTGTCTGAGCCGACTGAGTTGAGTGAGCGGTCGTTCTCGGCCGTCGTTGTTGGCGCAATGATCGCCCCGGCTTCCAGAAGGCCTGGAACACCAGGGAGCCGTAGTTCCACCGTCTTGCCAAGAAGCTAGTCACTGCCGCCCGACTCCACCCGCGCCGCCAGAGAAGCCGAAGAACCACCACAATTCCGAAGTCCGCGTCGCCAGCTGCCCTGATGGTTCCCGGTTCGCCTGTTGTGCTCCGTCAACGCGTTTCGCCTCCATGCCTGTTCTTCACTCGTGCCGCCCGCGGAAGCCGCTGAAGAAGCTCCTCAACTCCGACGTCCGCGCTGCCACCTGAGCTGAAGATGGGTTTGCTGTGCTCCACCGTCTCCGGAATCAGCTTTTCGCCTCTCTGATGCCCGCGCACACTAATGGGATCGCCGTGCTCTACTCTGATGTGCCGAAGTCAGAAGAAGACCGGCGACTACGGAGTGATAATGTGTTTCTTGTGCATATATATGACGTCTCGCAAGGCGTAAGCCTTTGATACGAAAAATAAACTCGTGAAACTCGTGAATCTATTGTCACTCAACCGTTTGCGTGGCTCATTGCGAACGCGTCTGATTCGTAGACAGTCGGGGTGGGTTCGACGTCGGCCACAGCCCAAAATTTTGTCTGTTCTCTGAAATCGACCGCTCCTCGACTATCGTTCCGAGTCGGTATTCCGACCGTGCTGGCGCCGAAGGCACGTAAACGGTAGGTCTAATCGAGGAGACTGACAGCAAAACGTTGTGACCGGATATGGGTAGCAACATTTTACAGAATGTAAATGGGCTGTTGCCCATAACCGACCGCACTACTCCAGTCTCGAAATAGTCCGTTATGGCGAAACAGTCGCAAAATTACTGTTGTCGATGAAAAACAACTCTGATGAGCATATAAATAGAGCCATGAAAGGAAGGCTTATCTGTTGTTTCAAGCTAAAATAGACTGGCTTGAGTGCACAAGTCTCCATTTGCAAGCGGAAACGTTTGTTGCAGAACAGTAGCAATTTCAATCAAATCTTGTACTTCCCTTAAATTTTGCTTGAAAAGCGAGAAGTTCTCCAAAAAAAGTTTAATTGTATCCGAACGCGAAGCCAACAAGATCCATGAGTGGATTGTTCGACTCGGCAAAGTGGGTCAGACTTCGCCTCAGTTCTTTTCACTGTTATCCGACTGTACAATGGTCTCAAACCCACAATTTCACTACCATTCGATTCATTCCTACAGCATGAGCGCACGATGTGAATATTCGACTGAACACCATCACTGTTTCTGATGTTTATGGACCACAATCAGTCATAACCTTTGCATTTCAGGATAGTCGATTTGGAAAAACAGTCGTGAAATCGGTGAAAAACAAAACTGATGAATACATATAAATAGAGCCACAACATGAAATCTATTGTTTCAAACGTGGCTGCTTCCAAGATAAAACAGTGAGGAGTGCGTTTCTAACAAGCTTGCCGGCTAGACATCGGCTACAGTGTGATAAAAGAGGGACGAAAAGGTGAAGGGTAACAAAATATCGTGAACAACAAAGCAATTACTGAAGATGTCTGAAAAGTGTTTTTGAAAGTGCGCAGGTACATCTTGCTGTTTGTCTCCAAATCCGCTTTGGACAAATTGGTCTTGAGGTGATTTTAGCATAGGGAAGATCTTCAATTCTTACTTTCAAGTCCATTATAGACATTGACTTAGGTATTGTGTTGACGTGAATTTAGTACATAAATGATGATTTAAATTTGCCGGCAGGTCACGAACAAATTAACGAAGAAATTCCGTAATATTACAGAGATATTGTACTAGAAATATTAAGAGTGACAAGACAACCTGTTATGTTGAATAGCACGAAATTCCCCATTTCAGAGAGATCCACAGGGCTTTGTCAGAGGCGTGACGCAAACGAGTCTTAAGGCTTCAATGCTTAAGACGTCTGAGAAGCATCAATTGCCTTTTTGATGAGCACGTGTCGCATGGCAAGATCTCACTATTACGCAGAACAGAGAAGCGAAGAAAAGGTAAAGGTTGGAAATGGGCACAGAGACAGTCTCTGATTCATTTGTGCGTAGAGCAACTAAATGTCGTGAAGTGCGATTACGTGTCTTTAATTACGAATTAAGTCACATCTTGCAAGCAAATATAATAATCGTAGTGGGCGAGGATAGAAACAAGTGACGCACTCGCCGAGATTGTATTTGCTGCACCATTTTGGCACTGCTTTGTACGAGGTGCGGTCGTGGTACGGCGACAAGTGAATAACGAAAAATAATGGACTTAGAACTATTGGCACATTCTCACGAAAGCGGCTGATCGATTTCGTAAACATCAAATCAATTCAAACATTTTTTGATTGCGTTTTATTTCATTGATGCTCCAATGATAAAAAATTGCTCAAAATCAGATCTTCAGTCCGCTGAGAAGACCGTTAAGAGCGCCGAGTCCTCCGCTTCCGAGGTTGGCGCCGGCAGCCACTAAAGAGAGATGTTAGAAAGCCATCTGTGGGGAGTGAGGTTTACAAGGAGCGAGAAGAGTGCCGACGAGTTGAAGAAGGAATCCGACGACGGTGAGGAGGTTGCCGAGAACAGATCCGAGGCCTCCAAGTGTGGAGTTGAGGCCTGAGTTGGCGCCACCCAGGCCGAGTTGACTCAGAAGGTTGTTGAGGAGGTTGTTGTCGTTGGAGGAAGAGGAAGAAGAGGAGCTGCCACTTCCAGAGGATGCCGATGGAATGCCTCCAATGACTCCGCCAAGCGAAGGAAGGGAAGGAGCGGAGCTGTCGGCGTGAAGAAGGGCGAAAGTGGAGAGGAGGACGAAGACGGAGAGCTTTCCGTTCATCTTGATGGGAGAGGAGGACCGATTCGGAGTGATTTGACCAGTCTATTGTCATTCCTTTTATAGGCAATTTCCCACGTCGAGGGCCGATCTGTTTACGTGGATGTCCTCTTTTAATCCTATTTGATGTAGTCAATCACAGTGTTCGTCCTGAGTTATACAACAAGTACATTCTGCCCTGAAGAGTTTGGTGCCATAATCTCCATGTTGCTGTCCTTGAGTTTGATCCACTAATTTCAAATCAGAATAATCAGATCAAAAACAGCACATCAATTCATAAAACGTCATTGTGCAAAGATGTTACAACTATAAAAGGCAGCTCCGGGCACAGTACAATCACTCCGAATAGGTCCTCCACATCAAGATGAACGGAAACCTCGCCTTCTTTGTCCTCCTCTCCACTTTCGCCCTTATCCACGCCGACAGCTCCGCTCCTTCCCTTCCTTCGATCGAAGGAGTCATCGGAGGCATTCCTTCGGTCTTCTCTGGAAGTGGCAGCTCCTCTTCTTCTTCTTCTTCCAACGACAACAACCTCCTCAACAACCTTCTGAGTCAACTTGGCCTGGGTGGCGCCAACTCAGGCCTCAACTCCACACTTGGAGGCCTCGGATCTGTTCTCGGCAACCTCCTCACCGTCGTCGGATTCCTTCTTCAACTCGTCGGCGCTCTTCTTGCCCCACGTATGACTCCAATCCCCACAGATTCAATCCTAACATCTCTGTTTAGTGGCTGTCGGCGCCAACCTCGGAAGCGGAGGACTCGGCGCTCTTAACGGTCTTCTTGGCGGACTGAAGATCTGAAGATTCCCCTAATAATCACTGAGAACTGCTGACATTTCTCAGAAATAAAGCAACATAATATCATTTATTTTATGCACGAATTCAGATTAAGCAGAGGACAGCTCATTTAAAACAAATCAAAAAGCAACTTCAAACATAATTCCAGAGCACATCCCTTTGTTCTCGTGTCATCTCCTTGAGTCCGTCAGTCCTAAGGCACTCAGTAATCGGGTAGATTGAACACTTCTCAGGGGCAAAAAGCGCTTCCTCCAATTTCGCGAACCTCTCTCTATCCATCTCCAGGTCGATGCTTTCGCAAGTTTCCCGCAGCGGGCAGAAATCTTTCATTATGATCATCTGGCTCAGTAAATCACACTCCACTCTCTTCTCGAACAACTCCTCCTTCTTCAGGGTCGTTTCCCATTGAGAAAGCAAATAGTACTTCTTACCAATAGGTTCCATTTTGGAGAAGAATCCGATTGCCAGGGCGTCCCAGTGCATCTCAGCGGCAATCCGAAATAAAAACGTACAAGTTGAATAAGAGCGCTGTCGTGGTCTCGAGCTCAGATGAGCAAAACACGATATGATAAGGCACCTATGGCTCTTCAGCTGGTTCTGAGCTGCCTGATCGCAGAGCTCCCAAATTCTCGAACACTCTTCGATGGCGCCAGTGGCGCAGTATAGTTCGAACATCTCTTTAGGACACAGCACCTCCTCGGCTCTCTTTAGTGTGGCTCCTACTTTCATCCATCCACTTTTATTGTAGACGAAACATTCCTCGGGAATAGTCGTGAGACTACGGAAACGGTAGTCAAATAGCTTCCGGGACTCGGCACGGTTCACATCGATTTGGACGGTTCTCGGGACTGGAGACAAGAGAACGAAGGGTTTGTTCTTGATGAAATAGTCGCTGGCTAGGGCGAAGAGAGATGGAACGTGAGTCATGGGGATAGAGACTGTAGTTAAAGGCCGCCAGCAGCAGAGTTGTGAAGGAAAGGATTGGTTGGCCAGCACAAATGCTGTGGGAAAGTACCTTTTGATAGAGTTTGGTTGATGATAAGTGTGAACAGAGTTTGACCGTTTAAGCTCCCTTTCTCGCGTCACCTAATCGATAGATCAATATGGCCCACGTTAGTCGAAGTCTCTGATGTGCATTGCTCTGACATGAATGGTACAAAATGGGACTGTGCTGTTTCTTATTTGCTGCTCGCGTATTACAACAAACACCAATGATTCACAAGCCCTTAGATCTTCAGTCCGCTGAGAAGACCGTTAAGAGCTCCGAGTCCTCCGCTTCCGAGGTTGGCGCCGGCAGCCACTAAAGAGAGATGTTAGAAAGCCATCTGTGGGGAGTGAGGTTTACAAGGAGCGAGAAGAGTGCCGACGAGTTGAAGAAGGAATCCGACGACGGTGAGGAGGTTGCCGAGAACAGATCCGAGGCCTCCGAGGGTGGAGTTGAGGCCCGAGTTGGCGCCACCCAGGCCGAGTTGACTCAGAAGGTTGTTAAGGAGGTTGTTGTCGTTGGAGGAAGAAGACGAGCTGTCACTTCCAGAGGAGGCAGAAGGAAGGCCTCCGATGACTCCACCAAGAGAAGGCACACCGGGGATCTGGACCGGTAGGGAGCTGTCGGCGTGGAGAAGGGCGAAAGTGGAGAGGAGGATGATTGATGAGGAGAGAATCAGAGGGCCGACTGAAAGTGGATTCGTTCTCGTTCTGTCGTCCCTTTATACGAAACTTTGCTTTTGTCATAGTTTGTACCCTTAATGATCCTTCAATAATCCTATCTGAACATAACAGCTGTCCTATGAGATCAATCGTGTTCGCGCAAGTTGAACACTGACTTGATCTCGACTTGATCTGCACATTCAGGGAGTACAGTAGAACGAATACAGAGGGCCAGAATATTAGCTGCGTGCTGTATTGTGAATGATGTTGAGTCTCGTATTCAAAAAAGGTCATTTTGGTAAACAACTCAGAACTTCTGAACACAAGGAAGCAGGACTACATAAAACGGCGATGCAGTCCATTGGAAATCACTTCGAACCATCCGTCCGATTCTCTTTTCATCAAGATGAACGGAAAACTCGCCTTGTTCGTCCTCCTCTCTACTTTCGCCCTTCTCCACGCCGACAGCTCCGCTCCTTCCCTTCCTTCGCTTGGCGGAGTCATTGGAGGCATTCCATCGGCATCCTCTGGAAGTGGCAGCTCCTCTTCTTCCTCTTCCTCCAACGACAACAACCTCCTCAACAACCTTCTGAGTCAACTCGGCCTGGGTGGCGCCAACTCAGGCCTCAACTCCACACTTGGAGGCCTCGGATCTGTTCTCGGCAACCTCCTCACCGTCGTCGGATTCCTTCTTCAACTCGTCGGCGCTCTTCTTGCCCCACGTATGACTCCAATCCCCACAGATTCAATCCTAACATCTCTGTTTAGTGGCTGTCGGCGCCAACCTCGGAAGCGGAGGACTCGGCGCTCTTAACGGTCTTCTCAGCGGACTGAAGATCTGAAGAATCCGTTCCTAATCAGTGATTACTGATGTGCAACTCAATACATAAAACGTGCTCTTCCACGCATAACGGCCCTGTCATGCACTGTGGAGTTGCTATCGCAAGTGACTGGGCATGTGCCAACCTGTGTAACAAAATCGGCCTTATAACAAAACAGTTTAAAGGAAGTGACGCGCGTTCGCAGAGAGCCACACAGACGAGTCAGATGCAACCGTTCTACAGCACCATGTCACCAAGGAGGCTAAGCCTTGCCCCTGTTTACACGTTGTGAGTCATGTTGAGCCCTTTTTTTGTTAGCACCGGCCTTACCGCCTGCGGGTCTGTAATTAAAAATCCTTTGGTCTGTCGATGCGACTGCTTCACTGCTACCGACCGTTCATTTATTGGGTTAAGCGATTAGACGATTTTTCTGTGTTGAAATGTTTTCGAGATAAGAAAGGCGAACTCTTTGAAAACAACAGGCCAAACAACATAAAATACATTTCATCAGACAGTGGTTTCCATGTCCCCTCCTTCGTTTTCCTCCTCCTCTGCTCGAGTCACCGCCATCTCCACTTGTTTCATCCACAGACGGAAGAATATGAGACGGTTCACAATAGTTGCCATAACAGTAAGAATGAGAGGAGCATTAATAACTGTCTGTAAAGTGACTCTTTTTATTCATAGCCCGTTTTCGGGACTGACGATTATGCGATGAGTCTGAGCACAGATGGCTACTGAAGAAGGTTGTGTCTCCCTTAATAATGCGGATCATACGGATTAAACATGCAGGTGACAGGGACTAACCTTTTGTTCTTCCTTTCGTCCTGACGACTGTTTCGTTCCATCCAATATTTTGATTAGGAGGAGCGAAGAAGATTCGATTCCTTCTCTGTTTACGTGTGTGATGGGAGAACTTATGTAAACAGCTGGCCCATTATGGGTTATTAGAGCAATTATAATCTCGTGAGAAAGGAAATAACAAGGTGTCGTCGCCATAGGGAGCAGCTTTCGCAATGCAACGAACCGCTCGTGAAGAAAGCGATGGGGTGCAATACTGAAATTGGCCAAAAAAATGAACGTTAGCGCACAAAATTCGGTCTTGTCCAGAAAGCTTTAAAAGATCGACAAGACAACAGTGCTCGGCAGATTTTTTGCACTTTCATTTTTATTTCTTGCACTTTATGACATCAGCAGTCACTGATTATTAGGGGAATCTTCAGATCTTCAGTCCGCTGAGAAGACCGTTAAGAGCTCCGAGTCCTCCGCTTCCGAGGTTGGCGCCGGCAGCCACTAAAGAGATATGTTAGGATTGAATCTGTGGGGATTGGAGTCATACGTGGGGCAAGAAGAGCGCCGACGAGTTGAAGAAGGAATCCGACGACGGTGAGAAGGTTGCCGAGAACAGATCCGAGGCCTCCAAGTGTGGAGTTGAGGCCCGAATTGGCGCCACCCAGACCGAGTTGACTCAGAAGGTTGTTGAGGAGGTTGTTATCGTTGGAGGAAGAAGAGGAGCTGCCACTTCCAGAGGCGGCCGAAGGAAGGCCTCCGATGACTCCGCCAAGAGAAGATACTCCCGGAACCTGGACCGGAAGGGAGTTGTCGGCGTGGAGAAGGGCGACAGTGGAGAGGAGGACGAAGAAGGTGAGTTTTCCGTTCATCTTGTTGAGGAGAGAATCGGACGGATGGTTCGAAGTGATTTCCAATCGACTGCGTCGCCGTTTTATGTAGTCCTGCTTCCCTGTGTTCAGAAGTTCTGAGTTGTTTACCAAAATGACCTTTTTTGAATACGAGACTCAACATCATTCACAATACAGCACGCAGCTAATATTCTGGCCCTCTGTATTCGTTCTACTGTACTCCCTGAATGTACAGATCAAGTCGATCAGTGTTCAACTTGCGCGAACACGATTGATCTCATAGGACAGCTGTTATGTTCAGATAGGATTATTGGAGGACAATTAAGGGTATAAACTATGTACAAAGCACAACATGGAGTTCCCGCATAGAAGGACGACGGAACGAATTCACTCCGAATCGGTTCTCCTCTCCCATCAACATGAACGGAAAGCTCGCCGTCTTCGTCCTCCTCTCCACTTTCGCCCTTATCCACGCCGACAGCTCCCTACCGGTCCAGATCCCCGGTGTGCCTTCTCTTGGTGGAGTCATCGGAGGCCTTCCTTCGGCCGCCTCTGGAAGTGGCGGCTCCTCTTCTTCCTCCAACGACAACAACCTCCTCAACAATCTTCTGAGTCAACTCGGCCTGGGTGGCGCCAACTCGGGCCTCAACTCCACCCTCGGAGGTCTCGGATCTGTCCTCGGCAACCTCCTCACCGTCGTCGGATTCCTTCTTCAACTCGTCGGCGCTCTTCTTGCCCCTTGTATGACTTAAATCCATCAAAGGCCTTTATAACATCTCTCTTTAGTGGCTGCCGGCGCCAACCTCGGAAGCGGAGGACTCGGCGCTCTTAACAGTCTTCTCAGCGGACTGAAGATCTGAAGAATCCGGTGATAATCAGTGATTACTGATGTGCGACTCAATACATAAAAAACGTGTTTTCATCGGGTTACTGTTCTACATTCTTTTTTGTCCATCTTTACTATTAATTTCACCCACTCCATTCACTTTCAGAACCCACAAAACGTGTTGAGACCATTATTATAACACATACGCACTATCGTGAAAGCACAAAGCAGATGGTTATGTTGAACATGTGCGTTTGGCAACCCACTGCCATTGTCTTATACATATATCGATTCCTCAATGAATTGAGCTCGAAACGTCAATGGCTTCCGACCTCAGCGGCGTCGGTCTGAGCAGCTTCACGCTTACCTTCGAGGAGGTCCTCGAGAAAATCGTCGAAGATTTCTCACTACACGACGTTCCAAAACGGAGCGTTCGCGCCATTGCCGCCAAGCAATCAAACATAGTCGCCAGTCTTCCGAATCGCCCGCGCTTCAGGTTAGATATCTTCCTTTTTAGCTCGATTTGTGGTGTATTTCAGTAAATCCCTAGTAGATACGTCGGAAAAATGCAAGAAGATTTCTGAAGATTTGGCCAATATCATCAGCCAGCCTCATATTCAAGCTCTATTCTCTGCCTACGACGACGTCGTTCGATGTGCGTATTCACCGAGGCTTCCAGAGATTCCTTTCGAGGTTGGTCTAACCGAATGATGTACTATTTGTGATGGAATTCGATAGAGCTGGAGAGCGGTGTGATTCCAACACTAACATCAAAACATCACGAGGAGAGCTTTGTTTTGGCTGCAGATTTTTGCATAACGGGTTTTAGTCACTGGATGCCGGAAGTGAACTTTATGTTTTGCCATCTGATTAGATCGATATTGGTGTTCCGGCCTTACTGAATGCTGTACGCCAAACAATTCCCTAAAGAACCTAAAGAGTCAACCCGTGTACGCCTTTCACACATGTCTTCCTCTCTAGTTAGAAACTTTAGGATAGCTATATGCTACAATAGGTTGTCCTTTCACCAGCAAGGGAAGGCTTCTAAGTGCCAAACGCGGACTTAAATGTATTGAAGTTGATGAAGGCCGGGCTGGGAAGTCGAACATACTTCACCTCGCCTACCCTGAATCATGTCTTGCTGATCAAAGGTTCCCTATACATAGATATTTCGACTCCCCAGACCGGCCTCTATTCACACCACTTTATTTAACTCTGATCCGTGCCTGGCACGTGGAAGCCTTCCCTTTTCAGAAAAATGTTCGAATTCGGATTAGACCTTCAAAATTAACCGACAACGAACGATATACCTGGTTAATATAAGTATGCAGCAATATGCAGCATCAGCTCTGTCCAAGAATTGTGCACATAATGAATTTCGTTTTTTAAGTTTTATTTTTTATTCATTATAAACACCAAACAGATACAACACGTACTAATTTCGGGATCTCTTTCTGGGAAGGGTTTCCGAGCCGAGTTCTGGGGGTTTTGTGCGCTTTGTCGGCTTCGATGACCTCGTCGGTGGCGTAGTTTGGCTTGGGGATTGGTTAGGGGTTGGGCCACAGGGCTGAGAGGAAAGAGAAGCAGAAGGGTGTTTTCGGGGGCGACCGGGATGTTTGGCGCCAGACGCTTCTAATTCGTGAAGACGCTGGGATGAGGAACTGGACTGAGCGTTTTGGCTAGGGGAGATAGGAGAGCTTGAGGAGTCTATCAAAGGTTGAGGTGAGGAAGACACAATTTCCGAGGCGTCAACATCGCCATAAACAGCAAACAAGGTGTCATCCTCACCGTCGCCTTCACTCAGGGGGTCCTCCATTTGTCGTCGGAGTTCTATAAGAAAATACTCGAAAATTCTGTCGCGGTTGTGGAATCGCCTGAACGCGTACTCAAACAAGTATGACTCAAAGCTATTTTCTGAAGTACCCCTGAGGTGGCGCATCCCGGACTTGATCGCTCCCCACGTTGCCTCAATTGCCTGAGTGTCGGGGTCCACAAAGTGGAGTCGGTGGTCAACCCACTGTCTCGTATATTCCTTGTCGAGTTCCTCAACCCGCCCATACGCCCTCCAGCCGTCAGAGGTAACGATGGTTCCCCTAGCGCAATTCCGCCTGATTATGGGGAGAAGTGTGCTTGCCGTTCGGTCTTTCACCTCAAATGCTCTAACTTCGCCAGTTGCCCTATCGGTAAGCCCGAACACCCAACCGGACTCATGCCCAACCTTACGGCCCCGGTGGTGTTTGGGTCGGCAAAAATGACTTTCGTCGATTTCCACGACCACACCGTCGCCACCCATTTCATGCGTACGTTGCCTCCATCGTAGCCATCGTCTGCATACTCCTCGGAAGCGATTGTAGGCGGAGAACAGGATGTTGACTGAATGGCCTGTTTCCAGTGCAGCGTCTGCCAAACGTGTGGTCGGATTCATTGACCAAAAGTGCAGAATTCGAAGCCAGTCGTTCAGAGCAACGTTTGAATCGGAGAAGAAGGATCCCGTTCGAACAGAAATCCTCGAATTTACGGACTTCCTCGCGCAACCGTTGCATCTCCACTAAAGTACAGCGAATAAGACAGACGGCACATGTCATGGTCATTACAATGTGTTTGTCGCCGCGCCCTGGAAGCTTGTTGAGCGTGTACACTCCGTTACATTCAATCTTCTCACACGTTTGCTCGTTCTTTAAAACACCGTGATACGCTAGGAAGTTCAGCGTCTTCCGGGTTCCTTCGGCTGTTGAGTCTCCAATGATTATGTCGAGGCGCGCAGTATTGATCGGAGGAGAGTCGAGGAGAGCTGCGAAAGGAGCAACTTCTTGTACAAGCTTCGTATCCGATTGGATAGGGCGACCACGCCTTCCCCGTTGGCTAATAACGATTAGCACACGATTAGGACCCTCCGCAAATGACAACTTACAAGCTTTCAGTAGTTGCACTAACAGCGCTCCAAACGCCGACAACGTGCATATCGACCACTTGAAATTCAGGAAACGAGCACCGACCTCCAAAGACACGACGGCGGGAGCCCTTATGGATTATGTGCACACGAAATTAATTATGTGCACACGGAATTCATTATGTGCACACGGAATTCATTATGTGCACACGGAATTCATTATGTGCACAATTCTTGGACCACAGCCTCTGTCTGTTTGACTGTGCGTTTTTCCGTGAGCACGGGGAAAACACCTACACAAACTAAGGAACACAAACTAACAAGGACCCCAGGGGAACCGAACCCGGCACCTGCCGCTTACAAACGGAGCACGTTCGCAATGAGCCACACAGACGGGTAAGATCCTATGAGATCCTGCCCATATACCTTTGGGCATTGCGTTTCTTTACAATTTTTGAGTGATTTTTAGCCTTTATCTCAGCACCAATCTTGCCGCCCGCAGGGCTATTGGTGTCCTCATGTGAAAGGCCGTCAAGCCTTGGCGATTGGCTCTCAGAAAGAGGCTAAAAATCAAGGCTTTTAATACCTAGAGGGTGCGAATTCGCGCGCAGTCGCGTTTATTGCTTTATGAAACATCAAGAACGGCAATGGTTCCCCAATAAGCCTCTTTCCATTTTATTTCACCGTTACCTAGGTCGACGACGACGAAGGCATAGCCGTGAAGATCGTCCGTCTCGTCAAGACCACCGAGCCTTTGGGAGCGACCATCAAATGCCTCCCCGATGGAGTAGTCCGCATCGCTCGGGTCATCGCCGGCGGTGTCGCCGACCGCTCTGCTTCCATTCACGTAGGCGACCACGTCCTAGAGGTGAACGGAGTCACCGTGGCCGGGATGTCACCTTCCGAGATTGTCGATATTCTCAATCGAGACGGCGACACCGTTGTCTTCAAACTCGTTCCGGCACGGACTCAAATCGTATCTGATGAGAGCTTTCAGCAGCACACGCACGTCCGCGCTCTGGTAACTTTAGATCTGACCATGACGTTTTCCATCTTTTACTCTAGAAAGACTATGATGGAACGTTGGATTCAATGCATCCCTGTCCAGAAGCAGCGCTGTCGTTCCGAAGGGGCGACATTTTGGAGATTCTCGTTTCCGATGAAGTCCACTGGTATCAGGCCCGCTGTTTGGGCAATGGATCGCTGGCGAATGGAGAAGTGGAGTCAGTGCAGTCGCCGACAGGTTTGTTGTTATTAAGCTGAAAATGAGAGCAATTATGTGCTGATGTAAGCTGATACCGAACTCTAGATTTCGTTCAGCATCTCAACTTTTAACATCGCAAATAAGATCTTATTTTGTAGCCAAGACGGGCTCTGATTTTCGATGACCCCTTAGCAAATTCGGCATAAAGCCATTGTGATGTGATGCCGAATTTCAGGCGTTGGAGTCTTTCGCGTCGGCCTGATGCCATCAGAACTCCTGCAGCGAAAACGGCACCCAAAAAAAGACGGCGTCCCCGACTCGGCTTGGTACGAACCCGTCTGCCGATGGAATCCTCGTTCCAACATCATTCGTCCCGTCGTCCTCGTCGGCGCTACTGGGGTGGGACGAAGCGAGCTACGTCGGCGACTTCTCAACGCGTTCCCGCAGAAATATTCCTGCACCGTGCCACACACAAGTCGGTCGCCTCGACCGAATGAGGTGGACGGGGTGGACTACCACTTCGCGTCGAGAACGCAGATGGAGACGTGGATTCGGGAAGGCCGATGCCTGGAATATGGTGAATACCGTGGCAACATATACGGCACATTGACGAACTCGGTCACTTCTATCCTTGACGCCGGTCAGGTCCCTCTGCTCAGTCCACATCCGTTCGCTTTGCAAGTGCTGCGGACAAAGCAGTTCTTGCCTATTGTGATCTTCGTCAAAGCGCCTGAACTTCGAATCTTCAAGGTAGTCGTCGAAGCAGATTAATGACAGAGTCAAGTCATTGTTTCTAGGAAACACGATCAGTCCAGGATCCGGCCATGAAGTCGGCCGATCCACAAAAAGAGCTGAGTAACGAGGAGATCAATGAAATGATTAGAAATTCGGAGCAGTTGGAGAGAACCTATGGACACATGTTTGACGCTCAAGTGCTTAATGACCATCTCGACCACTGCTTCAACAAGTAGAGCGCCGAGTGATATTTCATCCTCAATATACTCAATTTCAGGCTCTGCCGCTTACTGCGACGCTTTGAAACTCGTCCATCATGGATTCCGGTCAAGTGGACCGACGAGTTCAACTAGCCCGCTTTACTGGCTCCAGCAGATCTCTGCAACGTGCCAATTCGCTACTGCCATTCTTCTTCATGACACTCCCCGACAATGACGCTTTATACTGCACTCCTTTCCATTTCCGACCTCATAACTTATTGCTTCATGACTGATCCGCTAATATCTGTAAATATTTTGAAAAAGTGCGGTTCTGAGATCTGCAATGGCGAGCGACCTAGGTGGAAGGCGCGGGTGATACGGGCGGCGGTGGCGGTGGTATTCTTGGTCTGCTACCACGAGAAAATTTAATATAAATTACCAGTTTGCGTAGGGCATAATAGGGCTAATTGATAAAACATTAAGGTGGTAATTAATGGGCATACTTGTTCAGCTAAAACGAATTGATCCTGGCCGGGTTCGAACCGACGACCTTCTGCGTGTAAAGCAGACGTGATAACCACTACACCACAGGACCAGATGAAGGCTCCGCACAGTAATCTGGGTTATGGCAGGCGAGTATTTTTGTTACAGTAGGTTCTGCGGTGTGATTTTGTCTTTCTGTGCATGCATACGACATCTCGCAAGGCGCAAGCCTCGGATACGAGAAGATCAACTCGGTAAGGTTTTAATAGATTTTGATTCCAACAAAACAAACAACAAACAAAACTGCTCAAAGACATATTTCTAAATGCATTATAGAATCTTGGCAACCTATATTGAGGAAAGACCCGTGAAGTTCATCTCTATCAACAATCTATCGTTAAAACGACGGAGAGAATGGGATGTAACACATTGTATTCTTGTTGACATCACAAAGCAAACTAAACAGTTGAAGCAACGGACACCGTTTTCGATCTTCGCAGACGCCGCAACCCCATCAGCAACGTGTCTCTGTAAGGCCTGACAAGAAAAATCGTCGCAGTAACATTCAGGAGACCCTGCCAGATGCAGGCGACAAAGATCAAGCGAAAGAGGACTTCAACGTGATCTACGTTTGCCAATACACCGTAAGCAGCGACAAAAATCGGGCCTCCTCCAAGTACTGTAGGTATCAAAACAGAGATGACTAGCGTGATAGTGAGCATCCTCTGCATCTCCTTTGTTTTCTGGCTCATGATATTAATTTGCGACTTCATCGTCCATAGAACTCGACATATGAAGAAATAGTCAAGTAGTAAAGAAGCCGTGGAATAGACTACACCCAGCGCTAGCCAGGGTTTAATCTGGTAGCCAAAGCATATAGTAATCTGTTTTTCTTGTGGAATGGCGCGCTCCTGAAACATTCCGATAAGCGGTCAGAACGTATTCGTAGACAAAACTAATAGGAAGCAACCTCACCTCTACGTACAAAATCAGTGCCATAACATAAACTGCAGTTAATATCACTGCAGTAGCAACTATAAAGCCTACGTTGACCGCTTTCTGCCAGGAGGGGTACAGCGAGTAGGCCGACTTAGGGTGGCACACTTGACAATATCGACAGAGAAATGAAAGAAACACGGCATTGATGACGCCGACAACGGCGAAAAGAATAAAAAAGATTTCGAAGTAAGCCGTTATTTGACCGAACGCTATAATTAATCCGGTAAAGTTGATACATATCAAGTTAGCCACGAAAGTCACTTCGAGTCCGCTGAGCACTCCTACACAGAAGATGGCTATCTGGTAGCAGCTGTTCAAGTAAAAGAAGGGTAACTTGAAAGCCCTGATTGTAAGAGGTGTTTTGAAGAGAATGACGTATGATCCAAAGATCGATATGGGAAAGAAGAGCGCCGTGCTGGTTACAATCAGAATATGGTGGGGTTCGTATGAATAGAAGTCCGTTAGCATGCCCAATAGAATCTGACTGGGTTAAAGGTACAAGCCGTCAACAGAGAGTGTTTTGCTGGCTGATTGAGAACACCTGCTGGCTGATTATAATGAAGCGGCGGCCAAAGACATGATTTACGCGAATCGGGTGAACTCCGTCGTATCAAAAAAGTAGGCCTACAACCAACTCCTTCACTACAGTGCCTCCTCGTAACTCTTGGCACTGCTTATCGGCTTAAAGCTTATTTCTTCCGAGTTTCCAAGAGCTTAGAAGTTCGTCAGCAAGTAGTGGACATGCACCCGTGTGGAGAAAGTCGCAATAAGGACAAACAATAAGATATGACCTTTGTTATTGCACCTGCAGTCGGTTCGAAAATGTCAAAACTTTTACGTATAATTCTACAGAACAGACTGAATGACAGATGCAAACTAGAAGGGCAACTAACAACAGGACTGTCAAAGGTGCATCGCAGACCTATGGGCACTTGTGTATGTACAAACTTGTTTGGTTTAAATTTGAGCCTTGTTAGATTCTTCTTTTGTCTTTTTAATTGTATTCTTGTGGAGTTCACAAAATAAACTAAACAGTTGAAGCAATGGACACCGTTTTCGACTTCCGCAGACGCCGCAACCCTGTCAGCAACGTGTTTCTGTAAGGCTTAACAAGAAAAATCGTCGCGGTAGCATTCAGGAAACCTTGGCAGATACATGCGACAAAGATGAGGCGAAAGAGGAATGCAGCGTGATCTAGGTTTGCCACTACACCGTACGTAGCGACAAAAATCGGGCCTCCTCCAAGTACTGTAGGTATTAGAACGGAGATGACTAACGTGATAGTGAGCATCTTCTGCATCTCCTTTGTTTTCTGGCTCATGATATTAATTTGCGACTTCATCGTCCAAAGAACTCGACATATGAAGAAATAGTCAAGTAATAAAGAAGCCGTCGAGTAAGCTACAACCACAGCTAACCAGGGTTTAACCTGGTAGTTAAAACAGATAGTAATCTGTTTTTCTCGGAGTATGACGGGCTCCTAAAACATTCGGCTAAGCGGGCAAAACGGAGATTAAACTAATATATAATAATAATATAAACTAATATAACTAATAACCTCACCTCTGCGTATAAACTGACTTCTACAGCATAAACAACAGCGATTATTACTGTAGTAGCCACTAGAAAGCCTACATTGATCGCTTCGTGAATATGGGCACTTGCGTAAACTTGTTGTGGTTGAAAACTGAGCCCTTTCTTGATGCTTCTTTTATTGTATTGCCATTCAGTTCACAAAATAAACTAAGCAGTTGAAGCGACCGACATCGTTTTAAACTTCCTCAGACGCTGCAACCACCCTGTCAGCAACGTGTCTCTGTAAGGTCTTACAAGAAAAATCGTCGCAGTGACATTCAAGAGACCTTGCCAAATGCATGCGACAAAAAGGAAGCGAAAGAAGACTTCAGCGTGATCTAAGTGTGTGATCACACCGAAAGCAGCGGCGAAAATCGGGCCTCCTCCAAGTACTGTAGGTATCAAAACAGAGATCACTAGCGTGATAGTGAGCATCCTCTGCATCTCCTTTGTTTTCTGGCTCATGATACTAATTTGCGACTTCATCGTCCATAGAACTCGACATATGAAGAAATAGTCAAGTAGTAAAGAAGCCGTGGAATAGACTACACCCAGCGCTAGCCAGGGTTTAATCTGGTAGCCAAAGCATATAGTAATCTGTTTTTCTTGTGGAATGGCGCGCTCCTGAAACATTAAGCGCCGTGGAAATTAAAATGATAGATAACAACCTTACCTCTGCGTATAAACTGACTTCTACAGCATAAACAACAGCGATTATTACTGTAGTAGCCACTAGAAAGCCTACGTTAACCGCTTTCTGCCAGGAGGGATACAGCGAATAGAGCGACTTAGGGTGGCACACTTGGAAATATCGACAGAGAAATGAAAGAAACACGGCATTGATGACGCCGAACATGGCGGAAAAAACAATGAAGACTTCGATGTAGACCGCAATTCGACCAAACGCTACAACAAATCCGCTATAGGTGACACACATCGAGCTGGCCACAGATGTGATATCTATCCCGCTAAGCACTCCTACACAGAAGATGGCTATCTGATAGCAGCTGTTGAGGTAGAAGAAGGGGAACTTGAACGCCCTGATTGTAGGCGGTGTTTTGAAGAGAATGACGTATGATCCAAAGATAGATATGGGAAAGAAGAGCGCCGTGCTGGTTACAATCAGAATATTGTGGAGTTCGTATGAATAGAACTCTGTCAGCATGTCCAATATCGAATGGAATCTGACTGGGATAAAGGTACAAGCCGTCAACAGAGACTGTTTTCCTGTGGGGAGCACCTGCTGGCCGATTATAATGAAGCGGCGGCCAAAGCGTACGATTCACGCGATTCGGCTGAACTCCGCCGTGTTAACAAAACAGGTCTGCAACCAACTTTATCACTACAGTGCTTCCCGTACCTCTTGGCAGAGAGGAATTGCTTATTACCTTTGGGTTTCGAAGAGCTTGGAATTTCGTCATTGCGTACAGAACATATGCACGTAATGAGAAATTCAATAATATATAGGGACAAATAATAAGATATAACTTTTGTTATTACACCTGCAGTCCGTTCGAAAATGTCGAGACTTTAACGTATAATTCTATAGAACAGACTGAACGACAAATGCAAAGTAGAAGGCCAGCTAACGAGGGGGGGACTGTCAAAGGTACTATAAACCTGTCGGAATAAGTCCAGTGCCATAGACCTTCGCGAGTGTGGGCTTTGTGAGTCTTCTTTTGTTTTGTTTGCTGCTTCTTTTATTGTATTCCTATTCAGTTCACAAAATAAACTAAACAGTTGAAGCAACGGACACCGTTTTCCACTTCCGCAGACGCAACCATGACAGTAAAGTGTCTCTGTAAGGCCTGACAAGAAAAATTGTCGCAGTAATATTCAAGAGACCTTGCCAAATGCATGCGACAAAAATGAAGCGAAAGAAGACTTCAGCGTGGTCTAGGTTTGCCACTACACCGTACGTAGCGACAAAAATCGGGCCTCCTCCAAGTACTGTAGGTATCAAAACAGAGATGACTAGCGTGATAGTGAGCATCCTCTGCATCTCCTTTGTTTTCTGGCTCATGATACTAATTTGCGACTTCATCGTCCAGAGAACACGACATATGAAGAAATAGTCAAGTAGTAAAGATGCTGTCGCGTAGAGTACGAGCACTGCTAGCCAAGGTTTGGCCTGGTGGCTAAAACATACAGTGGTTTGCTTTTCTCGTAGAATGGCGGGTTCCTGAAACATTCAGATAGCTGCAATGATAGAACACAGAAACGGTTTCTTTTAAGATGTTGGAAAATAACCTTACATCTGCGCATAAGATGACTACTACAACGGATGTCATCACTGTAGTAGCAACTAGAAAGCCTACATTGACCGCTTTCTGCCAGGAGGGATATAGCGAATAGAGTGACTTAGGGTGGCACACTTGGCAATATCGACAGAGAAATGAAAGAAACACGGCATTGACGACGCTGAGAACGGCGAAAAAAGCACAAAAGATTTCGATGTAGACCGTTATTAAACCGAACAATAGAACTAGTCCGGAGAAGTTGATGCATATCGAGTTGGCCGCAAGCATGATTTCGATCCGGCTGAACACTCCTATACAGAAGGTGCCTATCTGGTAGGAAGCGTTCAGGTAGAAGAAGGGGAACTTGAACGCCCTGATTGTAGGAGGTGTTTTGAAAAGAATGACGTATGATCCAAAGATCGATATGGGAAAGAAGAGCGCCGTGGTGGTGATAGTCAAAACATTGTCCAATTCGTAGGGATAGAACTCCGTCAACATGTCCAATATCGAATAGAATCTGACTGGGATAAAGGTACAAGCCGTCAGCAGAGAGTGTTTTGTTGTGGAGAGCACCTGCTGGTCGATTAAAACACGGATATTAAAGACAGAGAGCTTATTAGGCGTAACGCGAGGAGTCATGCCAATTTGCGTTTGGGCCTTACCTACGTCAGGCACCCGCGAATACAAGTTCATCGTAACTCAGCATAAAAAAAAACATTTTCGGTGAAATTAATGCCTGCATGTTGTAGATGTCGCTGAGACGAGTTACGAAGTCATTTATCTACAGCACAAGTTTAACGTTGTATCAGGGCTGTGCGAGAGTCGAGCGTCGAGATGAAAGCACCGAATTTGGACGCTTTTCTTATTTCGAAAAATCCACTGCCCCTGGACTCGAAATGCAAACGGAGTAGGACTCGGGTCTCGGAACGATCAACATCATTGGCGATGATGACGAGCAAACGGTAGCAGAAAAATCGTTCACACAGTGTTCTCATGGTAAAATTTCAGCATTTTCGTGATGGGACCAAGCCACTCTGGTCCAAGCCAAGCCACTCTGGCCTATTTGTCTTGAGTCGAGAGGTCAAAAAACCCCCTGAGAGTCCGCGAATGTACACGACTGTACATGGAGCTGGAAATTACGTCAATGCGTACAGGACATATTTACGTTTGGAGAAATTCAGAGTAAGGGCAAATAATATAACCTTTGTTATTGCAGCTGCAGTCGGTTGGAAAATGTCGAAACTTTTACGTAGAATTCAAGAGAGCCGACTGAACGGCAGATGCAAAGTAGAAGAGCAGCTAATAAGAGAACGCGCCTATCGGTTATGACTCCAGTACCATAGGCTTTCGTGAGTGTCGGCACTTATGTGGCTGTCCTCATTCAAGTCTGATTAAGAAACAGCAATTTCAGCACTGACAAGGGAAGTGTCAAGCATGACCCCCACCGATTTCGCTGAAGTTTGGCGCACTAAAGACTATCGTTTCTCGTCGAATTGATCCCGATCGCCGCGTTGCACGTATGACGATTACCTTATAAGTGAGGTTAAGGCCCACAGGGAGCCACAAGTTCAATTCATTTTTGCTTTACCACCTCCGTTCTGTTGGTTCTCGGTCTCGATATAATCTCTCTGCTGTTCTACAACATGCGTTTTGGTGACTTCTAAGGTTTTAAAATAACCCTGGAATTCCGAAGAATGCTTGAGAAAGAAAATCATGATCCATGAAATGGCGTTACTTGAGAATCGTTTGTCAGAAAAGCAAATCTCACATCGTTGAGAAGGGTCAGGATGTCCGTTTTTAAAATGCCTAGAGCCGCCATGGCCCGCATATACTATGCAGGAGCATTGCACTCCACGAGCACTACCAGTGCACAAAAATTTCAGCCAAAGCAGCGGGATATCTGGTACCTTTAAATGATCCCTTGTTAGCGAGAAAGGAACAAAGTTCTTATACAGTAACCGTACAGACATGCATACAGAGAACAAGCATTATATCAAATTTTAAGTTGAAGTAACTGTTATCGTAGTTTTTCCTTTCCTTAATCGTAGCCACTTTAGCAGTGTCTTCCGATACGGTTTGACCAGAAAGATCGTAGCAGAAATGCTCAACAGACCTTGCCAGATACACGTTAGGAAGATGAGTCGAAAGAGCACTTCAGCGTGGTCCACTTTTGTGATAACGCTGTAAGCAGCGGCCAACATTGGGCCACCTCCGAGTACTGTAGGTATCATTGCGGAGACGACTAGTGTGATGGTAAGCATCTTCATCATCTCTCTCGTTCTTTTGCTCGCGTTGCTGACCTGCGACTTCATAGACCATAGCACTCGACACATGAAGATGTAGCCGCAGAACAAGGAACCTCCAGAATAGCATAGCACCATTGTGAGAAAGGTGTTTATGTAGTAGCTGAAGCATATAGCAATGTGATCTTCCTGTGGGATGGGGGGTTCCTGAAACAACCACGTGGATACAAAATAGGATTCCTTGTTAGGTTGGGCAACTGGAAAAGCGCAAACCCTGTGAGGCTGTCAAGTAAGAGGTCAATCGATCGGTACTCAATTGGCCAATAAAACCAAATAAGAGATGTTTCATGTAAATCCTTACCTGTCTGAATAAAATTACAGAAATTACGTAAAGAACAGCTGTTCCGATTGTTATGGATGATAGAATGCCTATGTTAACCACTCTCTGCCAGAATGGATCAACCGAAAAGAAAGACTTTGGATGACACACTTGGAAATACCGACACAGAAAACAAAGGAATATAGAATTGACGACACCGAGCAGTCCGCAAGCAATGAAGAAGATTTCGAAGTAAACCGTCAATCGACCGAACGATAGGACAATACCAGAAAAGTTGAAACATAGCGATTCTGGCAGAAAAGTGACTTCGATTCGGCTGAGCGCTCCTACACAGAAGATGGCTATCTGGTAGGAACTGTTCAAGTAGAAGAAGGGGAACTTGAAAACCCTTATTGTAGGCGGTGTTTTGAAAAGAATGGCGTATGATCCAAAGATCGATATGGGGAAGAAGAGCGCCGTAGTGGTGATAGTCAAGACATTGTCCAATTCGTAGGGATAGAAGTCTGCCAGCATGTGTTAAGGAAAAGCACGCTGTCAACTAGCTGGCCGCTCTGATGGGGAGTGTTTTTCTACTGAGTAAATGAGCACCTGTCGAGTGATGAAAACAAAAAGGCAAAAGATGTAAATAATTTACATTCGCTAATTGAGTGATCGTTGTGCTATGTTATTAGCCTCGTCCCCTGCCAAATTAGGATCTTCCCATAGAAAGCCAGCCTCTAGAAGGCACTTGTAATGCTTCAGGAAAGGACTACAGCGTACTCTTGCTAAGTCCCGGATAGTGTGACAACAAAAGCTTTGCATTGAACCGTCTACAAAACAACATTTAAGCGTTTGAACACAAGAAGAAGGTCATAATTAGCTTAATCTTCTGGTGTTAACATAAACATAAACACTATTGACCCATACGGTGGCATGGCGTCTTCTCCAGGCCTTCGTCTCCAGAATGAACCGAATTACATAACCCATCAGATTCAGATGCGGCGAGTTGAACGGTTACATGTCCTTGGTCCACATTTAAGGGATGTGGTCTTTGCGTGTGGTCCAGGGGTGCGATCGTTTATTTCGGTCCGTGGGCGGGCGCCCAATCATGCTGAAAAACCTAACCGTGTTCCGATAAGTGTTCTACAGTCCAGGGAATCTTCCGTTTCAGGAGATTCGGGCTTTGCGGACCGCTTCAATCGTAAAAATCGCACGATCCCAGAAGACCATACTGGGAAATCCAGCCTTGGCCTAATTTTCAAGAAGCGTCTTCAGCCCTGTTCAGACGCCAAAGGTAGCCACTGTGAGTGATGTGTGAGCTATACGTATGTAATTTGTGCGGCTGAATAAGGCAGTGTAGTATGTTTCTCGATTTTAATGCGTTTTCTTGCATGAAAATCCCATTTTTCACTTCACATAACATTCTGAACACCCTGTTATAGGCCGGTGGCGGTGCTTATGCTTTTCGGGTGCGAGTCGGCCACCCACACTTGTGGGTACCGGACTTGATCTTCTCCTGACAGTTTTTCACAAATCGGTGCTTTCGAACGAGTTCTACGTCGTCTACATATTGTCGACTGGTCCTGAAGCGATCCATTGCTTTGTTAACACTGAACCAACGCTCACACATGCATTTCACACCTGCTGACTGTGATCGCACACACAATCACTAAACACTAGAGTGAATGGACGTCATCCAGAGATCGTTTTGTGACCTCCTTCTCGAACTGCTATCTTCCCAGTCCGTGACTTCCCTCAAGAAACTTCAGCTTAGCCCCGTTTCCAGCTGGCTTCCGGCTATCCACGATCACATGCGCCCGTTCACGTTTAAGCTGGACGTCTTTCAGGAAGGATGTCTGTTGTATATTCACGAAGAATCGGGTCGGCACCTCGCCGCTGGAGAGATCGACGATCAGTATCATCGCTGCACACAGGTCGTTATAACCTTCTACAAACGGGGTGCCTTGGACGTGATGCACGCTCTGCCGACGCTGGTGCCCGAGCGAGAGGCCACCAGGGCTCTATCCAGAGCTGTGCACTGCTGTGAAAACGCGGAACTTCAAATTTCTCGATCGAGGCAACCCATCAATGACAACTTCGTTCCTCTAATGCTCAATGTTCTAAGGATGGGCACCTATAGTAGCGTCCAAATGCCGAAGTTCGACCGAAACGGCGATAATTTCTTAAGGGAAGCCCTGAAGAATGTCAACTTGAAGAGACTCGAGCTCAGCGGAGAGTGGTCCAGTAATCTGACGGAAGACATAGACAAATGGATCCGTGCCGCTGTCAAAATCGAGTTGATTAGCGTGGAATCGTGTGGAAATCTGAAAATCTCACTACACACCTTTTATGTGATTTTCACGAAAGCCCTTCAGGCAAAGAAAGAGATGACTATTATCATGCCGCGAGGCTTCGATCTGAACAAACTCGACGACTATATGGACCATCTGAGGGATCGGGAAGGCCATCGCTATCTTGGATTTTCCTGGAAATTAAGCGACGACTGGGGACTGAGTTTGGCTAGCCTCAATTCGAATCTAGCCATCACTGTAACTCGCCTTCATTACGCCGACTGAAATGGCAGTTGTCCGCTTTTGCTTTTGATCGCATAAATATATAAATAATGTAGAAGCGACATACTTATTTGTATTTGCTACATCGATTACCGGTGTCAGGTCTGTGAAGTCCGAATCAGTGATCCTAATGAGTTCGCCGACAATGGACTGTTTTGCCAGGGTAACCCGCTTGCCACTTGATGATGGGTTCTCAAAAGTACTCTGGAAGCAGAGAAATGAGCATGAAATGCGCCGAGAAAGAGCAAACCTGTACATTTACTTTGCCCATCTGCGCTCTGTCGCACCGCTATCTTTTAACGAAAGGGGTATATCCCTTAAAAGGAGAACCGCCGGGTCCGTTGGTTTGTGTAGCCCGTTTTTCAGTTAGGAAGAGGAACGCGAGAAAACGACCCGGGTGGGGATCGAACCCGACACCGCCCACTTACAAACGAAGGGCGTTCGCAATGACCTACACAGACATTTGCAGTCCAACCACTCTACTGCCTCTACATCTTTGCGTTTTTTACAGATTATGGGCCGACGACTCCGAAAAGGAGGCTCCGGCTTATGCTCATGCCTATGGATTTTGAGCGAGCCCTGCAGTCTAAATAGAATTTGGCTGGCTCCTTTTTCCAGACATATGGAAGTGGAAGCCTGTGGAAATCTCTACTATTCAAATTTCGCCGAGCCATTTAGTCTTCACCCCGAAAATGTGGCCATATTTGTTGGTACGTGTGTGCGCTAAAAACACGCAGAAACTCCGAAGTCTGAGCGAGAATCCTGTTCTTTTCTAGGAGCCACTACCAATGCAATGAAGCCTGCATTTCTGCAGTCATTGACAGGAGCGCTTTCACCCTTCCCTCACTTCCTCCGTCGCTAACATGCAAACTCCTTCTTCGTCGCTCGCAAACAGCGCAGCACGGTCTAGACACCGCAACGTGCATAATTTGAATGCAGCTGCGCGCAAGCGACGCTGCCTTCCTCCACTCACAGTTGCTTTTTATCACCCTCTTCCCATCGCCGTCTTTGTTTGGCCTTTCCCTCCGTTGCATGTGGTGATCGCCTCTGTCCATCCCTTGCTTTCAGAAAAATGAGTCCAAAGACGTCTACTTACGTTTGTCCCTATACGGCGCTCGAGCTTATCGCCATTTATCTTTTCCTCACTTTCGTCGTCGTGGCGGGAGTACTGTTCCTGAACGCTATGAATCAGCGTTGCCGGCGCAAGGATCGTGTGGCTCCTGCTCAGCCGCAGCCGGGCATCTGGCACGTTTAAGGTGAGATTTCGTAATAGTGTTCTTGGATAATGATTACTTTTAGGATCGTTTGGCGGCATCTATCAACATCAACGTTCCGTTTCTGGCCATTTCCGATGATTGTTCATTTTTGTTTTATTTTGTATGTGAAGAATATATGGTAGACAACAAAATCGAAATAGAGGCAAATAGTGGGTCTGTGTCCTTCTCAGAGTTCTAGACAGGGAAAGGTCTACTTGCAAAAGCCTCGTGTCTAGACGTGAAAGGTCTGCAGTCTGCAGAGACCCTCAGGCTTCGACGTTCCCTCACTTCCATGTACTCGCATCATTCGAAGTCGGTCGCACGAGTTTGAATGTGTCTTTTCAAGAAGCGGAAAAAGTTAGAAGCCAATCCGGAACCGTCCAAGTCCGATGCCTCTGTTCCTCCGTCGCTCGTTGCACGCGTCCCGCTAAATCCGCCTCCTCTTCGCCCAACTCCCGTAATTCAAGCAGTCCCTCTACTTCCTGCACCGCGTTCAAAAACCCTGGAAGCGCCGATAGTTCGTGCAGCGCCGGTAGCTCGTTCGACGCGTTCAGCAGCTCCTGTTCCGAAGGTAAGTAAATGTGTTTCGTTCAATTCTTTTTCATGTTTTTATTTTCAGTCGATCCAAACCTCAAAATCGAAGACAAAATCCAACAACTCTGGATCGAAGACATGCGTCGATTCCGTGATGTCGGGGAACACCAATAAAGGAAAGGTTGCCGTCGTGCACAACAAGATGAAGTCGAAACCGATCGAGAATAAGCCGGTGCCGATAGAGACGATGAGGAAGCAGCTGGAAGACACGCAAAAGGCGATGGGCGTCGTGCCGAACACAGCGCTGCTGGAACGTATGGAAAAAGAGGAGAAATGTCGTCAAGATCGGCAACAAGAACCGGTGGATACTTCGGCGATGAGCAAAGTTGGTATGTCGCTGATTTTGAATGCTTCGCGTATTACCTGCTTTCCAGGCGATATTTCCTTCTCCATCAATAAAAAGAAGCTTGTTGCAGCGAACGATGACACGCGACGGCCAGCTGTGATCAGTGAGCCGGAAGAGTTGATCGAAGAAGAGAAGAAGAACGGAGAAGAAGAGGAGCCGAACTCAGAGAACTACATGTACAATACGAAGGAAATTCACTACACCGTTCACGAAATGATTCGCACTCTCGACAAGGGCGACGTTCCTGACGTCACTGGGGATGTGATCGTGCCGGACGGACAACCCCCATGGGACGCGTTCACTGACGTAGAAGTCATGCAGAAACGCGATGGATTCGATTGTTACACCCTGCGACGCAACACTTTCGTGAGCGCAACGACTTGCTTCCAGAATGCGGACGATGCCATGACAACAGCTCGGACTCAGAGGAGTTCTCGAGATTATCGAGAGAAAGCGTGAGTTATTTCTGTTTCATTTGCTTTTCTACAATTTAGTCTTTTAGTTTACCAACCTTCAACGTCAAGGACATTAACGAGCATACAATCGATCGTTGCGGAGAGGAAGAGTCGCTCGGTACGCTGATAACACCTCAGTCGTCTGCGTATTCTGCGAAATCTTTGAAGAAGACACAATCGGTGGAGCCAAGCATGTGCGCTACAAAAAGCGACACATTGGAAAGAGAGAGATTAAAGAAGCTACGAAAAGTATGTTCAACCATTCAGATTCCCATTTCAAGTAGTCCGTTTAGACAAGTTCGAAGAGCAAGTCGCGTTCGGGTGAGAAGTGATCTATGTTTGCGAATAAAGGATAAAACGGTTTACTGGCAATTTTACTGGAGACAAATGCGTAATATCTTCAAGAAATATGTGTGCTGTTGGAGCGGGTACAACACTGACTTGGAGGAACCGATCACTCAGGGCCAAGCGAGCGAAATATTTCGTTTGCAAACCATCAGGCAAAACAAGGATTTTTGTGTCTTGAACGGAAATAACGTTCAAATTTTTGTCGACATTTGTTTGGTTGTGGGTTCATGCGCTCTCTTTATTCTGCGTCCTCCATCTCTGTCTGAATTTCGTTATTCTCGGTTTCTGAATGCTTGTTAAAAGTGACATCCTTCTATCGCTGTCGAGTTCGCACTGCTTGCCTCGCCAAATTCTGTAAAATTTTTAACGGTTAATTGTCTGATCAGGAGCCGTTTGTCAGCCGATGTCTATTGAGATGTATTGTCTATCTGCTTTTGTTCTGTTTCCTTTTTGTTTTATCGGTTGTTCGCGCGCGCGCTTTCATATATAGTCGTCCCCACTGATTTAAGTCTTGCACTTCAGGTAATTTAAGATGAGTGACGACGAAACCATCCGTTCCCAAGAGGAAACAACAACCACTGACGACGAGTCCGTCGAGGAAGAGAGCATCATGAGCATTCGTCACCCATTGAAGCGCGAGTGGAAACTCTGGTACCTGAACGATAACAAGAACCTGAATTGGCTCGACCGTCTCAAGGAGGTCTGTACAGTGAAAACCCTGGAAGAATTCTGGATGTGAGCAGCCTTTTTCACTCTTCAGGAATTCATACTGTACATTGCAGGCTCTTAGACGCTGTTCGTAAGCCATCGCATTTGACTAACTACTGCGATTATAACTTCTTCCGCGACGGCATTGAACCCGTTTGGGAAGTCGATGAGAATAAGGAAGGCGGACGCTGGGTGATTAATGTGAATGGCTTGATATCGGACGTGTTTTCAAATCCTTGTCATTCAGATAGACCGTAGCAAGCCCAATTCCGTCGAAGTTCTCGATACAATATGGGAAGAAGTCCTTGCCGCCGTGGTTGGAGAGCAATTTGGCACTGACACCGAACAGATCACGGGAGTCGTCCTCAATGTGCGTCACAAAGGACCCAAAGTGTGCGTATGGACGAAGGATGTGAGCAATGCAGAAGCTTATAAGCGCATCGGGTGCGTTCTCTGCCTTCTTCTCTTCTCCTTCTACTTCAATTGTTTTAGAATGAAACTGAAAGAAATGCTGATTCGTGTTGAGCACCGCGTGAAGGGAAAACCGCGATTGTTGGAGCCGTTGAAGTACGAGCCACATTCCGACGGTCAGCCCAAGGCTGCGAATCACAACCACCGTCGCCATGCGCTACACGTTATCCCGTATATGTAGCCTGTTCTGGCACTATTTCCTTGTAATTGGCCGCAATTGTTATCTTGTTAGTGTAATGACATTTTGTCATGTTTTGTGTTGACCTGATGTAGTATCAAATGTTTGTAGAATTCCAGGGGATGCATCAATGTTGAGCTGCTTGAACGGGGTGTGTTGTCCGTAACGATCATCGCCACGACCTTCTCGGAAGAGCGCTCATCATGCTCACATGTGCGCCTGCGTCTCTTTCTCAATCGCACCGAAGATGCACTTCCCCAACGCCACGATCGTCTTCGAGGGAACGATTTAATTGCACCGCAGGACAAACATAAACATGGTTCTGGGAGAGAAGTATTACACGACGGTGACTTCAACGGGGGGAATGGGCGCCACCTTCTTCCGGCGGCAACCGCCTTCGCAAATAATTTTGAGGAGGACGACCACGACGAGAAGTGTAAAAGCGATGGCGAGGGCTACGGCCATAACTCCGTCAGCGACGTTATCTTCAGGAAATAGCATATCTTCAGCTTTCTGAAAGTGGAAGTAGAGTGAGTTTCAAAGTGGGCGAAGAAGGATCAAAAAGGAAGGGTGGCTGTGTTATGGTAAACAAGTGTTTGTGGGGGCGCGTCGTGTTTTTGCCAAAAACGGCGTCTTTTTCAGCGGAGATAGCTGTGGTAAACAAGTTTTTAGAGGGCGGCCAGGGAAACTAAGGGTACTGTATGTTCTCGGATGGAAGTTGCAGTGAGATTTAGACGTAGATAAGTTCGTGTGGCCCGTTTGATGTGGGCCTTTTCAGTGGGACAGTTCCAGTAGGCGTTCACCTTCTCGACGACACAACCAAGCCGCAAATGGATCCAATACGCCCGTGCCGAGATGAACATGATTTCCAGAAGTTCGATTTCCTGTCAAGTTGACCGCGATTTGAAATACCATGACTATGTGGTCTTTGAACTCTAGTACGGTCACTTGTCACAGCCAGCGGATCGCCTTTTCGTAACAGATCTCAGATCAACACTCACATTCATCAATTGAGCCAGAGCTCGTGCTACTTTGTGGAGATGTGCCTTCCAGTCAGAATTTAGAAGACTAACTCATGGTTTTATTGCATTTTTTTACATTTCAAACTTATACACGAAACAGTTAAAACATGAAAGTTTTGGGTGAGTGGAGAGGGTGAGATGTCGGATCGATTCCTTGTGGCTGTTGGACGGATGCGGTGAAAGCATAACCTGAATCGTCCACGTTTAGATTCCAACTTGCCGTGAAGACTATTACCTTAAACTTCGGTGACTATGGTGCGAGCTCGAGGACCATTAAGGTACTCATCTTCGCGCATTGCCCTGTAGTAGGCGCTGATGGTTTTGATGATCGTGATTACGATGAGGATGCACATAACGATGAAAATGACGATGGAAGCCATGTCCATTTTGGTTGGAGAGCGGGGGAAACGCAACGTTTGCGGAGAGGACAAAAAGAGGAATTGGGAAGAGAAGAGAAGGGAAGGAAAGGGAACGAGGCGACAGTAAAAAGACGTCTGAATGGATGTAAACAACGTCGCCCTCGCAGATGCACCTGGGCTCAAAGGAGGATCGCCGACTCGGATGGTGACCGATCGATTGGGCGACAAAAATGGTGGGTTCGAATTAAAGGCGGTTTCGGAACTGATATCACGCCAGTGAATGCGTGCCTCAAAACGAGCCTTCAGTTTGTTTCCCTATCATAGATAAATGTGAGTATAAATGCGAGACAGTAAGTTAGCCGTGTTTAAGGGGCACAGCGAGCTTCGTCGAGTCGGATGTCCGGACGGTTATTGAGACATTTGAGTCCCGGGCAAAGAGCTCCAAAAAAGCTCCGAAACGGTAACATTTGCAAACCTATATGAAGTAGCTAATTAGTGATTTATCGGCTCCACTTCTAGGTTTTAGTCACAAAAAAGTATACCGTTTCGTCGGAGCTCTGTGCCCGGGACACTGTCTCGGTCTCAAGTGCCGAGACTCAACTCTCGAGAACTCAAAAAAAACTCTAAAAAAACCATGCGTTTCCTCTGATCGGACGTGGACATTCACTCTTCTTTGTGGACAGAGGAAAGACGGGAAGAGAATCTGGAGCTCCCAGGCCGAGAGGAATGAGAAGGCGACTCTCCGGACGATTCCAACGGAATGAACTTCAGCTCACAGTTCAGTTCGTATCGGAGATCAGGGATTCATATTCCACACATGGTTCTTCTTATTATGACTGAAGGGATCAGCGTTAGAAGTTCTTAGAAGCGTAGTTGCAATCAATATAGCGCGTAAATTAGGCTATTTTTGTGTCCATTAAGAGCAGCTATCAGTGGTCAAAGAAAGATGCTAAACGAATCAACCCTGATTCAGAATCCAAGTTCACGAGAGCGATACTATCACGCGTTTCCAATGCATACAGTTCTTTTTTGCGATGCTATTTGACGTCTAATGGCTTATTTAAACGGAGGCGACCATCACGAAAGTCATCCAAACACAAAACATCACCTTAGTCATGGCCTCCGAAATTCTCAGGCTGATCTCTTCGGACGGAAAGGAGTTCCAGGTTCAGAAGAGAGACCTTGAGAAAGCGAACCTCCTCAAGACGATAGTGGCCGACCTCGGCTTCGACGAAGACACACTGCCCGAGGAAGCGATTCCGCTGTCATCGGTGACCGGCGACGCCCTCGAGACGATCATCACCTGGTTGCGGATGCACGAGAACGAAGAGCCGCGCTCCGAGGACGACCGCATGATCCACCGGTTCAACTGGAACATCGCCCAGGAGGATATAGAGCTGCTAGACAAGAATATGCCGTATCCGAAGCTGGCCGGCGTCATCAAAGCCGCCTACTTTCTCGAGATGCCTGATCTTATCGACACACTCGTCAAGTACACGGCAAGCAACCTGGAGGGGAAGACGGCTAAGGAGATGAGTGAGTGGCTTTGCATGCCCCTTCGGAAGGACGTGCAGGAGTACGCCATCGAAGATAACGAAGGCGCGGTGACCGGTGACAGAGACCGCACCGATGGTGACAACTAAAACGGAACCGTACCTCACTTTATTTTCGTTGTTAATACAATAAACACGAGTACACTCAAGCGATTCTTCTGTCGATAGCACGATTAGCCGCTCTCTTCGTTCTTTTGTTTCAATCGATCTTAGTAGCTCTCCGGCGACGCCAGGGAAGCGAGTGAGTTTGATGACGCCGTCGAGTTGTAAACCACTGCATTACCGGATTAGTTACATTCTCTCTATACCGGACGACTTGGAGAGGACTGCGGCGGTCCCTTACAGTATCTGTAAACAAAAGCCCTCTGCTTTGCCCACAATGGCGGCGATGGCGATTAAAGTAATCATAAAACACAAAACCAAAAGCATCGTTGGGACTCTTCTGGAAATGCGACTGATGGGGGAAGGAAACAAACCGTGCCGTGGGAAGAAGGCCATAAAAGGTCGCCGTTGGCGCGCCATCTCTTTTGAATTAGGCATGCTGTTTTCGGCGACGATAGCGGTGGGAAATCGGGCAGCTGAAAATCAAAACGATCGTCAGCGGCTTGAGGTTTGAGGGAACCATCGACAACATTCATTTCGTTAGGTTTTTTTCTGAATCTACCGACAGAAAAAGGCTGAACTCGGAGCAAAGGCGTGTTCAGTAGGAAATGGCTGTTGTCATTCGGCAATGCTTACTTACAGGTCTTAACGCCTTGAATGCAAATATGATACGTTCTTACAGAAAAGCCGCGATCCTCAAAACCTCGATGGTGGGCCTTCGTTTCGACGGCTGTTTCCCACCGGCTGTAAACCTTCATCTGATTCAGCTCCGACACAAATTCGAAGCCCACAAACACTGATTGGATCATCGCCTTCGACTCTGTTGGGTCTTCGAAAATGGAAAAATGGGTCTTCCTGTCTATCGTGTTCGTCTGATCACATAAAGTATATATAATAAAAATGAGCCATTAATGTATGGCTTTTGTAAGCAAATTGCGTTTCCCAGCAACACATTTAGAGCTTGATTCTCTGAGTTTGAAATCATTCAATAATTGGCCGCGAAATCCATTTGGAATCCAGATATGTTGCAATATGTATTCCCATCACCTGTTCATCAACAAACTGACGACATCGTAAATTTCATCACATACCAGACGATATGTATAACGAAAACAAGAACAGAAGACAAAAAGGATTGTTACAAACAGAGTTCTATGGATCGGTATACAGTCTTGTTTTTCATGTACGGTGCATTACTCTATTTACATAGGGGACAATAAAATACAATCCCATGCTATATGCGGTTGTAAAAAATCAACGATAGACACTAGACCATAGCAACATGAATAGTGTCATTCTGCTGCGGCTTGACCTTTCCATGGCCGAAGACATTTCTGCTGAAATCGTAACAGGTTGCAATGATTAGACACAAAATGATAGCGATCATGACGGTTGCAGTGAGCAGCGCCATGGCCGAGTTGGAGGGGTCCATGTACAAAACAAACATGTAAACGAACAGCGAAGTAGAAGATGTTTATTAGTGTAGATAGAAGCAAGAAGGGGTAATGTCACTGTGCATGTGACGAAATACTAGCGACGGAGAAGGGGCTCACAAGATGGATTCGGGCTGGCGTTGAACCAATGCAAAAGGAGCCACACAGAGAGTTCGAAAGTGACCGGCTCACTGGCAGTATACCTTTGGGACCACATCAAAGGTGTAGTCCATATGGCAATGGCGACATTCTTATCGCCAAATAGCGGCTCTCCCTTTTATTAGCGGCCCCTTCACCCATTACTGAAAACAACAACAAATTACAAATGTCTCCTATGTATTTCATCATTTATTGACGTGTATGCCAGTTCTCAGTTATCATACCATTACAACCGGGCAACGCTCTACTTCAGTCGGCTCCACTTTTGACCGATAGTAGAAGCAGCTTTTGTAGAATTCACCGCAAGTCGTTATGATCAAATAGCAGATGACACATAACAGAACGGTCGCCGTGAGGACAACGGCAAATTTCGAGGCAGAGCGATCGGTTTGGAAGATGAGCATCTTCAATGACAGGAGGGAGGCATAGAAAGAAATATTGCGAAATCGATGGGAACTTCTGTAATCATTTACAATAGCTAAGGCACATTGAGTTCCACACGATAGAGTAGACGGAAACAAAAGAAGTGACATCGTCTAATCTCATATTACTTCAATTTATGATGTCCTCCTCTTAAATATACCGTTTGGTATACAGTGAATTTGATTTGATTGAAATAGAATAGAATATTGGAGAGAATGAGGATAAGATGAACAGCAGTATACACCGACGGACTGCAGTCTCCAAATATCATATGGTGGCAAGCATCGAATTTTGCTGAGAGTAAGTGAGCGGTCATGTAAAAAGTGAGCGGTCGTGGAGGTGTCGCTCGCGCATGTTAAGCATTCCTAATCTCAAGATCAGTGCAAACAAACAGGAAATGGCGTTGCTAGGCGCACGTGAAGGCCACGTCTCTTAGCTGACCTAGCTTGCCCGAGATAGTTTGGATTACTGAGATCGGTCTTTTTTAAGTACAGATAGAGATCCCCTATATATTAATGGAGAACCAACGGGTTCGTTGGTCTGTTTGTGTGGTTTTCAATGCGCACGGAAAAAAGGGGAACCGAGGGGAACCGAACCCGGCACTGTCCGCTTACAAACAAAGCACGTTTGCAATGAGCCACATAAGCCGCTACCATCCTACTACTTTACTGCCACTATGTTACTGAAGATGCGAGGTCTTGCGTTACGGGTTTTTTTATTTCAAATGCGAAGTATGTGCCAACATTTTCGCCGTGTCAAAAAGGCACTTTTTTCAATTCATGCACAACAAAACATCAATAGTATTAATGTACTGTACATTGTGAAAAAAACCTGTGAAAAAAACGACCCTGAGTTCGAAGCTCAGTGCACCCACATCCAGTGTCCTTGGATGACCCACTTATCGCCTCTGTTTGTCTTCGATTTAACAGTTCGAGAGCAATTTCGTAATTGAGCGCCCACTGCCGACTAGCACCGTTCCTTCCACATTCCACAGCCAGTCGTCCTTTCGTAATTGGTCCCGAACGGTCAGCATGCTTTCGCTCTGGCGATACGAAGACTTTCAATTCATCGTCGCCGTCTTCCTCATTTTCTGCATCTTCTGCCTTCGGGTTCGAAATTTCTGTGGATGGATCAAGGATAGGATTTGCGGGAGTCAAGAATCACCGAAAGCTGAACCGTGTTTTATTGTCTGAAATTGCCCAAATGTTGTGTATTTCTGGTATTCACACGTATAGCTTCCTTTTCGAAGAAAAAAAGGGCGATCAATCGATGTCCTTTCCGTTTCGCTGCTTCCTCGCGACAGTCGGCATGCAGAAGAATCACATTACCCAGCTTGATGCCCATGGATTTATCCTGACCACCCGCCTTTATCGTCAAACCACGCCCGCCGATGTCTGAAGGATCATAAGAAGACGGAGTCGCGTCGACTGCTAGAAGTCGATCAATCTCTTTTGGATAACAATTAATCGATTACTGTATTGTCATATCGTTGTCATAGTCTAAATAAATAAATAAGTATGCGTATAGTACACACCAAGTACAACAAAAGACGTCGAGCAAGTGCAGTTGCACTTTTCAATTTGTCTCCAGGCGGACGAGTGTCTGCAACAACACTCCGCTGGAGGGACGAGAGACAGGCTCCCATGTGGTCTAGTGGTTAGGATTCGTGGCTTTCACCCACGCGGCCCGGGTTCGATTCCCGGCATGGGAAAAGCCTTTTTAACAGACCTAGGCTATTTTTTTTTCTTGCTGCCACTTTCACAAAACTCAAAATGAATAGTTAATTTTGAAAAAATAGTGTACGGGTCCTAGGAAAGAACTGAAACTGAGATGTATGGGCGGTTACAAACTGATAGAACATGTCCTCGGTAGTATAGTGGTGAGTATCCGCGCCTGTCACGTGCGAGACCCGGGTTCGATTCCCGGCCGGGGAGTAAACTTTTTTTGACTTTTAATAAAAATGTATGCCTACCCAGTGAGGTTGTGGTTCGTGCCGAGACCCTCGCAGGCACTGCTAGGCAGCGCTTAGATTCTACATGCTGTGATGTAACAGCAAAGAATCACATCTTCATAGCTAAAATCGTGCGGAGACTCTCGGAAAAATATTATGAGTCTGAGGGCAATCGAACGCGCTTCTTAAGCTCAGAGATCGACGGAATGTGCCTCTCTTCTTTTGGATATCTCTTTTGCCTACTTGTGAACAAACCGGTCTGTTACGGCTACAATGGTGACATCAACAAGACCGCGTGGGCAGCGCTCGAGCATCGGTGGTTCAGTGGTAGAATGCTCGCCTGCCACGCGGGCGGCCCGGGTTCGATTCCCGGCCGATGCAAATGTTTTGTTATACTAGCAATACTTCTAAGGTTCAGCGTAAACAGTATTTGTTCTACTATCTTATTTGCCGCAGCGACATCTTGTTGGTGAACCAGCCTTGTTTTAAACTTTTATAAATGTTTTCAAAGCACTTTACGCCTCTTTCGCTTTTCGGACACTGATGCCAGTTGAATTTTATATCGTTTCATATTTATTAGATGATGTCCACGAATACATAGTACAAATAATTACACTTTGGAATCACTGTTCCTGCTTGTTCGCTGCAATGCCAATGGGAATGTTGCGCTTTCCATCTTCTACAGCTGGCTTCTTGATCCTCGCCGAAACGGAGAGATTTCCGTTGGAGTCGAGGGAGCATTGAATGGATTCGGGATCGACGTCCGAGGGGATGAGCATCTTCTGACAGAAGTGGCGCTCGATGGAGCCGTTCTCGGACTCGGAGGAGTGTTTTCCCTCGACGACAATGAAGTCGCCGACGACGTTCACCTCAAGTTCCTCGGGAGCGAATTCGGAGGTCTTGAAGGAGACGGAGAAGTCTCCATCTTTGCGGGAGACGCGCGAGTTAATCGAGTGGAGCTCCTCAAAGAGTTCGGCGAAGGGATCGCGGCGGCGACGAAGACGGAGGGGTGCGAGTCCGGGGAAGAAGGCGTCAGAGAGAAGAAGAGCCATTTGGAAATAGGACACAGAAAAGATTTCTCAAACGAAGATTGTTTTGTGGTCGGCGCCTCCCCTTTTATATTCAAATCAGAATAATTCACGAGTTTTCCAGAAGAGCCACCCATCGCGGGGACTTCACTTCGGGAAGGGTCCTGCCCACACGCGAAGCACCGCCCACCGCCGCGACGACGACGACGTCATAGTTTTCGCACTGTGTTCGATGTTCCCGAACCTTCGCGTGTGGTCGCAAGCCTTCCGGAAAAGTGGGGATTATGTTTCTTTCGGAGTATAAAAGGGGGAGACGGCGACCACTAAACAACCTTCATTTGAGAAATCTCTTCTGTGTCCTATTTCCAAATGGCTCTTCTCCTCTCTGACGCCTTCTTCCCCGGATTCGCTCCCCACCGTCTTCGCCGTCGCCGCGATCCCTTCGCCGAACTCTTTGAGGAGCTCCACTCGATGCACTCACACTTCTCTCGCAAAGATGGAGACTTCTCCGTCTCCTTCAAGACCTCCGAATTCGCTCCCGAGGAACTTGAGGTGAACGTCGTCGGTGACTCCATCGTCGTCGAGGGAAAACACTCCTCCGAGTCCGAGAACGGTTCCATCGAACGCCACTTCTGTCAGAAGATGCTCATCCCCTCCGACGTCGATCCCGAATCCATTCAGAGTGCCCTCGACTCGAATGGAAATCTCTCCGTTTCTGCAAAGATCAAGAAGCCGGCGGTGGAGGACGGAAAGCGCAACATTCCCATTGGGATTGCGACCAATAAGCAGGAACGGTGATTGTGTACTGTCACCAGAATGTAATAATTTGTAATTGTAGTATTTTCTGAATAGCGCTTAATAAATATGTAACAATATAAAATTCAGTGTCCGAAGTCCACAGTGTCCGAAAGATCAGTGTGAGTTGTAGATCAATGTAAGAAAGCATTAGTGTCCGAAAAGCGAAAAAAGGCTGAACGTTCTTCGAAAACTTTTAGGAAAGTTTAAAACAGGGTTATACCAACGAACGTTCTGTAACGCTAAAAACCGAGCGTATCTCGAAAGCATGAGTGAAATAAAACAAACGAGATTTACCACATGACAAAGCAGCAAAAACTACATGGTCGTTCATAGATTCAGTTCGAAGTAACCACATTTTGCCGGAATGCAGGCCTCCAAACGAAACTAACTCAGAAAGTAAGAAATCCGGTGAATCCGAACCACAGTCCGCAGAATCGCCGCCAGATCCTCAAGAAAGGCTCGTCAAAAGCTATGCAGATGAAACAAAAACCACTTCCTTGCTTCTGTGATAGTTTCGGATGGAATCTGTGAAACCGGGTAAATGATCACTATGGTCGGAAAACCCAATGGAAAAACGCTTACAAGACCGAGTTTTAAAGTAACTCAGAAAGCAAGAAAGGGATGGTAAGCCTAAATAGATTCCAAATTCAAATATCATAGCGAAATAGCAGGACCGATTCGCAAAATGACAAAAAAATGAATAATTTAAATCAGCGTCACAGAACTTTTGTGTCACCCTGTAATTATTTTTTAATGTGTGCGTAATAATAAACATGCACTAATAATTACGTTTGGACTTGGACTAATAAGCATCGCCGTTTGGAAATTTTGCAATGAATTTAGCATCGCTCACGATGTTTACTGCATTGGAATATCTTATTTAACATGGAAAAACACCCATTTTCACATCGACACTTCGAACACACTTCGATGGAATCCGAAATCGGCAATCTTCGAGAACTTGTCGACGTCGCTTTGAAGACGATCACCGAACAGTGCAGTCAAATCAAGCACTACAAAATGTTGCTGGAGATGAAGGAACGTTCAGATAGTCAAAAAGAAGACGTACCAGCTGAAAAGCATCCAGAAGCGTCCGTCAACAAAGAATCCGAAGACGAGAAGAATCGCCAACGGGAGGAGATACGTCTTGGAGCAATGCTACGCGCTTCAAGAAGCTTCGAAATTGGAGTCGTCGACATCGTCCTTTTGTTCAACAGCTGCTTCGCTCTTCTCTACTTGTGCTTCGTAATCGGTCGCTTTGTTTTCTTCCCGATGCCACTTTGGATCGCAGCGATGACCATCGTCGAGTGCCTTATTATGTGGTTATATGGCTATGATGTCGACTGCCGCACTGAATATACTCGTCTTTCCATCAAGATTAAGAATTTTGAGGATGGTAAGCTTAAGAAAGCCCACGTTTCCCGCAAAGATGGCGACTTCTCCGTTTCCTTCAAGACGTCCGAATTCGCTCCCGAGGAACTTGAGATGAGCGTCGTCGGTGACTCCATCGTCATCAAGGGTCGTCGATGTGGTGGACTTACTGGATAATCTAAGAATGACTGGATAAACTCCCTCTTCGATTGGTGTTGTTAATCACTTCCGCTCTCGTTAAATAAATACTGTACTTTGTATCTAACGCAGTTAGACCGTTCCTTGTTAACAAGTCACTTCGAGTCACTACACCCAAATCTTTTGCTAATTGTCTTTGTTCATTTTCCAAAAATATTCGCAATACTTTGCTTCAACACAGAAGTGATTTATGACAAAGTACTTTGTGATGCAAAGGCACTCACCATCCCATGTGGTCTAGTGGTTAGGATTCGTGGCTTTCACCCACGCTGCCCGGGTTCGATTCGCGGCATGGGAAGAAATTTTTTAGCAGACCTGAGTTACTATTGTCTTACATTTTCTTTTTAAAAACTCTAAAGAGAAACTTTATTCCACAAAAAAAAAATAATTCGCCTGGTATACAAAAGAAGTGTGATTGAAATATATGGGCTGTTACCAAGTGAGTTAATGTGTCCTCGGTAGTATAGTGGTGAGTATCCGCGCCTGTCACGTGCGAGACCCGGGTTCGATTCCCGGCCGGGGAGTAACTTTTTAACCGTTTCAGTGAGTATAGGTCGTGATAAGCAAGTACTTCATAGAACATGAATTTCCCATGGAACGTGAATACGTCGTATTGCACTTTAGGAGAAGTATGAAAGTTCGTGATAATTTTCAAGAATAGATAATCTGAGCGGAATTCGGAATCACGAACAAGTGAGACACGGTAACTCCTCAGATCTCCTCAACACATAGGCTTGTAGCCCACCTTGCCACACCTAATTATTTCTTCGTGTATGTCAATAATCGGTCTCCTTCGTGCATACATAATCAAAGCCCCGAAAGCGGCACTTGACCGTAATCCGCATCTGTCATCGTCCAGTTTCGAGCCGTTAACTCGACGATTTCGTTGATTTGTAATCGCTTTAGACGCGTCACCATCACCACCTTGACCCTGGACGTCTTCACATCTCTCACGGCGATGTGTTTCGCGCAGCGGGTGATAAGTGTTGCAATCTCATATCTCCATTAGTTCCATTCTAATTAGCCATCCATCGCTCGCGACGGCCCCTCATTTAAAACACGTTTGGGACGTCCCTTCCAGCTTACTTGCTATGAAGCATTATTAATCATTTTCCGGGCGAACTGCGCGCCATGCATGCTATTGGCAGTGGCCGTCCGCAGCACGCCAGCGCCCAGTGACCCTTAGAAAGGGTGGCGGTGGCTGAGAGAGGTGATGCCTGTTGCAATAATTAAAATCGCGCGGGAAGCGGCGTGCGCAGGGGATGTGTCATTGTGCAGTGGCGGCGGCGCTGTTGGGTGAGAGCCAATTGACGGCGACGTCGGCGATGTGGTCGTTAAGGGCGTCAACGAGGAGACGACGAGACCCCCGGGTGGCCATGACGTCGACGGCGTCGCCGGTGCGAATAACGAATCAGTTACAGGTGGACAGTTCGTCCGTTCCATTCAAGCGGAGCGCCGCCTGCCGCGGCGACACCATTGTGTCCCGGGCCTGGGTCTTCATGACTCATAAATTACCGTAGCGAGTGCAGCAGGTTGGACATATTGTCTTTGTTTCGTGACGTCTTTTATGATCAATCGTTCGCGTGCTTTTGTTGATCTACAGGGTGGACCAGATCAAGTGCAACATTTTTTGATTCGTTGATTTAAGTTGATTTGCCACGGTTTGTCGCAAGTTGTCTGGCCCATCCTGTATTTATCGGTCTCCTTTGTGTGAGCGTACATGTTATGACACAAAATGCAAATTTGCCTTCTGCAGAAGTGCAAACAAAAAAAAATTTTACAATCGTCTGCATCGTATTCTTTGAGGACAGAAAAATACGACAAAAAGTTTCAACCAGAGATGGGTATCGGCTCTGCCGTATATCCGAACCATTGAACCGCTTATCCACACGACTCAGACTCAGACGTCAGACGTCAATCGAGTCATTTTCTTTAGATACTTAGAATATCAACTCAAATATCCTGCACATAGGTACTAAAAATCTGAAACCAGCCGGTCCGTCAGCAGTCAATCGACTCACGGATCTGAACGACTTGCCGATCCGATCTGATCCGATGACTATTTGGCTAGTCTGTAAAATAGCCGGTAGACCCCTTCAGCTTTACATGATCCTTGTTCGAGTTTAGATAACGCTTTTTGGTGTTGCATTTTTACAGCTGAAAATGTCATGATAATAAAATATGAAACATATGTGAAGCAATATAATCAGGAATATGCTATGTGAGTTAGAATTTCTGCCATGTCACAGTTCTCCTTATTTGTGCTTTGTTTCTGTGACTTGATTTTGATGCTCAAATACATGGTCGAAAACGTTTTTATAATCTAAACGGCGATGAGGAACCCGAAGGAACCTAAAGATGCGTATGATAATACAGACATAAATGGGTGAGCGTAGTTTTATAGCTTTCTGCAGGCAGACGAGCACTTTTATGACCGCATTGAGGTACAGTAAAAGTGCAGTTTTACCGTAGTTCAAGAATGGGTCGACTAGTGTCCAATTCACTTTAAAAAACGCCAGTCACGTGACACATTGCGATAAGACAGAGCTCAGAACAACGCTGCAAAGATCAAGATCCGCCACAAACTTTTCCATTGTGATCTTGGTCAGATAAGGATCTCGGCTCTCGTCTATCACGAACTGGCATTCTGCCCTTGCGATGCATCTATGTATGCCATTCTAACTCGATTTAAGGGTGTTATCTTATTTTTTAATATTAAATTTTTTTTTAAATTTTTTTAAATAAGTTATTTTATTTAAATTTTAATCTTAATTTTTAATTTTTTTTATTTTTATTTAAGGGTGTCAACCTGAAAATCGAGGCCGCGATTTCTGAGATTACTAGCTCTTGCAGCGAAATTGATACGCCCTCCAATACTGTAGTGTATTGACAATGTCATGTACGGGAGTGGACATGAAGAAGTGGACAAAAGAACAAAGTTTTTGCCTTGCATCCCGGGAACCTTGGTTTTATCCATAGGAGCACTGGAACCGAATGTGTTTTGAGGTTCTGATAACTTGCTACTTCTTGAGACTGAATCAGTTCTCAAACCCTCAACAGCTTCTCCTTGAAATCAACTAGAACAGCCACTTTCCTCCCATGTTTTCAGTTTGGTGGGTCAACTGTCCCAGAAAAAAATCGATGCCAACCCATTCGTTAAACTAACCCTTGCCAAAAACAAATTACTCTCCATACATAATCGCCCCAGTTCCCCAAATCAATCAGCGCAAATGTTTCCATTCGGCCTCCTTCTCCGCATATCGCCATCACTCATCTCAGCGTCCTTTCACAAAAAACCTTCCCAGAACAAACCACAACCGTTAATCATCACCGATCGCTCGCGCGCGCACCCTGTGAATACCCAGCGTGCGTTCTCCCTTTCGCGCCATTTTACAACTGTGTCCACGTTGTTGCCGGCGCCGCTGTCACGATGCCACCACTCAAGGGCTCCGCTGTGCACTTATGCGAATATGACGCGGAGATGAGCGCTTTTCGCGTTTCACTGCGTTTTCAATTATTGTGTGGTCGCCCTTTTTGGTCGTCCCCCAGGGGGGGAGATGGGTGACTCAGACGCACATCGATCTGTCCTTTCGATCGCGACGTGTCCGGTCTCATTAGTCTCACGCGAGTCTATTCGCGACTTCCGAGTCGAAGGTGAAACTTTGATTTACAACCCTCGAAGGGATGCGACGGCGTAGTTTAACGACAAAGCCCAAGAAAACGATCGATTCGGCCGCCAATTCGGAACTCATCCATCAAGTATATTTATGGGCTGCAGCGAATTTATGTTTAAATGGCTGAAAGTGAGACGCAGTGGGAGCGGTGACTGCTTGGATTGCTGTCGCGTTTTCTTTTATGTCTGATTTATAGCCCATCAGTTTGTTTTAGATGAGATATAAAACATTTTTACTTTATGATAAGGTGTAGATTCGATTCCAGAAAAACAGCCTAGGTTTTGCATTTCGAGTCTGCATTTGGGTGCTCTGCCCAAACCAGAGAGTCAACATCCTCTGATGTTCTCATACCAGTATCCTAGGCAAAAACAGCTAAAATATACAGAAAGATACCTGAGATGTGCCCATTGTATCAGCTAGCCATATATGTGGTCATATTCAAGTCTGATTCCTGACACATTCTTGTCTGATTTTGTTGTGACCCATTATCATAACCACTGTTATATAATGACCAGATCGAAGATGATCCTAAGTGGCTTTAGTACACCATATCTCTCCCGCTGCGCGAAACACATCGCCGTGAGAGATGTGAAGACGTCCAGGGTCAAGGTGGTGATGGTGACGCGTCTAAAGCGATTACAAATCAACGAAATCGTCGAGTTAACGGCTCGAAACTGGACGATGACAGATGCGGATTACGGTCAAGTGCCGCTTTCGGGGCTTTGATTATGTATGCACGAAGGAGACCGATTATAGACATACACGAAGAAGTAATTAGGTGTGGCGTCTGAGGAGTTGTCCTGTAGATTGAACAATCCCATTGATCTATAATTGCAGAAGCACCATTTCCAGTTACGATTCCTTCCGCTCCAGCGCCTCTTCTCCCCTACTCCTCCCTTTGTTTCCGTCGTTCATTTGTTGTGTTTTCGCACCTCTTGTTCTCTGAACCCTCAACCGTAGCATAGAATTTACGAGTAGTGCATCCGGCAAGGAAATGTCACAAGTCGATGATTGCCGGGTTCGATATGCGCGAGCGCAGGGGGGGATATCTATGACGGGTGGGTCACATCAGCGTTGACAAGATGATTGTCGGGGGTGGGGATGAGCAAAAAATGTCGCACTTTTGGTGCGCGAGAGATGAGTCAGTGTTTTTCGCATTCCAAACTTGGACATTTCGACATTTTTGGTGAGTCATGTGTGTTCGGCTCGGCTTTTGAGGATTGATGTCTTATTTTGGCTGTCTAGCGGCTGTAGTCTGTAGACGTAGACCTGTAGACATAGTCTGTAGACGCTCCTAAAAGACGTAGACATACGTTTCACCTTCATTTTAGCCTACCCTTGTCGTTTTTAAGTGGATAACAACGGTTCTACGTAAAATAGACTTAATATAATGTGATTATTACCATATTTGATGTGCAGACGACTTCGTTTATTTTTGTCGAAATAGACTGTTTGTTTAGATAGTGTGGGTAATTGATGAAGTATTGAAAATGTGTAAAGCATAAAACATATAAGAGCACGTTTTAACGTCTATCTCTAACAATACATCGCCGGCGTACTAACAGATATCATCCCATGTGGTCTAGTGGTTTAGTATTCGTGGCTTTCACCCACGCGGCCCGGGTTCGATTCCCGGCATGGGAAAAACTTTTTCGACTGAACTGAATTACATTTTTCTTGCATTCTTTTTTCGTAAAACTCTAGATAGAACTTTTTATTCACATAAAATAATGCATCTGTCATATGAAAGAAGTGATATGGAGATGTATTGGTTGTCACAAGCCAAATCAATGTGTCCTCGGTAGTATAGTGGTGAGTATCCGCGCCTGTCACGTGCGAGACCCGGGTTCGATTCCCGGCCGGGGAGTAAACTTTTTTCAATTTTTAATGAGGCGGAATATTTTGATGGCCCTTATCATTTGGTTCATGGCTATTGTCGACTCACACTATAATTGTCAGCAACGCCTTATTTACCCTTCCGGACAAACAACTTCCATGCATTTGAAATGCCCTAAAACGTCACTTCTCCAACTCGTTCACCACCCACTTTGCCACCTCCTGCACCGCCCGTCCATGTTTTTGCATATTTCCGCGCGTCAGAAGAAAACATTTGGCGCCCCTGGCGGCCATTCGATGTTTTGCAGCGCCACTAATCACACTGATCTCGAACGAATCTCGTCCCGTTCAACTTTTCAGCTTTTCGAACATGTCGCCGCGCCCAGTGGCCTCTTCTTCTTCTCCTGCGACCCCTTATTACACTTTCCATTTCGTTCCGTTGTCTTCGGCCGTTCTCCTCCACCTCAATTTTCGCTCATCTCGCACCGCCCGCACCGATGACTTTTGATTCGGCGCCGCCGGTTTAACGGATTATTTCGGGCATTTTCGGCGACGACGCTGGGTCGTTTGAGTTTTTGCGTTTTTTTATCGATTTTGACCGATTGCGGGCTAATTTGGTCATTTAAAGGTTTATTGATTTTTAAGTGGCTGACGAGGGACCGCTTTGCGGATATTCGGTCAGTCTTTAGTGATGTTCAATCTCTGATCTTCTTGTGGATAAGGGACCTTTAATTCGAAAGCATTTTGTGCTAGAGCAATCGACCTAAAGTAATACCAATCTCCGCAAATTTCTGATGGTAACATACAGTGGTTTTCTTCAGTTTCAATTCGGTTGTGTGAGTCTGTCATATGCAAGATTGGTTTTAAATTCGGCCCATATTTTCTGAGCTATTCAAAGCATACGTAATTGGGGCTGTCGTTCACTTTGCGAGGCACGCGTTTTTCACGATTTGCTCACGTTTTCATGCAGAATTATTGTTTTTCAGTTGAGTTTCATCAATACTTATAAATTTTCAGTACTGATCTTGACCGGGTCTCACTTGTCACGGCTTCCAGAACGAATTGGGAGGCCTTGAGGCCGTATTCCATCTGACAGCAAGATTTATGAAATAAAGTTCTTTGTCGTCAATTGATGAAAGGGTCTATGTGGTCTTCCATATCTTCATTTTATTTGTATAGAAATGACCTGCCAAACAAAGTGATGACACGTTCCACTGATATTGTTCTGATCCAGATTCACTTTCACAGAATTGTCGATTTCAAGATGGCGGACTAAAAGCGCTTCCTGTTCTCAAATTGAATCCTCTTTTTATAGACACCAGAACGGAATTTGTGACTTGATGGAGACACATTTTAAGTGATCTTTGACTTGCGATAAGCGATGTGAAAGGCGAGATAGGCGAAAGCACTGACGAACGTCTAACGCGGCAATTCTCTGATCTTAAGATGGCACATTAGATGATCGATTCTGAGATCCTGCTGTCGTTACGTGCCCTATTTTTTATTTAATTTTTCGTTTTAATTATTACTTTTTAATTTTATGCAGTAAGCTAGCTAAAATGTTCGTGATGTTATGCAACGCGTATCCAGCATACTTACCCGGCGAACTTCTAGCCACTACGAAGAGGAAATTGACCAAAGACTCTCGCGCAGAAAAATCCATTGAAGTGCAGGAGTAGGCGATGTTCTTCTGCCCTTAAGAGGGCATGTACTTTGGTTTTATATATACGAACTTCCTTCTCCATTGCGGCGTTTCTTTGTTGACCAGATGTTCGATTTAGGAAATATGAAAAGGTTGAAAAAGTTGATCTATCCATTAGTGATTGTAAGAAACATTTGATCTATTTGGCCCCTTGAACTTTGAATTGTTTTGAAGAACAGCAACGTGTTAGATGTCCTTTTTGGGAGTCATAGATGCACGATTCAGAAATAAGCGACTTGAATTGAAAACGAATTTTTCCTCAAATCGCATTACAAGAGTTGGAAAACACGATCAAAGGACTATCTCAGAACATCTCCTTCGAACGAAGCCAAATTTAGTTATTTTTGTTCGATCACACATTGACCGGAAACTTCCTTTTCAATCCTGTTTACTGTCATAAGAACGCACATTCTGTTCAAGATAGTCACTATTCGACTGGTCACCCACAGGAACCGGATTTTGCACTCGTAGAAAATGCCACGTGGCGAGTCCAAAAAGGCATTGGTCTATTTTTGAACTCTTCATTGGAATCGAAAATCAAATCAAAATTTGATGTCGATTTTCTGCTCAAGGATGCTCAGACGGGACGAGGTCCGGGCAATATGTATGCTGGATGAGTGATATAGCCTAAATCGGGGTGTTTATTGCTAACGAGTCTTGCAACATGAGGCCGTGAGTTGTCGTGGAACAGGATGATCATTTTTTATGTTTGGCCTCTATTATCGCAGAGCTGTGACGACCTTCTCAAGTTATTTTATGTATGTATGTATTTTAGTTATTTTATGTTAGCTGTGAAAGTGACGTCTATACTATACAGCGCTTCCCAATAGGCTACGACTTATTCCACAAAGCGCATATCATCAATTTTTTTGGTGAAGTTCGGACTTGGGATCAGGATGAGGCCTGTCTAACCGCTTTAAAATTCTTGGTGTGGTTTCCTGGTATTCACTGCTCGGCGCCGTGATACTTCTATTTATTCTGACGATGGCCCCCTTCGTTTAATCTTTATATTGATGACATATGAGTTTTCTAACCCTAATATAGGCCCTAATATCTAATTTTGCTGTTTTTCCAGGAACCTTGTCGCACGCCGTCGTACACTGAACGTACTCTTCCCTCCTCCTATTCCCAAGCTGTCCATCTCCCTATTCATGTTCGGTGATTTATAGCGCCCCCGCAAGAATGAAATTAGCATATCGGAGGTTAGGTGTGAGAACCTCTCCCTCGTTCGCTCACCCCTCTAAGCGGATCACAAAAACCACTCTCCGCCCGGGGTCACCGTCGGCACCCTCTGGCGGTGTCCACACGCTGATGGATCACCTGTTCCGGCGCTTTCATCCGCCGCGCGTCCCTTCCGATTCGGCGATTACGCAACCATCAGCCGCCAGTTATTAGTACGATTACACCACCCACGTCGATCGTTACCGGCATCATCGACGGCTCTGACGTTTGGACGTGTCGGATTCGTCAGAAATTTCAATTTCCGTCATCCGATCGCTTGATTGCAGGGCCCGACATAGCCGCATCCTTTCAGCCCCCCTTTTCTTTTACACTGCTCTCCGCTGGGCGGTGGCGTCTTTGGCCCGGCCGGCAGAAGAAGGCGGCGGCCGACGTCTAATTGCAGAGGGCCACTTGCGGGCACTCTAACCAAATTAAGCGGACCGCTTAAGCGCGATAGAGATGCTGGCTGCTCCTTCTTTGGCTTTTCGGCTTTTGCTGCGCACGTCGAGGTCATCGGTGGCGCTGTGTTTAGCGCGTCTTAGGTCCTTTTGACTGGGGATGGAATCAAACCATATTATCTATGTAGATTAGACTATTAAGGAACATAGGGAGTTCCCATTTTTTGCCGCTAATTATCCATCCAATAATATTCATCTTCTTCGCCGTTTTGGTTGACTCGATGTTCTCGTCTCATGCATCCGGCCATGACAACCTCGATTCAGTGTTAGCAACAAAATTCTCGCATTTTTTCTTTCGAAAAATAGGAAGACTGAATGAATCCGTAGAATGCTCCCTATGATGGCTCTTTTTGCAATGCGGTTGACTCTATCCAGTGAGTATTGCTCCTCCCCTTTTCCGCAGATCCGTTGCCATTTCCATCTGATTGTTGTGGTCGGTCACTGAACTCGCACTTTAGTATGTTTTTGAACGTGCTCATTTCGCCATTGCAAGATCGGAGACTAATTCGAGGACTCTCTTGCTGGCTGGCTTTTGGCTTTCAACACTAAAACCGAGCGAGTTTCAAAACTAATGTCATTTAAAAACCGATGCCAATATTCGCGCAAACTGATCGGGGAACCCATACGATATTACTATACAACTTTTTGTTGATTTTGCCGAAGAAGAAAGGTAATAGAAGTGGGACTGACTACTTCTTTCCTCTTTTTTCGCAATTTTTTTAAACTAGCCTCAGGGCAGTATATAATTACTCAAAAAATATGGAGAAATGGCGATATTTGAAGGAAATTGAACTGATTTCCACATTACCACAAAATGGATTTGTCGTTTTTGATACCTAGCCGTTTCAGTGCCATGATGTCAGTATGCCGTAATCACCATCGTTTTGTACTTCGATTTCTGCTAGCGCAAGATTCAAAACGACGACCACTGATGAAACAGGGCCACAAAATATGAAGTGTTCAAAATCAGTTAGGGACGAACGAATCACAACGATTCTACACCGATTTTTTTGTCACAAAATTGAACTTACAGCGATGAACAATGATCTAATCATATTCCTAGTGGAAATGGAGCTGTGCGCTCAAGAAACGCGCTGATATGGAAATTTCTTTTGGGTCCTGACACGAAACGCCTGATCGACCATTTCATATTTACTGACGTGTTTCATGCGGGTAATCTGATTTCAAGCAGGCGCGATTAAATGCGCTTGACTCCTCTACCTAAGCTCTATGCACTCCGTGGCACTTAACCTAACGTATTTTTGATACCTAAAGTGGTCCCTTGAAAGATACATATCTGAGCCACTTATGGTGGCTCTATGCAAAATTTAATTTTATGCTACAGCCCACTTTTATCATGCAACATAAACAGAGTAAAAGAAACATCGTAGTAGTAGGCAGCGTGCCGAGGGACCTATAAACGTTCGTTTAATGAATTTTTTCGGCGTTTTTCGGGCCACTCTTCGTTTAATTAAATGGAACATTGCCGCTTTGTTTTTATTCTTTTCGACCAAAGAATTCCACTTCTCTCTCTGCTCAAAACGTCGTTGTTTGTCATCTCCAGCCCTCAGACATATGACCATGTTTTGACTTTGAATTTTCATATTTAAATGCGAAAGCAAAACATTGCAACGCGGCGCACATTAGAGACCAATCTCTGTAGTCGGACTGTAACGGTGTTTTGGAATGTCGAAAGAAAACATGGGATTACACACCTTCTGGCGCTTACATCATCGCCGCATTATCTAACGGATCTTGCAAAAACATGCTCTGCAGCACGTTCCGATTGACGACGACTTTTTATAGATCTGTCTTGGGGTCAAAGGATGGGGATAGAAGGAGTCGACCAATGCCACCTCTAAAATCGCTCCCTTATGGCTTCTTATTTCAATCTGTCGTAGGTCTATCTAATTGCCACCTCTTCCTTTCCAAGGCCAGCGATGCCATTGTAAGATATCTCGATTTTGACGAGGTGGCCAAGCATTTTGACCTCGCCTTTATTTGATCAGTGTTTGGGTCCCAGATCCGGTTAAAGACGAATTTTTTGATAGATCAGTCTTGAGGCCAAAATATGGGGATAGAGGGAGTCCTTCGACCGATCCAGAGGCTCACGCTGCTGATAGATGAAGATCTTGGACTCTTTATAATCGTCCTTTTTTAAATCTCTAAAATACTTCGTATTTCTATAGATCAATCTTCCGGTCAAGGGATGGGGATATTCGACCGATCCAGAGGCTCATGCTTTGGATAAATGAAGGTTTTAGACTTTCAAAATCGCTCCCTTTTGGCTTCTTATTTCAAGCTGTCCTAGGTCTATCTGACTGTCACGTCTGCCTTAAGTGAAGCGATATTACTGAAATATGCCTCGATTTTAATGAGGTGGCCAAACTTTTGACCCTTGACCCTAATTGATCAGTCTTTGGACCCCAGAAGAAGGGACAATCCCGCGTCTGTCCAATCCTAGGACACTACGACCGAACGAAGTTCATCTGTTTCACTCGAGAGAGCCATTTTTTATAATAGGATTAAATGTCGTAAACGTCTTCTAATCGATTACACACTTTTCAGCCTCAGCACTTCCCTATGACTCTTTTCTCTGACGGTCATTCTCTAGTGGAACGCGCTCTCTAGATCATTGCTCGCGATCATGACTCAAAGATCCATCAATCACCCCCTGGGAACACGATGACTTTCGGATCGCTTTTCGATTGAATCCCGATTGCGATCGGCAACCAAATGTTTGTATTTTTTGTGAGTAGTTGGAAACGTGGATCCCAAAACGGATCCAGTCCTAATGGCTTTCCAAAAACAGGGATGATTAATCGTATTCGGCGCGGAGTGATTCATCAATTAGATGGAGAGATGATGTGCCACTACCTTAGTCGTATATTCTTGACCGTTGGCTGAGCTGCCTCTATCCCTTCTGGCCAAATAGGTCTCAGATCTTTAGCCCTAATCATCCTTCTTATATGCTCGTTCCTCCGTTCGCCGTTAATCACGTCATTTCCTTTTTATGAGCCGTCTGCCTGCAAAGCCGCCCCCAATCTCATTACATTTTCTCTTGTTTTTTGAGGTCCGCGAACTTTCCGAAATGCGCCAACTTAACAAGATTTGGAACTCGTCCTTTTATGGGTGTTCCTGTTTCTGTGGTGCCACTCTGTGTCTTCATTCTTCAATGTTTTATAACCTAAAAGTGATAATCTGTTGATATGTCTTAGGTGTGTGAATTAACCGATTCATTGACATTCTGGTTTTTGGTTCCTTTTTGTAAAAAAAAGATAATGTGTTTGAAGTATTCGGTCGTATCGGCTTCCGTCTCTGCTTGACTTTCATCAGTCAATGTTGCCATAAGACGGAAATTACTTTTTTTTGTTCGGGCTGTCCATTTAAGAGAACAAGCAGCATAACTATTCATTAGTTTCGTGTTGGCTACGTTTTTATCTATCTGATGGAACAGCCGAAAATGATTTTTTCTCTGAGAACAGCATCGATCTCTTAGGTTGTCTTACTCCTAAAGATATCAACCAAGCCGGAACGAGACGGGGTTAGTTGACTCCGAGCCTCTCCCGACTCACCCATCCGGACCGGTATTTCGCGATCTTCAACCTTGAATCCTCACTAATAAATCCTGAATGAATTCTCAAGAATAAATAAAAAATAAGCCATTTCCCGATGGAATTAACTTTGCTCATTGAAAAGCCGATTCACTATGGTCGAAAAATGTATAGTCGCATAAACAAACAGCAGCTTGAGAGCTTATATGTAGGCAGGCCCTAAATGTGTGTTCCATTATTAGAGATACACTTCATACCGTCTAAAACTAGTTGATCTTTTGATGTTAAAGCTGTTAGCTACTTACTTGATTAGAGGTGTGGTACTGTTTTCTAAGGTAGTCAGAAATGCAGCTGGGCAGTGTTTAACGGATATCACCAGTGTGGTTCTATGAGTTTCGGGTCTCAGTCAGTCAACCCTTCACCGTCCGATCATTTTCATTTCCTTATCTTTTCTCATTCGTCTTTGTGGCCTACTTAATCCCTTTAGTCTTTTTGTGGCCTTTTGGACATGAAAAGGAGGAGCGCTATTGGTCATATGATGGCGGATCATCTGATTGATACACAAGTTACATTGACATAAATTTTATTAATAACGAATTCCTTCCTGATTCTGTTTTCTCTAGTTCTTGTTGGTTTTCAAGACTCGACCGATCCATCGACCCTTTCGCAAGGTTAGACTTTCGAATCCTCTCCCCAAAACGAGATTTATTACGCACCCCATTACTTTTCACTTCCCATCGAATTCCCTTCTTCGAACACTCCCCATTCCCCACAGGAGCCCGCCGGCCAGAATTGATGGATTTCCCGGGGCCCTTCTGCAAAATGGACATCCCGAGAACTCATCGGGACTGACGGAAGGCAGGATGTATGCACTCTTTCGGGGGCCTGACTCAGCAGCACTTCACTTCATGTTACTGCTGCTGCTCAAGTGTCCGCCATTGTGCTGCCGCCGCCTCCGACGACGACGATTAAGTGTGTTTCCGCAACGCCATTCCATTCCGCGGGGAGTTCCGCGCCTGTTATGACTCGACGTGCGCACGATCCTTCTCCTCGCGCTCCTCTTCAAGAGTCCCATGTTGACATGGAAGTGCAAACAGCGCGCTTTGTTTGACCAGCAGCTAACGGGGCGCCGCGCCCTCCAGCCGCAAGCCTTACGCAAGCGAAGCCACCGCCGGAAACGTGTCATCGTCGAGTGCGGTTCCATGCGATGGGTCTTAATGTGTAGAATTTTAGTATTTGTGTCCTGATGAATGAGCTAGACTGTCTTCCTACAACCGTTCACCCTTTAGATTATCTGTATCAGAATTTCAATTTTATGTCCTTGACTGTAACTGTAACCCTAATCGCGTTATTGTCCCTAACGTCAGTGATTCTGAGGAGTACGCAATCGACTCCATCCACAGATTTAGCAACTTTTGGCAACCCTTTTCATTCCGATCGTTCAAAAAGAGCGGTGTGAGAGGGCGCAGACGAACAGAGAAAACGCACGTTAGTTTTTGGATGCACTTCATGCCTTCGAGAGTAGTTTTTAGAATCCAAAAAACCAAATAGTAAGGAAGCCGAAAGCTTATTCACTGGAATGTGCCCAAAGTGGGAATGTTTGAATTTGCTTTTTTTTGTTTTGTTGTTATAAAAAGCTCACATTTATCGTGCACCTAATGGAAAGCTTACCCCTATGCCATTGGCCCCATATCGAACCATTCGTTTGACTATCGATAGGCCACCTTCAGCTTACAGCAGCTTTTAAGCTATGCTATAACAATCCAATAACAATAAAGGTCCTTTTCTTGCCAAAATTTGACGGCTCATCCCTAAAGCATGTCCAGCACTCCCTTCATGGGCTTGTCGCGTTGTTGTTGTTGTGTTCGTCGCCTCGTCTCCGATTCGTCTCCTTCCGTTACACACTCCCGACTGAAGCGCCTATCGCGTAATTGGATTATTTCGGCGCAATTAGCGGCCCCGATAATTGGAGGCTATTCAAAGGCAACACCTATTATGCATATGCTCTTAATTAGCGCCTCTTTGCGAACGAAGTCGAGAATGGTGCGGGCTGAGGTTCAGCTATATGTGAAGCTATAACTTTTAAATCAGTGCTGGCGGATCGGATTGAAACTCGCAAATCCGAATCCGAAATCCGAAAAATCCGATCCGAAAAATCCGATCCGAAATCCGCCATCACTGATGTTCATCATGATGTTTAATACCTGACCTATGCTGTAGTACGTAATAAGAATGTTATCATTCCCCTTCATAATCGATTACTTAAATAAACGTGCCATTAAACACGGTATTTAGGATACAGATGCCTTACACTAGGCGGAAACATTGGCTTGGCCGCGAAACGGTAGCCTCTGAACTATCTCCATGACTTACTACGAAACTACTTCATTTGTAGTCCTTTGTACAGCACAGATACGATCTTTTGGATCCTGGTTTGACCCAGACGACCCAAGTTGAAACAAGTTGCATTCGCCTTCAGTTTTCTGCTTTTTGCATCTTGAGTCGATTAGAAAAGGCAGGTAAAACCATTTCGAGCACAAAGCTTTTCTGGTTGTCTTTGCAATATTGCCTATCCGAGTTTACATGCAAGAGTCTTTTTTGGGAGATTTTGTCGTTGATCTACACTCTTCTAGCACCTCTTCTCTGTAAACTTACAGAACAATACGAGTCCATTCTTTGGAAGGCTTCCATGTCAGTCGTAGCCTGCTCCAAAAGCTCAACTTCTCTCTGCTCATATTTCCAGAAAAACATACAAAAACTGACTTTTTAGGCACCGCGTCGTATGTCTGTTATTCCCCACTGTCCTTTTACCAGATGACTCCGTAGTACATGTCGAAATTGGAGCTAATTTCGTCTGCCTCGTCTGTCTTCTTTTTATATTCCGAGTGTATTTGACCGATCGTCGGTGACTGAGTTTTAAGCGATCAACTTCTCGAGAAATGTTTCATGGTTCCCGTCTATTTTCAGAACACCTTCACTGTCGAGTATTTACAACTACACTGTTTACTCACCTGATGATCGTTTTTTCCATCTGCTACAGGAGAGACCTACAGGTCCCCAAGGAAACGACTGTGCAAATAGCCGCTACAATCAATAATATTCATCCGCTTATTGGCTCAAGTTACTCTCTTCCCGCTCGCAACATCGTCGCGCACAGTTGGCAAACTCGCCGAAGTGCTTCGTTCGCTACTTAGTGATGACTAACGTGGTGCGGAAGCCACGGCCACCACCGCCTTGTCCCGACCCCCACTTCGCTTGGCCTTTGTGTTGCGCTTTTTTCGCGTTTTCGTCTTTTGACAACTCCTATTGGAGATGTCGAGTGGCTGGCGCCACTCGCGATGCCATTATGCACTTCCGGAGCAGCATTCCGTCGTGAGATGAGCGTGGAAGATAAAGGGGGAGGGGGCGATGTTGCAAATGTTGCTGACGGCGCCGTTCCGGTGGTTACGGCTTTTGGCGCGTAACTTTTATTTTTATTTGAGGAACGGAAGGCGCATTTTATGGCACAGCGATAAAATTACGAACGTTTTATGGTTTCTTGATGGACGAAGCTTAAATTTGAGTTTTTAAACTTCCTGATTTCGTCCTTCTCACTTGAGCTCAGGTCACTTAAGCTTGATACCCTCAAGTGACTTAAGCTTGATATCAGTTAATATAACTCAAAAGCTCTTCTTATGAGAGAGGGAGACTTAGCGTCTCTTCTGGAATAAAGTGTACTGTCAAATACGGTCCTTGTTTAGTTCGCTGAATTGGGATCTAGCTGTTGAGCAAGCTATGAATCTCGACCAATCTCCAGCTGATCACAGATAAAGATGAATCCCCCATTCTCAATTAAGGTGAACACAGAATTTCCTTTTCTCTATGGTGGTCCATCGATCCCAATTCACCTAGGTTTTCGGCTAAAATGTCAAAATTTTTTTCGATTTTTGTCTTTGTTATGACCGCTGACGTCTGTTCTGGAATAGAGTGAAATATGTGAAATATAGGATTGGCTTTCTGTTTGGATCTTACTGCTGAGCAAGCTATAAATATTCACCAAGACCTTTGATTGATCACAGGTAAAGGCACATCTTCCCCTCTTCCCCCATTTGTCGATTTTTGCCGCAATTATGATATTGTGATGCTTGTTCCCAACTTACGCAAAGCCGGGAGTTTGATTTTTCCGGTGGAATCCACAACGGTTTTTGATCTATCACAGTCATCAATATGACTGTCTTCTAACCTCTTTCTGGACGACAGCCTTAAGGGCCTGATCCGTTCCCATACTATGTCCTATGAAAACCAGGTTCTCCTTCAGATTGAGTCTGTCAAGCACTGCTTGGACGTAGGCGCTCCGTCTATGTCTGCAGCAGGTTAAGATTTCATAAAAGGGTCAGTTGTTGCACAAATGAAGGATTAAGAATCCTTCAGAGAATATTGCGGTAGCCAGAGAAGTTAACGCCAAGTTCTCCAAGAAGTGTTTTGTTCCGATTACTTTCTATGTTTCATTATGATGATGTCCATACTTTTACGAAATTTCACAGGCCGGAGCCGGCTCTGGATTGCGAAGAGCAAACTTATCCGGAGTCAATCTCAGTCGACTTGTGTCATACTCTGAGGGCACAATTCTTTCCTACTTGAACCCATTGTGATTGTATGCGAGGGTCGGTGCGAACAGAGACCAGCAAAACCACACACCCTTGCCAAATGCCTTTGATGTAGTTCAGTTTATATTCTCAGTTTTTCAAATTCTGTTTCGTACTACCAACCAGTTGGATATCTCTGACGTAAAGCTGGCTAAATGACCCATGGGAACGAGATGATTCTTCGGTGGAATCTATGATAGCGATCAGCCGATTCGTTCAGTTATTCCATCAGCTGACTGGTGGCATGCGGCTTTCTTCAAAGCTTTTTGTAGGAGGCCAACACACTCTAACTCCATTCCATTCCATTCGATAAAAAGGTCATTCCTCCGTCATGCTCTCGATGTCGAAATAAACTCATTTCCATAGCGGATGCTGACCATATTACGAAATTTCCAAAGAGAGCCACTTTGATGTAACGCAAGTTGTTCCACGAACGCTTTATCTTGCACATAGCCCGCGTTCCCATACCTTCAAAAGCAAACCGAAAACATTTACGATTTCGCGTAAACCGCGGCGATCAAAGCGCTCGCCGTGGCGCTTCCCTTTTGGGAAATCCGACGACGACCGCGAAAGTGCAAATGGGTTCGATTACGTTAAATGAGTTTGTCGACGCGTATTACCCCAATCGAATCGTGTTCCGAGATGCTTGAGAACGGGCTGATCTTTGAGTGTTGTTTCAGAAAAGTACGATAAGGTGCACCCTTTTAATGGGGTTCTACATCGGCCCGGAAATCAGATTTATTATCAGCCTGATTCTGAGTATCAAATAGCTCCTTGTTCATCAGAATATTGTTGTCCTGACCTTTCAATTGGGTTCAACATGGACTATCCACTCATTCACTCACTGACTGCGCCAAAATCAGATCTGTTATCAGATTATGGTCGTCAAAATCTCCTCGTTCATTAAAGTGTCGTTGTCTTGGCCTTAAGATCAGCGGGCTTTTCTAAATGTTTTCAGTATCATTCTTGACCAGAACTGTTTTGAACTGTTTGCGACTAATGCCCAAATCGATTGCGTATCCCATTAATCACGCCTTGTTCCGGAACGTTCGGTGACTAGACTGTTGGTGACGCATCATGGGCGTCCCATATGACTCAAGGGCATATCTAGAACTTCATTATTCACACTTCCATCTGTGACTCCCCACTTTCCCTCTCTATCCTGAGTGGTCAGTTGACGGAACCCTCGATGACGGTGCTGGCTCTTCCAGGCTAAATTAACCAAGTCCAAAATCATTCTATTAGTTGATCTTCTACTCTAGCAGTCCACCTGGCTATGATACGTTTTACGATAAGATGGAAAAAGGTATCCCATGACCTACCTTACCCTCTTGTCATTTACTTGTTTTGCCCCAAAATAATCAATCCTGCATTTAGTGTTCAGTCCCATAGCTTGCTAAGAAACACATGGACCTGAACCATTCCAGATTTGTGCATAGGGGTTGAGAAGGGACTCCCTGCTTTGCCTGGAACTTCCCAACAAGAGTATTTCTCGTCTCGTACATGGTGAATTCTAGGAGTGGCACTTTGAGGCACTTTTTCGACTTGGCACGTGACTCGGCGAAGCCTGACTCGAATGTTAACCATAGTCTATTCCATTTTAAAATATTTCTTGCTGTGTCGCTGTGCCATTTACATGTTTTGACCCAAAATAATGAATTCCGCTTTCAGTTTACAGTCCCACATCATGTCATGAGCACACTGATCTGAAATATTCCACATTTGTGCATAGGGGTTTAGAAGGGACTCCCTGGTTCGCTTGGAACTTTTCTATCCATTTTTGAACTGTTTTTTGTTGTGTCGCTCCATTGAAAAGCTCACACATCTTGTCCAGTAACCTCATTGCTCCGGAAACAGTTTTACAGTCCCATTCGTCCCCGATCACCAACCATAAATCCGCCCCTATTTCATGCCTCCTTCTGCCGCGCCGTCGCCCACTTCCGACAGTCCACTCGTGCACTCACTTCTCGGACACACTACCCCGAATGATTTATGGGCCGTTGCGCGAGAAAATCTCCCTCGGCCATCTGGTAATTAATTCGCGTGTAACTGATATCATCTCGCGCGCACCCACCCCATCATCCAACGGTCCAACTCACACAGAACAACCCATTGAGTCGGGTTGGGAAAAGACAAAAATCGATGACTGTGCGGCGCATCGTCATGCGGAAGAGCGGGGACTTGCTGCTTGCAAGCTGCCCGCAGCTGTGGGACGGTAAAATCGGCCGCGCGTTTTTGTACGCGACCGCGATGCGCCTCAATGGCACCGCGGCCGCGAAAGTTTGCCCTCAAAAACGCGTAAACGTTTTATGGAGATCGGAAGTCGACCCGCTTTTGGAGGATGTTTTGAGGGTCCGCGCCGGCCTGCAAGACGTGTAATTCATTCGTGTCAACGCTCTTTTCTTTCGTAATTGAAATTGGTCGGGCGTTGATTGCGATTGCGTTGATCACATCGGCAATTTCGAGGTCTAGCCATTAGATTTTAGGGGTTCAGCCGTGTACGATAACTCGGCGCCTTTGTAATTAACGATGTCTTCTTCTGCTGGAATCAAAGTTCAGACCCTTTAACTAAAAAGATGTGCCGGAGTGCCAAGATGGTTGCTGCCGACTTTTGTATTTGGATTCATAGCTGTTATATCGCTTTTGAGACCACATATACAAGTCATGTCCTTCAATTGGGGGCAAAACAAGGTTCACAATTGAGAGAACTCATGGAATTCGTGTACTAGGGCATGCAATGAGCCTGCTGATCCGATGCTCGCTTAGTGGAATGGCAGTGGTCCCCTGCTGTCACTTTAGAGGGTCGGGTTCGAGCCCCCAAGGTGAATGTTCTCTCAATGTTGATTTCTGAATTATCATAAATTTTTTTGTGTGTTTTCGATAATAAGGGTAGCAGAAAACTTCTCTGGTGGTAGAACTTTCTACCTAACAAAGGACGGGTTGAACATGCTCATCGTGAATTTCAATGGAACTCGGCCTTGGAGACCCCAGGTATCCTTATCCTTAGCTGTAGCTTAAACTGGTAAAAAGGTGACTTTCGTTCTGAAAATTCATGAATCCTCAGCCTCTGTCCGTTCCAAAACGTCTTGGCTCGGTTGGCATGTGGCACTTGAGGAACCGGCTTCTTGTTAGAGGTACTGACCACTCTAGTTCCTTGCCGTTCATATCCAAATGTAGGACAGTTATTCTGAAGGAGATGGTGCTTAAATAACAGGTATAGCTACTAGATTTACTTCCAAATGTCCATGAATCGATCATTGCATTGAATGCAAAGATATACTTAGCGTCCCCCCTCTCCAACCTCACCTTGAAATCATCAATCGATCCGCTTTTGGAGGATGTTTTGTTCAGTCGGATCGCTGCTCGCCTTTCGGCTCTTCTGCCTTCCGCGCGTAATTGATTTCTTTTTGCTCAACAAACCGTCGCAAGGCCACGGCGCCATTCATGCCGTGTTCGCGGCTGTAATCGCACCCCACCGCGGCTCCGTACTTTCCACACCGCCCCTTTTCCAGAGAGTCGCGAACGGCGCTGCGAACACGGAAGCTGTCCAATCTGGGCCGTCGGCAAACGGACTCCGTTTACTGTCACTAAATTAAACAGTGTAATGTGGCGGTAATTGGCCAATTGAGGATTATTTGCGATCCTCCTCCTGTTGTGACACTTGGACGGTGGGAGGTGTTCGCCGCGTTTCAAGGTCATCTTCGAGCTTTTCTATTTGTGGTTTGCTATCTTTAGTCTGTCTGATTATTATCTTGGCGTATACGATAAAAAGGAAAGCGTTTCGATAAGATATTGAATAGAAAAAAGCCATTATGTTATGTTGTTTGTCGGCTGGAACGGTGCTGCGATCATAACAGATCTGTTCTAAAGTGGATTGTCGGCTCAGAAACTGGATTGTGAGTCACATAGTTGAAGGTGGAGGGCTGATCTTTGTGCTGGTAAATTGGAAGGGCTAGATTTGCATCAAAACCACCCATAAAGAACATTCAGACGTTCCCAATCTGGCGCTTTAAACCAATCTTTGAGCGTACTATAGATAGCATCAAGGAACTTTTTTTTCGTTTTTTCAATCTTTTTGATATGCGATCAACAAACATGAAAACAGTCTGTAATTCCTTTCAAATCGGGTAGGAAAGACCTTCTTCTGGAAAAACGTTCTTCCGCCGCCTTAGCGGCATTCATGAAAAGACGCTTGGTCACACTATCAAAGGTCATAAAATGTGATAAGAGAACTTGGCCCTTTTCGTTATTCCGACGTCTTAACGGTTGAGACTTGCCTCTCTGATCACGATTCGAAACTTCCACTACTTCCAATAAATCAGTCAGTTCAATGTCCGAACTTTGAACTGCCAGCACATCGTTAGTCCACTCCCAGAAGGTCATTCACCCACCCTCAGCAGCAGCTCTGCTTAATCCAATGCAAAGCTAACGTGACATTCGATCGTTGCACCATCGCTCCTAATTTGCTCAAATCACACAAACAGCCATTGTCCACGGCGGTTAGCAAACAAACGCACAGAGTGGACGACGGCCACTACACGTTGAAGAGGAGGAGCGGGAGGAACTTCACTCTCCCATCGCTATTGCGATCATGCATGCGGTAATCGATTCATTTCCTTGGCACGCGATGGGTGAGGTCAAACGCGATAGGATCAGTAGGTGCTTCTGGGGAATGTGACCCAAGCGTAGGCATTTAAGATTGCCTATCCTGATCTATAGCTTTACTTATATGATATAAGGACGCCTACCCGCTTTACTTGTATGATCGTAATTGTAGCCTATGAAGTTCTAGATCTAAAATAGCAGAACCGCCCTATCCCTTCCCCCATCGCCTCTAGAGTACCTCTCCTCAAACGGATGGTCTTTTGTGTGATTTTTGCGCCCAACAACCGTCCTTTGTTATTCCACTCACCCACCCTCCGCATCCACTGTAATGTTATCTGTGCATGTGGACAGATGGCCATCGAGCACATGCTCCCGCGCGCCCTTCCGCCGTCGTCGTCGCCGCCGCGCGATCTCAGCTGATCTTCCCGCTCTCTTCACGCTAACGAAGAGGCGCCGCAACGTTGTTTTTGTGCGCGCTTGTTTATTTCTAATCTGGCGCCTTAATCGCGTTGTGTCCGGCGACGTCTATCTGTTTATTTCGTGATCGAAGGCGCGTGATGTTGAAATATGTTGTTGTTTGGCGGGGGAAGGCGCTGTTTTTTGAATCAACAACGAGGATTTTGACGGATGGGCATAGGAGGGCGAAAGGGAAGTGATTTGCAATGTTTCTGATGTTCAGAGACCAGAAATTTAGACGGGCTAAAGTTTGATAGGGCGATCTGAGCTTGGGGATCTACACACTGCAGCTTGCTGACGTGACCGTATGTAAATATTTGTGTATTGCGTTGGTGGCTGTGAGAGCAGAACCGGATGGTTATCCTGAACCAATGCAGATCGAGGTCAATATGGGAACAGTTTGAGCATCTGGGGATCAAATTGATCAAATTTTGTGTTGCTTTTGAAAATCTGCCTATGGTACTGGCATCTTTGGAATCGAGAATTCCTTATAATGAACAGACTTGACCTTTCTCAGGATAGGGACCCTCTAAACGAAGTAGATTTCAGCTTTTATCTTGAAATTTCAATCAATATTTGGGCACAGTCTGTCCTTACCCACAGTTCTAGAAATTATGACTTTTTGTTGAATCTAAATCTGAACATCGATATGCATCCCCTTGATCATTCCATGACACCATTTAGCCTGGGAAGACTAAACTTCAGGATAGACCATCTTTTACCTAGATCGCTTGAGATAAACGTGAAGATCGAGGTCAGCTTTTCGTATTTGGTATAGCCCTTGGCCGATAGCTCGAGCGAGAAAGGCTCTTTTGAATGATGCATAGTCCCTCTCTTGGATCGTCCTACAGATATCAAACAAAAATTCCATACCTTCAGTCTCCCATAAATCCCCAAACCGCAGTCCGACCCGCGTTTTCATCCGCCTTTTACCCAACCAATTTTCCTGTCACCCATTCTTCCCTCGTGCCTCGAAACGGTAATAAATCAGGCTACCTTGGACACGAGACCGTGCTTTCCAATTTCGGCCGACTCCCGTTACTGAACAATGCAGGCGTTCGCGTTTTTTTTTTGACCGTCAATGCACGCTTGAAGGGCGCATTAAATTTATCGGTTTGTCCTTCTGCAATTTATCGTCACCAGCAGCGCCGCCTCTAATACCCAGCACAACTCAAACGAGCCCTCCAGCCCGGCCCCCCTTACCCGAGAGGGCCTTTGACCGACGCCGACGTGAGCGTGACGTGACGCATTTGCCGGCGGCGTCCTCCCGGGGCTGGCCATCGCTGGCCACCAGTCGGTTTGTCTTTTCGGCGAAGAAGACCGCCGCCGCCATTAGGGCACATTCGGGCATCGATCTTTGCTGCCACGCTTGCTGCCCGATGTGTGGCCCCATTATGCGCTTCCAGAGGGATGGATGCGTGGATCGGGAGCATCGGTTTCCCGCAGCATGTTTCGACGACGGCGATGGATGGCCCCTCCGCTAATGTGATGTTATTCTGACTCTATTTCGCCGCGTTTCCGATTGACTCGCGTTTGTACTTTTCTCGCTGAGTGTTGTGTTCCGTTTCAGAGCCCGCCATGGGTCACTCCAACATGAGGCGGTGGCTACTCCTGATCTTCAGTTTACTATCAGGTGAGTAGATGTTTATAATGTAGTGTAAAAAAACAACAATTATTCAAATTTTACATTTCAAACTGACTTCAAAGTGGTCCAGGTTAAGGTGAACCTTCAAACGAATCCCTGGAGAACATTTGGATTGAACCATTAGATTCCAACGTGCTTTTTTTGCTGATTACTCCGAAGGAGGGTTCTCAACAAGAACATACAAGAACATATGATCCCTTTTCGATACCATACTCCCCTATCAATCCGGCTAATACGGTTTGATTTTCTTATTCAATTCGGCAGGACACATGTCCTAAAAGTCGACTTATCCATCGACTATTTTAAAAGCAGCTTAAGCTATGCTGGGTGAAAGGAAATCTTTCATCAAGTCTTCCGGTAAATATTGGAAGAAATTAATGAAAGCAGATTAGAAGCAACATTTACATGGTCCTAGCCAAAGGCCATTTTCCTGGTGGAGACGGAGGCCTCTTGCCACGACACTGGACATAAAAAATAGTCTTGTTTTGTACCTCCGCTATCTCTTCTTGTCCCCCTGAATAGGTACTTCATGCTACCGCCCGTAAATAACGTCAACTCTATAACTTCATTTAAAGTGCGATTTCTTGGTTGGTGTTCTACAGAGAAACACTGCTTTGGAGGGGTGTCATGATGGACCGAATCCTTTATGTAGAGACTTTAAGAGTTGGAATTTGATTATATGGAGCTCATATTGAAGGGCCAAATCTCATATTTTCAAGTTGACCCTCATAACAGCTCTTTATCTTCGATTAGTATAGTCCTGATTAACGCCCATATAGCACTCTATCTGATCACCAACTGCACCTGACCAAAATGAAGAATATCACCGTAAACATTTCAAAGAATACAAATGGACCGAATCCTTTTTTCATCCAAAACTGGGCACTATCTTCGAGTGCTCCATGAGCCTTCAAAGAGAGCTAGACTTGCTGATCTTTGAGTGAAATGAGGCTGTTGTACGTTGATAAGCAATCGTTCCAAAAGTGACCTAATTTCAACACCCTAGCCAATATTCACGGTAATTTATGATGTGTTACTAAACTTCCTCTTTTACAGTAAGTCACTGCGTGGACATCGACTGGACATCGATCCCGACGCCTCCCCAATTCATCCACCAGCCGAACGATCCGATCATCTACTACACCCTCGAAGGAGGCACAGTGAACGCGGGCGAGAACCATGAGTACCTCCGGGAACGCGAGCTTCGATGCAAGGCCATCGGAAACCCGCCGCCATAGTGAGTTTACTCTATCGATTCTTCTCACGCCTATCGCCTATCAGATGCCATACGCATCGGCGTCTTAAATATTAATAAACCCTTTAGTGGGGTTATATCTAGGAGCGAATGTGTTTTGGGATGGTCCGAGCAGGGATAGTCACTAATAACGGTCAGAAGTGTCATTTTCGCTAATTGTGCTCTTGTTGTGACGGGCTAATAATGCAGATTTTCGGGATAATGTGCGGATAATGGTGGGAGATGTTGATTGGCTGTGTACGGAAAACAAATAATCGATAGTCGTTTGACCTGCATAAGAATGTGAAGCGTGTTAAGGTATTCAATCTGAGCAGTGTTCTTTAAATAGACTACGAAAGTTCGGAGATAAATCTATTTAGAACGTGAAAAAAGCAAATGATCAGTCGAACTAAGGATCAACTCTGATCGTTAAGAAAACCTATCCTTATAGGCACAGCTAATCATGTTAACATCCATTTAAAGCTCGAACCCTCGAACAAAATGGCCAAGATACCATCCAGTTTGATCACACAGATGGCTAGCTAGCTAGCATTTTGAAAAGCTATATGTGGTCATATGAACGCAACTTTCAAATGATGCTTGCAAGGTTAGGTATGCGCACAAGCCGATGCCGTTTTGGGGTTGGCGTTCAATAAGGTAGGCTTACCTGTGTGCCAAATCTCAGCTTGACCCGAGGCGGACGCTCCGGAAAGATCGCATGATTGCTTATCCAAGTGTTCCTTGTTCCTTGAGCGTTTTCCGGATTCATTAGCGTTTCTGTTCTAAACCAAGCAAACGGCAATAAACAAGAAAATCTGCCGATAAGAGATTGAAAAAGCAGCTTAATTTTCCGGGGCTCTAAGTCTCTTAGTGACATTCCAGGTGTAAGGCAATTAGCAGCTCGCGATTAACGCTTTCTAGCAGCTTTCTGACGGATGTACGGGTGTTGAAATGTTACACATGGCTTTTGAGCTCATAGTAAGAAAGAAAAACACCACATAAAACTTGGAATTAACTAAACATTGTGCTACAAGATGTCTAGGGCATAGTGAATGGGTGTCAGACATCAGGATTCAGTGGATCATGGATACTTTTGGATACTCTTTTCATGACATAATGGGACACGTTTCGCATATGCTATTTCATTGGGATGTGTCATTTTTTGCGACGGTTTATAAAACGATGATCCATATGAATATTTTAAAGACATGGCTGATAATTAGATTTTTGAGTACTGAATTCATGTGGCTCTGTGAACCTAAGGCAGACCAAACATTGCCGATTTGACTTTGATTTTGCCCATTATTGTGCCACTATAAACATAGCATGGGTCGAGTCCTAAAATTGGAACAAATCTCTTAAGAAATCGACTCAACGTTTCCGATATAACACTGGTATAGCAATAGGACTATAGATGGATAAGAAGCCAACATAAGGATTCAGCACAAAATGTGCGGATGAGCGTGATCCGTGTTTACAAATCTACATTAAATTTTCACATAGTGAGTCATGAGTTCACTGCTTTTCGCATCTTTATAGCTCTCGTAAATTCATTATGTGGTTCCGCGTTTTAACAAAAAGCTCGAACAGCGGCCGCGAACAGCTGCTTGATGTGATCGATCATTACGAACAAATCGCTAAACACTTCGAACGAATGTATTCACGTAGCACATGTATCCAATAAGGTTATAAGGTTCAATTTGATGTGAAATTCCCATGAAGCTCCTTCATTATGAGACTATAAATGCCCTCCAGGGTCCTCAAATGCCTCACATTTGCCGCCATCCATCACATGACTCACTTTTTACACTGATCAAACACAGATGTTCCGAAATTTTGAGTGTTCTACCAGGAAACATGTGCGTCGTTTCAGCTACAAATGGAAAAAGAACGGAAAACCCTTCAACCTGGAGATGTTCAGCGACCGAATCGCCAAGGTACCCGGCGACGACGGATCGTTCGTCTTCCGGTCGATGGTCGCCTCTGACGAGGGCGAATATCACTGCGAAGCGTCCAATGGAAACGGAACCGCCGTCTCCGAAAAAGTGAAACTCGAACAGACCTGTAACTCGATCCTTGCTCATCTTAAGTTGCAATTCCTGTTGCATTGCAGGGATTCACTACTTCCCAAAGGAGGCGCCTGAAGAGGTGAAAGTGGAACTTGGAGATGCGTACAGCAGGAACTGCACTCCGCCCGAGTCGAATCCGAAGGCGAGAGTCTATTGGATCTTCAAAGGTGACGAGGAGGGTTCGTTTGAGTCGATCAACAGTTCGCATATCAGTACGAACGAAGAGGTAAGTGATGGGGTCCAGGATTGTCCAGGCCGATAAACAGCTCCTCTAAAGAAAGATCACAATTACATGGATGTTTGAATCATGGGAAACGCGAAGATGTGTAGTGTAGTGTACGCAAACTATCAGAAGTAACAGAAGAAAACGCTGTCGTAAGAACATCCGAGCTGGTGTCAATTTTTGGACCGATGATCAGCATGATTATATCATAGGGTTTCCGGCATTAAGAAATCTCATGGGCGATACATCAGGAGCCTACCAGCAGTAAACACACGGAAGGCCTAACCGCCTTTCGGATGGAGACACCAGCCCTGCGGCTCACAAAAGAAGCAAAAAAAAAGATTAAGAAAGCAAATGCTTAGCATCCCCAGAGGCATAGTAGCAGTTAAACGGTTGCTTTCGATCTGTCTGTGTGGTTCATTGCGAGCGTGTCTGATTTGTAATCGGCTGAGGTGGGTTCGATTCCGCCATCAGTCCCTAATTTCGTCTGCTGCCGAAAAGTCTCAGAATTTTGAACTTTGGCCTTCGCGACCGGTAGCTTAAAAGAAGGAAGCTCGCCCGCGGATTTCCCGGAAACACGCTGGGGCAAATTCTAATCAACGGCTTTGCAGACAGCTGAAAAAATGTACTTTTGACATTGACCTTGAGATATTGCTGGTTTGACCGACGTTATCTTGATCTAGGAGGACGGCTTCTACATCCGGAAGCGCGTTCTAAATAGTGAAACGTCCTCCATATTTGAGTAATGATACGACCATTAGAATCGAGTGGTTTTGTGAAATACCTTTTTCTTGGAAAGTTAATGAATCACTATCAAAGCGTAGAAGAAAACATTTTTCATTGGATAATTTGTCTTTACAATGCAGGAAAATGGGCCCAAAATAGATTATGCAATTACGGCAATTTGTCCGCTTTGGATCTTATCTCGATATTGATCTTGCGGTGCCACTTCTACATAGGAAAAAAGTGAAAAATCAATTCGGCCATTTATCCGTTGTTCCTCAGGATGTTCGTTTCCAAGCATTCACCCATTTTCGTGGAATATACACTTATCTCAATCGCATGGCTCCACAACGAGGTTCATGACCGTACCCTCCCGAATCGCTATGCATTTAAGTCATCCCCTCCCATCTCCTGATATTGGTGCTAAGCCTCAGCACCGCCAATAAAAGAAAAAATCAATTTCCCGTTTTTCCCATACGTATATCTGAAGCTTCTCAAGGCATTTACCCCACCCCGCTCACCTCGTTAGAAACTGAAAGCCTTCTTAATCGCGTTCGTGTAGGCGTGTGCCAGCCGATCGCTCATTTCCTTATTGATCTTCCTAAACTAAATCGGGAATTAAACATGGCCTTTCAGCTTGAGGAGGTTCTCATGACCTTATTTTGATGTTCGGCTCTTAAAATGAATTAAGATATCCACATCGTTAATTCAGTCCACTTTAAGAATCGCAATCCGATTCAGATCCACCTTATACATCCTGATGCCAACAACCTACCTTATCTAAAGACCATGGGTATATCTCTTTTGTAAAGTAACTATGGAATGTAAAATCCTTTAAAATTTATTGATACCCTATTGGCCTTGAACCGATCCAGTTCAAGACCTTATCTTGATATTGGTCCGGCACCGCCTTCCATATAAAAAACTCAAAATCAATTCCCCCATATATCGATCCTTCCTGAACTCCTTAAGGCGAGAAGCGTCGTACCTCTCTTTCCACATCTTCCCGCATCGGTAAACAACTCGAGATGGCGCTGTTTAGGCATGTCGCCCCTTCGCGCACACCTCTAATCGCAGCTCGTTGATTTCACGTTTTCCGTCTCCCAGCGAACCTCGATTAGCGCTAATTTTGCAAGGACACACATTCCCCTCCTTAGCCTTAGGCGACGCTCTCTCTCGCGCACACGCGCGTCCAAAAGATGCGCACCACCACCATCATCGCTGGATGCAAATGCCGTTGTTGTTGTTGCGTGTGAGTGCGCGCGAGAGGCCCCGCGCATGAGGAGGTTGCACGTAGTTACAGAGTGCACAGAGGCGGGCTTGGCGCTGGAGTGCTGCTGCTGCTGCCTGGTCGGCAGGCCGGCTGGCTGGCGACGAGTCGACTCGAATCGCCGCCGCGAGAGGGGACCGCGAGAAGGGGAGAGTTCTCTTTTGATCTTTCTCTATGAAACTCCGTCGGTGACAGCTGTGCTCTCTGTGTGTGCTGCTCGCCACTGTGTTGCTACTGATACTTGCCGCCGACGCCGCCGCCGCAAGCCTCTCAGCCGGAGCCTTGACTCATTTCTTTTCTTCTGGCCAATTACGGGTGCCCATTCTTCTTCTTTTCCGAACTGCCTGCCCTCCCGTGTTTATCAACATCATCTAAGTTGTTTATCTATTTGACGCCTTCAGCAATGGCAGCAGCTGCTGCAGCGGGCCCTAGGCTAAGGGGGGCCTGGACAGTCCCACTATGGCTATTCTTGATACTGTCGGTGAGTTATGCTCCTCTTCTTTTAGGGCACCATCTTCTTTCATTTTGTAAAAGACACTGATTTCAAGCCGAACCTCTACTATACGTGCACTGCCGAGAACGTTAAGCTCAAGGACTACAAGTTCGGCAGCCAGTTCAGGCTAGACGTTACGAAGAATCGTCGAAGAGCCTGTAGGTTCCATCCGGTCCCTTACAGTAATCAACGGATCTTTTTAGTAAATGCGGCAGTTCCCCCATCGGAACAGTACGTCAACCAGAGTGCCCCTGTAGCCCTCAACGGTCACATCCACAAACTGTCCTGCTTCTTCAGTGGATAGTAAGTGTCTTGGCGAACCGCCTTAAGTGATTTCCCGACACGCCGTAATGGCCGGTTTTATGGCTGTCCGCTGGGGGACATTCCCTACATTATTTATTGATGGAACGGACGTTGTAGTGCTGACGGAGTTTGTAGAAACGTTCGCTTTGCAAATCGATTTTCGCCAAAATTAGGCCAAAAACTCGTTTTCACCACCCAGAAGCGACGGCGCTGTTGTTTATTAATTGAGCGCGCGCGCGGGCGATAACGGATTGCGGTGGTCATGGTGGTTAGACGGGGACGGTCATCGCCTTGGCAACCGACCGAAAGTGGGAGCGCTGACCCTTGCGATGAAGCGATCCGGACTTCCGGATACGGGCGGATTTGAGCTAATTGACTGATTTGTGAGGTGCGAGGAGTCGGGGGATTATGAGTGGGGGTCTGAATGGAATGCAGATTTGGTCATATTTGGTGTGTATGGAATATGGTGATCAGGGTAGCCCTAAATAGGACACATCGGATTTCATTGTCGTCCAAATACAGTGAAAGAACGATCAATTTTCTGCCATTTTTTAAATGCAAAATTGCTAAATCAGTTATCCCGATAAGCATTTTAACTTCACCATGATCATGTCAACTGAAGGCAGATCATCTATTCGCGCAGATCACTCAAATACGCACAAAAAAGTGCATCTATCACTCATGCATCTCATAGAGCCTTAATGCTGAAGACAAATGGATAGTGAACTTTGATTAAAAACAAAAACATATAGTGGAAGATAGACCAAGCAAAGGATACGGTCAGGCAAGATTTTGATGGTAGCGTAGCATCTCTTCTGAAAATGGACCGACTCCTGTGGGAAATGAGACGATCCGGAAGGATTATTTTGGATAATGCACTAAGGAACTTGTAAGCACCTAAAGACCTTCATTAAAGTTTGAACTCGCTCTCGGAAGGGGGCATATAGAGCCATAGACGATGATACTCGAATTCCCCAGAAAGACTAGTATATTTTGTTATAAGGCACTTGGCCGGGTACATCTTTTTTGAAAAATTCTCATATTCGCAGCTACTATTGAACCTGATCTCTGGCTGTGTACCACTTCTGATTGAATAGCTAACACGGTCAAAGTAGGTCTGTGCAAGGGCTTTTTTTCTGGGATGCCTCCAGTCGATCATTTTTTTTGGTCCGTCATTGATATGCCTATGCCGGTTCTTCTACGATTCTTTGTCCACCTCTTACTTGCCTGACCAGTCCGATAAACCCTTTTTCCCTTTCAGCCCTGAGCCAAAACCAAAGTGGTACCATAATGGCAAAGAGATCTCCGAAGACAACGCCGACGGCTTCATGTTCGAATCGTACGGCAAAACGCTCGTCTTCAACGTGTCCATGGCCAAGCAGGGCAAGTACGACTGCAAGTTCCCGACGCACGCCGATATCGATCGCAGCTTCCAAGTCATCGTCGAATGTAAGTGACGTCTTCAGATTCGTCGCGTTTATCGCTTTTGAAACTTTCTTAATTATCGCGGCGCCGTCGCAAAAGAAAAGGCGACGCCTTTGTCTCAGCAGATTTGGCGCGTCTCGCTGCACTTGGCCCAATTGCCCTGGGCCAATCGATCTGCGTCATGCCTATGAGACAAGAGGGAGAAGATGGCCTTCTAATGGGATTTTTTAGCTGCCCCCTATTGGCCCGAAGGACCGCCGCCCAATACGAACACCAGCGAGGGCGAGACGGTAACATTCAATTGCCAAACGAGTGGAAAGCCGATGCCCTCGGTCACGTTCTACAAGAATGGAGTTGGTAAGTGGAAGTCAAACGGGGGGACAGAATGCACAGGGACCGGATGGGTCATAGGCGATTTGCAAATCGATAGAGAAGATTTTTGAAGCTACATAAAAAACCTCTGTGGGGTCCCATTTGTTGAATCGACGGCATGATTCAAGATCAGATCAAGCCAAATTCCATCAAAGGGTTGCTGGCTCTCTGGTCGGAACATGAGATGCAATTGTTCCAAGGAGGCGAAAGGTGAATGTTCGACAGAATCCGAACTTTGTTAATCACATATTTTTGTATGGCTTGGTCACCCATGAGTAGTTCTAGGTTCTAAGTAGCTCTAAAAAAAAGTGGTCCAGAAGAGCAAAGATACCTTGGAGGCTTCTATCCGCTATTTTGTTAGTAAATTTCGAATTTGAAGTGCTTAAATTTTTTGAGAGTAGTCAGCTCGATAATCGATCAACACTACCATATCCTCTGCGAATATGGTACTACTGACATGAATAACATTAAGGGGAGATATAGAGCATGGATATGGCTCGGGTGATTGCGACGGGATCACCCTCAGGCACGCCACTCATGGATTGGCCACGAATGGTCGTGGAAAGTTATAACCGCCCATTTATGTCCATATCTATATCCCTGTTGTATATCTACCCAAAAGTGAGTTGAAAAGCAGCTCCGTAAACAAACAACATCGAAAGTTTCACGTGGGAAAGGAACGATCACCCACAGCGTTCTCGTTCTTCATCATTTTGAGGGAGGCTGCATCGTTTTTGAGCCTTTTTTGTTTATGCTTACTTATAAATTCAATGATCTTTTGATATATAGCCTGATATACCGTTTCCTTAGATGTTGTTCCGTTCTGTTTTGCACAGTGCAATGAAAGTCCATTGCCCCTAGAGTCCATTCCACTCCGATCATGTCGACAAAACATAAACTGTTTCCCTTTTAGCTATGCTCAAGCCGGAACCAGGAGAGAACTGGGTGATCGACGGCTCGAAGCTGACCATCTACGACGTCAAGAAGGGCGTGCACGGTAAAGGCGACAACGCCGTCTATCAGTGCAAGGCCGAAAACAAGCACGGCTATCTGTGGACGAACTTCTATCTCAACCTGCTCGGTAAGTGCGCCTCGTTGACGCCGCTCGCGTCTTTTACGGAAATAGAGAAGTGTCGCGTGAAGTGTTTGCCCTGTTGCATTCAACGTTTGATTATTTGTTCGGCGACGAGCCGAAGGACAGGTGAACGAGCAATTATGTGCACTCACTCGAAAGGTACTCTATCGATCGGAGTTGTCGCAACACGACACGCCACCGGGGCGTGTGCAATCATACCTTTTACGAATGTGAATCGGTGGGCGCAAAACGCGAATTAGAGCTCGGATGGCCGAGTGGCGGCAATTATTTGACGATTTGGTGATGATGGAGAGGAGGAGGGAGAGAGGGTGATTAATGAAGGCCTTGAAAAAAGTCGGGCACGGGTAATGCAACATTTATCGGCGATTTTCTTTCGGGTTTAGAGGGAAATGGCGAAGGGTTATTTGGCGATGAGTGTGGGGAAATGTAATACGATAAGAGGGGCGGAAATGAGAGGACGCTGAACGTAAAGAACCAAGAGCCAGACCTACGATGAGTCGGAATGGTCTATGGGGGTTGTAGGAGAATAAGACCCAGGGAGAACCGAGCTGGGTCTTTTCCTACCGGGCCTTTTTCTCCCAGGGTCTTTTTCTCACATAATTCGTAGGGAAACCAGTGTGGTTTGAACAACAAAACAAATGCATGTCACGAGGGAACAGTACGACGAGGATCTAGCTTCCTAAAACCTGTCATGGCTAGCTAACCCTTTGTTATCTGAAGACATGTGCCATTTTGATTAGGGTCGGCATTCGAACCAATCGAACTTGCATCGAATCAAATCGAATAGTGTCAGAAAAAGCAGCTTATCAAGCATTCCGCAATCAACAGGATTAAAGAAAACAAACACGAGAAAAAAACGCAAGAACGGCACAAATAACGTACAGGCATAAAATCAACAGGCTTAGGTTTCAGTCTAAGCCAAACCAGGGTTTGCCTACATGCCTGTAGTTGCGGTGGCTCCGGCGAACCCCGACTTGGCTTAGGCTCACGCTTAAACGTACTTAAAACCTGTTGATTTTATGCCTGTATGTGCTTACACGTATGGGTTTTACCTAAGTTTAGCAAGTACCACTATTATAACTGGTTCTCCTACAATCCCTTACCGGATCGCTTTACATAGTCGGGGCAATTGCGCCTGTTCGCGAGGAGCGGTGGGAAGAGAGCGCAAGCGATCCAAAAAAACAGGCCCTATCTTTTCTCCAACCAATGTCTCACCTCTGCCAGGATACTTAAAGCTATCACCGGTCCATGCCCTTTCATTGATTCGCACAGCTTGAAATGTCATTCTTCCTTAGAAAATGTGGTTTTTGGAAACTGCGAACGCCACTATCTGGACAGGACTTCTTATTATACTGAATCATCATTACGAAGACTAATTTCTATCCTGATTTCAGCATTCAAACCGCAACTTCTCAGCGACTCCGGCGAAGTCGAAGCCGTCGAAGGCAGGGCCTTCGAGCTCGAATGTAAATTCTTCGCCTCTCCGGTCGCCAATGTTAGCTGGGAAGCGCCACCTCTTCTCGGAACCCCGCATACGGTCATCCCCGTCGACGCCCATGGAGTTGGACGACTATCTATCGCTGGTGAGTCCGGTATCTCCAAGATCCATCATCCTCGGCATCACCTTCAGAAGTTACCATGGACAGCGAAGGTGAATACGTCTGCATCGGAGAGAACAAATACGGCAAAGCCGAAGGAACATCGAAGTTGGTGGTCCGCAAACCTACTCGTCTTCCACCAGACGACAAGAAGGAGCGCGTCATCGTCGCCGGAAAAGCGCTGGAGTTGGAATGTGAAGCGGAGCATGATCCGCATCTCGAAGTGACCTACGAGTGGCTGGTCGATCAAAGACCGATTCCCGAGAAGCTGATGGAGGACGAGCACTACAAGATCACCGAATCCAACTCGCTGATAATCACTAGGCCGGCGATGTATGATACCGCTGAGTACACCTGTATTGCCAAGACTAAGCTGGATGAGGCTAAGAGAACGCAGAAATTGAGGATAAAGGGTAAGAGCCTTGTGGGAATCTATCGAAAAATGGGCCTATTCGCTCTGTTTTAGATGTGCCGAACCCTGTACATTCCGCATACGTCAAGCACTGCGATCCGCACAACCTGGTCGCTTCCATCTTCATCGAACATATGGAGGACGCCAACGTGATCGAACCGATCAAGGAGGTCTGGATCCAGTACATCTCCGATCCCGACGTCGACGAGCACGCCTGGAAGACTCTGCCTATCGAGTTCTTGGCGCAGAATCACGAAATCGTCGAGGGAGACAGCCGAATGGTCCGCGGAGAAATCGTCGTTTCTATTAAGCCATTCTCGAGGGTAGGCTTAGGCACGTCTGATCACTTCTAAAGTGACCTATAGGACCAATACCGAGTCTTCGCCCGCAACGACGTCGGCGATAGTTCGCCACTTCGCGTCAAAGGAAACTGCGACGCACCGGCCAAGGAACCCTTCATGAACCCCACAGATGTCCGCGTCGAAGGCTCCCAGCCCGATAACCTCATCGTCTACTGGAAACCACTCGAAAGAAGAGACTGGAACGGACCTAACCTTGTCTATGACGTCATGTACCAGCACGGAGATGCCTCCCGCGGAGGCACATGGACCAACATCAGTGGACTAAGACCCGACTCCGATCATGTAACCATCGATCTTTCGGATGATAAGCCCTACGAAGTGTACAATGTCCAGGTGGGTACCCATTCCCATGTAATCAAAGCTACTTACGGTTTGTACAGGTTGTTGCCCGCAACGACGAAGGCATGTCGAAGGTGAGACCGAAGATCGTGTCGGGACGCACGGGCGAAGGCGATCCGGGAGTCACACCCGAAGGCTTCAGAGTGACCAATGTGGGAAGGACGACGGCGGAGTTCCAGTGGAAACCGGTGGATCCGTCGGTGGTTAGCGGAAATTTCGTCGGATATAAGGTAAGCCTGAAAATATCAAGGTAGAAATACACCAAAAAGGTCTAAAACTCTAATCCCTACCCAAAAAAACTGGAAGAAAATGAAGTATTTGAGTTAAATCTTGAACTGGAATCCAAAGTCAAACAGGTTAACCCCTTTCGGTTGAAATGGGGCTAAGCGCAAACACCCTATAAAGCATCATTATTTATGAGGTGGAACGGCCAGTCGTATGCTAACCTGTTGAAGGGGTAATTACGGTGTTGTGGTCACGCATGGGTGAATTGTTCAATTACGGAAACAACACAGACGTAATTGGTTATGGCGCATGAGTGCGGATAGACAGCAGCTCCACATGTTTGTATAAAAAAGGCTACGGTGACAATGTGATAGTAGCCAGAGATAGATCGGATAGGCAAGCCTCAAACCGATCCGTTAGCCGCTCAAAGGCTCACGGATCGGCTGAGCCACTGGCCAGCTGGTACAACCGGTTGAGACAGGCGACACATCGGCAGACTGAGCCGATGGTCATCTCTGATATCATATGGGCACGAATTGATCGGATTGACAAGTCGTTCAGCCAATCTGGCATCCTATCGGTCAGCCTAGGGCTTTCCGTCTACAGCTCATGGATGAGCTTAGCCGCTGGCTCAACCGGTGGAGACGTCTCTGATAGGAAAGAAGACATTAAGAATATGATGTTCTGAAGGCTCAAAACGACCATGACTTCTTCCAGATCACACACTGGCACGAAGACGTAGGAGATGACTACGACGAGGAAGACGAAGAGACCTTCCGAAGACGGCGAAGAAGCGTCAACCGTGCGGAACGCGATCTGTCCGCCGTTGCCGACCACCCGCCGAGCAATCGGAAGAGCATCGTCTTCAGCAAGGACGTCAACTCGGGCATCGTGTCCGGACTGAAGCCGAACACCATCAACTACGCGCAGATTTCCGTCGTCAACGGCCAAAACGAGGGTCCCCCCTCAGAGCCCATCTCGTTCCGCATGGACGAAGGAGGTACGGTAGCGACGCCGACAGGCGCAGATCTAATCTATCCTATATTCAGTGCCAACACCAGTGCAAAAGCTGGGCGCCTATCCGATGAACAACCGTTCACCGGCGGAGAAGGGTGTCATTGTGGTACGGTGGGGTAAGCCACGCAACATCAACGGAAAACTGACACATTATACCGTGCAGAGATGCTCTGTGGTATGTGACGAATAGACATGAAACGGGCTTAACTGCTAGTTTAGGATGATAACAGCTGTCTGCCGCCAGTGGAAGTCTCGGCCAAGCAGAACCAATATCGGCTTGACGGCTTGGACAACGACCGAGACTACCGTATCAAGGTGATAGCGCACACGGCGGCCGGAGAAGGAACACCCAATTCGGTGGATGCCCACACCCTCCCGACCAGCATCCTGACGGATTGTAAGTTTAGATTAGAATTTTGGGATCTCTTGGGGTTTAAAAACAAGAATCTGAGAACATAATCCAACAAGCCAACAGGCGGATTAGAAAGCGTTTAATAAGCAACAAAGCTTCGCGCGCCTTTCATTCCATCGGTCTCAGCTGTGGCGCGTATAATCGGATATTAACTGGCTAGGCGGTCCCAGGCCTTGCCGGGACCAGGTCACCGCCCATTTCGGCGCGGCTGTCACCATCGGCCACCACAATTGATAGCGTTAGTGTGCTGGTGTTGGTGGTGCGCACGCTTGTCAGCTTCAAAAAACAATGACGACCTACTGCTCCATCTTCCTGTTCCTACCGATGCTCGTTGCAGTGGAGCCCGAAGTTCCGGTGCTCTTGGAGGGCGGCATCGGCGAAGACCACATCAACGTCACATTCGTGCCCGGCGAGTTCAACCGCGATGCGAATCGGCCCGTCGGAAACACGCACTATGTCAAGTATCGTCCAGAAGGCGAAGAGGAGTGGCAAGTGGCGAAGCCCGAGCAGGACAACCTCGATGTTAGCGTGGCGAATCTGGAGCCAGGCACCAAGTACGAAATGGCCGTTGTCTCGGTGCAGAGAGACGGAGAAATGACCAGAGAGACGCCCTCGCGAATTCATCACATCTCCACAACGGGATACGGTAGGTCCTAGCGGAAGCGACGGCTTGTTTTCGAAGCAGACGCCTCTTTTAGGCACTCGTTCCGCGCGGATCTGGTGGATTCTCTTAATAATCGCGTTGATCATCCTCCTCCTTTGCATTCTGTGCTGTGTGTGTGCGCTGGCGCGCCAACGAGGCGCCAAGTACCCGGTGTCGGAGAAGGAACGCCAACAAGGACGTGAACGCATCCTGCCCACCGGACGCAGCTTCGGCGAATATGCTAAATCGTATGTTTGAGGGTATTAAAATGGCGCCGGGAAATTGGCAGTGCCCTCTGGGGGGCGCACCGTCCAAATGAGTTTCGGACCCCCGCGGTGTTGACGTTGCAACGGACACAAAACAAAGTTTCTCCAGACGGCGTGGGCTTATGGTAGACGGAAATTGAATGTTCCAGACGTCTTTGTACTCTGGATTTAGTAGTTCCTTCAAAAGAAGGCTAGAGGAGAGGCTCTTCCGCATTCATTTTAGACGCCAGACCGGTCGGTATGAGACGGTCAGGGAGAAATGAGTGAGGCCAATCTCAAACTTCTAAAAGAGGTCCTTTGAGACTGCCTGTATGGCACATTTCGTTATGATTACAGTGATGAGTATCAGTGATCGTTGGGTCTAGCCATAAGAAATGAACAAGTCCTACTAGATATCTAAAGAGATCCAATGCTCACAATGAAGTTTTCCCTAACTTTTTGGGGCACAATATGAGACTCTTCCGGTATGGAAGTTGAGTGTATGCTTCGATGTTCGGCAAGGTTTGGTGGTCACAAATAAGGACTTTCCTGACTGTCCTGGCTGGTTCTAGCAGGCTAGAATTCTAGCCAGTAGTGGTAACCAACGATATGAGATTCTTCCAGCATGAGAATGGAAGTTAAATCGGGGTTTTGGTCTTGGTGGTCAAATGAGGACTTTCCTGGATGCCCTGGCTGGCTGTCCTGGCTAGCTGTTCTAGTTGGATACAATTCTGACCAATTGTGGTTGGAAGGATTATCCAGATAAAAAGAAGCACAGGAAGATCTTCATTTCAGCCAAGACCCCTTTGGGCATGCTTCAGCACCCCCTCCTATCCAATTTAAGAGCCTCTCCTGAGGGTCACTTCATGGATTTGCTAACCATTTGTTTATACCATCGCCCCTAATTGTTTACATTTTCAGCGAAGACGACGAGAAGAGGTCGCTGACGGGCCAGAGCAAAGCGGAGTCGGAGACGGACTCGATGGCCGAGTACGGGGACACCGACCCTGGCAGATTCACTGAAGATGGCTCGTTCATAGGTGAGCTATAGATAACGATCAACCTCACAAATCGCTGCTTCTTTTCAGGTCAATACGTTCCGAATAAAACGCTTGTCAGCGCGAACGACAAACCCGAGAAGGGCAGCTCATCGACATTCGTGTGATTCTCGTCTTTCAAACGTTGTTTTCGCTTCCCCCTCCTCCTCCTCCTCCTTGTTATCCCCAGAGTCTATTCTATGCACACCTAACCCGGCCGAGCCTCGCGTTGGTGGCGAGTGTCTCGTAACCCACATTGCATTAATCACCCCTTTTTGTATATACCATGAGAACAATAGGCATCGTGGAGAATCTAACGTTGTTGTTGTTGTTTACGCTTAGCGCCTTAGCGTATCGTAGAAGATGAGAACGACTCCTACTACCCTACTACTGCCTTACATAACACTTTCGTCGACTTTTCCGCCCCTCGCTGCTTTTAGTAAATATGACTGCCGACGCCCCAGCCACGTGGGCTGTCGTCCTCTTTTCACTTTTCTGATCTCACCCTTCTTTTTTGAACCAGTTCGTTGCGATGTGTTTCTGTGTCTATCGTTGTTGTTCAAACCGGTAACTGACTCTGACCATTGCCACTGTAGCCTCCGCTTCGCTGCGAAGCCCGCGCCGAGGCCGAATGTGATGTCTTGTACAATAATTTTATCGCTTCTTTCACTCGTCTAAACAAACGTCTCTTCGTCTCTCTCTCTCCCTCCCCTCACTCTGCTCCATCCGTCCGCATTGTTTTGTGCACATGTTCAATTGACATTATAATAAATTATTATATATATGTCCTTCGTTGCTGCGCTGAAAAGTGATCATTATTTTGCACAATCTGACGGCTCAAAAATGAAGATATACAGGGTGGCCCAGATAAAGTGCAACATTTTTGATTCGTTCATTTAAGTAGATTTTCGAGGGATTGAGCAAGTTTCAACGTCATATTTGTGTTTAGCGTCCTATTCTAGCCCTGAATACCTGTTAATAGCTGATATTTTGAAAGAATTTTCTAAAAAAATCCTAACGCTTGAAGACAAACTTTCGATCGTTCCGATGCACAAGCGCGAAATCTCGAATCCGGGCATCATAAAAACCCTCGGATTCGAGCGATATGAGGTCCAGCGAGTTGTTATTCGCTATTGGAAGATAAAGCAGGGTAAGTCGAAGGCCGGGAAAGATAAAAAGAGAACAGGGCGTAGCCATCCTAAAGAAGTTGAAGCGGAATTCAGACCCAAGTTCAATAAAGTTGGCTAAAGAGTACGGAATCTTAAGAAGAAGTGTCCGACGAATATTGAAGGAAGATCTGAAGACGTTTCCTTACAAGAAAATGAGGGAACATGTCCGAACACCACAAGAAAAAAGACAAGGTCCCAAAAAATATCGCTTGATGAGGACCAGCGCCGCAGGTCCAGAACTGCACCAAACCCTGTTCACGAATGAGAGTTGATTCACCGCTGAGCAGGTGCACAATCACCAGAATCATCGGAAATGGCCTCCTAAAGGCTCTCCGCGTACCGCAAGCGCCGGAAAGACCCAGCATTCGAAAAGTCTGAAGGTCTGGGCTGGAATTTATGTCATGGGTAGGACAAAACTGGTGTGTTTTCAGAAAAATGGCCGATTAACGGCCGAGTTTTGTCAGGAAAAGATTATGGAAGGCGTACTGAAACCGCAGGTGGCGGAGAAGTACAGAGAAATTATCTGGACCTTTCAGCACATCTACAAAAAGCACTAAAACAACTCCGGACTGGATTCTGACCAATTTGCCTATGGTGAGGGGCAAATCTTTTTGGTCATCACTTCTACCGGATCTGAATCTCCTCCATTTAGCTGTTTGATGTTTCTTGTGGATAAAATGTCAGCTTTTTACTACGAGATATACTCGCCGTCAAAAAAAAACAAAGTCCGCACGTTCGGTCAGCGTGCGTGTGGTCTCCCCGATTTACAAGGGAAAACCAGAGTTGAGCATCATAGAAGCTCGATTTCTCTGCGCCTGTGGCGTTTCGTCGAAATCCGTCAAATACAAATTGTTCGTTAGTGGCCAGAGCGCCGCTCGTGCCAAATTTCGCTGCTAACCGTGTACTCTTTTCGTGCGAAAAAGTGTCTTTTCTCCGTGGCTAAGTCTATTTTTCACGTTACAGGGAAATTTCAGGACAGGTTTCTGGGCAGAATGGTAACATTCCCCCGGTATGTGATCGCAATCTATTGCAGACCTTCGCTTCTGCCGAAATCTGATAGTTCGGGATCATGCAAGATGAGCTCTACTTGTGCATTGTCGTAGAGAGCGGACTATTCTTCGATTCTCATAGCATGCTCGTACCTGTCAGATTCCGTAACCGTCACGATCGGTGATAGATTGTGATCGCATACAGAACGAATTGCTGCCATTTTGCCGATAAAACAGTTCCGAAATATCTATGCAGCATCTAAATGAGACCTAGTCACGGAGAAAAGACACTTTTTCGCACGAAAAGAGTGCACGGTTCGCAGCGAAATTTGGCACGAGCGGCGCTCTGGCCAATAACGAACAATTTGTATTTGACGGATTTCGACGAAACGCCACAGGCGCAGAGAAATCGAGCTTCTATGATGCTCAACTCTGGTTTTCCCTTGTAAATCGGGGAGACCACACGCACGCTGACCGAACGTGCGGACTTTGTTTTTTTTGACGGCGAGTATATATTGAATTCACTTAGGACAACTCTGGAGGCCATATGGAGACCGAAAACAAAATTCAGACCCGCGGCGTTCGGGGGTTCGAGTCGGATGCATGTTTAGGCATTCTTCGTAACGAAATCAGAATCTCCCAGCAAACTGTTTTCACTTTTCTTATTTGCTAGTGACGTAGATTCGTTTTGCACAGACCGCAGTGAGCTACGTAGATTTCTTTTCGTTGCAACTTATCTGGGCCACCCTGTAGATCGTTAGAAATTTTTTTGGAAAAAGTGTGGAAACGACCAAAGAAACACTCCAACAGGCTCGCTTCGCTCGCCCGAGAACTTGCCCCTGCCCACACAAGCGAATCGTGCCGAGACCCACCAACCGCTCCTCCAATTTCGGATTTCGTCCCTCGCAGTCCCTCGTGCTAGACCCTGCAACGATTGACCTTTCGGTTTAGCGTCAACCGTGTGTCTCTTTTCGTAGACGTCTAGACTCACCTCTGCAAAAGCCATAAAAGGGGGCGAGATGGGTCGATGGCGTTCTCTTCCTGCCATTCAAGTGGAGCGGTGAACGCGGAAGCAACGGTCCGAAGAATCGAAGAGGCGCATCGGAGCTCGACATCGACACTGAGCCGCAGTCTTCATGATGGCTTCAAAAACAAAGAGGTCGCGGGAAACGAAGCTTTCGGCGGAAGGCGTCAGCAAGAGACTCTCAGCGGAAGGCGTCAAGAAACGTGGAACAGCGAGGGACGATGCAAATTGGAAGGTAGGTCAAAGTGGCTGATATTTGTTACCTGGACATTTCAGAACCTATCTAGGGAACGCGTCACGGTAGCGAGGAAACCGGTCCCAGTTGTTGACCCAGAGTACTTCCACGGGTTCCTGCCTCCCGAAGACCTAGCAGCGGTGCTTACGGAGAAAGGCGACTTCCTCGTTCGCATGTCAGATGCGGCTGCCGAATCCGGTGGACCACAGTACGTGATCTCAATCCGCGTCAGTAAAGACGAGAAGTCACTCAGTATGGAGGAAGAACCCGTGAGTTGGCTTTGCTACCGACTGATGGTTATTACCGTCCTTTCAGACCAAGTCAATCGTTGTTCAGCAAGTTGGCAAGGAATGGTGCATCGAAACTAACGGCAAGACCTACAAGACGATCACTGATCTCATCGACCATCACATCAGCACGAAAACGCCTCTCGTCAGTGAGGCTAGCAAGTCATCCATGATTCTTGTACGGCCGATCAGCAAGCAACCATGGGAACTGAAGGCAGCGGACGTGGAAACGAAGGAGGAACTAGGACATGGCGCGTTCGGTGTAGTCGCGAAAGGAGTGTTCCGCCGAGGCAAGAAGAAGATCATGGTGGCTGTCAAGATGACGCAGAGCAGTCAAATGCGCGACAAAGAGAAGATGCGCGCAAACATGAAGGAAGCACGAGTGATGCGGAAGTTTGACCACCCGAACGTCGTACGCCTTTTTGGTGTTGTCGTTGAGAAAGAACCCTTCATGATAGTTATGGAACTTGTGAGTTTTGTATCATGCTCCTAATGCAAAGTAGTCGTATTGTAGGTGGACGGAGGTGGACTCGATAGTTATTTGAGAGAACACTATATGGAAGTTACCGACGGCGACAGGATCCATACGATGTGTGCTGCGGCAGCGTACGGACTGGAGTATTTGCACGGGGTCGGAATTATCCATCGTGACATTGCCGCTCGTAACTGTCTCTATGACACGCGTAAAATTCTGAAGATATCAGATTTCGGAATGACCTATGTCGGCTCCGAATACAAGATGGCAACGTCGAGGAAATTGCCAGTTAGATGGATGGCACCGGAGTCCATGGAACTGGGTATCTTCGTGCAGAAAAGTGATGTCTTCGCCTACGGCGTGCTCATCTGGGAGATATACTCAAACGGCGATACTCCCTTCCCCGGCTATAACAACCAGCAAATACTTGACATGGTGCTCACTTTCATTTCTACTTCGTATCTATTCGTTCATTTCAGATTTTGTCCGGACAACGCCTAGAAATGGCGCCTACCACGCCGGAAAATATTGCAGAAGCTGTAATGAGGAAAGCGTGGTGTAAGTGCCATGAACGCCGCTGGTCAATGGCTGAATTTCGCGCGTTCTTCGAGCGAGAGTACAATACAGTGCCTCTCGAGAGGAAGAAGGAAAGGGCGAACAAGCCTGACGTAAGGAAGAAGCTGTCCGAACTCAAAAAGAAGCTATCCAAGTCGAGCGGCGGGCCTACAGAAAGCAAGACTAGCGAAGATTCGGCAGAAACGCATACTGCACAAACAGAAGAGAAAGAACACCGTGACAGGGGAAAGACAAAGAAAAAGCACAAGAGGAAGTAGTGACTTTGTGGTGGTGCAGTATGTAGACGAGTTATGTAAACTACGTTTCTCTTTCCTGCTTTGTGCTAGGGCGGTATAGTTGAATTCAAAAATTTATGCCCTTTTCCTCGTGACGTCTCGCAAGGCATAAGCCTTTAATACGAGAAATAAACTCGTGAACCTTCCATTTCCTTTCAATCCTGGTTCATCGCAGACGCACAAAAAAAGATGAGTTAAGGCCCATTTTATAGTCCGCGTGGCAGTGCCGCGCAGCATTATGAAATTGGTCGCCGTTCTGCCCAGCGCCCCAGCCGTCATTAGATCTGCCGTTTACATGGCACACCGAACTCCATGAAGGAGCCACTCTAGAGGCGCCTTGCGATGCCGAAGATGACTTCAGGAAGTGACGGAGGGTCATCAGAATGCGTCATGTTTTCGTGCCTTCGGCAACACCCACGCCCACTGGTCCCACCCCGATTGTCCTGTCACGTCGGATCGTCCTCTGATCGGCTATTTATTTGTTTTTAAGTATTCAAATATTTCACGCGCAGTGTTTATTCGTGATATGCTCGTTCCCTCGGCGTCATACACCTTTTCCAGGTAATTCCTGCATGCCCGACGGCTGCAAACTGTATATGAGCGCGTCGTCAAGCGGGCCATTTCCACCCCAAGAGTGAGTTTCCTTGTAGACGTTTCCTCCGTCTAGGCGGTCCATTTTCAGACAAATAGACGCGTTTGTGCGGTTTCTTGAGGAGTACCATTTCACGGAGACGTTGCGGGTTTTCCGGGTTTGCTCGAAAATCGTTGATGTTTTGCTGAAGATGTGGTTTCAGGGTGAAATGCCGAAGACGCGAAAAGTCAGAGAGCCGATGGGGACAGGAGGCGGTGCAACGGTCGAGCCCATCTCGCACAAAGTGGACCAGACGACGTCAAAACCTTCAGTCAGTGGTCGCAAGCGAGAAGCAGCGGCGATTGATGCTGAGATGTCCGCGTTAGAAGATGAGCACTGCGCGATGATTGCCGGTTTGTTGTCGGATGAAGAAGAACAAGTCGAAACGGAAGATGAAAACTCCACGAGTGAGCGGAAGAAGCGAAAGCGAAAGATGAAGAGCGAGGAAACAAACGGTGAAGAGCAGAAACCCTCTCCTGCTAGTGACCGGGCCGCCAGTGTGAAGTCAGAGTCTCTCGAAAGAGCGCGAAGTGAATCGATTGGGGACTCGTTGTCCGAAGAAGACGATGATCAAGAAAGAGATGAAGAAGAAAATGAGGAAAAAGAAGATGATGAACAAGAAAAGGAGGAAAAAGAAGATGATGAACAAGAACGAGATAAAGAAGAAAAGGAACAAGATAAGCAAGAAGAAGAGGCAGAGGAAGAAAAAAGAGAAAAGCAGGAGAAGGATTCCGACGATGATGTTGTGATAAAACCTCAGGAGAGGACGCGCAAGAACACGATCGTGTTGGACTCCGATTCCGACTCAGAGCTCAACGTGAAGCCGAGCACAAGCACGAAGCGCAGTGCCATAGAGATCGTCAGCTCCGATTCCGAACCTGCCGCGAAAGAAGGAGCAGACGCCAAGCAGAAAGTTACACGTTCGAGAGGACCAGAGAGATCTAAAGCAAAGAAGCCACGCGTACAGTTTTCGTCCGATTCGGAGTCCGGCGACTCGTCTAGTGAATCTCTGGTGAAGAAGAAGCCATTCGGATTCAGTGAAGATGAAGAAGACGATGATGTCATCTTCGAGAGCGAAGTGAGGCCGAAAAACGCTCGCACCAGGAAGTTCATAACGAATGACAAGCTGGACAAGAAAACCGTTGACGCAGAGAAAGCGGAGAAGGAGCGCCGGAAGCGACTGGAACAGAAACAGAAGGAGTTCAACGGTATCGAGTTCAGCGATGAACAGGACATCCTAGCAGCGCTGAGCGGGTCGCAAGGTCCCACGCGGTTAAAGTCAGTCGTCATCGATCCGGACAAGAACGGCGAACCCCCGTGTCCAGTCAAGGTTCATTCGTCGCTGGTGAAAATTCTGAAGCCTCATCAGGCGAAGGGCGTTCAGTTTCTGTATGACAGCGCTTTTGAGTCTTTGGATCGGCTGAGTGACCCTGGTGGTGGAGGTGAGTATTCATCGTCCCGTCATCAGAAATATAACACCTCTCGTTTCAGGGATTCTTGCTCACTGCATGGGCCTGGGCAAAACACTTCAAGTTATCACTTTCCTTCATACAATCCTGATGCACCCGAAGATTGGCGGAATTGTGAAGCGCGTGCTCGTCGTGGTGCCCAAAAACGTCGTGCGAAATTGGAAAAATGAATTCGAAAAGTGGCTCGATGATAACGATGAACAGCTAGCGACGCTCAATGTCATGGAACTGGACTCGTTCAAAACGAACAGAGACCGAACGGTGGCTTTGCAGAACTGGTACGACTCGGAGTCGCCATCTGTGATGATCATCGGCTACGAGATGTATCGGCTTCTGACTCACCAGGATAGTGATAGCGGGAAGAACGGAAAAAGCAAAAAGAAGCGCTCGCACCAGGAGGAAAGACTTTTGAAGAAGTGCCGCGAGTATCTGCAAGATCCTGGGCCGGATCTCATTGTGTGCGACGAGGCCCACAAGCTGAAGAACGATGTTTCAAAGTTAACACGGGTCATGGAGAAGATTAGGACGATGCGCCGATTATGCCTAACGGGTACACCGCTACAAAATAATCTCATGGAATGTATGTCCCTTATATTCTCCTTCGCTTGATTACGATCCTCACTTCAGATTACGTGATGGTAAACTTTGTGAAACCTGGTCTTCTCGGCACGAAACAGGAGTTCAGTAATCGGTTTAAGAACATCATCGAGAGAGGCAGTAAGAAGGACGCCACTCCTGGAGACATCAAGTACATGAAGAAGCGCTGCCATGTCCTTTTCCAGAAGTTGAAGGGCTGTATTGATGTAATATTGTCTTTTTGAAGGCCTCGTCTCATTCATCTTCTTTAGCGCAAAGACTCCCGAGTACTGGTCGAGGCTATCCCACCAAAGCAAGAGTACGTCGTCAACGTTCGCATGACGCCTCGCCAGTGCAAGTTGTACCGCGCCTTCCTTGGTCATATCGACTCGTCGGGAATCCAGCTGAGCAAGCGCGTTTTACCCGACTACCATATCTTATCACGTGTGTGGACACACCCCTATCAGCTGATAGTCCACGAGATCGAAGAAGAGCGAAAGCGTTTTTTGAAAGGCGATGACGACTTCATTGACGATGGATCGGGCGAAGAAGTTGAATCGGGTGAATCGTCTGGCGATGACGACTGCCAGATTATGTAAGTTCTCATCAACGTTGAATTTCCAAATGGGCATTACGAATTCAGTGATGATAACGACGATGACGAGGCCACCACATCGACCGCCGCTGGAAACAGCACCGTCGGAAGAAGATCAGGGCGTCTCGCTGGACGAGAGCCAACTCCTGTCGCTGATACTCCTCCAGAAATGAAAGGATGGTTCGCGCAAGAGGATCTTGTGAGCGACGAAGACAAGCATGATTATTCGCTGAGTAGTAAGATCACACTGCTCATCGCGATTATGAAGAAATGCGAAGAGATTGGTGATAAACTGTAATTATTCATTTCTGAGGACCATTCTTACGTTGGTCTTTAGGCTTGTCTTCTCTCAGTCGCTGGAATCGTTAGAACTCATCAAGCGAATGCTGGAGCACTACGCTGAGAACAATTCGTGGTTTGTTGACGGGCATGAAGCCATCAAGGCAGACGGCGAAGTGTGGAGCTGGATAGAAGGCCGCGACTATTTGGTCATCGACGGAAGCGTGAACTCAATAAAACGCGAAGCCGTCCAGAATCAATTCAACAACCACAATGATTTGCGCGCCCGCCTTATGCTTATTTCTACGCGAGCAGGATCTCTCGGAACCAACATGGTCGCTGCGAATCGGGTCATTATTTTCGACGCCTGTTGGAATCCTTCACATGATACTCAATCTCTTTTCCGTGTGTACAGATTCGGACAAACAAAACCGGTGTATATTTATCGTTTCATTGCTCAGGTGAGCCGAACTCCTCCGTTTCTAATAAGTCGTCAACTTTGCTTTAGGGCACGATGGAAGAACGCATTTATAAACGTCAAGTTACGAAGGAGTCCACTTCGAAGCGGGTAGTCGACGAAACCGCGCTGCAGAACCACTTCATGGGTCACGAGCTTCAAGAGCTGTACATGTTTGATCCAGATGAGCTGCCTGAGGAGAGCGAGGAGATCTCATTATCGCAAAGACCTAACATGGCACCTCCGAAGGACCGCCTGCTGGCCGACGTGATCCTTGCTAACCAAAACTCTATTGTGAACTACATTCAACACGATTCACTCTTCGATCATTTGGAAGAGGAGGAGTTGTCACCAGAGGTAAGAAACATATCTCATGGGGCGCACGACTCCTTACTTTACTTTCAGGAAATGCGTGAGGCCTGGGACGACTATGAACACGAGAAAGACCGCCCAATGAACATCCTGAACACATCTGCGGGTGTCAGCGGCTACGCTCAACTCATTCAGCAGCAACAACAACTTCATATGCAGCAACTAAGAGCGCGAAACAACGTTTTGCTGGCGCAACAGAATCTACGAGGTGCTGTGACCACCATGAACAACGCCGTTAGCGCTTTAGCTCAAGATCAAATGTTTGCCGCGTCCTTACGCGTGAGGGGATGCGACCTGAACGGCGCTATGCAGATGGTCTACTTGAAGAACAGCCTCAATGAGATGATTCCCATGATTCCTGACCAAGTCAGAGGCGGCGTCGACGACTTCAACCAGTACTTCATGCAAACCGCAGCGGTACGCTCAGTGACTTTAATTTTATGGCTAATCTGACGGATTTCAGAGTGTAGCCGCAGCGAATGGAACATTCATACAACTAATGACCAAAGCGAAGAGCATCTTCAATACTGTGGTGAAGCTGTGTCACAACATCGATGCGTGCAAAACCGTGCTGAGGAGGTTGTTCGACCAGACGCCGCAGTTCTTCGACGCTGAGAGTGTGCGACTTCTACGCCACTGATGTGGACTCCAAAAAGCTTTAGCAAATTGTACAGGTCCTGGCGTGTTTTTTGTTGGACACTAATCTCGTTGGACTTCTTGTCTCAGAAGTCCTTCATTATTGATTCGCGTTCTAATAATTGGATCAACTGTTTAATTGTTATTATTGTCGTGCCAGAGAGTTATATGTGGTAAACCAAAGAGTCAGTGTATCGGTAGGTTATGATGATCCGGGTGGAACATGAATCTCAAACCGACACATGACTGTTGTATGCAAAGTAAATACGGATCTCTCCAGCGTATCTGCAACACTCATTTGAGATGTATTTACGGTTCGGATCGGTTGAGTTCGTTAACACGAACATCTCCCCCTCCCAGCACGTAGCAAAAGAACGTAGACATACCGGAAATGTTTGTCTTGGTCACTGTGCAAAAGAAGCGACCAGTCCAAGCGTCTACAAAAAATCAAATGATGTCTACAATCACTCTCCAGCCTGAGGCAAACGTGATCTGTCTAGACGCTGAGATGGTGCAGACAGACATAGGTCCTTCTGAGACAAATCGCATCTCCACAATTTTTCTTGCAAATTTTATTACATGAGCAGTTTCATTCAATGGTTGTGGCCCTAAAGAGGGCCGTTGGGATGTAACGAGAAAGTGATCTCATCGAAAAAGACTTATTCAGTGTGCTCGCCGGTCTTCTTGGGCAGAAGCGAAGCCTGGATGTTGGGCAGGACACCACCCTGGGCGATGGTCACTCCGGAGAGGAGCTTGTTCAGCTCTTCGTCGTTGCGGACGGCGAGCTGCAGATGCCGAGGGTTGATGCGAGTCTTCTTGTTGTCGCGGGCGGCGTTTCCGGCCAACTCGAGCACTTCGGCGGCGAGGTACTCGAGCACGGCGGCCAGGTAGACGGGCGCTCCGGCTCCGACGCGCTCGGCGTAGTTGCCTTTGCGCAGCATACGATGGAGACGACCGACGGGGAACTGAAGACCGGCACGGGAGGAGCGCGTCTTCGACTTGCCAGAGGTCTTGGCCTTTCCGCCTTTACCACGTCCGGACATTGCGATTGCGAGAGAAGAGGTTGAGTGAGCACAGTACGACGACTGAATGACGTGTTTGGCGGCGAGGGCGCGCTTTTATGCGGGCGTCGGGGCGCTCCGCCCCCCGATCTTGGCGCCCAAAAGCGCGCCCCGATAGGCGCATAAAAGAGCGCGGCGACGCGACGACCAGCACACAACACTCTCCGTTGTTCCAACCATCGTTCCATCTCGAGTCGACATGCCGCCCAAGCCGTCCGCCAAGGGAGCCAAGAAGGCCGCCAAGAGCCAGAAGGCCAGCCGCACCGGCGACAAGAAGAAGAGGAAGTCCCGCAAGGAGTCCTACTCTGTCTACGTCTACCGCGTGCTCAAGCAGGTCCATCCGGACACCGGAATCTCGTCCAAGGCGATGTCCATCATGAACTCGTTCGTCAACGACGTTTTCGAGCGCATCGCCGGCGAGGCTTCCAAGCTGGCGCACTACAACAAGCGCTCCACGATCTCGTCCCGCGAAATCCAGACCGCCGTCCGTCTCATCCTCCCCGGTGAGCTGGCCAAGCACGCCGTCTCCGAGGGAACGAAGGCCGTCACCAAGTACACCAGCGCCAAGTAAATTGGACTCGGTGTCTTCGGAACGTCGCCTGTTCTTCTCCCAACCCAACGGCCCTCTTTAGGGCCACAACCGTTGAGTAAAACTTAATAAACAAGGTGCTTGTAAAAACACGAATTATTTGGTTCAATTTGACTGATGTATAAACAACTGATGTAAAATAAACGTATTAAATCGAATGTCTTTGCCTTGTTTTCCATCGCCCAGGGAAGTGGCATTTATCGATTTTTGCGTTGTGAAAAAGCGCGCGAAGTATTGACCTCCTCTGCAAATGGCGCGTCGTGCTGAGAGCCTGCTCGTTGAAATTTGGCGCCAAACACTTGCGAACGTTGTGTTTGTATAGGCTAGATTTCGAAGACAAGGGGGACGAAACTCAAAAGTGTTTAGGATCCGATTCTTGCGAATAACAGCGTTGCAATCATTATCTAAATCTGCTTCTTTATGAAAATCACAAAGCGAACCATAATTGGTCGGGACTGCTCGTTGTCCATTAGCAGTGTAATTGACATGCAGCACATGTGTTGTGTGTTTTATGCAGATTCATTCACATCCCAACTCAGATATCCTGTCGTTTTTCATTCTTCCAATGTGAGAAAAGGCGCCAAATCGTGACCTCTGCAATTGGAGAACGTGCCTGTCGTGATGTGGAGAACTCGGGGGGAGTACGCGACCAGTTTTGGCGCCAAAACATTGATCGTCGTAGGGAAAAGATTTGGCGGCAATACGGAACAGAATTCCTAGCGATCGTGGGGATGTGCTCGTTCTGAATAAAGCTGGGTTGAGAGCCGAATGGATCGGATAGGATCAAATCATCCGTTAAGCAGTGGATCGGCTAAGCCGCATCAAAGAGCTCATCAAAACTCGGTTTCCATCCATTGGATTTTGTGCGTTCGCCTGTTCTAATAGGGTTTTGAAAAGAACGCCCGTACTGGAAGCCGTTCAGAGAGGCGTATTTGGCAGCTTTCTCCACCACACCGATTCAGGTGTCCTTGCGAAGACGAGGTGAACGTCTGAATCAGATTCAATTTCATGCATGTATCATGAAATGATCTGAAGACGGACAACCTTCGGAATAAATGCATGCGATTATTGCGGACCAAAACCATCAGGTGCCCTGTTACGTAAGAAAATCAACAACAAGAAATTCTTGTGGCCTCGTGGCGCAATGGATAACGCGTCGGTCTACGGAACCGAAGATTGCAGGTTCGAATCCTGCCGAGGTCGAAAAATTCTTTTTTATGTGTGTCATTTTTTTTGGATGTTTCTTAGGTATTCCTTGACACAATACCTGAATTAATGCAATCGTTCTTCTCCCAGACGGCTAGACGCCTTCGCAAGAAATCTTTCATTCTACGAGCAATGCGTCTTCTAACGTTGGCGGCCTTTCTAGCCTTTTGTCTGTTTTGTCATGGAAAGTTAGTAAGAAGAGTGACTCATTTACTGAACGATCAGGAAGTTGACCTTGCTAAGGCTGTCTTGATGAGCGGATATCCCCAACATAATTTAGGTAACCACCACCAGTAATCTTTTAATGCTCTTTAGACATTGTCAATTCCATTGCGACCACCCGCCGACCTCGCCGTTCGCCGAAAAATCCTAAACATAAGACAGGCAAAGTTCTAAACGGAATAAGAGTGGAAAAGATTCAGCAGCACGTTCCTGTAATGATTCAAGTTACAAAAGGTACGAACTACTCAGCTCGTAGCATCACAGCCTCCATCATAGGGCTGTCTTTATCAGTTTATACCTTTCAGACAAGATATGCGGAGGAACTTTACTAGATGACCGTCACATTCTTACGGCGGCCCATTGCTTCTTCCACACTGGGACTATTTGTACTCGCTCCTTCGAGTAGGTTGTGAATTGAGCCACTATACACCTTACGGATCCAGCATCGCCCGGTGGAAACAAGTAGTGGACAACCCAAATGAAATGGTTATCGAATTCGGAGGCACTTGTGTCGGATGTGGATCTGGGAAAGAGGGAAATATTCCAACGACTTCTTACTCATCCATAGTCGAAAAGGTCATCATTCCGAAGCGCTTCGTTATCTCTAGATGTCGCCGAAGCGACATCGCCGTCCTTCGCCTGAATCAACCCATCGATCATAAATCAACGTCGGAGCTTGACATTCGTATTCCGTATGATCCCACACTTCCCTCGAAAGCAACCCTTGAGGTCTCAGGATTTGGATATGATCGTGGGGAATGGTCTTCTCTATCCAAGTTATGTACATTTAGCCAATGAAATTAACCAAAAGACCCGCTACTTGAACAAACTTGAAGTCAAAATCGTGCCCTGCGCCCGGAACGTCAGTGAAGTTTTCTGCACCGAAGAGAAGGAGTCGAATGTGTGCAAGGGTGATAGCGGAAGCGGTCTCGTTGAGACCGTCCGCCCAACATATTTTGAACGTAAAGGGCACGTCACAGTCTATGGAGTGGTGGCACATGGTACCAGCTGTAAGTTGATGCAAGCCACGCTTCTTCAGCAGAGAGGTGAGAAGCAGTTTCCTTTTGAATGACCCATAAACATAGCCGGAGTGCACGTGGAGTCTGATTTCAAAGGCCAGTACTTCACGAGCACTAGGTTCTACGCGCCGTTTATCTGCAAAGCGACAGAGAATCAAGTGAAAATCGACGGAAATGCTACGTGCAATGACTTGAAGAAGATGAAGGCTGAAATTCTCCAGTTCTGAACTTCTTAAAATGAATAAATTGGTACGAATGCAATATTGGTTTATCGAGCGACTACGTATAAAGTAGAGGCACTTGTGTGGGGAGCGACCGTCTCTCTGTATGCCTCTCGGTGGCACGATAGATATCTCGGTTTCTCTGGAGTAGACACCTTACACCACAGGCCACGACATATGCCCATCTACATACCCAGCGATGGACAGCTTCAAAGTATAAGCATCTCCGAAGACACGCAGTTCCAAAATTTATCTCGCCACTTCCATTTGAAAGAGCGGATCTAATGTTTACCTCAAACTTGGGTAATTAAACCGACGACTATGTGGTGTCGAGTCACTTGTGCGGGGAGCGACTGCATTGCCGCAGCGCTGCGAGTCGTGGTCGGCGGCGCCCCTCTATGTGTGCACGTCAAAGCGACGCGATCACTCTCCGCAACGCGAGAGATTTCTCTGTTTCACTGTAGTAGCCGTTTCACAGCGCTGCAGCGAGACAGTCGCTCTCCACACAAGAGCGTCCGCACCTTATCATCGTCGGTTTAATTACCCAAGTTTGAGGTAAACATTAGATCCGCTCTTTCAAATGGAAGTGGCGAGATAAATTTTGGAACTGCGTCTCTTCCGAGATGCTTATAATTCAAACTTGAAAGGTGAATGTGTGCTACGTGTTTAAAAAATTCCGTTTAATTCCATTTCATCGTGTGGACAAGTTGTGATTTGTAGACTCTGATTTGTAGACCCACTAGAACGCCTTCATTAAGACGTAAGACCCCACTAGTTCAGAACTCAAGGATCTTCTGAGTCTTCTTCAGGTCATTGCACGTAACATTTCCAGCGATTCTCACTCTATTCTCCGTCGGTTTGCAGATAAACGACATGTAGTACCAGATGCTCGTGAAGTACTTGCCTTTGAACGTTCTCTCCATCTAGAATTTAGAGATTGTGGGATGTGCTCGAAAGAGATCTGTCTAACATTTTTACGATCTATCACTGTAGCACCACTGCCAACTATCTGCCTTGCGTTATTATCATAAGCATCTCCGAAGGGACGCAGTTCCAAAATTTATCTCGCCACTTCCATTTGAAAGAGCGGATCTAATGTTTACCTCAAACTTGGGTAATTAAACCGAAGATGATATGATGCGGAGGCACTTGTGTGGGAAGCGACTGTCTCGCCGCAGCGCTGTGAGGTGCCTACTCCAGAGAAACAGAGAAATCTCTGGTGCTGTGGGGAGTGATCACGTCGCTTCGCCGCTCGCAAAAGAGCACCACCGCCGACTCACGCCGCAGTGGCGATGTTTATGGATTCTAGTGAGTAATATTACTCTGTCGGCAGCTCGTCGAGTTCCAATTCGATTGTGAACAGAGGTCGATTTTGACATCTATGTAGTCATAGAGCTCACAAGAATTACAAACGCGTTAAAATCCCAGACAAGAAGAGATTCGTTTGACAGAGATTACGATGGGAAGCAGCGTTTCAGCGGGTAGAGAGAAGGCCAACTTTGAAAGTGACTTGATAAACAGCCAATGTCTTGTTCACTAATCTGACATCTTTTGATTCGTAACAATACATTTGGCGATACTTTGAAGTTATCGTAAGGATAGTTTGCGGAAAATGCAAGATTATACGAAACACTGGAAGATTCGATATTTTGGATCTAACCAACTTGGAACACCTCTTTCAAAACGGAAACAATGGATTCAGTTCAGCTTCAGCGAGCCGCGACTTGATCCGGTTTATAATCAGGTTTACATTTTACAACAGTAGCATACGCAACAACTAACGCATATTTTTTATTTTCATCAAGTGAAGGGAAAACGTTATGGAAAGGAATGAATCAAAGGCAACATGTAGGTATTGGTGAACACAACACCTTTATTTCCCCACTGCTACGAATAGTGACTTCCAACTTTCCTTCTCTCAGAGCTGCCTTCCAAATGGCCGCTGACCCTAGAGACGTCCAGATGTCAGGAATCACAGCGAAATGTGGGTAGCAAGATCGTTCATGGAGAATGACGATTTTCCGATAAGACCGAAATCAGTCAGTTCTCCATTGATGAAGCGATCGAGAACGCAAGTAACCATGTCCAATCTCAAAATGGAACAAAATATGTCAAGTTCCCAAAATTTTGGTGATTTCACGAAGTGTCTGATCAAGTCTCGGAACGTCGCTGGCCATGCAGCGTTAAACGATAAATCCCGTCTTTTCAAATTACCGAATTCCATCTGACGTCTCATAAACTCGTAGTACCTTTCTCCAAGGTTGGCGACTATGATTCCCGACAGTCCATTGCATTCTTTTAGTCCATTAAAGATGATGTCGCACAGTTTGCGTGTGTGAGGGGCAGTCCCACTTACATCCAATGTATAGCAATTAACCGAATCATTGGCAGCGTTTTTGTTCGGAACTGTTCCAGTGTTTCGTTCACGGTCTCGCGTGGCATATAGTACTTGAAGTCAATGCACTTGATTCGGTCGTTCTTGTAATTTATCTTGAAAGGAACTTCTCTTCGACCAGAGTAAAGCTGGACTCTAACTTCAGTGCCTTCCTTGTTCGATATCACGATGGCCACCAGTTCGCGACGCCTGTTGAAATGAGTTTCGGCCGCATATGACCATTATCCTGATGAGAGCTTAAGACGTTCCATATCAGGTTTGGAGAGTAGATTAGCATCGCTATCTCTTAACCAAGTTTCAGCCGGCCCCAGAAAGACTATTGGGAAGGTTTCGGTATTTGCGCTCATTATTCAAGTTTGATTTCCCTTTTTCCATTTTCTGTCTTTTTTCATTTACAAACGCGCCTTCGTTAAAGATGAATAAATCGTTGCCACATTCTTTATCGAGAGACTACGCATACAGTCTAGACAGTCTAGAAACGAGCACGGCGATTGTAGCCCGACTGAGCGGGAGGTCCGGCGACTTCGGCTGTGCGAGGAGGACAAGGACAGTAGGCGGCGTCATGGCCAGGGACACCAGGTCCGCCAGCCTCTCCGACAACGCCGTCGGCCCCAGGGGCGCCCGGGTTTCCAGCGGCTCCCTGAGATCCTTCGGCTCCGGGAGCGCCAGGAGCTCCATTCTGTCCGTTGGCTCCGGCATTTCCAGCAGGGCCGACGGGTCCATCGGGTCCCTTAGGGCCGGGGGCGCCCTTACCCTTCTCTCCATCTTGACCGGGGGCTCCGGGCTCACCGTCGGGTCCAGGGGCGCCAGGAGCGCCAGCGTCTCCAGCAGGGCCATCCACGCCAGGTTCTCCATCCTTACCAGGGGCTCCAGTTTGGCCAGGCTCGCCATCGAGTCCTGCAGGTCCAGCGGGTCCATCGGGGCCAGGAGGACCGGTCGGGCCGGCTTCGCACTTGATACATCCGTTCTCCGTCGGATCGGTGACGATCTGCGCGACTCCGGGGACACCAGGGGTGCCGGGCTCACCGGGATGGCCGTCTTCTCCGTGGTTTCCAGGCTGACCAGGGGGTCCTGCAGGTCCGGCGGGGCAGTTCTTCGCCTGCTCGCCACAGTTGCACTCGGCGCCACGCTTATTGCGACCGAAGAGCTTCGCGATGGAGGCGAAGTTGGGCTCGCTCGATCCAGGCGACTGCACGGCCATCATGCCGGTCCACGCGTCGTTGGCGATCGTCTAGAAGGGGCTGAGAGAAGGCTCTGGGAGGGAGGGGGGTACCTTGAAGTCCTGCATCTCGTCCATGACGTCGTCGTAGAGGGTGTTGATGTCCTGGAGGAGGACTCCGACCATCACCAGGCAGGCGACGATGACGACTCCGCTGCCGACCGAGGCGGCTCCCACGAGGAACTTCGTGCTCATCGTTGACTATGCAACTGATGCACCCTTGATGATGGGGCTCTTTTATGTCACTTTGGAGGTGGTCGAACCCGTTCAAAAACCTGACTTTTTTCGCTGATTAGCATCTCTGAAGCATCGCCGAACCCGAAAAATGCGCAACCATTAATTATCTTTGCATCCTTGTCAAGGCGAAACATCATGGATTAGATATCCAGTTGCAAATTCAAACTGATGAATACAACCCAAAGGTCTTTTTCTTTTCGAATATCCATGCCTTTGCGGTTAGGTTGCTTAACCACAGCCATAATGCTATTTTAAGATCTGCAACATTGCAACTTTTCCGCGCTGTTCTTTTCGATGTTGCAAGATGATTATCGCCGCGTGGAATGTGTACGCAAAAACGGGTCTTCCCTTGCATTAGGATTACGCAAAGAGGAGAAGGAACTTTAGTATACATTTTAGCTATAAAGGGTCGCAATGCGTTTTTCCTGATCTGGGGAATAAACACCAATATCTTGAGTGGACGTGAACATAAGAACACTTTCCACAGGGTGCACGACCTTTAAGTTTGGAGCGTTAAAGATTGAAAAGACGAATGCAAAACGTCATTAAAACGGAAATAACAAAAATAAAAATACTTCGCAGTCAGCAGGATTCGAACCTACGCGGGCAGAGCCCAATTGATTTCTAGTCAATCTCCTTAACCACTCGGACATGACTGCACATTCAAACCACCCGCACGCATTCCATATCATTCATATATGTCCGTCAAGGGTGAATTCATTCATATATCAGAGTTGTGCTGGTTTTCCGGTGATTCACTACAGAAGTAGTTCTGAATCCTTGCTTGCTGATCCTATAATACCTTACTAATCCTATCCTCGTTGAATAATGTGGATTAAGAGAAAAAACGAAATACAAAAAATTATCCTTTAGACGATCCCCGTTGATCGCTAATGCTCTCAGTTCTTATCTTCGCTCACAATCGAATACATTCTTCAGGTGAATCAGTAGAATATGTGGTGGTAATTAGCACAAGTGTCCGACGAATCGTGCTCAAGGCCCTAGATCCCTTCTTTTCGGGACCTCTTGCATCTCATTGACAGTCTCATTATCATATCACAAGTCTTTATTACTTCAAGTGCGCACACACAATCAGAAAAGAGTGACGACGAAAGAAAGGAAAGTGGGTAGTAGAGATACATGACAAAAAATAGATACGATCCACTCGATAACTGAAATGTTTCGGAAAATATGATGCAGGAGAAAAGAATGATAGTACATTTGCGAATGGGAGAGAGAAGGAGAGTTAAATACTTATATACACTTAGAAGTCTGCGCTAACATTTGGAAAATCCGCGCTTCCACTGGCGGAAACGTTCGAAGAGTCCGGTGGGATTGATGGCAGCACATCGGCTTCCGTCGACGTCGTCACCAACGCCCATCTGGCGCTTCTTGCGCTGTGAGAAGCGGCGCATTGCCGCACGGAAGTCCTCCGACTGGTCGCGGCTTCGGGCGTCTTCGTTGCTCGAGCTCTGAAGTTGTGAAAAGAGAGATTTATATGGATGGACTAAGGGACCAACCCTGTTCTCGGAGTCATCATGAGAATCGTGGTCTTCACAAGTGTACTCTTTGATTTCGGCCAGGATTCCGACCAAGAGGTCATCGATGTTCAAGTTGAGGGCAACGGAGACTTCGAAGTGGGCAAAGCCGTAGGTGGCGGCAGCGTTTCGGACTTCTGAAACGGGAAAATAGATCAGTAGGTAAGCAGCCCCAAGAAGTATCTTTCTCTCCCACTACACGAGCCGTTAACTACGGAATTAGATCTGTACTCTTTCCCCCGAAATCAGCCTCTTTTAGCTCTCCTCACACGTCCCTTCTCGCTTTCCCGAGTGCGCACATAAAATCTCATTAAAGAAGTAGCGATCGGACATCAGCTAAGCTCCACTGAATCTCAAAAGCGGCAAGAAGGTCCAAAACACAAACATTTCTTTCGCTTCTTGATCAGAAGATGGACAACATCCTACACCTAATCTCTAATCTCATTTGTACCCAAATCAAGGTTCTAAACAGCATTTCCTGGTGTTGTTTTGCGGAACACAACAGAAAACGAGATTAGTCGCCTTTCGAGATGACTTCGTTATCGGAGTCGCGTACGCCTGAATACATAAGCGAAACAAGGGTGCTCTCCTTCTGTTTTAAAGTGTATAGTTTGTTGGAGCCTTGGTGCCCAAAAGGGAAATGCAAGAAGGCTCGTGTGGAAGAAATTCGATAAGGTGTCAATTAGCGTTGGATGTGTTTGGCTAGAAAAACACAAAAAAAGGATTCCGCAATATGAGAAAAGCTCTTGGTTCTCAGAACTATCGAGAAGATCTACAAAAGAGGAACTGCTTCTTATTTTTAGTTGCAATTCGCTATATCTCATTCAGAAATAAGTCCATCCATGTGAATAGGAAGAGAGCAATCTTGATAAAAAACAGTCAAAACAACTTCGAAATTCAGACGAAAATAGAGTCCTGAGGCTGTTTATGTGGCGACACAATTAGTATGAAGGTCATTCAAGTTGGCGTTGGGCATAGGAGGCCCTTTTTGTGGCAGCTCTCCGAGAGATAATAAGGAAGTTCGCCACATCTCATGATCATAACATATCAGACGGTACATGCTTAGTTCCCCATGGGAATCGTGGACTCAACTTCGTGGATCAAAATATTGAAGACATTCAGAAAAACTAGGAAAATAGTGAATAGTCAATCGCAAGCATTTTTCAACCAAGAATGTTTTCTATAGAGTGCGAGAAGGAACGATTTAGCAGCAGAGCATCGGTGGTTCAGTGGTAGAATGCTCGCCTGCCACGCGGGCGGCCCGGGTTCGATTCCCGGCCGATGCAAACTTTTTGAAATTGCTATTCTACTTACCGCTTTTGCTGACAGCCCTCTTCCTCTCCAAATCGGCTTTATTTCCAGCCAAAATAATGGGAACGTGCTTTTGGCTACCTCGCGACTCGCGCAGGTCCTCCACAATCGACATAGCTTCTCGGAAGCTCGACCGAGAATCGATACTGTAGCAAAGGACGTAGGCATGCACTTCCTCGTATTGCCAACTGTTTGTCTAAACATTAATCCTCAGCATAGTTCCACATCTTTCGCTCTTACATGTTGAGGATCGGCTTCCATAAACACCAAGTCACTCAACTGTCCGCCAAGATTGATGGAGACGATCTGGTGATCGGCATTGCCGTCTTCTAGAAATATATCTTTGTGTGGATTTGGTAAACGTTGTTGCACAAACCAATGTCAACAGCAAACGGATTACGGTGCTCGGACGTCATGAACTGATTGATCATGGCGGTCTTGCCGGTGCCGTCGACTCCCAGGACGTAGATCTAAAAATAAATGTGTGCTATTATCGGCTTGTTTTTTGTTTTGTCCCGGCGTAGGCCCTTCGCACGTGCAGACACAGGGTGCTGCACATCTGGGTCTTACGATCACCATTTGATGATCTTCGAATTAGCAGGGAGATGATTTTGGACAAAAAACATTCTTTGAAAATGTCAAGAATGCTGTAAACACAGCGGAATTTCGATGGTCCAAAGACGAAGTTTTTGCGAAAAATAGATCGCATGAGACCATCTGACTGTGCACAATATACGTGGCTATGGCTTATGGATTGAGACCATCCGACTGCCTCTAATATACTCTATGGTTCATGGCCTGAACCGGGACTATTCATTGTCTTTTCACTGTTTTTCGCAATGATCTTTGAATTTCCAATATCGAGTTTCAGATTTTTGAAGAAAAAACACGTCCTTTGGGGATCGATCTTTGGAAAAAAACGATCGGCTCAGGTGTCAAATTTCCTCTTAAACACTGCTGTTTACCTTGTACACTTTGTGTGAAGTCGTGGGTGACTCGTCGACAACATCCTCAGCGATCGGCTGGCTCACGAAGGGTTCGGCTTCGATGTCGGCACCTCCAACACCACTGGAGCTGGAGCTAAGACTTGTGGACTTTTGGCGGACGCGACGTTCGATAGGGAACAGCAGAGGCGATGGAGTGTGCTCGCCTGGAATTGGACTGGGTCAGGCTGTTGGTAATAGGGATGTATGTTGATCAAAAAAATGGCTATATGTTGTGCCTTTTTGAAGTACCCCCAGCAGCCGATACATGCTATTCAGTTTCCATTCAGAAAGCGACATAGACGTCAAATCTCAAAGAATAGCTGCTGATTCGATGGCTTATCTTACTCATGAATGGGATGTCTACGCATGTGCGTACGATTATACAAAGCCCCTATGATAGACTACTACAACAGGTCGTCTATTCTTCGAGGTCCCAAATGTCCCTTTGACATGATCCCCTTCTTTCGCCTCCGCTCCCATAAGAGCCAAAGGCCATCTTCTCAAATTCGCGACTTCTTCGACGCTTTCCGTCAACAAGAAACTCGAATTGCGAGTGATGGCCCCGCGTGGATATTTGAGTCGTCATGTGCATAAGAAACAAGCCGTGATGGCGGAGGGCTGACTCGTTCGCGAAGCTGGCGATTAACGAGAGGATATGGATGACTCTGACGTCGACGACTATGGATCATATAGATAAGTGGTCATGGAAAGGAAATGTGTAAGGTGTTCGAAGGGAAAAACTGTTAAATAAAGACAAGGATATAAGTAGTTAGTCAATTTCATCGATATGATACACACCATCCCATGTGGTCTAGTGGTTAGGATTCGTGGCTTTCACCCACGCGGCCCGGGTTCGATTCCCGGCATGGGAAGAACTTTTTGTTTTTTTCCTATTTCTTCAGCGTTTCCTCCTAATCTTCCTATGTAGTTAATATTTTATGTATGCTTCTCGTTCCTGCTTCCGGCAAAAAAGACGACCAAAATAGTTGTTGCGCAAACGAGGAAAAACATTACTCCCCGGCCGGGAATCGAACCCGGGTCTCGCACGTGACAGGCGCGGATACTCACCACTATACTACCGAGGATGTGTTCTCAATCAGAGACAGTCCGATGATAACCTTGGACACTCACCCTTATGGTGTTTTCGACGGAATGAATCGCCACGACTGACGACGGCGCCTTTGGCGTCGATGCGAAACTGTCGCACACGTGTATAGTCCTCTGAGTCGGGTAGCTTCAAGAAGCGCTCCTGGATCTCGCTGACCTGTGGCGGTTCGGGCCATTGATTGATCCGGGCGTTCAGATCGGCTCGGCTCCTGCAATCGACAGAACATTTGTTACACAATTAGTATAGTCGCGTTTTTGTCGGCGTTACACTTCGCGCCGACAGGTGACGTTCATATGTGGATGATGTACTTTTTTTGCAATAAGGCGATGTGTGCTTGAATAGTCTGCTCGAAAAATCTAGTGCATATGCACTAATAATACAGCAGCTTTCAGACGATACGATCAGTATAACATAGTCGGAAGGGGACAGACCCAGTGCCTTTCGTATTTTTGACGACTCCCATGGGAAACTCAGCATGTTCCGTCTGATATGTTATGATCCCGAGATGTGTCGTACTTCCTTATTATCTGCCGGAGAGCTGCCACAAAAAGGGCCTCCTATGCCTAACGCCAACTTGGATGACCTTCACACTAATTGTGTCGCCACATAAACAGCCTCAGGACTCTATTTTCGTCTGAATTTCGAAGTTGTTTTCACTGTTTTTGTCAAGATTGCTCTCTTCCTATTCACATGGATGGACTTATTTCTGAATGAGATATAGCGAATTGCAACTAAAAATAAGAAGCAGTTCCTCTTTTGTAGATCTTCTCGATAGTTCTGAGAAGTGAGAGCTTTTCTCATATTGCGGAATCCTTTTTTTGTGTTTTTCTAGCCAAACACATCCAACGCTAATTGACACCTTATCGAATTTCTTCCACACGAGCCTTCTTGCATTTCCCTTTTGGGCACCAAGGCTCCAACAAACAAAGCTTTTGAGACTCAGTGGAGCTTAACTGATGTCCGATCCCTACTTTTCTAATGAGATTTTATGTGTGCACTCGGAAAAGCGAGAAGGAATGTGTGAGGAGAGCTAAAAGAGGCTGATTTCGAGGGAAAGGGTGCAGATCTAATTCCGTGGTTGACGGCTCGTGTAGTGGGAGAGAAAGATACCTAGTGGGGCTGTTTATCTACAGGTCTACTTCCCCATTTCAGCGGTCAGAAACGCTGCCGCCACCTACGGCTTTGCCCACTTCGAAGTCTCCGTTGTCCTTAACCTGAACACCGATAACCTCTTGGTCGGAATCAAAGAGTACATCCCTGATTTAAACTTTCCCCTTACCATAAGTCTATTCCAAGCGTTACCCGAAATTTTAAATTTTGTTTTCCTATACTCTTTAGAGTACACTTTAACTAATTGAATTGCAGATAATTCGACCACACATCGCGCAATGCACTCCGACATTTGGTCACAGAACCCACTCTCGGTGGCCCCACTCCCCAGAGGCGTCGCCACCACATAAAGGCCCGTTTACGAGCTTTAGAGAACGCTTTTTGCCGATTTTCGATCGGCAGATGACGACGACAAGTATGCATACGAAAACAGCTCACCTCTGGAGGCTGCACCTGCGGCTGACAGTTGGGGTGGAGCGCCTACGTTCCTGAGTCACGTCTTCCAGGGCGAAACGGCGCACTTCGACCGGTGGTCGGCTGCGATGCCGAAACGACTGTGATCGGAGATGGGAGTTGTTGGTTGCTTGACGCATTCTGGAATAAGTCCTTCGTCATACAATGGCTGCATAAGGTCTATCTATTGAACACGCTCATGGCACCTTGAAATTTAACACACGTAAAGATCAACAAAGGGATCGATATGAGGAATGGACCACGTACAACCTTTTCGGTTGGTAAACGTAGCAAGAATAAGAATGATTCTGCCAAGAGGAGAGATGCCGACTCGGTGAAATTTCACAATCTTAGTTGACCGGCCGGCCCACCTGACTTGGGTCAGTATTTCGCAATCCGAGCTAACTCCAGCTCGGTTGGCTCCGAGCTGAGCCTAGCCGAAGCCAGCTCAGAGCCAAGTAGGCGAGCCAGCTCCGATTCGACACGGCTGGCTCCGGCTTCTCTGACCCTAGCTCTGATAGTTGGAACACTTGGTCACATTTGATCCATGTTAGACCCAATTGACGATCTGGTACGGAATGGTTTCGAAAAGACAGGCAAAAGGAAAAATACATAGGAAGGCACCTGCAGTCAATCTCACTTAAGGACACTAAGAGAAAACGTGTCATTTCCTCATATTGGCAACGTTTCGTCCGTTTCAAAAATCACCATCAGGAAATGACAGAAACGAGGACGTCACGCCGCCCCAAATAGCGAACGATCTATGGTTTGGGCGTTTACTTTTTAAAAAACGTGACAGCGCATATTAACAGAAAACATGTCAAACACAGCGATAGAGTATCTACGTAAGTAGCCCAAAAAAGAGAAACAGAAATGAGGCACACATGGATGTCTGGAATGGCGCGTGTTTTCAGAAAAATGCTCGAGTGGACACAGCCGAAATCACGTAATATTGTCGTCTGCGCGAAAGGTCCAAAAATCTCAGTTTCGAAATCTGAAAAGAACAGAAAAAATAACTGTTCACTTGGGTCAAAAAGGAGATAAAATAGAGCTTCTTAGCCAAGGAATTAGTCACCGCTCAATTCTCCAGGCTTTTGCAACGACAACAGCTTCGATGAATCTACATACAATATCTCAAAAGGAAAAGAACATAATTGCTCAAAGAATAAAAGATGCTTTTGTGTCATGTGAAATGGACCAGATGGTAATAATACGTTCCATATCTCTATGTATTGATGCGATCTTAGGCTTAGCTGGAGATTAGTGTGTATGATGATGTTCTGCAGATGATATTGGTCATCGCAGATTCTTATGGGATTATGGGATTAGCCGTAGGGAAGTAAGCTTCCAGATTTCGGTCAACAGATCAAGGAATAAGTAATTGTTGCATTTCATATTTTTGGATCCAAAACCGTGCAATACCTATTTTACTTCACTTTAAAGGATTAGGCCTGTTTCGTAGGTGATTGCAAGGAACATAGGATCGGATTTCGAATATACGAGGAGTAGTCTGCATACGACTGTGCCATCAAAATCAGGGGATTACGAATGAGATTAGGAATCAAATACTTTTCGATTTTACAGTAATCCTTCCGATCTTTTTCTTCCCATTTCGTGATTTCTTAAATCACAAATGAACAATCTAGATTCCAGAATTTGAAACGATGACCTGATCTAGCATACGCCCAATGAAAGGTCTAGTTATCTAAAGTGATTCGAAGACTATTGGTTTTTGGTCTAGGATTCCGGGCACGTTTGGAGATTGGAATGAGCCCGGAACTGAACTCGATCGGCATCACTATATTACGTTTGGATTTCGAGTATCGAATCCGGACTCGAGTACGCTTATTTCGCTTAGTAAATAGCACGACTGGATCAATGATCCATATCAAATCTATCGGAGACGTTTTTGACCTGAATATTCAAAGTACTTTTGCAGTCTTGATTCAGAAAGGACCATTTCTTAAGTACTCTTTTAAACGCTGATCAGTCTTGGTTTGCCTAAGAAATTGCAATATTCCCGAAAGATATTCGAGGTCCTTCTTTCTTATAGTTGGCTAATTGTCATGGTAAACTCACATTAGGTTAGGCCGTTACAGTATATTACAAAACAGGTTCTATCAACCCTTATATGCATACGATACCCTTCAAACCATCCCTTTAAGAGACAACTACTGGAACAATATATAATCGCGGAAGGGATGTAAAGCAGACACTCGACTCAAAATAGCCTCTTCCAGCGTAAACAACGAACTCGCCAGCAGCAGCACCAGCAGCACAAAATGCACAAAACATTTAGTGGTGGCGACGTCGCGAAAGGTGTCGCCGAGTCAACGTCGTCGCCCCTCTCCACTCCGACCGGATCTCATTGAGCCCTCCGCTCTCGGCGGCCTCCCCATCCCGTGGCCCATCTCTCCGCGCTCGAGCAAGAGCTGAGTGCGGACGGGAGGAGGAGGAGGACCTTCCCGCGTCCCACTGGCCACGCCCTCCGCGACTAATAGTCGGCAATTAAAGCGGCTGCGACGGAGACTTCGGCTGGCGGTGAAGAACGCCGGGGTGTAGTTTGTAATTAACAGGTGCACAGGTGATGGAGAGGAGGTTTAGTGCAGCCGGATGGGTTTTATGGGCGTTTAAAAGAGTGGATGTGTGTGTCAAAAGATCATAGAATCAAAGGTATAGGATCTTTAAAAATTGGGCCAGAGTTGAATTTTGGAACTCAGAACAATCATGTATGACATATTCTTAATCTTAGATGAAAATCACGCAACATATCAGATGGTAAATATCTAGCAAAATCTTTTGAATCAACGGCATCACGCTAAGACGTCTATTATGGACAAAAGGACAAATATCACACCGTAGTCGCTGGTCTTCCTTAATCTTCGGAATCAAACACGACATCCGAGAAGAACACACGATCAGTCAGTATGAGCGAGCTTCTAAGCGACGAAGAGGCCGATGCCAGCTAATCGAGCGAAGGAATCCCATTATGAACTGGTGAAGTTCGGACATCGGTGTTCCAGGGCATCTTCGATCTGACCGAGCAAGAGAAGAGCTGAACGCAGTGGAGCGTAGTGGATTAAGTGAAGTCCCATCTTCGGGGTTGCAGCGAATTTTCGGTTTGATGGAGATCACTTGGTCAGGCGGCGATAACTTTCGGCGAAGACAGGCAATGCTTTTGGCCATGTGGGTGGAACTACGTGGAATCATCGAAGCTGTTGCGATTGCAAAAGCTTGGAGAACCCAGCGGTTGACTAATCGACTCCCTGTGTTCCATGCCTCTTAGAAGCCGGTGAGATCATTGCAGGCAACATGAAAGGCTTAGAACGACTTTAACTCATTTGAGAGAACCTTACAGAGAGAGAGTGCACGACCCCGAAATATATAAATAGCTTTGTAGGATAGCGGTTCATGTTTGCTGTAAGGTAATCTGACATCATGAATAACAAAACAATAGACACGTTTCATATCGTTTCTAAGGGCGCAACATTTAACACAACAATAAAATATTGTTGTTGTGGTTCGCTAGGTACCTCAGCACTGAGCAATGCTACAATTCTTGCTTCTGGGCTGCTACATGGAGACAGCATAGCGCTGCAGGCAGATAGATTGGTTTGAATTTTGCCATAATCCCATAAAGAATAGAATGACCCGGATAATTTAAGTATAGATGGCAGTGAACCGGTCCCCTCCTGTGTGGCTCACTGAGAACGTGTTTCATTTTTCGGGTCCATTCGACGCCGGCTTCAGTCCTCATTTTGGGACGGTTTAGAACCGTTAAAACTGTCCCATAAATGCAGATTTTTTGCACAACATTTCCCAAAAGTGATTTAAAATACGGACAAGGAATGGTGACACCTGTCAAGTGAATTAAAATTCACGTCTAGACAATGTAGGCAGTGCACACAGCAGTATCTGGAAAATGGCATTTGAACGTGGTATCACCTGTGGTTTCCAGAATGTAGCAGACGGTAGACACCATCCTTCTTTTCTGTTCATTTCGAATGGTATTGAGTCCTCATGTCCTCAAGGCCACGATCAAAGTTTATCGCTGTTCATACATAAAAAACAACCTATAGTACAAGACGAAGAAGATCTAAGTAGTTTGTATCCATGTTTACAGCTGACAAGTGAAGTAGAACAACGATCAAGCGGCCAAAGAGGAAGTAACTTGACCCCAGAACTCTATTCTAACATGTCAAAGAATCTAGAGTTATTTTAAGAGACACAACCCCCACTCGTCAAATTGATGAACTCTCGTCTCAAATGTGACACATGTATGTCTGTGTCTGGATTTCTTTCTCTTACACAGTCACACAACGCGAGTGACGTCTACGTAAACGTTTATCTTGTGGAATCAGGAAATGTACGAAACGTGGCGGTGGTCGATGAGAAACGTTCTTCATCAACCAGGAACAAAACGTTAGTTCAACGGTGAAATATGAGTAGGAGCATGACGCGACTGTCGATGATGGATGGCGGAAATTAATAGCAAATCTTATGAGCAAAGGTAAAAAAATAATCGTTATCCTTGACTTGACCTTGATACGATAGTTTTATGACGAATTTTCTCAGTAGCTAAGTCAACCATTCTAAGTTTTCCTATTATCACGAACTTCCCCAGACACTTAGTCATCAAAAACAGCCCTTGCCCTCTGGAAAATGCCATGTTATTTGGGTGTTCTGGGAACTTAGACGTAGAATGGTGCCTAACAATGGAACAGATCATTGTGGGAGACTTCAGGTCAATTGAACCTATGGAATCATATAGATATTGTGACTGCGCTATAAACCTACACATAGAAATGTACACATATTAGCAGATCGAACTTTATGGATCGTAGGCGACTAGCGCTCCATTATTCGGATTGACTATATAGTACACTAAAGTCATTGCGTGATGTGAATAGAAAATGAAGTTTTGAGTGGGGGTGGACAGAATATTTGAGAAGATAGCGTCAGTGTGTCATTTGTTATGCAGAGCTGCATACCTGTGCACCTTGCAGACGGCTTTATTCCGTCTTCTGCAAGATGCATTCGCTAAAAACTGAACTTTTCGGTTGTTAATTGACCTTGAATTTTATTAGTGAAACCCTAAACCGTTACTTCCTTAATTAACTTGATGAACGCGGCTGATTTTGATTGAGATCTGTGAGATAGAAGGAGGAGACCATGGAGAAATAGGGAATGGACCGGATATGAGAAAAAGTTTTGAATGGGGCATAGCATGAACCTGGAGAGGATTGATTATAGGATCACGCATTAACCGGTGAAATGATGTTGGGATAAAGCAATAAAGCACCATGCTTGTCTAATGCAAGAAACAAACGGAAGGCTTCGCGGCACTCAGAGGTGTAGTGGCAGTAAAACAATCCCTCTAAACTGTCTGTGTGGCTCATTGCGAACGCTTTTGATTAGTAATCGGATCGGAGTCGGTTCGATGCCGGCCTCTGTCTCAATTTGTGCGATGTCCTCTCCTCGAATAAGCGAGTGTGAACGTATTTTCTCAGCTGATGCATCTGTAAATTCAGTAAAATATGCCCTAGGCTTACTAATACTCACTTGGAAAGATCTCCCTCGGAACGAATCATACTGTTTTCTACTTTTCATGTTTTTGTTTTCATCAATTTTGCCATATAATGTTTTCGCTTCTTTCCACCCTCAAGCGAGATTTACTCACTGCGCACACACAATTCCGTCGTAGAAAACAGGCGTTTCGCTCTCATAAATCGTCGAAACCAGATTAGATTTCGCGCTCTGAGCAAATATTATGTGTTGATTTAATTGCGCTTGTCTCGACACACCGCGGCCCGAGGGTGGCACGCCCGCCTTGGCGCGCGCATCGACGAGGGAAAGTTTACGCGAAGTGGTCAACAACAACCGAGCAACTTGTTGTTGACTACTCCGGTAATCCGATCTCCACTGGGTGTGCCGTAATGAGAAACGTGCCATTTGATCCAAGCGGACGATCTTAGGTGGGGATTAACGACGTTTCAGCATAGAGATCGGGACTAAAGGAGCGGCCAATGGGGCATTCATCTGCGATATATCAATCTGTTACGAAGACAATTAATCGAATAAGAAAAGAGAATGAACCGTAAATCACTTCATTTAAAGAAACAATAAACAAGAAGCCTGGGAGGCCCACGATTGCGAAATAAGATAGCCCACTTCTAAGATGAACAATTTGATCTAAGGTCAATCGGCCAACGTGCAAGCCTGTTCCAAATAATAAACCACAGTAAATGTGTAAAACTGTACGTAAACATAGCTTCTCTTGCTCAGATATGAGCCATAAAATTACGTCTAAATGTTGGCCAGTGTTGGGCCAAAGTGATCGACTTCGTTTCTGACGTTTCCTTATTTGATCTGCATACATTATAGTGACCAATGTTCTCACTACTTACACTCAAAACGTATCCCAGATGCACCACAAAACATAATGTAAAAGAGTCAACAAATTTTTCGATTAACCGAACATCTCTTTTTACTGGTACATCTCATATGAGTGCAGCAAGCCAACATGACTGGCTGGTGCAATCGGTAGGGAGCCTGGTCTATACCTGATTCAAATCCCAGCTTCGTGCTCTGTTTTTTTTTTTCGTTCTAGAAACACACAGATCACATTTTTCGAGCGGGCGGATACACTTTCATCTGCGTCACCTTCTCTTGAATGGGAACGTAAGCTCTGGACAAAAGCAAACCCTCATTTTCTCGGTCATACTTGACCGTGGCGATCTAGTTTTATACACACTCTAAGATCTATTGGTTTGACAACGACTATAATTTAGCCTAACCCTTAAATAGCGTGACATTTTCCAGAGAACAGATGGTGAATAGAGGAGACATGGTCGACTTGTAAATCATCGCCTAATAGCCCTTCAGTTCCTTTTGTTCTGTGATGTTTTGTTTTCAAAGAACAAGTCCTAAGGACGTGCGAAAGTGCGAAAATAAAATATGTGCATAAATTTGGTTAAGCACTTCGTCTTTGATTGCCCTAGCACGAGTGACGTCGACGACTTCCGTACGCAAACGGGGAAGTAGTTAAGGAAAGGGCTTTTAAGAAAGACAAAAGAAAGGAGAGGGAAAATTGGTCATTTTCACGTGACTGCGAAAAGGAAAACTAGGGGGAAAATGAAGAAAACGCAGAGGAGCTTCCCTCTGCAAACCACAGATTATCCTTATTCCCTAATTCCGTGTTTTCAAAATCTCAAATTGCCATTTCAAGACTTTCTCTGAAGCAAACATCCGTCCAAAACATCGCAGACTGTCCTTAATTCGAGACGGCCGACGAGACACGCGCTATGGGAAATTTGCGTGTCGACCTTTTGTTGACAGTTTACTGGTAAGAGACCCTGGAGGTCCAGATGTCTCAGCAGAAAGTCGTTCGAAAACATCGCCAAATGTATAAACAGTTGAAGTTATAGCCAAAAACTAGACCTCCATGTGGAACGAACGATCAGAAACCAGGGAGACACAATCACCTCTAGGTTCTTTTACATGTAGCTCTCAGAACCTAAACGTGAAGTAAACACGTTCTTTCTCTCTCTAAACGCTAGCATCAAGTACGTTCCAGCCGAAAACTGCCCTTTTCCTGCCCTTAGGTCGAACCCGCCAGAGATTTGTGACAATTATGTATGTTGTCGCGTGTTCAAGATCTCTGAAATAGAGGACAAGCGTTAGAAAGAGGATTGTGGTCGATTCACAAATTGTTTACCATCGGGGCCATTTAAAAACACACCCTAAAATTGGTTTGTTTAAATAAGGAAAGATAGGCGAAATCACCGAAATTAAGACCATTCAGCTCCCGAACATGCGGGCGATGGGATTGGCGCTCATAGAATCATTTCTATTCAAGTCTAAACCAGCAAACGAACAAAAGGCTTCGGAGCCTTAGAGTTATGGTGGCAGTGAACAGATCGCCTCTGAACTGTCTGTGTGGTTCATTGCGAACGCGTTTGATTCATAATCGGATCGGGGCGGGTTCGACGCCGGCTCGTGGCATTTTCTCTAAGCTCACTTTGACCAAGCTAACACTGATTGCTGTCGTGGAAAATGATGGGCTATTGAATAACTAGGACCCGCAGAACTAGCACTAAGCTAGCTTCGACATTTACAGATCCATGTATTAACAGTTCTGACCTTCATCTCTATAGTCTTGAAATCAAATGACCCACCATCTCTGAGTCAATCCACTCCAAAAAGGTCTAGAAGCACTGAGATCCAGGGCGGCGCCGACCCCAAGACCCTCTGCATGAAAATGAAAAATACATCCAATGAGCCACATCAACAACTTCTAAGCGACCAAAACAAATCATTGTGTTGTAAAAATCGATCACCAGGAACCGAAGCCGCTCGAGGTCTTTTTATAAAAACGCAGCAGCTGCGGGTCGGGACCGACGACGGCATTAGGCCATGGAAGTGAACTTTGACAAGTTCACTTCGCCTGAGTTATAATTAATTTTCGTTTGAAGAGCCCTCGGGGAGGCAAAAGTGTGTCACAGGGGTGCAGGAATGTAATTAGGGTGACACGACGCGTGCTCTTTGCATAATTGCGTTAGGGCCCTAAAGAGGCGATGTGACCGCCGATAAACATGGGGTGATACACGAGTGGAGAAGGGGCCGACGCCGATATGTAGCACTTGGCTGAATACTCTCGCGTGACTCGGAGTGATTAGCTTTGTTGTCGTTTTGTCGGTTCTAGTGGCGCTAGCCGATGAAAGAGATGCTGTAGGAGGGAGGTCGAACTGAACCGATAAGGGAACCACTCAAAGTGATATGCGCTGAGGTGTGGTGTGGATGTGGATACAGATTGGGCGTTGAAATCTGACTATCCACATAAAGCAGGGTCCTGAAATGAGCTGCTAATGGTCGATCAGGCATATCGTGTTGGGATGGCCGATTTTTTGATCTATTGTAAGATGATTGTGGGGGATCGGAGCAAATGACAAGGAACTAAAGGAAAAAGGGTCCTGACACGACAGCCTGATCGGCCATACCTAAGCTCGACCATATCGTTTTAACCTACTGTCATCATACGCCTCGTTTTCCGAACTTGCAGCAGAGAACCAACTACAAAATCGAAAGCTGACGTAAACGGAGAATAAAGAAAACGTAGCCCCATTCAAAACAAGGAAGACATTTGTATTTCCAGATATCTAAGTAGGCGCAAACATCCGCAACTTGCCGTAATTGTAGAGTTCCTACAATGACTCATCCAACACCATGTTTTACTTTGTTGTAAAGGCTGTGTTCTTGCAGCGAAAACGAATCACTCTAATAAGCACTTTTGAGAACAGCAAACAGCTGCTAATTTCTGATGGAACAACCACTTCAAGCCTCTTGAAACGGGCAATAAAGTGTTACGTTGTCTATTAAATGGCGCAGCAGATGAGGGGCTTCTTAAACAGAAAAAGAAGGAGTTGCTTAATTCCTTTTATAGGCGCATCATCCTCGCTTTGCCGTCTGGTATACCATGACCTAAGCAGCGGTCTGAATAACCAATAAACTTCCATAATAGACAGTTCGTGAATTATTCTTCAGACAAAGAGTGAGGACATGGCCCAGTGAGAAAGTGAACAACGGCAGACATGAACTGGAAGATCGCAATACCTGCAGAAGGAATCGAACCAAAAGGTCAAACACATTGCTCTCAAACACGACCGCTCAACCATAAGAACGATTTCAGACCGGGTGGACCAAAAAGCAGTCTAGACAAAAGTCTAAAAGGCAGTAAAGCGGATTGGGTGAAATTAGGGAGCAGCGGTGCGAGGAGAGCGCTGACGACAAGGTGCAAAGGGCATGGGGCAACGGGGCAGAGGGTATCCGAGTTTCCTCAGTATATGGAATGATCCTGACTCTGGCAGCTCCATTGCTAAAGAGCGGAGTTGTCCGGGTACCTTACCCGAAACTGACGCCCGAATCCGACAGGACGTTATGGGTCATTGCTACAGTATAAAAACGATCCTAAGCTGGTCGACCGTGGTTCACTGCTAACGAGTCATTTTCGACAGCTTCGAAATGTAAGCAGTAAGCACATCGCTGTCCTCAGTATATGGATTGCGTGGCTGGTCGAATCCTAAGTGGCCGGTCGAAGTCGACTCTGGCTCAGTCAACTTCATTGCTAAAGCACACAGTTGTCCGGGTACCCGAACATGAAACTGTCGCGTACCTGAACCCCAAACCGACACCCAAACCCGACCCGAAAACTCGTACCCGACAGCTCTGCTAAAGGGTCATTTCCGGTAGCTTCGAACCGTCGGAGATAGGGCGAAGAATAAAAGCCACCTCACCTTTTGAATAACGACAGAGAGACTGGTTTAATATTAGTCTAGACCACAGATCCCCCCTTTAGGGCCACCGATCTACAAATTTCTACTTTAATAGGGGCTGAACATTGGTACATTTTCCTAGCTGACCTGTTCTTGGTATCACTTTGGTGTTGGTCGATGAAATAACGAACACAAATCTGCTCAACTGTAAACCTCATGAATTATACCCTAGCCCGAGTGTTCGCAGCTGGTGGCGTCAAAAAGTGGACAAACACCGAAATCATCGAAGCGCATAATGTGCGAAAACACGTGAAATCACAAGACGAATGGGTTGACTTCAGTCAAACGCTGTTAAAACACTAAAAAATTAATGAATTCGCGGAATGCGCTCAAAAACGAAATTAGCGACAAACAGCCGAATCACGGCGGCGGCGTCGGGTGACCGCGAGAAAACAAAGAGAGGCCCACAACAACATGGCCGCTTTTTCGCTAAATGACTTCTTCGCGCGGAAGACAACTACTAAACGACGCCTAAGCACATGAATGATGAATTGGGGGCCCTAAGGCGCCATTTCCAACGCTGTCGATGTTCTTCGATCTCCGACTTAATGTACTTTTGGCCAAAAGCCCGATGTTCCCTAATGGCCTTTTGGGGGCTGGACATGGACACAAAAGGAAGGAAATGCCATGTGGGCTTGGTAGGGGGTCACCCCCGGGGACTACTTGTTGCAATCGGTGAAATCTTAGATTAGGGATATTGTGAAATTTTGTACCCAGCGAGGCTAGAGCAGATATCCATTTTAGGCTTACTCTTAAAGGGCTTTGATATCCTCGAAAAATGAGAGCCGGACTAGATTTTTGAAGGTCTATCAACCCCGTGTATTCGATGTCGATGCCTGTCCAAGCATTGAGTTCTACTTATTTGATCTGTAGGACAAGGAAACTCACATTCGGAAGATCCAGCTTGGGGGTTCCAGCGTTGTCATATGGCCACAGGGTGAGGTTACAGATGACAATACAACAAAAGAAAAACAAGTAAGAGAATCACTTAAATGAATGAATCCCTACACAATAATGCTGACAAGGAAATTGCTGATGAGCATGTGGCTTTGTTTATGTAAATGTACTTTAAATTGCTTGTTTTCGTTCGAAACAAGGGTAGTTAGTTACTAAGAAGCTAAGGGGAAATTTTCACCCCCTACAGTCAGAAACAAGAAAAGGTTATTTGTTCAAATTTTACTTCAGGATTCTAATCAGTCATGCCTTGAAGAATTATCAGTGCTATCTCACACCGATTCAAGGGCAGAAACTTAAAACGATAGTTCTTCGAATAGTGATCGCCCCGACTCCCAGAAGGAACACCTGGGAGCCGTAGTTCCATCGTCATCTTTCACTTGTGTCAGTAGCGATCATTCATGGAAGCCTTCCAAAGCGCACGTAAAGTCGAAAAAGGAACTCCGAAGCCCACGCCATCAGCCAAGATTCTTTCTGTAGAATAAAATAGCACACTGCAGCGTTACGTAGAGGAAAAATCTCACGTAAGACGCCAATTGTCTACCAAAAGAACAAAAAACAGATCTGTTTCCTCGCCTCGGTGTGGCTGAAACCTTTGCCGTGATTTGCCCTTCATTTTCGAATCCACCTCACGAATAATATCCCATAAAATAAAGTGATATTATATGCTCACAAAATGACTTCCAATCTGACACATTTCTTTCGATTTCATGCGTTCTTGAAGATCAAGAATCTGACACGAAGACACATTAATTCGTGTCTCTTCGTGCGCAGAAAGCGGAAGCAATGTACATAGCTGGCATATGCGGGAGTTTTTTCAATATCTGCTATCTACTTTTAGATACATGTCCATCACGTCTAAACGGGAAACGAGGAAATTGACTTCACTTCCCCACGTAATGTCGACAACAAGACGCGATGTGTAAAGTTAATCAGGTGGAGAATAAACAGCGAAAAAGAGGGCCGCCGACCCTTTGTCTCCGCCGTGCCGCTAGACGAATCGCGGTCGAAGAAGTGCTCGGAACATTGTGATCTTTGAGCAGGTGTGATCGGCGAAAATGAAGAATAATCGCTTTCGGTTCGAGGATCGAGGAATCTCAGGACCTTTTCTGAAGAAGCAACGTTATGTAGATCGATACAAACACGAGCGGAGGTGAGCGGTAAGTGAACTCGAACACGTTCAACTTCACCAAAGAGGACATGGCGGAAAGATTACAAGAATGCATAGTGCATCAAATACTCGACAGATGTTCAAAAATGGAAATTCGGTCGTAAATTACAGCTTTTGACATAAAGGCAAACGCTCGAAGAAGCTTAAAGCCATTGGATTACTGTACATACTTTTGGAGATACAGATTAAACCGATTTTGGTCCAGTGAACTACGAAAAGTCATCTTTTGAAAACGAAAATCGAACCGAAAAGATTCTAACTACAAGTTTCGACGATTGCCAGGATAGACTTCCTGAACATCTCAGGACGAAAGTGGGAAACGAAAGTGATGATCGGGGAGGAATGACCGCTGTAGAACAAAAAATGGCAACGAATACAGTAACCAGATCGGTCACATAGGCTGTTCCTAGGGGAATTGTCATTTCGAACTGTCGACCGGCCCAGCTATGTGGCAATTTTCAGTTCCATCTGAGGAAGACACCTCGGAACGTTCCTTTGTTACTCAAAAAAGCTGACATCACCCAATCCTGCTGTAAAGGACGAGCTATCTTACCCTGCAAATTAAAGCTACAGTCCCTTTGGCCTTGTACCCCGAATAATGTAAGAAAACGAAAATTAAATTACACACTAAACTGGCCCTCTGTTTAGAGATTTAGAGGTCCCTTTTGACCCAAAACAGGTCAGTTTGAGATGTACGAATATCATATGCCAACTGTCCGTAAGCAAGGCGGGCCTGAGTAGGTAAGCCTGAGTTATATATATCCAATGAAACACTTGAAAAAGGATACTTTACCAAAAAATATTTACCCACCAACACCTCCATCCATTGACCTTTTAATTGGAACGATTGACAGAGACCGGCCTTGTGCGCACATTTATAGCGCCAAAAATATTTGAGCACTTCTCGAAAGAGGTGTGATAAGTGATGACTAAGCCCCGCTGAAGTGGTGTTGGGCGCGACTGGATACACAGGGGCGAAGCCGATCTCGACTGTGTGGGTGTACACCCCGGCTTTCGACCTCCGCTTGGCCGGTTTTCCTTTGCTATTCGCAGAGCAAAACAGCCAAATACCGTCTGGGGAACGGAATTTGGAAAGCACGTCATTTGTTGGCTGAGCTTCGTGAGAATCGAGTCAACAACTCAGATGCGGAAGGAGATAAATAAATGGATTTGGGGTGGTGATATCATTTGAGTTGGTGGAGAGAACGGAATGTTATTGGATTTACTATATATATAGGGAAGATATGTAGGATGGAAGCGCAGAAGAAGAAGTTGGAATAGGGCCAAATGAGTTTCGAAATGTCACATTTGAGAGTAGAGCAGCCCCTATCCAAGACGAAGCAAGCCGAGCCGAGGCGAGGCGCTCCCTACCACTATCCTCTTTTGACCGGCGATAAGTAGACGCATGCACTGGGGCTGCGCATAAGGCGTTAGCGAAGCACAGTGTTAGGCATGGATTGGATCAGAGATAGATCAAGCTCTGTATAGCAAATACATTAAATATTAAGCAACCTGGCCGCCTCAAAGGCCAGCAGAGGCTGTCCTTATCCCCATTCTTTTTTTCCCTGGATGAGATGGGCCGGCGATGAGTTGAGGTACGCACTGGGGTTCGGTCGAGGATAGGATAGAACAGAATAGGAATTGAGCTCGGTATGGGGTAGGGCACGGACTGAGTTAGAGACGAGGGATTAACGGGCCATAGGATGAGGCTTGGATCAGGGAAGAGATAAGCACGAACGGCCATAGGACGAGACATGAACTGAAGCGGAGATAGTCGAAGCTGTGTAGCAAAAGCACTAAGCAACGAAGCTTCCTCAAAACCCGCTGCAGGCAGCTGCACCGGCCAGTCCCTATCCCTATCCCTGTTCTCCCTTTCTTGCTATGCAAACATGCAAACATTGCTGCAAAGCCCACAACAAAGGAAGCCCTTTTCATGTTTAGGCCAAAGTTCACCAGTCCGAGCAGCGCGCCAATAATAGTACAAAGTAACTATTCGACTATTCGGGCAAACAGCGGCGTGGAGGGTCCGTACACAGCGCTAATAGCGCACTAAAGAGTGTGGCGCGGAAATTCAATCTTCCCGATCGGGTTACCTCCTCCCGCACCCGAAAACTATCGATAATTTATGAATTTCGCACGTTCGAGAAGGGCGTATTTTTGCAAAGAGTCGTATAAATGTTGTTCAGGAGGGAGGGTAGAATGAAAATTGGGTCCCCAAAAACGGGGCCCTAACACGATCGACCGTGTGAAAATGATTCCCTTCTTAGTACTTCTTAGCAAAACAGTGCATCTGTTGCAGCTCTACCCATCTGTCGTTTGGCCATAGATCTGACGTAGTTAATCTCAAAAGATCAATATACAGTGTAGTATTGAGGGAAATATACAGGAGAACAGTACAAGAAGAACAAGAAAAAGACAATAAATGGGTCCCGAAACGACCGACGGGTACGATCCTTAAGCATGTTCGATAGAACACCAGCAAAATGCAAGTCTTTGTAGGTCGAAGCACATAAAACACATTATAAAATTGATCAGAAAGGGGAATCGTGTCGAGACCCATCTGTCGCTTGGTCATAGACCCCAAAAGACCACAGCTCCTATGTGACGCAATCGATGCCAATCATAAAAAATGAGCATGCTTTGCATACCTAAGATTTGCATGACGCATGTAGCTATATCACGGACGCATGTAGCTATATCTCGCCCATCAGCTTAATCGCCATACATTGTCGTAAACAAGCACGTTACACCAAAGTCGACCTCACCTAAGAGCAGCACTAAGCCGTAGTCTCGCAGTAATATGTGCACATTATGTGGATATTGCAACAGTTGCCCACCACACCCACCGCCCATTCCACCCTCGCAGCCACTTGACTGGGGGTCAACAATCGACAGAAGAATTCGAAGACCTTCTGGAATGAAGGCGTTGTGAGGAATGGAAAAAGAGAAAATAAAAAAATCGAAATTATAAACATCGTCGAACTCGGAAATTGCGCTAATCGCAGATGGTTCAACGAGGATGTACTTGTGGAAAATGGAGTGAAGTAGCACAATTTGAGGGTGATAATGATCTCGGCGACGTTTCCAGTCTGGAAAACAAGGGAAGACTTCTTTGGAGACTCGAAGTTCGAGATATGAAGATTGAATTTAGACCTTAACTGATAGCCCACAAAGATGAATGTCCATGTCCCGACCTGGATGAATACTCATTCATTAGAAGCTGAAAATCTCAACGTTGAACGACCAGGAATCATTTAAACTGATTTGCTCTAGAAGGGCAGCCAAGACTACTTCGCACTTTTGCACTACGAATACGAGAGAGCAATTTGCAGATGTTTTTATCTCAAAGGGCAAGGAGCAGTCATTTAAGAAGCAGCTTACAGAGTATGTGAGAAAAATGACTCGAACTATACCTACAGGGAGCGCCATATAAACTACAACGTACCCCTCAGATGACCGCATTGATAGTGGATTCGTTCCGAAAACGTGTTCAGGCCTGCACCAAGGCGAAGGACGATCAAATTACGATAAATTTATCATGTTGCAGTATCCCTGGCCGGTATTATGATTGGTCCCTAGTTTAAGTCTTTTAGATTAAGGTTCAACTGCCGATATACTTGGATTTTCAAGCGTGGGAACTAAAGAAAGGACACTTTCACACGTATAACATCACTGTTTATTTTCTGTTCGGGAGTCCCGCAATTTGATCGTCCTTCACCTTGGTGCAGGCCTGAAGACGTTTTCGGAACGAATCCACGTCCCGAATCGGGACCCTGGACTAATACCTACATCATAAGATAAAATAAACCTCAATTCAAGAATTTTTTTCAAGAACAAAACGCTAAAAGGGAGCAACTGGGGCCATTTGAGATCAAATTACATGATAATGCGAATTGTAGAGTAATCACATTGTACTATGACCGCTATCGACAACCGGCCAAAAGTTCAAATATCCGGAAAATAGGGATTCGATTCCTTCTTAGTACATCTAAGAAAGTACACCCATAAACAACACATTATCGCTTAGATCTGATCGTAATTTGATCGTAATTTCATTGAACGAGTTCCTTATTTCCTTGACAAGCAACAGATTCTGATGGCTACGTTCAAATAACAAACAAGAAAGAATGACTTTCGCTGCACTGTCAGTCATAACATCACTTTTTTGGATATCGCAACATGAACGTTCATACACATCGCGTCATATCGCGCTTATCCCCAGAGTGCATCGTGATTTCTTCAGTGTGAATCATCTAGCAGAAGAGAATCTAAGAGTTCCTACCTCCGCGTGAGACAGTCCATGCATAGAGGAGATGTGTCTCTCAGAGGAAAAGCCACGTAAGGGGTCATAAATCATTGGCTTTGCGAGAGCCAAATTGCCTCTTAGGAACAGGGGGGTGTCCCGTTACCCTGAGTGAGCACTTTCTCTGGTTACACAGCCAAAAATAGACGAAGATTTCGAAAGCAGGTCAGTCGATAACCCACGAATAGGCCAATACGTGCGTAAACACATAGGATAAACATGTTTCTTTAGAATGCCCACTTCCTCGAAGGGTCAGAGTTGACGTCATCGGCACTTATCTAACCTTGCAGGGCAGCGAAAGGACAAACGATGGTGAAATTGGCAGTTTGGGTGGAGAGCAGATGGAAGCTCTGCGGCTGAGAGACCAAATTGGGGGCTGCAGTGGTTTTTGATACCTTAAGGTGAAAGAAAAGGCCGCTGGAGCAACACCCAACTCGTGAATGGTCCTTCTCAAATGCAACATAGTCTTCAACCATTCTAGAATGATGTCAGGTTCAAAGACTATGTGAAATTTCATAACAGTCCCTAGTACACCGTCGATTTACTCACGTAAACACATTCCATTAGCACGATAAAAACAAGGAATTTGTCCAAATAACAATGGTGCAGGAAGGCATCGAACACTTCGTGGCCAGATGTTTAATTGAATTTGACTCGTCGTTATTGGATTGCAATGTAAACACAAAATAAGGGAAGTGAGTAGAAGAAGTACGGGAAGGAAATGGGTGGTAGAGAGACAGGAAGTCCGAAGTTGCTGAAAGACTCTTGTCAACACCTCCGATTTCCGTGTTGTCCAAATGACATTCATTTCCGTGTTGTCCAAATGACATTCAGTACAGTTGAGTCATCGGTAGAGTAGTCGCATTCCTCAGAATTTGAGTCCACTGGGGCCATCTGAGAACAGTATGTAGTCCACTCGAAAATGCACAAAAGGTATTCACCAAACAAGGACTTTCACTGACAAAAGAAGGACAGCTCGAATTCGTAAAAAAAACCGGCAGATCACAAAAAAATGAAGCTAATGACTACCCTCAAGGGACTCCAAGGGGCATTGACTATATCCCACTCAAAGATAGCAACTGTCAGATTCTAGCAAAGCAGCGTATAATTGATTCCTATGCTTGAGAACCACTGCACTGTTGATGCATGTGATATCATCTGGTACATAAAAGGGCATGCATTTTACCGACTAGCACGGTACTATTCCAAAAGTACGGCGCTCATTTACCATTCGAAGTCAGTCCATGTAGGTTCCACTGTGTTGGCACTTGCATCCTTGAATGTCCTATTGTGGAACGTGGACATTTGAGTGCTGGATACTTGAGTGTCGGACATCTGAGTGTCGGACAGCACGATCGGATCGGCTGGTACTCATGCTCCAATACGTATAAGGTTTAAGCCGCAACCAAAGCTAAGCCTACGTTTCAGACCATGTTCTAACGTGAATGCTAGGATCACGCCTTCAGGTTTCATAGGAGCTTTCTTTAGATGGAAGAGAGGCGTTTTCGGCATGGATATCCTCGATCTTAGACTAGTCCTAGACTGGCGTCTTACCCAGTGAATCCCGTGATGAACCTGATATTCATTTTCCATGTGGCCCTCGGACTTAAACCAAAGAACATCGATACAGATTGATGTTGATTAATGGTGAAGTACTACTTACAGAAAGGATAATTATAGCTAAGATCAAAGTCGTCAAACGCCCTGAATCAGTTTACTTCAAATTTAATTGGCTATTCAGATTAATGAGTTCCAGGAATACTGTCCACGTTGATGACTTGGCATTTTCATATTTAAACACGTGTTTAAAAATCGTTAGTCATGGACAGGATGTACCGGTGACGCAACAGGAAGGAAGAACACTTCTCAAATTGCATGTTTCCAAATGTCGTCCAGTACATCGAGATTTTTTACATTTTAGAATGACGATTCTGCCATTTAGCATCTTAATAGAGGGTGATACTTGCTGGGAAAGCGTGCGCATATTGTTCAATTTACAGAATAAAACTTTCTCTATCGAACTGTGGACAATTTGAGGAGATAGGGGCAATGATTCTCGATCGTGCCGGACAGCATGAGGGTAAAAAGTTAGGCAAGATTTCATTTAGAGCGGTATTACGATATCCAGCATTTAAAACATTCGGTTACATTTTGATTTTGCGATGTGTGATGCATTGTCAGAAGTTCGTTTTCATATAAAGGTCACCGTATTCATATTCCAGCCTGAATTATGGTCTTAATCCGGCAGCAATTCGAGTGAGAGTGGAAAGTGAGATGTCAAATGAAAATCGATTTCTTATCGATGGTCATTTGATGGATGAGGGGAAGGGAGCGATTTAGTCTTTGGCCGAGGTTCGTAAAAATGCCAATTTGCTTTTTGAAAGTCACATAGACAGGGTGAGTGAACGTGACATCCAGTTAAAACGCCGCTTCATGAGATCAGGGAGCAAGATACGTAAACCAAGATTAGAGGGTTCGCTTCAAATCCATAGGCACAAGCCGGAGTCTAAGCCAAGCCTGGATGTTAAGCCAAACTGTTTCCAACCTGTAAAATTTCGGTGATTTGGAAGATTTTCAACGAAAGCATAACTATTGTTAGTAAGGGAATCGCTCGAATAACGTACGTCCATATCCGTATCTAAATAAACCACGCTTTCGATGTTATGAACTTGGCTGGACGTGGCTACCACACCTGAACGGCGGATCATACCTACAAGGTACTACCACATTCTCTAGACGATTATATATTTTTTGTGAAATACGGTCGAATATTTCTCATTGAATATCCTGAGACGATATACTATGAATTGTAATATTTAAAAAGCATGGTATACAAAAACCGCGACATATCAACAACATTTCCTCCCCGATATGCCCATAGATCACAGAATGTGATCGCCTAAGAAAAGAATCCAAAAATAACGACACATGATTAGGCAGAGGACGCAAAAACATCCCCAAAATAAACAGCCCCTCCGGGACCAAAATATCCTATCTCAATCAGAGCAGTTCCGCTTCTGCAGCATCTGCAGATCCGTAATTTTCGGGTGGCGCCCCGCAAAGACGCTGACGTCAATAGGCGATTAATCTCATCTCCCGGGGACGGCTGCCAACTGCCCTTAAGTAAATATAAATAATGCTTCCCGGCGCCTTGGGGCTAATCATAAACGACGGCTAAACATAGCGCACCACATGGCGCGCCGCCTAGGGCTGCAGCTGTATAGCGCGCCACCGGGGGAACAATGATTACAACGACGACATCAGAAGCACATTTAGGGCTGCGCCCGACGACGGCGCGGCGACGAGCTTTCGGGGTGTCCGCTTCGAGGGTGGGAGAGGTGCGAGCGGGAGGAAGTGCAAACAGAGAGGAGCCGCGCGGATCTCGTGATCTATTTTTGAGGCATAGTGACTTGATCGGCGAGAGGGAGGATGACGCAGGGAACGGCGGACGACGCGAGATCCATATGGACCCGATGAGATCGGGAATGGGTTCTGGGTCGCGGCGAAAAAAGCACAAGGAATGAGCCATTCGGTGGATTTTAGTAGATTTGAGTGGCTGGATCGGAGACGATTTGATCCACAGGCACAGCCAGAATCACGATTCGGTTATAGGTCTTTAGCGCGCACATGTAACAACCAATATGACCACATCTTCGAGCAGAAGAGTAAATGATTTGGTGACATTTTAAACTTGGCGAAATTTTTTTTTTTTTTATTTTTTTTTTTGGCTTAACACCCAGGCTTGGCTTAGGCTCCGGCTTGTGCCTATGGATAGAGAAGAGAAATTTATGGAAAAAAAACATATGGATCTCGTAGAAACTTCTCTTCTCTATCCATAGGCACAAGCCGGAGCCTAAGCTAAGCCTGGGTGTTAAGCCAAAAAAAAATAAAACGGGGCTCGCCCGCAGCAGCCCCCCATGTAAATGGAAGCAGAAGACATGCAAAACGAGGAATGAAAAAACACGAAGAGTGAGTAAGTTGAAGATCAGAAATACACTCCTGGACAAGTCTAATTCAGTCTATCCTCTAGGGCAAGTTGTCTTCTATAGGATAGGGCAAAGTCTAATGCTCAGTAAGCTCAAATACGAAAAAAACGTAGGGCCAAACGTTGCCTACATTCCTCAGTGTCATTACCGTAAACCCCTGGTTAGACGAGTAAATAGCATATCGCAAAGTTTGTTTACATGCTGAAAAAAACCTTGATGTTAAGACTGTCGAGTACTCGATACTGTGGCCGTCCTTTGGTGTCTCAAGCCTAGGACGAACCATTATTGTGAGGCGTTAGAATTGTGATCAGAACTGCCTCGAACACAAACTTTTGTTGGCTACGTGTCTTATCTACCAACTTGCGTGGTTGTTTTCTCTCCATGTTGCGTGAAGCTATGTTGGTTACATTTAGGAAGAGTTTAGTTACTTTCCTGGCAACTCCATCTTCTCGAAATCTTCTTCCATGTCTATTCACAATTACATTTATTGAAATATTCTACGGAGACGGAACACGAGAAGAAAAGTGATAAGAAGTGGCCCGGCTGCGAATAGTCCCGCTTTAGTCCTTAAGGCGAATCTGCAGATCACCGCTCCTCTGAGCTGTGCAGATGTTGTCAAGAAGCAGGATATGATCTCCAATTAGGTATACTGCTCTAAAGCACAAAGCTACAGCAATGATGGGATAGCATACTTCAACTGAATGTTTTGCCATAATACTACGTAATACACAATTCATCAGAGCGCGAAGAGGGACTAGGACGCAGAAAAGGAACGCAAGATAGCTGTAACACCTGCTTTTCACAGAGTTCCAATACTCGTACGTCTTCTCATACATTAGCAGCACACGTTTCTTCGTTCCTTTTCCGCTCAGGACCCCATCCACCTCCTTGGCAATGAGGTACTTTGATGAGAAAGCCGGTACTGAGACAATCTTCGGCTCGAGGTCTTCCTCCTCCTCGTCTTCATCCTCCTTGTCAGATCTTTTCCCCAATAAAGTGGACGCCTCTCGAAGCAGCATACAGAATGTCAAGAAATATTCGTCAGATAATGTGCTCAAACACAGATATGAAATCATCCAAAAAATAATGAGTTCGTAGTGAGCTGGGATAAAATCAATGGGACCAAAAACGCAACAAATATAAAGGGGGATTAAGAAATTAGCAAATAACCACATATAGATGACGTCGACGATGGAAGGATTGGCAACGCTATAGCGATACAGTTTCTTTTCCACAATATATCCCTCCAAGCTGAGGTCGAATATGTGAAAAATTTGGAGCAAATTGTCAAATAACCAGTGAGGCTCTTCTAGCAATACAGCTCTATAGGAATTTATATCGTCAGCGCCTCCCTCGCTGTGGACCATTCTACAAGGACGGTCGGCAACGGCTCCACTCGCCATGGCGTCGGTCGGACACAGGATGGTCGGAATGAGAGTAATATAACCGTTGCTCTTATGGAAGATGTGTTAGTTTTTGCATTACAGATGCACGTGTGAAACCGGATCAATGATCCGTCTGTCATCGGATTCGGTTTCTAAGCCAATGGAGACCGACTAAGCTCAGCCAAGAATGACAAGAATCCTACCAGAGGAAGAATATGCCACAGGATGAACATCACTTCAGAATCACAATCGCCGGGCCACATGGACCCAATGTGGCCCGATGATGGATTCTTATTCTCGTAAACAAAAAGTGACTCACAACAACAGTGACGTCTGGTTTCTGGCCAAAAGACAGGAAGTGGCAAAACAACTGAAAGGGTTCTTCAACAACAAAAGCGCTAACCGCTTCTCGCTTTATGAATGAAAAATCGACAAGTTGAAGGTGCCATGGCGAGCTTTGGTCTGCCAGAAAAGCAGGAAGGAAATGATGTGAGGAGATTATTGGTTGGCGATCAAGTGTAAAAAACAATCGGGGTGCTCCTGGCCGGGATGATTGTCATTCAGGATCAGCTTTGATATGGTCAACGACGGGAAGTAACAGATGAATTTACATGAGCCGCTTGGTCCCCGAATGTTCAAATACAAGCTAGAACAGTTGAATTCTAAACACGGCCAATGTCCTGTACGGTAACGTCCAGTCAAAAAGAGACATAGAACATAGATCTGTCAAATCAAATCAGCTTTCTAGTCCATCAAAAAAATCTCATTTTGAACAAAAACGTCACTTTTTCAAACAAACGGATCTTGCAAATTGATTCATTGCTTTTGCATTTGACAAGAACTGCGCCACGAATAGATTGTTGGAAAGGACAAAGTGCGGCTGCGGACATGGAAAGAAACATATGAAAAACATTAACCAAAAAAATATGTATCGGCCGGGAATCGTACCCGAGCCACCCGCGTGGTAGGCGAGCATTCTACCACTGAACCACCGATGCGTGTAAAACAGGCTTCTAGAAATCTATGTGACATTTGAAGTCATCTAACCGCCTCAGACTCGATATTTCCTCGCCCTCCTCCACTCGATGATGAAATATTTGATCAACGGACGCCGCCACCTTCACGTGGCAGGCTGTGCATCGCCACTTTGACGTCATTTTTGACGACACTTGCTTTTAATGTCTCATCGCAGACGTGCACATCTCTATGTGCAGGACAGACAAAGATTTATGGAGTCGAACTTTACGGTTTTATGTGAATCAGCAGGGGTTCTTTGCTTTGCGGCTGATTGACATAAAGATGGATGACGGTGGAGATAACGATGCGGAGTCAAACGGAGGGGAGAGGGCCTGATGCGGAAGCTGCCCGACTCTCCTTTTACTAGGGTATTTTGGAAGAGGGACTTGACATATATTGATGAAGTTATACAAAACAAGTGTTGTCTATCGAATAGTGGACAAGTTCAGGAGATGGTTTAAGATATGTGCAATGATTCTCGATCGTGCCGGACAGCACGAGGGTAAAAAGTTAGGCAAGATTTCATTTAGAGCGGTATTACGATATCCAGCATTTAAAACATTCGGTTACATTTTAATTTTGCGATGTGTGATGCATTGTCAGAAGTTCGTTTTCATATAAAGGTCACCGTATCCATATTTTGGTGCGAATTATGGTCCTAATCCGGAAGCAATTCGAATGAGAGGGGAAATTGAGATGTCAAATGAAAATCGATTTCTTATCGATGGTCATTTGATGGATGAGGGGAAGGGAGCGATTTAGTCTTTGGCCGAGGTTCGTAAAAAGACCAATTCGCTTTTTGAAAGTCACATAGGCAGGGTGAGTGAACGTGACTTAAGTGAAAACGTCACTTCAGGAGATCAGGGAATAAGTACGTAGACTTCTACAAAGTTGTAAAATTTGTAAATCTGTAAAATTTCGGTGATGCATCTGATTTGAAAAACTGTATTTTTAGACGGCTATACTATAAAAAATCACACAAAAATATAAATATTTTCCCGGCTGTAATTATTTGTGTGACGTTCGTTGGAAGAAGGTAACGAAAGACGTCTGAATAGGATGCACTGTACAACTACAGGCAACGAACTTCTTTACAGCAAAGGTGAAACAAAAAGAAACATCAGTATTTGACGCATGTCCTTTGACAAACACTAATCCCAATGTGTTCGTTCAGAAAATACCCAAACAAAAAGGTTCTGTTTTGTGAAGGATTGGAATATTTTACATCTGGATTGTGAATAGGAAAAGGATTATTTGTACTGTAGAACGTGATTTTCTCTATTTTTCAGTGGGACACCGTAAGCTTGAGTTTCAAAAGGACATCTAAGGAAGAAGACATACTCATTCGTGTTCAACAGACATGAAAATCACTGCGAGCTCATCAGAGCGTAAAAAAGAGAAACAGAAAACATGGAAAGTGGTAAATAAGAATGACTTAAGTAACCTTTAGGATTGTGAATGAGGGGAAATGATTATACAGCACCTGTCCTCTGCATAGGTTAATGAAATGCAATTTGGAGAACAAAGCTGTTTTGATGAATAATAGAAGTTTACAAGTGTACTTTCCGTTATTCAGAGTAATGTTGAAAACAGTGCCTTTTCAAGGAAGGTAGGTTTGGCGCTCATAGAATCGTTCTTACTCAAGTCTAACACAGCAAACGAACGAACTGTTTTCCCTGTATAGTGGCAGTTAAGCGGTTACTTTAGAACTGCCTGTGTGGCTCATTGGGAACGTGCCTGATTCATAATCGGATCAGGGTCGGTTCGACTCCGGCCTCTGTCCCGAATTGTATCTGAAACCGACCGCTTTTCGACGATCGTTCATAATCGAATGGTACCGCACTCATGCGCACAAGAAAAAACACACCTTGGCTTCTTATCTCGTTCCCTTTCCTGCACATCTATCGTCTATTTGCTTAATCTTGTTCTATCGACACCGACGTCATAACTTAAAAGATCTGATTTCATCAGAAAAATGTGGTATCTGCTACTTGTACCGCGTGTTCGAGCAAGAGCTGATCAAATATTTGATGATGCCGATCACAAAAAAGTGGGATTTGAATTTCGCACCGCGGAGAACGTTCGCGAACGCGGGGAAGTGTTCTGCACTTTGTGTGAGTATGACCTAATAATGAGTGCATACGTCATAGTGAGTGAATCACAATTTAGGTTTAGTGATGCGAGGGTTTGAAGGACTAGAATTTGGAAAGTTGAGTTGTTGTAATATGTGCATCAACTTATCCATTATTTCTCCACCTAGCAGAATCTGAGAGTTCCTACCTCTGTGTGAGACAGTTCATGCATAGAGGAGATGTGTCTCTCAGAGGAAAAGCCACGTAAGGAGTCATAAATCATTGGCTTTGCGAGAGCCAAATTGCCTCTTAGGAGCAGGGGGGTGTCCCGTTACCCTGAGTGAGCACTTTCTCTGGTTACGCGGCCAAAAATAGACGAAGATTTCGAAAGCAGGTCAGTCGATAACCCACGAATAGGCCAATACGTGCGTAAACACATAGGATAAACATGTTTCTTTAGAATGCCCACTTCCTCGAAGGGTCAGAGTTGACGTCATCGGCACTTATCTAACCTTGCAGGGCGGCGAAAGGACAAACGATGGCAAAATTGGCAGATTGGGTGGAGAACAGATGGGAGCTCTGCGGCTGAGAGACCAAATTGGGGGCTGCAGTGGTTTTTGAAACCTTAAGATGGACGGTTTTGGATTTTCGATTCAGAAAAGAGAAGCCATATTGTATATGAAATAGAAACCTTGTCGTACTCTTTGACAACAAGTTCCAAAAACCGTTGTTTCTGTTGTAGATTTTGACCCTTATCAGGCACGTATCCTACGTGTCCATTATCAAGGCTTCTCACTGAAAATCTGCAGCTTAATTTTATGCTGATGAGCACTACCTCCTAAGCCATAACCACGTTCAAAGATGGAACATCTTCAAGGATGCACTCAACAGCTGATCACCACCAAATCATAACTTTCAAATGTGTGGTCCAGAGAAGAGGCGTGATGGATGGCAACGGCCCATTTGTCCCACCAAAAACCACTCTATCTTCCCCATAAATCAGATCGTAATTGTTTCCGGTGTTCAAATAATGCTCACTGCCTGTCATAAACACATTTCTTGCCTATGTGATTAGGAATAATGGGCATGTAGCCGTATCAAATAAGCTTTCTGATCGCCTGATTTTTCAAGTATCATTAAAAGACAGCTGTCGCGATGAAATGTGTCATGAAATGCACAAAGATCACAGACCTGAACGTCAGTTGCAATTGTAGTTTAAAGATACAGTTATAGAAGGACGGAGGTGCCCTTTCCAAACTTCATCCAAATGAATAAGGCCCTAAGAAAAGATGATCACAGATCATTATCATCGCTCCCCGTCAAAAACCTAATAGAGTTGATGAGACAACATGTATTCAAAATAAAAAAAATACAAATAAAGAACAAAGATTCGCAGTCAGCAGGATTCGAACCTACGCGGGCAGAGCCCAATTGATTTCTAGTCAATCTCCTTAACCACTCGGACATGACTGCACACTGATCAAGGCACGTTACATTGCACTTGACCTACTTTCCCTAGCTCTTTATCTAAGCAATGTCGGTGGAGACCACCGTTGTCCAAAACAGTCTTACTGTAGGGAATGATGGACCCGACTTAGAAACATAGATTCATTACTAAAAAGACAACTCACTTGATGCTCACTTTCCTGAGCAAGCTCCTCGCCGATCGTTCCATCACGCTCTGCTTCCGCGTCTTCGAAACGTGCGCCGGAGCCGACATCGTCATTTCCCAGTCCTTGTGCATCATCTTCGAAAAGTAACGGACAAACAACCTGAAGAACCGATCATCACAGGAGTGGGACTAGGTAGTGCCGCCGTGGTGGCTGGCTCGCGACGACACGACTGCCAAGTACAGCCCCGCAACGTGACGGACAACCCTGGAAATAGAACTCTTTTGTAACTTGCGGGGCCAAGTACCTATGGTACGTAGAGAGAAAAATCGCGCTACTAACGAGCGCCAACCGTGAGAACTACTTGGTGGCTCGTAAAAAACAGCGCTCGATCTCACGATGTTTCGCCCACTGATAAATAGTAGCAGGTGTCGAGAGAGGCGTTTGCAAGCTTAATGGATGAAGCAAAAAGCGGACTAAAGATTAGCGATGTGGGCCGATGGCTGATGTTTCGACGACACCTTACGAACAAACAGTGGTAGATAACAAGTGGATTGTCATCTGCTAGGGGGTAAGAAGGACAAAAATTGTATAGCGGTGCACTTGTTGGGGATGTTCTGGCATAGTCACAAGTGATCGGGTTTCAGGAAGTATTGCTTTCTGGAACGCTCGGTGCCGCTGAGAACGACGAGGTTGTAAGGCTGTGCCAGTTCCCTCAAGTGTACATAGAGCGCTTTTAGAGCTGACCTAGTTGGTTTTCTGGGTTGGCTTCTTCTGACACACAATAGACATAGTTCGTACAGCAAGGAGTCTTTTGTTTGAAGTCTGTTCTGCTCACGTTCTGCGCTTGAAAGACCCACCTGGAGGCGCTTCGTGGCGAGACCACGGCGCTGACGGGGAAACTTCGGTCTGGAACAGCGTGTCGTTGCGTCGAAACGCGACTCTCTGTACTTTTCTGCTTGATCTCCAAGATCAAGTATTTCATTTCTGTCTTCCTCAATTCTTTAGACTTCTCAACAGGGCCATATTACTTAGCCCCTGAACTTCTAAAGGGTCTGACAAATTTCGCCTTTGGGCTGCTTCTTAATAAGTCTGTTCTCGTAGTGAAACCTTTTTTGCAGACGCCTTTTACTGCATGAAATGTATATAGAAACCATGGAACACTGAACTATTTTCGTGTTGATCTTTCTAGAGAAAGCGAACTGAAGTGAAGTGAACTTCATGGGACTCGATGGCGATGTGATGTTGGGCGCGTCCCGGCGACTTGCTTCTGAACAGCAGAATAGATGCTTTACAGTAAATAGAACAACAACAGAAGAAAAGAGTTTACTCCGCAAGGCGAATCTGCAGATCACCGCTCCTCTGAGCTTTGCAAATCTTGTGACGGAGGAGGGCATGGTTTACAATTAGGCGGTACGTGACAACTCGCCGCCGCCAACTACCACTTAGAGCATCTAAATTCCAGCGCTCGATTCTAGCCTAATTCACGCGTACTTTCAAAGCAGATTTGCAGAGAGTTAGTGAACATCCACAGCAGTCAACTTTCTATATGATCGCTTGCTCTATGATCAACTAATACGTTCAGGATCGCTTAAATTCAACAGGCTTCAGCATAAGCCGGAACCTAAGCCAAGTCGGGGTCAGCATGACAACAGGGCTCGCTTAAAATCAATAGGCATAATCCTAAGCCTGAGCCTAAACCAAGCCTGGATGTTAGGCCACTCGCGAAATGAATATGGGAGTTGCTTCGCCTGTCCGTACCCTAAATATCGCCAGACCTTGGTCGATATTGGATAAGGACTCGGTTGAGTTGCCCTCTTTACAGGTTTTGGCCGCTATACCGAATTCGTAGTTATGGCTAATATCCAGGCTTGGCTTAGACTCATGTCTATTTGTTGTAAGCGAGCTCTGTAGTCCTGGAAGCTTCGCTTAGATATGGTACATAATGTTCTTGACTCTTGTGAATACTCACTAGTTAGTTGCAAATTTGCCTTCAAAGTGCGCGTAGATTAAGCTAGAATAAAGCTCAGGAATTTGAATGTGCTCTAAGTCGTAGACAGCGCAGTTCCAGTATATTTCCGCTGGCGGCGAGTTGTCCTGGTGGCGAGTTGTTTCGACAATTAGGTATAGTGCTCTGAAGCACAAAGATAAAAAATGATGGGAAAGCATACTTGAACTAGATGTTCCGATGAAATACATAAATGCATCAGACTGCGAAGAGGCTGCTGAACGCAGAACTTAAAAGCAAGATAACCGGCGTAACAAATAAGCAATTCCTGTTTGTAGTGAGCGGGTGTAAGAACCAAACAAACAAAAGGAGGATAAGAGATTGGTAAATAGGCACATATAGATGAAGTCGACGATACACGGATTCGCAACGCTATAGCGACACAGTTTCTTTTCCACAATATATTCCTCGAAGTTGAGGTCCAACATGCCAAATCGAATTTGCCGGCGACGGGCCCTGCGACGGGGTTCGACACTCACCTCATTTTTCTTTGGTTTTATATCATGAGATGACTAGCAAACGAGAGGGTAACTACAATAGACATTGAATGGAAGCTTCAGTAGGACGGGAGCCACAGCGCGAAAAAAAAATTCGGACACCTGTAAGACCACCCTTCTCTGCATTCTGGGGCAACGATAGATTGCTTTCTCGCTCAAAGGCGCAGAGCGCCTTTGAGCGAGAAAGGTTGAACAGCAAACCAATCTATAAAAAAAACCAATCAAGCAAACCAATTTATACCAATCACCGTTCACTCACACAAGAACGTCCTCAAGTCATACGACTTTATTTCTTGGTATGCTACTGTTGCCGCCCGCAGGGTGCGAATTGGCGCAACTGCGTTTGTATCTCTAAATCCACTGAACAGGTGAGTGTCTTTGTTGGCAACTCCATCTTCTTGGTTGTTTATTCACAGTTACATTTATTGAAATATTCTACAGAGACGGGACATGAAAAGAAAAGAGTTAGTCCTTAAGGCGAATCTGCAGATGACCGCTCCGCTGAGCTTTGCAGATATTGTAAAGAAGCAGGACATGGCTCATAATTAGGTATAGTGCTCTGAAGATCAAAACCATCAAAGCTGCGTCAAAGCATACTTTAATTGGATGTCCTGAGGGAATAATGAATGCACAATTCATCAGACCACGAGAAGGGATCCAAACGAAAAACTCAAAGGCAAGATAACCGTAACACCTGCTTTTCACAGAGTTCAAATACTCGTACGTCTTCTCGTACATTAGCAGCACACACTTCTTCGTTCCTTTTCCTCTCAGGACCCTATCCACATCCTTGGCGATGCAGTACTGTGATGAGAAAGCCGGCACTGAGACGATCTTCGGCTCGTGGTCTTTTTCCTCGTCTTCATTCTCCTCGTCAGATCTTTTCCCCAATAAGGTGGACGCCTCTCGAAGCAGCATACGGAATGTCCAGAAATGTTCGCCAGATATTGTACATAAAAACATACAGGAAATCACCCAAAAAATAAGGAATTTGTAGTGAGCGGGGGTAAGACCGATGGAACTAAAAACCAAACAAAAGTAAAAGCCGATTAAGAAATTAACAAAAAGCCACATATAGATAAAGTCGACGATGGAAGGATTTGCAACGCTATAGCGATATAATTTCTTATCCACAATATATTCCTTGAAGTTGGGGTCAAACAAACGAAAGAATTGGGGCACTCCGTCAAGTAACCAGTGAGGATCTTCTACCAATATTTCTCTATATAAACTTATATCGCCAGCGTCATCTTCGCTCTCGTCGTGTACGCTTTTAAAGGGACGGCCGGGAACGGTTTCACTCGCCATGGCGTCGATCGAACATCGGAATGGTAGTGATGTAGCCGTTCTTGTGGAAGATGTGCTAATTTTACAGCACAGATGCACATGTGAAACGTCGATAACAGCAATGAGAAATTTAGCATCGTCAGTAAGGCCTAATCTGAACTCATCTTGAGGGATTGAAATCCCAGCTCATTTCAGAGGGGACGGTCTGTAAGAAGTAAGACAGGAGGGGTTCGAATTCGAGTTCGCTTTAAATCTATAGACATATGGGCGGTTTCCGGGTGGCGTTAAGAATTTTTGAAGAACTAAATTTAAACAAATAATGAAGGCAAGAAAAAAGAAAAAAAAGGCAAGCGAAACATGCTGAACCTCGCAGTGTTTAAGTCTCTACTTTGGAATTTGGTAGAGACTCTCTAATCATCTACTTTGGAATTTGGTAGAGACTCTCTACCAAATTCCAAAGTCTGACTTTTCGGTTTCTAACATCGAGCAGCTGCACTCGAATGTTCTTTAGTTTAGTTTAATCATCTTAACTTTAGTTCGGGCACCAGACCCGACAACTCGAACCTCACGGACCGGCTGAACCAATGCCCATCTCTGATGGTGACGCGTGTAATTTCCATGCGAAACCGTGTGAAATTCAATTCACACTTTCGAATGTATCCACTGTGAGTCAAATCATAGCGTTCCGCAAACAGAACGATGGAGTCGCTCTCTCCCGAGCTCGTCGCTGCTATCCTCGACGCCGTCAACTTCAAGCTTTACCTCAGCGTTTTGATGCGACTGTCGAGATCGCTTTTCTGAAAGGATCATATCTTGTGGACTACTCTATGAAGAAAGATCTTCTCACTTGTGAGGCTAATTCCATCTTTTATTCTGATCGATCGATACGTCCTTGGACATACTCTGACAGCGATTCGGGGAACATCGAAACAATGTACCTGTCCGTGAAGACGATGGATCATCAACTGGACATCGGACTGCAGGGAGGTATCCGTCAGAGTCGCCCTTCTTTCCTCCGAAAAATGCACAAAGTTTTCCGCCTTATGACTGCGTGTCGCATCGTCACTATTGATATCGATGAACTTGAAGACTATCCGGGTGACCTCCTCGATTTACTACCTGAAGGTACGCTTCCAGGGAAGCTCGTCTTGAACACAGTCAAGTGTAATTCTATTCCACCCTTCGACATCCCAATCCGCCTGCGGAGAGCTCCTTTTGACACACTCAACGCCGAAACTCTTCGGCACGCGTCGACTCTTCGAGATAAGGACGCACTAGACTGGCTCGTGGATATGTGGTCAAGACAACAGCGCATGTGGAAGGAGCCAATCTCGATCCGATTCGAATATCCAGCTTTTCCGTCGCATTACTACTACAAGCGTCGGAATTTAAGCCACTATCTAGAAGTTAAATACGAGGAAGATCTAGGTTTTCCCGTGGCAAAGATACGCACAACTGTCGACAGACCGTATTCTCCCGTTTATTCTTTTTTCATGACACTTACTCTTGTAATTGCAGCTGAAATCGCATTAATTCTTCAGTATTATGCCAAACATTGAGCATCGATAATGTTTGTATCTCTGTATGAGTGGTTTCCCACTATAAATGTCTTCCTAATTACAAGTTGCAATGATTCGGTTTTCGATTCGTTCCAGCAGCTCATTTGGCGCATAAAGATGGTCAGTCGTCGAATAATTTCTCCGAAATCCAGCTTGCTCCTCAGGTTGTAAACGAGAGGAGAGCGCCTTTTCTGATGAGTCTGCTTCGGTTTAGGGAGCTCAGATGACGATTAGATAGAGCTAAGAGAGTGATAGATAAACAGCAAAAAAAGAAATCTCTCAGCTCAAAATGGAGAGTCATTCCGAGGCTCAACCTGAAAATGTGAGGTTTGAGGCACCATTTCTTAAGTGTGACTTTTTCCACATTTGGTCTCCATTTCCGTAAAGTAAGCGTGAGGTCGTGGAGTCGCTATGCGTACATGGCAGCTGTGAGTGAGCGCTACCTGCTCTATATCCCCATTCTTTGTTACGGTACTTAACCAATTGGAAACGTTGGCGTTAACGGAACATGATCCGATCCGATGATCCGAAAAGACCATCTTTTTGAGATTAGCTCATGTTGTGATAAACGACCAAATATAGGAATAGGTGCGTTCGGTAGGTTAGATAGTTGAAAGCAGTCGCCGTCCATCACACAATTAATACCATAGGAACCCCGTACATCACCTCGCATTTCGCCATCTCGAGGTGCCAGAAAAATGACCGTCAAGATAGAATAAGCCTCCAACACCAGGAGGGAATGCAATGTACAAGTAGCCAATTATAGTGTGGGGTGAGAGTTCGCTATACTGAACAACGCACTAATCACTTTTGCCGCAGTTTTTGCCGCAGTTTTTATTTGCGATCGGTTACTGGTGCAACCTAGCCGCTTTCTGCACTTAATCCAGATTTTCAGCTGTGATAGCGTTTCAGTTTGTCAACATTGCGCCAACAAACTCCTGATCTTCTAGTTAGATCTAAGCCCCACTCAATCTGCTCCATGTCGAAGTCAAGTTTCGAGGGTTAAAAGTCACATTCATGAGAACGATTTATCCTTCAAATCCAAATTTCGCCGGATCCGCTCTCAATTTAGGTTGCTTAATGTTATCCTGTTGTGCAGATAACTTTGAATTCACTATCTTCTTGCTCCAGGATTTGACGCTTCCTGTTCTCGCTTCGGCTGCTGCCGCTTAAGGGCCATTTATAGTCTGCGCGACACAAAACCCCTTTTTTGTGTCGCTTAGCTTGTCTACGCGTGACTATGTACGCAAAACCAAATAAAACTGCACAGTGATGATGCTTTCGGATCGGGATATAAAATCATCAGCATAAAAAATTTTTAGGTTGACTTTGCGTAGGTTAACTTAACTGTCGCTTAGCTTTAACTTGACTGTCGCGCAGCTGTGTCGCGTAGCTAAGCGACAGTCAAGTTAAAGCTAAGCGACAGTTAAGTTAACCTACATGTCATGTCCCACAATTTTTTTCTTTTGATGGTTTGATAGCCCGATCCGAAAGCATCATGACTGTGCAGTTTTATTTGGTTTTGCATATATAGTCACGCGTAGACAAGCTAAGCGACACAAAAAAGGGGGTTTTGTGTCGCGCAGACTACAGGGTGTACCATAAATACTGTAAGTGGTAAAAATAGCCACAACTATCCATTTTATGCATCAAACGACCCGTTTTATATAACATTTGAAAGCGCAGTAAATTCTAAACAAGATACAATCAATCGCATTCAAAATGACTTCCGTCTGCGGCAATGCAAGCGTCCAACCGTTTCCGGAAATTCTTCAAAATGGTCGCGATCATTTTTGGGGTGACTTCTTCCCAGGCCTTCTCCAGAGCGCGTTTCAGGGAGTCGATGGACTTGTGCTTGATAGCGCACGCCTTCTGCTCCATGATCCCCCAGATTGCGTAGTCGAGCGGGTTCAAATCTGGGGAATTGGACGGCCAAACGTTCTTCGTCCAGAAGCCCGGGAGGCTGGCCTCGCACCACTGGTCTTCCCCAAACCGGAAATCCCTCCCCAGACCATGACCGACTTCGGGAAATGGCTGTTTTCGGCTTTGACGATGCGCGGGGAGCCTTTCGGGAGCAGCTCGCGTCGGTTCTGACTGTTCCGATACGATTCCACTGTGAAGATCTTCTCGTCCGTGAACAAGATTCGCCGCAGGGCGTCGCCTACTGGAACACATACTGGAATTTCAGGAGTTTCGCAATCTTAGAAATCGGCATTCCTCGCTTGTGGTGGGCGACGATTGCGGAACGGTCTTCTTCGGAAACCATTTTTTCTGGATAACAGCGAATAAATACCAGCGAAAAACACATTTTCTACACCAAAAAGAAGCGACAAACACGAATAAAGCAATTGCGGCGAGCGAAAATGCGGAAAAGCTTTAAAAAAATTATGAATTCGGACGACTTACAGTATTTATGGTACACCCTGTATAAATGGCCCTTTACGCTGCGTTTATCCTCCGTTGCAGAATTTTTTTCCTGCTTAATTGTGCTGTACCGCTCACCGTTGCTTTGCTTGTTGTTGTTGTTGTTAGCTCTGCTATATAGACAAGGATGGAATTGAGGGAACGCGACGCAGTCGAAACGCAGGGTTTATTATGCCACCGAATAAGGAACTTCGGGGAATGTCTAGAGAGAGCAAAGATGTGATTATGGATGTACTTCTCATCAGTTTGCAGTATCGTTCGCGACCAATTATCGCGTTCTTATAATCTCTTCAAGCAGCCTTTCTGTGCATATAATTTGTACGCAACTATGTCTGCATCTGTTACTTTTCAGCCTGAGAACACTCGCATCAACTCTACTATTCTCACGTGCACCGCTATACGATTACCGGACTTCATCGTTGACGACCTAAAGAACTAACTGTTCGAGCTTCTCTTTCTGATATCGAACACTTTCACCTTTCCGACGAGCAGGTACAGAAGGACGTCTCTAGCTACGAAAAGCCGCGAATTGGAATCCGCTCCGTGAGTAATTGCTCGTAAACCGTATTATCCTTTATTCTTAAAGATAGATCAGTACCCGAACGCGTCTTGACTGTTGCACGACAATGATTGCCATCCGCTGTCGCGCCAAGTCATTATTTGTCATTAGTTTGCTAACGGTTGCTTATTTCTCTGCAGTGGTTGACGTCGAAAATCGTTTTGCCACAGGCTTCTTTTCTACAAGTAGAACTGTACTTTTACTACAAGTAGAACTGTACTTTTATTTTAACAAAACCACGAAATAAACTCGTAAAAACTCGTATCTTGACAAAACCGGCCAAAATTGACAAAATCGACCAAAATTGACAGAATGGTATTTAGATTGACAAAACTGTATTTATCTTGACAAAAGTATTTTTTTAATTGACAAAACTGAATTTATCTTGACAAAACCAATTTTCACTGACAAAACAGAATTCCACTGACAAAACGTTTTTTAACCGCTAACTGCAAAGATCAAAGTTTTTTATCAACAAATTTATCACAAACAGAAAAGGAACTATTCAATAGTCATCCTCTTCGGGTTCTTCTTCCGGCTCTTCTTCGGACTCTTCTTCGGGCTCCTCGTCGGGCTCCTCTTCGGGCTCATCCGAGCTTTCTTCGGAGCTCTCTTCGGAGCTTTGCCTGGCCTTCTTTCTCGCCCGCCTTCCAGAAGCGGAAGGCGGGGCATGGACGTGGACCACCACCGGGATGGAGAGGTTCTGATTAAGGTGGTTGTTGCCACCCGTGATGCGCCCGCCATGGATGTCGCCATGGCGCATGCCCCCATGGCGCACACCTCCTTGGCGGGCCCCTCCATGGCGCATCCCGCCATGGCGAGTGCCCCCGTGGCGGTACGTTCCACCACTGATGTCTGCGGCGACATCAGTGGCGGTGTCGGCCTCGACTTTGGAGTCGACGGTGACGTCGACTCCCGCCAGACTAGAATTATAAAGCACCGGTTACAATAACGCTGAAGCATTGAGCACCTTCTGGGAATCCGGAGCACGACTTCGCCCCCCTCTTCGTCGATCTCGACAACGGGGAATGGGGACACCACGACGATCAGGAGGAACAAGGAACACACAAGATACATGATGAGTCTGAGAATGAGAACACAGGATACCGCTTTTATATTTTTTTTGCTGTCGGCGGCGCGCGTTATCGGGGTCGAACCGCACTTAGGGCATATGTACTTAGACTCTTTAGCTTTTGGTGACTTTACACTTTGCAAATTTATCTTAGGCGTTAGGCGATTCCTTCCACTTTCATTTTGCAAGAGCAGATCCTTGTACTTAAAAAGGAACCCGCGAGAATTGATTGCTTGCACTCCTTGTCAATTGGCTTGCACTTCCTGATAGATGGCTTGACCAGGCGGACCTTGAATGCGCTGTATAAAAGAAATAGATACATTATCCTGGCCACATTACGTCCTTATGACTATGGGCGAGTATTCTCCGGTTCGTACTGAAGGAGTCTTCACGGAGACATGGAAGCGTTTCGTCCTTATCGGCATCGTCTTTGGAATTCTTATTGCTTTCTTCGCAACTGGCTTCTTCCTTTTTGTATTCTCACCAAATGGAGACCTTCCGAAGTTTGTGAACCTGATATACAGCTGAGTCGCCTCCCCTTTTAGGCTTAGGCTTAGGCGGGCAAGGCCGGTGTCTAGTGACGAAACTCTGTGCGACGAAGTTACTCCTGTAGGACAACTTCTCCAAACGAGGCCGATCACCTCAGAACGACTTGAACAACTTATCGGGGACGACGACCAACGAGGCAAACGGGAACTGCTGCGATTCCTTGGTGCGCATGGACTTCTCGCGAATAAACCGGCATGCAAGAAACCCGATTGTGCAACCGGGTACCGGCTGCACCAGTTCACGAACACAAACGATGGATATATGGTATTTGTAGCTCTTCTTAGAATACTTATTTTTCATCTTTAGTGGCGGTGTCCCAGATGCACGCAGACCGCACGACTCTCAGTAAGAGATGGATCGTTCTTCCAGAGGTCGAGGCTAGCGATTCCGGAAATCCTCCGGATCGCCCACCACTGGGCCCTTCATCCTCAGACCAGACTTCTGTCTGTTCATAAGGACAAGGGTTGTAAGAGATAATAAGAGATAATTGTGCGCCTGGTACAATTGTCACTTCTGATGGCTGGAGCGCATATAGCAAAATTGAGGAACTAGAGATGGAGTATACCCGGAAATGGGTGAATCACAAAATAAGTTTTGTTCACCCGAAAGATAGGTCTGTTCATACACAGACGATCGAGGCAACATGGGGTGCAATCAAAAGTGATATGCGCCATCTACGGGGAACGTTTTTTCGAAATTGAAGAAGACAGCGACGATGAGAATTTTCTGGTTCCCTCTAACACGGAACGAAACTTTGATGACTATGCTGATGACCAAACCTCCGAGTTAGTAGGTAGCGAGGAACCCCACGAACCTAGCGCTCCCCTGTCGCAGTTACCCGATAGCTCTAGTCAGACTCGTGATCAGTCCCCGCCGCGACGTGGACCTGGCCGTCCTCGAAAGAACCAGAAGAAGAGTTCCGAAACATCTCCCGCGGCTCACAGTGGACAACTACAACCGAGTCAACCCGCCCCAGCTAATAATCGCCGTGGACGCTTCCCGAAAAACAAGAAAAATACTCGCGAACGAAGTCGCTCGCCGTCGCCCAAAAGTTCCCTGAAGAAATCGAAGAAAACCAGACATGGAGGCTGATTTATAATTTTGTCAGTGAAAATTGGTTTTGTCAAGATAAATTCAGTTTTGTCAATTAAAAAATACTTTTGTCAAGATAAATACAGTTTTGTCAATCTAAATACCATTCTGTCAATTTTGGTCGATTTTGTCAATTTTGGCCGGTTTTGTCAAGATAAATACCATTTTGGTCACTTCTCCCTAATAGAGCCCATTACTTTCGCTGGTATAGTGCTTGGCATGATAATTGGCTTTGTTATCGGAACTGTTGTAACGGCTGTTCAAATCCAGCATGCGCATACGAACGATCCGCGTTGAAAATCTGTCGTCAGTGGAGATCTGTCCTTATATTATCCCAATCATCGTATTGTACATGTGTATATTGGCTCCAAAAGCATAAAGCATGACCTAAAGAGCTTCTTCAGCATGATCCAACTCTTCAGGGAACTCATCGCAAGATGCCGCCCGACCCTGTACACGATGATCCCGTTCCGAGACGCTGCTCTGGCCTCGTCAAGCTCGTCGAGGGCAAGAAGAACCTTCTTTTCTCATACGTTGTCGTGTTCGGCTATAACACGATGAGCCGGGTTGTGAAGCTCTACAAATCCGCCTAAGGTGAGTCAATAAGACCATTTTGTTTCGCTAACGCGGCCATTTTCAGATAAGAAGGAGGTGCCCGGCCACACTCAGTCGTTCTCTGGCTACGCGAGGCGGCTCGCTTCTGCCGACGTTTACATCCTTATCAGCTCGGGCTTGCAAGAGGACGAATTCAAGTGCACTCTTCCTTTTGTTGCCGAGGCGGCCATCTACTACAAACTTGAAGGCATGGGACACCGTAACGACGGATCGCTCGGCTACAAAGGCACCCCCACCGAAGCTTTGCATAAATCGTTCATAATCGTTTTGCAGTCATAAATCGGTCATTCTTCTTGGAGTTCAAACGTCATACGCCTCTTTCCACTTCGTCTCTCTTGTTATTTTAGTGACTGATTTCGTACAGAGCGTGCTGTTGGAACACCTCATCGTCGTTTATCTGATATCTATGGTGCACGATTAGCGTCTTTTCGGGGGGTTGTTGGACGACCTTATCATTCACGACTTAAGGGTCGGTCGTAGTTGCGGAAACAGTTTTTACAATGGCGCAAACTGTTTCCGCAACTGTGACCGGCCTTTTACGATTCGCACACTGGGTTTTGCTGGCGACAGATTTGTACTTGAGGCTGTTGCTATAGTCACACCGTAAACCTCACCACCAGAGATGGGCATTGCCTCAGCCGATGAGCCCTTGAGCAGATGACCGATCGAGTCTGTTCGTGCCCATCTCTGGCTGCCACGAAGATCAACGATTCTAAATTTCTCATTCCCATTATCGATTTGTTTCTCCGACGTTTCACACATGCATCACTATTGTAAAATTAACACATCGTCCATAAGAACGAAGGCTAATAACAACTCATTCCGACCATCCTGTGTCCGATCGACGCCATGGCGAGTGGAGCCGTTGCCGATCGTCCTTTTAAAACCGTCCACAGCGAGGGAGAAGATGACGCTGGTGATGTAAATTCCTATAGAGCTGTATTTGTCGAAGAACCCCACTGGATATTTGACGGAATGCTTCGATTTTTTGACTTATGTGACCTCAGCTTAGAGGAATATATTGTCGAGAAGAAACTGTGTCGCTGTAGCGTTGCGAATCCCTCTATCGTCGACTTCATCTATATGTGGCTTTTTGTCAATTTCTCAATTGTCTTTTACATTTCTTGCGTTTTCGTTTCCTTCGGTTTTACCCCCGCTCATTACAAAAGCGAATTGGGTATTTGTTATATGATTTCAATGGTGTGTTTCTGCACAATACTTACACAATACGAACATTTGTGCACGTTTTTTATGTTGCTTCGAGAGGCGTTTCAAGGGAAAACACCCGATGAGGAGGAGGAAGACATCGAGCCGAAGATGGTCTCAGCACCGGCCTTCCCATCACAGTACTGCATTGCCAAGGAGGTGGATAGGGTCCTGAGAGGAAAAGGAACGAAGAAGTGTGTGCTGTTACTGTATGAGAAGACGTACGAGTATTTGAACTCTGTGAAAAGCAGGTGTTACGGTTATCTTGCTTTCTATTTCTGCGTCCTGATCCCTCTTCGCGTTCTAATGCAATGTGCATTCATTATTCCGCCCGAACATTCAGTTCAAGCATACTTTTCCATCATTCGTGTAGCTTTGTACTTCAGAGCGGTATACATAATTATAAGACATGCCCTGCTTCTTCACAATATCTGCAAAGCTCAGCGAAGCGGTGATCTGCAGATTCGCCTTAAGGACTAATCTGGGATGAACCACTTTTCAACTCTTTTCTTCTCGTGTTCGTCTCTGTAGAATATTTCAATAAATGTAACTGCGAATAAATGACGAAGAAGATTCGGAGAAGATGGACATATTCGGTCTGTCATGTGATCTCTGTGTGCATTAGCTAGCAATGTGAGGCATATGTGGGTTAGTGACAAGGGACTTCCGAAGTGTCAGACGTCGATGGAACTCAAATTTTGGGGATTTATTCGGAGTTGGAGAGGAGCAAAAATTCTTACAGTGTTCTCATTCGTTGCACTGTACTTATTCTGTTTTGCCCAAAGAAAAACGGCTCTATTAGCCAATAGCGGCCAAAAATCTTAGTGTCTAGACATGTTGAGAAAAAGGCTAGATGAATTTTGTATCATACGATAAGCCACCAAAACTACAGGACTCGCACTTCGGGCTCGCTTAAAATCGATAGGTCCAGAAAGACTACGTGACCATCGATGATTTTTCGAGATGGCATTCAAATAGCGCAAGATCCGCAGGAAGGAGACCGATTGTCTCCGATGACGGTACCCTCTGTTCCAGTAAGTCCGACATACACCCTGTTATCAAAATGTTCTGTTCACGTTTTAACTCTTCTGTTGGATCGTTTGTGTCGGTGGCGAGTGGTCAGAAGATTCTGAGAAGATGAAGTTGCCAGGAAAGTTGTTAGGAAAGGATCAAGAGTCTCTCTCAGAAATAATTTAGCGGTCGTTCTTGGCACAGTGATAACCCCGACTCCCAGACGACCAGGGAACCATAGTTCCATCCTCTTGTCAAGAAGACTGTCACCAGTGAATAGGGTTAGGCCAATTTGAATGTCCCGCGTATCCCCAGACAGATCATTCTGTAACCGGACTGCCCAGACATTCTTAGAAGTGGGATCAAACACCCTCTGAATCATATGAAACGCGTAAAAAGCCCGGGAATCGATCAAGTCACCGTGACGATGCGCTGGTTTTCTCAGGAAGGAGTTGCTTCCGGTTTTGGTTGACAGCTCTCTTCAACCGAAGCCGTCATCGCGAGCTCCCTAAACCAAGGCAGACTCATCTGTTCTGATTTACAAAAAAAGGCGCTCTCCTCTCGTTTACAACCTGAGGAGCAAGCTGGATTTCGGAGAAATTATTCGACGACTGACCATCTTTATGCGCCAAATGAGCTGCTGGAACGAATCGAAAACCGAATCATTGCAACTTGTAATTAGGAAGACATTTATAGTGGGAAACCACTCATACAGAGATACAAACATTATCGATGCTCAATGTTTGGCATAATACTGAAGAATTAATGCGATTTCAGCTGCAATTACAAGAGTAAGTGTCATGAAAAAAGAATAAACGGGAGAATACGGTCTGTCGACAGTTGTGCGTATCTTTGCCACGGGAAAACCTAGATCTTCCTCGTATTTAACTTCTAGATAGTGGCTTAAATTCCGACGCTTGTAGTAGTAATGCGACGGAAAAGCTGGATATTCGAATCGGATCGAGATTGGCTCCTTCCACATGCGCTGTTGTCTTGACCACATATCCACGAGCCAGTCTAGTGCGTCCTTATCTCGAAGAGTCGACGCGTGCCGAAGAGTTTCGGCGTTGAGTGTGTCAAAAGGAGCTCTCCGCAGGCGGATTGGGATGTCGAAGGGTGGAATAGAATTACACTTGACTGTGTTCAAGACGAGCTTCCCTGGAAGCGTACCTTCAGGTAGTAAATCGAGGAGGTCACCCGGATAGTCTTCAAGTTCATCGATATCAATAGTGACGATGCGACACGCAGTCATAAGGCGGAAAACTTTGTGCATTTTTCGGAGGAAAGAAGGGCGACTCTGACGGATACCTCCCTGTAGTCCGATGTCCAGTTGATGATCCATCGTCTTCACGGACAGGTACATTGTTTCGATGTTCCCCGAATCGCTGTCAGAGTATGTCCAAGGACGTATCGATCGATCAGAATAAAAGATGGAATTAGCCTCACAAGTGAGAAGATCTTTCTTCATAGAGTAGTCCACAAGATATGATCCTTTCAGAAAAGCGATCTCGACAGTCGCATCAAAACGCTGAGGTAAAGCTCTGTCCACCGAATCCTGCCATGAGCTGCACAGCAAGGAGAGACTTTTAAGCGACTTGAAGTTGACGGCGTCGAGGATAGCAGCGACGAGCTCGGGAGAGAGCGACTCCATCGTTCTGTTTGCGGAACTTTGCTATGATTTGACTCACAGTGGATACATTCGAAAGTGTGAATTGAATTTCACACGATTTCACGTGAAAATTATACGCGTCACCATCAGAGATGGGCATTGGTTCAGCCGGTCCGTGAGGTTCGAGTGGTCGGATCTGATGCCCGAACTAAAGTTAAGATGATTAAACTAAACTAAAGAAAATTCGAGTGCAGCTGCTCGATGTTAGAAACCGAAAAGTCAGACTTTGGAATTTGGTAGAGACTTAGAACACTGCGAGGTTCGAAAATAGTTGGAAAATAGTTTTTGGTTTTGGTTTCATAAGGCTATTCACCGATGAAACCTATCCGGTTTTGCTACTTTGTATCTCTACAAGCCAACCTCCATGCTAAATTTTAACCGAATCTGCGTGGGACAGTTTGGGACCTCTCTTTGTGAGCTTTGTTTGTTTAGTTCTTTGTTTCCGCTGATAGCCTTTCATTGTGGTGAATAGATTCCTTGGCTATGTCCTTCTCGAAGGCTATGTCCTTCTTTTTGTGTGTATTGTTTTGCCACGAGCCGACTCCGGCTACGATTGTGAAATCAAGTCGAGACGGCATCTCTGCCGACAACTCATCCCCGGGAGTGGACTGTCTGTAAGACAGTATCCAAAGTCTTCCCGCAGGCTGTCCTGTAGACCGTCTGCACTCTGTCATAGTAGTAAGTAGTACCTCATGATTCTTCAATGAGAACCGAGTTTATACTCTTTAATCAACGGCTTACGCCCAAAAAATCACAAAGAAGAACAATATCACACCGTTGTCGTCGCTTCTCTTCTTTCTTCGGCACTGGACACGATATCCAGATGAAAAGTGGCGATCCCGTTAGTTGGCGCAAGGGGTCAAAGTCGTGAAGAGACTGAATCCAGTCGAAGCACAGAGAACGGAGCGGAAAGCCATTTTCGGTTCGGCTGGCTGCGCAGACTTCGGAGTTGCAGCGGGACTTCGGACTTGAGTGGCGGCGCGGGTGGTCAGCCAAGTAAGCCAAGGCTGGATTTTAGGCCCTTTTGGTCCCACCCGTCGCTTATCAACTGGCTAACCCATATAAAGATCGCATGATAAGAATTGCCGCTCACTCGAACAGAAACTGGTGTTGACTACGCGCCACAGAACAATTTGGCGGCTTTGCTGGCAACTCCATCTTCTCGGAATCCTCTTGCTCGTTTATTCGCAGTTACATTTATTGAAATATTCTACAGAGACGGAACACGAAAAGAAAAGAGTTGAGAAGTGTCAAGGCTGGGAATAGTCCCAGATTAGTCCTTAAGGCGAATCTGCAGATCACCGCTTCGCTGAGCTTTGCATATGTTGTGAAGAAGCAAGCCATGATTTCCAATTAGGTATAGTGCTCTAATGTACAAAGATAGAACAATGATGGAAAAGCATACTGCAACCGGATGTTTCGCTGAAATGCAGAAAGAAATCCGCCTAACAAAAGGGATCAAAACACAGAAAAAGAAAGCAACATAACCGCAACACCTGCTTTCCACAGAGTTCAAACAGTCGTACGTCTTCTCGTACATTAGCAGCACACACTTCTTCGTTCCTTTTCCTCTCAAGACCCTATCCACCTCCTTGGCAATGAAGTACTTTGATGGGAAGGCCGGTACTGAGACGATCTTCGGCTCGAGGTCTTCCTCCTCGTCGTCTTCCTCCTCCTCGTCAGATCTTTTCCCCATTAAAATGGACAAATCTCGAAGCAGCATACGGAACGTCCACAAATGTTCGCCAGATATTGTACAGAATAACAGACAGGAAATCATCCAAAAAATAAGGAGTTCGTAGTGAGCTGGGATAAAATCAATGGGACCAAAAACGCAACAAATATAAAGGAGGATTAAGATATTAGCAAGCAGCCACATATAGATGAAGTCGACGATAGACGGATTCGCAACTCTTTCGCGATACAGTTTCTTTTCCATAATATATTCCTCTAAGCGGAAGTCGAATAAGCGAGATTGGAGCTGTCCGTCAAATATCCAGTGAGGTTCTTCGACAAATACAGCTCTATAGGAATTTACATCACCAGCGTCATCTTCTCTTTCGCCGTAGACGGTTTTAAAAGGACGGTCGGGAACGGCTTCGGTCGCCATGGCGTCGATCGGACGCACGATGATCGGAATGAGTTGTTATTAGCCTTCGTTCTTTTGGAAGATGTGTTAATTTTGCAATACATATGCAGGTGTGAAAAGTCAAAGAAAAAAATCGATAATGGCGATGAGAAATGTAGATCGTTGATCTTGGCGGCATCCAGAGATCGGCATGAGCAGATTCGATTATGACAAATTTATTGAAAAAAAATTTATTCCTTTTGCTGAAACGAACTCTCTGGGTGTTGTGGCGTGCGTACTTCGTACATTTACGAATGCGCGGGCTCCCGTCACGAGATTTTCTACCGTCTCTCTACTCTCTCGCTCGCGCGACTGAGTATCATTGTCGCAATTGTATTTCTCCTTGCTGAGCATTTGCTCCCACTCTTTGCAAATGCTCTCGTGTGAATGCAATCTATATTCGTGTTTAACTAACGTTGTTTCGTGTTTATGTTGTTAACATAAAGGTTTAATTACCCAAGTTTGAGGTCTCCCAACACTCCGTGCTAGCAACACGTCGAGTGCCTGCAACGACCAAGCTCTGCCGTGAATCATTCGTTGTGGGAAGACACAACACTGGGACACCACCTAGACTGGCACCGCTGTGAGATAAGGTCGAGTGTTCGTTGGTACTCTTTGAACTTCTAAAACGCTGTAAGTGCTATCGATGTATTGGGTTGGAAAGTTGAAAGTGGCCAATTTTTGATTTGCGTCGATTCTCGTAATGACTGGTCTGCTCCCAAAGCCAGTGTGTGGGTTGAGCTCGTCGTTCATGGGCGCGTCCCAGCCTATAGTACTATAGCAGACCAAGGGGACATGCGACAGGTAGCTATCACTCACAGTCACTAAGCCCACACAACGACTTCACAAGGTTTGCTTTGAGAAAATAGCTTTACCTCAGCGTTTTGATGCGACTGTCGAGATCGCTTTTCTGAAAGGATCATATCTTGTGGACTACTCTATGACGAAAGATCTTCCCACTTGTGAGGCTAATTCCATCTTTAATTCTCAGAGACCTGAACGTCCTTGGACGTACTCTGACAGCGATTCGGGGAACATCGAAACGATGTACCTGTCCGTGAAGACGACAGATCTCCAACTGGACATCGGACTACAGGGAGGTATCCGTTAGAGTCGCCCTTCTTTTCTCCGAAAGATGCACAAAGTTTTCCGTCTTATGACTGCGTGTCGCATCGTCACTATTGATATCGATGAACTTGAAGACTATCCGGGTGACCTCCTCGATTTACTACCTGAAGGTACGCTTCCAGGGAAGCTCGTCTTGAACACAGTCAAGTGTAATTCTATTCCACCCTTCGACATCCCAATCCGCCTGCGGAGAGCTCCTTTTGACACACTCAACGCCGAAACTCTTCGGCACGCGTCGACTCTTCGAGATAAGGACGCACTAGACTGGCTCGTGGATATGTGGTCAAGACAACAGCGCATGTGGAAGGAGCCAATCTCGATCCGATTCGAATATCCAGCTTTTCCGTCGCATTACTACTACAAGCGTCGGAATTTAAGCCACTATCTAGAAGTTAAATACGAGGAAGATCTAGGTTTTCCCGTGACAGAGCTGTGCACAACTGTCGACAGACCGTATACCGTTTATTCTCATGACACTTACTCTTGTAATTGCAGTTGAAATCGCATTGATTCTTCGGTATTTGGATCCGAGGAGTAACAAAGGTAAAAGACGTCAATGAGGAAGCTACGAAGAGGAAGTGGAAGTTTGCGTGGAACATAGCTAACCGACCTGTGGATCGCCACAAGTGGTCCACGTCCAAGGCTCTTCTAGCAATACAGCTCTATAGGAATTTATATCGTCAGCGCCTCCCTCGCCGTGGACCATTCTACAAGGACGGTCGGCAACGGCTCCACTCGCCATGGCGTCGGTCGGACACACAATGATCGGAATGAGAGTGATATAACAGTCTATGGAAGATGTGATAATTTTACAGCATAGATGCACGCGTGAAACGTCGGAAATAATAGGAATGAGAAATGTAGCATCGATGATCTTGGTGGAAACCAGAGATCGGCACGAACAGATTCGATCTCAACGGTTCATAGACTCAATATTGAAAGCTGAGCTAATCTAAAGTTAGTCCACACAATTTCGCAAATATCTTGCAAAATAAAGTGTCTCGGACATTCGGGTCAACGGGAGCTTGAAAGACAAGTGTCTAAGTGTAAGCCGAATTATATCTCGCCAAGAAGACCGTCAGCATCGCCCGACCACCTGCGCCGTCCACTCAAGGAGAAGAATCGCCCCAACTCCGAAGTCTGCTCCGTCAACCGCACCGAAGACGGGACTCCACGTCGCCTGTTATGCTCCACCACCGCGCATCTTCTGGATACAGCCTCTTTGTCGCTTCGAAGCCCGCGCACATTGATGGGATAGCTGTCTTCAATTCGGACGTCGCGCTCTGTGCCGAACAAAGAAGATCAGCAGCTACTACGGTGATATATGGTTCTCCTTTGAGCATTATGAGATATCTTGCATGACGAATGTCATTGATTCAAGAGTAAATGTAATGTAAATGTAATACTGTGATTGTTTTGTGTTTGTTTATGATAGAAAACTAAAGGCTGGGTCATACTTCTGAGACACAGGCTGTGTCTCAAATTTTTGTTTGCGGTTTTTAAGTTTAATCTTATCTGACTTGCTGGAATGTGAGCCACGCGCATGAGTCGCGCATCACTCAGGAACAGTTCACTATAAAGATCACTCGAACAGGAACGGTAACTCGTGAGCTGTGTTCAATTCTTTCTGTGTCTCACGGTCTTGAGACATGAGTCATGACTCACATGGTGAGACACAGAAAGAATCGCCCACAAGTCAGCAGCCTTGAATCTCATTCCAATTTTTTTGCCCGTACACGGTGGATGCATGATGCGCGACTCTCTCAAAAATTTTATACACAGCCTGCGTCTCAGAAGTATGGCCCAGCCTTAAAGTCAATAAAATACGACATTAATTATGTGACAACGTAATACATTTATTGCAATATTTGATAGTTGAGAAGTGGCCCGGCTGGGAATAGTCCCAGATTAGTCCGACGTCCGACGCCAGGAATCCGGCAGCGCGAGATGCCATCCCGAAGGTCGCCGACGCCCTGAGGACACCATAGGCATGGAATATGCAGCTCTCGGAACACGGACTTATCTCTCCGAAGCAGAGGCCCGAAGCTGAAGCGCGCCGTCTACGACCGGTTCGACATCACCGCTACCAAGGCTGAAGCCTGCAGCAATGAGACATCCTCTGTTTGTTTATTATTCGGTGTCCTGCAAGGCTAAATGCCTTTGAGTCGTGAATAAAGTCAAGTCAAGTCAAGTCATAAAGCCATGGGACACTGAAATGTTTTCGGGTTGATCTTTCCAACGAAAAGCGAACTGAGCTTCGTGGAACACGATGGCTATGTGAATCGATGTTGCGCGTCTCGACGACTTGCTTCTGAACAGCAAACTAGATGCTTTGCAGTTTATAGAAAAACAACAGAAATGAGGACACAAGAAGGTCGCAGACTCGTTTGTCGCAGCAACTGATATAACATCGACCGCCCCTTTATAAAGAAGATGGAACGGGCCCTTTTATCCCTGCGTAACAAAATCTCTCAGGGCTATGATGTCTCCATCCGAAAGGCCGTTAGGCTTTTTGCGTGTTTGCCGCCGGTAGGCTATCGCAGGACTAGTTTGTTTGAAGTACCTGGAGGGTGCGAATTCGCGCAGCCGCGTTTAAATCTCTAAATCCACAGAATATTTTGAGCTTGGCAACTCTATCTTCTCAGAATCTTCTTGATCGTTTATTCACAGTTACATTTATTGCAATATTCTACAGAGACGGAACAAGAAGTGTCAAGGCTGGGAATAGTCCCAGATTAGTCCTTAAGGCGAATCTGCAGATCACCGCTTCGCTGAGCTTTGCAGATGTTGTGAAGAAGCAAGCCATGATTTCCAATTAGGTATAGTGCTCTAATGTACAAAGATAGAACAATGATGAAAAAGCATACTGCAACCGGATGTTTTGCTGAAATGCAGAAAGACATCCGCCTAACAAAAGGGATCAAAACACAGAAAAAGAAAGCAACATAACCGCAACACCTGCTTTCCACAGAGTTCAAACAGTCGTACGTCTTCTCGTACATTAGCAGCACACACTTCTTCGTTCCTTTTCCTCTCAAGACCCTATCCACCTCCTTGGCAATGAAGTACTTTGATGGGAAGGCCGGTACTGAGACGATCTTCGGCTCGAGGTCTTCCTCCTCGTCGTCTTCTTCCTCCTCGTCAGATCTTTTCCCCATTAAAATGGACAAATCTCGAAGCAGCATACGGAACGTCCACAAATGTTCGCCAGATATTGTACAGAATAACAGACAGGAAATCATCCAAAAAATAAGGAGTTCGTAGTGAGCTGGGATAAAATCAATGGGACCAGAAACGCAACAAATATAAAGGAGGATTAAGATATTAGCAAGCAGCCACATATAGATGAAGTCGACGATAGACGGATTCGCAACTCTTTCGCGATACAGTTTCTTTTCCATAATATATTCCTCTAAGCGGAAGTCGAATAAGCGAGATTGGAACTGTCCGTCAAATATCCAGTGAGGTTCTTCGACAAATACAGCTCTATAGGAATTTACATCACCAGCGTCATCTTCTCTTTCGCCGTAGACGGTTTTAAAAGGACGTTCGGGAACGGCTTCGGTCGCCATGGCGTCGATCGGACACACGATGATCGGAATGAGTTGTTATTAGCCTTCGTTCTTTTGGAAGATGTGTTAATTTTGCAATACATATGCAGGTGTGAAAAGTCAAAGAAACAAATCGATAATGGGAATGAGAAATTTAGAATCGTTGATCTTCGTGGCAGCCAGAGATGGGCACGAACAGATTCGATTATGAGAAATTTATTGAAAAAATTTATTCCTTTTGCTGAAACGAACTCTCTTGGACACCACCTAGACCGGCACCGCTGTGAGATAAGGTCGAGTGTTCGCTGGTACTCTTTGAACTTCTAAAACGCTGTAAGTGCTATCGATGTATTGGGTTGGAAAGTTGAAAGTGGCCAATTTTTGATTTGCGTCGATTCTCGTACTGACTGGTCTGCTCCCAAAGAGAACGAGCTAGGTCGAACCGAAGCCTCAGCCTAGTCGCAGATCACACACGGAGTTGACCACGAGAGCACGGGTGGCTCTCTTTTATTAGCTTCCACAGGAAGAATGATTCAGCTGATCGCCCCGCCTGGTTCTCAGGCTTGACGCGTCTTATCAACGTGCGCGATCAGCTGGAGCGTCCCTGTGGCAATTGTTTGGGTTTCAAGCTTGAGATTTCGAAAGAATTCAATGAGATGTTTAGTTATGGAATGATTCCATTTATAGCGTTTTAGTTATGGGTTACACCCATTGTACACACCCTTACAACACCCACCTTATGGGATTATCGTCCCGATAATCAAGATGGTCCCTTAGGGAATAGGAATTTTTAGCTTCGTGGTACCCACGAGATTGACTGGCTAGTCAAGGTTGATGTGAGTTAGGTCCGACGGATCGTGGCTGCTAGCGCTTGCACTGGGGAGTAACCATCCATGTCTGCGCAAGGGAAGAGGTTGTGAGCTGCCACAATGTCGGTGATCCTTGAAGAGTCGCGAAGGTCTGGGGTGTCTAGAATTGTATTAATTCGGTTTAATACCTTGAGGAAAGTGGTGAACAGTGAGTCAGTGGTTCGTGGAGCCCAGTCGTCGAAGTGATGCGAGGGGTAACGCAAGTCATTGGAGAAGTTGCGGGCGATCCGACGAAAGAGACCAACATTGCTGCTGATGTGTGATAGTCCAAATGGGGCTGTCTGGTCAACATAGATTTTGTCTTGGAGGCCAAGGAGAAGGTGAAGTGTTGACTCAAGAGCTGTGAGGCCAGGAACAACGACCTCCGTAATCTGGATGAAGTTTGTCCATGTGCAGGCAGCTAGGATGATGAGGCGGTCCTCACAGCTTTCGGGATCGGGATAAAGGACATGGATAGCTGTACCATGAAAGGCGCGGTCCCAGCCGTATGTATATGTGGGCTGCCTCAGAGGGAGAGAGCGAGGCGGCTGGTGGGCGAATGATCGCGTAGGAATGGCTGTCGGATAGTGTACTGGCTGCGATGCCCTTAGGTACGCGATGGGCTAAGTAGATGCCATGTGATGAGGTATTTTTAAGAGGATGGAACCCATCCGTGGTGATGCGTGAGTGCATCATGGGTGAGGTGATAAAGGAGCGGACGCGAGTTGAAGAAGGCACGACTGTCGCGCGATCTCGATGAAGATCGAGTGACTGTGTGGTGTGTTGGCCTGAGGGGCCGCGCGTGTGGGCGTGTCCGTGTTGTAACGGGGTAGGAGAAAGAGAAGAGAGTTTATATCGACGAAGAAGGATGAATCAAATTTTTAGTTAAGCGACACTCGCTTGAGGTGAATCAGTGGAGGTGTGGGTAGTCAACGTCCATGGGTTCAGCTGGAGCTCGACGGATGAAGGGGTTGGAGATTATAATGTCAAGGAGCCCTTGACTGGGTTCGTCTGCGTCGGTGCGGAGAGCGCTGACGAACAGAGAAGCGACGCGTGTATGCAAACTCGCCGACTCCATCCACAGTCAACCGTCTGTGCGAATCGGTACGAGTGAAACAGACAGACGCTCCCCGCACCGACGCAAAGAGATGGTCGGGGCCGCCTGGGATATATAGTATACCGGCAGGCGTTTGGCTGAACGGCTGAGCCGACGGATGAGTCGGCTGGCCAACCGGTTGGAACGGTTGACGGATCGGCTGACGGCTCACGCATGACAATCCGTCAACCGGCTCACGGATCGGTTGAACGACTAGCCGATCCGATCCGACCCTTATCCGCCCATCTCTGGTCAAGACAACAGCGCGTGTGGAAGGATCCGATTCGAATATCCAGCTTTTCCGTTGCATTGTTACTACAAGCGTCGGAATTTAGGCCACTATCTAGAAGTGAAATACGAGCAAGGTCTAAATTTTACCTGCTTCCACAGATTTCCAATACTCGTACGTCTTCTCGTACATTAGCAGCACACACTTCTTCGTTCCTTTTCCTCTCAGGACCCTTCGACCTCCTTGGCAATGAAGTACTTTGGTAGGAAATCCGACACTGACACCGTCTTCGGCTCGAGGTTTTCCTCCTCGTCTTCATCCTCCTCGTCAGATCCTTTCCCCATTAAAATGAACGCATCTCGAATAAGCATGCAGAATGTACGCAAATGTTCGTGTTGTGTAAGTATTGGGCAGAAACACATCAAGAAAATCATATAACAAATAACCAATTCGTTTTTGTAATGATCGGGGGTAAAACCAAAGGAAACAACTACAAGAAAGAAATGTAAAAGAGGATTAAGAAATTAACAAAAAGCCACATATAGATGTGTCGTGGTGCGATGAGACATGTATAATGCAATAGCGACAACTGCGCATTATGCAACATTGCGTAACGTCGCGCGGGCCATTGTCGTGACTCTAGGTCGTGTCTAGGATTCGGAGGCTTAGATGTTTATTGGGTGGCATCAAATAAGATTCATTTTGGGTGGCATCAAATAAGATTCAACATTCGGCGGCGCCAATTCTGGCCCGCGCAATTACATTATGCGCAGCTGTCGCTATTGCATTATGCATGTCTCAGCGCACCACGACACCATAATTGGCGCCGCCGAATGTTTGTTAGTCACTTGTGCGGGAGCGCTCGCCGTTGGCGGTCGCTCCTATCCTATCTCAGAATCCTTAGCAAAGAACCTGCCCCATGACCACCTTCTGCTGCACCGAAATCGTTTTATGGTTGTATCGTACGCTACGGGAAATTCTCTATCAGATACGAGTATACGAGGATATAGTGCAGATGAATTTCATATAACAAATGAAGGATGCCAGGATACATCTCCAACACTGTTAAGGTACCGTTAAGATAAAGATTATCGTTATCTATCGTATTATCTGCAAACAAGATTTTTTGTCTTTGATCTTCAGAGCAGCATACCTAATTAAAAACCATGCCCTGCTTCTTCACAACATCTGCAAAGCTCAGCGGAGCGGCAATGCTGGGCAGGGGTAGGCCTATTTTAAAAAAGGTGGGCTTACCCTTATCCCAACATTACGGTTAGTCAAACCGCGTGCTATCAATGAGACCCCTTTATCCCTTCCCCAGCCGAAAAAAAGGATAACTGAACATTTTAACTGTAAACCGCCCACAAAGCCACTATATTTTACACTCACTCAGGGACATCGCTGCGGGACCATCGCGATGGAAAAGTCAAAGAAAAAAGGCTAAAAGTCAAGTAGCCCTGCGACAGCCTACCGGCGGTAAGCACGCGGAAAGCCTGCCGACCTTTCGGATGGAGCTACGATAGCCCTGAGAGATTTTGTTATGAACATGCAAAAGGGGCCATCTTCTTTATATAGGGACGGTCGATGTTATATGTGGCGCGACAAACGTGTCTGCGACCTTCTTGTGAACTCATTTCTGTTGTTGTTCTATTAACTGTAAAGCATCTGCAAGTCGTGCACAAAGTTCTGTAACGCATTACAAAATATGTTTCACTCGCTCGCGATCTTTTCGTCGATGATATGCAAGAAGAACGAACGATTTCCTAGCAGGTTTATGATTGCAGCAAGTGATTCGAATTCGTGGAGAATTCGTTAGCGGTCGCTCCCCATCGTTCCAGGAAAACAAAAGTCGATGAAGCTAGGACGCTGTACGGTTTGCGGAGAGCGTTTGGGTGGCGTTAAGAATTTTTGATGAAATTTTTGGACAGTGATCTTTCGGGTACCCAAACCCGAACCCGAAATTTAGAACATTTGAATAACAGTTTTTGGCGCCTCTTCGCAGTTTTTTGTACCCTGTTCGAGGGTTCACGGCACTTCAGGCAGTTCAGAGCAGGAAATACTTGCTGGAGTTCCGCGGAGCTTGCAACTTAGCCGGCAATTGATTTCGATCCGTGGCTGTAGCCGTAGTGGGGAGCGGCGCCCCAGCCATGTCTTCCGTGGCCTCCGAAGGTGAAGAAGTCGTCGTCAAGTGCCGGGGCAACGACCAAGACGGAGAGGACGGCAAGGCCATGGAGAGAGGACATGGCGACTGTGGATCTGAGGAAGGACGCAGGAGTTATATGCGGGGAAAGAATCGAAAGCAGTCGCTTTCGGACAACCAGAACTCGATGAACGACCGAACCCAAAAGGCACTCGATAGTTTCGGGTTGGGGTACCCGAACCCGACCCGAAAACCCGAACCCGCCAACTCTGACTACCACTATCGCAGCAATGCTGCACAGTTCACGTTTTTCATAATAGTTAACCCCTTTTTTAATCTTAACCCTACGCACTTTTTATCCAAATTAGTGATCATTATACTCATCTTTCTATACAGTTCCAAAGCGTGGCAACGATAAGAAGAGATATAGCAACGAAGGAGACGCATGCGGTACATGGATACATCGGCAGGTAACATCGAGCGCGATAAGTACGCGTACTCTCCAGGGAAGTCGTGGTAGGACCCATATGGCGATAACACAAACTTTCTGATCTCATTTAGGTACTCTAGCACCCCTGGACGCACATAATATTCCGCGGTTTTCTTGTTCTCATCAAAGCCTATCATACTGCATAAATTTCATTTCAATCGGCGTGGGACACTTTGTGAGGGTCCCTTGTGAGTCACCACAAGGAGCAGAAAGTAAATGAGTGCAAACGGAGTCCCTCGAATACTCGGTTTACACCGTAGACGTACAAAAGGCACCAAAAGGGACTAAAAGTTCGGACGATGACGTCAGAAGCGCGCGTTTTGCTGGGGCGAGCAGGAGCGAGCGGGAGCGGAGACGCGCGAGTTCCTCGCATTCGTCCTAGCATACACTCGGCGCATATTGTGGTCAAACTTCTCCATGGTTTCGCAAAGCTCGAAGTTCTCAGTGGCTGTCCTACGAGACACGTCAGTGGACCAGCAGCGCACAACCTCTTTGTACGATTTCAACCAATACAAGGAGTACGTGAACGACGAGATCACCAATTCACGGCACTCGGGTCTCTTGGCAATCGAGCGCGTCACACGCGAAGCCTGAACGAAACGGGAACAGTGCAGGATTGCATGGAGAACTACGGTACCGGAGGGAGCACTGTTCTTTCCGGTTTCCGAACAGGAGTTTGTGGATAAGTGATTGCGAGCAACTTGGGAGGTAGTTCTTCTTCGGTAATCTAAAAAGACGGAGTAGTCAGAGATAGAGCCGGGATCATACCTCTGCGATCGTCAAACGACTTTTATCGTTGTCAGCAACAGAGCGCTCCAGGAGATGGAGCTGCTCACGGGTACATTGACCATCGAACGGCTCGACTGTCGTGAACATGGACAATAATGGGCGTCTGCTGCTTCCCGATGGTACAAGCGCATGGTCGTTGCTGTTGACAGCTGTGAACATGGACATCCTACGGCGTTTCACAGGCACGAGTGCACGCTCTTCTACGATAGATTTGCGGCTGCAATGATGCTTCGCAATGCTTCTGTCCGTCTGTTCGATGCTGCGTTGGAACATCTAAACATCGCCTTAGAAATGCTGGAAAACATGAGCTTACTGAGTTCACTCAGGTTGAACCTGAAACGTTCCGTCGCGTTACGGTGCTGCTGGAAGTGGTCCTCGCCGAAAGACTGCGCAACCCTGCGGCCCATCCCTGAAATGAAAGAGAAGATCAGCGCGTTCCAGAAGGTCGAAGCTCCTTCAAAATCCTCCAGTTGTTGTTGTAGGCCGATTTGCTGCCCAGGCCGATTTGCTGCCCTCAGGGTGTTCGTGGCGGGACCACCCGGCCGATCTGCTTCTTCCTCCAGGCCAACTTGCTTCCCTTACATTTCTGGCCTTTTCCGACCGTTTCCAGGCCGTTTCCGTGCTTGCAAGATAGGATAGTACGCGCAGTAAACAAAATTTAACCATAAGAAGGACTAGACATCATAAACAGGATTATAATGGTCTAAAGTGGACAAAATCAAGCACGTGGGGCGGTTCGGGAATGGTGGTTGGCGATCAAATACATTCTTCGCCGCAGTTTCACGCACACCCTGAGGGCAGCAATTCGGCCTGGGCAGCAAATCGGCCTGCGGCAGCGTACAATAAGAAAAGGGAATACCGCCCCTGGTTGGCAAAGACACAGGCTGTACGCCTCAAGACCACATTGCGCGCCAAAAGAACCTGCTTCGGGTAAAACAAAGTGCGCATGATTGCCTTCCCGATTGCCTTTTACAACGCAATCGTAATCCTCACAACTTGTGCATCGCATCTGTTAAGGTGTATTCACATGAAATACAAAACAATCGTACAAACTGAAAAGTTTACAAAGGGAATCAAAGGGATCACCACATCTCAAACTAATTCTTGCGATCAGCGGGCTGGTTGAACTTGAGAGAGTCGGCTCTATTGTGGAAATATTCGTAAGACAGGAGGCCGGTTGACGTCGAAATAGGTGCGGCCATCACAGAAAAGTTGCTGGCAAGACGCATTAATTTGGTAGCTCCTTGGCCGAAGCCTGCGTCAGAGACGTCTGACTTCCTCAGCTCACCCAAAACCTGAATTTTTCAGCATTAGAAAAAAAAAAAGAAAGTGCACTTGTCAGAAAAGTGTCTTGAAAGTGGACTTACATCCCGACTGTTTGAGTCAGCAAGAGCGAGTGAAGACAGGCACTGCGAAACGGCGTTCAATTCGACATCAAAATTTCTCTAAAGCCGATTTATCATCTAGATGTGCTATACAACTTGAACTCGAACCTCGATAGCAGCGCGCTGCAGCCAGTGGAGGTCTCGAGATTCCCGTTCCGGGTCCGTTAGGACGATAAATTGACATCGACAAGACGCGATATAGTTGGGGACTTGATCAAGGGAGGTAACAAGGACAACATACTTCGCAATGCCGCCGCCTCTTCCTACTCCATCAATGCAGGCGCCATGGAGCCAATAGTTCTGACGAGTATCGATGGGACCTACATTGCAGATAGATCATCCAGGACATGGTTACTCTAACATACCAACGAGAGGATATCCGTCCGGCATCATCGTAATGGCCGCCACACGTGGCTGAACTTCTCCGCCCTTCAAACAGTTCGGAATTCCATTTCCGTACCAGTCGTCTCTAATCACCACATCACCTTGCAACTCAAACCCTCCGAAGACATTGGTGCTCGTCCTAATCACGACTAAATGGAAAAATGCTTAGGGATAATATTCGAGATACCAAAAGAATTACCAGGATCAGCGACCGCTTTCTGGATACAAAAGAGAACTACACCAGCAACAATACCGCCACCGAACGTCTTCAGTATGCATCCCAAGAAATTCGGCCCTACCAAGTTCCGCAACCATCTTCCACGTTCGTTGACATCTCCTGCTTCCACTTGCGCAATCTCCTGATTCTAAAAAGCTAGAATCATCATGAGATAATGAGTTAAATAACTTACGACATGCGCTTGTTCTTCGTCAAAGAAAACCAGAAGAATATCGGTAATCAAGTTAATGGCGACGCCGACGGATACGTACGAAACAATCGTCACTACGGTCTTGGGAACATCCCAATCCTTCTCCGGAGCGCTGCTAATAACTCCGACTGACAGGAGGATTACTGCGGCGCTCAACCTATGTGGCATTTTACTGAAATAGTACAATCTTATTATGGAATCAACCAAATACTAACACCATCAGAATCGAAAAAACCGCAACATCTCGGCGATACGATATGATAAAATGCAATGTCGCGATAGAATTTTTTCCTCTTCTACAACATGAGGAAAAAGGTAAGACCCGTTTCAAAGTAATAAATACAATTTCCAGCCCACTTGACCACCCATTTTTACCCCTGTGTTTAACTTTTAAGCAAATGCATGCGGACCTCAAAAGGTAGATTTTGTAGGTGATGATCAACTGATCGAACGCGTGCTTTCCGGCTTTCGTGGGGACGAAGTCCAGAGAGAACTTCTGCGTTGTGTTCACTGGGACACGCTTGATCGCCGGAAGTTCGTTCGTCTCTTGGTCGCCCAGCACAACCCACCACGCTTCGTTCTTGCGCTTAAGAGGGTAAAGAGGGGCGACAACGGGAGGAGCAAGACCGTCATTTTCTCTTTCCAGTGTGATCTGCACGGTAAGCTTATCGCTACTGAAAACATTGAAAATCACCTCTGCGAAGCCTAATGCACAACATACACTGCTACTTTCGGGTTATCACACTTGAAGTTCACCTCGACCGCGGGGTAACTGTTGTAGAACCGTGCAACATTGGCCAGCTTGGCAGGCTCCATCTGCAGAACTTCGTTGCGCTCTTCATCTTCCAAGTCCATTGAATCCCACACGTTATTCAAATTCTGAAGACGTATGCGACAATTTAAATTTAAACTGAGAATACTATATGTTACATTTTCTTTGCAGCATTCAAGAATATCTGAAGTCCAGGGAGGCAACTGCTTCAGCACGTACTCGTTTGAGTACATGACCTGGGTCAACATCTGTGACACTTCCATGACATTAATGGCAGGCCGAGGCCATCCACGACTGCTGAGCACGTCCACACAGACTTGCGTTAGACGCATTGCCTTCTGAAGAGCATCGCCCGTATCCTTGGTGAGTTCAGGAGCCAGCTTGAACCAGGACAAATGGACGTTCAACAGCAGATTAACTTTGCTGTGAGGATCGGTGTGCTTAATTTGTGATCTGACGATTGACGGGAAACGTTCGACTAGCTTCCGCAGAATGACATCTTCTTTATGACGGATTGGAACTTCACTGAACTCGCTTGCGCTACTGATGACTTCGAACAGAGCTCCTGATTTCGTGTTTTGCTTCAGGGACATGTTAAACACTTCTGAAAACAGTAAGCGTTAAATGATACCGATACGATGTTAATCACTCACCGATTGTGGTGTAGCTGATGTAGTAATATGGTGCGATGATACCCAAATTCAGAGGCATACAGTCGTCGTCATCCTTGATCGCAATACACTTGCTGTTCTCCAGATCTTGCAGTACGTTTTCGACCAGATCGGACATCGCGCCAGAAAGATGACGATGCGAAACGCTCAGCATGTTGTAGTTGTTTGGATTCCTCGTCATTCGACGGTATATCAGGGTCCAAGTCAAGAGACCGACCATGTATAAGATATAAGATTCGGTATGGACCAGATCGGCTACCCGATGGTCCAAAAGACTATTCGTCTTCTATAAACACATTCAATAGCCGGCATATCGGTCATTTATCTTACCGTTTCGTCAAGAGGAATGGAGAAATCCGGGAGCTTTGCGATCATCTGACTTTCACATGGCAGCTGGATGTTCATCAAAGAGAGATAGTACTGTAACTCCGAATGGTGCGTGATCAAGATGCCTTGACCCTCGGAGTCGGACTGTGGATGACCGGCACGACCCAGCATTTGTATGACATTCAGGAACTTCTTCAAATCCCTGTAGTTGGGAAGTGTGGCCGAGAGACCGACTATACGACACGGGTCGCCGGTTTGATCGACTTGGTTGTGAGTTCCGAAGATGAGCGCTTCCAAGGCTAGTCCTGAAAGGAGAAGAGTTTAAAAGAACTCATACCTTAGTGGCTTTTGTCGCTTTTAACAATGGGAATCGCGAAGCAACAGAGGCGCGCTCGCGAAAGAAAAACTGAACCAAACGCACAATGCAGAGTGAGCGTGCGCATCGTAGCGCTTCACAGAGCGTAAAAATTTAAACGCAAATTCGAGTGAGACTCGTGCAGACTCGACTCGCTGTGCGCGAGCGCGCTGTCTCGAGCGCTCGAGTGCGACATTTATGTGGGAGCGCGTTAGGTAAATGATGGGTCACGAACGGAAGTGCGTTTTCAATTTGATGCGCTGAGTGAATAATAAACGCCTTATGTTCGCCTAAAAGCAGCAGATTTTTGAACAGCGACTAGGCTGGCACGATTAGCGCTGATCGAAACGAACGTTCTCGACTCGACCATTCCCTTGTTAGAGGTTATTTGGGCTATTTTCAGATTTTTGTCTCCGTTTTTGGTTTCCACTTTGGATCGTATTGCCTCTAGGCAGTTTCCAATTATTTTCCTTTTGTAAATTCCATCTTTTTGAAAGATTTCCAGAAATATTTTGATACGTACTCCATTTTTCACGGGGTAAGATATAATAGGGGTTTTCTCGTACGCTCTACAACCTGTATACGAAAGAAAACTTTTTTTTGCGCCCATGTAATTTTCGACACCGAAAACGATGTTTTGAATGGTTTGATGGCTGTTGGTAAGGAAGGTCAACGCAATTTTGACGGTTAGGGAGGTTTTAGGCGTTTTAGGTCGCACCATGGAAATACAAATAAATGCGGCGGTGAATGAGATTGGCCGGCGGATCAATGATTCGGAGAAGTCATGGGAAACTGGAGCTTCCAATGCCGAGTTGTAGCTGAAGGCATCGGGGAAACAGTCACTATGGTGTTCAAGCACCTTAGCTGGTCGTCCATGTTGTCTGTCTACTCGTTGTTAAAGTCTGTTAGATCGACAAGGAAGCTTAGTTTCTTTGCTCACCGAATTTTTCACTTCATGATTTGTTCGGATTATAAACAGCTAGTTAAGCACATATGTTTATTGAACAGCAGTTATAAGCATAATTTTCTATCACAAAAACCTTAAGAGATATAGTAGATCGTGTAATAATAAAGAAAGCTTAGAATAATTGCCATAAAAACGAATGTCGTCGCGATGCGAACGTCCCGTTCACAAGCCTGCTGAGCTCGATCGAGCGCCAGCTGTAATGTTTCTTCGTGTTCACGACACCTACACAACTCTTTTTCAAGAGTTCCCACAGTTTTTGTCTCCCTTTCAAGCTCTCTACTGAGCGACTCGATCTTCTCGTTGAGGTCACCGATCATTGCGCTGTGTCTCTTCTTAGCTTCTTGTTTTTCGTCCCTAAGAAGTTGGTTCTCTTTACAACAAGTTTCCAACTTTCCAGAGAGATCAGCGATTTGGCCTTCTAGATACTCTCGCTCTTTCTGATGCTGCTCCTCCAGAATCTTCTTTACTTCGTTAAGCCTGCACCGGCTCTCATAGTCGATGCTCGCGAGTGAATGCTCCAGCTCCTGGCATCGCTTCTCGGAGGCCTTCTTCTTTGCCGCTAGAATCTCAAAAGAGACCTCCACACTCTGCAGCTTCTGCATCAGGTGCTCTTTCTCGGCCACGACGTCTTCCCAGATCCGATGAGTTTTCATCTCCCCGCTGACGTAGCCATCCGTGTCCACATGGCTAAAGTCTTCCTCGTCGGACTGTTGCCTCAGCTCCAGCCTCAACCTGGTGATTTGCTTGTCCTTCTCCGCCAGATCGGCCCTCATCCTGTGCAACTCTTCGGCGTTCTTCTCCCGAGCGAACTTCTGTTCCTCCTGACAGATGGCCAGCTCCGTTTGAACGCCCAACTTCACCCCCGAGGCGCGGAGTTCCCCGACGGCTTTCGTGTAGAAGTCCTCGCCAACACTAGGAGTGCTCTCGATCCAGGTGATCAGCTTCTCGGTCAACTGCTTCAGCTGCACGTTGAAGGAGGCGCCCTTGTCAGCGGCCAAAAGCTCTGTGATCATCGAGTTGTGCACGATGTCGAAGCCCGAGATGGCGAGGGATTCGAAGTTGGACGCTGCCGACTGGATTTCAGCTTCGTCTGAGGAGCCGAGATATTGGCAGATAGACGACCAGATGGAGCTGTTGAAGGACATGACCTAAGATATGATTTCGCTAGCGCTGTTCGCCTGAAGATATAAGGGCGAAATCCCCAAACCGATGCTCTAGTGATCAGCTTAGCCATGCTTAGACACCCTCCGAAGGCATCGCTAACCTAAGGGTCGACAGAAAAGAACTGAAATAGAGTCCTTCTTTTCTTTGAAACCTCATAATTCACTGGTAAAGAGTGCCGTTCAGAAGCAATCTGTCATTAAGAACCTCTCGCAACTTTCCGCCAGGAAAAGGAACCCGATCTTATCTCGAACACGTGCAATGCTTTTTTCGATTTTCGGTTGCGAAGTGACAACCGCCGCGGGGAACGCACGTAAAAAGTCAGGTTTTTGAACGGGTCGGACCATCTCCAAAGTGACATAAAAGAAACCCATCATCAAGAGTGCTCATCAGTTGCATAGTCAACGATGAGTACGAAGTTCCTCGTGGGAGCCGCCTCGGTCGGCAGCGGAGTCGTCATCGTCGCCTGCCTGGTGATGGTCGGAGTCCTCCTCCAGGACATCAACACCCTCTACGACGATGTCATGGACGAGATGCAGGACTTCAAGGTACCCCCCTCCCTCCCAGAGCCTTCTCTGAGCCCCTTCTAGACGATCGCCAACGACGCGTGGACCGGCATGATGGCCGTTCAGTCGCCTGGATCGAGCGAGCCCAACTTCGCCTCCATCGCAAAGCTCTTCGGCCGCAACAAGCGTGGCGCCGAGTGCAACTGTGGCGAGCAGGCGAAGAACTGCCCCGCCGGACCTGCAGGACCTCCTGGCCAGCCTGGAAACCACGGAGAAGACGGCCATCCCGGTGAGCCCGGCACCCCTGGTGTCCCCGGAGTCGCGCAGATCGTCACCGACCCGACGAAGAACGGATGCATCAAGTGCGAAGCCGGCCCGGCAGGTCCCCTCGGCCCCGACGGACCCGCTGGACCTGCAGGACCTGACGGGGAGCCTGGCCAAACTGGAGCCCCTGGCAAGGACGGAGAACCCGGAGTGGATGGCCCCGCTGGAGACGCTGGCGCTCCTGGCGCCCCTGGACCCGACGGTCAGCCCGGAGCCCCCGGTCAAGATGGAGAGAAGGGTAAGGGCGCCCCTGGCCCTAAGGGACCCGATGGACCTGTTGGACCCGCTGGAAATGCCGGAGCCAACGGCAAAGATGGAGCTCCTGGCGCTCCCGGAGCCGAAGGAGCTCAAGGAGCCGCTGGAAACGCGGGCGCTCCTGGCGCTGATGGCGTTGTCGGAGAGGCTGGCGGACCTGGTCTCCCTGGCCATGACGCCGCCTACTGTCCTTGTCCTCCTCGCACCGCCGAAGTCGCCGGACCTCCCGCTCAGTCGGGCTACAATCGTCGTGCTCGTTTCTAAGATTGTGTTTCAGTAGGTCTTACTTGCGTAGCTCAATAAAGTCTCACTCTAATACACCACTCTTCATTTATTGAAAAATTTTATTCAAAATAGAAAATATCTTTTGACTCTTCTCCTTTATAGCGGCTAACTCCTTCGGCTGTGGCAGGCCGCTAGCCCACCTCCTCAGCCACTCGTCTATCTCCTCAATCGAAGACTCTTTCGGAATCTTCATCGTTGACCTGAGATAGACAACTTCTCTAGGTGACCTAAACATCGCTTTCAAAGCCATCTCTATGTGCTCATCGGACAGCTTCAAATCTCTGGTCTTGTTTATGATGGCGATGAAGTCGAAAAGTGCCTCTCTTTTGGACGTGTTCTTAGTAGCCAACGCGTGGAACCAGTTCCTAGATATTTCAGCCTCCTTTAGACTAGGGCTACAGAATGAGAGCATCCTAAATGGAAGCCGATCTGTTTTGCGCCTATAACAATAATAATCTCTTACCAGGCCGCAGCCGAGTACCATTCCAATTCTAGGCATTCTTTGTATACTTCATAAGGGTCCATAGCGATTAGAGAAAGGTCGTTATCGTAACTTAGAAATCTGGTGACGAATCTGACTATGCCTACGTTCCTTCCACTCCTTAATTTTGACTGTTCGTGATGTGGAATTTGTCCATATACTTCCTTGATATGCTAAAATTCATTCGAACCCTTTATGAAGGAAACCTTTTTATACCTTATGGGCGTTTAGGGCACACATGTGTCTAACGACGTTGACAGGTTCCATCATTTTCCTACGGTAGGCGATATGAAGAGTCGAATCGAAGTCAATCGACCCATCCCTGTGATATCGTAAGCACTGCTGAGGAATTTGGCCATATCTTCGCTCGATGCTTTCTGAAAGGGTCTTCAGAAGACGGTCATTTCTCAGCGACACTTCCAGGGAAAGGGGAAGATCGATGGAGGTGGTTTCTGTGGACATATAGTCAGTCTTTGCGTAGGCAAACGCATCATTCATAAGGACAGGGCAGAGGAACCAAGGTGTGATAAATGTGTGAATAGGCATTGCTGCTCCCTGTGGCCTGCCAATACGCCAAATTTCAGCTCAATCGCAGAGGGTTATCTTTCAACTTGTTGTCTTTAGTTTAATAGCTCATCCTGCGGACGACGATCGTCGAAGAAACATCTCTCAAAAGGCTTTCACATGTCTGCGTAGGTCTTGACTCACAATTACGCTCACAAGCTGCACAAAAGATCAATTTTCCCACTAAAACTCCATCCAAATAGACCAGTTCAATGAAAGTGTACACTTCGAGGGGGTCCCACACAGAAAGACCTGGCGACAGGCAACCACACACAGCGTTTTGGCTTCAGACCGCGATTGGCTTGCGGCTAATTTTCCGGCGGTGACGGAGGCGATATTTTGGATTTTCCACGCCGTCTCGGAATTTTCAAGTTGTGATCAGGATGCTCAGTTTTGATCTGATCATCCGCCTTTCTCTTTGGCGATTTTTCGACCAGTTGGGTTCAAAAGTGTACTGTTTCACCAGTTTGGTGTTTGATCATATTGTCAAAGATCTCGTGATCCTGTTGTTGTAAAACCATGCATTTCAAGTTGGATTTCGTAGGCCATTAGGAGTTTTTGATTTGTGGGCACGATGTTCTGATTCTGCTTTGTCTTTTTCTTCAAAGATTGAGCTACTTAAGATGCTCAGTGTTTCAGCTTGCTGTTCAATCTGTGGTTATAGTTCGACCTAACGAATTCAGCGCGTTTTGACTTTTAGGGATGAAGACTAATCGACTGCCAAAGCATTTCGACTTGGATTTCGTAGGTCGCTTGGTAACTTCCGATTTGTGATTAGGATGTTCTTATTCTGATCTGGTCATCTGCCTTTCTCACCGAAGATTGAGCTGTAGAAGATGCTCAGTCTGGGTTCTAGGTTGCTGTTCAATCTGTGTTTATAGTTCGGGCTAATGAATTTTGCGCGTTTGACATTTAGGGCTGAAGATTAATCGATATAGATCGTGGTAGCTGTCGTTGTAATCTTGGAGCGTTTGGTTTGATTCGGAAACGCTTTTGATGAATGCGTAGTTGTTCGTCGGAATTTTCCGGCGTGTACTGCCGTTTGGCGATGATTCTCTAATGTATTGTGATCGAGTGCCGAACGCTGCTTTGTTTGACATGTTTTGAAGCTGTCCAATCTGTGGTTTTAGTTCACACTAACGAATTCTGCGCGTTTGACTTTTAGATATGAAGATTAATGCAAGTAAACTGTTGTCGTGATCTTGGAATAGCGGCAGCATGCGCGGTAACGCTTTGTGTTTGATGTGTATATGTGTTGTCCTGCCAGCTGTTGTCTTCAACTTCCAAACTGTCATAGTCAGAGCTTCAAACTGGTTATATTGTACATATAATGTGTAGTATGAATTGACAACTTTGCTCGTGCGCCTTGTGTAGGTTTTCAGGCTGTAAATCTCAAGCTTATTTTGCTGCCACTATGGAAGAGCTGCTAATTGGTGTTTTTGGATCCGATCTGAATGCCATTTACCTACCATTCTGCTGAATTTAACCCAACCAACCGTGGTGAATCCATTCAACGCTTTTTGTGGGCACTGTGCATGATTTCAGCTTTAGATCGCAGAAACTTGATAATCCAGCAGTATCAACTTTGACAGTTAATTTTCCAATTCGTGTTTTTCCCAATTCATGCTCGTGTATATTTCGTGAAGTCGTGCAAAACTATCTTCTTCGCTGCTAATGCATCTTCGTTCTTTCAGAAAAACGATCCACCATGCCGTTCATGCACGGAACGATGCCGCTTCGGCGGACGTTTTTCTTCCTGCAGCAAGGCAAAATCAATTTCCGCGACGAAGTGGCCGTCCTAGCCCTCGGCTTCAACCGCCGGCCACTCGAACATCAGAAGGGCGCCCGCGAATTTGTCTTCTGGCACTGGGCACAGCTGCAATTCCAGAATCCGAAAGTTCAGCTGGTAAAGCACGTGGATCTTACCGTCACGCCGTTCGCGCAGGCGTTTTTGAGTAAGTCCCGATAATCTTTAATTGTTTCCTGATCCAACTACTCAATTCAGAAGACGGCCGAGAAGTCCTCTTCGATCTGGAGAACAAATCGCGCGAAGAAATTGTCAACGTTCTGCAAGGCACGCTAGGAAAGACTGAACTTGTGAAGAGGCGCGAACATCTGGAAGAGATCTTGAAGAGAAATCCGGCTTCGTTCGGCAGCAAATGCGATCGCCAGTGTATGTGTGAAATCCAGGGACAACATCCCTGCACGTCACTGGTCCAGGCCCCGAGTTACCTGAAGGGCAAGACCAGGTGGAATCATAATTTGTTGTAAATTTGTTGTTTCTTGTTATTGTTGCGAAAAATAATACAATGTTTAGGTGGATAGATGTGCTTTCGTGGGAACATGACGGTGGGGATTTTGGGCGATAGTGCGCATTGTGGCTGGTGATGTATATCGAGATAATAATGTTTAAGTGTTTAAGCGCAGCATCATCGTCTGACGTTGTGAACATTACTGGCTCTTTTCTTCATTTTTCTTCACTCCGACCGATCAGTAAACCTCACTAGCACAGCGTGAAACGATTCTAGACGGGCTCTAACCGATAATAGACGTCGCGCAGATGTCGACGGTCTTATGAGCTGACCTTCTGTATCAGTGCTACTCTACTGGAGATATGAATGATGCTGATGACTTTATTCACCGATTTACTTTTAAAAAAGAATGCTTAAGCACGGCCACTACGGTAGGCGACTCCTTCAGAAGCAGTGCGAGGAGGGCAAGGGCAGTAGGCGGCGTCGTGTCCGGGAACGCCGGGACCTCCCTGGACTCCAGGGTGTCCGTCGACTCCAGGAGCTCCAGGGTTTCCAGCGGGTCCCTGAGGTCCAGCAGCTCCTTGGGCTCCGGGCTGACCGGCGGCTCCATTGTTTCCAGGGGCTCCAGCGGGTCCTTGAGGTCCGGCGGGTCCAGCGGGGCCAGGAGCGCCCTTTCCGCGCTGTCCGTCTTGACCGGGCTGTCCAGGGGCACCAGGCTGACCGGGAACTCCAGGGAATCCGGCGTCTCCTTGAGATCCAGCTGCTCCAGGTTGGCCTTCCTTTCCGGGGAATCCAGGCTGTCCGGGCTGTCCATCAGGGCCGGCAGGTCCAGCGGGTCCGTCGGGTCCCTGAGGGCCAGGAGCGCCAGCGGGGCACTTGATGCATCCGGGCTCAAGGGTCTGGAGAACGAGAGAAACTCCAGGGGCTCCGGGCTTTCCATCAAGACCACGGTGGCCGTCATGTCCGGGCTCTCCAGCGGGTCCGGGAGGTCCAGGGGGTCCAGCGGGGCAGTTGTTGGCTCGGGCGCCACAGGGGCAAGGGGCGTTACGCTTGTTGCGGCCAATCATCTGTCCGACGTCCATGCGCTTCGACTGTCCAGCGGGGATGCTGCCCTGCATGGAGACCATTCCGGTCCAGGCGTCGTTGGCGAGCACGCGGAAGTCGGCCATGTCGACCATCACCTCATCGTAGAGGGTGTTGATGTCTTGGAAGAGGACACCGACGGCAACGAGGCAGGCGACGATAACGACTCCGCTTCCGGCCGAGGCGACGTTCACAAGGAGGTTGGTTCCGCTAGTCATCTAAACGGATCCCATCAGCTGAAGACCTGGAGAGGAGATGCTCACCTTTGAAGGAATCAGAGGATGACTGACTTATCTGCCATGGTTAAGTCCTTTTATATCCATTCTATAGGGTCGAAAAGACCGGTTTGAGGTCATTTTTTTGCATGGGTTCCGCCGACCGATTCGACTCAAGGACGTTCCGCGTTGATTCCTCATGCACTATGTACTTAAAAACTGTAAATTAATGGGGACTTATTACGACGAAAATGTTGCCACTATTCGGACTCCGAATAGTGGCAATTTCGGAGCTTAATTAACTTAAAAATGAAAAGAAGGTGCTGAAGATTATGTCGATCTTGCAGAAGATAAATGTTGAGATATATAACCATAAGCAAGTCCAGATTAGATAAGGATAAGGAATGGATGCCAATTCTGGGTTGCATAGAACCCAACCACTCTATATTTTTATATAAATACGTCGATTTTTTTACCGCTTTACGGATACAAGCGCGGCTGCATAAACTTGCTTTGTTTTTAAGCCACGTGAGCACAAACTTTACGCCTCGAAGGGATAATTAACGACACAATTCACTTTCCTTTTGATGTCGATCGCGCCGAAAAAACTAACCTGATTGGAGCTGCTGACCATGTTAACGCCGATGACGATAAGTTCCTTGTGATCGTGGCCTGTCCTACTATAGTTTTGTTCTATTTTAACGATGGCCACGGGGAGATAAATGAACTTAAAAAACAGGTAATTTGAAGAAATAAAAAATTTTTGCACGAAGTGGGATTCGAACCCACGCATCGATACCGATACCAGAACGCTCCTTCGCGTTAAGCTTTCGCTTGAGTCTGGCGCCTTAGACCACTCGGCCATCCGTGCACATCTGGTACTGATGGTCGTAATTGTTATGGCTCTGTGTTACATGTTTTTCAGTTCAATTTGCAGTCATTTCTTCATTTTTTGGTGTTTGCAATCAGTTTGAAGTGAATTTATAATCTGTCTGCGTGCGAAACGCTGTCTGAAGGAACTACAGACTTTCAGACATTGGAATGCCCCTCAGACTATTCGAGTATCAATCTGCAATGCTGTAGACACAGAGAACTGTCTACAGGACTACTGTGGAACCAGACACTATGTCTAGACCCGCCGCTAGACAACGTTCTTCTCACATGCACTGCAACCAACACTCAAGGCCTCGTGGCGCAATGGATAACGCGTCGGTCTACGGAACCGAAGATTGCAGGTTCGAATCCTGCCGAGGTCGAAATTTTTTCTTTGTTGCTGAAGGCATTGGCATTGCCATCTCTGACATTTTTCCTTTCAGAAGAGATACGCAAATGAACAGCGTGACTCCACACTTTTGATTTTGTTTGCTAATTTCAAAAAGCGTGATTTGCGATAAAGTGCATCGTGATCCATCATCTGACACCATCCCATGTGGTCTAGTGGTTAGGATTCGTGGCTTTCACCCACGCGGCCCGGGTTCGATTCCCGGCATGGGAAGATTTTTTTTGTTATCGAACAATTCAGATGACATTTTCTTTTTGATAACTGTCCGTTGTCATTAAGCGAGTTTTCACATAGAAAAGCACGATTTTCCAAAAAAGCTATGGTCACCGAATGCACTGTGACGTCTCCGACGTCGTCTGATCACCGAGACAATGAACCAGTTTATTCGTAGACGGAACACGTTTTTTTGTTTTTATCAGTGATCGGAATGCAGGTCGTCCGTTTGAATACTAAATCGACAAAGACCCGAATGATCACTGGCTTGCCTTAATGTTAAGAAAATCAACTAAGCTTTTTAGACACTTTGTACTGCTCTCATCTTCTCTAAGTAGTCATTTATTGACCCAAATTTCTTAACTAGACAAGGGCGATCAGAAAAGAAGATGATCGAAGAACCACATAGGACTTACATAACTCTTCCGATCTAATCTCTTCCTTCCGACCGCTCCAAATCGACAGAAAATCAACATTATTCCCCTGCAGGCATGTACTTAAAGTTCAATGCGCTCCGACGTCACTGCGAGATCAAAGGTAAAGGCCGTTCACAATCCCAACCGCTCACAAATTTAAGTAGTTTATTAAATAACGTTCACGAGATTCCAGACAGACAATACTTTGCACAGACAGCGAGATTTCAGGGGAAGCGGCAGCGGTTAGAATTGCCAACAAGGGCCTATTTTCCGAATCTGAGAAGCTGGCCATCGTCGGCGTCGACTTCCATCTTCGAGTTGGGGTCGATCATGTCATGCGTGCTGAAGAATCCTCCAGAGGCTCGCTGGACGCGGGAGATGATGAACTGATCGGGAACTGATCGGCCAAAGCGCATGAATTCCTAGAAGATCCGTCAGCGATTTTAGGGCTTGAAAGGGATACCTGATAGCCGGAAGGCAAGGCCGCTCTTCCGCTTCTGTAGAGGGCGCCTCGAAGCGCGAAGACGCCGGAATCGGAGAGGAGAAGGGCGATACAGAGGAAGCAGATCGAAAGCCTCACGGGGGAGATCATCGTCGAGCTGTTGTTCTGAAAGAAATCACGAATGAAAGGCGAACCGGTCGCGCAAGAGATGATTAGTTCGCCGAGGCCGTGTCCGCCCAGAAGGCTTCTGAGTAAGCGAAGGTGGATGAGCCTTATATAGCCCGGGCGATGGGCGCCAATTACTCAACCGCTTTTCATCAACACGCCAATGAATTACGTATGAACGCGGCGATGGGCGATCGTTATGTCATCGAAGACACGGAACCGACCCTTATTAGGCATGCGGTCGGGTGAAACAGTTCCGCTGGGTGTGGGCGTCGGTCATCAGGCTGACAAGGCAGTCCGACGGGAGTGATGAGTTATACGGCGGACGGAAAATGACAAATACGGTGTTGTAAAAATGGTGACTTGAACAGTGATCTGGGATGAGGTACGTGGGTAAACAGTGGTGTTTATTAGGACAAAAAGAAAACTTTATTTGTTTTGTGATTCAAGACGTTCTGAAAATAATATTTACACGAATTGAGGAAAGAGAAAAAGAGTTTTGATCTCGGGCGGGCTCGAACCGCCGGCCTTCTGTGTGTTAGACAGATGTGATAACCACTACACCACGAGATCCCCGCGTGCTCCCTTTCCGGAAGGTTCTTAATATATACTGTTCTCTCTCTGTCGAGGTTCCCGAATGTTCTCGAACGGCCAAACTTCAAAGACTACTATTTTTATGCCTTTTACAGTCACTTGACATGTCAACCTTCCACAAAACACATAAATTTCGAATGTTCCCGTTTATAATCTCTGGTTGATGAGTGCGTTCTGTTCAGTTTCTTATGGTTTCTGATGCGTACGTGTATTTTCCGATCATTTCTCATGGACACAAACATCAAATGAGGTACCCAAGAACAGAGTTGCTTTCCTTCATCTGCCGATCTGTTTAGTGCATCCTGTTTAAGTCTTCCACTCTTCAAAGATCACAAAGACACAGCCAAAATAACGATCGCTTGATGTCACGTTCACCAAAAACACGTTTATTTGGAACGTGCCTGTTTATGGCTTTCCATTTCTGAGTGTTTTCTGCACCCATGCCATATCCTTAGTGCTTACCAACGCAGAAAAAATCTTCTGATCTCGGGCGGGCTCGAACAGCCGGCCTTCTGTGTGTTAGACAGATGTGATAACCACTACACCACGAGATCACTGTCCGTCTCCGGCTGTGTAAACCAATACCACAGTATCCCCCGGCTGATTTGTTTAAAATGTGCACAGAGAGGGAGGACCATTCGAGAGCTCGCCGCGCTTTACAACTCACTCCTCTATTTGCGCACTCGCACTCTGTTGACCGCCGCCGACAGACAGCGGTCGGTCGTCTGGCTGTCTCATTGGCACGCATTGATTGGATTAATAACAATGTCTATGTCTCGTTTCAGATATGTCCAACGGTACAGAAACGTCCGTCATTTTGTTCAGTCTTCCTGGCCGTGGTCGGTCGGAAACGTTGCGACTCATGCTGATCATGATGGGCAAGAAGTTCGACGATCGCCGGGTGACCATTAACGAGTGGAGGGAGTACAAGAAGCGAGGTAATCCTGTGGTGTAAAGTTGTAGCGACCACATGTTGCGAGCTCAGCAAACACTCAAAAGCAGAAAGTTATGGGTTCTGGGCAATGCCAAACGAGTCGGTCTTTGGAATTTCACGACAAGGAAGAGACTGAAGTTATTACAGCGATACGGTGACACCTGTTGTCGGCTGTCAGTCAAAATGAAGAAGTGTAAAACCACAAAACTTTGCAAAGTTGTGCAAAGTGCACTTTGTCCGAAACTTAATCTCAAGGGGCACGCAATAAGGCGTACCGTAAACAACGAGAGAAGCTTTAAGAGAGCATAAACCAAAAGACGATGGACAAAAAAATCGCCAAATTAATGTGTTTACATGAATTCCGCCGGCTGTAATGGCACAAAAATTACCGACATTGTTTGAAGTTTGAGCGCTTTTTTGGTTTATTAGAAGTTTGAGTTTGAAAACACTTACGTAATAGGGGATTTGCACAGTTAATCAAACAAGTGATCTCGTGGTGTAGTGGTTATCACATCTGTCTAACACACAGAAGGCCGGCGGTTCGAGCCCGCCCGAGATCAGAAGTTTTTCTTCTCTTCCCTTAATTCATGCAAATATTATTTTCGGAACGTCTTGAATCACAAAACAAATAAACACCACTATTTACCCATGTTCCTCATCCCAGATCAATGTTCAAATCACCGTTTTTTACAACACCGTATTTGTCATTTTCCGTCCGCCGTAGAACTCATCACTCCCGTCGGACTGCCTTGTCAGCCTGGCCTGCCGACGTGAATGATCGTTCAATCTCAATGTTCATGTACATGCCTGATGGGAGTCGATTATGTGCCGATAGAAAACGGCCGAATTTTTAAGCCTATGTGCCCAAATCTCATTGTCTAATGGCTTTTCATTATTAATCCGGTAAAACCAACGATCAATAGAATTTAAAGCTGGCCCATCTGGTTGGTCATATAGAGGATATCGAATTAGCAAATTTGCTTCAATTGGATTGGCTTGAAGAACAGGATCTTCAGCTGTTCAAACACAACTCGCATCAATTACAGAAGGCCTCAACGAAGACGCCAAACTCCCCGTGCTTCGCCTCAAAGACAACTCTCACATCGTCGGCGCCGTGGAGATAGGCCGGCACTTGGCCATCTCGCTCCATCTCTTCGGCTCGTCCAGCGCCGAACAAGAAGAAATCGAGAGCATTGTCGCCGACGTCGAATCGCTCCAGCCCGACCTGGCCCCTGTTCTTCGGGCTACTATCACGAAAAACGACGAATTACGGGTATTTTTCGGCGTCTATTTACTTGTCCATATCGGATTTCACTTTAGAAAGAGTGTTGGAATACGTACAAAGAGGAGATCTTGAATCCGGTCCTCGAGAAGCTGACAAATAAACTGGACGCGAAGACGTTCTTCGTCGGCGACAAAGTCTCCTGGGCGGACTTCGCCGTCGCCGAGATGCTCTCGCGCTACGCGACCTGTTTCGACAGCTTCTTCCTCTCGTGCCATCCGATTCTCCGAGAGCATATGAGGAATCTGGAGAGGATGCCGATGCTGAAGAAGTACATCAGTGAGCGTCCCAGGAGCGCTTTTTGAGATTATGGCATTTATCCGTTTGTTATTTTTTGTAATAATACTCTGAATCTCAATAACATCGTGATCCAATTTCGCGAAAAAAAGTGACGACTGGGTGACTAGTGACGAAAATGGATAATGCGCATTGACAGGTCGGCAATGATTACTCTTGTATTCCTGTTTGGGGCAAGCCTGTCATAACTGTACAATTGAACACTATAATGCATAGACTCGCAGATACAGGCATGTCACAGGGAGGGGGATAGGTTCCGAAACCAACATATCTTATGAAGGCTGAACGAAGATAGCGACATTCTGGCAAAATGTATGTGTGCTTTGGGCCAGAGACCATTCAGCTCGCTCGGTTGGATATGAGGTCTTGGGAGTGCGGTTCCTCATAAGGTTGGATCATGGTCGGGCAAAGGAAGGCTAGCTCATGTATTGAATAGGATCGACACCCTCTAGCAGAATGCCAAATACAGACATGTCTTAGGGAGGCATCGAAAATGATCTCAAAAGCTCGAAAGGAGTTAACGGCTTTTTGACTGGATATTTGGGTGACTCGACTATTTACCTCGTCCGATGGCACTAGGATTTAAAGATGAGGTAATGGGAGAGCATTTATGTTTCCTCAGAATGTCGGACTCTGATGCTACAGGTCAAAAGAAGACTATTTAGTTTAGACGATTTATCGATAACAGCACGATTATATGATCTGCGCGGCTGGAGAGAATACGAATTCATGAGCTTCCCAATCAAATCATCGGGCTTTCACCCGATTCGTAAACTCTTCCTATTTACTGCGTGCCGAATGAAAACGAATAGGAAGGTTTCTGAGATGCATAAAGAGATCTGGACTCTAATCATCTCAGGCATACTGTATATTTATAAACTTTATGCTATGTTTATACAAAAGTTGAATATTGGATATAAAAAAAAGTACGAAAACAGATCGTAATCTCTTTGAAAATTCACACAATAAATCGATCGATCGACTTCTTGGAATCTTCGCTTTCCGTTTCACTAATTAGCCTCTTGTGATCGTGTCCAAACTCGGCAAAACCTTCGGGCGCACCCACACTTTTCGCGTCAGTTCCATATCTCCTCTCCTTGCTGGAGACGGCGTAGATGGCGCCCTTCCTTCTGGCCCACACACACGCGAATCCAAGAGTTGTGAAGACGAAAAGAGTCGCGGCGAAGATCACCATGATCCACAACACTTGATTTCTGTTTGTACCAGCCGTAGACAGGTAAGGCAACGAGAATGTGCCCACAATGACCATCTTCCCGGGAGTGGATGTTTTGCAGACGTCGGAGTGCGTTTCCAGCACACTTCCATTGTAAGTCTTCTGCATGGAGACGGCGACGATTTCGTATTGGGTACCGGGTTCTAGGCCGGTGAGGGACTGCTCGAAATTGTCCGAGTTCCCATCGATGATCTAGAGGAAATGGACTGTATGGATAGAGAAATGGATGGACAATACCCTCCACTCCGATCGAATGACCCAGCTGGCGGGACGGATCATGAAGTAGTGGGAATGTCCGATGGGTCTGTTCGATTCTTTTCTGTATTTTCCGGGAAGGAACGTGACGTTGATGAGGTTTTCTTCGACGCCATTCTCGAGCAATGAGGGAGCTTCGGGGTTTACTGGAAATAAGGGTTTGATGAGGTGGGAAGTATATAGAAACTGGTCTACTTGAGGCATTCAGAGCGTGGAGTACGGGAAAGTCAAATCACTTTCGAAAAAAACGGCACATAGTGGGCAATTATGCATTGAACAAAAACAAGAAAGAACGACGAAAACTACACTCTAGTAAAGATTGGTCAGTTGATCACAACATGCAGTCATGTCCGAGTGGTTAAGGAGATTGACTAGAAATCAATTGGGCTCTGCCCGCGTAGGTTCGAATCCTGCTGACTGCGGAACATTTTTTTCTCCATGTTAGTTTTGTTTTTGTGTCACTCTTAACATTGAATAGCTCCAAAAAAGGTTCAAGGCACTTTTTCTATGCCTGATCTTCAGAAGATACAGTTCTCTGCCAAGGTGGATATACAAAGTCCTCTAACTTACAGGTCAGATCAATATCGACAGGAAGAGTCCTAACATCCACTGATTGCCGAATTGGGAAATCTTCGTCTTTCCCGGCGATTACGATACGGTAATCTTTGTCATGATCCAAACCGCTGAGTCTGATCCGATTCTGATTGGCGGAGACTTCGATTGGTGAAAGGCACAGGTTCTCATCCTGCAAGGCTCCCTTTAAATGTGATCATACTTGATGACAACTCACAGTCAAGCATCGATGAATAGTCACCTTTTCGAGCGACTTGATCGGGTTCTTCCATCGCAACAGGACCACGGCTTTTTCGTCCAAAGAGCGATTGTTGAGTGGATAAGCTTGGGGGTCGAACAGAGCGCTCGGTTCTAAATCCACAATGCGAATGGATCTGATAATTTTCTTAGAATATACCTAAGATGTTGAGGTAGAAGTTCGCCCAAAGATGACCATGTTTGTTCTCTGCTTTGCACTGATAAACGGCTCTGTCCACGTCTCTTTTTGCATTCTGAATGGTTAGGCTTGATCCGCTAATGTTCCAGCTGCCAATGGACTCGGTTATGGCTAAAATATTAAGTGTAAAAGTAAGGTTATTTAACGTTTTTTAGATTTTCATTGAAACCAAGCCCCAACCGGTATATCACTAACATGGCAGTGCTCAGCCTAACATGCAGTCATGTCCGAGTGGTTAAGGAGATTGACTAGAAATCAATTGGGCTCTGCCCGCGTAGGTTCGAATCCTGCTGACTGCGAACATTTTTTCTTTTTGTCATTTCCGTTCAGGACCCGACCAGTCTTATCTTATCGACTGATCGCAACCCTTTTTCTCACTTACCGACACCATTTTTGTAGAACGTCACCATCGGACTTGGATTTCCTTCCACCTGGCATCTGAACGTGACCGCATCTCCCTCTGCGGCGGTAATGCTCTCCGGCGCTCCAGTGAGCCAACGAGGGGCAGCTGAAGGAACACCGTGAACGGTTCTTTGTGAATTTAGACTCACATTCGACAACAACCTCAAAGTTCCTATTGATCTCCGGTTGATCTGGAAATCTGCACTCGTACTGTCCACCCTTTTCCGTTGACGCCTCAAACTTCACCGTTCTTCCATAGTCATCGAAAGCATAACCATCACTTTTAGTGATTTCCTTGCCGTTTAAGTGCCAAGTAGGAGTCGGAACAGGGCTAAACATTCGACGTAGTATGGTCTAGTATGATTCTGATCTTACTATCCACTGAAAAAGCACGATAACTTGTGGGTTGTTCCACTGACGGCGACAGGAGCGCTCTGGCCAACATACATTTCCGCAGGGGGGATTACGGTATCCACTGAAAAGGGAAATCTTTTGTGGGACAGGAAGTTAGATGCCTACTGTTTTGACGCTTGTTCTTCTTGATATTGAAGCGGAACTGATTTCCAAATTTGTATTGGGTGAGTCGAAGGGTTTCGGCGGCGCAAGTGAAGAAGAGCTTATCGAAGATGTCCGTGTCGGTAACGTGGTGGAAGAAGATCGTGCCCTAGAAGTGATAGAGGTAGGTCTTGGTCAAGAAGCGAACAACGCCCTGCACCTCCTACGACTGTCCCATAATGAGGAGCATATACATCGACCTAGAGCTAATCGAACTTTGTTAATCAGGAACTAATGAAGTCGCTCAAGTTTCGGTGTCATTGAATGGTTCTGTTTTTTACCTCATCGTTCACACTGACGTGGGACGCATTGAGAGTCTCGAAGTTACCGCCACTTTTTCCCTTCAAAATCCAGTACACCTTAGCCTGTGGAACGGAGTGCGGCGCTGAGCAGGTCCTCGTATAGGAATCACCCAATTCGATGTCGACAGTTTCAAGATTTGTCCCGAAGTTTCGCAACACTAAATGTTAGTTTGAGTTTGAAAAAATCGCATAAGACTATTGCACATTGAGTCGATTGAAGACGAATAGTCTCCGAAACGGCGATGCCGTTTCCGTTGGAAGCCTCGCACTGGTAGTCGCCTTCATCTTCTACTGTTACGGACCAGAAGATGAGCGAGCCACCTCCTGATGCCAGGGTGATACGGTCGGAAAGGTTGTCCAATGGGAGGGGCTTTCCATCTTTCTTCCAGATATAGCTGAAATTGGGAATGCCATGAAACTTTGAGCTTTAAATGTTAGAGTAATTTCACATTATCAGTGCGTGTGATACAAGGAGCTAATTCTGTTATGACCACCCATAAAATCGCCCTAACCTTTTCAAAAATGGCTTAACAAGCTTTCCTAGATTTGGTCCCCCAATAGGATCTAGCTATGGAGCCCTCAGTGAGCTGCTTTTAAAGAATCCACACTGTGATAAGCTAGTTTTATAACTAATTAGGATGAGTTTCCTACCTTGGGTCGGGATTGCCAACGGCCTCACATCGAAGAATCATCCCGGCCGTAGGTGGTTTGTCGACTTGAGACTTCACATCCGAGGGAGTGAAGTAGACAAGAGGGGCATTTGGTCGATGAGTGAATCGAGGTGGGGCCGAAATCGAAGTCAAGTTATATTGACCATGAGATGAAGCTGAAATCGTGCCATAGAAATTCTATGTTTGCGCCACTTACCTGCTAAAAAGCCGATCAACAAAACAAGCAAGTTGATCTGATCCATGTTGGATTCTGAAATGACTTCGCTTAGCTACGATCTGCACCCCCTCGGACACGCCTAATCCCCCGAGTCGGCAACAAAGATCGTCTCAAGTGGTGACTCACGTCACCGACAAAGGATACGATATTACCGCCCGCTTCATTATCGCCGCCTGCATCATAAACACAAGCGAGGAGAGTTGCGCCAAGCGGTTAAAGTAAACAATGCCGGCAGATAAGGTCTGGGAAAAGGATGATCTGGGCGCGCGGCTTGGGGCAACATGATGGCATAGTGAGGGGCGAGGACAGTGAGCCGTCAACAAGATCGTAAAAATGGGAAAGATTACGAAAGGCATCGCTAATGTGTGACCTCGGTGAGTCACACCTCCTTAATTCGAAACGGAAGAGCTTACTGTATACACAGGAAAGGGCGCGACTACAGATCGCTTGGGAGGTCAGAGCTCAGATAGGTCGCAATCCGTGAAACAGACCCTTAAATTCTTTGCCCTTTGATCAGATGTTTGGGATCAGAAAATTCTATTGTGATCTTACTATATATAGGATCTTCTTGCAGAAGAAAATTAGCATTTTTAATGCGGGAAACATCACTAATAAAGCTATGAGGCGTGAATACAGGAGAGATTTAAGAGCCAGTCCAATGTGTAAATCTGTTTAAGGCCGGGAAACAGAGATATTCCTAAAAGCACCGCTAATGTGTGACTCGATGAGTCACACATACCTCGCCCTAATGCGAACCAAATGGTCTTGCAGAGGAACCCCGGAAAGGGCGTGATCATAGATCGTTAGAGGACCAGAGTTCCAGCAGATGACGCAGACATATGACATCAGATGCTACAACGTCTTAAAGAGGACACCTCGATGAAATCATCTCTTTAGCATAACTTAGGAAGGGGTACCGTAGATCACCGTCGTCGCTAGCTTCTCTTCTATCGGAGTTGAAGGCAGTTATCCCATTGATGTGCAACATTTTTTGCTCTTTTAGGAGAATCTGTGATGTGGGTCCACATTGGAGCATGTTGTTTGAGCGTTTGAACCGAACCGAGTCCAAATTGTCGACTATCAAAAATTCGACGGCCATTGTACTTATATATTGAGATGTTGGTTACCAGTTCGTCACACGATGACACCTCTAAGAGCTGGAGGACAAGACTAAGGTTTAGGGACGCTCAATAAAAACTACAGCTCTCTGTTCACTTCTATAAGTTTCCCAATTTCATATTATCAAACAAATAGAGGTTAATTGGTGCTAGATGAAAAGAAAAGGTATTCGAGTTCAGCTTTGAGTCGGCTTGGGTTGACTCGACTAGGCTACTTCTGACTCGGACTCCAACCTTAGCTGTCTCTGAATCAAACCGTGGCCCAAACGTTAAGTCCTTGGAAGAAATTTTGGAGCGAGCAGATAGTTGTGGAAACAGATTAAGCGACTGTAAAGCTGCGGAAGGTCACCGCCATGATAAACAGAAGTCCACACGGTCAGAGCTGTAAAGTGGCGTTCTCATGAAGTGATAGGTGAGCTCGTAAATTAGACCCACAACCGCGCTTCATGGCTGACCATAAAATGGAACGCCATAACAAGCAAACAGTTTGTATGTGGCCATGCAGAAGAAGATGATACTGCACTTTAATCCTTAGGATTACGGTAGCTGTATGCAACTGGACCTTTACCATCTTCAACAAATTAGCGAAAACTGCAAATTTAGCGCAGATTGAAGCTTTAGAAATTAGAAATTTTAAGATTATGGTCACCAATGAATAAAGTGACGTAATCTCTAAAGGAAAAAAGAGCGCAAGGCTAAGAGAATAACGCAATTTATCGGATTGCATCCAACCGGAGAATGTGATAAGAAGTTGAAAGACGACCGCTCGGAGAAGAAACAACAACGTTGTGTGGGCTACCGAGCCCAGCACGCTTATCTTATCACGGATCGGTCCTTTCTGGACATCGTAAAACGGAGCTGAACCAGTGGACTCTTCGCAATATCGGCTTACAGGCATGCTGCACATAGCACATCTTCCTTTTCGTAGCTCTTTGGCGTGACATCTGTTGACAATGTGTTGATGAGGTCAGACTGTATCCGACAAGCGTAAGATGACATTACACATGTTAGCTGTTGGGTAATGACCTGATCAGTACCGTATTGCCAAAGTCCAGCTCTACTCTTGAGGCATCTCCGTCGGTTTCTAAGGGAAATGAGCATAAAAAGGGTGCTATATCCATCCCCTCAAAAAAGCATAGTCATAGTCAGCAGAAGGAAAGAGAAGGGGACCAGAAAATCAGCTTCTAATGAAACAAAAAAAGTGAACAAAGTGGTCAAAGGGATCGGAATCCGAATGAGACTAGCAGCGGCCAGCTGCACTGCAGACCGCTTCGCGGGGGCAGAATTTCTGTTTCTGCCGACGGAAACACCATTCATATGCCAGTGTGAAAGTTTTTATCCCTTTTCGGGCTGTTTTACAGCCACACGTGCATGATTTTTTTTATCATGCTTTACTTTTGCAGAGTGTACTTATGAAGTAATCGCTGCACATTGATTCTATTGGGTTAGGCACATCTTTAAAGGCACATAGAGCACAGGCACATCAGTGCTTGAAGTGAGTCAGTGAGGGTGAAGTTGGTGCAGATGTAGACATGACCAGTTATAGACATCATTGTCAATCAGACACGAGGCATTTTCAGACATCATGATCAAAGTTTTGTCCCGTAATCCGCGGAGCATAGACGTCTAAAGGACAACTGTCTAGAGGGTTGCTTTAAAGGTCATTCTCAGACAGCGAACGCTTAGTCCAAGGAACTCGAGCCTTACGAGCGGTCGCCAGCTTCAGCGCTCTCCGTTCGTCGACTTCCCCTTCTCCGGTGGACACCATGGGTTCTAAGAGTCTGAGGTGAGCTCTGTTCTCTTTTCATGGGCCAGTTTCGAAGCAGGTGCTGATTCTTCAAGTCGATCGTTATGGGAGCCAGCTGATTTTACGCGTTGTCCTACTTTCACCGTCTCTCTCAAATTTTTGCAGTTTCATCGCTTTGTGGCCCGTTTTACCGAAATTGTGGGGATTTTCTTTGTGATTTAAAACCGTCAGAGCCAGCTGAATTACGATATGATTCGCGGAGCACTTCCTTCTTCAGAAATCGACAGAGTTTCATTTCTTCTTTTCAGATCAAACATGTCGTTCGACCGCGATGAAACGCTGTCGGATATGAACGACTTCTGCGATGACGTGGAAGCTGACAGTAGTGACCATCGCGTCTTTGAGGGAGCGACGTTGATGCCGCGTATCGAGGCGCTCGTGCAGAAAACTAATAACTTCCTGGATACAACGCCGATCAATTGTCGAATGCTGCTATACCAGGTTGGTTATCGCTCTGTGCCAGAGTGGTTTCTATCCGCTCTGCAACAAGAAGACATCCTATAACCATCTGTTGTTTCAGTTCCGATGGAAGGACGATGTACTCATTGAGCGATTCTATGATGGAAACGACGTAGCCAAGCTTCTGAAAGCTTCAAAAGTATCGCCATCAGAAGGCAAGCCTCTACCGCTGGTGTCCGGGGAATGCGAGCTCTGCTGTGACGACTCCAGCGACGTCATACACTTCTCCTGTGGCACTCTGGTGTGCAAAGCGTGCTTCGGCTGCTACCTCAGCGGGAAGATCCGCGAAAACGGCGCCGCCTTTATCTCTTGTCCCGGACACAAGTGCTCGCAGTTGATCGATGACGACGTCATCATGAAATACTGCAGCGATACCGAAGGATACCAGAAAGTAGTTATCAACAGCTACGTCCTCGCCAACAACCAGATGAAGTGGTGCCCGGGCACCGATTGCACGCGGGTTATTGAAGTCAACTGGTCGCCGAACGAGCGATTCACGAAGACAGTGCAGTGCGACTGTGGCAAGACGTTCTGTTTCAACTGCTATGGCGAACAGCACGAGCCAGTCAGCTGCGAGATTTTACGGAAATGGGAGAAAAAAAGTGCCGACGATAGCGGGACTATGAACTGGATCAAAGAGAACACAAGAACTTGTCCAAAATGCCGTAATGTGATCGAGAAAAACGGAGGCTGCAACCATATGACTTGCAAGCAACCTGGTTGCGGACACGAGTTCTGCTGGATATGTTATGCCGACTGGAAGGATCACAATTATCAATGCCGCAAGTACGTGTCGGATGCCGGCGGACAACAAACCAAAGCCGAGGCGGAAGTAAAGAAGTTCCTGTTTTACGACAACTTGTACAACACGCACAGAAAGAGTATCAGCGCTAACCACAAGGTACGACTTCAGTGTCGATAAGCACTACTTAATCTGTTCTCTTTAGCTGTACGAGAGAGTACACGCGATGCGTGAGAAGATCTTGGAGATTAAGAGGACGCTAACATTCCAAGATATGGGTTTCCTGATCAAGTCCGTCGATTCACTTCTCAAATGCCGTTCCACGCTAATGTATACCTATGCGTTTGCCTACTATCTGAAGGACAGTTCCCAAAAGATGATTTTCGAGGACAACCAGATCGATTTGGAGAAGGCCGTAGAAGAACTCAACGGTTACCTCGAAAAAGACGATTTGGAGGACGACGACCTGGAACTACTCAAGCAGAATATCATCAACAAGAGCGCATATTTGGAGAAGCGTCGAACAGCGCTGCTGGAGCACGTACGCCAAGGCGAAGAGCATGACTTCTGGGCATTTGAGAAATGAGCGTATATGCGTAGTGTGTAGTTTTGTGGTTTATAAACTAATCAAGATTTTTTCAGTTGTACTGTTCCTTTAGCAGGCTTGGGACTCTCAATGCCTGCGGTGGTTGATAACTTCATTAGTGTGCGGCAGGACATATTAGTATTTATTAAGGTTATATGAAAGCGCTTCAGAAGTAGCCCTTGACCCTTACGTGCTGGCTATTTTCACATGCCAGGCGGCGTATGCAGACAAACAAGGATTAAAAAATCTCGTTTATCTTATCTTGTCACACCCGCTGAACAACAAAATACCTAGGCAACTTCACTGAGCAGCGTCTTCCGCTTCGCTTCGATGAGCTCCGTTCCTTTCGACTCCATCGCGCGTTTCGTGGAGAGCAAAACGGTTCGAGTATGCGCGGCATCGTCGTGCGACTTGCTAGTCTTGGACGCTTTCTTGTCGAACTTCACATAGATATCGTTGAGTGCGTTCTTATAGTCGTTCAGTATCTTCGACTTCGCTGTCGCCGCCATCTCTTCGCGCCGCTCTCTTGTCATACGCGGCACCGGCAAGTAGAGCACGACACCCTCGTGTTGCGGGTTCACATTCAGCGACGACTTCTGGATGGCCAGCTTCACAGCCTTTATCGCGCCTGGGTTGTCCGCCAAGTTCACCATCACAAGGTGTGGCGTCTTCAAGGTCACACGGCCCAGATGGTTCAGCTTGTGTTCTTCGCCCGATTCCAGCTTCACGACGATATCTTCATAGACGCGCAGATCGACCTGCAGCGAGAAATGCTTGTTGAGCTCGTCGATGAGGATCTTCTCCATTCGTGCCATTTCGGCTAGCGCTCCATTGACGAATTCGTTGTCTTCAGCGGCATGGACAGCTTCATTCAGAGCGCCTTTCACATTACCCTAAATGAAACATTCACTGTGATTTATTTACAGGCATCAAGTACAATCGCTTCCCATCTACAGTCTGTCTGGAAAGGTTTTCATTGAGAGGCATTGAGACTTCAAAATAGACTCTGCAAATGAGCATAACCCATCTGAAAGCATTTCCAGTCTAAAAGAATAGACGTCCACTATCTGAACAACAGACAGAGCTGCACCATTTTCGCACCCTCCTCGTGGAAATGGTTGCTTACCCCCTCGCAAGACTCACCTTCTTTTTCTTCTCGTTCTTTCGCACTTTAGCCAAGCTCGGCGTCAGGTGTAGGGGCGCTACGGTTATCTGCTGCACGGACTGTAGTCGGATAGCCGTTTTCGCCAGTACGTGACTTCTCGTCAGCACACGGAACATTTTCTACAAAGAAACCTTCTTTAACACAAAATCACGTGAGAAACAGCGAAAACACGTTTTCTGCAAACATAGCAGATATTTCCCACTAGTTAAAGTTTTGGGTCCTGACGCGACTGATTGCCACCACCTTAGCCGCCGATTCTCTCTCGATCGTCCGAGCTCCTCTTGATATCGCAGTTTTCGCGTGCGATTTTCGATAATTTTTGCGCATCGCTTATGGTCTTCGTTCGAGCTGATTTTATACGTGTATTCCCTGCCATTATCAGCTGTTAGATGATGAGTATGCCCGTTGTAGAGGAGTGATATTATGCCCACAGTTCTAGTAATACAGATCTTATCGCGGAGACGAACGCGTTTCCAATCTGACCGACGTGACCGGTTGTGTACGTTATACTTAACGATGGCTCTTCCAGGGTACTACAGCTCAGGTCCACAATGGCCAAAGGCAAGGAACAGAAAAAAGAGGAGGGTTCGAACCCTAACAAAGACATGGAAGATCTGTTAGTGCTCAATTATTGCACTGAGCACTTCCCCAAGGTGGTCAGCAAAATTTGGCCAAACGAGCGTCGCGAGGAGCTCATCAGCTTGGTAAGCTTTCATCACAATCCGTGCCATCATACACTGCGTTTCAGCGTGACAGTACTACGGAGAAGATACCCACAATTGAAGAGATTCTTGAATCGTGGTATAACAAGCCTGCTGACGAGAAGAAGGACGAGGAGGAAGCATCGTCGGGTTCGGACTCTGATGACGAGCCTGCTCCCAACAAGGCCGCGCAAACTCCTGCCAAGCCAGCTGCAAAAACCCCAGCTAAGAAGCAGGAATCCTCGTCGGATTCGGACTCTGATGACGAGCCTGCTCCCAAAAAGGCCGCACAAACTCCTGTCAAACCAGCTGTGAAGACCCCAGTCAAGAAGCAGGAATCCTCGTCGGATTCAGACTCTGATGACGAGCCTGCTCCCAAGAAGGCCGCGCAAACTCCTGCCAAGCCTGCTGCGAAAACCCCAGCTAAGAAGCAGGAATCCTCGTCGGATTCGGACTCTGATGACGAGCCTGCTCCCAAAAAGGCCGCACAAACTCCTGTCAAACCAGCTGTGAAGACCCCAGCCAAGAAGCAGGAATCGTCGTCGGATTCAGACTCTGATGACGAGCCTGCTCCCAAGAAGGCCGCGCAAACTCCTGCCAAGCCTGCTGCGAAAACCCCAGCTAAGAAGCAGGAATCCTCGTCGGATTCGGACTCTGATGACGAGCCCGCTCCCAAGAAGGCCGCGCAAACTCCTGTCAAACCAGCTGTGAAGACCCCAGCCAAGAAGCAGGAATCCTCGTCGGATTCAGACTCTGATGATGAGCCCGCTCCCAAGAAAGCCGCGCAAACTCCTGCCAAGCCTGCTGCGAAAACACCAGCCAAGAAGCAGGAATCGTCGTCGGATTCAGACTCTGATGATGAGCCTGCTCCCAAGAAGGCCGCGCAAACACCTGCCAAGCCTGCTGCGAAAACCCCAGCCAAGAAGCAGGAATCCTCGTCGGATTCAGACTCTGATGATGAGCCCGCTCCCAAGAAGGCCGCGCAAACTCCTGTCAAGCCAGCTGTGAAAACCCCAGCCAAGAAGCAGGAATCCTCGTCGGATTCGGACTCTGATGACGAGCCCGCTCCCAAGAAGGCCGCGCAAACTCCTGTCAAACCAGCTGTGAAGACCCCAGCCAAGAAGCAGGAATCCTCGTCGGATTCAGACTCTGATGATGAGCCCGCTCCCAAGAAGGCCGCGCAAACTCCTGCCAAGCCTGCTGCGAAAACACCAGCCAAGAAGCAGGAATCGTCGTCGGATTCAGACTCTGATGATGAGCCTGCTCCCAAGAAGGCCGCGCAAACACCTGCCAAGCCTGCTGCGAAAACCCCAGCCAAGAAGCAGGAATCCTCGTCGGATTCAGACTCTGATGATGAGCCCGCTCCCAAGAAGGCCGCGCAAACTCCTGTCAAGCCAGCTGTGAAGACCCCAGCTAAGAAGCAGGAATCCTCGTCGGATTCGGACTCTGATGACGAGCCTGCTCCCAAGAAGGCCGCGCAAACTCCTGCCAAGCCTGCTGCGAAAACCCCAGCCAAGAAGCAGGAATCCTCGTCGGATTCGGACTCTGATGATGAGCCTGCTCCCAAGAAGGCAGCGCAAACTCCTGCCAAGCCTGCTGCGAAAACCCCAGCTAAGAAGCAGGAATCCTCGTCGGATTCGGACTCTGATGACGAGCCTGCTCCCAAGAAGGCCGCGCAAACTCCTGTCAAGCCAGCTGTGAAGACCCCAGCCAAGAAGCAGGAATCCTCGTCGGATTCAGACTCTGATGATGAGCCCGCTCCCAAGAAGGCCGCGCAAACTCCTGCCAAGCCTGCTGCGAAAACCCCAGCAAAGAAACAGGAATCCTCGTCGGACTCAGACTCTGATGGCGAGCCTGCTCCCAAGAAGTTCGCGCAAACTCCTGCCAAGCCTGCTGCGAAAACCCCAGCTAAGAAGCAGGAATCCTCGTCGGAATCGGACTCTGATGATGAGCCCGCTCCCAAGAAGGCCGCGCAAACTCCTGCCAAGCCTGCTGCGAAAACCCCAGCTAAGAAGCAGGAATCCTCGCCGGACTCAGACTCTGATGGCGAGCCTGCTCCCGAGACTCTGTCTAACGGCAGGCCCGTGAAGAGAAAAGCCAACGAGCCTTTCCGACGTGTCCAACTGTCGAAAGGCGAAGTTGACGCTAAATTCCGTGATAACTCCTTCGATGGCGTATGTTCCTGTCTTCGGTTCTTGTTAATTTAAAGATTGTTGTTTAGAACCACGACGAGTGGGGACGTAAGGCATTCAATGACCTGAAGAAAACCCAAGGAAAGAGCTTCCGCCATGAAAAGACAAAGAAGAAGCGAGGCAGCTACGCTGGTGGCAAGATTGCCATGACCGTGAACTCCGTCAAATTCGATAGCGATTAAGTGTGGTGTACATTCTGTTACTTTGTTACTCTCTTTGTTGATTACTTGTTGACTTGCTTTGTTGGTCCATTGTTATCTGAGTTGTTTTGGTTGGTCGCTGAAAATCATTTGTTCTTGCATTTGAGTGTGCTTGTATTGGACTGCGTTTTCAACGCATCGTATACTTAGCTGGTGGTGGATTGGTCAGAATTTATCATGAATTTCAGTGATTATAATGGGCGGCACTGAAAACGACGCTATGGACGTCTCGGCTGTGTCTGTCGGTGTGGAGGCTGAAAAAGTCGACTACTCGGAGCTATGCAAGCACGTCAACGAGATCGCGCAGCCTTTGGCAAACAAGAAGCTCGCTAAGAAGATTACGAAGCTAGTCAAGAAGAGCGGCGAGTCCAAGAATATGAAGCAGGGAGTTGCCGACGTTCACCGAGAGATCCGCAAGTTCAAAAACGAAAAGAAGAAGCCTGAAGCCATCATAATTCTCGCAGGTTTGTCGTGATACTCTCAGCTGCCTCATGATGGCGTACTATTTGCAGGCAACGTCTACCCCATCGATGTCTACAGTCATGTCCCAGCATTGTGCGAAGAGGTCGGACTTCCTTACGCCTTTGTTCCGTCGAAGGAAATGTTGGGCAAAGCCTGCGGTCACAAGCGTAACGCCGTTCTTGTGTTCATCAAGAAGAATGAGAGCTACGAAGAGCTCTTCGAGGAAGTGAAAGAAGCGATCAACGGTCTGGTGATCGATGTTGATGCGGCTTAAAGTCGTCGAAGGCCTTTGCATTAATTGTTGTTTTTGTTGATTGTTGACTTTTTTGTTGATCATGTTGTCATCGAAATTTGTGTATAAAATTGGTGTTCAACTGTGACTTGTCCCATTGCGTGCGTTTGTGTCCTTACTTGTAGACTGTAGACGAATTAAGACCGGATTGAACTGAGATGATGGAATAGAAAATTCGGATTTTCTGTGGTCTTTTGAGAGGGTGCTCTCCTGGGAATTGTCTGATGGCGCGAAGTTAGACCTCTGTTAGATAGAACCAAGGAAAAAGTCCAAGTCTAGACTGTCTCCAAAAGTGCATTCTCCGCGTTTACCGAACATGTGAGGGACGAGCATGAAATAAGATTCAAACGGTAAATCGTGCCGAGACAACATCGCGACGTCTCCCGCTCGCGTCCTACACCCAGCCAACGATCGCTAGCTTGGATTTTCACGGAATTCCGCCGCTTGCGGTTGTTCACGTGTTATCCCTTGTGACGGTCGATGCGTCGGCGGACTTGAACGGCCTCGCGGTAATGTTCCTTTGCAAACTGTGAATGAATTTGGTCTCACAACGATGCGCCTTTGTTCTTAGTATGAGCTTTGCGGTGGATTTCGAATGTTGGCAAATTGCCTATGATGATTGTGGCTGGAGAAGAGAGTTCTTTGCAAGGCGGTGCGCAGATGATCTGTACAATTAAATTGCGCTTTCTGAGCTTGTATTGCGATGGATTTAGACCTGCTACATGATTATTGAGTCGCGTGTGTGAACGTTGGCGAGCGATTTAATTTAATGGCGTATATTGAAATTGTTATTTTGTTGCAGAACTAAGATGGCCGGAGGAATGCACTTTCTGGTGGGCCTTTGCTGCGATGACTTCGTGCTAGTGGCAGCCGACAAAACGTCATTCGCCTACGGAGCGATCAAGCTGTCGAACGGTAAACCTGTCCTAGACATGGATCTTATTTTGATTGCTCTATTTTCAGAAGAAGACAAAGGATACAAGATCGGCGACAAGCTCTACATGTACTGTATCGGTGAATCGGGAGACGTCGCGAACTTTGGCGACTGGTCTACCCGCAATCTGCAGCTCTACAAATTCCGAAACGGTTGGGCTCTCTTTTCGCCGCGGCAATTGTTGTTTTTGCTGTTTAGGATATGAACTCGGACCCAAGCCGGCACACCATTGGCTTCGCAAAGCCATTGCGGACAACTTGCGCGGACAAGACATGTGGAGAGTCGACCTTATGTTGGCCGGCTTCGACGACGTCGACAAGAAGCCCTTCCTTGGCTCTGTGGACTACCTCGGCAATGGACTCAGCGAGCAGCCGTTCTTGTTCCGTGGATTCAGCGGCCGATTCTGCTACGCCATCATGGACAAATTCTACAGAAAAAGTACACATCATCTATTTTGATCTCTATTGACGTTGCTATAATTCGAGATATGAATGCAGAAGAAGGCATGGAGCTCCTCCAGAAGTGTCTTGGAGAATCGAAGAAGCGTTTCATGGCATCCCTCCCGTCATTCAGTGTAGTGAAAGTCGACCGCGACGGAGTTCATCATATGGCGGACATTGAATTTTAACCGGTGTAATATTTATTGTATTGCTTGATTGTGTTCAGATAAAAATCGTGATTTTCCAGCTTTGTCGTTTGTCGAATCTCTTTCGTTCGATCTCTCTGAATCGAGGAAGTAGACTTCTCTCAGTTCTCGTTGAGGCTGATTTGTCGTTTTATGACAACGTAATGAATAGGGTGGTAGGCGTGCGATAACATGAAACCGGAATAACAATGCAAAAAGCTCTGATCCCTTGTTTGTTGCGGCATCGAGCCGATCTCTCCGACTGACGGCACTCTAAATTCGACCGACAGTCAGCCATGTTGACATGGATTCGAACGTTCTTTCCCACAATTTGCATCTTCGCTGTCCCGATAGCGTTGTCTCCTATTCTCTTTCTGGGCTCCAAGGTAACTCTGACCAACGGGCAAATGAACACTGACTATTTCAGGAATCGTCATGCGTGTTCTGCATCGCCATGCTGACTTGCTACTGGCTGACCGAAGTCGTTCCGCTGTCAATCACGTCTCTTCTCCCGATGCTTCTCTTCCCCGTGCTGGGAATCATGTCAGCGAAGGATACCGCACAGCAGTATTTGAAGGTGCGTATTTCGAGCGTCTCTGTCTCGGGGACCCTCGCTGACTCTAATCTGGATGAGCCAACACACGTCCACCAATCCTTAAAAACAATAAAGAGGGGTCGCACTCCAAATCAGACAGTCTGTCTGCACAATCCGCGGTCGAGACTCTTGGATGGAGTCGGTCAGACAGCATTGTAGCCGTTTCCTAGACTGAATTACGGTAGCAGCTTGCTTCCTTCAGGACACCTCTATGCTCCTCATAATCACCTTGATCGGAGCGATCGCCGTCGAAGAGTGTCAACTTCATCGTCGAATCGCTCTGAATGTCCTTGCGAGAACCGGTGGTCGATTCCATTGGTAGGATTTCTGCCCTGATTCCAATCGATGACAAAGGCACTTTAGGACTCTATTGGCCTTCGCTGGCGCTACCGCTTTTGTGTAACTACTCATGTACAGTAGTCATGCGCATAATGGCGATTTCAGAAGCTTCTGGCTCAGCGACACGGCTTCGACGGCCCTCATGCTTCCCATCGCCATCGCCGCCCTGGAGGCGATGGAACTGGGCGAAGAGGAGCACGGCCTTAAGTGTTTTGATTCACAAACAGAGTCTGTCCACAGGTCTAGACCTTCAGCACAGAATTAATACTTTCAGTGTCACCGATATCCACTTCGAGTACCCGGAGGACCGTGCCACTCACATTCGAAGCCTGTCACGTCGGAATCAGGGCATCTGGAAATGCCTCGTGCTCGTCTGCTCTCACGCATCCCTAATCGGTGGCACAGCAATCATTACGTCCACGGCGCCGAACCTCATCTTCAAGGACGTGATTGAGAGTCGCTACCACGAACACGGCGTCAAGATCACCTACATGACATGGATGGCCTTCGCCTTTCCGCCCCTCGTTGGCTACCTCCTCGCGTCGTGGGTGGTCCTCCAGATATCTTTTCTGGGGCCGAGGAGCATCTTGGCGATCTTCTGTCGACCAAGCGCCGAGGAGGCCGAGAAGACGGCAAAGATGCAGAAGGCGATCCGGAAGCTCTGGAAGGCACTCGGGCCGATGACGTGAGTTGTGGGTTACGGTAGAGGCGGAGATCTATAGATGAGACTGCTAAGCGCCTGTGCTGCGGTATCTTAACACTAGCTTAAGAAGATTGTGTTACGGTCCGTTCACACTCTGTGTGTGGTCCCGCGGCGTTCCGATATGAGTGCGAAAACCATAGTGACTCTAGCAATGTTTATAGACGGGTTATGGTATCCTCGGAAACTCTGGAAGGCACTCGGGCCGGTAACGTGGGTTACGGTAGGGGGTGGCGGATGCGATGATCGGCGTCTATAGATGGCACTGATAATACTGTGCTTGGATTACGGTATCTGAAGGACTTAAGAAGATTGTCTTACGGTCCGATACCTCACAAGCGGGTTACGGTATCTTTTCAGATTCGCCGAAAAATCGGTCCTCTCCCTTTACGCGGTGATGATCTTCGCCTGGATGTTCCGTGATCCGGGGTTCATGCCAGGGTGGTCGTCCCTTCTTGACCCTGAGCGAAGGTAGTACTGTAGCTACCGTAACCATTTACGTCTTTCTAGAACGCTGATTAGTGACTCATGCGTTGGCATCCTCGTCGTCTTCGCCTTCTTCTCCTGGCCCCGAGAACGTCCCGACATTCTGTGTTGGAGAACCGGTAAGGCGTCCGAAACGGTTACGGTAGTCTTCAGATTCCTCTAAGCCGCCGACGAGCCGAAAGGCGCTCCTCACGTGGGACAGCGTGCACCGCAAGCTGCCCTGGTCGGTGGTGTTCCTCATCGGCGCCGGCTTCGCCATCTCCCAGGGCGTTCAGAAGAGCGGCCTGAGCCGAGCGATGACCTGTGTCGTCATCGACACCCTCAGGGGCTCGACGCCGGCGGAGATGCAGACGCTCCTCACCACGGCGATCACCTTCTTCACCGAGACGATGAGCAACGGCGCCACCGCCTCCATATTTATCCCCATCGCCCTCAACATCGCCGAGACGCTCCGTCTCCACCCCTTCTACCTCGCCATCCCCGCCGCTATAGCGCCGTCCTTCGCCTTCATGTTACCAATGGCTACTCCGCCAAACGGTGGGCCAGACCCTAGCGAGACATTGCTATCTATGTCTGTTTGCAGCTATTGTCTACGAGACGGGCACCTTGAGAATGTGGGAAATGGTAATTCTGATCATATTTCAAGGAGATATTCACAGTGGTTCAGGCGATGACCGGAGTGTTTCTCAATTTCCTGTGCATCGGGGTTACAGTACTCAACATGAACACCTGGGCCTACTGGTTCTTCGACATGGGCCAGTTTCCGGAGGGAATACAGCTGGGAAACGGGACGGATACCTGCTGAACCAATTTGTAATATAATAAACCAAATCATAACAACAATCATTTATCATCTCTGCATCTTTGTCCAACATCCGAAAAGACTATGTACATCAACGATCGGCACAACTCTACGAAATATCCAAAATACAATCTAGGCGAATCGTGAAAACAGAAGGAATCGAATGACCCAGACAAATGACGAGTATAAATATCGAGATAGAGAGAATCAACGCTGCTTAGAAGTGTTGCCACTCCATGGTCACATACCGGTAATTGATGTCGTACTGGGAAACAACTTCTTCTGTTATCCGCTGATGGAGCCAGAGCTGCTGAATCTTCGCATAGAGTTCTTTGTTCAGATGCAGCGGATTGCCTCTTCTGCAAGGAAACACGTTAGTTATGCAATAGTAGCATAGTTCAACTTACCTAAAGCCCTGGTCCGTTTCGCCGAACTCATCTACGTAGGGAGCCGGCTTGAGCATTCCACGCGATCTGTTAGCCAAAATCAGCAGTTGACTGTCGCGAAGACGCAGGAAGATGCCTCCCGAACCCGAGCACTGCTTCGTGTGGAACGTGCATGCTCCAACAGCTTCTTTGCCGATCGTCTGCTGGCAGCAATAGCTCTGGGAACAGAGAATCGCTCCACACACTAAGCACATGGTGGGCACTGAGGTCGCCAGCTCTTCAACGCGAACAGAAGGGCATCTGAAACACAGAGTTCAGCACCAACTTCACACAGTTCCACTCACTTATAGTTAACAGCCAAATTAACAACATCCGTAATATCAGCAGGTAAATCGATTAGTCGATTGAGGCGTATGGGAAGTTGCACGGGACGTGCCAGTTGCCGATCCACTTGAGGATAGTACTTGCCCCAGCTAAACACAGAAGTTATGTTGTGAAGTCACAACATCGTAACTCACTTTGCAAACAATCGTTCAACAAATTGTCCATCGATGAGATCTATGAAGTGATGAGAAAGGCCCATATAGCGAAGAAGCGGCTCGAACTCGTCGAGGGATGGATCTTTCAGCGCTTCTGGTGGCGGAATCAACGTGATCGAGTTGTAGAGAATGGCGATCGGACGGAGGAATTCAACAATTGCCTCGTGAAGCAGCTAAAAGTCGAATCATTCGGATCAGGTCAGAAGTATTAAAATCACGAACAATTCTCAAACGACGTGCATCTCGAAGTTCTTCTCCTGGACACGCCAAACGGTACAGCTCGCTGATTCGCGCGTTCAGTGCCCTGTCGGTGTCCGATTCTTCACTAAAATTGTGCTCTGCTTCGCCATCCTTGAAGCCGGCCATCACTTGACATATATGAGCGAGCAGAGTAAGACGTAAGGCGTAAAGTTCATCCAAACTGCCATTGGCGATCTTCTGCATGTTATCCTGCCGGTTATGGGTATGGAGCACCTGACGGCCATCAAGCCAGCTGTAGCCAATCGTCATCATAAGCTCCACCGCCAGAGACAACATATCAACATGGTGGACGCTGACATTAGTCTTCAGTTGGTTCATCAACGTATCCGAAACCGACGGGGGAGGCGCAAACGGTGACGTCTAAAAGACGCTGATAAGATAACTCTCAGAATTAATCGTACAATTCCCCTGTGGATACCACTTCCGCTTCCACTAGAAGCCGTCGAGTGGGGCGGCGACTGCGGAGAAGTGGGCGAATATGGAGGCACATCCATAGCATCGTAGCTCAAGTTGAATGAAACGGTAGCCGGATTCTCAGCAACAGTCGTCGGGTACACAGGGCCATTCCACGAAGCCAAACTATGGTCATACTTATCGGGCACGGCCAACAGAGGAACAAAGGCCCTAGAGACCACGAGGCGGAGGAATGCGGTTCGGCAGTTGAAGGGCGCCAGAACAGCGAGACGGGACACCGCGTTCAAGCAGTCCCTTTGCCGGGTGTTGAAGGCGCCGAACAGAGGCTTGCTCTCCTCTCGCAGGATAACCGAGAGCTCCCGGAGCACAAAAGTTGTTCCGGCGATGGCAGTGGCAAACTCGAGGTAGTTCTTATGATTGTCGGTCACTTGGTGGGAGGTTTGCACAGCGGGTAGATTTTTGATGAAGGCTTTGATCATGTCCCAATACGCAAAGTTATTCGGCACACTGAAATAAGAATTTTAGAGTCAAGGGCAACAAATGGTGACGCACTTGTCTTTGGGAAGCTTGGTGGGCAGCATACACTTGATCTTATTGAAGAGATTCGAAGGCAGCGAGAGAATGTTAGCAGTCGAATCCGCCCGCGAAGGACCCGAAGTGACCTAAACGACTAACTCATACACGCATATCAAAACAAGCTTCTTACCGAAGCAGAATCAGCCATATCAACGTCATTGATCGAAAGGGAATTAGCCCGACCACCGGCTTCACCAGCGCTTCCCTCTCCAAGTACCATCTCCACAGTGCTAATGACGGCGGCATCCGCACGAGCAGCTGCTGCAGGATCACCTTCGCTCATGAGAAGGGAGAGTGTCGAAGCACTGGGGACGGAGGTTGACAACACTGACTGCTCCGCCAGCGATGAAACCTTCTGCTCGCGATTCTCACTCTTAACCAGGTCCAGAAGAGAGCGCTCTGAGTGCGAACGCTTTCGGGAGTGCGACTTTACGGGTTTATGAGGTGTGGGCAAGCCACCGATGGCGGTGATGGGCTTTGTGATCAGGTCAGCGATGTTGGTTAACCAGTCTTCGAAGCTTTCATGGCTTTCGGGGCGATCTTGCGAGAAGCTAAAGGAATAAAATATATATATATATATATATATATATATATATATCTTTAAGGCATTTACAAACCCTTTGAGCTTAAGAAGTTTGAGTGCTGGCATCAGCGGAATCGCGCAGTTACTGAGTCGTTTGCACAATGGGCACTGGTACTCGCGTTCCTCGATGTCGATCATGCGCTGGTTGACAGCCATTTGGTTTCGCGGTCGATTGCGTTCGCGAGCGAACAAGCTCTCCGTATGCGTGATGTAGCAATCATAGTGCATCGTGTGCGCACAAGTGGACATGTCCAGACCACGATCCATGGTGATGGGCACAAACACCGGACCGTAGTTAGGTAAAGGAGCATGTCCGCGTTGGTTGAACAGAGCCGACCTAAAGGCAACACATAGAGACGATCATAGGTCACACACAAATTACTCTTGCACGTAAGCAGCACAGACAATCGGCTTGGATGTATCGTTCATCTCCTCTTCTTCTTGGCACAACATGCATCGGGCTCTTCTCGGGGTAATATGCTCGATTTCGGTTTTCTCTGGTCCACAGCATACGGGGAACTTGTTATCTTCGGAGATTTTGCTGTACTCGATGTCATCATCTCGGAACGAAACGCTCTTTTTGGAACGTGACTTCTCGGCTCCATTTTCCGCCGCGATCTCCTTGTGCTGGTTCATGAACGTTTTCGCCATTCTGTTCATCTGGCCCATGGCGTTGGCCCTCATCTTCGCGGCTAGCGCAGCGCGTCGGCGCGCCTTGTCCGCGACTCCCGAATCCACTTTATCCGTGGAAACCGTTTCCGTTTTCTCGTCCACTTCCATAGCGCCATTTCGACGTTTCTCAAGTTCGTCGAACTTCTACACATATGAAAGATTATCATCTGCTAGAAAGCACAAGACAAACCTTGATATTCCACATAAGCAGGTTGGTGTGCGAATGAGATTCTTGTTTTCCAACAAGTTTCTGCAGGGCTTCACGAATGCCTTCTTCTTTGGCTACCGTCAAAAAGTCGAAGGGTTCCGCGTCAGGAGTGTTCATGCTGCGCTCTTGCTCGTTCAAGCCCATTCCCAGGACGAACAGCACTCTGTGGAATAGTCCATCGCTGCTGAAGCGATTCCTCTTCGAATGACGATCGAGGGACAGCTTCAAAACCCTCATCAGCAGAGGAGACTTCAACAGATGGGGAATCGATGTAAAGAAGGGTGCGAACGTGGGAGGCATTGGTGGAGGGCAAGCCGCGATCTCCAGTGGCTCCTTGGCACGTTCTTTCTGCTGATGCTGCTCTGCGGCACTAATGTCCGAACGCGAGTAATGGTAGTAGAAAGCGTTGTACCGCTTCTTCAGCTCTTTCTTGAGAGTGAACACACCAGCTGAGCTCTGGGAAGGCTTGAAAAAGTCGCCCACTTCCATCACAGCTTGCTCAAGCACGATATTGTCACTCAAAGGATCGTCAGGAATGACCTGGAATAAGGGAAATTCCAGATGGCGTTGACGGAAATTTGCAATTAAGACCTACAAAGAATCCATAAGGTGTTACTCAGAACACTTCTAAGAACTCAGTGCACGGTGTTACGTGTAAACAATCCTTACCTTATCGATCTTGCTGAACTGCATTGGTCCAGCACAAAGCAGATGAATAATTTCGTGTTTGAGCATTTCCTTCCGCGACGTCAGTCCAACTCCAGGACCGTAACGTTCCATGCAGATAATAATCAGCAGGTGAAGAAACTCTTCAGCCATGGTCACCACGATCTTACTCGACTCCTCAACCGTGATTGTGGGAGCCTGTGGAACTGGCGGCACCGCGGGAGTAATGTTAGCACGGATATGGGTTCCGGTGTTGGTCCCAAAGTTCACAACGATCATGGGGCGGTTAGTTTCTTCAGTAGGGGGTGCCGCTCGGGCTGTCGGAGTTGCCGGTGCACTTTGTTCTTCTGAGGCAGTGGGATCTGCCCAGCGCGTCAATCCGAATCGGTCGATGAGACGAATCAAGAACGTTTCGGGCTCTGTCAGAGAAGCGCCGACTTGGAGCGCAAGAATGTCCCGATCGAACATCTCGCTTCTGCACAGCGGCGAGAAGTAGTTGTGGATCTGATTGACGAGGGAGAATCCGTTGCGTCTCCACAAATTCGCTGCCGTTTGTGCGGACAGCACCATGACCCTAGAAGAACACCGTCAAAAGGGAAGGTGTATTTGCAAGTGTACCTCAAAGACATCTCCATCATCATAGCGCGTTTTCCTTTAAGGTTTATGGTGGCGTCATCCTGATCGGTTTCCATCGATGCACCGTCATCGCACTCCGCGTTCTCCACGACCACGTGGCTGAGGACGTCCGGTGCAGCACCGAACAAACCTGAGAGAAGGCGCCACAAGGACTGATGGATGGAGATGACTCCTTTTGTCACATCAAATTCATAGGAGTGCGCACGATACTCGTACAATGAAAGTTCACGCTTTTTCGAGAATTCGGCGTGCCTTCGAGCTATCGGCTCAACGCGCTTCATAACGAGGTTGAATACAGTTCGATGAACCGCAGCCTAAAATTAATCGTTTCAGTATTCATGTCCATCGTGATTCACATACATCAGCGCACGCCCAAGCGAGAATCAACGAAGTAGCTTCTTGGACGCGGATCTGGATGTTGAAGCCCGTTTCCCATTCACTTTCGAAGAGCTGATGTTCTACGCTTTGGCGCCGCACTTCGTCCATTCCTTGCATCATGGCAAGGAAGTCCACAAACAGGGTAACTCCAGAGACGAACCCTTTGCGAAGTGCATCGGTCCATTCGTTCTTTTTCGGCACGCATGTGAGAAGATATTCGGCGTCTTTGAGAATAAACAGTGCTCGTTTCAGTACAGCAGGGAATCCAAAGCTGGTGAAGTCGAGATGTTGAATATCAGGGTTGAACTGTGACACTGAAACGAAAGAGGGCAATAGCGAATTTTTGATGAAATGTGATGAAATGCACCTTTCACGTAGCCTCTACAGTGCTCGATGAGAACTTCAAACACCGTCTTGAGCGCGTCGTCAACAGAGATGAGTTCACGAGCAACAGTAGTCACCGTGAAGAACTGCACGGTCATGGCAACTATGGACACCCCGTGGTCATGATCGTCATCTATGTAATCGTTATAGAGTTGTTTGTAAAGCTTGATGAATTGCTTCGAAAACAACTTCTTCTGTTCGATGTCCATGAGAACCGTAGCCATCAGCATCTGGTGAAAGTTGAGGCGAGCGGCTGAAAAGAGAGCTTACTAGTGTGTTTAAACACTTGTGTACCTTTCCACAAACGTCTATCCTTAGTCATCATCTTAACAACTAAGCTGACACGATCCATGTCAGAACTGCTTGACGATTCGGGAGTGTTGCCTCGTGACGATGACGAAGAGGACACAATCGTCAAATCGCTCAACTGTTCACTCTCGGCCATCGCATCTGGGGAGTTGATCAAGACGTAATCCTCGGAGTCATCTCTCTTTTTCCTTCTCTTTTTCCGGCTTTCTTGAGAATTTGGACTTAAAAGAAGTTCGTTTGAATCGTCGACGACTGTATGGAGCAGAACATTTCCTATGATCTCAGCTAGTGGAGCTAAAGAAGGGATTGTTTACGAGAAGTGCTGTAGACCCTGTGCTTACGGAAATTGCTTATTTGACGCGTCAGCCAACTTATCAGTCGTGACGCATACATTTGATGGGCAACAAGGCTGGAGTCGTAAACTTTGACATCCAAAGGGCCTTTCTTCTGAGTACGGCGATTAGAATCTTTTTGAGTGCGGCGTTGAATATCGTTCTTCACTCTCTCACAGATTTCTTTCGGACCGGCTTTGACTGACGTTCTGCCTTCACGGTCCACTAGCGTAGCGAGCAACATCGCTGTGTTTGAATTGCAGTGAATCGCGAGCTCGAGCGCTCTGATGACAGCGTCATAAGTGTGAGTTTCGTCGTTGAACAGAATAGTTTGATATGGGAGTTCATTGTTAGTGACTTTCTTCAAGAAAAGAGGCAGCGCTTCCGTGTCCTCGTGACATAAACATGCAATAGCATAGCGCAGGACGATGCGGCACACACGTGTCAGTCGATCCTTGAGAATAAATGGCAATTCGGAGTAGAGACGACTGAAAACGGTGACCTTATAGAGCAAAGTGCGCAATATGACACTTACAGGTTTTCATCGCCTGGTTGAGGTTCTTTAGTATGTAGGAGACATGCGTAATCCTTCTTCCAGGCTTCCTCGTCACCACAGTCGCAATATCCACCGCCTTGTGACGTAAACATCTTGTATTTATGTCTAATATGAGGAGATTTGCGGAAACACTTGTCACAGAGCACGCAAGTGTTGTCGGACGCGCATTCCCTAAAAACACATCGATGAAAACTGAGCTTGACCGGAGTAACTGACTTGCACGAGTATGTGGCTTCTCCTTTCTTGAATACATGTCCGCATAACTGACCCGGACGTCGACCCGCAGTATCCAAACCGGCGATTTTGTTTAATACAGTCAGTGAGACCTGACTGTTTTCTAGTTCTACGTTTTGGCCACATAGCATCAACGCAACTGGACGGATTAGACTAGCATCTGTAAAAAAAAGATTGAAAAGGGTGAGTTGATACGGAACTCACTGATTTTATTGTCGTCAAATTCGGCTTGAATCTGATCGACGTCACTTTTTGGGGCAAAAATTGATGGACACTCAGTTGACACGTGCTCGTAGAAGCGTTCGGTCGTGAGCAACCAGTCCTCATTGTTGACCGGCTGGGTAAACTTATCAATCATTAGGTCACTTCCAGCTTGGTACGTTTTATCTGAAAAGAAGGTGTTAAAAGCAATAGAAATAAAATCGTCATTGATGACGTCGTCAACACCATCGCGATAAGAGCGCTAAACAGACAAACGTGACAGTACTACAGAGGAGGACGCTCAGCCAACCAAATCGATGATAAACTAACTGCTCAGCGGGAGGCGAGGCGGCCCCGGGGCCAACCGCCAGCTGCCGAGGACGCAGCCGGGAGAGCTTTTCGATAGCCGACGCCGCTGCCGGCGTCGTTGCAGTGGAGAAGCTGCGGCGGTGGCGGTACCTGCGGGGTGGTCGTTGCTCAGTGGCGAGACCACCGACGGCTGCAGCGACGCTTCCCGGCTGCAAACAAAGCAGCACCCTCGCGGCAGACGGAGCCGAAAATATCTCCGCCACCTATCGCGCTGCGCAACGCGTCTTCTCCACACTTATCGCGACCATCTTAATCCTTGGCTGCTTCTGCTCTATCGATTTGCAACTTTCGGAAGGTCAAGAAAATTCCCAGATAGAGGTTCCCTTCCAGAGAATCTCCTCGAGTGGTCCACGACGGCGCATACAACCGATCCCACCTAGAAAATGCCTACAAATAAAGCCTGCAGAATATTTAGCAGACTTAAGGAACAGTCTCGCCGACGCAATAAAGTGCTCCGCAAATGCAAACTGAGACAGTTACTCCGGGGATAGACACAATAGTGCAAATCTCGTACATTCCATTAGCCGCTGTAGAGAAATAAGCACAACATTGCCGATCCATTAGGGCATCTATCGATTTTCGATCGTCAACAGTGTGCAGAGTAAAGTTTAAAAGTGAACGATACGGCTTGACGAAGTGCCGAAAACACGAAGGATCTTCTATTTTTCGTGTTTACAGTTAACAAAACAAATCGATCACTTTCCAAAGCAAATACAGTCCTGTAAAAGAAGAATCACTTAAAGAGACGGCTTCAATAACACACACACGCAGTAAGAAGAACTAGGGAATGAGCCACCAACGTAGAGAAAAGCAGTAGATCACGGCGCCGTCTAACAAAGCGGAAAAAAATCACAACTGCTTCTGTTCGCAAACAGCTGACATATGGAGAAGAGACTAGCAAAATATAGCGGAGTCATAAAGACGTTTTGAAATGATCTTCTTCACAGCAGATATTCAATAAAGTGCAGAGAAGATAAGACACATTCTGATAAGACAAAACAGTCGCTACTCGTTGAGAGCTTCTTAAAGGATGAAACTCGGCGTAATTGGCTGCCGTCTATTCAAGAAAAAAGTGCGATTTGAAGAAGCTAATCCGCGACCAATACCGTAGTCTAATAGAAGGTAATCTGTAGAATGATCCTATGTCAAATACGGAATCGAAAGCGGAGGAGAGTCCTCTGTAGGGATTTGGTTTCACAAAGAGGGTTGCAAATCTACAGTAGGATAAAAGCTTCTTTGACATGAAATGAAACGAGAGGCAAACCTAACAATATCCGACTGGAGGAAACGGATGGCAATTCCAGATGTAGCGCTCGTGCATTTAGCTCCGAAATCATCTTGTGAAGCCGTTTTCACCAAATTCAACTATCCACCACAAGCATCCCAGAAACAAAGCCAGATTTGTACGAAACGACTATCAACAATAATGCCAGATATAGTGCCTAGAGTGTGAACATGCAGAAAGTTCACACAAAAGCACAGTTTTATAAAATAGCGAAAGAATGAAAGCTGAAATGACCCTTTTGCTACCATCAACAATAGATTTGAACAAGAAGTTCATGCTAAAACTGCACATTGCAAATCCGAGCTCTTCGCGCAGGCCTACACACTTTGGAAAATTGCATCAACCTTGCGCGAAGTTCAATTCAAGTTCAATTCAATGAAAACGACGAAGAGTTCACGGTACACTTCGTGCACATACAAATACAGTGTATCTCGCAACGAAATTCCGTTGAAATCAGCGTTCCCCGCCTCGTCTTCTGATTCTGAACGTCGGAGCCGTCTTCCACCGGGGCGACGTTCGCTCCGGCTGTCCATCTCCAGCAGCACCAGCAGCGGCGACAGCGAAGGCGGTCGCGCCGCACGCGACACAATCAATTGGCGACGTTTTCGCGCAACGCGTCGTCACGAAGCGGAACAGCGAACGATCGATCCTAATTCACGAAAGCTCGTCGTCTGGTCAGTAACCCGGATGGCTGTCGCTATGGGCTCAACACACTGAATTTTGGGGGAGGGCGTTCGATGGCAACAGCTGTTCGACGTTCCTAACTGATATCGGCTGATCAGGGCACGTGATTACTAATGTAACATTGGATTAGTAATCGTTGGGGTTGTGAAAGGTAATTGCGAACTTGCGCCGATTCCGAAATGAATGAACTCTTTGGACGGTCAAACATCTAGAGAAAAGGCGATTCTTGAGGGTATCTGAAGGCGAAGATGTGAAGAGCACTGTCTATGAGGGCATTGAGACATTTAGACAATGAAAAAGTACACAATATTAGACAAGACAGCTAAGTTCAACGAAAATGAGACATCGAGGACGGTTAAAAACAGCCAGGAGGTCATTTCGCCGGTAAATCGTCGTCGAGAGTGGTTGACCGCCGCACTGATATTGACCACTACGACTACGACTCTACTGATAAAGTACTGAACTGACCTTCGGATGCCTTCAACTCTCGTGGATCATGCACGCATTGAAGTAGGTGCAATCACCTGTTGCTACCGTAATCTATTTGTTTAGAAATCGTGTCGCAGGAGATTGCAAGGGCCCTCGAAGTTGCGATGGAAGTTCCGGGAAGCGGACGCTGTAATTATCACCAGCGATGGATCCAGAGTAGGATGCTGTAAGGAATGGATTTATGCATTAACTTTATCCACTTCAGGTTGGCATTAGTCGACGGAAGCTCGCTTCCTACTCGCCATTCTTCAACGCAGCTTTCTTTGCGGGTTTCGAGGAGGCCCGTAAGTGGGTAGTTCGGCTTCCTACTATCCGTTACGAACGGCTTTATGAGGCTCTTTACCTTATGGAGAAGTTAGATAGCGGTGATGACTTCACTTTTGATATAAGTCTTCGAAAGGCACTCCAGGTGGGTATTACTAATATCTTTTCTTATCATCATGTTCCTAGTGCAGATATTTGAAACGGCAAATTTCTTAACCCTGGACAATGTTACCGAGTGGCTGGCGAAACGAATAACCGAATTGATGGTGCCGGAAGAGCTGGTTAATGTCTACCGGCAGGTGCTATATCAGTGCCCGAAACTGTCGAATCGTCTACACACCCTCATTGTCCAAAACTGTGACAAGCTACACGCGAATAAGACAATTATGGAGTTTGCAGAGAATGAGATGATCGATTTGCTAGAACATCCAAGGCTGAACTTGACTCCCTCTCAGGAAAAGATTATGGTGGATGAGTTCATAGCGGTACGAGGGTATCGTTGATGTAGTAGTTAATGGTTTGTTCAATTTTCAGCATAGAGAAGAGCGCGATAATTTGGCGCTCAAGGCGATGCGTACTGAAATGGTGAAACGCAACGATGACTGGGGCTACCTTGGAAGGCCGCGCACACCGAACAAAGTTCTTGTCACTTTCGGTGAGTTTTCATCATCATATTTTAGTAATATATTTGTGGTCTTTTGCAGGGGGCTGGTCAGTTGCGGGTCCTTCAAACGCCGTCGACGTTTATGACACCCGCGCCAACAAATGGACATTACCGGACTCGCGTCTGTTTGAAGCTCCGAAAGCCTACCACGCTACTGTACGCGTGGGTCGTTCTTTCTACACCATTGGTGGCTTCAATGGCGTTGATTACTATTCGACTGTACGCCGCTTCAACTTCGATTCGATGGCCTGGACAGACGTTGCCGGAATGACCGAAACGCGCTGCTACGTGAACGCATGTGTCTTCGACAATCACTGTCGTATTCTCGCCTCTGGAGGCCATAACGGTCATGCGCGCCTGAAAACTGCGGAGATCTACAATATCCAGAAGAACGAATGGTCGCCGATAGCCGACATGACGATCATACGGAGTGATGCGCATGTCGTGAATATCAACGAGAAGGTCATTGTCGTTGGTGGGTTTGATGGAGGCACGTGCCACAAGACTTATGAGTACTACGACGATCATAAGAATCAGTGGGTTCGGTATAGCAGTCAAATGCACAACTCGCGTAGCGGTGTCAGTGCAGTCGCCATCAATGGCGTTATTTTTGTCACTGGTGGATTCAACGGACATCGAAGGCTCAATACATCGGAGTTTGTTGACCCGCGTGAAGGCATATGGCACTCCGCTAGATCGATGAGCTTGGGTCGGTATGTTTTGTATTATTCGGTGCATAGTGGAATACGGTATTCTTTCTAGATCGAACTTTGCGATGGCGGAAATGGATGGCCGCATATACGTCTCTGGTGGCTTCGACGGTGGTGCGACGTCTGATGCCTGTGAGGTTTACGACTTTCGCCGCGACGCCTGGTCTCCGCTTCCGAAACTCAACGTCCGGCGGTCAGCAGGGTTCTCCGCGGTCGTAGAATATGACGACATCATCGATGCGCTAACCCACCCTTCGGAGCAATACAAACCGGCTACGGTCCTCGGCAATCGCCAGACGATGCAACAATTCGGTCTTATGCATGGAGCGACATAGAGTCTCAGATGCTAATAAAGTATCTCTTCCTGGTGCTAGTGTTTTAAGTTGTTGGGCAGCGCTGGGCGACCGATTTACCCGAAGGCTGAAATCCGGGAATAAACATGTGTAGAGCATACCACGTAAACTAGAATAAAAACCATTCAAGTCACCGCTGGAACTTCATTTCATCCTCCAAGAGATTCACATTCAAATACCACACAACACAGATTCACAAACATTAATTCTCTCTTCCATTTCTTCAATAATCTTAATAGCCTCCTTCGCTTCTTGCGCTTCGATCTTCATTCGCGCTCGTTCATTCTCGATCGCTTGGTACGCGTTAGTCAGTTTCTCCTTCAAAAGGCGGTTGCGATCGCCCTTAATCTTCTTCGTATCACGCTCATCCAACATGTCAAAAATTGTTTTCTAAATAAAGCCTTTGTGGTAAATAGTACATTAGTGGCGATCATGCCTTGCTCTGATCTTGCTTCTTCAGGTTTTGAATAATACTGTGAGCCTTTTTTAAAGCCGGATGCAGTTCACTTGCAGTACGTTCATTAGGTTTACGGTCAACGCCACTGAAAACACCATTTGACAGAAGTGCTGACAAAAGCGGAGCTTACCGACACATCTGTCCAGCTTCGGAATTTACATAGTTTCGCATCTGGAAAATGTACTGGTCCACCTGTCTCATCATTTCTTGCTTCCGCTGCTTTTCCAGCTTCCAACTCGCCAGGACATCGTCGATTGGCAGGAGCTGAAATAAGTCGTTTAGCTTTAGCAAAAGATCACCAAAACTTACCTCCTCTCCTGTTGATTTTTCACACGACATGCTGTAGATCTGAAACATTCAGTTTATGAACGCGCGCATCGAGAAATTAACGAAAAGACACAATGAAAACTCCCAAGCAGTCAAAAGTGACAGCGGCGGCAGAGTTCTGGAAGAGGCGCCTAATGTCCAACAAAGAAACAACAAAACAGAAACTTCGACCAATCCATAAATCGAGAATCTCAGAAATCAGCTGTGGCTCGAGCGAACAGTCGACCGCGTGTCGCTGACACATCAATTTCAATTTGTCTCTTTCCCGCATTATTTGCTCACAATTTGATACACTTTTTAGTGCTGAGAAAAATAATTGTATAATTCGTCGAAATATTTAAAGAAACTGGTTTCGTCTGGCTTGCGCTAGTACGAAATCAGCAGCGCTCCACAATTTGCAAATGATCTACGTACAATTCATTCAAATCTTAATCACTCCCCGTTGTATCATAATGCGATGATCGCTACGAGACCGAATTAGACAGTCTTTGTTTGAAAAGCACCTAGTGTCTAGATTTTGCACAAAAGAGAACTCATTCGTTTACGCCGAATCGTTTCAAGATCAGTTGAAAGCCAGAGACATGATGCATACGATCAGCAAGTCGCCAAAATTCAAGAAGCGAAGAAGCTACTTCAGTGCTTTTATGCCCATAAGATAGCTAAACATAACATGACGTTTCTACCCCACACGTTGATTTCTACCCCCCACTTCATCCGGAACGTAAATATAAATTTATCAGTTTGAAACATGATTGAGCAAATTACCAAATGTCGCAGAAAGGCGATAACAACGGATACTTCTTCAAACGAGTCTTCGTGCTTAGCGAGCACAGAACATGCAGCGAAGGAGGTTGATAACAATACCGGCGATGGTGAGGACGAGCAGCAGGATGAATGTGGCGACAACCCAGTCCTGCAGACGGAAGCAGCAGTCGTTCGGCAAGATGTCGGTGTTGTGTTTCAGCTGGCTGCAGCAGGTATGGTAGAAGAGGAAGTTGTGTTCAGGGCATCGCGGGCCGACGAACGGAAGCGGGCATCCCATAGAGCTGCTTCTGAAAGCAAAAAGATTGATTAGATCACGTGGTGTATTAGTGGAAAGGGCTCAAAATCGAAACGAATTCCACCAAGAACGAAATTTCGATTGACTTAAAATAGTAAATCCAGCGTTCGCAGAGAAACTTACTTGATAGTGAAAATCTCCAGCTGGTTGACCTTGTCGAAAAGCGATTCGGCGGCTACTGGAGCAGCAGCCAGGGTCACAACGGCAATCAACGCGACGACGACGGCGGAACGCATCGTTCGATCTGAAAAAGAGTTTGTGTATAAGGCCGAGAGATCAGTCGAAGGGTTGCCCTGATCGCAATCTCATTAGTCACCATCAGCGAGGCGCGAGAGCCGTCGATGAACGCACAGCTGCACGTTACAGCTTCTCGCCCTAATGCAACAACGCAAACACGAAAAAAAAGAGAAATTATCACTCAAAAGAAGCCGACTGGCCAATGCAAATGCTGGTCGATAAGACGTGGTCGTGCGGGTCGGCAAGAAGTCGCGCATAAATAACGCGGAGAGGGCGCGCCAGAACCGGGCCGATCCACGAATGGCGAGCGGCAAAGTGCGATGGCCGCGGCAGGATGAGAGCAGCGAGGGGAAGAGGGCAGCAGGATAAGGAGGCGATGATGTACATGTGACTCGAAAAAGGGAAAAGTGAGGTGATGCGCGCGACTGAGACGTGCAGACGTTTAGACAACAGCAGTTGAATGTGCAAGGCTACTGAAGAGTGGTATCGTAGGCCGCATTTATGGGAGACATAAACAGAAGCGATGAACGAAATCGCACGAACGAACAGAATTTCAAAACAGACGCGGGAGACACAGGTCTGCCTATTGTCTACGCGAGAGCGACGGAAAAGGGCCTCACATAGATGGCAAAATCGACTAAACTCAATTATAGACGGAAGATTTCGCGACTACGAGGAGACGTTTATCGTAATATTACACAGAGACGATCTAAAACATTTCAACGTCTCCCTACAACGAGAAAAGAAAGCGCGGACTAGAAATGTCGCTTCAGGACCACCTTATCCAAACAATATCCCGACCAACAGAGCCAGGTTCGACCGTCCTGCAGGTTCGCTCATCTATCAGAGTGATCTATTGTCTCTAACATCCGCCCGAGATATTACACAGACGGGCCGGACTGCCATGAGTGTGAATTTCGATGACAGTGTTGTTAACAGTCATAGGACTGTAATCGATGAATGTTGTTCTGGCGATCTAGTCGCACTTAACTTCTATTCACTTATGAATCATTTCCAATGCACAGGGAAAACTCAGAACGGCAAACTAATCTCATCTTTATGAAAACGAAAGTGCTGCTTTAAAGGATCAGCCTGGACGTACGTATATCATTGGAGACGAACGACCTGGATCCTATTGGGTTACTGCTCCCCTGAATGGATCGCGGTCGCAGCTAGCCCCCTTGAAGGCTCCTTGTAGACTCTCCGCAAATGTGCTACATGACTGTATTCCAGGGAATTCATAATTCAAGGCTACTGTGACTCTCTTTTGGCTTTCTCCGATCTGAGCCGTGATCGTCGACTACCTTTACGTTGGCCGTATTAGGGAGAGGAGAATATTGAAGATCGAGGACGAGGCCTTCTATCTCTAAAAGGACTTACATAGTCCGGGATTTCACGTTTTCTGAAAGCTATTCCTCGGACTAATAGTCTCGATATAAAGGAACCCCATTCCCTTCAACGACATTCGAATTCTATCAAATTTTATGACTTAAGCGCGCAAAATTTCCATCTGTAAGACGTTCAATTAATCATCGAATAGTCGAAATGAATTATTTCAATCACGCACTTCTTGGAAATCTCATCAGTTTTCGATTTAAAAAATACCCTTTCTCATCACGTTCTATGTTATGGAATCTGGATTTTAGAAACGGCTGCCTCATGTTGAGCATCCTTTGCCAGAATCATTTTTTGTATCATCTTGGACCAAAAGCCCTAAAGAAGTGATAACAAGATTGGTAGTGCTCAGCTGAAATGATAAAGGGTCCTCACTTAACTTTGTAATAATTTGGTCGCGATATCGTTCTCATGATTCGTTTTCGGAATTCCGATCCTTCGATATGTTCTATTAATCTTCGCATAGTCGAAATGAATTATTAGAATGGTTCACTTGTCGGAAGTGTGATCCATTTCCTTCCGTCTTAAGCCGTCGATCAAAAACTGCTCTTTCGATTTACGATTTCCCTCGTTACGGAAGTGTTCGCATCCGCTAACCGTCTCGCGCACATTTCACTTTCGCGCGCGCCGATTGCGGTTATCGTTTCCCGTTCGGATCGGGGGGAGGCGCGCACCGAAGCGTCTCCACAACGTAGACAGCCACGAGCGAGCGCCTAACAGCCTCCGGGTGCACTCCGGCTCGAGCGTTCGGGTGTTGCGCTTTCCCTTTCGCCGGCGTCGAACCTCTTTGAATTGTGCGATGCATTCCGAGCGGCGTGCACTCTACCACGTGCAGGATGTTCCTTGTGGTGAGTGGTGCCCTTATATTTATACCACCGCTTTGACTTTGGGACTCCTTTAGGCAGCCACATCGAGACGGACTCGCCCATCGAAGGCCACACTCGATTCCATTTTAGAGTTTCCGTCAGAGCGGTAAGTTTTGGTTGTTACGCGCCGATAACCATTGCAATCTTGACCTTAATTCTTCGCCGCCAATTGACCTTTGACTTGAATTGATCAGCCGAACAATGTTATGGGTCTGCAAAGTTTCGATCTGATAAATTCACAAAAGTGTATTAAAATAAGAAGTTCTGTAAAATGCGGTACAGATGTTAGGCGAGTATATACAGGGGCGACAAGTCGTATCACGTGTTGGAATAGACTTAGGTTATTTTCGTTGGGTAGAAGAACCTCTTGGAGAGGCATCGATTTCATCTAGTGTTGACAGACGTAGTTTAATCCCCAAAGTTTGAGCCGATTGAGCTTCCGGTTCCATTTTCAAGCCCTATGTCCTACTTCGTTACGTGAGGTAGAGCACCATGGGCCGTTAATATTTGGAGGATAAAAATAAAACACGGCATTATTCCTCCAAAAACTCAGACTCATGGTTAGTGAGGAGTACGGGCAGGGATATCTGAGTTAATAAACCTTCTTACAAGGGTGTCAAAAGATGTTTATGGTGTATTATTCCTCAAATATTAACGGCCCATGGTGCTCTAGTCATGCTAAATAGGGGTTAGTTATTTTTTCTCACTGTTTACACATCTTTTTCCCTCTGCCATTCTCCACTGACCCAATATTTACTTGAAGAGGTCTGGAGCTGGGTGTACCAGAATATCCCAGCTTACTATGAGCCATTTTTTTAATGTGCGGTTTCGGGGAGGAGGATGACTCTTTTCATGTTTGGTCTCTTGTTTCGCAATACAGTTGCGGTATTCTAAAGTTGTAAGTGGTGTAAGTCTCTGACGCCACTGTTTAACAATTCCAAATACTAGATGACCATCAGACGCAGAGCATTATCCCTTTTTGATGGGGTTCCGACTTTGGCTCAGGTTCAGCCTTCTCTCCGGGTCCCAGCCGCTGACGCTTTCTCCGGAAGTTCACCGTTAGGACCCACTTTTCATCGCCAATCAAGAGCGATTTTCCCTGGTTACGGGACAGAAGAGATGAGGAGTATGGCCGATCGCTTATTTTTTCGTCTAGCAGGTGACCTGTACACCTAATTTCGGCTTAAAGTCCAGTGACACCAGATGACTTGATAATGTATTCTGGCGACTGCTCTGCTATTTCACGTGCTGACTGACAGTTGTCCACTCGTATGAGATTGAACTGTGGTTCTGCTCTGCGACCTGGTTTGTCCCCATTTCAAGAGTTGAGGAACTAACGAGAACATATTCTTTTAGAAGTTGAGTCATCTCCATGAACCTGGTTGATGTCCCCACATGACAGATACTAGTACCTTTGAAATACAAAATACAAAATAACGTGCCTCAGATGTCGAGATTGGAGGCGGTCAAGACAAAATAGTTCAGCAAAAATATTAGAAACATCAGATAGAGATGACAGATAGAGACGCTCGGGTGAGGGGACGATTGACGGCCATCGATTTTGTCCCGGGACTAAACATTGCAAATTTAAAGGATGTTTTGCAATATCGACCATTTTTATGGATCGTCCCAATACTTAACCTGGTTGACCTGGTTCAGTAAACACGTTTAAGGTCACCCAATTCCTGACGGCCTTCTCCTGCTTCACCATGCTACTCGCGTGGCTCTACTTCGTCGTCGACTCGAAGCTCCCACATTACGGTTTCGCCCGCAAGTGTACCGACGTCCCCAACAAGTTCCTGTACAAGGAAGGCCTCCCGTCGCTGCTGAAGCTCGGCCAACTCCGCGCCTTCCCCAACTACATGATGCGTCTCGGCATCCTCCCGACGATGCTCGTCCGCATCTTCCTCATCTTCTCAGCGCGCTGGCGGAAACACGTCACAGAGCCGGAGTCGACGTCAAAGACCGGATTTCGCAACATGCTCCACGACCTTCTTCCAGCCCTGCACGCCGTCGAGGTCTTCTCCCTCGCCATGATCCTCATTCTACACTGTAAATTCGATCATATCGGTAGACGACGGCCTCATTTATCCCATCGAATGCGTCCAATTATAGGATTCTACTCTGTTTATGCCATGTGCTTTACCGCAAGCAGTCTCGCCGTCATGGCCGTTACCGTATACTTGAACATGATGAAACCCGGAGGACAGTTGACTGAGGTATACAGTTTTGTCCATTACGCTCTCCATCCAGCGCTGCAGACCGTAATTTAATGATAGAAGATGTCCGCACTTTAATGTTTCTCATCCGAACTGGTTTCTGAGTCTTCTCTTCGACCGTTAAAGTTTTGCAGACCTAGGTGTAAAAACATGAATGATGGAGATGTGTGTAGGAAAAATAGAGCGGGATATTTACCTAACGCTGATTTATCTTCTAAGAAGAAGCGCTTTAGATCCTTCTACTGAATGGGGATACGAAGGTTTCGCCCAGTGTGTGTGTTCAGCAGGGTCTGGCCCGATCTGGCCCTTTGTAATGGCGGTGATAATGACGGAAGACGTAAATAACTGACCTTTTCATAAGCTATAACATCTTGAAGATTCCGCACGGGAACTTGTAGTTTGATATGACAAAAATCGTTGTACAAAATCAGCCATTCCGAGATGAAGTTTTTGACCAATAGGCGGTCTCATTTCTTGTACTGGAGCATAGTCAACGCGCAGTGAACATTTAACTTTCATTCCAATTTGAGCATTTCCACCGTGACCTTGTCTTGTTCAGGGCAGGTCTTCATCTTCTTCAGCGCTGCTCAATTTCTAAAAATCCTGGGAAGTCGCCCATCGCTTCAGTGGCTTCGTAGTAGACGTTCACTACATCTGATAAGGGCTGACGTGTTATATCTTTCCCAAAATTTAAAATCCCAGATGGTTCCACAGCGAAAAACTGCGTCCTCTTCATTTCCTCCAACGGACCGGGGATTTTTGGGGAAGTTTGCATTTTCGTTTTATGTATGACCAAATTCGACACACGAAGAAATGTTCAGCAGGTTCCGGCCCGTCCAATGAGCCCTTTCAGGCTAAATCTGTTACGTCCAAACATGTCATATTTCTATGGGGTTCACCCCGCACTTTCTAGATGGTCATTAGAAGCAAGAAAAAGACAAAGTATTGCAAATGAAAGTTAATTTAAAAAGCAAGGTCCCGCCGAGATTTGAACTCGGGTCGCAGGATTCAAAGTCCTGAGTGCTAACCGCTACACCACGGGACCGCTGCTCGTCTCTGTCGCAGAGGCACTAGAACCGCCTCTGTTGACCGAAATGCTTGTTGAAGTTTAAAACCTACATTTTGATGCTTTGTTGGCAAACCTGTTTGAAGACGGGTGATTAGGAATGCTGCTAAGTGTTAAAACCAGAGTTCGTGTAGCCAGTTTCCGGCTATAGGGTTCCGGTTCCAGCTTTTTTCACTAGATTGAACCTTAAAGCAAAAGAAACTGGCTATAGGGTTCTTGTTCTAGTGAATGAAACTTTATGGCTATAAAATATGGTTCCGGTTCCAACTTTTTCATCAATTCAATCGTATTTTCCGAAACCTCAATTTCCCGTTATCTTGTGGACTACTTCATACCAAATTCCCCCCCTTTTCAGACTGATCAAAAATCTTTAACAATCGGACTCATCTGTCTAGTCCTCTACGGCGCCTCCGCGCCACTCGTCATGGACAATCATCTCGATTTCGCCAAATTCTTTACATGCTCCTATCTCGGTCGGTTCGGATCGCAAGACGCCCACCTAAACGGCGTCCTTTCAGTACCCTACACCTACTTTGCTCTCGAACTGATCTCCTTCGTCTCCTACGGCGCCTTCCACTACTACCACGGCGTTATCGACATCGGCGATTTGGAAATGTGCTGCTACGCCGACGCTCAAGACCTTCCGGACGAATTTTCTGAGTTCACATCGAAAACGTCGCATTGCATGAGGTGTAGTGAGAAGGCGAATACTTCTCCGCTGAGTTGTCGAACTGTTTCTTCTATAGAGAGGAATTCGAAAGAACGAATGACGATGTAAAGATGACTTGTTGAAGAGATTCTATATTTATTAAATGTTTGTAAATAAAGAATTTATGTGCAACAACCTTGATCGAATTCGAGCCTCCCCAGATCGATTTTGCTATATCCCTAGAGCTAAAAGTCCTCCCGGAAGACCAGGGCCTCCTGGTCTGCCCTCGTGTCGCATCTACAGTACCCCTATCTGCCCCGTTTGCCCCGAAGATCCGTAACAGGGATGTGCGTAAGTAAAATTTCGTTTTCGTAAGTCGTAAGTCGTAAGTAAAATTTTGATTTCGTAAGTCGTAAGTACCAAAAAACCGTAAGTCGTAAGTATTCGTAAGTCGGTCGTAAGTAAGGGTCAACGTGTTTTCCGACACATCAAAAATTCCAACACATCTTCCGAAGCACCCACAAGGGAAGTGTCAAACATGGTCCCAGCCTATTTGGCTGAAATTTTGTGCACGAGTAGGTCTTGTCTTGGTTATGTTGATAATATTTTGAGATCTCACAAGGGAACCTTCCGAAGTGTCCTGCTCGGATCGAGCTGGAAATTAACACACAGATAGGCCTCCATTACTGAATGTCAATCCCAAAAGGGCACCTGCTTATACGCATACCAGGTCATGTAAACACCCTTCGCAAATTTTGGTCGAACGATTATAATCAACTTTGCCCGAAAGTGAACAAACGGTATGTGTGGCTGATCTGGTAAGCAGCTTGGTTGACGTTTTTGGGATCCGGGTTCGACTCCGCTTCGGACCCACATTTTTTCTTTTCGCTTCTCCAACATATTTAAGCTTGATTTTTTCTTCGTGCTCAATCCTATCCAAACTTCAGTTATGAATGCTAGCAATGTTTTGCGCCTCCTTACGGGAGTACGGTCAAACGATTTCACGATTTTTCACGATTCACGATTTTACTTCATGAATCAAAGGCGTTACGCCTTGCATGACACCGATTAATAGACAACAGAGGATATCACTTGTAGACGGCTTCATTCCTGGCGCGGCGTTGACGTCGAACCGGTAGGAGACGGCGCGCTTCAGGGGGCATCTGGGAATCGGCGAAACTCCGGAAATGGCGGCCGAACTTCTTCTTCTCGGGGCGTTTGAGGAGGCTTCAGCGTCAGAGGAGGCTTCTGAGCTCGCATCTGCTACGGAGAGATGAGTCCGTGGTTCGGGGGTTGCGTCTTCCTCAGTATTGGTGTCCTCAGAGCGTCGGTGACCTTCGGGATGACATCTCACGCAGCGTCGGGCGTCGGATTTCTGGCGTCGGACATCTTGTTGTCTGCGGTGGTGGGACTACGGCTTCCGGGTGTCCCAATTCCCTCTGGAAGCCGGAACACTCACAACTGCCACAGGGTTTGCTGTCTGACCAACCCGACGCTCAGAGAGCGACCGGAGGGACCGACCGCTCGCCACCGCGACACGAGTGAGCATCACGGTCAAACGTGTAACGCTAAAATCGAGGCGAGACTAAGGGCAAACGGTAGGCCTAGGTGAGTGTATAAACTGTGCAAAAAATCAGCTGCCCATACGTCAAAAAAGTCCTTCAAATAAGATGCGCTATTCTTTCTCACGCACATATCATCGTTTCTCACCGGTGATTCCTAATTGACCCAGTGTGTACTTAAGCTCGCAACTTTGTTTTGGTTGGAAAGTATTCATACATACTAACTAAAGTAACCGTCCGATAAATCACGATCCAACTATCAGACAGATCTTAAGTATATACTTTGGCGCTTGGGAATCACCAGTGAGAAACGGATATCTACTTGCTTGGAACAGATACCGCATCTTTTTGGACGGGCATAGAGCGCTTATGAACAGCTAAGTTTTTGCTCAGTTTACATACTCACCGAGGCCTACCGTTTGCCCCTAGTTTCGCCTCGATCTTAGCGTTACACGTTTGACCGTACTCTCGTAAGGAGGCGCAAAACATTGCTAGCATTCATAACTGAAGTTTGGATAGGATTGAGCACGAAGAAAAAATCAAGCTTAAATACGTTGGAGAAGCGAAAAGAAAAAATGTGGGTCCGAAGCGGAGTCGAACCCGGATCCCAAATACGTCAACCAAGCTGCTTACCAGATCAGCCACACATACCGATTGTTCACTTTTGGGCAAAGTTGATTATAATCGTTCGACCAAAATTTGCGGAAGATGTTTACATGACCTGGCATGCGTATAAGCAGGTGCCCTTTTGGGATTGACATTCAGTAATGGAGGCCTATCTGTGTGTCAATTTCCAGCTCGATCCGAGCAGGACACTTCGGAAGGTTCCCTTGTCAGTTGAAATACAAAGATGACAAATGGCTAAATGGAAGTACTGAAATCTGCAGCGATGCAGCAAGCGACGAAACATCAAGGCACGCTGTATCTTGATGTTCTGGGTATCCAGATCACAGATCTGAATACCCTGTATCGCTGCAGAGTTCAGTACTTCCATTTAGCCATTTGTCATCTTTTCATTTCAACAATTACGCATTTTCGAATCGGAAGAATTGTGCAAACGTAAAATTTACACCCAGAGAAACAAGGAAAGGAAAAATAAAAAGAGCTGCTTCCACTGGGATTCGAACCCGGAACCAAGATACTTTGTTCTGAACTGTTACCCCTCGACCACCCCTACACTGCAAAGGCACCTATATCGGAACTACATAACACACCCAAATGCTCATCGAAGCACTGTGCTTGGGTCCCGCAGCGATAATCTGCTGCTTCAATCGCCACTTACGATTTGCTACTTACGAATTTTTCGGACAAATTCGTAAGTCGTAAGTCGTAAGTAAAATTCTGAGTTCGTAAGTCGTAAGTCGTAATCGTAAGTGCCCAAAAACCCCGTAAGTCGTAAGTCGTAATTACGAAATTCGTAATTACGCACATCCCTGATCCGTAAGGCAGAGCCGGCTCGCCTGGACCTCCTGGAGACAAAGGACCAGTAGGTCCCAGTGGCCTTCCAGGCATCGGCCCTGGTTTGCCTGATCCTCCGCGACCCTATGGTCCTCCAGGGCTTAATGGAACCGACGGGGCGCGAGGAGATGCTGGAGTGATTCCGGCGATTGACCCTCCTCTCCCCGGGCCTCTTGGACCTTCCGGGGTATGTACAGCACCCCTACCAAATTTGTCCTGAAGGCTCGCCTGGACCTCCTCCTGAATGTCTACCATCGATGTGACCTTCTAGGAACCATTTGAACAGAACATAAGAGAAAAGAAAATTTATTTCCAAATCTAATAAATCACTTATCCGCAAAAACATCAAAACTCAGTCTTCCCTCGCCAACTTGTGCACATTGTATCGATCGGTCAACCTGTTCTTCCGCTTCGGAAACAGCGTTCTCGGGCGTATGGTCGCGTCGGCCTTCTTGATACGTCGCGGCGTGCCACAAGAAGAAGATGACGGCGCGCAAGAGTCTTTCGATTTTGAAGGCGTCGACCAAGGACTCGGCGGCTTTTTCGCTCCTTTGGGCGTCTTCATCACGTCGGAGGTCCTATCGCGAATGATCTGCCGAAGCGGCTTCTGCCGCGGGAGCGAGTCTTTCCTCGCTTGGGGCATGTCCTCCGGTGCTGAATGGACACATTTTCGATGTGAAAAAAGGAACGAATCCTACCGGCATGTGGCGGAATCTTCGATGCGCGCGGCGCTTTGTTAGCACGGCGCTCCTTGTATCCATCTTTCAGTTGGAGCAAAGCGTTTTTCCGGAGGGCTCTGAAATGAACTGTGGATTACGGTAACTGACGGCGACGAACCCTGGGAAGATGCGGTCTCCTCCGGCGTCGACTCTCACATCTTGGCGTGCGTCCATTCTCTGCAGTCTCCGACCGATCGGCGGAGCTTCGAATGAGCAACTATGGGGTGAGAAGTTTAGTGGCCTTTCTGTCTGGGATGGACGGTGTCTAGACTATACGGATGTAGACAGTCGGAGTGCAGCCGACCTCTTTATTCAAAGCATCAGGTCCAGAGCGGAGATTTGAGGATTCTCTGGCGTGGTGTGCGTCTATTCTCATGTGATCTGTCCGTTTTCACTCTCTTGCAAGACCGATCCACTTATAGAATGCATTTTTATGATACTCAGAGCAAGAGTTCCAAAGGGATGAAATGTACAGTAATACTCAAGGTATAAGATCACTCTCTGAGCGGCTTCTTGATCGGACGCCTCTTCAGTTTGCCGACCTTCCTCGTGTTAGGGTCCAGATGAAACACTCCACCATCGACAGCACAGTAGGTAGGACAAACACCAGGTTCCCCAGGACGTCCCGGTGGTCCGGGGAGACCTGGACTGCCTGCACGACCCGGGTAGCCATCTCTCCCTAAATGTGTCTTAAAAGAACGCGGAATTGTGGACAAACCCGGAGTGCCTGGACGGCCCTTTGGTCCCGGAATGAGTTCGTAGTTTAGAAGGGCGTCAATTCCAGGAAGGCCCGGAGGACCTGAGAATCCGGGAAGCTGAAATCTTATCCGTTTTGTTCGCCGGAGACACTTGTCATACCCCGGGAGGCCCCGGAGGACCGGGTAGAGGAGGGTCCATCGCCGGAGTCACTCCAGCATCTCCTCGCGCCCCGTCGGTTCCATTAAGCCCTGGAGGACCATAGGGTCCCGGAGGACCGGGCAAGCCAGGGAGGCCGTCGATGCCTGGGAGGCCATTGGGGCCCACTGGTCCTCTATCTCCAGGAGGTCCAGGCGAGCCTGCTCTGCCTTGCAGGCCTTCAGGGCAAACCGGACAGATCGGGGTACTGTAGATGCGACACGAAGGCGGACCAGGAGGCCCTGGTCTTCCGGGATATCCGTTTCTTCCGGGAGGACCTTTGGCGCCAGGAATGCAGCAGGCACAGTCTGTCGCCCCTCGAGTCGATCTTGGGAAGCTCGAGTTGGAAGGGTCCATGGTGACGAGGAGAATGTTGAGAATCTCGTTTTGGATATCGGCTACCGTATCCTAAAGATTCGAACAAATTGGTCCTATGGAGACCCTTTCCGCTGAGGTAACACAGGCTACTCCCCTCTTAAACCTACAGATACGAACTCACATTGCATCTTAACGACTCAGAACTGGAAATAACCTTCAAATGACCGATTTCGACAAAAGCCAGAGGGAGCGAAACGAAAAGAAGCACCGTGGCGATTACGGTAAACGTCGTGGCGATGACAATGACGACGAAGTAGGCGCTCTCACCTCTCATCGCCGCTCGAATGACATTTGAGGTGTTTTGTGCGGCGCCAAATTGAGGCGAATAAAACGATTCGAACGCGCGTAACCTCAATAAGGAAACCGATTTGGAGTGTTAGGCGTGTGCACGGCGTTGATAAGCGTGGGAATAGCCGAGTTCTGGAGTTCTTCGGAGAGGTGATCCGACTCAAATCTGGCATTCTAACCATGAGGGAGAAGCAGCTTTGAAAGATACTAGCTTCGTAACGGATATGTTCATTTTATGTGGTGGAGCATAAACCGGTTCTGGGGTCGCTGCCTCGAGTGTCTGCCACCGAAATTGAGTGTGAATTGACCGGCAATATCGGAAGGAGGAAGGAAAACAACGAAAACAAAAGGCTACTTTGTCAAACATGCTATGTTTAAGGCCGGTCTGCTCGCGACTTTTTCTTGAGCAATCTACTGCTACAAATGTAATTCATTTCTGCTGAACACAAAGTGAGGAAAAAGCGGAGATTAAAAAACCAGAAGACCAAAAAGACCGATCTGGACACCATACGAGTCCCTTGACGATTTAGCGTCTCACAGACCCCAAAAGCTTGCGTCGATTAGACTATGAGAGCAGAAAGCTCGGCTCAAGGGGAAAGCAAACTCTCATGAGCGAATAACCACTTGAACTACCGTAATCTCCTTCCCTTTCTTTGAATTTTCTATCATGAGTGCAGTAGCTCTGTGTATATGGTCCCACCACGATTTGTTTGTTTTCTGATGGTACTTCTGTATTTTCAAATATTAGCGCTTTTCTCAAAAATCCATCCTGCTGTGGCTTCTTCTCGATTCCGACTGACCTTACCTCGTTGCTGCTCTTCGTCTGTCGTTGGACAGCGATGCATCCCGCCAGTTCCTGAGCATTTGACCATTTTGTTTCGTTTCAGATTGACCAAATCCGATGACGTCCATAGAAATTGAAGCCGCCGAGTGAGTTTCCCTCTGAATTCGTTCGTTTTACGCTGAAATGGCGCATTTTAGTGTGGTGCGGTTGATCGAACAGTACCTGAAGGAGAACAACCTCATGCGAACGTTGGAAGTGCTGCAGGTAAAGATTAAATGATGGAATGTTGCCCAGTAATACGACAGTACTGTTTGATAGAGAGAGATGCGGTTCAAACAGGGCAGTTTTTCTGTAGATACACCTTCAGTGATTGTGTTCTGCGTTCTTTTCAATGTACTTGGATAATTTTGCCCATGGTGATCATAGTTCCTTTTCAAAAATTGATTAGATGGTAAACCCTGGAACTACCTACTCTAATCGAAGTAAATTCAAAGGCTCCGTCATCGTTTCCCTATCATCCTTTCATTTTCTATCTTTAAAACGAACTCTAATTATCGCCATTACAGGAAGAAACAAACATCACACTGAACACGGTCGATTCGGTGGACTCATTCTCGCAGGAAATTCTGAATGGGCACTGGGACACCGTGCTCAAAGTCATCCAGTCGCTCAAGATCCCGAACAAGAAGTTAATTGATCTCTATGAACAGGTGCACATTCAACTATCCTCTTCTTCTTGCTTACTTTGTGCTGTTCAGATCGTCATCGAACTTGTAGAACTTCGCGAACTCGGTTCGGCGCGCTTATTTCTCCGCCAAACAGATCCCATCCAGATGATGCGGAATTTGGAGCCTGATCGCTTCGGCCGCCTGGAGAACCTTGTCAACAGATCGTATTTTGACCCTCGCGATATCTACCCGGAAGGAACGACGAAGGAGAAGCGAAGAGCGGCAATCGCTCAATCGCTGGCGGCCGAAGTAAACGTAGTGCCCCCATCAAGGATGTTGGCGCTTCTTGCACAGGCGCTCAAATGGCAACAGCACCAAGGACTTCTCCCTCCTGGTCAGTGGCTCTAGTAACAAATCGGCCTGAAAGAGACGTTCCAGGTACGAGAATCGATTTGTTCAGAGGAAAAGCTGCCATGAAAGAACAAGAAGAGGAGCGCTTCCCCACGCACATGGCCCGCAGCATCAAGTTTGGCACACAGTCCCATCCCGACTCTGGCGTATTTTCACCTGATGGCCAGTACCTCGTTTCGGGATCGAATGACGGCTTCATCGAAGTATGGAACTTTACGAACGGAAAACTTCGCAAGGATCTGAAGTACCAAGCCAAAGACGAATTCATGATGATGGACGAAGCCGTGATGAGCATGCAGTTTAGCCGTGATTCTGAGATGCTCGTTACCGGATCGAACGACGGCAAGATCAAAGTTCGTTTCAACCTTGTCCACGTTTTCTAAGCGCATATTCTTAGCTCTGGAAAATGCTCACAGGCCAATGTTTGCGCCGGTTCGAGAAAGCCCACTCCAAAGGAGTTACAAGCGTACAGTTCTCCAGAGATCACTCTCATATCCTGTCCGCGTCGTACGACACAACTATCAAGATCCATGGCGTCAAGAGCGGGAAGTGCTTGAAGGAGATGCGCGGCCACTCGTCGTTCGTGAAAGAGGCGAAGTACACCGAGGACGGCTCCCAAGTGATATCGGGCTCTGCCGACGGCACTGTCAAGATCTGGAGCGTGAAAACGTCGGATTGCCTCCATACCTTCCGAGTTGCCGGCGATACTTCTGTCATCGGTGTCCTTCCACTCCCCAAAGCGATGTTCGGTGATCAGTTCGTCGTCGTGAATCGATCAAGTACAGCCCACATCATAAACATGCAAGGACAAGTAGGTGCAGAACTTCAAAATCTGAGTTAAAGGAGTTTTCTAGGTTGTAAGAACGCTGAACAGTGGTAAGCGCGACAAGGGCGACTTCGTTGCGAGTCTTCTATCACCGCGAGCGGAGTGGTTGTACTGTGCCGGAGAAGACGGCGTGCTCTACTGCTTCTCGCTTTTAACTGGAAACCTTGAGAGTGCTTTGCCGGTAAGATAAATGCATCTCCAGCCCATTTTAAAATTTCTCGTCATGTTTAGATACACGAGAAGCCCGTCCTTGGACTGTCCCATCACCCTCATCAGAATCTGATCGCGTCGATTGCAGATGAACCACTCATGAAACTATGGAGACCATAATTTGACTGCTATTTATACGTTGTTTTTGTTGCTGTAGATATGTCGCCGATGAAGACACACTGTCTGTAGCAAGCAGACAGCAGACACACATTCGTTTACTTTGCAGAGTCAGACAGGGCATGATGCTGCCCCAGTGTTTTGATCGTTGTTGATTGGTTGGTTCCCAAATCCCCTGGTGCGAGATGGTTTCCGAAAGGGAGCGCGCTGTGGCCGAAGAAAGGTCTTCGATCCTAGTGATCAGCGCCGTCGTCTGCGTCATCTGGCTGGGCTCTATCGGCTTCGCTTTTGTTCGCGCCTTTCTTCTCGTGCGGAAGACGAATCGCCTCGTCGTCCATGCCTCGAAGGTGTGTTATTTACTGTAGCCGCATTTGATAGGATCTTTCCAGCATCGCCATCGTTCATCATTCGCGTGGATCGACGAGAAGTTGTTTGCTGATAAGTGACGCGAGCAATAAAAACGCTGTTACGCTATTATCGCCGCTTCGAGGACTGGTTTGTGCAAATCCCGTGAATGCACTTCGCTTCTAGTCGTTTGCACTTTCGCCGTAGGGAAAAAAGCGAATGCTCTCAGATCTTTCACCATGCATCTATAGCTCTAAGGGTGGGCTGTAAGACCGCCTGTGCATCGTGGGTGGGGTTCATATTACGAGCATTACAATGGAAGGACTTTATTTACAGACAGAAGGCATAATGCACTTTTAGACAGAAGTAGTCCGAGGAGGACAGGGGCAGTAGGAAGCGTCGGTTCCAGGAGCTCCATGGCCGCCGCCGACGCCAGGGTATCCGTCGATTCCAGGCACTCCGGGGCTTCCAGGCTGACCAGGGGCGCCTTGAGCTCCAGCGGCACCAGGAGCGCCGTTCTGGCCAGGTAATCCGGGATTTCCAGCTCGTCCCTGAGGGCCAACCACACCTTTGGGTCCGGGAACGCCCTTCCCACGCTCTCCATCCTGTCCAGGGAGGCCGGGGGCACCGGGCTCTCCAGGGGCTCCAGGCGTTCCGGCATCTCCCGGGGCACCAGGGTATCCGGGCTGACCGTAATTTCCCGGAGCACCAGGCTGACCAGGATATCCGTCGGCTCCAGGCGCTCCAACGGGTCCGTCAGGGCCTTGAGGTCCAGGAGCACCAGCGGGGCATTTGATGCAGCCGTTATAGCCCGTGTCGAGGACGAGCGCAACTCCGGGAGCGCCTTGGCGTCCGGGTGCTCCAGGGGCGCCGTCGTGGCCAGTATGGCCCTCGGGGCCTGGGGGTCCTGGAGGTCCAGCGGGGCATGGGCTGGGCTGGGAGCCACAGGCGCAGCTCACTTGTCGCTTATTACGGCCGAAGAGTCGCGGAGCCGGGTTCTTGCTGACTCCGTTAGCCGGGAAGGCCATCATGCCGTTCCAGGCGGAGTTGGCGATCGTCTGGAAGAGGAGGGAGAGTTACCGTATCTTTTAGAGAGTTCTGGGGACCAGGGTGTGCTTTCGCATTGCTAGGAGGTCCTGATACCCTCAAGCCTACCTTTAATTCAGCCATATCCAAATAGACGTCATCATAGAGCGTGTTGATGTCCTGGAAAAGGACGCCAACCATCCATAAACAGGCGACAATGACGACTCCGCTGCCAACCGTAGCCGTTCCCACGACGATCTTGAAACTCATGACAGTGTCGCTTGCCTGTACCCATGTCCGATAGCCCACTATATACCCCAAGCATCGCCGGGATAAACCCACCAAGGCAACTCAAAAACGGCGAGTCGCGCCCGGGGCGATATCACTTATCAGCAGCTGCGCTGTTTTTCCGCGAGATCGCCTCCGGGCGCTCCGGCACAGCAAACGTCGCCAGCTGTTGTTTGTGCCACAAACAACCGCGTCGTCTCGGGAGGTGCTCATGCAATGCTAGAATTCATTAGCCTCGTTCTGGAGTCGGCTCAGTGGCAGTGTCACCGCCGCCGACGGCGGCGAAACATCGCCCGTCAAACGGCGATACTTTGCGTGGATTAGCGCATCACGCTTTGAATAATGAGGCGCTGGAAACGGGTTCACCGCCGGTGGACGAGGGCCTCCGATCTGGGCGATTTGCATCGTTTGCCGTGTTGCGGCGATGGGTTTAACGCTGTTAGTCATCCACGTTTCAGAATCGCTCGCATTCTCTAGCGGAACTGTAGTTTCCATTTTCATTTTTAAGCGAATGTTTCGAAAAAAGCTCTGGTCACACTTATGTCAACCACTAGAGATATGACTGACTGGCTTGATTTTTCGATAGGAGTTTTTGGATCTGTGTGCATTATCGTAATGAGTGTAGTTTGGATAGCCAAAAAATTGAGAAATGTCGTATGTAGACCTTGATGAGCATTTCAAATGAAGAGTCACTTGTAATGTAGAATGTAGCTCCTGTAGCAGAACAAACGTGTTCATCTTCACGTTTAGGCTGAAGCAACAAGTTAATCAGAGCCCTACTTCCTTCTTCAATAATATTGCTCCTCGATTTTATTAGGGAGTTGAAAATGTCGGTGTCTACTTGTGTCGTTGCCGGGTATTATAATACAACGATATCCGGCTTCTGTCCACGAAGTGGGATCAAGATGTTGTTGCTGACTGCGAATAGCTATTAGTGAAATATATGTCCTTGAAATATATGATAAATAATTTGATGCGCGCCTCGATCGACCATGCCTACCTCGCATTCTTCTCTCAAAGATAATTTTTTAGTCATTCACATCACATACAATGTAGTCTATGTTTTAGTTAGCTAGTTTTAGGGCATGGTAGAGAAAACGATCGGGTCAGTAGACTGAAGACATTTAGGGTGTATTTTGAGTACTCGAGTACAAGCCATGTATGCATCAGAGACGGTTTATTACCTAAGCTTATTAAATTCACATCGCATGATACGATGTGATGTATGGGATACCTATGGTCCAACGTTCTGGAAAAAACTTGTTTGATTCAACATTGTTTGATTGGAAAAAACTTGCAATCATTCAAGGCTAGTCCACCGATCCCCTTTGAGTTGCTCTGGACAAACTTCAAAATCTACTGTAATCAGGCGCTGTGATTTTCGCTCATTTTTGGTGCCCATTATCGTTTCCATCATTTCAAATGCCTGTGAACCAGAAAGACAATCTTTCGTCGTCAAATTCGTATATTTTTCGTTTTCGTTTTTGACGTTTCTGGCTGCGTTTAACGTCTATCTGCATTAATAATGCAAAACAATGCAAATCGCAATTTGTCGCTAGGAATGTATAGCTTCTTAAGCGCGCAGTGTAAGGCCAGCAATGCATGGTGCAATCAATAAAGATTTGGCAAAAACCATTAGACGAATGATAATGAGGCAAAGCGTCCAGGACCTTTTGGGGCTAGTACCTTGATTAGTTATAGGTGGTACATCATTTTGAAGCATTCGTCTTGTTTTCAAGATGAAGTTCCTTCAGTCGATTGCGAATGGCACACTTTTCTGCTGCTTCCTCGAAAGTTTCAACACACTGGATTTATGTCACTCGCATGTCCATGTCCTTTCTGTTTTCAAAACACTCATCTCCGATGCGTGGCCCTCCTCATGACCCAGTTTACGCACAGCACTTGTGTTCGGTAGTGAGATGTTTCAAGTGAGCTGTTAATAAGTGACCGAACTTATTTTTCTGATAGGACTTCCCACGTGATTAATAACACTGTTGGACTTGTCTATTTGAGGCCCTGTATGGTGTACTTTAGCACCTTCTTTGCATCCTTTAGCAGAGCTTCTTCAGAGCTAGTTCTTCTGTACTGACCTGTTGATGGGCTGTACAAGGGTACTGTAGTTCAGACGATTGAAATATTTGATGTTAAACCGTGTGGAATGCGTATTTTTTGATCCCTGGCCAACGGAGATCTTCGGTCCGTTACAGATCGACGATGTCAAGATTATCGCTTTTGACGCTTGGACTCCTCTCGGTCCTGCCGCTGGCCGTCTGCGGCAACATCTTCTACTCGGACGGAGTGCGACAGTGCTTTCCGCACGGATTTCAAGTGAGCGAACGTCCGCTCACCTGCGAGAAGGCCGACTGGTTCCGTTACTACACATGCGGCGAGACCGGATGCGACTATCATTTACAGGTATTTGTTCGATCAGTCAATTATACCGCAAAGCTAATCGTATCCCAATCGATCATCTTAAAATTAGGGTCTGTCGTTCGCTTGTAGCGATCCACCTTTGGGTCCGAAAAAGCCCTTTCCACACTCTCCATCCAGTCCAGGGAGGTCGATGTACCTCAACACCAACCAATACTGAGCCGAGCGAGCCGGCTCCGACTCCGGCTCTGGTGCTGTGCAATATTATAGGATCACCCTGATGGGTTTGTGAGAGACATCAAGGTGACCCTGTACACGATACAACCCTATTGTAGCCATCTTTATACCACAAAGCTAGGCTTATAATAATCAGTGCTGGCGGATCGGGTTGGAACTCGGAAATCCGAATCCAAATCCGAAAAATCCGGAATTTTCGGTGCTGAAGAATAAGCTGATTTTCTTCTGATTTCGGTGGAGCAGACGAATCCGAATAGAATGCAGCGCTCCCATTAGTTTGCGCGGGCATCGAAGTCGTGAAGAGCTGATTCCGGAAGTGGAATAGCGGTGGAGTAGAGCCAACGGAGCGGAGAGTCATCTTCGGTTCGGCTGGCGGCGCGGACTTCGGAGTTGCAACGCTTCTTCGGCTTCTCTGGCGGCGCGGGTAGAGTCGGGCGGTCGTGACGGGCTTTTTGGCGAGACGGTGGAACTACGGCTCCCTGGTGTTCCAGGCCTTCTGGGAGCCGGGGCGATCATTGCGCCAACAACGACGGCCGAGAACGACCGCTCACTCAACTCATTCGGCTCAGACAGCCTCAGAGAGAGCGAGAGCGAGTGGACGACCCGACCGATCGCTGGGGGCACAAATGAAAGACGTATTCTTCTTTTTTTTTTTTTTTTTAAAAAAAATAAAAAAAAGAAGAATAAGCTAATGCTTCGTTAATATACGACCCAACTTGCTCGTCTCTTTGGTTATTCCTTTTGCTCAATCATCCTCATGTTCACCAAGACTCTCAGAATCTTCAGTAGCATCGATGTTAAGCTGCTGTTAGATAAGACAAATTGTGGATTGCCTCGAGCTTCTCCATCACAATCTCGTGGTGGACAGGTAGTTTTTGGCGGACATTCAAAAGCTTTAGGTTTTAAGTTTTTAAGCTTAAGCCAAGTCGGGCCAAATCCACGACGACTACAGGCCTGCAGGCAAGCACTGGCCTGACAAATTAGCTGTGTTCGTGATCCTAAGCCGACAGTCCAACAGTTATTTGTTCTAGGCACATAATGAGACCAGCCTAAACAAATTAGCTGTAGACCGGGTGGGCGAACAGGCCCTTCTCTGGTTCAGCTCGCCTTGGCTGGGCCCGGGTTGGCTCAAGCTTGGCATCTTTAGACATTTTTTAAAAATGGCGAAGCGGAGATAATATTCAAGAGAGGACATAGTATCCCTCAAAGTGTAGTCCAAAAAGACACCTTAGAGTGGGCTCTCAAGAGAATCGTTCAATAGCGCAAAATAGGCTCAATTAGCTGTGGGTGAACCGGCTCCGGCTCGGTTGCCATCTATGGGCAAGAGTATCACAGCGGGCATAATATGCAGGAGTATTCCTCAAAGGTACACCTTCGAATTGACCAAAAGAGGATCACTCAATAACCTAAAATAGTAGATTCTTGTTGTTAACCTATATCTCCCTACGATTTCCAAGACGTCCCTAATCACATCCTTCCATTTCAGCCTTGGGTGTTCGCTGTAGTGTCGTTCATAGTCATCTCGTTTCTCTGCAGCCTCGTCTGCTCCCTTCTCCGCTGCATCTGCTGCGTGAACGACCGTCGTTGACGAGCGAATCCGAGAGAAACCGCCGCTATCCATTTGTTTGTATTGTGTCACATAATCGATTTTATAGATTTTATTGAATAAAAGTGCCCTTTACCGACAGCAACAAATGCATCGGACGACGCAGCCGACGACCGCCGACACGACAACGTAGCAGAGCATGGTGATGATGGAAGCGATCCAGGGCTGAAAAATGCTGTATCACTGAGTGGGAGATGGGATAGTCATACCTGGATGTGGTAGGTGCATGTGGAGTCACACGAGTAGAACCTGAACCACGTAGCCTCGGGACAACCTTTGTCGCAGAACTGGGTGCTGCTAGCGTAGAAGAAGTTGTCGGCGAGGGCTAACGAGGCTAGGCTAAAGAGGATGAGGAGCGAGAGGCGAGGCATTCTGGCGATGGCGGGGAAATGGACGAAGAGTGCGTGCTTTTAACAGTTCGGGGATGGCGTCACCCCGGTTGTGACTCAGAACCACGATAAGGCGAAGCGATCGCGGCGTTTTTGTTTACTTTCGCTTGATCGAACGCGCGAGGATTAAGTAAATAAAGGCGGAGGGTGTAGGGTTTAGGTGTCGCAGGGGATCATGAATCAGCTTGTTTCGAGAAATGCTAAAAATGCTTTCCTGGAACATGCCTTAAGATTTTTTCAGGGCTTCTTCTCATAGATTGGAGTTTGATTTATAACCTAAAAGTGTAGGAAATGTATCCGCAGCCAGAGAGCTGTCAACCGGTTCACGGATCGGCTGAGTCGGCTGGCCAACCGGTCGAACGGCTGATACGGATATACGGCTGGGCCGATGCCCATCTCTGTCCCTGATATCTCGTTTCATCCAATGAAGACGATAAGACCGATCTCTCGACACGAACAGTTCCCCATCTGTTGCAAACTAAAACGAAGAAAGACAATCCTAACCTGATTCAATCTAGAGTGACTCAACAACGTTAATAAAACTCAAGTGGGAACTTTCAATGTAATGTGTGGTTAAGTCAATAGCCTGTTATAATACTTCATACTTAACGAATTGGGAACGTTGGTGTCAACAGAACATTGTGGTCGGGCGGGCTCATCTTTTTCCCCGATACCATCTTGTGGTCCCTCTTTAGAGATCTGGTCATGTTATGACACATCAGCAGCGATAGGTAGGTAACACTGAAAGATGTACGTGCTTGGAGAGAGTCACCCTCCATCACCAAATTGAGCAGCCCGGACATCACTTTACAATTCCCCATCTCGAGCTGCTCGTCGAGATAGAACGGTCCTCCAAAATCAGAAAGGACCCTTCCGTGAGTGGGAATGTTGGATATGGACACAAACGTAAAAGCAAAACATGGGAAACATGTCTTCAACATATTGCATGACACTGATGAATTGACACTGTTAGTCAGTTCAGATGGGGTTTAGAGTTGTGCTACAGTTGGGATGGGAAGACATCTAAAGACGCAAAAAGATGCCTTTCTGCTATTGATTTACGATTGTAGTTGATCGTTCTTAGTGAATGCGGTTTGTGAAATCAGTCAAATATTTAGCTCAGCTCTCGAAAACGTTAAAAATACGCTTTTCTACTGTTCTGATTACTGTCTCTTATCGACTTGTGATTTTGCTCCTGTTATCAACTTTGCGCTCCCAACAATTGACCGACCATTAAAGCATGCGTCACTACAGTTCGCTCAGAACACAAGGCGTTCCTAACTCTTCCCGTTACTCACCTCCCCTTATCAACCTCATCGCTATCACCCCCGTGACTCACCGCCCTGCGTCATCGCTATGTACCCAGAGCGCGGCCGCGGACGATTATTTAGAACCCTCAAATATTGGCTTTCCGCCGTCACACCAGCCATGCGCGCCTTCGTTCTCGTCGCCCTTCTTGTCCTCGCCTCTCTGGAATCTTCCCACGCGGATACGGTCTTCTATACCATATCACAGCAGCAGGCATGCGCAGCGGAGAAATCATTATACTGTCCCGAGTCGAATTGGTTCCGATTCTATTCGTGTTCAGCGTCCAATAGTGAGTGCTACTATCACATGCAGGTAGGTCTGACTCACTATCGTCCTTTTGTAAATGACCGATTTGAGCCGTGGGCACTAGGATTCTTCGCGTTCCTAGCCATTAGCATCATCCCCAGCTGCGTCGGGGCCGTCTGTGGATATCGACGTCACCAACACCGACAGGATCACTGTTGTTAAACGTTTAGTTTCGTTCAGATGTATGCGTGTATGTAAAATAAATGGACTTGAAAATGACGGATTCATCAACATCATCATTCGCAAGCAGTCCTATTGGCTTACCTAGTCAAACAAATCGGCTGTGTGCGATGAACGTTTTCATCAATTAAATCCAACGACTATGTTGACGATCGCAGCAACTGTTTCTTAATGCAGATGGCAGGGTAGATAACGGGTGAAATGTCACTGATTACGTATCTAAATAGCTACACATACTAGGTAAGTATCCATATGAGGTTACGTATGATTTATAGTGTGTCTAATTATACTGTGCTCAAAATTCTCAGACCGCTAAGTATGTCGAAACAGTGACACATCTTGGAAATCGGATTCCAATTGAACTTTTACCGTTAACGTCGCCTATATCCATACAAGCTATGACCTATGACCTATCAGCCTTATTCTGCAAATGATTCAAATCTAAGGGTCAGATCTCGGGATTGCAAAGTATAGCTGATGGTTTAATAGAGCCTCACGATTACTAAGGCCGATTAGGTTTGAACTATGAGAAGTCGTAAAGAGACGGTGATGCTGATGATGTTACATCATACACGTGACCTCATATACCAGCTTTGGACATGGTATAAATCTGCAGGCCTTAAGAAATCTTAAAAAATCGGTATGAATTCTACATGTCCTGTGCGCCTTAAGACGGATATTACTGACAGTACTGTCTTCCATTGTTCCAAAAGTCTTTAATGTGCGTCGGTAGCAATCGGTCGGGTCGTCCGCTCGCCGAATGAGTTGGGTGAGCGGTCGTTCTTGGCCATCGTTGTGGACGCAATGATCGTTGTTGGTCGATCGTCCCGGATCTCAGAAGGCGTTAAACACCAGGGAATCGTAGGTCCAACGTCTAGGTCTCACAACAAGCGGTCGTTCCCTATTGTTCCCCGACTAGGCATTTTCCATACAGCAATCTCTAAATCAAATCGCGAGTTCCCACCTGCGCCGGTCACTCACTCCCCCGCTTATTATACCTAACCGCGCGATGCATTTTTTCGCCCTGAGAACTTGAATGAAGCCGGCCTTGGGGAAACGGAAAAAATTGACCGCATGAGGGTGGAGGTGACCGCTGCTGTTGCCCTTCTGCGCGGAAATCGCTTTGCATCAAGGCCAAGATGATGCAAAGTCATCAAGTGGGGCACGCATAAGTGTGTGTGAAACGAGTTTTTGTTTGTCGAAAAAGGTTCAAGAGGAAAAAAGGAAAGTGATTGGCGAAAAAAAGATGGAATGACATAGCAGAGCACAGGAAATCACAGTCATATTCACGCCCATATCCATGTTCTATATCAAGACAGCACTCATTTCATGGCAGATGTGCAAACACCTCCATTTCTTATAAAATTCGACCATGTTATAGTAGCACAAAGAAAATAACGGCATGGGGTTGTCAAATCACATTCGATAGCTATCTTTTCTATCGTCCCATTTATTGTTCATGCAGTCTGTTGCATAAATATGGACCACCTTATTCGATAATAGATGGAATGAGCGATGACGAAACTGGAGATTTCATCGAGCGATCGAGCACCTCCAGATCTGCATATCTGTTTGTCATGATGCTCTGGAATGGTAGCCAGTTACCGGAAGCGTTGATTACTGGGTACTACTGAAATTTTGATGGAATACATAACGACATGCAGTCATCAAACCACCATAGAAGCCATTGCCAGGATAGTTCATTTGTGGGTCCCCTTCCTCCAAGGAGTGGATCCTTCAGGAACGTCTAAAACAGGATTGCGCGCAATTCCGATCCTGGCGACACATAAATCAAAGCACTCAATCACTGGCATAAGCCTAGCACAGCTACTTCTGCCGATGAAATATTCTAGAGGATATTTTAACAGCACAACATGAAGCATCGCAGTGTCGGTGCGGGTGGTCGGGCGGCGGTAAAAAGCTTCTTGGTCATGTGGATTGAACAATGGCAGCCCACAGTAAACAGATTCGCGGGTAGATCAGTCATTTTAGGTGGGAACTGCTAGAGACTCAAGTGAGCTGAATCCGAAACTTAAGCCCCTTGTTTGTACTACGGTCAGTTATTCTGGAAAATGCGAGTGCGTGTGAAATCAATCTAAAGGCTTATGTTTTGGAAGCAGTTTTCAGGATCCATACAATGGATTCCTCCTTATCTGTCATTTTGACTCTGATACTTAGCATTTCAAAAACGAAGCTCAGTGGCTCCACGATAAGAATGCTCGCAAACGAGGTGCGTCTTCGGAGTGGCATGAGGCGCGAACTTTGGAGTTACAGCGAGCTTCGGCTTGAGTGTGCTACTCTCATCATCAATTTTACGATTGAACGGATTCAATGCGCCAAATAGGTGGGGTTCGATCTCCGATCTATCGACCACTGTCAGCATCCGTCGCCAAAGGTAACCATAACCATAGGCGACATGCTTTTTTTTCAGGAGAGGCTCCAGTTTATGCTCATCGTTTATCGCAAAAGTCAACAAAAAGGCAGAGGATCACAACAGAAAGATCATCGATGGAGGAAAGAAAAGGGAATGTACATACACCACGCCGCTCACACCGTCTTCGGCGTCCATCCGCCCCTTCGCCACCAGAGTCCCAGCGCCGCGGCACCCACCACCACCGACGAGAAGGCCATGAGTACGGTAAGCAGCGAGACGGTCTGCTGGCTGAAGCAGACCTTCTGCGGCGCTCTGAGCAGGACGGCCTCGAGCTGTGCAGCCTCGCGCGTCTTCTGCACGCCTCCCTCGGTGGCGTCGTCCAGGTCCAGCACGAAGATCTTGTCGGCGGAGATGTCCATAGTGAAAGGGTCGTCTTTCCGTGTGCCGTTCTTCTCCTTAGGCAGCATGTGGCGCTTGAGACGGACGTCACGGCTGACTCCACAACGCGGCGGTGTCTTGCCGGCGCACATGCCTTCGGAGAGCATGCAGGTGGAGATGGCGCATTGGAAGTAGGTGGTCACTTTGTCGGCGAACTTGAACACGTTCACTTCGGAGTAGGCGACGTTCGTCTCGTGGTTGTAGGTGAGGTCGGGAACGATGATGTCGTCGATGGAGCAGCTGGAAAAGGAGGAGGATAGGAAGGCCTCTAAGAGGGTCACAGAGAATGCTATACTCTTTAGAGCGGGTTCAGTAAGCTTTTTGGAGCCTTAGAGCTTCGTAAAGATGCCGATTTTGGAGCCAATTTTCGGCTGTTTTAGTATCGAATATTCCAATTTTCTGAACTATTCTTTAACCATTATATTGGCTCAATCTTCAGAATCAAACCTATGCTAAGGAAGGGTATAACCGAGAGCAGGATCTAACCAAACAAGAAAAGCTGTGTGAAAGGAGGCGCGGCTTCAGTGAGATGCCGATTTTGGAGCCTTGGTTCTTAATTTTCGGCTGTTTTAGTATCGAATATTCCAATTTTCTGAACTATTTTTGAGCCTCTATATCCGCTAGATTTTTAGAATCGATCCACAGTGGAAAATCGGGGTCTAAAGTTGATCTCATCATCATTTTTTGTGCCCCTTCTTATAATTTCGACTGTGATCCTTCCAACTCACCCATTTTCATCGATAATCGACTTGCGGTCCTCTCCATTTCCGTCGTCGACGAAGCAGCTGTGCACGAGCATGCCGAACATGTCTAAACAGACCAATTATCCCATTCATCACCTTCCTCCCTCCGCGCTCACCACTGTCGCACTTCCACACGTGGAAAACGGGTTCTCCGATTCTCGCATACTTAACCACCGCTCCGTCGATCGAGTCCTTGCGTACCGTATACGTGCACGTCGGCATGCGAGCGGTATCGATCAGATCAGTGGTTGGGAGCATACTGTAATGCCACTTTGTAAGTACAGGATACGGTAAGTGTGAAGCGTACCTAACATCGAAGCGGTTGGTGACGACGCGGTCGGCCTCCATGTAGAAGCAAGTGGTACGGTAGGCGCGGTCCACCTTCGTGATGAAGACGTCGTGGAAGGAGACGATTACGGTAATGGACTGTTCGACGCCGCGTTGTTCGGGGCCCACCTGAACGAAAAAGAGTCAAAATGGATGCGTTTTTGAACTTCTCAAGAAGCGGTGACCTTCATTGGGGGCAATTATGCGTGTGCCCTCGGACGACATTCTCTCACATAGTTAATCAAGGTGAGAGACGTTCGTCGCTTTCGCGCACTTCCGGTGGCGATCGGGGATGAGGTCAGCGAGGGAGTGGAGAAAGTAGGAGGGGGGGGGAAGATGATGAAAGTTCGTTGATCTTAGGGAAGAGGACCAAGCGGGCCAAGGCACTTGTGATTTGTCCTAAGTGGGATCGAGCTTGGACTTATAAAGGGTTGTGAATTGGGCTCCCTATACTTTTAGACGTGAAGTATGTTGAAGAAGGATGTGAAAGAAGGACATATCCAAGACATCAATCCTCGCTAAGCAGTGAATCTTCTCATTCAAATTCATCGATTTTTGAATATACGTGCCTTGGATTGAGACCTTAACACCTCGCCGTCCTTGAGTACGGTAGTTTTTTTCTGCGTTCTCGCTCAGGTTTCCCATTTCAGAATTGATTTCCGCCTATTACATGCACCTATTACAGATTTCACCCCGTCCAAGTTGGAAAAAGCGTGCCAGCGAGTTACTTGCGAATACGATGACTGACTACTGTTTTGGAGATCTTATAGATGTGTAAAAGTGCAATGTTTCACCACCGAGACACCATGTTTTACGAGACCTTCTGGAATAAGTCCCATCAAGTTAACAGGATTCAAACTTGGGGACGCTAGACGTTGGGCATGTAGGAGAGCATGACCACAGGTCTGTATGTGAGTCTACCTACGGAATATGGACAGCTTATAGTTTGGAAGGGTACAAAAGAGAGCAAAATGTCTACTGGCGACAGATGGTCAAGGTCTACTGGCCACGAAATCAAAGCCAAAGTCAAACGACAGACATAGAACCATGGTTTGATCTATTAATGACCATTTTCTCAATTCTACACTAGTCGTGTTGCCATTATTATATTGTAAGGAGCTTGAGGACAGTACAGCTAAGGGACTAGCGCTATTCGATTCGCACATTTCAGGATATCGGCGAATCGAAAGACTATTAGACTATAATTTCCGACGTCCTTGCTCCTTTCGCTCACACCCAAGTCGAAATTGCAGCCTTTATGGAATCGGGAAAAAACAGGAACAGGCGCCGACTCAATCAAAAGGAACTCCTTTTGTGTTTTGCAAAAAAGGGAAAGTTCGTCTTACCGGTCAAGAAGAATCTGCATTCCCTAGCGGTTAAATGAGACGGATATATTTGATTATCCTACTCAGTTATCCGTCTTTTCAAGTACCTCATAATAGCTCTGATTCTCGCTTGATCAAAACATGTTATTCCCAAATCTTGATGGAACATCTTATGGTTGAACGATCTAGGCCTTGAATCTTTAGCCCTTGATCATGGCCTCAAGACTAATTGAACTCAAATCATTTGAACTATACAGAAGATATGTTATATCCTTGGGTCACCTTCTTGTCTTGGCGTTTCCCCTCCCTATTGTTCGGTGTAGACAACGAAAATACGTCTAATTACCCGCATCGTCCACATGTTTTCGAGGCGCGCGCCCCTGCCAGCGCCAGTTGACCTTCGAGGCATGATCTCTCCCCATTATTGGCGCATCCCTCAAGAGGGCACCGCAAACATTGGCGCTCTCCTCTTCATCGCGCGTTCCCACGGGCGACCCTCATCGTCATCGAGGCTTACCTTTCTCGAGCGGCGCATGTTGCACTGGCCGTTGACCATCTCGAACTGCATGCTCGTTTTTGAGTTCACCGAGAACGATTCCACGCACTGCGGCTTGTCCGCCATGCCCTTGACGAAGATGCGGCCCGTGAAGGGACGTTCCGTTTTGAAGTTGATCTTCACACGGTCCATCATACAGTCCACGACTGGCTCGCCTAAATGATGTTTATTTAGTTAAGTCATAAGCTGAGACTACCAACATCTCACTAATGACCTCATAATCACCCTAAAAAGTTCAAGTAGATGTGCTGTCAACATCAGGATCTGACCAGTGGAAAGACCTCAAAATCATCCTTTGGCATCCTCAAAAAGTTTTCTTCTATGAGAAGTTCCTTAAGGATAGAAAGCTGAACCAGAAAGCTGTTTCTTGAGCTAAGCCACAATCCCTGGCCATTTATGGGGCAGAACTAGGGGTGCCAGCCTATGGGTATCTGTATACAGGCCACTTCAAAAAAGACTGATTCAGTTGGCCACCATGAACAAGAAGGATTCCTTGACTAGAGTACTCTTAGGCTGTCACGAAGATCGATGCCAATTTTGAGGATTATGGTAGTACCTTTAGCCTTAGTCTCAAGTCGTTAACTCATACAATTCCTTGAAGTGCAATGGGAGCCCTCAACTCAAACTTGAACTAGTTGAAGAGTCCACATAGGATTCTACACCACACAAGACTTAAAATCGAGGTGAATACTGTACTTCTAGAACCTCTCAAAGGCACCTCAGAGATAAAATCTTATAAACCACTTACCTATGATTCCATTGTCCAGGAAAGCCGCCTGGACGCAACCTATCAACGCTAAGAAAGCCAGGACAGCCGGCGACATCATAGAAGAAGACATGATGATGTGCTGCTCACACAAACCAGTGCGCAAACTGAAGATGGCGACGTTCGGCGCCGTCCTCAAGTATCCGCCAGGAGGGGCGGCGTCGCCGACTAGGCCGAGGTCGCGCGCGCCCTCAACTGATGAGGTAATCGCCGGGTGCTCAGCCGTTTGTCGCAGAAGAACCGAAGGCGCCCACGGCAAAAAGGCCCATTTCATTTACCTTGAGGCGCCAACTCTGGTTTACTCAAGGGAAGGTCGCCACCGCGCTGGAGAAGCTGCCGAAAGTAATTGCCGTCCGGTGGCGTCACAATGTCCACGGCAATATCGTAAAGACGTTTTTGTCGGCGCACTTTTTGAGATGATGATGCCTTAGCCGGAGAACTTTCGATCATCGCCAGGAATGGGCTCGTGATTGCGGAGAAAGGAGCAATGTCACATGGTTTTTTATGGAAAGCGAAAACGGTGGGTGCCGTTTTCGGCCATTCCTTAAGTACAGCTTTCAAATGTGCTGTCTTGGATCTATGACGATATGGGATCTGTTCAAGATGGCAATGGAAATAGACGTATTATCTAACCAAATAATACAACGTAGAACCTTCGAACCTTAAACTCAAAGCGGAATTCTGAACCGCTACCACAGGGTCAAAGACTTCAATTTGAAGACCGAAGGCCGTGGTTCTAAGTGTCCATTCTTAGAACACGCTTTAGTTGTTGGACTGGTACGTGATGCACTTTAACGATACCAGCTTCATTGAAATCCGCATGGACCCTTCCTTTCCTATAAAGTCCGCTACTATTCGATTAAAGATACACCAAACCATACGAGATTTACATCGGGCTGAGGAGTTAAACATGTCCGTTTCTTGAAGATGATAAAATTCTTTACTACTAAACAGGATACATACTTCAATAAAGGTTCTCATCGTTCGTATCAGCAGCCCGAGCTCGCCTAGCGTGTTGGATAAGGATCGAACGTTCATATTCAGACGTCAGCCAGATAATAAACACCTAAAATAGACCTTGGAAAGAGCCAGGTTATCCTGGCCTAAAAGTGAAAATTGGCTAGGACAGGCTGGTAAGTGCTGTAAATAATAAATGGGAAGATTGTGGCAAGAAATTTACGCACTTTCTTTTCACATCAACTGTGTCGGATCCGGCCAATATCGAATGTGCAAATCATATGTTGCTTTGATTTTGCTCGTACTTCAAAGGACATATCAGATGATATCCGAAATTGATCCTTGTGTCATTTAAACTACCCAGTAACCTTCGAAAAATGCGTGAAATGCTTTCTGGGGTAAACACCGCATTGGTATGTAAATTAGCCCAGTGTAGAGCTGCTGAAGGTCACTTCCTCTTTTGGACCGTAGACCTCCAAGTGACTCTGCAACGATGGTTCTATAGTGACCATCTTCTACAAACTGCACAGTGGACATTCAGCCACCAGATGTCATCTATCCATTTCCAGTCTTATGGTATCCTTGGCATCTTAAATGAATATAGAAAAGGTCCTGTTATCCTTTGAAAATATCATGCTCTAAAGTGTTTAAACTGCTCTTTAATGTACCCAGTCTTTAATGTCTTTGATGCATGCCTATAAAACAGGAAGATTGGACATCAAATTACTTTCACTTCCTCTGTTGTTCAGAACGCTCTCCTCATTCTCCTCGTCAACCTTTTTACATGGTCGTCTAATCAATCTCCCCGCGTATGACATCTCAATATCGTTAACGTTTTTATGGCCGGCAGCTTTTGCAGAACTTTCGATGACCGCCACAATGCACACTTCTGCAGCGGAAAGATCAATGTCGAATGTTCGTTTGCGGAACCGGTCGTGATACGGTATACGGTAGAACTAACTTTATTGTAAGCATCGATGTTTAGTGTATAGGCGACGGCACCGAAACAACTTTGTATCCTTCGGAAATCACGGCCCCGTTGTCCGCCCCATCGGCGGCTCTCTCGACACGTCCGATGATCCAGGCCGGGCGCCCGTCGATCTCCTCCATGTCCTTGACGAACTGCTGAGCTTTGTCTTCGGACAGGGCGACAAGAAGACCGCCAGACGTCTCGGCGGAAGTGCCTCCGAAGAGGTTGAAGCCGTTGCCGTTGAGCATTCGCTTCGAGATCTCGTCCATGTACTCGATTATGGGCAGAGTGTCGATGACGAACTGCACTTTGGCCTTCTGGGCCTTGGCCAGGTTATCGGCGTGGCCTAAAAGGGCAATTCAACTTACACCTACCGTAACCCGATCCTCAAACTTACCCAAAATGCCAAATCCGGTGACATCGGTGGAAGCGTGCGCGCCATGCTTAAGAAGCATCCTGGCGGCGTTGATGTTCAGTCGGGTCATCTGTTCACAGACCTGCTGGAACGCCTTGCGTACCTTCTTCTCGTCCAGTTCCAGCTGCGTGAAGCGCTCGGAGCCGTTCTTCAGCCATTCGTATGAGTTCACGGCCACCTGGCCACCGATGGGCTTTGTCAAGACGAGAACGTCGCCTGGTTGGGCGGCATCTACCAGTGACATCTCCGACTGGGTGACCACTGAAGTGCCGACGCCGCCGAGAAGAAGCCACGGACAGCGAACCGTTTGACCCCCGCGGATTTTGGTGCCGGCGAACGTCGCTGCGTCCTAAACGTTCATTATAACTTTGGTAGTAATAGCCTCTTAGGAAACTATCTAAATGACATGCAGGTGGACTGGATGGGTCTTTGTGGTCTTCTGGTACTAGCCCGGTACTAGCTCGGTTTATATGTGTCGTACACCCCTATCAAATGGGGAGATCACTCGGCATCGAGCGAATACAACGGAACGGCTACTGATTACTGGTTTGGTGTGGACGATACACATTAGCTGAACTCGAACCGCAGGCCCTTTAGGTCTGGACAGTTTCAAGGGGGGCCTTTATGATTTCATCAAACTGACTCAGATAATGGCCGATAAAGGATAAAGGATATACGATAAAGGCTAGGAAGTTTACCAACGTGGATAAGGTTCGAAGCTTTTTTGAATGGGGATTTGGGCCAATCCATAAACGGAGGCCAAAATATAATAGTCAATTTACATGGGTTATAAGATCTACGTTGTCTCTCCAAGTAGCTCACCTTGAAACCTTGCATGAACTGTCCAACAATCACGTCTCTCTCCTTGTCGTTCAGGTCCTTGGCGACTCCAAGAAGCATCAACATGTTGTCGCAGGATACAACTCCCATGGCATAGAGGTCACTCAGTACGTTTGCACAAGTGACACGACCCTGAAAGCGGTTCATTGTGTTCATTATTGGCGAAGTTAAAATCAAGCTGATTTCGAGGAATCCTTCCCCGAGGCTGTACTGCATCACAGCATCTACAGTAGAGCCCCTAGTGGCAAGAGCTTTCCAAAAGGCACCTTTTTCGGACTACATACACTTACCATCAAGTAGGGATCGTCGATGAGAGGATAAAAGAAGTCCGTCGTCTGCACAAGAAACATTCCTTCGTGTCGAAGAGGGATCACACAGCTGTCTAGGCCAATCCCCACCTCGTCGTCCGTCTTCACACCATGGCCTTCGTCCAACCCCTCTAGAAGCTCCAGAAGCACAGCACGGGGCACCTTACAGCCACATCCCTTCATGGCGGTCAACTTCGTGAGCAGAAAGTCCTTAGAAAGACCATGTTTCACCGGGTCGAATCCCTCCAAAATGCGCTTTACAACGGATGGATCGGAAGCGGACATGCCTGAAGACTCGATGTTTAGGCGCAATGAACACGAGGTTAAATAGGCCAGCCGAGGATCGGGGTTAATGCTTCACACAACGCTCAGGCATCGCTGAAGTTTATTGGGACGAGAGATCAAAAAAGTCAACAAAGCAACGGATTTGGTCACTCGGCGGAGGCGTCCATGGACTCGTGCTCCGGGTAGTCGTCGATCTGCATCTCCTCATTGCCGACGGCGTTCTCTTCGGAGTTACCATCGGCGTCTCCGATCGACGGGAGCTCGTTGGCGAAGAGGGCGCCTTCTTCGCTGCCGAAGGCGAGGTATTTGCCGTCGGCGGAGAAAGCCACACAATTGAGCTGAAATGAAGGGGCGTTAGCCGTAATCAGCTGCCAAGTAGACAGATCTTCGTCTCTTTTTCTATCCATGACTGGGTCCCTTTAATAAGACCTACCGAAGAGTCGTATGCCGCATCGAAGACATGCAGCTTCTCCCCACTCTCCACATCCCATAGAATACATCTCTTATCGTTTCCACAGCTGGCAAACCGCTTGTCGCCCGAACTCCGATCCACGGCCAGTCCCGTCACTAAGGCCGTGTGGCCACAGTAGGTCCGAATCGGCTTCTTCTGACCTTCCTCCGGAGGACCGGTGCTGTGAAGACGAACGGTTTTGTCGTCGCACGCCGTCAGCAGGCGTTCGTTGTTGGTCAAGAAGGCCATCGATCGGATTCGCTTCATGTGCGCCTCGAAAGTAGGACTGGATTTGAGGCTCTCGCCTTCGATCAAGCAGACGTGGCCTTCGTTCGAGGCCAAGGCGATTTGTTGACAGTCGGTGCTCTAAAGAAAGTCGCTGAGTGGGAAGATAGCGACCCATAGGACATACGATGGCCACGGCGGTGACGTTACGAAGTTTGATGTGCCCGGTGTCGATGTCGGCCGATCGCTTGGTCACCCCATCGAAGCCGATGATCTTCAGGGCTCCTTTAAAGGACAACGTCAAATAGCCATCGCCGATCATCGCACAGTATCGCATGTTCATGTAGCCGTTGTTGAACTTCTGTGTGTTGGGCTCGAACGCGTCTCCGACGAGGACGTTATGCTGTAGTGTTCCGTCGACACCCAGCGTCGCAGAAACTGAAAATTTGTTCGTTTTTTAGCATCACTCCAGATTCATTACGTCTTCCAGTAGGCGAAACATCAAAATCCTGTACGGTACACCGTCCAACGCCTACTTGGCGCCGCAACTTCAGGCCGAAATGTTCCCGTCCGTAGCCTTCCAGCGCCCACACTTTCATGTTGTCATGGGCCACGGTCACAAAGTAGTTTTCCCGCGTATCGGGGTCTTTCACAAATCGAACGCCGATGAGCGGTTTTGAGTGCGCTTTCTGCTTTCTGACGACTTCGATGTAGGATGCGGAAGGGGCCGAAGTATCTACGTCCATGGTGGTCTGTCTCTTGAAAGCGCAATTATTGGGAGTGGAGGAAAGAGAAACGAATAAAAGGACATCGTTGCTCGCGAAGCGATGCCAACGCAATACGACAAAGTGAAGGAGGACGTCTGTCGAGCTATGTTTTGACTATCGCAATCAGCGATTTTTACGCGTTTTTTACGTCATGACAGGCGAGAAATCAGCTCTCTAGACATATAAGAATATCCTTTTAGACATAAAAAGACAAGCCACGGACAAAAGACACAACTCAAGTCTGGACTCTGCCAACGAAATCGACCGACTCGAGGCAACGACAGTCAAAATCAGCCACCGGTCACAGACTAGACACAAGAAGTCGAGACAGCGAGTTACCGTATGTACAAACAGTGGGGAATAAACATTTATCAGTCTTAACGATCACAGTGCTCTCGGTATTACGGTTATGAACTTACAATAACAACTCACCACGCCCGCAAAAACGGAAAATAATAATTATGGTCACAATAATTAAATCGAATAAAATTACATCACTAGGAAACGATTTCGTTTACGACACCTGGTTGTAGTACTGTTGCTGCGGCGGCTGCTGGGGTGCGCCAGGCATCGTCGGTGGCTGTGGCAAAGATCCACTGCTTGGAGGAGGCGCCAGCTGCGAAATGCCGAGCGACGACAGAGCTGGCATCGGGAACTGGAGAGGCGTAGGCGGGTTCATGCCACTGGCACTGGTGGCGTTCGAGAACATCGCCGGGATGTGACTGGGTATTCCTGCATTCGATGGAGGAGCTGAAAAGAATATCTTCACAGGGAATACTATTGGCGCATATGCTCACCCATGGGCTGTGAGTAGTAGTTTGAAGGCATTTGGTGGTAGGCCTGCTGAGCGTAAGCATTTTGCATCTGCTGAGGAGGGGCACCATATGCCAAGTAGGGGTTTGCTGCGTTTGTAACGGGAGGCACGTAATAGTTAGGCATAGGAGGGTAGGTGGTCGAAATTTGCTGCTGGTGTTGTTCGGAAGTTTGAACCTGCGAGGCATGAACTTCAGGTTCGACGGACTGATGAACCTCGGGCGCTGGAACTTGCGGCGCTTCGGGAACGGGAGATGACTGGCTCATTGTGAGGTTCTGCATTGCGGTCACTTCAGTCGGCATGTTGGGGATCGGCGATGGGACGGTGGTCACTGGAGTTGGAGCCATGTAGACATCAGCGGGAGCCGGAACGGGAGCTGTGTACACCTCAGCAGAAACAGGAACCGGAGCAGGAGCTGTGTACATCTCAGTAGGGAGTGGAGCGGGAGCCTGCGCAACGGAAGTGGCCATCACTGGAGTTGGAGTAGCAAAGCTGGTGGGAGCCGGGAAGTTATTGATGCTCGAGGGAACCGGAGCGGGAGCGGGAATGTTGCTGATGGATGCCGGAATTGGCGCCGGTGCAGGAACCACTGAAGCGGCGAACTGGCTTGGGGCAGGGAAGCTGGGCGCATGTGTTTGCGCTACCGTGCCAACCATATCCAAAGCGGCGATACCGGTATGTCCTGGCTGAGCGATGTTAGCCTTGGCAGCTTCTACGGGGACCGATTCAGGAGCGCCTGGCGCCATCGGGACCTTCACTCGATCCATTCCGTTGGGGATACGATGGAGATACCCATAGCCGATGTCGCATCCCAAGCAACCTTCGCCTCCCCAGGCCGAGTTCGGGGTCAGCGAAACCTACAACAATACCATGAATTCGAAATCTTTGATGCTGTACCGTACCTCACGAACGTTGTCACTGTCCACATTGTAAACGTACAGCTTCACTGGCTTGCCTTCGTTGGCCTGCACAAGAGCAATGAGGTCGTCCGCCTGGTTCAATACGGATTCCGCGCCAAGAATGTAGTCACTGCTTCCAATCAAACCAGCAATGGAGGCGGGAGAGTTGGGTTGCACGCTGATAACGTGCCAAACATTCTGGCTGGCTCCATCAAACGAGCAGAACCGGATAGAAACGCCAAGGAGGCCTTGTCCACCCCACATTTGCGATGGAGTGATTTGTGTTTGACGGACGGTCTGGTTCTTGCTGAAACGGAATCGATATATGAGCAGCAACGGAAAATGGTTAGGAGTGGGGAGAGATTCTGGCATCATGTGATTTAAACTCAAAGAGACGCATATCGAATCGAAATGCAACGAATAAGCAAATTTTAAACATGATACTCATCTCAAAATTTGCAACTCCACATGAGTGGTTGATATCCGAAGCAGATCTGCAAAGTTCAATTAAAAAATCTAAGATTGGAAGGTGCAAGAAGCCAAAATAGCCGAGCGGCAAGACGTTCCCGATGTACGCATCATGGAAAGGCAAAATTCCGGTTTTAAAAAGTTGCATTTCAGGCCCTTTTTGGCGTTCTACTGAAATATTCCACGTGCCTCATTTTCTCCACAGGAAATTCGTCTCGTCAGGTGCTGTGTGCATCGAAGAACGCTATTTACCTGTTGTACACAGTCAGCTCAAGCGGATGTTCCACATGTTGCTTGAGAATCTCCTTCAACGTATCATTATCCTTGTCCTGAATAGAAATGCAAATGAACCCGATTTTCCGCGAAAAACTCCACTTACAAGACGAGTGTTGCCAATACAGATGATGAAGTCGAAGAAGGGCTCGAGCCCGGCGGCCTGGCCAGGCGAGTTCTCCTGCACGCGAAGCACATGGTAGCCTTCGCTGCCGCCGCCAGGAATCTGCACGCTCTCGCTGTTACCCATCCTGAAAATACGGAAGATTTTAGCAATCAGTACAGGAAATGACAACGTGGATGTCTCCGCAACATGCCCGGACACGGACGGAGAAGAGAAAAGAGGCGGTGACGCAGGAGCGACCACGCAACACTGTCTCTCCCACGTCGCTCAGGTGGCGCGCGGCGGGAGCGGTGCAGACCGCCACACACGTCGCTTTGCGGGCTCTGCATTTTGAGGGAAGGATTGATGTTTCGCACGTCCTAAACTTCTGATATCAGAATCCTCTCAGATCTGAACGGTACTTAGTCAACTGCGCGCTATTTCTTTCACGTTTTAAGCCAATTTCACTGGATGTGATGGAGCTTTTTGCGCGAAAAGGTCGAATTCGCTGTTCCAAGTGTTCTTGATGCTGCGTTGTTGCGGGAGTTGAGCGCTTTTGGGTTGTTATCTTTTGTAGAGTTGATTCACCAGGAGAGGAGTTTATATTTACTGCAGTGCTCTAGTGTCGAGTTACTTCTGTTTCCAGTTTTCAGTGATCCACCACGATGTATTGTCTTACGACCATTCGTGACAATGGTTACATATGCACGTCTCCATGTCATGGCCACCACTGATGTTGATTAAATGTTGATTAGGCCACACATGGCCTAATCAACATTTTTCCGCGCTAATGTACTTGATCTTGTAGAATAGAACCCGACACATGCTTGCTGTTCGGATCTCCCTATAAATCAGCATATTTTTTTTACTTACATGTTTTTTGCGGGCTTGCACCTTCTATGCGGTGGGACCACATCTACACATGCACCAGGGAGCTTCATTGCGTGCCAGATGTTTGATTTTCAGTTAATATCAGAAGTTGGAACTTGTCAAATTCAGAATTCAGCAAGGTTAGAAAGGTCCAGTTTCCGGCACGCTCTTAGCCTCGGCCAATCCTGCGCTATCGGCTTTTTTTTGAATAGGTGTATTGATAAGCATGATAATGTTACGTGTTCGGAGTGCTTAATCTATGCGGCTTGTTGAACGCTCTCGTGATTATTATCGTTGTTTTCGCTCTTTTGAGGGTTTTCTCATATCTGTTAGAGTGCTGAAGCCGTAAAAAAAAGCAAAACAAAAACACCTATTTTCAAGTGCTGGCTTTCCAAATGTGACTTCCAACATATCCGCTGTTTGTGCGCGTTATGTGTTACCATTCACCCTTACAATTGACGAACTGTTTCAGAAATGGAACGAGCGTTTGAGAAGCTCGCCAAGCTAAGGCACTTGCCGCGAGCGCGTCCATCTCGTGGGGGGCGGTATATGGATTGGAAGCCACCGTAAGTCCACATATTTCTTGGCTAATTTCATAAGACACTTCTTTCAGCGTTTACGTGGGCCCCCATATCTCTCCTCTACAGCGAGGCGTCGACTTCACTTTTCAGGGTTTGTTTTGTCACTCTGCTTGTAGTATACGGTCAGAGTTTTAGATGGCAGACCGATTTACGTCACTTCTAAAGTCGAAGCTGACCGAAAGCTGGAGCAGATAGAACTCGGGGTGAGCCATTCGTCTTTCATGTCTTGAGCGCAACGATGTGATGTTCAGAAGACGATTGTGAAGTACTTAGCCGACATGCGCGAAATGGAGCAGATGCACATTGCCGCCGAGGCACGCAAGCACGCCGAAATAGCCGAGAAGCAGAGATGGACACCGCGAAGCAAAGGAACCGAAGAAATTTTCTAGATGGATACACATTAGGCCCAATCGTTGTTTTCTTGTTGAATGAAGAATGAAAAACCATGAATGGAAGCCGGAGATGCAAGAAACAGTAGTTAGTATAAGGGCTACGGTAATTAGCGGAGCTTTAAAAGAAGACCTTGAGAGTGTTGCATTAAGTGATGGATGGATGATCTGGATGGTCGGCAGAATAGGGAAGTGGAGAAGATACTATCTTGCGCAATGCATGTTCGCTTTTTCTTGGGTATTCCCGCGGGCGCTTTACGCATAAAAAGTCAGGTTTTTTGGGCGGGTTTTGTGCTGCGTGAAGGGGTATAAAAAGGACGGGGTTAGGGAAGTATTCATCAGTTGCACAGTCAACGATGAGTACGAAGTTCCTCGTGGGAGCCGCCTCGGTCGGCAGCGGAGTCGTCATCGTCGCCTGCCTGGTGATGGTCGGAGTCCTCCTCCAGGACATCAACACCCTCTACGACGACGTCATGGACGAGATGCAGGACTTCAAGGTACCCCCCTCCCTCCCAGAGCCTTCTCTGAGCCCTTTCTAGACGATCGCCAACGACGCGTGGACCGGCATGATGGCCGTGCAGTCGCCTGGATCGAGCGAGCCCAACTTCGCCTCCATCGCGAAGCTCTTCGGCCGCAACAAGCGTGGCGCCGAGTGCAACTGTGGCGAGCAGGCGAAGAACTGCCCCGCCGGACCTGCAGGACCACCCGGTCAGCCTGGAAACCACGGAGAAGACGGCCATCCCGGTGAGCCCGGCACCCCCGGTGTCCCCGGAGTCGCGCAGATCGTTACCGACTCGACGAAGAACGGATGTATCAAGTGCGAAGCCGGCCCGGCCGGTCCCCCCGGCCCCGACGGACCAGCTGGACCGGCAGGACCTGATGGGGAGCCTGGCCAAACTGGAGCCCCTGGCAAGGACGGAGAACCCGGAGTGGATGGCCCCGCTGGAGACGCCGGCGCTCCTGGCGCCCCTGGACCCGACGGTCAGCCCGGAGCCCCCGGTCAAGATGGCGAGAAGGGTAAGGGCGCCCCTGGCCCTAAGGGACCCGATGGACCTGTTGGACCCGCTGGAAATGCCGGAGCCAACGGCAAGGACGGCGCTCCTGGCGTTCCCGGAGCCGAAGGACCTCAAGGAGCCGCTGGAAACCCGGGCGCCCCTGGGGCCGACGGCGTTGTCGGAGAGGCTGGCGGACCTGGTCTCCCTGGCCACGACGCCGCCTACTGTCCTTGTCCTCCTCGCACCGCCGAAGTCGCCGGACCTCCCGCTCAGTCGGGCTACAATCGCCGTGCTCGTTTCTAGACTGTCTAGACTTTATCTTGATAGAAAAATCTCGTTTTCAAAATATATGTATGAACAAATCGATGTGCATTTGGACACTACGTCCTCCTGCTTGTCTCCGGACTCGGACTTCCGACTCTTCCTCGTTTCCTCCTTTGCAAAGCTTGCGCATATCTCCCCATTAGTTCTCTGCGTTTAGGGGCGGTTACTCTTGAGGTGGTAGCAGCTCTAGTTGGCTGCTGGACAGCCATACTCCTCGTCGTTCTCGGCTTGTCTTCATCGTCATACTGTTCGTCAATGAGGTCGGGTCTGTCAAGGTTGTAGGGATTGAAGCGAGGCCTCGGCTTTCTCTTCGGACGCTTGTCGTCCTTCGAAATGGGACGGTAGAATTCGTCGGAGCTGTCTTCACAGCCGATGTTCTCGACGTCGCTGTCCGGGTTGGTGTCCCTAACGGCGCGTTCGTCGAACTTCCAAAGCGCCGTTTGGCCGTCCCACTAAAAGAGTGCGCCTGCTATTGGGTATGGTAGGCAGCACTTACTGATGACGATATAATTTCGTTGTACTGTGGATGCCAGTGACAGTCGCGAACGACGCTCTTGTGACCCTCGAGTATGGTGCACACTTCGCCAGAGAACATGTCATAGACTGCAAGGGATACGGTAGCATTGGAAAGCACTGCACAGGAGCCTACCGACTACATTTCCTTTGGCACACGAGGCATAGATGAACCTCTTTCCAGTGTGGTCCGGTGAGAAGCGGGCCCTCAACAACGTGTGGAGCACGGAATGCGATCCCCGGAAGGTCATGATGGAAGCGTCACCGGGAAGAGGCGACCGGACGATCTCTGGCGATTGCCATCGATAGTCCCATCCTTGACGCGAAACTGCCTGTTTCGTGGCCTTCTAAACGGGCCCTACTAACAAACCAGCTGCCCACAGTACCCACCTGTCCTTCAATGGAAGAGAAGTGTCTCAAGTCCCAGAGTTTGATTGTCTGATCTTTGCTGTTGGTCAGAATGTAGCGATCGTCTCCTCGGGGATCAATAAAGGTCAGTCCGTCTCTGTGTCCAGCGAACACTCCGACGGGCTCAGGAGTATGTGTAGCGTCAGCTAGGATGCGGCGATCCCAGACCTAGAGATGCAATTGGGACCGTGATTCGATTCAAATTCTACTTTGCAGAGTCCATCATCGCCGCCGCTCAAAATCAGATGCGAAAAGCTGTCGGCAAAGGCGACGGCGTTCACATCATCGTCGTGGCCGTTGAGTCTAAGAACGGTCTTGTTGAGTTCACGTTTGAAGATGAATATGGAGTGCTCGTTTCCTCCGGCGATCACTTCGCTGTCGTCGGCGCTGAACTTGAGAGAAAACGCCGCGAATCGGTCGTTCTCGAGCAGCGGAAGGGACATCCAGTCGGGGCTGGATGTTAAGCCTGAAATGGTGCTTGAGGACCTGCTCTTTTGTATGTGCACAGTGGTTGCGTTGAACACTTATATTCTGCTAATCTACACATCTAGAACCCGAAGAGGATGACTATTGAAAATTTAATGTTCTGTTTGTAATAAAATTGTGATAAAATACTTCTGGGGCCGATTTCACAAAGCGCAAACGCAAACGCAATTCGCAATTGCGACGCAAATGTCGATTTCACAAAACGCAATTGCGCAAAAACGCAATTTTCGGTTTCACAAAACGCAATTACGCAAACGCAAAATGCAATTGCGTCGCAATTCAGTGACATGCCTCCGAGCATGTCACTTTCGAACGCAATTGTAGAATTTGACCGAGAATTAGCTGTTTTTTCGTGCTTTATCAATGTGTCTACCACTTTCTGGCTACCACTGGATATTTACCTTGAAAAGTGTTTGGGTATTCGTGGTGGGACCAGGGGTGGGTCGCAGATTAACCTACCCACACCAAAAACCGGCAAAGTTGGCATAAATCATCCTTCTGTGGTGATCCACAGCTTAACCGAACGTGCGAACTTTCCTAATTATGACCTGCTGTAGGCAGGTCGAACCTACGAAATTTACTAACAAATTAGCAAAGGCTTAAAACCTTCTCAAAATCAGTTTGCCGAGGTCTCCCAAATTGGTACGAACATGCGACATTTACCTAATTGTGGCCCGTTCCTCACATCGGCTTACTGTATGTCGGAGTAATTGCTGACAACAAAAGAAGTGATGTGCTAGCTGCTCAGCGACAAAGAAGAACATGTGCCCCCAAAGACAGAAGGATCCTTAGTCATTGAACATGCAACGCAATTGCGATTTGCGTTTGCGACGCAATTGCGAATTGCGTTTGCGTTTGCGACACAATTGTACAACGCAAACGCAAATTTGCGTTTGAGACACAATTGCGAATTGCGAATTGCGTTTGCGTTTGCGTTTGTGTCTCGAAACGCAAACGCAAATTTGCGTTTGCGACGCAATTGCGTCATTTGCGTTTGTAATTGCGTTTGCGTCGCAATTGCGAATTGCGTTTGCGTTTGCGCTTTGTGAAATCGGCCCCTGGCCGTCGGAAAATACTTTTGGACGCTCTTCCGATTTTTGACTTTAAGAAAATACTTTTGGCCGCTATTCCGACTTTTGGCCTTCGGAAAATAGTTTTGGCCGCTAATAGAGCCGAAATTTCCACATAAGCCGTCTATAGTGGCCTACGAAAAGCAACTATGATAAACGTTGATGGTGTACTTGAAAAGATGAAAAAATTTGTCCGCAAGCTTCGCAAATCAGGAGTCGAGCGCCAAGAGTTCATTGCGTTGCAGCAACTGGAAGAGATTGCAACCCCGATGGTTAAAGAAAGTGAGCTGTTACGATATGTCCATCACCTTATTACATATTCGTTTCTAGGGGATTGAAAGGAACTCTGCATGATAAGATGGAACGATTCCTGGAAAACAAGGCAGTGATTGATGTATTTTCCATGGACAAGTCCTCATTCCCGAAGATTACGCCTGCTGAATACTTGATTATGCAGAAAATGGTAGAGCCGCTTCAGCCAGTAAAAAAGGCTACCGTAATGTTGCAAGCACGAATCGTTACGATTTCCTCCGTGATTCCGACCATCGTCCTTCGACGTGCATTAAACGATTGCGGCACGGAAGTTAGTAGCGCCATACTGACGAATTTGGAAGACAGAGTCGAAGGAATTCGAGACAACTCCTGCAAACCGAGACAGAGAAAATTCTAGCGGCTGTTCTCGTCGAAACAACGGTTAATCCCATTGAAAATGAAGTACAGCGGAGTCTTTCGGAGCAGAACAACAATAGTGCGGATTTCTTCGAAATGTACCGCAGCTCACAGATGCCTGTTGTGGTTTCCAACGCTCCTCCCATCGATGAACAAGTTTCTGAGCAGCCCAGCGAAGACGCAACTCCCGAGCTACGGACTCATCTCTCAGAAGCAGATACGCACTCAGAAGCGTAAACTAGGAGAAAAATTTACCGTAATTGAAACACATTTATTGATCAAATTGAAACACATTTATTGGATCGCCGCGTGGACAAGGATCAGCTGAACCTAGAAAAAGGAGCAACGGGCTCCATCCGCGGAACAACAGCCTCCAATGTGGGAATCTAAAGAACAGTCACATTTTACAGTTACAAGCTTTCTGCTACTTACCTTTCAAACAGTTGCAAAGACCGTTATGGCAGATGTCTTGGCCACCGCAGTCTTCGGAATTTTTGCAAGACCAGCCGACTTTACACGAATGTACCACCGTACAGGTACTTTTTCCAAGCACCACCTCAGCCCCAACGCATGTGGGCGCTGATTCTGGACATTCTGGGAACTGGGGCCCAACCACCGACGGATGTCCACATCGGCGGACTAAAATAGTGTTCGTTCACTTACAGATAGTGTTCGTTCACTTACACTCGTACCCTGAGGAGGTACCAATCAGCAGAGACAGGAATACCGCACCAGGACGTGTTGTGTCCGTGACACGGCATGTTCTCGTATTTTCCCTCCGGTACTGTGTGGTTCCATTTGTACACTGTGGTCTCACAACAAGCGATAAAGCTATAAAAATGTCATATTACTTTGGAGCGTTAAGGTCAGATGTCGTACTGCTTGTATGACCAAAGGGGTAACTGTCTGCAATCAAAGTTATTGCACGAAACTAAGATAGCCCAAAGAGATCCGAATGAAAATAGGCTCATTCGATAAGGCTCGTGCAGTAGAACAAGAAGCAGTTCAAAAAATGCTATGGTACTTTGGAGCAGGTACCTCAGATGTCGTACTCTTTGTATGAGCAAGGGGGTGATCGCCTGCAATTAAAAGGTTTTGCACGAAACTAAGATAATCCAATGAAATTATTACAGGGTTAGCACGTGGTGTAGCGGAAGCTGAACATGATGAGAGGAGAGGGAGATGAGGCCGGCTGGTTCGAGGGAGGAGGCGCGGGGCGACCGCTTAAGGGTGAGGCCGCCGGGCGGAGGCGCGTGTGGGACGGGAGCGTGGGGCCACGCCCCGACAGGCGGAACAGTCATCGAGCCGCAGGGCGGAATAGCCCCGCTGTGATGATTTCAAAGGAAGCAGAGTCCAATCCATTGACGCAAATTCAAAAAACGCCCGTGACAGTTTTTAAGTGTTCCGTAACATGGACTTAGTCAGATGTTCTTGCAACAATGCTGTTCTCAACCGCTCTCATGTACTTCCGCAGCTTTGGTTGTCTGCCCGATTTAAGCTCTCTGAGGTTTATTCCGATGAGTTGAGAGGTCGCTCTCGGTCGTCTCTGTTAGCGCAGTGATCGCCCCGATTTCCTTGTTGAGCTCTTAGTACTTTGCTCTTTTCCTCCGATAACGCAAACGGCAAAAAAGCCCGAGATGCTGTCGGTCATCAACTAAGTGATCACCTGATGTTTTGTCTCGAAGAATTTCCCTTCTCCCAAGGGCCGCAAAAACATCTTCTGCCGATTGACATTACAAAACACAACAGTGTACGCGGTGAAATGTCGAGCGAGTGGCATGTCTGGTTTGGAGAAGAAATGTCAGAACATCCGGATTCCTCGTTCTACAAGTTTGCGAGTTTTATAAGTCTATTTTTCGTATCAATGGTTTAAGCCATGTGAGACATTATATGCTCGGCGGTCCATTGTCATCAGTTCGTCCAGAGTTTGAGTGGGGGAACATAACTGATATTGTAACTCCAGTCACCGTAATCCTTCGACAATTCTATGTCGTATGTCCGCTGCTCGACAGCGACACTTTTCCACGTCTCAGGGAGGTGTTCGATGGCCTCTTTGAATTGCCACTGGCGCCACCTCATTGCGTGACGTCCTCGCAGAATGAGTACGGTACGGAGTCCATGACTGCAATAAGACGAGAACAAACTATGATGACTAACAGGAGCTGTTTTATGAGAGAGAAGCGACCCCGAGGCAACGGATGACTAAATAAAAACAGGCGTTCAATGCGATATCGTGTTGGGACCACTGTGACAGAGCTGACGAGGCAGAGAGCTTTCTTCAATGGGTGTACAGCGTGATATAGGCTTGAGTTGTCGCACCCAAAACTTTGTTATCTTTGTTACCTCAGCTCGAACGCCTATCGAACTATGTATCTATTGGGTTGGTCCATTGAAAATGTCGGATGGTGTAAACATCCTTTAAATTTGCAATATTTGCTTCCATGACCAAATCGATGGGTACGTTCTTGAGCACAGTTAATTCTCTCTCCATAATATGATTGGCGACTTGCTCAGTACATTCCTGGTGGTGTTCCAGGCCTATTCTGTCGTGATGACCATTTTCTGGCACCTCGAGATGGCGAAATGCGAAGTGATGTACAGGCTTTTTACGTCATTAATTGTGTGATGGACGGTGGCTGCCTTCAACCACGTACATCCTTAGGTATTGCCTACCGAACGCACCTATTGTTATCTTGGTTATTTATCATAACCTGAGCTAATTTCACAAAGATGGCTTTTTCAAATGACCATGTTCTCTTAACTCCAACATTTCTAATTGGTTAAGTTACATAGCAGACAATGGGGATATGTAGCAGGTAGCTATCACTCACAGCTACCAAGCCCATATAGTGATTCCACGAGATCTTTTCAACTTTCAGGAAACAGATGCCAAATGTCGAAAAAATGACCCTTGGATTCACTAAAAGTACGTGTACCCGAGACCTCACATTTTGAAGTTGACCTTCACAATGGCTCTCCACTTTGAGCTGAGAGATTATCTGTTTGCGTTTCTTATAGCACTCTCTTCGCTCTATCTTACCGTCATCTGTGCTCCATTACAAATGACGACACCAGAGGGAACCACTCAAAATAAAACAAAGAGGTCGAAAATTGGACCAAAACTCTTTTCGACCCTAAACCCCTTGTGTTCTAAGAACGAGGGGTCTGGGTTTTGCCTGAGAAGTGAGCCGCAGTTGCTCAGTCAAACAGTCAATACCGAGAATAATAGGCATGGATATATATTAAGAAACTGCCACTTAAATCATCCGACATTTTCAATGGACCAACCCAATATTTTATTGCAGCCATGGACTCAGTACCGTACTCATTCTGCGAGGACGTCACGCAATGAGGTGGCGCCAATGGCAATTCGAAGCGGCGGTCGAACACCTTCCGGAGCCATGGAAAAGTGTCGCCGCCAAACAGCGGACATACGACATACAATTGTCAAAGGATTACGGTGACTGGAGTTACGATATCAGTTCTATCCAGCTCAATGAAACTCTGGACGAATTAATGAGAATGGACCGCCGGGCAGTGAAGTGCAACCAGATCAGGGTTGGTGTAGACCTCACAGGTTACTTCTTCAAAAGAATAAGGAGCTCGAAGGAGGAGATCGAACGACGGCTGATTCCTTTTGTGACGTCACGGGCAAGTCGATTCTTCAGGTTGGATTTCCATCCGCGGTGCCCGCCCGAAACGGCCCTGGTCTACCTGAAGATGTTCAAAAATGTCTACACATTCAAAGAGTTGGACATTTCCTATTTGGGCCCGATAAGCGAGCAGTTCCTGGCTGATCAACTGGAAAAGAACTTCATTCTGTCCGCTCTGAAACTCACTCCTCCGTGGCCTCCTTCGGAAGCCATAGAGCAGCTGCTACTGAAGTTCTTGGATTCAGCTGATGATCGACTTCTCGATACTTTTGGTGGCACAGATATATCTCAAAAGCTAAACTTGAGACTTCTCAAAGCGGCCTTCGATTCTTGGGCCAGAGCGAATACCCAGAAGAGCATCAAAATTCGAGCTACCAATGGAGTCACTGAAGAAGAGATCCTTTCTATTCCGCTTCCACCCAATGTGACATGATGGGAAGAGGCGACGTCAGAGAAGGGAAATGATCTGTTCTTTGTCCAGTGGACCAAGGAGGATGGAGCATGTTTGCTGCTTGAAATTGCTCATAGATTCCCTATAATTTCAATCAGTACAAATCCAAGATTCTTCCGAAGCTATCCGCTTATCCAGCTATCCTCTGAATCGAGCGATTCCGATACTGATTATTCGACTTGATAAAGCATTATTTTCGTCTTTGTTTCATATTTCATCAACAAGTGTGTGTCGAAGAGTGTCCATCTGCGATAGTAAATCCATCTTCTGCCACCATTTATTCAATATACCAACAGTAAAATAAAGAGTAAGCACGGGTAACATTTTTGAAACATGCGGGAAGAGTGTATCATCGTACACATAGACCCTTCCGTTGCAAAGTCCTCGGATTGACTTCTTTGCGGATACGACCTTATTCGTGCGGGGATTGAAGGTGATCTTGACTTCCTTAAGGTAAACATTCGGGCCCTAAATATTTTATACAGCCTTCATGCAGGTTAGCACACCAAATCCCTACATGTGCAATGCAGCTCCACTACAGCAGAAAGCCTTTGCTGCGAACCGCATCTTCCAGATCATTGAAGTCAATTGGTTGCGGGAGGCCGACGAAGCGTTCGAGGATTGTCAGAATATCCGTCGCACTGTTGTAGATGGCCATAGAATCCGGGAAGTACTGCCGCTGGCCTAGATTTCCATTGTGTTTCGCGAATTCGTTTTGCCTGAATACATCCCTTACTCTCGAAACCGTGTACGTTCCCACCAGTGCACTTGATCACCTCTACTAAGTCCTTTCCAGTAGTCCTCTCTCCATTGCTCGACTTGACGATTCAAGGCTACAAGTGTCTGCAGAGGACGGTTCTTATTGGTGTCAAACCTAAACCAAATGAAACATGGTCATGTGGAGGAAAATGGCCCATACCATACGCCGTGCACATAGAAGTGCACAGCGTTGACCCGTTGACGGCTGGGCCGATCCGTAAAATCGGTTGAACCGATCTCCTGATGGCATTGAACGGCTGACGGATCGGCTGATCTCGAGCTTCGAAACAAGAAGTCAAGTAGGTCAAGGGCCCACCATCTGTCCCATTCACGACCCTTTGGCAAATGTGGGCAACCACTGGCTTCTCCTGACTTCCCTAGAATTCAGGACTCATTCGGCATTCGTTTAGCTGCAATGTGAAGGGTCTCTCATTTTCGGCGGTGCCGATCGGTCGTCCGTTCACTATCTCAGAAATGAATTGCGTGATGTGATCTCGCCGGCTTTCAGAAGGCCTGGAACACCAGGGAGCCGTAATTTCAACGTCTTGCGAAGAAGCCAGTCACTGCCGAGAAGTCTTTGATCCGAGAAGATAACTTCACCAGACCACCAAGCAATATAAAGACGAGAAAGATTCGTCGATTTATGCATGTAAAAGTAGAAATAACTCAAAATTCAAGAATCGAAACCTTCTTCTTCTTCAGGTCATCGCACTTAATATCTCCATCGATTCTCACTCGATTATCCGTCGCTTTGCAGATAAACGGCGCGTAGTATCCGGTGCTCGTGAAATAAAGTCCTTTCAGGTAATATTTCACATCCGTTCCAGCTATAGTACACTTACGCGGACGCTCAAAAGCTTTCGCTCACCTTTTCTCTGTGCAAGAATGGAATGCATACGCCGGCACCCGGTTCCATGTGTCTCAACGCCGTGAATCGTGATCTGCTCTGTAGAACGGTTTGAGGGCTTTTCCAAGAGGGCACTTCCAGTGTGGGTAAGGCACACGTTGTTCTCGTTCTCTTCGACGCAGATAGAGTCCTTCACATTCCGGGTACAGGGTCTGATCTTGGCTTTGAAGTTGCTTAGGGTTAGTTTCTTGTGATATACGTTCGATAATCCAAATCCTGAGACTTCAAGAGAAGCGTTGGAAGGGATTTTGGCTTCGTATGGAATGCGAATGTCCATCTCCGAAGCTAATTTATGATCGATGGGTCGATTCAGGCGAAGGACGGCGATGTCACTTCGGCGACATCTAGAGATAACGAAGCGCTTCAGAATCATGACCTTTTCGACTATGGAGGGGTAGGAAGTCGTTGGAATATCTCCCTCTTTCGGAGATGTACATCCGATACAGTTGCCTCCGAATTCAATGACCATTTCTTTTGGGTCGTCCGTTGCTTGCTTCCACCGGGTGAGGCTGGATCCATAACGTGCATAGTACCCTGATTTCCAACCTACTCGAAGGAGCGAGTGCAAACAGTCCCAGCGCGGAAGAAGCAGTGAGCCGCAGTGAGAATGTGACGGTTATCTAGTAGAATTCCTCCACAAATCTTCTCTGAAAAGTAACAATGTGTAGTCGAAGAGGTAGGGACTGTACTGTTCCCTCTCGGGAATGCTTGTGCTTACCTGTACCTTTTCCAATTCGGATCATTAAAGAAGCAACTTTTTCTATTGTCAGTGCTCCATGAGAAATGGAGAAGAAGGCCACAAAGGCCGCGACACCGAAGAGCCGCATTATAGGAAGAGTGGACGATCCTTCTGAACGGTGGTTTATAAGGTGGAAGGCAGCCGAATGAACTATCTTTCAGTATTATGAAGAAGATGAAGAAGAAGCCACATAATTTCATGTTCGGCACTTAAAAGGATTGACATAACACATGAAAGCTGTGAAGCGGGGAACAATTTATAATTGGCACCCTAAGAGGATCGATATTGATCTGCATTTTACGATAGAAAGTGACCTTCAGGGTGCATTTACGTTTGCAACATCATATCTAATCTGTGATGTTTCGCCCTGACAAGGATGCAAAGATAATTAATGGTTGCGCATTTTTCGGGTTCGGCGATGCTTCAGAGATGCTAATCAGCGAAAAAAGTCAGGTTTTTGAACGGGTCGGACCACCTCCAAAGTGACATAAAAGAGCCCCATCATCAAGGGTGCATCAGTTGCATAGTCAACGATGAGCACTAAGTTCCTCGTGGGAGCCGCCTCGGTCGGCAGCGGAGTCGTCATCGTCGCCTGCCTGGTGATGGTCGGAGTCCTCCTCCAGGACATCAACACCCTCTACGACGACGTCATGGACGAGATGCAGGACTTCAAGGTACCCCCTCCCTTCCAGAGCCTTCTCTGAGCCCCCTTCTAGACGATCGCCAACGACGCCTGGACCGGCATGATGGCTGTGCAGTCGCCTGGATCGAGCGAGCCCAACTTCGCCTCCATCGCGAAGCTCTTCGGCCGTAACAAGCGTGGCGCCGAGTGCAACTGTGGCGAGCAGGCGAAGAACTGCCCCGCCGGACCTGCAGGACCCCCCGGTCAGCCTGGAAACCACGGAGAAGACGGCCATCCCGGTGAACCCGGCACCCCCGGTGTCCCCGGAGTCGCGCAGATCGTTACCGACTCGACGAAGAACGGATGTATCAAGTGCGAAGCCGGCCCGGCCGGTCCCCCCGGCCCCGACGGACCAGTTGGACCGGCAGGACCTGATGGGGAGCCTGGCCAAACTGGAGCCCCTGGCAAGGACGGAGAACCCGGAGTGGATGGCCCCGCTGGAGACGCCGGTGCTCCTGGTGCCCCTGGACCCGACGGTCAGCCCGGAGCCCCCGGTCAAGATGGCGAGAAGGGTAAGGGCGCCCCTGGCCCCAAGGGACCCGATGGACCCGTCGGACCCGCTGGAAATGCCGGAGCCAACGGCAAAGACGGCGCTCCTGGCGCTCCCGGAGCCGAAGGACCTCAAGGACCCGCTGGAAACCCGGGCGCTCCTGGCGCCGACGGCGTTGTCGGAGAGGCTGGCGGACCTGGTCTCCCTGGCCACGACGCCGCCTACTGTCCTTGTCCTCCTCGCACCGCCGAAGTCGCCGGACCTCCCGCTCAGTCGGGCTACAATCGCCGTGCTCGTTTCTAGACTGTCTAGACTTTATCTTGATAGAAAAATCTCGTTTTCAAAATATATGTATGAACAAATCGATGTGCATTTGGACACTACGTCCTCCTGCTTGTCTCCGGACTCGGACTTCCGACTCTTCCTCGTTTCCTCCTTTGCAAAGCTTGCGCATATCTCCCCATTAGTTCTCTGCGTTTAGGGGCGGTTACTCTTGAGGTGGTAGCAGCTCTAGTTGGCTGCTGGACAGTCATACTCCTCGTCGTTCTCGGCTTGTCTTCATCGTCATACTGTTCGTCAATGAGGTCGGGTCTGTCAAGGTTGTAGGGATTGAAGCGAGGCCTCGGCTTTCTCTTCGGACGCTTGTCGTCCTTCGAAATGGGACGGTAGAATTCGTCGGAGCTGTCTTCACAGCCGATGTTCTCGACGTCGCTGTCCGGGTTGGGCTCCCTAACGGCGCGTTCGTCGAACTTCCAAAGCGCCGTTTGGCCGTCCCACTAAAAGAGTGCGCCTGCTATTGGGTACGGTAGGCAGTACTTACTGATGACGATATAATTTCGTTGTACTGTGGATGCCAGTGACAGTCGCGAACGACGCTCTTGTGACCCTCGAGTATGGTGCACACTTCGCCAGAGAACATGTCATAGACTGCAAGGGATACGGTAGCATTGGAAAGCACTGCTAAGGAGCCTACCGACTACATTTCCTTTGGCACACGAGGCATAGATGAACCTCTTTCCAGTGTGGTCCGGTGAGAAGCGGGCCCTCAACAACGTGTGGAGCACGGAATGCGATCCCCGGAAGGTCATGATGGAAGCGTCACCGGGAAGAGGCGACCGGACGATCTCTGGCGATTGCCATCGATAGTCCCATCCTTGACGTGAAACTGCCTGTTTCGTGGCCTTCTAAACGGGTATTCCTAGCACGTCAGCTGCCCACTACAGGACTAACCTGTCCTTCAATGGAAGAGAAGTGTCTCAAGTCCCAGAGTTTGATCGTCTGATCTTTGCTGTTGGTCAGAATGTAGCGATCGTCTCCTCGGGGATCAATAAAGGTCAGTCCGTCTCTGTGGCCAGCGAACACTCCAACGGGTTCAGGAGTGTGTGTAGCGTCAGCTAAGATGCGGCGATCCCAGACCTACAGATGCAGTTGGGATCGTGATTCGACTATTCAATTTGCCTTGCAGAGTCCATCATCGCCGGCGCTCAAAATCAGATGCGAAGAGCTGTCGGCAAAGGCGACCGCGTTCACGTCATCGTCATGGCCATTGAGCCTAAGAACGGTCTTGTTGAGTTCACGGTTGAAGATGAATATGGAGTGCTCGTTTCCTCCGGCGATCACTTCGCTGTCGTCGGCGCTGAACTTGAGAGAAAACGCCGCGAAACGGTCGTTCTCGATGAGCGGGAGGGACATCCAGTCCGGGCTGGATGTGAAGCCTGAAATCGGGCTTGACGACTGGAGGCTTTTTCTTATATGGACTCTGCTTGCGTCGAATGCTTATTTCCAGCAAATCTATGCATCTCGTTTTTTTGCGACGGCCTTTTATGAATGCTCCAGAAATAGTCTTCCTGTCAGAATAGAATATATCTTTCTGGAAGAACCGAACTGACATACTTGACTGAAAGTGCGTCTTCACGTATGCTCAGATGACACTTCTCGAACCCCTCAAGTAATCCTGCCTTTTCCGCCCGTATCTGGTGCGCTTTTTGGACACGCCGATCATCGAAAAGACGAAACATACAGACTGCGGAACAAGTCTTTTGTTGCGTTTTAGTGCCAAGTCTCCGTAGCCCTGCGTGCGGTAAGACATCAGTAGCCTACCTAACTCTGGGTTCAGGGTGCACTGGTAGAGGCTGGTATCCCACGTCGAGTAGATAAAGTGGCGACTGTCGGACGAGATGACGAAGTCGAGGATCGCCCAACTGACGACGGGAACACGGGCCTGGTAGAGTTGCCGATAGCGGTCGCCGGCTCCTCGGCGGTAGAGTCGGATGTGGCCATCTGGAAAGGGATCGTTTGATAAGGAGGAGTGGGATAGATCTGTTTTGGTCTTTATGGGAACATTAGACACTTACCTTGACTAGCTGTGATGATCGAGTTGCCCCTGTCAACAAACTGGGACACGAAGGTCTTCGACTTGACGCTTCCCACCACCTTCCTCGTGTTCGGAATGTACGAGTTGACTACGGTGGCGCGCTGTCCTAGCGAGAAAGGCTTTCCAAGATTGAGTTCTCGTCTGAGAATCATGTCGGGTAGGAAGCCTCTGTGTGTGGTACTGAAATGGTCCTCGAGGAAGTGGATCGCCCCGTTTCGGGTCTCTAAATCATGCATGAAGTGATCGTAGCTCTAAAAATGAATAATTTTTGCGAATTGAAAGAATATCCCTACTTTTCTCAGTTCCTCATCGCCAGTCACATATCTAAATCGAGTCGGTCGACGTTCTCGTTCATGATACCGATGCATTCCTGAACTCATCGGACCTTCTGGATGCCCCTCGCTTTGGCCTTCTTCAGAGCTTTGCGCGCTTCTCGGATAGTGCAACGCTTCACGGAGGTCGTCGGCGTTAGAGGCGATGTCGATAACGCGATTCTCGACCAGCTCCCTCAAGATTGAGGCGATCTGACTGTGGCCTGGGCGTGCGGATCGGATTCTCTGATTCGGAAATGCCGCTTCGAGGGCGCGCTCCTGCGCTACGATGTTGGCTGCGGAGCTGAGGACGTCTTCGGGACTGTCGGCTGCGGAGGCGGCGTCGTCGGAGGAGTGGCGCGATTCGCCTAAACCCATATACTCCAAGTTTTATCTGAAACAAGGAGATTGCTCGGTTTAGTTGTACCAAGCATACAAAGCACGAAAATACGAGAAAAAATGCGGAATTACTCTAAATTTGATCGGATTACAAATTGTCTCAAAATGCAGTTTATAGAGCTGTTGGTATCGAGCAAGTCCTGAAGGCTGAAGGCCCTTGAAGCGGCGTTTCCGAATCAAACAATCCGATCCGCATGTCCAGGACACAGTCACATCGATGCAATACTGAGGGAGCTAGGGTAGAGAATCGAGTTATCGATCCCTCTTTTTTCTCCTTTCTCTCAAATCCAATTACTTAACGAGAGATCCAGGTGTTTAGCCGTATCATAACCAAAAATATGGTAAAATCAAAGAGCAAGAATGAGTTAAGAATAAGACCCTTTCGTAGATTTCAACATCGCGCCGAGATAGGAGCATGCATGGTGAATACAAGATCAGTACATAACGAATAGTTATGATGCGACACAAGATGCTCAGTCCGTAAAATTCCCGATTTGAACCCATTTGAATATCAAAGATGTAATCACACTGAACTGCATGAGATGGTGGCCAAGTTCATAAATTAGGACATGTGGAGAATTCACGACATAAAGCTGATTTTTAACACGACTGTGAAAAAAAGCGCCGCTACAAACAGCTCTGACGGACCTTGGGGTCAAAGATCTGAAACGGCCAGGTTTAGAGCTATTATTGGAAGGAATTTTAGTTCAAATGTGGACTGTCATTACTTGTTGGTGCCCAGCGTATTTTTCTCGCCTAAATCTAATTACTGAATAACGAAATTAGGCAGACAGGTGTTTGCCATATTCGGTCGGAAAATAAGAAAGAACGCCAAGGTGGCGTACGCTTTCACTTTTAGCCATTTAGCCAAATTTCTGTATTTTGAAAACAAAATCTGAAATCAGCTGGTGTTTTTAGGGCGTTCCCTGTCCGCCCCCAGCAAGTAAACCAGTCTTCTGCTATTCGCGTTGAGACCACCTATATTGTTCATCCGTTCGAACTGTCCAAGTTTCCTTTGTCTTTTTATATTTTTCTTTTATTGTTATCAAACGAAAAAAAAAATAAAAGAAATATTAAACTACTCCAACAAACAAAAAGTTCTTCCCATGCCGGGAATCGAACCCGGGCCGCGTGGGTGAAAGCCACGAATCCTAACCACTAGACCACATGGGATGGTGACAGCCTTGGTCGTGAAGTTAGTTACGTGAAAGGGCTGGTGTTATAAAGAAGTCAACCTGTTTGGTCGTTTCTTGATATGCAGGCTTTAAGCATAAAAAAGAAAATAAAGAACAAAAATAAGACAAATAACTTGAAGAAAAAAATAAAAAATGATCGCTCCCGGGTGGGCTTGAACCACCAACCTTTCGGTTAACAGCCGAACGCGCTAACCGATTGCGCCACGGAAGCATGTCTGTTTAAGGTCCGCGATCATTTATTAGGGCGACTTGTGTTCCTTTATCTTCATCTCTTATTTCTTTTTTTTCTGTTTCATATGGCTTGCTACAGTATACTAATTTATGAACCTTATAAACACGAGAACTCTATAAAAAGTTTAAAACAGCTTCTTTCTAATGGACGTAACCACATGTCCAACCGGAGTGGCCTTCATTTTCTTCATAATTCTGCTCAGTCTTTTGTCCTTTTCTTTGCCTAAAACACACTTATTCTCAAACATCCGTATACGACGACTCCCTACCTGTACTCATAACCTGTTTCTTTCCAATTCGGGACACCTTCTTCTCCGTTTCCCACTTAATGTTCACATAAGTATGGTCAAGTTCTCCTTTGACCACTCTGTTTCTCCTGGGCACATTTTCATATAAATGATCCGATGAGTATGTCGATGATCGATGGCTGCATAGGGTGGACAATGAGGTTGTGGATTTGACGGGAAAACGTTCTATTATGGTGGAAGCTGACACCTTCCGAAGTCGAACGTTTGCTTCTTGCCTAAAGTACCTCGGTCAGGTAGTGCCCAATCACAGAATCGCATACCTAGCATCGCCTGATTTCGAGCAGGTTGACGTATACGCCGACTTGATTTTGTCATCGAGGGAGACGTCCATCATCAGCTCGCAATCCTCGTCATCTTCGTTGTCTGTGTAGTATCGAGAGGAAAGCTCTGTGTCGCTCATATAGGAAAGGTTCCCATAAGGGGCGTTGACATAATCGCTTCTTTTGCTACGGGCGTAGATCGACGAATTGACTGTTGAGCTGTAGGAGTAGTGTCTGGAGCTATGGCTGGTGTGATAGGGCGTGTGACAGTTGTAGACATGCATATTGTCGAGTTCTGAAAGATGTTTTTTTAGATGAAAAACGGGAGGTATGATTGTGGGAAATTCAAAAACGAAAGCGCCAGAAACTGATAGCTGGGATTGACGGAAGCAATGGATAAAGATATACAAGACGGGAGCCCCGTTTCAAGATTGACAATGACAAGCAGCAGTCTTAGCCTCAAAATGAGCCCCTGAGCACTCAGAAATATTGCGATCTAAGCCTTTAATCAGACTTAATGAGCATCCGATGCAAGATTCCCAGCGAGCGATTATCAAACCGGCGGTATAAAGGCACGGAGTAATGGGAGCATCAACACTTCGGGTTGGAGAAGACCCTCAGACTTCTATGGGGCCACTTTAAGTTGACTAGGGACCAGCAGCAGTCTTAAGAATTCCAAAACTATCGTTTATTATTTACGTTTATTATATTTCAGAGTGCTCTAGGGCTGGGGCCTTTCTGGTCTGTCCCCTATTGGAACATTAGTCAGGCCACTGTCTTAAAAAGGCCCTTTACTTTAGCTAAAGTGGAAAGGAAGACCGTTATGTATGGAACAGTTCCACGGATAGTAAAAGGCACTTCTAAAACAGTGCAAAAATCGCAAAACCGCGCACGTATAACACGTCATGTTCCCATGAAACGCATCGAAAACGGCGATGCTTAAACTGCACACCACCTGCTCCCCACGACGCACCTCGGAAGAGATCTGATAAGAAGCCTAATTTGACTTCCTCGGGTCGACCCCCCTCGCACGTCTCTTCTACGTTCCCACGGCAGCGCCACGAAGTGTTGTCAATTGAGTGAGAACGTAGGACAGCACGAAGGTGACACTGGCCGTTAAAGCCGAATAATCTGCGTTGAAGGAGAATTAAAAAGCAACGGCTCAAGTATGGGATTGAACTACTGGAGAATCGCGATTTCGGTACAAAGCCTTCGCGTGGCATGTTGTCCGCTTTCAACTTGTTTGACCGTCTTCGCAACCACACTTAGCACCTGCTGAACAACAAAGTCGCGGCGTCAACTCATCGATTGTGCCGTGGGGAAGAGGAACTCCGTGGGAGCCTCGATGTGATAGCCTGCTGATGGAGAGCCAACATGATGGAAACGACGATTTTGAAATTCTTTCCAAAATCAAGAAGTTTTACATCTGTGAATTCTACAAAACTCGCAAAATCAGGTTAGGAGGAAGGAATAGCTTCAAGCTACTTTCATACAGGCCTAGAGTTGTAAAGAATGTGCTGCCATTACGAAACAGATCGAACTGTCCTTTCGATCGGACCAATCCGATATGTATGCCTAATATGTAGTTGTTACCAAAGATAGGCGTCGTGTCAGCCGTACATCCGCATCAGTTTAATGGTTTGGCCAGCCGACCCAGCCGTCAACCGGCTTGGGGATCGATTGAACGGCTAGCAGATCCGATCCGATCCGTTCGTGCCATCGGGCTGTGAGACTTGTTACAATTTTAATGGAAATTTGAAGGAGCGATGATTTTACTCGTACAACCAGCGGTAACAAAGAGGACATGGACATTCCTAGTGACACGTCGAGTTCAAGATCTGCGGCTTTACACTTAATCTAACAAGGGAACCTTCCTGTGTGCCCACCTTGGATCGAACTACAAACTGGAACAGCGGTGACAAACAAAAAATCCCCTATATATAAATGGAGAACCGACGGGTCCGTTGGTCTGTGTGTGTGTGTGTGTGTTTTTCCGTGCGCACGGCGGAAACACCCACACAAAATAAGGACCCCGAGGGGAACCGAACCCGACACCGCCCGCTTACAAACAGAGAACGTTCGCAATGAGCCACACAGACAGTTGAGATGCTAGTGCTCTACTTCCATTATCTCTCTGGTGATGCTAGGCTTTGAGTTTTTTTGCTGTTTTTGAGTGACTTTTTGTCTATTTTGTAACCAGCAGTGTTTTCTGTTCGAGTTTCCTGAAGCTTTACAATTTTTTCGCCCACTTTAGCCATTTACATGAGCGCCAATCTTGCCGCCCGCAGGGCTATGGTGTCTTGCCGCCCGCAGGGCTACAGTTTTAGGCCCCAACTTCAGCTTTTTGCATGAGCGCCAATCTTGCCGCCCGCAGGGCTACAGTTTTAGGCCCCAACTTCAGCTTTTTGCATGAGCGCCAATCTTGCCGCCCGCAGGGCTACAGTTTTTGGTACCAAATTCAGCCCTTTGCATGAGCACCAATCTTGCCGCCCGCAGGGCTATTGGTGTCTTGCCGCCCGCAGGGCTACAGTTTTTTGGCCCCAACTTCAGCCCTATCCATGAGCGCCAATCTTGCCGCCCGCAGGGCTACAGGCTAATTGGCTTTTAGTACCTGGAGGCGCGAATTCGCGCGCAGCTGGGTTTATTTAACATTAACCACAAAAGAGCGTCGGCTTGTACGCACACTTGACCATGGAAAAAAACCCTTCGAAAGTCATGTCCTAGCCAGTATGGACAATACTGTGGTATCGAGGGCTTTTATGCTTGAACTGGCCAATCATCGTCGCGTGCTTTTGATGGTCATCTCAGGAAGCTAAATAAAGAAAACAAAAAAAGGAATGGTTCGGAAGGGTGTCAAAGCCCTACAATGGCACTACATGGTTTGGCCACACAGGTTACTTTCTTTCGTTTCTTTGCAGTCTTTTGAACGTAATGTTTATATGGTCAGATGTTTGCATAAGTCATCGGACAAGTGTGTATAAGCCGGCCTTTTGGGGTTTGTGTGTGCCAATTTGGAGCTTGATCTGAGGCAGTCACTTCGAATGGTTTCTTGTAAAACTACAACATTCCGAGGGCCCCTCGATTGCATTTTGCATATCTCAATTATTAAAAAAAAACTGAATAGAGAAGTTAACCCACAACGAGCTCCTCGAAAGAGATAATATTATTGTCAAGGAAGCAGCTTCATGAAAGTCATTAAAATTCGTCATGATATCTTCCAATAGCCTTGATAAACGGCAGATGTTTCTCCTGCAAACCTCTCCGAATGAGATCGAGATCATCGGGACACCTAAAGGCTACAGAGACGAACTCGGAGTTCTCTTCCAGGATTGCATATGAGGATCCCGCAATTTCTGTGTTCTGTGTTCATATTGTCCACATTTTCGGCCACCGGTGGCTATCTGTATCCGATCTTTCAATGAACTGAGAAAATGCCACAAATGCCACGGACAGCGATTCTTAGGTCAATTCATTTATGCGTGGCTTTCAGACGAACACCGACGCCTTTTGCATCGCGTTTTCCACCGTCCAGCGCTTATGTTCGCCCAGCATTAATGTCAACCGTTCGGTTTGCGTTATTCAGAGTCGTGGCGGGAGTTTTTCCTTATGGCTGCATATCCGATGGGCAGCGTTTGTGGCGATTGAATATTCGACGACTGTTTACTTCATCCAGCCGATTTCCAGATGTCCTATCGACCCAGAGACGATCGCCGTTTCGGCTACGAGCAGCGTCGAGGCGACTTCCGTTCGTCCGACTTCCACCGTCGTCCGCCTCCTTCGCGCGACTTTCGAGATCGCGATTTCGACTCCAGGCCCCGCCAGCGCGTCGGTCCTTCGCAGACCGTTAATGAGCTCGACAGGGACAGCATCGTTGGAGCCTCGGGTATGTACTTGAAGAGGAAAAGGTGACTTCTCGGCACCACACAGTCCACATACATTATATGAAAGTTGGCCTTTTCAAAAAGGAGCTTAAACATTCGCCATCTCCAAGGTGACAGACATGCTCGAAGATTTCAATTCTTGTAAATCATAGCCTTGCATAGACGATAACAATATCGTTTAGGAGGCTCAAAAAGAGGCCAATTCCAGCGCGGCGGTCGCATCTCTTTCGACCGTCCGCCGCAGCGAGGACGCGACTTCAGAAGCTTCCGTCAAGAACCGTACGGAGGAAGGCCATTCAGAGGGTTTGTCCATATGCATATAATCTCTTTAACGTGATGCTAGTCGAACCGATACATACGTGAAATGTAAGCTGCCGATTTCCTTAGCAGTCCCCTGACACGACTTCATTTAGATCTGCACAAGTTTCCGAGAGTTAATACGCTTTATCTATTTAGTGGGCGTGATCATCGCACTGAGTTTCGGCCTCGAGAAGAAGAATATGGTAGGTGTTGATCGGGTTTTGTCCCACAGTAATAGTGGATTTAGTTCGAGAACGTCAAGAAGAAAGCGATCGACCGAAGATGAACATTTTCGATCCGGCTGTTGTGCCGAAAAAGGGATTCTATTTTGAGGCAAGGAGGATTAAAATGTCCCCCCTGTGATGTGGAATGTCTTTCAGCATGACAACCGTGGAGGAGACTTTGTGAAACGTGACCGTGACCATCCTAGAAGAGGCAATGGTGATCGTTACAGAGATGACAGAGACCGTATTCGTAATATGTACGATCCGAGGAGAGATGGAAGAGACTTCGACAGGAACCGTTCGCATAATCAGCGACCGGCCCCAGACGGATGGCGCAATGATAAGCAGGTAGGTGACCGTTACAGAGATCTAGCTTTTTCCTAAGGACCTCCAAAAAGAAATTATAAAAATCGTCAAGCAATGCAATAACGCTCCTTTTTTAGAGAGATGAACGCCATCCGAACGAGCGCGAACAGGTCGGCAGAACTGGGCGATTCGATCGTAGCCGTCTTTCTGGATTCTCTCGAGCCGATTCGGGAAAATGGGCCCATGACATGTACGAAGAAGCAGAGAAAGAAGGAGGGCAAAACGGAGGTGATGATGGCGCTGTAGCGGACGAATAATTGGCTTTGATCATACCATGTACTTTGTTTGTTGTATTTATTTTTGGCTTGAAACGTAAACATGTTTCACCAATATAAACTGAAAAAAGTGTAAACTAACTCCATGCTGATGTGGCCACAGGGACATGTTTCTGGTAAACTTCTTCTTATGCTTGAGACTTTTGTGTATTTATAATACACAGAGGGAGTGAAAGAAGCAAAGAATTGCATCGGCCGGGAATCGAACCCGGGCCGCCCGCGTGGCAGGCGAGCATTCTACCACTGAACCACCGATGCCTGGCGGTTAGCGTTTCCTAGATTTATATACCCGTGCTGTTAAGACCACCCTTTATCGCTTTTTTCTGTACCGTGAGATACGAGTCCGGATAAAACAGGTGAGCATATTAGGACATGGATCCCATGAAACTCTCCGTGAAACTCCCTGTGGGATCGCACGGCTTCGCCAGTTTTGTCCCATTCGCCTGTTTGGCTGTTTTGGTCCACCTTTGTTTTTGGCTTTTTGCTTCTTAGATTTTCCGGTCCGACGTCTGACCCAACTTCTGTACATGATTCAACTTCCTCCAAACACTAGGTTTAGGACAGGGCTGCTGTTATTTGACTCTTATTTTATTTCATCTACTCTTGAATCATTCAGCATTCGTTCAGCCATGAACTGGATCTCCCCCGATTTCTGCGATCGTGTCTATGGAAACATCACTTGGAAACAAGCCGACTACGGACTATTTAAAGTAAACTCTCATCTCGAGTGATTAATAAAATTCATATTTTTCTTTCCAGTCTGCAAATCTGCAGCGTATCACTAAGGTAAACAAAGCGAGCCTTGGAAATGGAGGCCTCGTGGCGCAATGGATAACGCGTCGGTCTACGGAACCGAAGATTGCAGGTTCGAATCCTGCCAAGGTTGAAACTTTTTTTATTGTTTTCTAATAGTTTTTTTTTCTGTGACGTTGTGCCGTACTAAGTCCAGCAGGGTTAGATTTATTAGTTATAGATTTTAGACGGTCGCAGCAAGACAACCTATATGAAGTCAGCGAGGCAAAGTCCACCGAGTGTTTTCTTCAAATAAATCACTGATAATGTCTTTGATACTGACTTCAAGTTCTTATCATATTTTGCAGCTCCCTACAACGTCGACATTCCATCTTTGTGCGAATGGTTCGTGGATCGCCAAACATCGTTCATCTGTTGTTGACCATGAGTGGTCTCTAACCCATCCGCTGACGCAACGGGAAATCCGGCTCGACGACGACCAGGCGCTCCATCGGCGAAAACATCGTTCAGCGACTCTGCAGCCATGTGTTTGTGATGTTTTTAGTGGAGCACATAAATCTAATGGATGGTCCAGTCATTTACAGCCTTACGAGTCGTGTTTGTGACGCAACTGATCTTTGAATCAGTTTGCCGTTGGGAGACGAGGCAGTAAAGCAAGCCCGAGGAAGCAAGCAAAAGCAAGAAAAGTTTTAAATCTTACGAAGAATACAAAATTGCCTTGAGAAGAAAAAACAAAAAAATTTCTTCCCATGCCGGGAATCGAACCCGGGCCGCGTGGGTGAAAGCCACGAATCCTAACCACTAGACCACATGGGAGGCTGTCTGTTAAGTCGTCGATAGCTAGTTGTATCACATCGGACACAGAAACTGGCTTTGTTCTTCAGTGAAAAAAATTTATGTGACATGATTCATAAAGCTCATAACGGTTTCACATTTCCACTTTATGACTTTTAACGATCACGCTCCCCAAAAAAATGAACGACATGGGCTGAGAAGTGTTCTTGGAACGGAAAGTGCAAGCACGCCCTGTGGCTATTTTGATCGTTGGGTGCAGGAACGAAGTATGAGAAATCAATTTTCAAGCATTCTGAATACAAAAGAAGACTAGGAATGTGATTACAAAACGAATTAAAAAAAAATAAAAAAGATCGCTCCCGGGTGGGCTTGAACCACCAACCTTTCGGTTAACAGCCGAACGCGCTAACCGATTGCGCCACGGAAGCATATCTACCTCAACGCTGCGATGATCTATTATGACGAGTACTGTGTGTTCTCCTCATCTCCACCACGCGCTTTGTCTTCAGCGAATCATCGCCGTCTCACCGGCGTTTTTGCGGCCTTCTGACGCTCCACTTGATCGTCGTTCCAATCACCGCGGCGGCGACGAAAATAGCGAACGAAGGCGGCGACGCGAACGGTTCGATTGATTTTCGCGATGTTGCGTGTGCTATGACGCCTTCCCGCAGCGCCTAATGCCGTACAATAATCGACGATTTCGCGTGGTTTCACCGCCATCATCGCCATTAAAGCCCCTAGCCGATCCCTTCAGAAGCGTTCGGGCTTCGATGGGATGCTCCGCGGTGTAATTAATCGTGGCGACGGCGTCGGCAACGTAGCCGGGGGGCAATATCCCGGCTAATCTGCCCCGACGGAGCCGTCCGAGTAGCCAGGGCAGTTAGTCCTTGCAGTGGTCTTCGCATCGTCGTCGTCGTCCGAGCGGTTTAGAGCGCCGCCGCGCAACGCGCATAATTTATCGGCTTATTGATTGCATCGAAGGCGAAAACGAGGGAAGATGGGCGCCTTCGTCGGCTTTGTTCTTCTCCGCCGGAGAATGTTTGCCTCTCCGGGGCGCTAGATGAGTCATCTGTGGAGCGCTACGGCCTCCATTTTCGGGATTCCCATTTTGCGTCAATCGCTAAGTCCGCTGACTAAGACGATGTTTTCCACTGAACCTCGGCTATTTGTGTCCTGCACCTGTCATTCAATTAACTCGTTTCCGATGGATGCATTAGAGTGGAAAATTGATTTTGAAGATATTTTCGTCTTTACTGCGAACACACTGTGTTTTCCTGAATGTGGTTAGATCTAGCCTTCTGTGAATGCTGGATTCTTTAAATTATCCGGGCGTTCCACATGCTATTCGTGCCCAATTAATTCCCTTCCAATGAGTTTGTTGGAGCGCAGTTTTATGGAGATCGATTTTCGAGGCTATTTTCGGCTTAGCGCAGCACTGGAAGCCTGTTTTGGATGTTGATTGACCGAATTGTGGCGGATCGTCGGCTGGAAAACTATCGATTTTCTATGAGCGATCGTATCTATCCCTTCATGACCGAACCTGTGATATTTACTGAATGACTTTCTGCGTGAACATTTGATCTTCTACTGTTTGGACTTGGGTTTGTATTTGGCTACATTTTCCGTCGAATTGTCGTGAACCCCAGGCTAGATTTTCGTCACTTGTCCTCTGTTTTTATGTCCCTGGCTACACTCCCTAAAGGGAAGGCTTCCAAGTGTCGGATGCGGATCGGACTGGGCTTTAATTTAGCTATATTTAGCTTAACAGAAGACAGGTCAGGCATGTTCTTGGATGCTATCTCGTTCGCTGTACTTTATGTGCCTTCCTTTGTATTAAAATGACCGTGCACCCGTGCCCTGACTCGTGCCATGAACCTAACAATGGAAGGCCTTATTGGAAGGAAGGCCCCTAGTTGTCCTTATTGTAGCTCTGCACATCATCACACCACACCACCAAAGTTCAACCCGACCTATGGCAATTGGATGTTCCATATCATTTGATATACACCCATTGCTCTGACCATCTGCCGCGCCTTACATCACTACATGAAGGTCCAGGCTCGCTTATCAGGGTCACTTTCCCCGGCTGATAAGCTATTTCTGGGTCTTCCGCCCTGAGTGACCATGTCCGTTGTTTACCACATTCGAATCGGGTCCAAAAGACAAGCGCCTTTGTATTCAACTCTCATAAGTAGCCCTATTCATGCTCTTTTTCTGCAGAAAGCACTGCTAATTAGCTTTTCTGATTTCGACGGCTTTTTTATTCGAAAATAGACTGAGAACACATCTCTTCCTATAGCCACTAAAGTCATCATTTCGCTCGGACGCTAATTAGTTTCCAGCCACTTCCCTTATTACTTTCTTGGAATCGCCGTCGCCTGAAGGCGAATGCCCTTTCGAGTCGCATCGATCCGCTTTTTTTTGGCCGTCGGCCCCGTGGATCGCTTTATGACCGCCACTTTCGCTCCTATTCTTCTTCTCCTGCTGCCACTTCCTGAGTCAAGAGTGCTCGTATGCATTCCCCGATGGATGGGCGCGACGCGTTTTTCGTGAATTTCCGAAAAGAGTCAGTCTGTCCTAAGCTGACTAAGTGGGGCCGTGCACTTCTGGGCTTAGAGTGTTTCTAATCGGATTTCAAAAGTGGAGTTCAGCTTTGGAGTGGGATACTTGTCAAATCAGTCTTGGTGTTAAAAACAGGCATGTTGAAGCTCTGTTTTCCAAGAATGCGCAAACATTAACGTCATGTAATGCCTGATGACTAGACTACGATAATCCTTCCGCTTTCAACATTCTTGGCATTCTGGATAACAAGAAGCGTGTGACCTTTGTGGATTAGGATTAGCACAGGGATGGGTTTGGACTTGAGAATAAAGGAAATGACGAGATCGGAGTGAGAAAACAGGTCAGACGAAGGAACTTTCTTCAGATCGAGTTGAAAATTGGCACACAGGTAGGGAATGCATTATGAATGTTAATCCCTAAGGTCCGTCGGATTATACGCACAACTGAGCATGTAAACATTCTTCAAAAGTTACATTCAAATGGCTATAGCCAACTTTGCCAATATGGGTGGTGCTGCCTTAGTGGTCGAACTGGGTACTGTCTTGGCTCCCATTTTCCAGGTCCGGGTTCGAATCCCATCCCAGCCATGTGTTTTACTGTTATCCGTTTCGCGTGCTGAGATGATCACCAAAGGCACACAAGGTTGACCCTTCTGATCATAAAACTTTCGTGGTAGGTTTGACAGTATTGCCCATATTGGTTAGGACGTGACTTTCGGCGTCTGTTTACATGGTTTATAGGAATAGAATACTACAAAAAACGAGACCCTATTCACAAAGGTAGCAGACGAGGAAGTAGGTCATATGCGTAGGTTTGGGGCGTGGGATTAATGCGCGGTTCTTTGTAACCATGAGAACCCAACAGCAGTGCCTAGAAGTTGAATGAATTCTGTCTACGTTCTGTTGTTTTCGTAAGCCAGGTGCAATGAAATCATTTGTGAATTCCACACATATGGATACTACTGTATCGTCATTGCTGATCTTGCATGAATTAGAAGAACTACTGTAGGTTTCAAGTATCAAGTAACCTTAATCACTATCTTGTTTTCCATCCAAACTTTGTTATTTCACGCACGTTTTATGTTTATAGTGTATGTCTATGATGATTATAACGTGCAATAAGCCAGTTGCGCAGTCTGCTATGATGGGCAAACATGCACTTGTGATTACACTTGGACAGACTAGTCTCGGAGCAAAACACGGTAGAAAGCGTCGGGTTACCGCTGCACTTTTTTTATTTCCTCAAATAAATAGGTGTGTATATCAAAACAACACATAGTGACTATCAAGCATCCCTATCGAGATTGTTCAGTATATGATTTCCGGTCTTCCTAACCAAATAGCCGCTCTTCTAATGTGGACATGCGTCCATTGTGCAAATATGAAGTAGCTAACTAATAAGGTCTTGCAGAAAATCAGATGAATGTCTTCATCAGCTGTCTTCAGGCTGTCACATGACCGCCAGGACTGCTTGACTTCCAAATTTAGATATAAACAAAAGAGGGCACATTGTTGGAGCCTGGGTTGGATTGTACAAAAGGACAGAAGTAAAAGAGTAGGGTCCGGGATTGCTAGATGAATGTAATACCAATAGCTGGGACAGTAATCACAGTTTAAGATGAATATGAACACCGGTCGTTTGGTCATGAATGGAGAAATTGACGACCTTTCCAGTTAGAATTGTTTGTCAGGTATGGTAAAGATGCGGCCAATAGAACACCCGTTTTGGTGTTCCATCTTTGGACTCTTGGATATTGAATTTGAATTTGGAAGACATGAAGGAGTGTTGGAAAATAAACCTATGTATCGGATTGCGATAATGAAAACGGACTTCCTTGTAAACATCACATATTCATCCGCCTTCATTGTATGCGTTATGTTGGTTCTTTTGGACATTAGGGTGGGGTGTGAACCTCCCCTCTGATGCAGACTTTCTTCACTATATTCTGTATTCCAATTACCGAAAGGTCCATGACCCTCATCAACCTATCTCTCCGTTCCATCTTCTCACTTTTTCACACTTTCGACATGTTCCTATTTCGCTTTTTTCCGAACCAGTTCCCTACTATCTCCAACATCATCTTCGCCGATCACTTTCCGTACAGCACGGCGTCCTTTGGTCTCCGTGACTCTTGCCAACTTCTGGCCGTGATTCACTATTTTCAAAATCGGATTGTGTTTCGTCGCCGCCGTCGAAGCGAACAGCTGTCCGCAGGCGGCAGGTGCACCTGAGGTCCTATCTCCCGCACCCCTCCAGCAGATGTCCGTTCCCGTGGCGGCGGCGAAATTTAATTTGGAACTCGGGAGTCGCGCGTCACGCGCCACACACGCACTTCCGTTCGTGTCTAATATCGCTTAAGTCCTGGCGACGACGCACGTACTTGTTTTCTGCGGCGCCTCGCACCAACGTTCGCGATGTGTTTGTTGGCTTTTGATGTACGAAAAGTTGCGCTAATTGAGGTACTTTTGGCGACCCGATGGGCATGATTAGCTGAGACAAACACGCATATTTGGAGTTGTGGTCTTAGCAGGGGAGGGGCTGTCTAGACAGATGTGCAATGAGGGCTGTACTAATAGTTTCGAGAAATGAAAACTTTCTGAGTCAGTCATGCTTGTCCATTTCCAAGGTAGACGGTATTGATGTTTATCCAAGCGTAGGTAGCCTGCAATCTTTAAGTGGATGGTTATGTCTCCTTTTGTTCATTTTTTATTTGTTTTTCAATGGCCTAGCTATGGACATTCCCCTATCCCTACGGATATTGGTCATAGGACCCTTTTTATTCGAATCTAACCCTATCGGTCCCGAGGCATGGTGGCAGTACAGGGTGGCGCATAAATACTGTAAGTGGGTCAAACTTTTCAATTTGTCCTGCTTTTTCGCCTTTTTGTACCACTTCTGTTGTTATATTCGTGTTCCTCGTTCTTTTTTGATCTAGGATGACTGTTTCCCCTGTTATTTTTCTCCTTGCCCCTTCGACAAAATGGTGTCCCAAAATGACCGTTTTGCTACCATCGCTGATTAAAAGTGTGGAATGCCGATTCCGGAAATTGAAAAGTTAAGGAAATTCCATTTTTTTCAAGTCCAGAGTTTTGTCGAACACTTTCAAGAGACAGGAGGAATCACTGTTTGCCAAATAAGTGGAAGACCGAGAACAGTCCAAAACAGCAAGGACCACAGAAGCCATTTGGAACAAGATCAAGCAGAATCTGGTCATATCCATAAGAAAACTGGTCGAATAACAGGGAGTCATTGAGGGATCGCAGAGAAAATTTGTGAAAAGAAAATCGCGGACTCGACTCCTACAAGATGACATACATCTAGCTCTTGGACGATCAAAATGAAAGCCGTAAGACAGGACAAGTGTTGGAAGATAAAGGTCGAAGTCCGCGGAGGGAGCATCCAGAAAATCCTGTTCTCGGATGAGAAGATTTTCATCGTTGATCCGGTGCGAAACACCCGGGATCACTGTGAACGTCTTCCGAAAGGCTCTCCCCGCAACGTCACCATCGAAAAGAGCCATTTCCCAAAGTCCATCATGGTTTGGGCCGGGGTTTCTGGACTTGGGAACGTAGAGCTCGTTTTCTTCGACGCCAATGAAAAAAAAGGTGACCTGCCATGGCGAGAACTGCCGAAACCTGGTTCTGAACGGCGTGGTGAAATCCTGGACCAAAATCCTGGGCGCCACCCTGTATACAGGTTGGTGCCAGTCTGTCTTGTGGCTCATTGCGAACGCGCCTGATTAGTAATCACTCGGGGTCGGTTCGACGCCGGCCTCGGTCCTAATTTAATCTGCTGTCTCAATTTAATGAAATTCGAGTTTTCACAACTGTCAAAAACGAAACGCTCTTCGATGAATATTCCGATGGACAGAAAAGCATGCACACAGACCAGAATTCGGTGTGGATATCCTGTGAATTATAGAAGGGACCTTGATGTTTGATGTCGTATGTTTTTGTGTTCATCTTGAAGAAGCAAAAATAAAGTAAACGCCATGTTTTTCAACATGTAAGTGCACTAAATTCAATTTCTCGATGAAAAATCGACGAGTAGTGCTACAACGTTCCTATGCATAGAACTTATGGAATGTTTTTTGGTCGTAATGAACGCCTAATACAGAAAAGCTTGCCTTTCCTGATTTACTAGTCAGAAAAGCGTTCCCAGAAAAGCCAATTTTAAGTCTTCGAAGGTGCCTCCATTGCTAATTTTCTTCCCCCCCCCCCCCCATGACGACTACCTTGGGACCTTCAGTTTGTGTCGATCATTGGCGCCTTGTCGCTTTAAATAGGTTGCTCTACCAAGAACTAACGAAGTTCGTCGTCACCCCGTGGATAGCAGAATTTTTGAACAAAAATGGGTAGTATCAGGGCTACTAGTGGAACCGCTATATTTCCTTGTTCCCAAGGTAGCCTACATGAAGAACGATCTTCGATCCTCCACTATTCCATCTTGTTTTTGTTATCCAAAGAAGCCGCTCTTAGAAGAGTGCAATTTTCTAGTAACCCGAAATTTAACGATAATTATACGTGCAACTAATTGGGACGCTGTTTTTACTGCTCAAATAGTGGTTCATCTAATGGGCACCTTCAGATTCTGCCGATCTCTGGCGCCTTAGCAGCTCAAGAACTAACGAAATTTGTTGTTTATTAACTTATTTCTAGTGTGAGTGATTTCAAACGCATGGATACTGTGCGAAACAGGCTACATACATATATGATACATTCCTGGGCGGGGTGCACTGTTGGCGTGCCTTTGTTGTTTATCAGTGTCGTTAATTTCAAACGATGGATAAACAGGCAAGTTACTGTGGACTATATCCACCTTACAAGTCGCTTTTGGTGATCCTAGGGTTCAAGTTTCAGCTGTAAAAGACTATGACCTGCCCAGTTGTCTTTAGTCTTTGGTTGTTTCTTTCTCGGGATCTATTCAGAAAGCCCACTTCTGAAATTGCCCAAAATTACATTCCGGAAATGTAATTAGCCCTTCCCCATCTTTCTTGTCCACTGATTGTGCATGCACTTGGCGGAAAATACCGCGATCAGTGAATATGTATCGGCCTGCATGAGATCTCTGGTCGAGGCTAATCGTGTATTGATAAGTTTTCTACTCTCCTTCACACGATAATCATATCAAATATTAACATGTTTGTTTGCGTTCATCTAATCCAATTTAGCGAACATTTCAAACATGGGCACTTTCTTGACCTAGTTGCCCTATAAGGACATCCATTGGTATCTAGGGGAAGTGCACTTCCCCTTGAACGCTTATTTATATGTCTGGATTTCAACGTTTACAGACGCTTTCTTTTTAGTCTTTGTTCCTTCACCCTATCGGGAACAGTGAAATATTCATGGAATTTCGCTAATTTTCGTCCGTCTTTCGAGAGACTTCTTTGCATTTGGGAGCGTCTTAAGTAGAAAAGGACGAAATTTTGTGTTCAGTCGTTGGTGTTCCAAGTTGAAAGGCGCCTTATCTGTAGATTCCAGCTTGTACGGCGGCTTCCTCTTGCGCACGATCTATCTAGGAACTGGAAGAAGACTTTATCTTATGTAGGGTTATCAAATGCTTAAAAATCCTATCCAAAAATATCGAGTCAACTGTTCGATGTTCGAAAATCTTATGATCCTACGCCATAAACCACTTCCTACAATCCCAGATTGGTCTCACTAGAGTGCTGTTGAGGTCGTTGCCATGAAGATCAATGTTATTTAAAGTCCAGTTCAACGTAATCTTCTCGTATTCAAATTGTTTTTGAGAATGACCTCAAGTTGTTTTTGGATTGGCTTATTTCTGTCATTTTGAAAGTTCGTTATTCTAGAAAGGACACCAAGGAGATCGTGACGACATGCTGTATTTTTCTTATATTTCATTTTTTGCCCTTATCGACCAATAATATTTAAATATGTGAGAAACTAAGGACATGTGAGAACTCCTGCTAAGGAAATTATTACTGGGAACAATGGAAATTATTTCAGTTCTTGAAGTTTGTTTGCCATTTTCTGTGTGATTCTTCTGAATGCTTTTCATTCAGTTTTTAGATTTGTTTCTTGGGCGGTATTGTCTGCTGCTATCGTAGTTTGTTAAAGCCAGGAATTAAGACGATGAGAGCGTGAATCAGGTGGTCTCAAAATAAGCGCGATTTCGCCTACTTTACGAGCTACTGTAGCGACAAGATTTACGAAAAAAACCGTTTTTTATCCAAACATAACGCGATAAAAGGATGGATGGCCTGCCGGTCTCAACGGCATAGCGGCAGTTAATCGATCTATTGGAAATGTCTTTGTGGCTCATTGCGAACGTGTCCGAATTGTAATCGGTCGGTGTGGGTTCGATGCCGGCCTCAGTCCCGAATTTTGTGTGATGTTTGAAACCGACTGGTGATCGAGTGCGGCCGCTCCTCTGCGAACAAAACAAAACAAACACAATCAAACCAATGAACCCATCGAGGCTGTCTGCCGATCCGAATGATGACTACCTTATAGGTGTTGGTTTTGTTTTGTTTTTTGTTTAATGTTCCAACCCAACCTATATCGAGGCAAACGAGCGAGTGTTATTTGAACTACCATTATTATTATAGTACAAAATTCTATTACATTTATGAAATATTAGACCAGTATTGTTGTAAAGCTGTAGATTAGCCTTTTTCATACATATTGGCACGGAACCATTCCGAATATGTTCTTTTTCCCATTCCATTGGTTTTTCTTTCATAGTGCATTGCTGTATTATGTCGCAGATTAACCAAAAAATGTCCTCAAACTTCAGAACGATTAGGCGAGCAATGAACCCGTCGGTGTTTACATAAGTGCCCAGCACTAAGTTCATTTTTTCATCATTGTCCAAGCTGTTAAACTTAGCACAAGGACAAACGACATTGTGACGTCGAGCAGCTTTAAGCTTTGTCGTATTTCGAAAGTTCATTTTCTTCTACTTCTTCATTCTTAGTAGGAATAAAGGAGTAGACGAAAATTCGTTTTGGCCAAAGAACTGAATGCGGCCATAATTTTTCGTTCCCGACCAAAACAGCTTGCTGACATCAGACCACTTTCTGCAAAACAACCCATTGGCAGCTGTTAAAAGGCGGCCAATTTTGCTATTTGCTGACGTAGTGTTTTTTTCGTGGGACTGACGTGGCTGTCGTGTGGCTCTCCAATCGTCTAAATGCTCTATTTTGCTCGCTTTTCCAAACGCAGCCTTTGGTCTCGGCGTGCCAGAGCGTGATGACAAACTCGATTTCGATGACTAAAACGGTGGATCACCACGCTTTGTTTTTCGACCTAAAGTTTACATTCTGTGAAAGCCTTCTTCGTGGAACGCCTCTATTTTGCCCAGTCCAGGTGTTTCCGACCTCTTAACACTCTCGACTCGCGCGCTGTTTACGTCTCAATCCTTGTTTGTGGCCGCGCGTTATCTTAGTACACTTTCCATTATCGACGCTTCAATTGACGTTTCACACAGGCGTGACTAAGATTCGTCCTTTGCGACGATGACTTAATTCCGCATGTGTAATTTGAAACGTTGTTTTCGAGAGAAGGGCGATCGGCGGTCAGTCGTCATGTTGCCTGATTCATTTGAGGATAATCGTAAACAGAGAATGAAGTGAGTGTTCCTTGACGAATGGACATCAACTGGTCTTCTCAGTTTATGAAGTTGAGTCAGGCTTGGCTTTGAGATCTACGGCGTATAACAGTCGGGGTTAGGGAGTGTTGGATGGAACGGATCGCGCTATTATATCGCTGGCTTTATTTTATTCGTAGGGAGGGAACTGTACGGTGAGGAGTGTCTCAGATTCTGGATATAGGATTACAGAATTGAAGAGCCTTCTTAGTGGTTCATACTCATAGCTGTGACCCTATCATGACTGATTTTTACCAGCGATATGTACAACCTGCGTTGAAATGTTGAAATGTGTGTATCTCCTGGCTCTTAACTCGTGTCCATGTCGCTTTTTTTAACCTCGATGGCTTCATATCTGACTCAAATGTGTATTCTCCTTATATAAATTGAAGAGATTACTTGAAGATTTAACTTTTGGCATTTTTCATGTTGCTGATCTTTCTTATGTACACCATACTGCCGCAATTAAGATCTGCGGTGTAGAACAGTGAGGGTTAGGGAATTCTGGGTGGAACGGATCGCCCTACCTATTCCTTCATTTTATTTGTAAGGAAGGAACTGTTGGGTGTCTTGGATTCTGGATGTGACCCTAACATTTGCATTTTTTAGTCATCTAAAACAGTCTGTCTTGGACGGAGGTTGTTGGTTTTGAGAAGTTAGAGGGCCGCCTGACGACTGACCTGATCCACAAAAATGCCTTTATACATTATTCACTTTGATCTCTTGGATGAACGCTTCAATATCAGCAGCGATATCTACAACCTGCGGAATGTTGAAATGCCTGTATCTCTTGACTAGTGTCAAAGCCGCTTTTTTTGAACCTCGATAGTTCCATGTCCGACTCAAATGACTCGCCTAGCCGTACTTTCTCCTTATTTAAATTGAAGAGATTACAAAAAAAAACGAATTTTTGGTATATTTCATGTTGCTGATCTTTCTTATTTGCGTGGTATTGTGGCAATTGCGTAATTGCCATGGTGAGTATAATAGCGTTTAGGGATGCATTTACGTAGTATTGTCAAATATTGGCCGACTTAGTTCCCCTTGTGAGCGCATGTTTACACAAAGAAGCCATACTGACAGCCTGTGTCTCCTTCTCAGATTTTCCCTTTTTAGATATGCCTAGATACCCATTGTTCAGTTCAAATCATGCGTAGACTATTTTCCAATACGAATAGTAACCATTATTAGCGCTACACACCCAAATATATCTAGGAAACGGCCCAATGAGCTGTGGGAGAGGAGGCGAACTTGATCAGCCTAATAAAGGCGGGTCCTAATCCAAGCCGGGCTTTCCCTAATTAATGTGAAATATGAATACAGGACTCGTCTCCTAAGCTAAGCCTAGGCCACGCTTGAAGATGGACATATCACTTCGAAGCTGATGAGATCGGCTCCCAGTTGGTCCGGTACCCATTTGCTAAGTGGTATTCAACACTACGGTAGATTGTCATGTTTGCTATAACTAGTATGTTCGTGCGATCTCATGGCGACTTTCTTCATATAATCGCGTCCTTGTTCGCCCTAGTAACCAAGCTCTTCGCTTCAGGGTGTTTGCCTGAAAGTCCTTTTCTACCCAAAAGGATTTAATGAGTGCGCCACGCGGAGGTCGCGGCAGCAGCCATGACTTCTTCTTTGGCGGGAGCACCGACGACGGGAGTCTATCCGTTCCACCGTACTCCCCCGACGTCCCGCTGTCGGCGACGCTAGAATCCGCCAGTCGTCTGACGCCCAGTCGCCTCCAACTTCCGCCGAGTCCCTTCTTCGACATCTCCTCGCCCGGCACCAATCTGGTAGGCATATACATCTTACGGTAGACAATTCCTTTCAACTTCGAAGTGTAGCATTATATCACAAATTTTCTACACGACCAGTCATCATAATCAACGGTTCCGGTTTTATGTTGTTATGGTCATGTCAATAGTCACTTGTGCGGTTGTCCTGTGATTCGATTTTCCAGTTGACATGACCCGTAGAATAGAACGTTTTGGTTACATTTTGTTTTAACGTTTTCGCTGATGCCTTCTTCTATGGCTTCTTTGGGTCTAGGCACAGCTACAGATCATCGAACCTTACTTTAACCCTTCCGCTGATGTCTTCTTGTGTAGCTTCTTTGAACCTAAGCCGCTGGCTTGTACAGCCAAAGATCGCCGAATTGGTAGATTGGGTCGGGCTAGGGTAAATTACTCTTAGATACTAGACTTTTATCCAAATTTTGGACCTTCTTGGTGGTGATACATGAGACTAGATACAAGACTGTCCCCTTTGATGCCTTTCAGCACTCTAAATCCGTGACCCATTTTTCTCTAGTGTAGTGGCTGTGCTTTAACCAACGTGCGCACACGTCCACTTCTTGCCGCTTTTAGAATCCCAAACATCCGGTTCTCAGCGAACGGTGACTCAGGCTAAGTGCCCACTTCCGAACGAGTAAACAACAGGATATATTGCTGAATGTCGCATTTGCAAATGTCAAAGAAGACCATAAAATATGGCGTTGTTTCTGGTCGAAAGGTCCCAATGGGAAAATATTGTGGAAATGGGGCATATATGTGATTGGTCTCAAAGATCGTCAAGTTGAAGTAGGTCCATATCTTTGGGAAAAGTTGAGTTGCTACCGGATCAAAGTGTCACAAAAATTTTTACTCTACCGTCATAAAAACAACGCAGTACAAATGACTCATAAATTTCATAATTTGAAGAAATATTACAAGGGGTAAATAGCGGTAGGAAGGAACTTGTTCGATGATTTACCCTTCAAAAACATGCTATTTACCACCCTTTATCTTCGATGGGCATGTTGATGCTCCGTCCATGGCTATGTTCAACTTCTTCTACTTTCCTAGTGGGCTTCCAGGGTCAGGTATGTGATTCAGGATATAGCATTCGCGACAGCTTAATATAGGTTTTCTTATCTGCTACCAAGGGGAAAGTTCAAACATGTCCCCTCAGGTTTTTTGCTGGTAAGTACTGGGGAGTGTTGCAACTGTGTTCTAGGCCACACACAACCAGTTTTTTATCTGTAAAAAGCAGTGAGCTTTCGTGGCTATTCAGGAGTGCCGTCGCAGAACCCAGAGGAATGCCACTGTATTCCAATTTTTTACACTTTTTTGTGGTTGAAGGGGAAGAATGATCTCGAAAGTATGTGGAATGGTTTGGTCTGGGTGGAATCAAAGTGGATGCTCTAGAAACGTCCAGATTTTGGAGTTAGTAATGAGTCCCGCGACGGTACTCCTGAACGGCCATGAAGACTCGCCGCTTTTTTCAGATTGTAGGACTGATTGTATGTTGCCTAGAATGCTCAAAAAACAGTCGCAACACTGTATGGACCTTCCTTTGCTACCAGATAAGAGGACCAATATTAGGCTGTTTTAACCGAGAATGCTATATCTTGAATCCCACCTACAACACCTGACCCTTAAACCCCACTGAGAGGGCTATACCATTAGTGCAAGAAACTGAAATCCTATATTCTATATCCTCTATTCTCCCTACAATACCTAACCCTGAAAACCTATTGAGAGGGAAGACCTTTTGAACCGTCAGTTGTTAGTTTAAACTCCATCACATACAGCGATCGTGGTTGGGAAAATAATGACCTATATATTGCAAAACTGCAACTTGATTGGTGCTTTTGAAGTTCAAAATGTGAAAGCTGATTCCTTATACATCAGATTACAAAGATCACCGGATGGCGTGAGTGCTGACATCATATGAAAAGCTCAAAAACGGACACCCTGTTGCGCCGATTCCAATCAAGATGGAGTACCGTCGTCGAAGAAACGTCGTTTCGCTTCGTGGAAGTGTTTTCCCGACCTCCACGATGATACATAGCAGATTAGGGCCGTAAAGCGCTTAACTACTATTTTCCCATTTCCGAGACGGATTTCGTCTATCCAAAAACAACGCCGACTCCGTCATTGCCTACTTTCACTGTTTACCCGTTCAGTCGACTCCCGGAGACGGCAACCTGCCTCCCGTTCTGCTGAGCCCGGTCCTCTCGCGTCCCGTCCGCTCCCTGTCGGCCCAGTCGTCGCCGTTCCTGCTCCGTCACCACAACCAAGTCTCCGACAGCGAAGGCGAACTGTGCAACGTGTGGGCGTCGGTCACCTCCAGCGGCTCGGGCCTGCAACGAAAGCGCTCTTCGCGGGTCTCTCGCCCATCCGACTCGAGTTCGCCGCTTCCGACGCCGCCGCCTTACGCCGCGGCGTCGCCGATTGGCCGCTCGACGTCCACTTCCAAAATCGGATCATATCACTCCAGTGAGTTTCGCCGTTTTTCGACGCTCGACGGCGCTCTTTTTCAGGCGGAGGACATCTACACTCGGGGAATCTAACGTCGCTTCGGCCGATCTCGCCGCTTCTCACGCGGCCCTACAACAATAGTGGAGTCATGTCGGGTAAGCCGTGCATCCTTATTAAGCCATGATGAGTCTCTCCTAAGACTTGGGAACGTCTTAAACCGTTTCTAAGGCGCTTCTTGGTGTGGGGAAATATCAGTCATACTCAGTCATACCTTTGCATCGGTCCACAGATTACCAGGGTTTATAGGCCCTGACCTCATGTACCTTTCCATTTTGTGGCTGTATAACAGTACACATCCTATAAATAGGCCTAATTACCTTGGTCTTTCTCAAAAACCGTCGCTGATCTAACCGGTCAAGCATCATTCATACGATGAACCTGAAATTTTGACCGGTTTCCAAGCCTCCACTTGTTGCTTCATTTTGGATCCGAACACTGTAAATTGAGTAGGCAAATCATCGGACTCAAGCCCCCTTGGACCTTAGTGGTTTATGAACCATAGGAGACAAGGGTTCGGCTCGGTTCGATGACTGACCTTAGTTATGAGAGAAAGACAAGTGGACAAGCACCTTATGTAAAATACGATAATCTGATCGACTGTCGACTTACCATAACTCCTTATCGGTGCATGTACTTTTCATTTTGGCATGACCTCCGTCTCTCCAACCCTTGAACAGGACCCAAAAAGTCGAACACAGCGTTCGATGGCCCACCCTAGTCATAGAAAACATCTTGCTCTCGGGCGCTTCTATCTTCATTGATATGACTTTTCAGTCACCACTGATCGGAATTAGAACCTATTGTTCGGGTGGTTTCCACATGGTTTCAATTGAGAATCCATTTATAGGTTCATCTATGTGGGATTATAAAACTACGGGTAAATCTGGCTTGGACTATGGTAAATCTTCACATTCAAAAACCGAGATTTATTTCCCACCGACCTTTAGATTCGTCCGGAATAGGAAAGCCTAATCCGTCCTAGTCTCTACTTAAGCCGGTTGTAGATGTTAAGTCTAAAATAGTTGTAGGATTCACCTTTCCTAAAGGTTAAGCATCGAAGAGCTTTAGTAGATTTGGATCTTCCTGGACCCATAGCTTCCCACCAGCCATCGATCATTGGCTTCTTCTTCTCATTCTCTTCCACGTGTAATTCTATCGGGCCAGCACGAACCTAATTAGCCAACCAATTGAGTCTCATGTTTGCACCCACTACGCGCACGTACTTCGCCTTAGTCGTCTTTTTCGGCGGCCGTCCGTTCGACCAGTGGGACTTTGGTTAAAAATTTATGGTTTCGTTGCAAGACGTGTTGTTTGGCACGTCTTTCAGCGTGTAGACACGTCTGCTTTCTTGTTGTACTGTTATGAAATGCGATCCAACTGAAACGGAAGCCAAGAAGGTGTGGGTGAGGTCCATTGAGGTCACCTTTTTAGACCTTCTCCATTGTCCTATGGATATGAATAGAGCTCATTCACGGCGTCAGATAGCGTTACCTAAGACATTTAGCACGAAATTACATTTGGAACGGAGATTGACCTTTATCACACGGTTGTTAATGTCTTTCTGCCGTAATTAGCCATGCATGAACGTATGACGAATTTGAAAAGCAGACCTTTAAGTCGCCCTCTTGGGGTTTGAATCGGTAATAACGTTTTGGTTGCGGTTGCCTTTTCATAGTGGTGTGATGGGCATGTTCCAGGCAGGCGGGTATTTGGAAGGCGGGTCCTGACGCGATCATAATTTTTGAGCAGTATTCGACTTTAAAAGGACCGAGGAACCCGAATTTGGACTTGCTTATCTCCTGCCTCAAGCGATAGTTACTGTAACATTGAAATGACCCAGAAATTCGACTTACAGATACTAGTCTAACGATCTAATCGTGCTTATCTCCTACCCCAAGCGATGATGATCTTTGAGCTATCCTGTCCTCCTGTTCTCTATACCCTATTGTTATTGGAGTTTTCCTCTTTGGGACGCAAACAAGTCGGCCCTCTTATTGTTTGGCACCGCGGCAGTGTTGAGCCCTAAGCGTCCTCTTTTCTTTTATGTATTCCCAGAAGGATTTGGCCTCCGAAAATAACGTCTCCCATGCTTCTGGGAGTTTCGCACATTACATGCGGGCTCATGTATCAAAGATGACGTCGGTGTGTTTGTGTGAAAAGGACCGCTTCTACGCCTACTTCGGGGCTTTTTGGTATGTCAAGGAGTGAAATTTAAGCTGAAAGATTCGCGATTATAAGCTATGTCTATGTCCGACGAGCTTGATGCTTGATGGTGATATGGATGTTTTAGACTGATATCTAGGCCATTTTTTGAGAAATTTCGCAGAAAATTGTTTAAAAGATGGCCGTGATTGAATCATTTCTCATTATTTTGGTTTTTCTTGCTTTTTGGGGAATTCCAATAGTTTCAAAGTCGAAAAAGGTAGCCCTAGAGCACACAAATCTTGATGGCCATCAGTCATCACATCAGCTACTTGGATCCTACAATTGTCGCTACTTTTGGCATGGACTACCTCACAATTCTATGAGATAGAGCCCTTGGGCGATCGGTGGTGATCTAATGAGATTGGTGGAACACTGAACCTTTGATCAACACCTGTTTCTTTGGCCTAAACTTGAACCATTCAGATATCGGATCGCCCTTATGTATATCACACATGGTACTCCTCTGAATAAAGACTCAAGCACTCCTAAGCAACCTGTAGATCAAAGCCATGTTTATATTAAACTCACTGGATGCCTCCCGCCCTAGGATATCCAAAAAAGGACCAATTCACCCTAATTCACAAAAAAATGAAACCCAGACAGCTGTGTGCTTCTCCATTAATTATGTTAAGAAACGAACAGAGGCACACCCCTAACATTCCCTTGGGTCTGTAAAGCTCAACTTGGAGAAGATGGAGTGAAGCCAAACGCCTCACATCTTAGGCTTCTCCGCTTCGTTGTCTCCACATTAAAACACTGAGACGTCTTCTATTTACAGAATGGGATCACATTCGCGTAATTAGTTGTGTGCCCCGGGTCGCATTATGCGTGTCCATTTGCCTAAAAGCCCAGTAGCTGTTTTTTGTTTCTCCTCGAAATTGTTGTCGCTTTCTACTTGATTAACTATGAATGGGCAAATGACGAATTTGGACAGGAAGGAGGGCGTTTGAGAAAGCCGTTTTGTGGGAGGAATCTATTATGACGGTGGCCAGAAATACGCTTTTTTTTAGTGTTATGCATTAGGTCGGAATCGGTGATCTTAACGAGTCCGGAGCAGGGATGCCGACTGGCTCCTGATCAGTTGACATCTCTGGTCTGGAGTCGTTTTTGGTCAAGAAGGATGGCGTTTAAGAAGGCCCTCTGGACTCTGGCTCGTTTGGTCTCCATTAGGATCATTGGTCAAAGCGGTTCATGTTTGATTCCCCGTTTTCGCGCCTAGACTACTCATATATAATTCAATCGAAAAAGAAACGAAAAACAAGAAGATTGCGTATAAATAATAAGGTGGAAAACGCAATTGCAATTAGTTTTAATGAGGTTTTCCGCGATTTGGTCATGTTTGCTTTCGATTATAATGAGTGTGCGTTATACGCGGAAAAATATTTTTGTTCGATTCATAATAGCATTTGGTTAACCTAATAAGTCCATCGAAGTGTGTGCCGAGCGGCACAGAATCGAGCTCGAGCTATGATTGGCTTCGTTTAGAAGGATGGACACATTTTGACGACAAACCATATCGATCTCTAGAAGTAGGCTTATTCTATGAAGATTCTATTCGGTCGCGTTTTCGCAAAATCAAGTAAACAGTAAGAGCGTCGAAAGTCGCTATAATATAGACCTTAAGTCATTCCACCATTTGTCTGTGCCGGTGTAGTGCAATGGTAAAGACCCTAGATCCTCGTTATTTGGGCCACGGGTTCGACACCTCCAGCGAGGTTACTTTCCCTTCACAGTTTAGAGTAGTTTTAAGTGTTTCTCTTGTTTTCGCTTCCAACCATGTGCTTGAAAACTGAAAAAATTCATAAGTGCGCTGCGTGCGGCCACTATTTGAAGGATTTAGTGGTTACGCTGAACCATGAACCGTGCAATGTCTCGAAGTTGATCGATGGATCGAAGTTTTAGCAAAATTTCGGCTTCTTTTTTCGGAGGCAGGCACTTCGGAAGGTCTTTCCTTGTAAAAGGAAAAACAGCCAATTTTAAAAGTTCGTCTGATTCGAGGGTAATCGTGGAGTTCCCAAAACATGGCATTAGTCAAATTGGCGCGTGAACTCGACCGACTCCTGGTCTAAACTTAAACTATTGCTTTCTTTTTGTTCTTTTTGTTGATTTGGGAATAGTTTCTCCCGCATGTATCCTGCTCAAACAACCAACATATCAGTCGTTCTACTCCTATGGTCTTGACCTGCTGAATTGTTCCACTTAGTGCTTGTGGATGGCGCTCCAATTCCACTTTCAGTTCCAAATGTGATCCATTTGGACGTGCCCCCGCTGCATTTATCGCTTCGATCAGGAACTCTTTCAGCTTCAAACAGATTCACTGTTCTAAGTAGATTCGTAGTTTAATGCTGATTCGGAAAAAAATCGAATTCTACTAGTGTGGAGAACAGGATATCGTACACTTGTTCAACAAAGAATCCGTATGGCTTAGGCTAGTATTGTACAGATTTAACTAACAAGGGCACCTTCCGAGTCCGCCTTCGATTGAGCACACAGCTAGGAAGGCGTACATACATTGAACGCTAACCCCAAAAGCCTGTCGGCTCATGCAGGTGCCTAAAAGACAAGAAAAAAACCGAAACTAAATAGACCTGGTCAACAAACTGGTAGACAATGGATTCACCGGCAATCGTGCCCATAACTTTTAGTTTTTGAGACTCCCATTCACTAATGAATGGCCTATTTAAGGCCATCTTTCAACTTGATCTAAGGCGAACACATCCTTGTAAGAATCCTCGTTTGGCACCGCCTATGATAGTATACTAGAGATCTATCATATTTTATTTTCAATTTTCCGCATCAGCCAACGATACCTTTCTACTTTTCTCGGTTCCATCATAAAATATGAGCCTTCATCATGCTAGAATGATTTAGTACGATGGCTAATTTCTTAAGTTCTCTCGAAAACATCTCGACATATTCTATGAAAAATATGTTTTGACAAGCATCTAAATCAGCTGAAAAGTGCACATTCAGTCGTCTTCAATAGCTTTGTGCCACTGTCACACAGGTTGATGCTCAGAGTCTTGACAAGCATTCACCTTCATGACCTTCTTCTTGTGTTCGATTTCCAAATTCCCCATCCACCTACCCCTTCCGTCCTTAGACTCTTATCAGCCCTTGTTTTTTCATCACGTTCTCTATCATCGATGACACGATGACTAACCGTCGCCGTCGTTGCATCAACCCACCGCACCTTTTGTGCGAATCCCGCATCGGCATCGACGCGCAAATCGCCGAGCCGCTGCTTTCGGGAATCACACATCGTCACATCTTTTTGCGTCTTTGCCTTTAATATCCACTTTCTGCGATGGCGCGAGGGTGGCGCCGCCGAACAATTGCCTAGCCGCTCCGATTCGTCATCCTCTTCGCCTTCGTTTTTGGCGAAAACAGAGTGCGCAAGCGGGCTCATTTCGGATTGCTCGCCTTATTAATCATATCTTCTTTTGCAGATTCGGGTACCAAACGTCTCTACGACTCCTTCAACGCACACCCGTCGACTTCGAGGATCGGACGAATGCGACGCCGTCCATCCACCGCCGCTTCTGGAGGTGAGCTTTTGGGGATGGCTTAAAGTGTTTTTGTTGTGATCTTTGGTCTGGAAAAGATAAGTGCAATCACCAAATTATATTGTCGAGGTCGTCTGGAGACTTAGCGAAGGACTAACTCCATTCGGCTGGCTGATTGAGGCTGAGACTGGGGATCACGATAGGGATCAGGCTGAAGATAAGGCGACCTTGTTGATTAACGTTACAGTAGTCATTTCTTTGAGAATTGAGGTTTTGAACCAATGGGTAGGTCTCTTTGATGTATCAGGCTGGATTCTGATTACGGTAGCCCATAGTGAATGATTAGAAAGGGGGCCTAGACTGAATCTTGCCCTGCAGTTTAGCTGAAATTCTTGCTCCATGGCTATTTCTTTGAGGATGGATTCTTCAAAGTTAGATGTTCACAGGAGACTTTTCTGAAGTGTCTTTTGCTAATTACCGTAGTACACAAAACGGGAAAAAACTAAAAAGAAATGGTTAAGAAGAGAATCGAACCCGGACTCTAAAAATGGCAACCTAAGCACTACCCATCGGTATCGTTTTGGCAAAGTTGACCGTAGTCATCTGATCGTAACTTTCGAAGTGTGTCTACATGATCAGGTCTGCGTAAAAGCAGGCGGCCTTTTGAGATTAATATTCAATTCTGTAGGCCTACCTAGATCTGGATCTGAAGTGGGACACTTCCGATGTCTTTTCAGTGAACTATTTTTGTCTTATTTTTGGCCATGGTGAATTGTGTTATAGTACTCTGGTGAACACAGTTTACCCTTAATGGACTGCTATGTACTATAGCAAGCAGTTTTCGAGGAAGTCGTCCTTCAACCCACTGATGACGCTCTCCATCAAAATAGTCCCTCTGTTTTCATCTTCTACTTGAGCGATGGATTAGGAATGCGCCAAATATAATATGAGTCAAGCTCATCCGGCATCGTTTTCATTTCTTTATGCGTATAGATGGACACGCACATCCACTCGGCCTTCCATCTCTGGCTTTTATAATGTCTACGTCACGTTCATTTTACATTCTGGTCATAGAAGCCTTGCTAGCGTGAGTCCTTAGGTCAAATGGTCCGTAGATCAGTTCCTCGTTTTGCGTTTTTGCTCTCGACGTCACATGTTCTCGGCAAACTAATTGCCTATTACACGCAGGTGCTTCTCGGACAGCTTTTAGAGTATGACTTGCACAGGTTCACCACAGCTTAGAGGTGCTTCTTCTGCAGTCCGGCACTCCCACAAGTGGGAAACCTCGACGAAAATATGCCCTTTTTTGTTGGCTCATTTGCGTCACACGATTTTTAGCCGTAATCGGAGTGTCGCTCACGGTAAAGGTCGCGTCGAGTTAGCAGAAAAATCTAATAAGGTCGTGGTGGCACGGTTCGCATGGAATTTTCCCGATTTTCTCACTCATGCAACCTTGTTTACGTGAAATGCTTTCACGGACTGCGTGTTTGGACAAAATACAAAGAACTTTGGTGCTTTCCATCAAGGATCTTAAACAGGGCTTCCGTTTGTGGATGTCGTAGATTTTCTGGAAAGTTCCAGCCTTTTCAACTCATCGAAAACACTTTCATCTTTGAAGGATACCTATTAGAGTGTGTCATTGGATCGTTGAAATGAATCCAAATCCATGGCTTAGTGGAACGTATACTTAAAGACTAAAAATCGAAATTCGGCGTTTGGAACTTACTCCATTCCACCTTCAACACATCCGTTTTTGGTAATTTTTGGTCATCTATAGGTTGCCAAGAAGCCAAAAATAAGAGAAGACTTTCCGGGACTTGAAAGCACTTTCCCGATTTTTAAAAATGAAAACCCACTTACACATAGCCTTGATAAGAGTACTTTAAATTACCTTAAAATGTGTGCGCATCCTTTTCGTGATTTCGTAGAAGCGAAAGCCAGAAATTCCAAGTGACAGACACTGAGCCTTAGTGGAGTGGAGGATACTGTGGTAGGTCCATTATTAGATATTTTGCATGGTTAATGCCATCGATTCAAGAGTAAGTGAATGAATGAATAAATGTATAACCAAGTCAACCGGTTCATGAATCGGCTGGCGCCCGTCGTCAACGCGGATTGGCTGCGTCGGCTGGCTAACCGGTTAAACTGCTGAGCCGATGCCCATCTCTGGTCACAGGTAGACCGAATTGCACTCTGTCAGGATTGGATGTCTAAAAATTACATCGAAAAGACGAAAATAACGAAAAACTGGTACTTGTACCCGAAAATGGCCGTTGCACTCTGGTGTTCGTTTGGTCAAGTGGTAGTGGCCCGGAATTCGGTTTTTTTTTTCGTTCAAAACCCCCTTGGCAACCTCTTTGACTTTTTCAAATCCATGGCACTGTGTTCAATATGTTTTTGAACATACACTGTCATAAATGGTAAATGTCATACGCTTATTTGTCGTCATGAGTTTTAGCCTAACAAAGGAAGGGTAAAACATGTTGTACGTGGATGCCAGTGAATCTCTATTTGGAGACCTTCCTAGATGTCCTCATTGGTCTCCTAAAATATTAGCAACGGCTGTAACTAAACCCGAAGAACCATCAGTTTGTTTTATGTTAAGCTACATTATAGCCATTCTAAGGAATCAGAGGCCAATACATCTTTATGGGATTGTACCGTGCGCTCTCAGAAACTTTTCCCCAACAGGTTGCTATTTTCAGCCTGAATACAACTGAGAAAATGTATCGTTTTTAGAGGATGAAAGCTCAGGGAAAAATGTGTGATTTGAAAAAGTAGGAGAGATGAGCAAGGTTACGTATACTCTTTAACTGTTCGGGCCTGCAAGTGAGTAGTTCATCCCACAAGTACGCCATAATGATCATTCTAAGTTCATAGAGATGCTAGAGAGGCAAGACTAGACCAATGGTTCCTACTGTGTACACGAAACACCACGTCAATTCCCATGGAACTTTCCGGAATTTGCTCTTTTTTCTGCAACTCCACGCCGTCACATGTTTCTGTGTTCTCGACGAACTCGCCGCTTCCCCTCTGCGTGCGTCGACGACGTCAACACGCAGTCGAGCGCTTGTTTATCGCAGAAAAAGTCAGATGATGAGGCGGCGCTTCGTTGCCGTGTGCTCAAAACAGCGGCGTGCTCGAAGCCAGGGCAAACTTTTGGACAAGAAATCGCCTCTTTTCCGCCCGCCTCTTTAAGTCTGTACGTGTTTGTTCAACTCTCGGCCGCGTGTTTGTCGAACCCGGACAGCCCTAAATGGGGACCACCAAAAATGGGCCACCCTAAAGAAAAAACGACATCGTCAAATCGATCGCTTTCAGATTCATCGTCGTGGCTGCTCGGTGCGAACACGACGTCCAACCTGGTTCGACTCCGCAACTCGTCGCTTGGACGCTCCGATCCGCAAATCTCGGCGTCATGCCAGTCACGCGCTTCCGCTCTGCTCGGTGTTTCAGTGTCGCCCGTCAGTTCCGTCGTCAAAATGAGGGTACGTTGTTGTCGCCTTTCCTACATTTACATCCATCCGCACTTTGGAAAGGGAAGCGAAAAAGTACATTTTTTCCTCTAAATATCGTCCGCTCGACTGCATAGGATCAAAGAACGCACTGAAAGATGTCATTTTTGTTCGCAGACGGGGGAGGAGCGGTTGAAGAAGCGAGTTGTTTGGTCATGTTTGTGACAAGGTTGATTCGTCCATCCGACCGCAAAAGTTTATTTTTATGACACCCTCTAGATCTATGAACCAAATCGTCCCATTTCGGCAAACATGGTAACAAATACGAGGATTTATTCGTCCGACTATCGATCGATGGTCTCACATGATGAGTGTTCTTGTGACAGCTAAGACAGGTCATTTTTGTAAACACATATAAGTGTGATTACGACGATAGGTTAAAGTAGGGATAGGGTAGAGAAACGACTCCATAAACGTACTCGTTTGGTTCGAGATGTGGGCCTGTAAACTATCGAAAGTACCTAGCGATTAAGGTTTACCCTGCAGATATGACTTTTTTCCTTTTGCCTTTCGACATTTCCGACCCCAATCTAGAGATGCTGATGATAAACTCCCTAGTTCGATCTAAGATTCGATAAACTTGATATAAGTTGCGACAAAAGGTTAAAGTAGGGAAACCAATCCATTTTTACTCGTTTTGGCTCTTAAATATGGACCTGGAGACTGTCAAACGCCTTACGCAATTGGTTCTATCGATCAAGGTTCACCGAGACATGGCAGAGATGACCTTTTTCCTTTTCTCTTTTGAGATTTCTAGTCCCTGAAGATGACAGGCTAGTGACCCCCTAGTTGTCATGTTGGCTCACGTAAAAGAGCACTCCGGATATGGTTATCGGATTCACCTAGAATAATACGCTATTCATGTTTACATGTGTCTCTGTCTGGATGTAAATGGGGACGAATATCATCTACGTCACATGTGGTGAATGTTCCATATGCGCATGTTTTGTGATTATGCAATGTTTCCGAACATCGTCTACCATCCAAAGCCACCATTATATGGCAGCTGGCTGCTACTTCTATGATACTCACTTTTACCTTTTGTGTGTAAATTATGATGTTTCTCCCCTAAAAGTTGTTCTTCCATCTCGGTCATCTGCGCCTTTTCAGAGAACAACGGAAAACCAACGTCCCGCTTCTCGACGTAGTCTCAACGTGTCCACCTCGCCCACTCTGGCCGCAACGTCGCCGTCTTCGCTCCGCTGTAGAAGTCCCGTTCCTGTGGTCACCGCGTCCGCCCCTAGGCCTTGTCCACAGCCGGCTAAGCCGAGTGGTGTCGCCCTGCGCGCCTCCTCCAAATCGGGCTCATCGCTGGCACCGTTCCATCATCTCGACAATCGGCGGTGGTCTCTTGCTTCGCTGCCTTCTTCCAGCGGTTACGGTACTCCCGGAAGCAATTCTGCTTTTTCTGTAAGTGTAAACTTCATAGCTCTATGCCATGAATTCTAGAAATCAATAGTTTTGAGAAATAATGATCGAGCACAGTCTTTGGCCCCCTAAAAAAAGAAAGATACCATAATAAAAGCATCATTTCAGAGTCAATACTCCTCACAAGAGCACCTCTGCGAAATGTTCGGCGACATGCGTCTCGGCGGTCGCTACGATTCCAACGACAGCTGCCCCAGCTTCGACGACGCCGGAATATTCCGTCCCCGCTCGAGAAGCCTGCACAGTCCCATGCGGCTGAACTCACAGACGGCGGCGGAGATCGCCGCTCGAAGCACGATCTACAAAGAGCGCTTCCCTAAAGCCAAGTCGCACATGGAAGACCGTCTCAGTCACTTCGTCGAGGACCACGGCGTCCTCTGTGGATTCGTCTCTCCGGCCATGGACACCTCGACGAAAGCGGACTCTTCGCCTGTGCTTCGTCAGCAGAAGTCCGTGGACATTCCTTCCGAAGCGTCGACCCTCACCGCGCCGACTGTCGTGCTAAGACCTCGATCGTCGAGTGGGCGATGTCGTGAAGGATCTCCGAGGATCATGGAGCCGTCGCAGGCGTCGAATCGCCGCTCCATGATAGAGTCGGTCGTCGATCCGACGATGGTACGACTGATCTCGGACGGAGCCACGCGGTTCCTCCTGCACCAAATCGTCGAAATCGCCGCTGATTGCCTGCTAAAGAGCAAAGAGGACATCATCACGTGTGCCTACTTCTGCGAAATGAGCCAAAGGCTAGAAGACACCCTCGCCGCGGCGCAAGACCGTACGGGTCCAGAATCATATACGTATCTGTCCAAACTCGTCAAACACCTTCTAATGATCGTGTCGAGACCGGCCCGGCTGCTGGAATGCTTGGTAAGCGCCAATTCAAAACCCCCTCAATACATCGATCGTTCAGGAATTCGATCCTGATGAATTCTACCACCTTTTGGAAGAGGCCGAAGGAGCTGTAAGAGAGAAACTGGGCTCGGGCAATGCCCGCGTTCCAGATCTACCTCAATACATCGTGGGAAAGTTGGGTCTCGACCGGGACCCCCTCATGGACATTCCGCCGTCTGACGAGGAAAACGACGAAGCGGAAGTGGAGAAGGTGGAGCCGGAGATACCGCTGGAAGGGCCGGATCTACCGAAGATACGGGCACCCTGCGAGGAGGACTTCGATACCATCCGGGTACGTTCTGTAAATAGCGCGTTTGTTTGTCTTCCAGTGTGTGCGTAAAAACAAGAAATGGATAGCAGTGTGCAGGGTAAAAACAACGATCCTGTAGATTAAAAGGGCCGATAAGTAAAGGAAGGGGATCTTTGGATTTTTCCGAATCATGCCCAGTATGCGCCAGTCCTACAATAGAGCCTGTAGCATTAGTGCTTGCAATGGAACCTGAGACATTTTGGGTATCCTAACTCAATGATGTGGATACCGGCGAATCGGAGATAAGCAGTCAGGGTTGTAGGCTGACTTTAGGTCCAAAATATCATTAAAATCTCAACAAAGCACTTATCTCCATCTTGAAGACAGTCTTTGGACACTGAATGACTAAACCGACCCCCTAGAATCCTAATCAGATATGTGCAGATCGTGAATGGTCTATCCGCAATAGTAGAAAACACTGCTTACCTTATGACTGTTTATATCCACCATTTGGACCCGTCCGGCCCCTTGCTAGGACGCTGATTGATAAAACCGACCCCATAGAACCCAAGTTAGATATGTGTCCTATGAAGATCGTGGATGACCAATCCTTATGACTGTTTATATCCACCCGTTAGACCCGTCCCAAACACATTCCATCACAAACTCAGCACTTTATTGATGAGATATTTCGGTGTTGTTTATCTCTCCCCCCAAACCAAATAATTTATCCGCGTCTGAAAGTACGCCTCTCTAAGCAGCTGCCGTCCATCCATCACTAACGACTTCCTCGTTCATTTCAGCTGGTGAGCAACGGAGCCTACGGCGCTGTTTACTTGGTGCGCCACAAGGAGACAAAGCAGCGCTTTGCGCTGAAAAAAATGAACAAGCACACGCTTATCCTGAGAAATCAAGTAGATCAGGTCTACGCTGAACGGGATATCCTGACGTTTACGGACAATCCATTCGTCGTGTCGTTCTATGGCTCGTTCGAAACGAAGCACCACCTCTGCATGTTGATGGAGTATGTCGAGGGAGGCGATTGTGCCGCTCTCCTGAAGACCTGTGGCACGCTGCCCTATGACCTCGTCCGGCTTTACATGGCCGAAACGGTGCTGGCGATAGAGTATCTACACTCCTATGGCATCGTGCATCGAGATCTGAAACCTGACAATTTGCTCATCACCGCCATGGGTCACATCAAACTGACCGATTTCGGACTGTCCAAAATAGGACTCATGTCCAGGACCACCCTTGTGTCCGAGGGCTGCATGGACGTCGCCCTGTCGGCCTGTAATCAGCAGTTCCGAGACAAACAGCTCTGCGGAACGCCCGAATACATCGCGCCCGAAGTGATTCTTCGACAGGGCTACGGTAACCCGGTCGACTGGTGGGCGCTGGGCATCATTCTCTACGAGTTTCTCGTCGGAATCGTGCCGTTCCTCGGCGACACACCCGAAGAACTCTTCTCCAACATCATCAGCGAAGAAGTGCTCTATCCGACCGACGACGAAGCGCTTCCAGTCGAAGCGGAGCATCTGATCAGAAGTCTCATGGAGAAGAATCCTATCGAGCGGCTTGGCACTACCTTTGGCGCCCAGGAGCTGATGGCTCATAGCTTCTTCGAGGGTCTCGACTTCAATTCGCTGCTGAGACAGAAGGCGGAGTTTGTGCCGAATCTGGAGAATGAAGAGGATACGAGCTACTTTGACAGTGAGTCTATTCTCTTTTATTTCGAAAACGGGTCACATTCAGTGATGTCTAAGGGATTTCTGGACCTTTCTGATCCTCTCTTTTCAGCCCGAACCAACCGCTACAACCACGAAGTCGATTCCGGCGACGACGACGTCCCCATGTTCCTCTCCTTCAGTACGGCATCGCCCCGCCACAGCATCGTCGGCCTGGACCCCTCTATGCAAGCCCACCTTCAAGAACTGCGCGCCCAGAGTCGCCAGAACGAAACGCTCCTCTGCAAATCACCCTCCGAGGACCACACCGTCTCCCCGATCAACTCGGACCATGACGCTTTGAGTGATCACAGCGGCCACCATCCCAACCTTCGCACACCAACGCCACTTCGCATGAAACCCGACCAGCTCGTGCCGTCGGCGGTGCTTCTACGGCGACGTTTCTCGGCGCAGCGATCGTCGAATCTGTCGACGAGTAGCAGTGGAACGGCCGGCACTCCAGGAGGAACGGAGATGGGCTCCGGCACCGGATGGATAGGCACGTCCACCGACTCGTCCATCGACGCCTCTTCTTTTGTTTTGGCCGAAAACGCCGGAAGTGCCGCGATCTCGGCGCGGAGGAATATTCCGTCGCCGATGCCGCCTACCCGTGTCCCGAAGATCTCAAGCTCCGAAGAGCATCAGTCGAATAAGGAGCTGTCGCCGGTGGAGGAGTCGACAACGCTCTCCCCTCAAAATACTATGGTAAGTGCTCTATTGATTCAAGAAAAACAACTTAAAAGGATAGCTAGAGATCGAGCCTAAATTTGATTCAGAGTAATCTCGATCTTTCCATTACATCATGCCATTTTTCGACTCATTTTCAACATCCCATTCCAGCCCCCTCTGGTGAAGACCCAAGAAGTAGTCCTTCGTGGCGCCTCTACCCTCAGCGTCTCCATCCCTCCCGTATCCACTTCACCATCCTCTTCATCGCCCCACCAAGGCCAACACCTTCAGTATTACCACACGGGCCCACCGGTCTCCCCGGGTGGTTCCATCTCAAGCGCCTCCTCATGGGACGGCACCGGACCGAACCCCACAACTTCCGCCTGTATCACAAACTCCTCAGAAAGCGGTCCACTCACCATCGGAGTTCCCCAGCCCCGGAAGCCTTCCCTGCTCATCAAAAAGGGACCCAAAGGCTATGGATTCACCATAAAGTCCGTTCGCGTATACTTGGGCGAGCACTCCGACTACTACACCATCGAGCACATTGTCACGTCGGTGGAGGACAACTCACCAGCCTGGGAAGCCGGTCTTCGCGCTTCCGATCTCATCACACACGTCCATCAGCAGCCCGTCTCCAATCTCAATCATCCCCAGCTGATGCATCGTCTCCTCTCCCACGGTGACACCATCAACCTCATGGTCACACCTCTGGCTTCTTCGTCGATCAAAGAGGGTGCCGCCCGCAAATCGATTGGGAAGATGGCGAAACGGAAACCCAAGGCGCCGGCCAGACGGAACCACCTGGAGAAGAAGTCCCGAAAGCCTTCGTCTCTCCTCAGAAGACTGAGTGGAAAGCGTGGCGGTCCCGGCGACATCGTTCCCGGCACGTCGTCTCAAAAGCAAACCTTCATGCCAAGAAGCGTTTCCAGTCAAGACGGCGCCATATTGGGAGGATCCCCTGGATCCAATGGGCCTTCTTGCTCGAAGAACGGAGCTCCAAGCACGTCAGGGTTGGCTGTCTCGTCGCTGGCCACGACCAGCAAGACAGCCTCTTGCTATCTGGACGTCGATCGCGCCGGCGACCAACTTCCCATCATTCCAAAGCAGAAGAGACTCTCCGACGTGGGTATCATCGGCCATAGGATCCACTTGTCGCCGGGCAGTGCGCAGATGCCGCCGGTCAGTCCACCACCCCCAGAGCCGTCATCTTCCAGGTAAGCGCCCTGTCAACATGCCCTCCATCTAAATCGGGTCTTTTAGATCTCTCCGTAAACTGTCGGCCTCGCGACTCATGAATCGACTGAGGAAAAACGACTAAAGCTTTACCTTCATAATCATTGTGTTACTATTGTACATTTTATATCTTCTCATACGTGTCGAGTTAGTGTCGCTCTCTGTCCGCCTTGTACATTCCCCTGTCTTCTGAAATTTCTAATATTTATTGTAGACCGCTGTCGCTGTCCAGCTTTCGCGCGCGCGCTTCAAACGGTGTATCGGAACTCGGAGAGAGTGCACACACACTGGTAAATAAAAGAAATGTTTCTTAGAGTTTTCCCTCTTCCGTCCTTCCTTTCTTCCGAAGCTATTGAGTGTTGTCACGTGAATCATAATTCATAAAGTATCTCAGATCTCGTTTGAACTACAGTACGATAGTCAAGCCTTTTATTTGGCAAGTTCCATAGCAGATTCAAATATGGCTCTCTTTCGTTTCGCTGCGGTTGAACCACTTGGCAAACTCTTCGGTCGATAATGCCCTCATCTGGCTCATGATGTACTTGACGACGTTCGTTGTCAGAAGGTGACACTCCAAGAAGTTAGCAGTTACAATGAGCTTTGCAAGGTCGCCAACTTCTAGTGACTTGAACATGTCTTCCTCTTTTTGCGAAATACGTCCATTGCGTTGGTGTTCTACGAGTTGTTCCTCTGAAAGGGGTTCTTCTAGGTTCACCAATTTGATCCACTGGTTGAGAAGGGCGAGGTTCGAGCTGTTCAAGGACAGCAGAGGAATGACTTCTCCGATCGATTCGAAGCCTTGATCAGAAAGGAAGTTTGAGTAGGCGGCGAACGTGGTGGGGAAGTGGAAGACGTCACCCTCGCTGGATTCGAATTGCAGGAAAGAGGTCATCTCTGTGTTGGATTTTTTTGTAGGTTCGCTTAGGGATAGATCTCTTATATGATGGAAATCTATCAAAAAGCGATGCTGAATGTGTTAGGACGCAATCGTACACCATCGCTTTGAAACATAGAAGCAATGCTTTGAAGCATTTCTCTAGCACAAACTACTGGTGTATGGCTAAAGGAAATTTCACTTTTGCTTCATAAAATATACGGCTAAGGCACATGTTGTTCACTCAGTTCTTTGGGCATTCCAGTTGATGGTTTCATGCCATAGGCATTGGGTTGGAGAGTTAAAGAAGTCGTTTATAACGAATTTTTACTAGTAAAATCAAACATATTTCATTCAAGGTGCCCGCCATTGCGCATTCGTAGAAAATCCAAAGTTTGAGAGTGAAAGATGTTTTGGTCTATTTTTCAACCTCTTTATCTTATTCTGAGTGCTTACCCCTAATGTAGTCACTTACGAATAAACACAGGTGACGGTAAGATAGAGCGATAATAGAACAGTAAATCGGAATCACTCAACCCAGAGTGGAAAGCCATTGCTGAGGTCCACTTGTCAACTGTTGTTCGCTCATTCCACTTCTGGATCGTATGGTTTCATGGTACTAGGACATTTGCGCCACCGACATTTGCGCCACCGACATTTGCGCCACAGACATTTGCGCCACAGACATTTGCGCCACAGACATTTGCGCCACAAACATTTGCGCCACAGACATTTGCGCCACTTTTCTGGTCTCACCACGAAAAGCCTTTTACGAATCCTTTTAATTGATAACTGGAGTAGGAACGGTAAGTCGTGAGTTGTGTTCGATACTTTCTGTGTCTCACCATGTAAGCTACGACTAGGACATATAAGAATAAACTTAAAAATCGTAAACAAAAATTTGAGTCAAAACCTGTGTCTCACAACTATGGCCTGGCATTTATGCACGAGTTTGAGTTTATAAAATTCAGATCAAATTCTTAATCTTGAATTTCGTGTTTTCGGGCACGCACAAAATCAATAGGTATGAGCCTAAGCCAAGCCTGGATGTTAGGTCATTAGGCCATCGCCCGCAATATTAAATATCTAGGCATGTTCCACAAGAAGAACATGCCTAGATATTTAATATGGTCTTTCATTTGTGTTCGCAGCGATCGGTCGGGTCATCCACTCGCTCTCTCTGAGGCTGGAATGAGTTGAGTTAGCGGTTGTTCTCGGCCGTCGTTGTTGGCACAATGATCGCCCCGTTCCAATCCGTTGTGGCTGGCGTGGAACGTAAGCCGAATTATGTATATCTCGCCAAAAAGACCGTCAGCATCGCCCGATCACCTGCGCCGTTCACTCAAGCTGAAGAATCGCCCCAACTCCGAAGTCTGCTCCGTCAACCGCACCGAAGACGGGACTCCACGTTGCCTGTTATGCTCCACCACCGCGCATCTTCTGGATACAGCCTCTTTGTCGCTTCGAAGCCCGCGCACATTGATAGGATAGCTGTCTTCAATTCGGACGTCGCGCTCTGCGCCGAAGAAAGAAGATCAGCAGCTACTACGGTGATATACGGTTCTCCTTTGAGCATTATGAGATATCTTGCATGACGAATGTCATTGATTCAAGAGTAAATGTAAATGCATGTTCCTAAGCCAAACCTAGGTCTACGACATAAGCAAAGAGGAGGGCTCGCTTCGCTTGCTGAAACGTCAGTGACATGCGCCTAGACATCTGAACACAATATGCTCTCCGTTTAAAATTTAAAAGTATTGGGCGTAAACAGGCTTTTCGTGGTGAGACCAGAAAAGTGACGTAAATGTCAATGGCGCAAATGTCAATGGCGCAAATGTCGGTGGCGCAAATGTCAGTGGCGCAAATGTCGGTGGCGCAAATGTCGGTGGCGCAAATGTCCGAACACCGGTTTCATGATTCAATAGGCTATATATGGTCGCCGTAATTTCGATGGGTCAAGGCTCCTCACACGAAAAGTGCGCTTCTGGGAAACGTCGCACTCCGATTTTGTGAAAGGGAAAGGTGGACAAAGGAATAGGAAACAAATTTATCGAAGGGCGATTAAAATAACAATGAGAAGCAAATAATATAAGGTGCGGCTCCTCATTGGTTTCTTCCTCCTTCTTTCAGTCCTCCGTTTTGTCCTCCTTCTTCTTCTCAGCGACCGCCTGTGCGAGTTGGGAGTCGCTCAGGCCGTCCTCCCGCCAAGGGGCCTCGATCTCTTGGCAAGAGCGACGGACCCAGTCCGCACTCTGCTTAAACAGAGCGACGGACTCAATATTCCATGAATGTATTATTATTAATTCATACATTACAGAACTACAAATCACGACTTTCGCGCAATCTTAACCTTGCATTTGACCCGAAGCAATCTGCTATAAGCGGCGAAAAGCTCTTTTGGACTCGGGTATGGGTACATCGTGGCGAGACGAGGAACTCCCTGATCGTCGCACTGCACGGCGCGCACAACGTCTTTCCACCAGAAGATGCCACTTTTGTCGACCCGACGGACGAGAGCCTTAGACGCTAGGATGCCCGTGAAGAGCGCATCTTCCACTTGGAGAAGAGGCGTCTCGGCGGCCATCTCGATGATTGCCTTCGCCGCCGTCGAAGTCATCATATACGCCGGACCGTTACAGTATGCAGGATAGCGTCTCCGCTCGTAGAGCTCCTTTGGAACGTACCTTAATGGAACAGCGATGAGTGTGAGCACAAAATTGAAATTCATACCAGGTGGAGTTGGCATCGCGATTCACGGCGGTCCCTCTCCAAATGACGCCATAGATCGTTTTGTTGTCGCCCTTGTCGAATTCTGTTTCTACGAAGTGAAGAAGACGGTCCAGCTCCGCGACGGAGTCGTCGTCGATCTTCAGCGCAAATGGGACGTTAGGACAGAACATGTTGTACCAGTCGAGACTCGTGTAGATCTGAAATGCCACACTGAAAGTGACTGAGCCTGTGGGAGTATATCACTGCAGAACGGTCGAAATACTCATGAGTCTTGTGTGAAAGTAATTCAAGCATGTGACCGGTCGCTTTCTTTCATTTTCCGGCCGGACTCTCCCTAGGGTGCTCACGAACATGCGACTTCTGTTTAGACGCCCTTTTTGGACCGCCCTGTCTAAGCAGACCGTCCGATTACGAATTAAACGCGTTCGCAGTGAACAACACAAACAATTCCAACGAAACCGTTCAACTGTACTTCGAAATGACCTCCAAGGAGAGGCCAGTTTCAGAGACAATTGGGACTGAGCCCGGTGTCGAACCCACCCCGACCGATTACAAATCAAACGCGTTCGCAATGAGCCACACAAACAGTAATATGGTGACCGGTTATCTGCCAATTTGTCTAAGGCCTTGCGTTTCCTTGCAGTTTTGAGTCACTTTTACTTTGACTCACCTTCAAAGAAAGATTTCTGTAGCTGTCAACAACGTCTGTAACAATGAGATCTCCACTGATACGATTCTCCTCCTCCACCGCTTCGGAAAGACTGTCGTTTTGTGCGTCTCCTAGCACGAAGAACACCGCCGCCTTCGTCGTCTAAATTCACAGAGTACACGTTCTAACCTTCACAATTCATACCTTGTTAGGGTGCGCCCACGTCTGTCGGATAGCTTCGCGTTGTTCGAAAGCAGAAGGCCTCGACGGAATGAAAACGAACAACGATTTATCGACGCAGCGCTCTACCATGGGCTCTGTCAAAAGGCGGTAATCGAACTGGACGGTCGAGAAGTTGACACTCAAGGTGATTGGGCTATAGCGTAATCCGCTTAGCTTCAGGGCGCCGTCGACGGCGCCGTTAAGGGCTGGAATCCACGTACAGCGTGTAAGGAGAAGGGTATCTAGGACATTCAGATGAATAATAGATGAAGACGAGGGTGAATAGGGTATAGACCAAGTAGACCAATGTCGTTTTGATCTCGAAATCTAAACTTACAAACAACGAAGAAGAATATGAAGTACCGATGTTTCGAGAATAACTTAGATGCCTTCGCGAATCGATGCTGTCTTCGTAAGACTTCTAGCCGACTATAAGGGAACAATCCGAGGGGCATCGCTGGACATCAATACGAAGCATCATTCGGAGACCGCCATGTGGTGACAACTCTGCAAAGGCATCTACAAATCCGTGGCAATAGCGACTTTTTAACACCACACAACGAGAGAACCGGAATAGGAGAGTGACAAATCGGCATGAAAACAGTCAAATAGTGAGTGATTTAGGGATATTGTGACCGAGCTGGACTTTTCGATCGATCTTTATATGTATAGTATAAGACTGAAAGGGAAGGACTTCTATTTCTATGCCTCTTGTTGGATGGCTCGGCCGTTCTCCTTACGGTTGCCAGGATGCAAGGATCCGCGTAATCGGCCTTTTAGAGAAGAGTCCAATATAGTTCAGAATTTAGAGAAAGACGCAAATGTCACGAGATATTATAATATCGATATTCCTCAAGTTCCTAATGACCACATTTGAGGGAACCTTCTGCAGTGTTCTCCTCAAATTTGGCATTTGCGCATTGTGGGATTTGTTCATTTCCACTGCACTTTCTCGTCTGACCTCCAAATATAAATGTTTGGTGAACTATTTGTGTATTTCTGGCTGGCCTGTTTTCTATATTTGGAATTTTGAAGACCCGAAATGGGCACGAATTTCGATATAATCCGCTTAAATGGATGGTACATGACTTGTGATTACTCTTTTGAAGCAATACCACTCTACAGTTACACATCCAGGAAAGATCTGTTCGCTGTTTGTGACTCAAATGAAAATATATTCCGTCCAGAGATGGGCAGAAAGAACAGATCGGATCGGCTAGCCGATCAACCGATCTGATTGACGATTGACGGATCGGCTGGCGCCACCCGTCAGCCGGCTCACGGCTCAAGCCGATGCGGCAAAGTCGTTGCCCATCTATGGTCTCGCCTCGTATCTTGATCGCTAAGACATTTGAGTACCAGCTAGTTTTTACCAGCGCAGTATGGTTTAGACAATTCGCCATGCGAGAATATGAGGTGGACCGACCGTATTCCAATCAACGAGTCCTAAACCCGAATGATCCAATAAATAAGTGACACACAGATGTGTCAAGCACGTACAACTGTAACTTGCCCGGTGTAAAAAACTCGGTACACATTACTCTCATCGTGACGCTCCAGTAGGATAGAGCAGAGCAAATTAATCGCCGATATTGCGAAGACAACACACGACGAATTTAGCTTTAGCTCACAAGGTTTCTAGCTAAGATATCATAATGTACGACCGATACATGATAAACAAGTTGCGCCTCATACGGCTTCTGGAAAACATTATGTTTTCCCATTTTCATTGCTCTTTGGCTTTCCACTGCTAATGAACATTGGCCTTTACGTCACATTGATTTCGAAAACAAAAAATCACTCGTAACAAGGCTGATGGTAATCCCTCTCATATCCTCTTGTCATGAAAGGCGATGTGACTTAGATTCATGAAATCAAGTCATGAAAAGGCTGTGATGAATGATTAACAAAGGCACATTTTTAAATTTTACCACATATATAAGTGTCCTATTCTCCTCATTTTTTGGATCTAAGCATACCTCCCTCGAACGGAACGCAGTCTAGGCGACTACGAATGCGATCCATAATAGGGAAAATTTCAAAGAAAAACAAAGGTCTACATTGCAATAGATTCTAAGGCTGAGGTGTGTGTAGGCCAACTTGCGTGCCAAGGGCAAGATCGACGACTCAGAGGGGACCCGTGTTCTGGATATGAAGAGAATTTTAGGATGGGACTTTTTTAGTTTTTGGGCCTTGTTTTGATATATATTGACAGAACAGACGATCGTTATTGAGAAGAAAAAATCGCCACTAGACGCAAAGTCGCTGCAGCGCGTGACGATCCGAATGAGGAGCGGCGGTCAATGTTTAGATTATAAATGTGCACAGATAGGATTTCACTATGGCGTCGAGCGATTTGCATAAGTCGTCGGCACGCGCCAAAACAATCAACGCCCACCTGTGTTGGGACTGTCACTACTTCCACCAAAAAAACACACGGGATTCCATCGACCTCCACGTCGGAAATAAGGAGACTCGAGACTCGTATAGAAATATTCATTATAGAAGTTTGTGGAGATCAAGAAAATCTGCATTTCTTTGCATTTCCTGGATACTGTAGACGCCAGAGAGCAGGTTTTTTTTTGTACACGGTTCAGATTTGCGCCCTTCAGGTGTGATGGGCGTGGCTGCTTCCGGGGACGTCGGTAGAAGCCAGCCGGATGCTTCTGAGCCGACGCAGCCCATACCACGACGCCTTTCCCATCGAGATCGGGGTTGCAGGAGAACGTCGTGTTTTTTGTGTGTGCAGATGACAAGATACCGGTAACTAAAAACACACTAAAGGACTAGCCATCAATCAAAGAAGACACCAGTAGCTCTGCTGGTGAAGGCTGGCGCTCATAGACACGGCTTTTATTCCAGTTTGACTCAGTAAACGTGGATGCCCTATGGCTTCAATTCATAACCGCATGTATAAGAAGGGATTTTTATTTATGATTTGTGATTTGGAAAGAAGACAAATTATGATTTGTTTGTATCATTCAGCGACTTTATTTCAAGAATCAAGGCAGGAACAAACAGAGGACGTTAGTTGCAGCAGGGCTCATTCTTGGCCTGGCGTTGATGTTGAATCGGTCGGTAGTGGCTTTGGTAGTTTCATGATCCATCTGAGAATCGACAAAACTTGGGATGCGGCAGCGGATCTTTTATTGAAATCACACTAGCCGTCTGTGAAGAAAACATCAGTTTGTACGGGTATCGGTGTGGCCGATTTCATGCATGACACAACCCGACATTTAATACCTATACCAAAAAAGAAAACTTTGATATTTCAGGTGGATTTTCCTGGACAGTCTATCGGTAATGCGGTTCCCTCTCCTCCTCAAATTTGTCACTTCACCATCAATAAGGTAGGCGTCTCCGTAATTGGCTTGTTTTTCGATGCATATATGTCACATATAATTGCTCCCCATGCAATTTCCCGACAGTGAGATATATTTATCGCTCATATCGTCATGGTCACACATTCGGAATTCTTCTGATTTCGAGGGGAAAGATGAGGAGAGGCGCTACTACTGATCTGCTTTCTTCGCAACTACTGTAGCCACATGTATCGGTCGGGACTGTACATGTCAGGGTCGAGGTTGAAGTCGGTGCCCGAACCCAGGCGTGACGCTCTCTTTCCGAATCTATAAACTACCGTACTCTCATATCTCATGACGTGCGAACTCACCGCATGCGTCCGGTCATCGCCTTGCTCTTGAGCTCGCTGAGGAGGCTGTCGAACTCTCCGGGATTGCGACGGATCATCACGTGTCCCGGCGCCGCATTCGCCGGGCTGGTCACCAAAATCGCGACGCAGAAGAGGGAAAGAAGCCATAGGAGTAGGGACTGCATAGTGGAGGCAGGGGAATGATCAGGGCCACGCTGCGTCCCGCTTTTATAACTTCCCACAAACAATGCTCGCGGAACACACCCACTTCTGCTTGTGGAGGCGGGTACGTGTATTTCGGGAAATCACGCACGAAGCATTTCCCTAATGAACTTGAACTGATCAACTATGCACTGCTGCAGGGGTGCTGCAGGGGGGTGTACGATTACTGTAAGCTGTCGACTTGAAACAATGCGGATTCCTTTGGCGCATCAACGATCAGAAATCGACGAATTTGTCCTTTTTTTACGACGTAGTGATGATGAGCATTTTTATGTGCCAAAAATAGCGAGACGATAATCGTTTTCGTCTTTATTACTCTCAATTGGCGCACCCCCCTAAACGACGATTTGCTGTTTTGACGTCGTAGGAATCGTGGAGGTGGCTTACGGCGTTATTGTTGAAAGGCACATGAGGGTCGTCCATTTTGATAATTAGGCGAAGTTCGACACAACTGCATTATTTATTATTTTAGGCACCAACAACCTAATCTCGGCTGATTATAAGCATGATGTCATGCGAGGAATGATCAATGAGGATAGAGGAATACGGTAGTTGTTTTGCGAACATTGTCCAAATGAGGACGGTCTGTTTATGCGTAAAAACGGTTTCTATCGACATAGGCACGATCCGAGACAAGGGCTGGTCTGCTTGGGCATTGAAAACGAACAAAGCCACGTTATAGACTCAAGTTCAAGCCGTTGTTTTTCTTCACAACTGCTCCAAGGAGAATGGCGGGCAATCGTGTCGGTGGTTCCGAAAAGATTGCCCTGATTTTCAGTAGAAATTACGGTAGCGACACGATTCCCTGCTGAACCAGGTGATATGGTTGAGCAAGTGATTTACGCTATGAGGTTGAGGCGCCTGCCTAGACTGTTCGTCTGCATAGGCTGTGACATGTCTATGTCTACCCTCAATGCACAAGTAGACTGCAAACGAAGGAGACAATAGACTATGCGTCTAGTTAGCACGGAACACTTGCAAAACTGTTCTGATACAATTTTGCCAGCTGCAAGAAAATATCGATTCCACTAACAAAGAATGCTGGACTAAATTTGGTAAGCTGTATTTTGAAGAACACAATAAGCTTGCATAATATTTACGTTCAGTAAGCTGATTAAGCAAGATTGTATCATATTGCAGCAGTTCGGATCCCGACACGATCATCTTGCCACGACAAGGGGAGATGTCTGCAAAATGTTTGCTTGTCTGTCGTTCATCTCGATTGCTCAAAAACCCTCAGAACGGTTTGTCAGCTAATGTTACAAACTCTCTCGGAGTGGTCAAATTGCCGCTTTGAGGGAAGTGGGCATCAATATCACTTGCCATTTGTGCGAGCGCCGACGAAAAACGCTAATGATGCCGCTTTTGAGTTTAAATTTGTGCTCCACGAGCATCCTTAGTCAATAAGGTGGCGCTTTCCAGTGATTTTGGGCACTGGATTGCATCACCTGCCCGTGACGATCACAAATTTCACGCGCATTTTCCTTGCCACAAACGATGTTTCACATAATCATGTCATTTTGCTTTCAGATCAGTCGTCGGTTGGCCTTTTACCCACGAAGAAATCGACGTTGACTGACATCTTCTCATCGGGAACTAGCACGAAGCGCGGTTACTGATGTTGGAAGGAGTCGTAGCGTGGGTGCTGAACACGTACATCGGCGAGTACCTTGAGAATCTGAACACTGACCAGCTCTCCATCGCTCTACTTCAAGGAAAGACTAGCTTGTTTTGCAATTTGCTCACTGTTCGTTTGTTTCAGGTCAGGTAGAGCTGGAAAATGTTCCTCTCAAGAAGACGGCGCTCAAAAAGTTCGATGTACCCGTGCAGGTGAAGTCCGGCTTCTTGGGCAAGCTCACGCTGAACGTTCCGCTTCCTCATATACGCAGTGCACCGTGGGTTGTGAAGATCAGCGACTTGTTCGTGTTGCTTAGCCCGTCTGACGGGAAATACGATGCGGAATTTTTTGAGCGATATGAGCAGACGAAGAAGGAGCAGTTGTTGGAAGAGTTGGAAAATTTTCACAAGGTAAACGTTGATTCATTGCCAAATTAATCTAGTTAAGTTGGAAACTGATTCTTGGTTGTTCATTACATTGGCGTTCGTGAGAAGGTTATCATAATTTTGTTAACACGAATATGGATAGTTAAGAAAGCGCCAACATGCAAAGTCTCTTTGTTTTGCTGCGAAATTTGGGAACAACCGCTTGCCACAATACAGCGACAATTCAGACAAAAAGGTTGCAAACAAAGGCACTCATTTTGCAGAATCGTGAAGCGGTGGGAAACAGTAGGAAACCAACCTATTTCACAGAGATCTGCTTGACAAAATTATTGCCATTGCCTGCAGTCTTTGTTTGGCATTAGACATACATAAGTATCTGTCCAGCTTTGTCTGTGGGATAGTTTTTTCTGTGTTACACCCACTTTATATTCCTTGAAAATGATCGTAAATTTACTGTCTATTTCAGAAACAACTCCTTGAAGCGCTACGAATTCGCGTACCCAACGAAACCGATCAGTCCTACGGTTCGTGGTGGGGCGCCTCGCTCGTTTCCACAATCGTCAACAACATCCAGCTCATCTTGACCAATGTACATATCCGTTACGAAGACGACGTTTCGCTCCCGAACCGCCACCCTTTCAACTGCGGCGTCAGGATTCAGAAAATTTCCGTACAGACGACCGACCGTCAATGGGTTAGTAGTCGATATCGGAATAAGCTGAAGATGCATGTTTAGAAAGCTGGCTTTGTTCAACCCAAAGAAGGCGAAAATGTCTTCAAGGTTCTTGAATTGCAAGGCCTGTCGATTTACTGGAATAGTGGCCAAGCGATCCACAAGGAGGTCGCCTCGTATAAGGATTTGCGCAAGATCTTGGCTCCTGACGATACTCGCAATAACAGTTTTGTTCTGCAGCCGTTCAACGCAAGCCTAAAAATGGAGAAGAACTCAAGTAAACTGCCGTTGAAAACAACGAATCCTCCTTCGCCTCGATTTAAGGCAAGACCGTTAACATTTCTATTGTGATCAACTTCTTCTAGTTCGACTTCTGTCCAGAACGAGTCATCATCGAGCTTTCAAGACGGCAGTTCACAGAAATACGTCTTTTATGTCAGGAGTGGACGCTTTTCGATCGAGCTCGACAGCACAGAAAGGGGCGACCGACAGTGAGCGTTTCCGAAGACGCGCGTTCTTGGTGGAAGTTTGCCTATAGAAGCATCAGTGGACCCGCCAGGAAGAAGCGCTATAGTCAGACGTGGCGCTTCGCTTTCGAGCGCGTGAAGCAGCTGAACACTTACTGTCGCGCATATAGAAGTCGCCTGCTATGGCTGATAGAACAAGAGGAGGCCAAAGAGAATGCCGAGGAGGAAAGCTATCAGTTTGTGCTTGACTGTAATGAAGACGTCGACGTTATGAAGGCGATAGAACGAGATTCTCAATTCACGTATCAGGTATCGGCAGTTCTTACCGAAGGTTACTGCAACAACAGTTTAGGAGCTTAATGTGTTCCGTGAAACTGTGTTTCGCCGATTAATGAAAGAACGAGGGAAGTCGGAATTGGATGCATCCGTCGGTGGAAAGACGCTTAACGAGAGCGACCTTACTGGCGTTCCGCGAACGCCGAATCGTAAGTGCAGGACTGCACCGGTGCAATCGCAAGAGACGTGGTACGAATGGGTGAGCAGCTGGTTTTCATCTGGAACCAGTTCAGGTTGGTCTAGGTATCATACCTGTTTATCTTTGAAGCATTTAGAATATAAGCGACCCGAGCCTAAGAAGGTGGAATCTGTTCTCTTTGATGTGCTGCCCAACGTGGAGGAACGTCATTTACCTCCATATCTGCAAGAGTTGGAGAAACAACTGGAAGATGAAATCATGTACGTACTGACCGAGTCGTGGGACGACTCTACCGTACTGCGGCGTGATGCTCTTTTCGCCGAGATTTTGCTTCATCTGGAGAAAATGACTATTCGTTTCGTTGACTTCGACGAGGAGGTATGCCGCAATTACTGTGGCTAACTGATAGCTGGTCGATTTAGCTCGGAAGAACTCGTGTCCTTGCCATGGACTTATGGAATGCTGTTGGACGTCTTCACCTTTCGCCTCGTGAAAACAGCGCCACCGTAACGCTTTCCGTCGGAGATATGAGCATCCAGAGGCTGCATACCGAAAGTACAATCTGTTGTAGAGTGACCAGTTTGAATACGAGCTGGGTATTAGCACGACATGTTAGAGCACTACCGTATCTGTTATCGCTACTATTTGTTGACTTGTTGGCGCCGCTTGCACGTATCTGGTAAGCGTTGTTATCACGTGATATCGTGTTCTACGTGTTTCCGATATAAATGATTATGTATGGTGGATGAATATTGGGAACAAAGCATCGAATAGGATTTTTATTTGCACATATTCTATAGCAGCATAATACCGACCAGGCCAAATACGATTATGATCGCCCCGTAATTCGATTACCCGTAGAGGAATGAGGTTTTACCAGTTTTTCCTTCGGCCATCAATTCGACTCTTCTACATCAGCCAACATCGTCCTCAGAGAACTTTTGTAGATCTAAATATCCTAGATGAAGGACAATACTGCGTACATGTCACATACGTTGTCGGTTACGGTAACAGGCGAATTGAAGATGATGCCCACACGCACTTTGTCGTTGTATCGGAGACCGTGGAGCAGCTTCGGTGTTAGTAGGAAGTACTGCGTTTTCGCCAGCGAGCCTTCGGAGGCCAGGATGTCCAGCATCATCTCGAACACCTTCCGCTCATTCCGGGGATCCATGCCTTGATTGATCTCGTCCACGCATCTGAACGGCACCGGACAGAGCTCCTGGAGCGCCAACATGTAGAGCATTGTGCTCACGCTCCGTTCGCCACCACTCTGTGATTTGTCGTCGAGTCGCCGGAGAGACGCATTTTCGCGGAACTTCACGTAGATGTCGATGCCGTACTCTTCCATGTGGTACTAAAAGGAAACTGGTAATGAGTGGTCATCGGATGGAGGCTGACTTCATTTTCTGGCACGCAGAGCTTCACTTCACCGATGCAATTCAGCTGCGAGAAGAACTTGGTGAAGTTGTCACTGATCTTCTCTACCAGATGCTTCACCGGTTCTCTCCATGCGTCGAGTTTTTCCGACAGCTGTGCTTCTGAGATCGTCAGCTGAAAACAAACGTTAAATTAGGTTACAAATGTCGTGCAGATTAATTATCTTGTTTTATTAAGTTGTTTAAAACTTACTTTCTCACGCAACTCGCGAATGCTACCATCTATTTTCTCCTTCTCCTCCAGCGACTTCGTATGCCGCTCCACGTCCGTTGCACTTCCCGTCACTCCGGCGACATTATTCCGCGCGATCTCCTGATCTATTCGGTTCTGCAGCGCGGTCACATCCCGTTCCACCCCCTCCTTCTCGAAATATTCTGTCAGCTCTTTCAGCTTCCTTTTATGACTGCCGTTCAGTTCTGATGGGTCGACGGACGGGATGTGACAGATGTCGGAGAAGCGCGCGTTGCTCCGCTGGAACGCTTCCTCCGCTTGACGGAATTCCCTGGCGAGATACGCGATCTCCTCCCGGATCGTTTCCATCTCCAGCTGCACTGCCGTTTCCTTCGTCCGTTGTTCATCCAAATGGCTTTCTGCTTCGTGACACGATACTGCTGCCTCGCCGAGTTCTATTATCTTCTTACTCAATGCTTCCTAAACCACAGCATATTATTAGAAGTGAAGAAGTAAAGAGTCCCACCAATATCTGCAATCGCTTTTCCCCCCTCTGCAGCGCCTTTCTCTTGCACATTTCATTCCGTTCCTCTAGGGCCTTTTGCGCGTGCTCCACCTCAGGTCTCACGTCCAGGTGACAGTCGAGCTTGACGCATTCTGCTTCGAGTTTATGTTTCAAAGTCCTGAGCTCCGTTTGTTTTCGTTTCTCGACTTCCCTTTCCTCAAAGTAACGGCGCTGTTTCTCGGTGTACGCGTTTATCCGCTCCTCAACGGCACCTCTCTCCTGTTCGAACTTAATACGAACACGTTAGATTCATAGCATTCCAATAATTCTCTCACTTTTTCCTTCAATTCGCGGTACTCTCTCTTGACGTCCGTGAGGTCAGTTTCACTGGGCTGGAAGTGCTCGTTGACGAAGTAGCTTTGATCGCGGAGTTGGTCGATGCGGATGATGGGATCGCCAGTAAACGGCGAATACTTCGTGTGACACCTTATTTTCGGTGTGAAAATCAATGGATGCGCGTCACCGATCTTAGCAGCCACTTCTTCTAACTTATGGTTCAAACGATCCGTACCGATAGGGATCTGATGGATCTGGAAATCGCAAAAATTATAGCCTATTTTGGACGAAAGAAACTTGCACTGCTGTTAGCCATTAGGAAAGCCATGACCACGTCAGGAGCCTCGATCATTTCACTGAGAAAGTTGGTGAAGCCCATGTTACGCATGCTGCTCGAGATCTGGGGACGAACGCCTTCGTACTGCCGCCTCTGTTCTTCCTTCATGATGGTCGTGTTGATCTTGAATCGTTGGGAGTGCATCAGTCGCTCGTCATCTTCACATCCAAAGATGAACATGGCCATGTCACGGATGGAAACCGTGTTACACAAGTACCGCGGAGCGGATCTGTCCTTCAGGAAGATATCAAGGAAGGGAATGTAGACGGGGTACTTGAAGCTCCCCAGATTGTTCTTATAGAATTGGTACGCCTGGAGGATTTGTAGATGCCCCACGCTCCGCTCCGACTGCAGGTGCTCGATTTTGCTCCGGAGCGCTCTCTTGCTCTGTTCGCCTTGGCGAATGATATCTGAAATTTTTAAATGCCTTAAAATAGAATGGACCGGTGTAGCTTACATTGCTCTTTGTTCTTAACCTGCTCGTACTGTCTGCGGATCTCTTCCTTCAACGCTACCACCCTATCCTTCTCCTCGCTCAGGGCCTGATCTTCCTGTGAGAAGTCCTTCGGCACATATGCATCGTTCACCTCCTTCCAGTTTTGCCGAAATCCAGCGATCCTTTCCTCGAGCACTGCCCGTTCATTTTCCCAATCATCGAATTTCGTTTTCTGGATTTCGAAGTTCTTCTGATTTTCAGCAATCTGAACCACCGAGTTAATTTATCATTCTCTTCACGAGAAACGTCACCTCATCACCCAATTTGCGCTCTCTCAGCAAATCATATAGCTCCTCTTCCATGTCATTCATCTTTTCTTTCTGCAAATCATCCTTCATAATAAGAAACTTTCGGTGAGGCCCACCTCCTTGCCGAACTGGAAGCGACTCTGTCGGAGTTTCTGATCGAGCGTAGCAATCGTGCGTTTCACCTTTTCCTCATCCTTCATCTTCTTCTGCAGCGTGTTCTCCTTGTCCTTCTTCGTGGACACCTCATTCTGATAGTGCTCGAAGGCGGCCTGCGCTTCCAAGTATGCGACGCACTCTTTCAGCTTGTTGATGTGCCTATTGCGAAGCTCCTGCTCGTGAAAGGCTTGTACTCGAGGCTCCAAATCGCTGATCGTCTTTTTTATTCGTTCCAGTTCGGCTTCTAGCTTCCGCTTCTCCTGCTCCACGTCGTTTCCCTTCTTGCTCTCTCCACAGAGCTCCGTGTACTTCCCGTACAGACCGACTCCGAGGGCTTTCTGTGTGTTCTCAAGCAGCTTTTGCGAGTTCTGCTCCGAGAAACTTTTCACCTTATCCTGGGCGAGGAACGTGCACGGGTTGTCTATCTAAATGGCGTTTTCATATTATTGCACGGGGCCAGCGAATGAATTACTTGAATATTGAATTCTTTAATGACTTCATTTACTACTTTGTGAGTGACCTTTCTGCCGTCGATGAAATATTCCGTTGTGCAGTCAGCCTTGCTGCCGGTTCCTTTTCGCAATACAATTCGGAATTTCTTTAGCTTTGACTCATTGTGATCGCGTCTAAACAATTGGAGCAGTTAGTCATATCCAGTACAACCGCTCAACAAATGCGATAGAATGGAAACGTTGGGATTTCCGAATATTCCAGAAAGCAATCAATCCTTAGCTCACTTACATAGTAACTTCCACCCATCCCTCCTGCTTCCCGTGCTTCACGTAATCGTCCATGCGATCAGAACGGCCTAGTAGAGCCGGCTTCCCTCCGACAGCCAAGCAGATACCACAGAGAACGGAACTCTTGCCTAAAAACCGAATGAAGCCTCCGATTCGATCGTAAACCACGTACCAGTTCCATTGGAGCCGATGATAACATTCAGATTAGGACTTGGATAGTAGCAGCCGTGATCGTATGTTCTGAAATTGAGCAGTGAAGAAGATCGACAGAAAAGGAGTCGAAACTCACAGAAAGTTAGTCAATTCTACTTTGGTTATTGAACCGACGGCGTAGTCGTTTATCGAGTAGCGCATTTCGTCGTCTTCGTCCATTCTGATAGGGGACTTTGCTCTGAAAACGTGGACGGATAATTAACAACAATGGTTGGCATTTCACAGCACACGAAATACGGTAGATTTGCGCGAAATTTGGGATGTTTGGCGCCGAAACAAAAAGAGATAAAATCGAAAAAACACCACGAACGTGCGAATTTCATAATTTCAAATTTCGCGCCCAACATCCACACGCGTCTGCTAGTAGATACCGATTTTGAACAGCCGTCAGACATGCTCCCATGTGGTCTAGTGGTTAGGATTCGTGGCTTTCACCCACGCGGCCCGGGTTCGATTCCCGGCATGGGAAAAACTTTTTGTTCTTAACTTCTATGTAATTCGCCTCGCCTACTTGGGTCTTGGGTCTGATTTGGCTGATTTCCTTTGCGTGGTCCCGCGCAAAGGAAATCGCAAAGGAAATCAGCCGAAGGCTCAAGAGTGGATGAAATGCTTTCAGTTTCAGTAACTGTTACGTCTTGCCGTAACACTGTTTGAGGGAGCGTAGGACCTCTACCTGGTGGGAGACCTCAAACGTTTGCCGTCGGGGAGTCTTTCTTGTGTCCTATCGAACGTTAAACTAACTCAAACGGCGGAAATCGCTAAAATAGATCTCCGATTTTACAGTAGATTACGGTATCGCATACAATGTACGCACCTTCAGAAACATTTCCCACCAAGCATATAAGCATCTCCAAAGAGACGCAGTTCCAAAATTTATCTCGCCACTTCCATTTGAAAGAGCGGATCTAATGTTTACCTCAAACTTGGGTAATTAAACCGACGACGATGTGGTGTGGAGGTTCTTGTGCGGGGAGCGACTGTCTCGCTGTAGCACTGTGAGGTGCCTACTCCAGAGAAGCAGAGAAATCTTTCGCACTTTGGACAGTGATCGCTTTCACGTGTACACGCATAAATGTTTCTACACGACACCCCGAAGTCTTATCTTACACTCACACAGCTTCAAAGTCTTATAAGCATCTCCGAAGAGACGCAGTTCCAAAATTTCTCTCGCCACTTCCATTTGAAAGAGCGGATCTAATGTTTACCTCAAACTTGGGTAATTAAACCGGCGATGGTGCCGTGTGGAGGCTCTTGTGTGGTGAGCGACCATTCCGCTGCAGTGACGCGAGCTCTGCGGCTCCCTCTATGTGTACACGTGAAAGCGACGCGATCACTCTCCGCAGCGCGAGAGATTTCTCTGTTTCTCTGGAGTAGGCACCTCACAGTGCTACAGCGAGACGGTCGCTCCCCGCACAAGAACCTCCACACCACATCGTCGTCGGTTTAATTACCCAAGTTTGAGGTAAACATTAGATCCGCTCTTTCAAATGGAAGTGGCGAGATAAATTTTGGAACTGCGTCTCTTCGGAGATGCTTATAAGCTTCGAAAACTATCGAAAGAGTTGACTCTTTTCGAAATGGCTGTTTTCTGAGGGCTCAATTTCTCGTTTCCGCCATTTGTGGACTAGGTATTACATGGTTTCTTTAGTCGACAGTGTCTGGACATTGCTCTGGATACATCTGCAAGCTTCACGTCATAACTCGAGAGGCGCCGAATCCAGTGCGAACACACATCGGATTAGACGATGCGATAGTTCTCATATATGAAAACCTCTTGTATATTTACACGATTTATCTTCCCGAATCAACGGCTTACGCCGTGCAGGACGTCTCATATATGCACAAAGAAGAACATAGTCACACCGTGGTCGCTGATTTTCTTCTGATTTCGGTGGAGCAAACGAATCCGAATAGAATGCAGCGCTCCCATTAGTTTGCGCGGGCATCGAAGTCGTGAAGAGCTGATTCCGGAAGTGGAATAGCGGTGGAGTAGAGCCAACGGAGCGGAGAGTCATCTTCGGTTCGGCTGGCGGCGCGGACTTCGGAGTTGCAACGCTTCTTCGGCTTCTCTGGCGGCGCGGGTAGAGTCGGGCGGTCGTGACGGGCTTTTTGGCGAGACGGTGGAACTACGGCTCCCTGGTGTTCCAGGCCTTCTGGGAGCCGGGGCGATCATTGCGCCAACAACGACGGCCGAGAATGACCGCTCACTCAACTCATTCGGCTCAGACAGCCTCAGAGAGAGCGAGAGCGAGTGGACGACCCGACCGATCGCTGGGGGCACAAATGAAAGACTCTTGTATATTACCTGCTTCAATTCAACATAATGCAACTTGGGTCCTACAACTGTAGTTGTGACGAATTTGAATGTGTTTGGGAGCTGGACCTACTTGACCTCCACCATGTTACGTCTTGTCGTAACAATAGTTTGAGGGAGCTAGGAGCTCTACCTGGTGGGAGACCTCAAACTTGGGTAATTAAACCTTTATGTACAAATAACACGTAACAAATAAAGGCGCGAACACGTAAGCACATGAACGCGCTAGTCAACACAAACATAAGGCTGGCGCGATATGAGTGGAAGAGACAGAGAGCGGTCGCTAGCCTAGACAGCATAGACAACACGCAGACAAGTACGGTGACCAATCGCGGTGAGACGCAGACGAACATTGAACAAGAGAATCAATGCGTGTGGTCAGCACGCAACACACCAGTTTTGAAGTTTATGTGCATAAAAATAAAGCTCCGTTATTGTATCCTCTTGCATGTTCATTGAAACAAGCTTATACGGCGTCTTTCTTTCGTAGTACCGCTAGGGGAACTAGCGTCTTTATGGATCCCATGGCCTCGTGGCGCAATGGATAACGCGTCGGTCTACGGAACCGAAGATTGCAGGTTCGAATCCTGCCGAGGTCGAAATTTTTCCAATTCTTATGTTTTTCCCGAAAGGGTGCAGTTTTTCAAATGGATAGAGAGACGAACAGCTACAAGCGGAGATCAGTCTGTAATGCTGTACACCCATATGAATGTCTGCATGACTACAAAAGGTGCAGACAGTCTAGTAGACCTAGTAGTGGCGGACCACGCGACAGACAGTTTGTCTAAACGTTCCGTCCGACGACTTCCCTATTCCCCTCCGCCCCTTTCCACTGTATTTGATAAAACTTCTTTAATTACATTTTTCATCGAAAACAGTACGTACAACAAAATCAACACATGCTCACAATCACAAAATAATAAAGATTAGAGGGGAGGAGCCTCGAGAGGAAACGAAGTGTGGAGACATGCGGGCCACGAGCGGCTCCTCACCTGCGAGTATCAAGAGGTGTTTCGGTGGCAACATGCAGCCCAAGGAGTAGGGAGCAACCGGGCGATTGAGAAGAACAGATAAATTAATTTGAGCGCGAAAGGAAGAATCAATCGCTGAATTAAATATAAATATCACAATAGTACCTGTAATGGAGAGGACAATCGGGCCAACAATCGAGTGGTGTGAATGAGAGGGGATTAATAATAGCAAAGAGAGACGTAACAACCGAAAATACATTAATCGCCTAAAGGTATCTTCTAGTGGGAGACTACGCGACAGCGGCCATCGAGTTCTTCGTCGTCGCGGTGTGGTCGACTTCTATGGAACCGTTGAGCTTCTTGCCGTTCGTTCCGTTCTCGAGACGGCGTCGCTTCTTGCAGTCGCCATTACTCCCGTTCTCCATGACCACGGGCGTGGCGGGGCGCTTCTTCACCTTTGGCGCTCGGAAGAGACTGTCGTCCGACGGTACTGGCGATCCTTCGGACACGGGAGTACCGTTCGTCAGCTTCTCTTCCGGCTTGGGCGATTCGGCTGTCTTCTGTTCCGGGGATGATGTGCTAGCCGCGGAGGAAGCATCATCGTTGGTGGCCGTGGTCGCCGCGGTGGGCGAGGAATCATCTGCCTGTTCCTCTTCTTTGGGCTTCTCGGCCTCTTCCTTCTGTTGTAGGTCAACGGCCGTCTCCTCTTCGGCACGAGGCACCTCGTAAAGTGTCTCTACAATCATCTGAGCCACTCGGGAGTCCATCTGAAGAATAGTAAATCAGTAAAAGCTTTGATGATGCGACGATCTTACCAGCTGGGACATGGAGAGAGCGAGAAGACGTTGCTGTTGCTTGATGAAGAGTTTTCGACACTCCTCGACACGACAGAAGTTGTGAAGAAGAGTGGCAGCACGGCGAAGCATGCCCACCGATGTTCCCATCAGCTCAGGACTGTCACGTAGGGCCGTCATTCCCTGCTGAGTGACCACGGAGTGCATGGCCGTATCGGTGAATTCCAGGAAGTACACGATGTGAGCGAGCGCCGGAGTGTGCAGGCATGTGAAGTAGACGGCTTCGTCGGAGATGTTGCAAATGGCGTTCAGAATGACGAGAGAGAATTCTCGGTAGTGAACATCTTCTGACATGGCCAGCCAGCTGGCCAGTCTTTCCAGGAACGCTTCAAACCTGTTCCAAGGTCCGGTGGCAACGAGCAGGTCGACGTTTGCTTCGATTACGGACATCTTGCAGAGAATCTCAAGAGCATAAGCCCTAAAAAGTTTGCGTTGAAACGATATTTCTCATGGATATATACCTTGGAGGCAACACGCCTGGTAGGACAAGCGGGTCCTTCGCGGTAATGCTCTGCGTCACCGTCCAATGAATCAGTCCATCGAAGATGGGCCAGGATACTTCGCTGTCGTGCTCAGCCAATTTGAGCTAAAGATGCATAGCGATGAAATCTAGCATTGAAGAGTTGAGCTACCTGTACACTGAGATGGCAAAGAATTACGAATGCGTCGTCGCGGAGTTGATTCGCCAAGTCATCCATGATCTTGTTCGCGTCGTCTTCGAAGTCGACACACTTGGAAATGACACCAGAGCCATTAGTCGCTTGACCATTGGACGAGTCCAGCTGTTCGTCTTCCGACTCCTTCAGCTTTGCATAAGCGGCTTCGGCACGTTCTCGACGTTTCGTGGCGAATGACACTTCGTCGCAGCGGAGCTTCAAGAAACGGCCGAGGAGGTAAAGGAGGCAGGCGTGCCGTGCCATCGCGCCATCGTTGCCCGGGAGGAAAGAGTAGCCACGCAGAATATTCGAGAAAGCCAGACACCGGTTAACCTGCTTCTGAAGTGCTTCGAACTTGGTGGTCAGTCCTGTGGCCTTGACAGAGACGTGCTCGGTCCACTCAGCAGGCTTGATGTTCTGTAGAGCTGGTTCTTCAACGGACTCTTCAACTGGCTCCTTCTTGACTTCAATATCAGGTTTCTGATCGACTGGAGCGGCTTCTTTCTTCACACCGGGTACTATAGGCTCCTTCATCAAACAGCACTCGAGCTTGTAAGCTTTCTCCAACTTCTCCGCGAGACGTGCGCCTAGGCCAGCATCGAGAATGTTGTCCTTCGCACTGTCTCTGCCCTCGTTTTCCTTGTCGTTGGGCTCAGATCCAGCTGGGCGATAGCGGCGAAGCTCGAGCGGCAAATCGACCTTTTTCTTCTCAACACGAACTCCACGTCCGAACCGTGACACTTTGTTGAAATCGGATGAGTTGCGCGAGTTGACGAGCTGCTTCATGCCCGTTTTCTCGTCTTCGGTTGACCAGAAACCGTCATCGTCAATGGTAGGAATTGCTGCGAACGGCGACTTCGCATCCTTCTGGAATATTCTCAATTAGAGGGTCACAAGCGGTGGAAATATACCTTGAAAACTTCAGGAAATAGGAGGGTTACGGAAGCACGCAAGTGCTCAACGATCAAATTGAGCAGATCGGGCTGTTGATGGATCGAGAAAGCACCAATCGCTCCAGGATTCGAATCGTCGTAGAGAATGACGTTCAGAGCGTTCACTGCCCAAACAACTTCTGTGTCCAGAGCGCTGCGAAGGGCCATCATGACGCGCTTAGGAACTGCTCCACACAAATCCTTCGACAGCACCTTAAACGAAAAGAATAAAAACCGTCGTGATCACTAAATTTTACCTTTCTGCGACGTCTAAGCAGCGGCTGCGTGGCTTCGATGGTTCCAGGAGGAAACAACGACTGCTGCTGGGACTGTTGCTGCTGAGCAGAGCTCGCCGACATCAGCGCCGCTGTGGTGGCCGGAGCATGGTGGTGCGAGGCGGGCGTCGGCATCGCCGGATTCTGGCTCCGCGACGACATCATCGACGGCGTCGGGGTGGGCTGCGGAACGGCGCCTTGAGGAGGTCCTGGCTGAGGTGGCTGCGCTCCATACTGCAAATAGAACGATGGCTGAAGAGATGGGCCTGGATGCGGGATCATTGCTTGGGGTGGCATCATGAAGATGTATTGGGGATGCTGCCATGGCTGGGGAGAGACGCCGCGCATGGGTTGCTGGAAGTGGAATACCGGACTTGGGACTGAGACCAGGCCCCGGGGCTCCTGCTTGCTCTTCTTGCGAGGTTTCATGTTTCAGCGAAAATCAGAAACACAACGTCGGCAATCGTTTCTGGCAGCGCGCGGCAGTCTGCGACGGTAGTCTGTCTGCAGCAGACCAATCTCATCGCCTCAGGACCGAGACTCAAATCTGTCTGCTTTTTGTCTATTTGCAGTTCTCACACTTCTGCTCTATTTTTCTGCGATAGATGTCTATTTTTAGGCTGGTGATGTCTAGTCTCTTTATGGATAGGATTTCTGGGGAATTTGCTGAACTTTTCGATGAAATTCAAGAGCTTTTCGACGGAAAATCGTTGACTATTTTCAGTGGGCATGAAGGCATAGGGGCCAGGATAGCGCGATTCCGTACTTTTCCACTAACAAAATGGTAAAACAGCTCACCCTCTGTCGCATCTGCGCTGCAGCTCCACTTCCCGGCGAAGGAGCTCCTGGCGGAACGCCCGGCTGTCCAAGATGGTAAGGTGGGAAGGGGGCACGCCGCTGCTGACTGTATCCTTGAGGTGGCTGCATCTGCTGCTGTGGGGGGACCTGCGGTTGTCCGGGATACCTCGGCTGCTGTTGCCACATCGGCGGCGGATGAGTGCCGGGAGGATACATGCCGGGTGGATAGGCGCCCGACGTGGAAGCTCCGTCGGCGGCCATCGGATAAGTGGGCCGAGGCGGAGGAGGGCGCGGAGATCCGTACGACGTTGATGGAGCCGCACCGGGATAGTACCCTTGTGGGGGAGGCTGTTGCTGTTGCTGGGTGATGGACACCGGTGGCGTCGGGGCGACGGCTGGACGGCTTTGCGGGCGATTCGCGGCGTCTTCGCCCGGCGCCGACATCTGACTAGAACTGTCCGGAGTGCCGGCGGCGGGGCCCGTGCTCGGCGCGCGACTGTTCACTTGGCTTCCGCCGGCCACGTCCACCTGCAGCGTATTCGACGGGTGCTGCTGCGCGGGAGGCTGCTGGGGCATCGGCTGCATGTGCGGATGTTGCTGATAGTATCGCTGCTGCTCCTCGTACGACTGCGGTGGCGGCATCCGGGGCGCTCCATAGGGATAACCCTGCGGCGGCGCTCCTTGTGGCCATCCGTGAGGCTGCTGCTGCTGCTGCGGATAGTAGTAGGCGGCGTTCGGGTCGGCTCCTGGCGGTGGTGGTCCGGGATGATAGCCGGCAGGCGGTGGGCCTTGTCCTAAACAGGCTAGTATTATTCACCGCGGTCGCCATCGTCTAGACGATCTTGCTGATGGAGAAGAAGAAGATAAAAAGTGAATATTGATGAGGACCCCTTGAAACTTACCGTGATAGCGCACAGCCAGCCGCAAATGGCTGATCATTTTGTGAGGCGCGCGACAGCGTTCCAGCAAAGGTCGGAACGAATAAACGCGCTAATGAATGCGCGCGCGCCGTTTGTGTAACTTTTCAGCATCAGTTCGGGGCGCGACAAAAAAGCGACGATTCGTCGTCGTCGTCGTCGTCCGTCGCTGTCGACGTAGAAGACGACGATGGTGAGCCAAAAAAGTGGGTAGACCCGGGTAGAGGAGCGCGACTCGTCGTACTCCTTCTCCTCCTTCTTCACCCCCTTGTCCGCGCGGCGCACTAATAATAATCGTCTCATAATCAACACCTCGCGCTCCTCGCACTTTCGGCGCGGCGTCAATATGTGCGGCTGCTCCCCTTTCTTCCTTAGCCGGCGCCAAGAGCGCTGATCCTGCTGGCTCGGCGTCCCTTCCCACTTCTTCGCCCGCGTCTTCTCCCGCTTCATGTCACACGCCGTCGACCGCAATTAATAATATCTCAGTAGCGCCTCGGGCGTTGTCGTGGTAACGCCATCCGCTCTCTCTCCATCTCTCTCGCGCGCGCGCTCATATCAAAAAGACTTCGCACGGCTCCCGAGTGCGGCGCTCGTCTAAGCACCCCTCACTTAGCGTCTCTCGAGAAAATTAGAATTACGACACGACGATTACGCATGTTCGTGTGTGTGTGCATAATAATAGCCGCAAAAACGAGCGGGGGAAAACACAAAATGAGAACGTGTGAAATTTACCGTTTGCGGAAGGGGGATAAAGTGCATCGGCGGCTGCTCGGCGGTAGGCGTAAGCCGACGAAGCGGATGACGACGGATTAGGCGAACACCCGGAAGGATACTGTGCCCGCTGCGGCGGTGCGTAGTAGTTGTGCAGGAACTGGCCGTTCGCCGCTACCGGATAGCCGCCGGGGCCGGACGCTCTGACTGCCGCCGCCGCCGCCGCTGCCGCTGCGAGATGGTGAGGATTCTGCTGCTGCGGGTTGGGCAGACGGTTACCCGAAGCCGATGGGTAGGCGACGGCGGCATAGGAGCTGCTGCCGTGGAGAACGTGGCCGGAAGAGGGCTGAGGGTATGGTGGGTGGTAAATTTTGGAGGTGGTGGCCCGTGGCGGAAGGCCCCGGAGATACGGTCGACGACGACGACGGTGACGGTGACGATGACGAACGACGGGGGAGACAGACAGACGCGAATGGTGGAGTGCTGCTGCTGCTGACTGGTGCAATGCCTTCAGAGGAACTATGGGCCGACCGCACGACAACTAGGGAGACGAGGACGGGAAGCAATGAGAGGCGTGGCCTCTGGAGAAGGCGAAGAAGAAGCGCTTTGACTGCCGCTGAGATTGCCGCTGGTTGGTTGGCGTTAGTGATGGCGGCGTTGGTGTTGGAATGTCGGTGTTGAGAAGCGCACCGACCGAGGAGGAGAGTGACTGAGATGCCGGAGAGGGAGCGGGAGAACGTATGTGCGTGCCACGACGCTGCTCGCGGTATCGCCTTGGCAACAAGTAACCTATACCCACCCGCCTAGCGCCAACTAATTAGCCGGCTCTCACGCGCGCTCGCTTTCTCACCGTCCGTCCCCCACCCATAGAGTTCGCCCGAGGGCGTCGCCACCGAGGAGCTCTCGACTCGATTCGCTTACCTGGTCGTGGAGGCGCCGGAGTCGGCGTCGCCTGTGGCGGTGGCTGCTGCATCGGCGGCGCTCCGGGCGCTCCTTGAGGCGCCGGAGTGGAAGCGGCGCTCGGCGGTCCGGTGTGCTGTTGACCTGGAGTGGCCGGAGTCGCCGCTCCGGTGTCGGAGGGCCCGGCTCCGCCGGTCGAGTCGCGCTCCGCCGGCTTCTTCTTCTTCTTCAGTTTGTTCGCAAACTCGATCATCTCGTCGTAGGAGCGGTGCGTCTCCGCGCACTCCATCTTCAGAAGGTACTTCTCGTAGTGCTTGCGGAGTTGGTAGCCGGCGGCCGACGACTCGGTGATCGCACTGCTCGCCTGCTGACAGAGATTCTTCCATATTTTGCTCTTCGTCACTTCCATGAAGCCGCCCTTGCTCCGGACGGCGATGTACAGCCGATGGAGGTCGATGTTCTGCTTGGAGACCTGGGGTGGCGCGGTGATTGGGTCGCCGTTCTGCTCGCAGAAGAGCACGAGGCTCTCGAAGAAGCGGCGTCGGTCCGGCATCACGCGCGCCGGATTCTGCTCCGTCACCGGACCCGTCTGCAATGAGCAGGTAACTGTTTCTGCCTTAAAAATAGATACCGTATCCCCAATGACCATTGTACGTTTTGTTCTTATCTTTGCCTACTGGTCATCTTACGAGGCTTTATCTAGACTGTCTGGGGGATCTAGACATAACCTCCTACCACTTAAATCAACACTTCCGAAAAGGGGCGGGGCCCCTACCGTACTTATTTTGAAATCCCTTATGCGTGCACTTACCAGCTTATCGACGATGCTCTGAATGTTCTTTCCAGGTGCCACCGGCTGCGGTGGCATTCCTTGAGGAGGCGCGCCAGCTGCAGCAGAAGTGCTCGGCTGCTGCGGGGCGCTCCGCGCGGCCCACGACGGTGACTTCGCCGCGTCGAGGCCTCCGTCTTCGCCGCCGGCTACCGAAGATGCGCCGCCGGGGCTTTGCGGAACGAGTTGTCCGCCGATCGCGGCTGGCGTGGCGGCACCGTCCTAAAGCCATTTTTTGCACATCTTTTTGCGCTGATGACAAATCGCTCACCCTTTGCTGCTGCGCTTTGATGTAATCGGCCGGCGGTACCGGGGGCCGATGTTGCATGTGCATCGGCGGCGGAGGCCCTTGATGGGGCTGCGGCGGCGGATAGTACTGTGGCGGGTAGGCCTGAGGCGGCGGTGGGTAGTAGGGCGATCCCTGAGGCGGCACTCCCGGATACCGGGGCATCTGCTGCCAGTAGGGATGATGCGGAGGTGGCGGTTGACCGTAGTAGACGTGATGAGGGGGAGGATGTGCCTGCATGTGTGGTGGCGGCGCTTGCTCGTACATGGCCTGTAGCGGCGCTCCCGGCGGCATGCCCGGGTTCTTGGGCATCGGGTAGGAGCCGGCGCCTGCCGCTACGGCGGCCGCCGTTGCCGCATAGGCGTCCTGATGCGGAGGGAGCTGCTGAGGCTGAGAAGCCGGCGGCGGATGAGGCTTGGCCGCTGATCCATTGGGCACCGGCGACGCTTGCTGAAAGATACGGTAGTTAGATGCCGAGTTCTAAGGATACGAGGTGCAATTAGTGGCAGCGGCCAATTAGCCACGGCCGGAAGGGAGCACTCCGGCGATAGGCCGAGCAAAGATCGGAGTGGCGCGAGTGAGGGTGTGAGAAATAGTCGTTTCGGTCAATAATCTTTTCGTTCGCCCTATGACGACACGGCCGCTCGTTTGCGCTACGCAATTCAATCATCGTCCGAGCAACATACACACACACGATGATGTCAATTTTGGAGGAGGAGGGTGGCCGAGGGGATTCCCCCCGATTCGGCGGTCACGTGCCGAGTAAGCACTCGGCGACGAGATAGTTTGTCGGCTGATTGATGGTTGGCGGGAAACGGCTCGGCGAGGGAGTGCGTTGTTAGGACTCCCCCTAATCGGTACAATTTGTCATCGGCGACGGCGACGTTCGCGGGAAAACGGGTTGGCCGGCGGCCAAGTACACGGTGTTGGGGGAAAATATTAATGAGGTTGATGGAGAAAGGGGGCGTAGATACTGTATTTCTCTCAGGGGCTTTCATCGACACCGTATTCCTCGTGAGATAAAGAGCAGATTTACGATAGGAAAAGGTTGGGTCTCAAAGGCATTTCCCTAAGACTGAGTCACGTTTGAACATCGGCTGGACTTGCAGGCTCCCTAGATGCGTTTCCTTGCACCATGTCCTCTGTCAGATCAAACATTAACATTCCCGATTTGCATGGTTCCAGGTGTTAGTGCGCATTCGTTATACTATCACCTCAAAGTGCATCGCCATGGCAGGTGAGACTTAGCGACATCAGGGATTTTGGAGAGATGACGGCTCGGCAAAACAAATTACGGGGAGTAGCAGCTTCTGAGTCATGTATAAGTCAGGGGAATGCGCCTTATGGGACTCGGATTAGAGGGGTTACGATCGTGGTGTGAAGATTAGAGGGTTCTCTAGGTGTTCTCCTAATCTATATCCAGGGGATGGGGATGGGCGAAATGAAGAGATCTCCAGAAGTTTTTGGTCGCTTTAGAGAATTCGGAAATACGGTCTTTTTCGCTTTTAGAAAATCGTCATTTATAGCAAAATCTTTTGTAATATTTCCTCAGATTTCCCCATAGAAAACATCTAGAACCTCCACGCCTTGGCTTCCCCACTAGATTTTGTCCTTTTCCTTTATTTTGGTCCTCCTCTCAATCCCTTTTTAGCCCTGCACTTTCCCGTTCCGTCTCCACCCCATCCACCAAAATAGCCCCACGTGTCGAGACTACGAACAAAACAAGCGAATCCTCCATGGTGCAAAGTTCGTTCCGCTCTCTGCCCCTTCTTCTTCTTCCTGATTGCCCACTCCATCCATCTACTTCCTTCTCTCACACATGTCACATCTCGCCACGACGACAACGATGTCTCGCGGCGATGGAACAGACGTCGTCCCGAAGATCAAAGCACACATTCGATGGGGTTCCACCGCCACCAGCACAAAGACACAACAACAACACACTCATGTGCAAATTGCAGATCACGTGCTCTCGGCCGAGAGACCGAGCGAGAGTTGATTTTGCCGGCCGGGGGAACCCCATTCGTCATCGTCTTACGGACGCTCGCGCCAGATTACCACCTGCGCACTTTTGACGTCATCGTTGAAATGCTAATTAGACGTGGTGGGGGCGCCGCCGCGGCGAGTCCATAAACAAACAAAAAGCGGCCGACTTCCGAGGCGATCAGCTGCAGAGTGCAGCAGCGGGGTGTTGCGGTTTTGGCGCCAAAAAGAGCGGAATTTTTTGCCAATACTGGACTACCGTAATCCATCTTTAAAAGGGGATAAATTATTAGACTGCTAGGCTATCAAGACTTGTAGAAACGAGATGATCTATGCACTCTAGATGGTCCATAAAATCACCAAAATCTTGTAGGAATCCGGAACTTCCTTCTCTCTCAAAGTGCAACCCATCACTAAAGATCGAAATTTTGATATTGAGCGGAGACAGGCCGAACCCCTATGGAATTGAACTGTGTGAAAATGTCAGTCGAGTAATTATCGCTTGTTTACGCAATCTATTGTCTTCGGGCGTTCTCCGCGGACGGCGTCATTATATGCTCGATGACCGTCGTTGTCGAGTAGTCGTCGAGTCGAGCGGGTGGTTGCTGAGGAGCAGCAGCAGCCGTGAAGCGCAACTTAGTGTTATTATTTACTCCGCGCGTGTGTTTCGCGCCACACTCCATCAGCTGAGATGATGATGGTGGCGGTGATCGGGGCTTTACAGCCGTTTTCCGAAGGCATCCGTCCCGACGACGGCTCTCCTCCGCACTTATTCCGTGTATATGCGTGTCGTTTGCGTGCATGCTTGGTCGGTCCCTTCGGCGCGGACGCAAAAATGTGCACGGCGGCGGCGACGACGACGACGGAGATAGACGGGGGCGCTCTGTTGATGGTGGATGGCTGGTGAGCGCGGCTGCTGTCTCTGCGCGCTCCGCCAAACGCACGCTCTCCACCACCCCGCTCCCTTCGTGTTTGTGTGACGGCGCCGGCCGGCCGATAACGAAGGCGAGCGAGTGGCGTTGTATCGGCGAGGCGAGGCAGCGCTCGCTCGCCGGAGAGCGGCGATGGACGAGTGGTAGCGATCGATCGACGAGCGAGGCCATTTCTTTTTCTCCGACGTCGCTCGCTCGCCCTATTCCCCAACCGGCACCCAGCCGATCGGCCGAGCAGCCATCCATCCATCGTCGTCGTCGTCGTCGACACAAGGCCGTCGCCGACGACTCTGCCGCCAACGGGGCTGTGGGACTGCTGTCGCGGTCACGCGCTTCCTGCCAGCAGCAATCGCGCGACGGCTGTAAATACGACGACGACGACGAAGACTACGGTGGCTGCCTCGAGCCGGCGCTTTAACATTTCGCCTCTTTCCTCCTCTACAGCGGGTGACGTCACGTGGGCACAAAAGAGAGATGGCCGCCTCATAACTTTAAGAATGTGGTGCACAAGACACATGCACACACACACAAACACATAAACATGGCGTGACGCCGCCGGCAGGTCCGATGGGTGTTTGTCGGCGAGGAGAGTACATCGATGACTCCAATTAGCGGCGCGCCGATTCGGCGACGAGCAAAGATCAAGTCGCGCTAGTCGCCGGGGCACCCGACATGAACAACACAGCGGTAAATAAAGAGTGCACAATTGCGCGGAGCACATCCAATTACGAGCGTTGTGTTTGATCCACGTGCAAGTCACACGGACCCGGCGGTTATTTTGGGCTTTTGTGCTGTTTTCGCGACGGCAAAAGATCGCCAAAGCAGGTGGGAAGTGTAGAAGTTTTACATCAGGGGAGGGGTGGTATATTCAAGGGAATGGAAGCGGTAAAAGAGAGGAGATTTTCTATGTTAAAATGGACTTTTATAGAAGACCAAAAGAGGCCTGACTGAGCCCCACTGTTCCTAGACAGAGACCATTGTCCGGATTCGAAAAATCACTTTTCCACCGCTCCAAAAGAAAGGTTAACTTTTTAGCCCGTTCGAGATCTTTTGCAATTACCAATTCTTGTTTGTCGCCGGTCGCGCTGATCGTTTATCTCCGGGAGCAGCCGTAGCAAAAGTGACGTCAGACGACACGTCGGTGTCGTCTGTTTTCAATGGGAAAGTCGCCGCGTCTCCGCGTATAATATAATGCGTGCACTCATAAAAGCAGCAACCTGATCAGCTGCCGCGTACTTTGTAGTGCAGTGCAGTGCAGGAACAACAAAAAAGCCGCCAAAAAGGGACGCGGAGTGCGGGGAATCCCCCCCGACGATGACTGTGTCTCCCGTGCCGGATCCTTAAGGGTGTGCGTCATCTGATCTGGGTGGTGCACCCACATTCCCACGACGGCCGACCACAGTCACATGCCTGCATCAACAAGTCAACAAAACCCGGACCATGCGAGCAGACTACTTGCACCTCCTCTCGCGTTCTTCGACCACCACCAGCACCACCACCATCTACGCTGACGTCACCAGATAAACAACACAAAAACATTACACTTGATCTGCACGCAAGGACGGACCAGAGACCGACTCAAAACATAGCCGACGAGCACAATGTTTACGAGATGGTGGTGGTGGTCGAGGCGCGAGGTAAGTGCTCCGCCGCTTCCAGATTGTTTGTTTTTGTTGTTTCGCCCCGTTCGACTCACAGAATTGATCGAAATTTTGTGATGCCTGCTCTAAACTCACCGGAGATCCGAAGGGAACTGTGGCGTTGGACGGTGGCCCGCTGCTCGTTTGGGTAGGAGCCGGCGTCGACTCGGCCGAGGAGGGCTTATTGAGAAGGTTGTTCAGGGTCGGCGTCGCCGAAGAAGTCTAAAATTTCGTTCATTTTGGCATGTTTCTATCGAAGAACGGTTCTACCTGTGCTGGAGCACTGTCGCTCGGAGCCGAAGAGGTCTCGGCCGGGGGAGTAGGCTGAGTTGGAGCCTCCTCTTTCGCCGGAGACGAATCGGACATGATGAGTAGTAGTCAACTTAGATTTGTATCGGATGGACGTCAGATCGTCCAACTGGCATTTCCTCTAGCACACGCCCGGTCGAACGTTGTGTGGACAACCGAGGCTTGGGCTTAGGCTTAAATTCTGCAAAGAAGAAGAAGCGTTGGGGGAATGCGGTAGGCCCGATCGGTTTTTGGCGCCCGGCGACGCGAACAAAAAAAAACGTGCATCATCATCGTCGTCGTCTGGGTGGTGTCCGAAGAAGACACCCTTAGAGCACAGAGTTCAATGGCAGCCAGCAGCGGCTATGACTAAGAGATCGGAGATTCTTTTAAAGAGCGTCGCCGCTCCGATCAAGGAAGCGGCGGCGAATTATGGATGGAGGGGGAGTTGGACGGACAGACGGACGACGCGAAGAGCACACGGGGAGTCGCGCGAGATCTTCTCCTCGACGACAACGGCGACAGGCGACGACTTCTCCTCGGGCGGACGGTCCGGCTACCCTTCGGGCTCCCCTCCTGCGTCGTCTTTCTCTCCGCTCGCGCTCGCCTCCTCGCAAAAAAGGACAGATAGCGCGCGCAAAGAGCGCGTTTCGGTCTGTATCGTCGTCGTCGTCGTCGACGGAGGAGTCGGAGTCGTGTCGCCGCGGCGCTGAGGGGGGCGCGGGAGAGGTGGGCCCCGCGCTGCTGCGGGGAGAAGAGCGAGGGAGAGTAGTGCGCGCGCCACGTACTGGTATGGGTGGCGGCGAAGGGGCACCGTCGACGTCGACAACGACGACGACGACGATCTCCATCGACCCGACCGGGCGACCGCCGACCGAGCCGAGCAGCTCCGATCGGCGGCCGCGGGACACGGCGGCGAACCGCCCTAACCACGGGCGCCGCCGCCGCCGCCGCTAGCTCCGGAATACAGTCGCGGCGACGACGACGCGAATTGCTGCGACGACTTCTCTCCCCATCATCATCATCATAATCATCGTCGGCGACGGTCAGACGCCGTCCTCGTCGCCGTCGTCGTCGTCGACGACGACCACGGCCTCGACATCGTCCAATTCTCCAACCACCCCAGCACCACACACACAGAGCGCAGCAGCAGCAGCACTCGGTTCTATACTATGCATGTGGCGGAGAGCGAGGAGAGAAAGCGGCTCGTGGCCACGCCCCCGTCGTCGATCAATTTCACTCTCTCCCATTCGATCGGTTCCATTTTTAAGCGATTTCCCTCTCTCCGAAAAGGTGCGGATCGCCGTCGAAATCCCGACTTTCGCCCCAGAGCCACTCATCTCCGCCGTCTCCCCTTACCGGCGATGGTTATGTGTATGTGCGCTCTCCGCGTTCAATCTGGCGGCGCAAATACGTCGCCGTCGCCGTCGCCGCGGCCATCTCCGCTGCAAATTGCCTTCGAGCGACGTCGCCCGAACGTGTTTTTCGGCCGCGGCGTCGCGCGACCGCGCGGCGAAAACAAACAAAGAACGCCGGAGGAGCGTGCCGGTGTCGAGGCGCTCCGCGTACGCCGCACTGCCTCGTCACAGCTTTGCCGCCGATCTCCACCGATCAGACGCTCTCTACGCGTGCTCTGGCCGCCGCGTCGACACCGCTCTCTCGTCGCCCCTTTCGCTCCGCGCTTATCGCGCACTCACATCTCAACGTGCACTTTAATACTGAAACGAACGCAAAAACGAAGGAGTTGGTCATTTGTCCTATCATGTTCCCACACACACACGCGCCGATGACATCGTCGCCGACGGCTGTTGTTATTTGTTTGTTTGCCATCGTCGTCCGACGCTCTCCTCCGTTTCCATCGAAGTCGCTTCCGGATACACACAAAGGACATGTTTACGGGTGCACCGCCACACGTGGAATTAATGAAAGCCGCAAAAACACGCCGCCGACGACGGATGCAAATGCAACATTTTGTGAATCGAGGCGATTAAAGAACACACACATGGGGGAGGGGGTGCCCGGAAAGCACCCGAAAGTGGAACGTCCGTTCAGCTGATGGCGTTGGAATTTGTCATGGGAAGATGGACGGGCAGCTGTCAAGGGCTTCGACGATCGGACACCCGACGCGGGCACGCACCACCACCGACAATTCGTCATTTTTGTCCGTCACAAAAAATCGGCACATTACAGCGTGGTGGTTCTGGCGATGGGTGGTTCATCAGAGGAGTCGAGCTGGGTGAACAACATGGCCTCGTGGCGCAATGGATAACGCGTCGGTCTACGGAACCGAAGATTGCAGGTTCGAATCCTGCCGAGGTCGAAACCTTTTTTGCTCTTATGTGCGCCTGAAATTTATTTTAGATTATCAATTTAACCTGAAAATATTGAAATACGATTGAAAAATGACTTTGTTTCACAAGCACGGTAAAAGGCAAAAAATTCTTCCCATGCCGGGAATCGAACCCGGGCCGCGTGGGTGAAAGCCACGAATCCTAACCACTAGACCACATGGGATGGTGACTAGTCTAGTCAGCAAATGTTACTTTATTGGAAGCTGTGACTGTTGGGCAGGGATCATAGTTCGCTGTCAATTTCGAAAATGCTACACTACATCAACTACCTTTCATTGTCTGCTGATACCGCTACATAACGATGTCTGAAATGAGTAATACTTGTCTGATATGCTTAAGTCTAAGACACCTCGCTGATGTCTAAACATATTCATGGATAGAGCGTCATATCGTTCGCAGACAGTCTCAAGTGGTTCATACCCAGACAGCTGTGGAATGTTGCAAGCGGTCGTGCTTTGTCTGAAACTGAAACCGACCAACCAAAACCGCCAACTGCCTGACATGCAGCTTACAAGCTGATATCGACCCTGTAGACATATCAACGAGACTTATCTGAACTCAATTACCATTAAAAAACTACCAAATCCAAGAAAAAAAGCGAGAAATAACGAAAATAACAATCAAAATGCCATTATAACGAGTATGACACCCACTGAAAAATGTGCACGGATGGCCGAGTGGTCTAAGGCGCCAGACTCAAGCGACAGCTTAACGCGACGGAGCGTTCTGGTATCGGTATCGATGCGTGGGTTCGAATCCCACTCCGTGCAAGAATTTTTTTATCCCTTTCACAACTTTGTCGCAACTAGTTTTTATCCTTTTTTGTCGCCTAAACTTGCCGTTGGAAACTTCTAAAAGCGCTTAACGGGGATAATCCTCGCACCACGTCAAATATATAAAACAGAGCCTCTCACAATGACAATTCACACTTCGAAGAAGCGTCTCCAATGGGATCTAAAGCGGCGATTCTCATCGCTTCCATCTTTTGCTCCTTGGCCACCTTCTGCTGTATTCTGGCCGCATGCGTTCTACTTCAGGAGATTAATGTTTTCTACGCGGAGTCGATGAACGAGTTGGGCGAATTCAAAGCGATTGCCGACAGCTCTTGGAGCAAGATGATGGAGTTGAGGTCAATTTCTGCTAGACAGAAGCGTGACTATGGGTACGGTAATCCGTACAGCCAGAATCAGGCGCGACCACAATCTGGTAAGATTTTTAATGAATCATGACATAATTTCCTTAGATTACTCACGGCAATCAGCCAGCTGTCCCCGCGGTCCTATGGGTCCGCCAGGCCTGCCCGGAGAAGCCGGTCTAAATGGAGAACCCGGAGCCCCAGGCCACCCTGGAGCCGATGGCGTCATTCTCCTCTTTGACAACCTCACGTCGCGAGGCTGCATCCTCTGCGAAGTAGGTCCCCCCGGCCCGCCTGGTCCAGACGGCTATCCCGGTGAACGCGGCTACAACGGACCTCCTGGAGAACCCGGAAAGCCCGGAAAGAATGGAGATATTGGTGCTCTTGGAGACGTTGGAGAAAGGGGGCCTCCAGGCAGAGATGGCTACGATGGACAGCCTGGGAAACGAGGCAAGGACGCCTATCAGTACATCGGAATGCCCGGAAGAAATGGTGCTCGAGGAGAACGAGGACCTGCCGGAGAGATCGGCAAGGAAGGAGAAGAAGGAGCGCCCGGAAGGGTGGGAAATCCCGGACAGATGGGTGTGGCCGGCAAGAAGGGAAGCGAAGGACTCAGAGGACCTCCCGGAGAGATGGGACTTGAGGGAGTGCCCGGAAACGACGCCGCGTACTGTCCCTGTCCTCAGAGAAGCACTATTTTTGCTCGAAAAGTTGGATCGTATTGAATAGTTACTTTCCACTCACTGAGCTATAAAAAGAACGATTTATTCTCCTATTATCATATGTTCCTTCGCACTTTCAACAGTTATAAATTACACACGTGATCCAGTTGTGTCCATTGAAAGAGCAATGCACTATCAGCAACCGCCATCGCGACTGTAATAAAAGCGGTGGCAGACAGTCGGACGCCCATCAGCGGAATCGCGTCCTTTATACGCTCGACTAATGAATATTCATCAGTGTTGTTTTATGAATGCCGCCGCCAATGTTGCAGAAGGGCAAATTCGGCCAATTGTCAAGTCGCCCGATATGGCGCCACAAGGTGAGGTCTGAGATCAGGGATGTGCAAGTTTTGGGTTTTGCGGTTTTTACTTTTTGGCAAAACTCGACTCAAGAATCGGCCTTGAAGCACTGTCCATGCCGGACGCGAAGGCTCTTCTTCACGGCATCACTGACACTGATCAATCTTCGAAGGTCGATGACAACCGAAAATCTAAAAAACTGCTGTTTCTACACTCAAACGGCTTTCTGGAAGGCTTTGACGAAGAAACTGTTAGTGTATTTCTGCTATTCCCCTTCACAAATGGCTTTAAGTTTTGAGTTTCGCGCAGCCCTGTCTGAGATATGCGAAAGCAGAGCGTGGAGAAGAGAGGTCTAATAGAATATGATGTCATTATGTGCGCACTGCTCATAAAAAAAGTGAGTTTTACTGTAACTTCCAAGATCACAAAGCGTGATAAAGACGTTGCAAGCTTTGTCGTCAAAGGGGTAAATTCGCTGTCCGGGGTTCAACAGACGCCGATCGATGGACCGAGGACAAAACATCTTATAATCCTCAGGATCGGCTAGAGCTCACTTTCCAGATCTCCAGAAATTCGTAAGCCGCCAATCAGTTGACCACCCACCCTGGGATAGACATTTAACTCTATTCACCTTTGTCGAACAGTGACATAACCAGAATTACATATGGATGACTCAACAGATCCCCTGCTCCAGATCTGGGCCATTCCTAATCTTTTCTTTCAGGATTGGGTCCCGATGCTTACTGTACAGGGTGTTCCATAAGTTCTGTAACGCCTCAAAATGAGCATATCTCGCCGAAAATTCAACGGATTCGCGCGAAAATTGGTACACCTATAAAAGAGAACCAGGAGTACGATATTCCACAACGATTGTTCGAAATCGATCACTTTCAGTGGAAAAAAAGGCTTCGAGAAGTGTCTTAAAATTCATTACCGTGGCCACGAGCAGAGGAATCCGCCAACCGCTTTTCACGAATTAGCAGATTTTTTTCGGTCAAACTATTCTCAAATCAGCATAACGAGCGAGTTTTTCGTGAAACAGGTTCTCCTCAATCTGTAGAACTCAAAAGAAGCCACTTCCCATCGAAATTGGTCAAGACGTGGCCTGAAATAGAAGGAGCGGATCGAACGAAAACCGTGTTTATCCAAAAAGGAGTTAGGATTTGGTCGGAAATTTGTCAAGAATGAAATCTGAAGTCATAAGTGGCACGACTCACTCAGGAGCACTTCAAAAGCAAGAATTCGATGCTCTAGGAAGACTGAACCCCGTTGCATGGATCGAAATTATCAATTCAGGTCTCAAACCAGATCTGTCCCAAGTTAGTGAGACAAGGATATGCGGCCCTCCACTAGCCATGACCTGAACCCCCTGGACTATGCCATCCACGGATTCTTGTAGACTGAAGTCTCGCGAATCCGGCACACTCGCTTGGACAGTCTGAATCGATCTCTGGAGCGAGCATGGGCAACGGACTGCTCGTGGCCACGTCGATGAATGTTAAAACTTCTGGAAGCCTTTTTTTTCGCTGAAAGTGGTGATTTCGAACAGTCGTTCTAGATTATTGTTCTCCTGGTTCCCTTTTATAGGTACACCAATTTTCGCGCGAATCCGTTGAATTTTCGGCGAGATATGCTCATTTTGAGGCGTTACAGAACTTATGGAACACCCTGTATAATGGTCAAGATAAGGTCATGCGAAGGATAATGAAAATGCCTCAAAATGTAGATAGTGAGTTGTAGAGATGGTTAACGTAGTTGGACATGTCATCTTAAAGAAAACCAACTTCCTTGTCCCGGAACCATGGACGACTCAACAAATCCCTCCCCCACTTTTCCAAATATCACATTGGACCGTTCCTACTCCTTGCTTTCAGGATTCAGTCCCGAAGCTTACTGTACAATGGTCAAGATAAGAACATAAGAAGGATAATTAAAATGCCTCTAGTCTTAGATCAAATATGTATTAAAATTAACTGACATTGTACAATCAAATATGAGGTTAACATCATTATTATATAATTCAATCGACGGGCTGCTCTTCGACTTTGTTAGGATCAGAGATCTCCTCGACAGGGGTGCAGCGCGTCGACGAGCGCACAAAGAGGCGGTCGTCGCTGTCCTCGGTGTGGACGCGGCGCCGTCGCGGACAACAAAGACTTGTCGCCTTCGATATAATCAGCCTGAAACGTTTCCTTTACGCTTGGCTTTGGGTCCTTTTCTACCAAATGGCGAAGCCCATACAGAACCACAGAGCGAAGTTATAGCCGATGTAGCTGAGAAGTTCGTACAGATTTGGTTCTCTCGAAAGGACCACTTCGGTAGTGGCGAGAGAGTCAAAGGATACGGCAAGTCTGGAGACGAAATCCTGAAATCGGGTTTTTAGGAATAGTCTAGGAATGGGGTTTACAGGAGTGGAGGAATATTCTGCTGGGAGGGGGTAGTCATCCATGGTTCCGGGGTAGTCCATCAGTTGGCAAGGAAGGCGATTTTCTCTAAGAAGATTAACCAACTACGATAGCCATGTCCACAGCTTACTGTCTACATTTGTCGATGGCAGTCTTTAGACGTTCGTCTCTCCCAACAACGGCCTCATTCCACCGCTTAGGGTTCACATAGTCCATGTAGGGCTTGGAGCAGTTACTGTACTGCTCTATTGTACACTCTTGAGTCAAATTGACCACACGGTAGAAGTCACTAAAACAGGGATGTTCCATATTTTAGTCCCACATTACCTTAGCCTCTGATCGATTCCGTCGAATTTCACGAAAGTAGGAACACATCTGCAGTTGGCCATGATGCTTGTCAGGACACACTCGGCAAAGTGCCCCTGTCCATGGTCCTCGGTCCACCGATCGGCGTTCTGGGCGTCTACCGTACCCTGACCACACTCTCTTCGGCGGATGTCCGACCTGACTTCTCTGTGGATGTTCAATCGAACTCCTCTTTTGTCCGAAAGGAGAATAGGAGGCGGAAGTTCCGTGGCCATTCTTATGTCACTGTTCGAGAAAGGTGAATATAGATAAATGTCTATGCCGGGATGGGTGGTCAACTGATTGGCGGCGTACGAGTTTCTGGAGATCTGGAAAGTGAGCTCTAGCCGGTCCTGAGGATTATAGGATGTTTGCTGGAGAGTCGGATTCTGGAACACCATGCAGATGCCATGAAGAGTTCCGACGTTCATTCTCATCATTTGGCAGCATTCGAATGAAGAATACAATCGTCCCTGGAAAGAGCAATGAGTTGGAGAAAAAATAAAAAAATTCTTGCACGGAGTGGGATTCGAACCCACGCATCGATACCGATACCAGAACGCTCCGTCGCGTTAAGCTCTCGCTTGAGTCTGGCGCCTTAGACCACTCGGCCATCCGTGCACACTTGTCACTGGCTGTCAGAATAGTCATGATGACATGCACTTTTTATATGACATTTTCGTAGTGATTCTTTTTGTGCTTTCCAACCTTTTTACAGCATCGTCCCATATCAATATGTCTAAAAACAGAACGGTCTACAATCCCACCCGTCACCCGAGAGAGACTGTCTACAGTCCCACCTTGCAAACCACGTTTATAATTTGTTTTCTAAGTTGGTCGGTCGTTTTCAAGCAAAACTAATCTGGTTTAATATGATACTTGAGTTAATAACGACTGCAGCTGGTAATAAAACAATGTTTCACAGACCGACAGACACCATCCCATGTGGTCTAGTGGTTAGGATTCGTGGCTTTCACCCACGCGGCCCGGGTTCGATTCCCGGCATGGGAAGAATTTTTGCTTTCTTCTTTCTATGAAATAAAGTTTCTTTTTCAATGTTTCTTTTGTCAGTTTCGAAATATTCAGATTAAATAAAACTTTCAAAGCTACCCAAACAAAAAAATTTTTAGACCTCGGCAGGATTCGAACCTGCAATCTTCGGTTCCGTAGACCGACGCGTTATCCATTGCGCCACGAGGCCACTTCAAATTAATTTCTCAACTTCTTCTACACTTACCCCGAATCGACAACTATTGATCAAATCCTGGCACTGATACAGTAATCTAGTAATTCTCTCTTGCGTCATTCCAGTGGCCAGATACTGAGTCATCAGCTGCTTTGCTTGATACATCGCCGCCCCTTCCAGAGGCACAAAGTCGGCTTGATCGGATAAAGAGGGATTTAGCCATTCCTCGAGGTATCTGAAAATGTCTATTTGCGACATTTCTTCTCGAACATTCCAACGGCGAGCCCCACAATAGGCATTTTGGATACTCAGGGTCCTGATATGACCACTTACCGTATTGTGGCGTTATCATTTAAGGGAGAACTCCTTAATCCAGCCTGGCTGAAAGGCAGTCGGTTGCATATAACAAGCTTAGGATAGACCTGATGATCACTTTGAACCCTAAAATCTCGATTTCCAAAGGAGTATAGGCGTGACCTACTTGGTAATATCCCTTCGCTCAGAGACCTCATGATACCGTAATATAAAGTAGAGACTGTGCAGAACCCAAACGGCGAAACATAAGACGATTAGGGCGAAGACGCATATGCCCTTTAGGAAGGCACGCAACCGGGCCATTTGGCGGCGACGGCGGCAGCGGTCGATTTCGGTTGTCCGCCGGAGGGACCAAAAGTGGGCGACGGGACGATGGCCGGGTTGTCCTAGCGACGACGTTGACCACCAATGGCCGAGGATCGCGGCGGGCGGCCCGTTTAATTACGGCAGTTTCGGCGGCGGCCCGGGCCCACCGCGCGAGGTGTTCGATTACGTTTGGCGAGGATTGAGGGTCGAGGTAGAGGAGGGTGGCGGGAAGCGGATTATGACACTTCGCTGCTCGAAGGTCGTTTATTGCAAAGATGGATGGCTGTGTGAGTGTTGCACACTTTCGTAAACGCAAAGCTCTAGTTCTTGTTGGCCGTTTCAGGGAAACGGGGACGAATAAAAGTAGTTTTGGATATTGCGATTAATAATGTACGACATGAGGAGAGGGAGTGTAAAATTTCCATTAAAATTTCAGTAGTTTTTAAGTGGTGACCACTGGGAATTCGATTACAAAGGTGGCGGACGGGACCACGGCCAGAACTGGCTGATTTCGGAGTTCCCAATTCTAATCCAAACGGCCATCTCTGGCCATGAGTACAAGCAATACAGCTACCATATATCGGCTTCTCCAACCTACTTCTGGATTCTGTATCTGGACAAAGGACTTCTGTATAATATGACAAATAGCCATTGAGATACATACAATGGATAGTTCTGAAAGGAGGGTCATTAGACCCAGAACAGCATTGAAGGTCACTTAATGGGATATTGGTAAACTTAGCTACCCGATCTTATGTTTTCATTACTTATTTGACTGTAGAACGTGAAGGTGAAAACGTTAGATGATTAGATTATAACTCACATCTTTGACCACTCCTTGACTAATTGGATGTGTGGAACAAACAAGAGAGTAAAACCGCATCGGATTCCGATGGATTATTTATCGCACAAGAGTTCAAATTTCCACTTAAAATTTTGGATTTAGAAAACAAATGACCCGTACGTATCCGGTTGCTAGAATTCATAAGAAGCGGCCACGCTACATGGATACGAAATACGGTTGCCAAGACACAAGAAAAATTACACTGTGTCCGGGTTGAATGGCCAACATTTGGAATGAGATTAAGAAACCAAAATTTGGACTGAATTGCAATATCTTTGCTGTCACCAAATGACTTGTCATATGTACTTGGGTCGAATACAACCATACTTGGCTTGCCGTGCGAAGCATGTGCACGACACATACTTCCAATGTCCGAAGCATCTTCAAAGAGACACCACAGCCAACCCTACTTATAAGCATCCCCTTGGAGACGCAGTTCCAAAATTTATCTCGCCACTTCCATTTGAAAGAGCGGATCTAATGTTTACCTCAAACTTGGGTAATTAAACCGACGACGGTGCAGCGAGGAGGCACATCTGTGGGGAGCGACTGTCCCTCTGCGACGGCGCGAGTCGTGGTGTGCGGCGCTCATCTATACGTGTGCATGTGAAAGCGATCACTGTCCAAAGTGCGAGAGATTTCTCTGTTTCTTTGGAGTGGGCACCGCACAGTGCTACGACGAGACAGTCGCTACCCACATAAGTGCCTGCACACCGCATCATCTTTGGTTTAATTACTCAAGTTTTAGGTAAACATTAGATCCGCTCTTTCAAATGGAAGTGGTGAGATAAATTTTGGAACTGCGTCTCTTTGGAGATGCTTATAGGGCTTTGAAGCGATGGTGTAGTATTTCGGTGCTAGAGGAGCTCAATGGAGCGTGACCTTGTGAGTATAGTATAAGACTCAGGTGTCGGGGCGAGGAATTTGTAGGCTTACGCGTTTATTAACATTATCAGAGCGGATGAGGAGCGACCGCCAACGGCCGGCGCTCCTCGCACAGTGATTAACCAACAGGCGGCGTGATCGTTCGGCACGTCTCTCATCGCACCACTACACAGGGACAGAGGAAATAGCACACGACTTTACTCTATTATTAAACATTTTAATTTTCTATTATTACACATTCTTAATAAAAGAGGGCGGGATTCCGGTTTCGTCGTAATCACGACATTCCCGCCTGAGGTTGACATTTTGGGCTAGACATATGATAGGGTAGTTTATAGGGGTACTGTTTTATCCCGTTTTTAAGCTAGTCTTCTTCGATCCTCCGATGAGGGAGAAAAATAGAAGTTTACCACGTCAGGAATCGAACCTGAATCTCGTGCGTGTAGACACACGGGCCCTAACCATGAGACTACATAGGATCCACTCAGAACGTGCAATTTCGATGCTAAGTACTAACTTAATCTAAGCTTTTAAGTGCAAAAAGCTGCAGAATTCCCACGTCGGGAATCGAACCCGGGTTGCGTGCATGGGGCTGCACGAGTTCTAACCACTAGACTACATGGGATCCGACCATATCGGTTAATTTTCACATCAAGTATTAACCAAAGTGAAATGCATATGGAGGAGCAGGTGGCAGAAGAACTGTGGCCTCGTGGCGCAATGGATAACGCGTCGGTCTACGGAACCGAAGATTGCAGGTTCGAATCCTGCCGAGGTCGAAATTTTTTTGTGAGACTGTAAACGTTCTTTTGTATTTTTGGCTTTCTTCACAAGAGTTGCCAAATTAAAAACAGTCGCATTCCCATGCCGGGAGTCGAACCCGGATCCCGTGATTATAAGTCACGAATCCTTGCCGTTAGACTACATGGGATACAGCAGCTCACTGATAATTCTTCTATATATATTCACAAATGTTGAACACGCGAAACACGTTACTCCCATGCCGGGAATCAATTATATGTGACAGTAAATACGAACAGTGCGTACAAAGATACATTTAATAGACATCAATATTTACATCATTTACTTCCCGCAGAAGTTATCGGTTGGCTAGGATCAGTATAGTTTAAACATCACGTTTCTTCGATTTCTTCTTTTTCATCTCACTATTACTATCCGTAACAGAAGTTTGCGAATTTCGAAGAGAGAGTTTGTCAAGCGAAGAGAGATGTCGAATTCGAACAGATGTTTCGCTTTCCACCTGCGATCCGGGGACTATCGGCTTCCTGGAATCGTAGACACGCACCAGATTCGACTGATTCACGATGTTTCCTTCGTCCTGGGCGAAGGCGTATCCACTCTCAGCCTTCTGCTTCCGACGGCCTTGCTTCTTCTGCTCGTTTCGGTCGCTTTCGAACACATTTATCATTTTCTTCAAGGGATGATAGAGGGCGTCAAATCCGTCGCCCTTCAGGCCTTCCAAGTAGAGCACTCGTTCTCGAATTGTCCAGAAGAGGGTTCGTTGAATGCTAAAATACTTTTTCATATCTTCATCCTAATCATATACCTACACTTTGATGACAATGTCGTAGAGAAGACTAGTCACTATGCCCAAAGCGATCATAAGATAGAAATTGGGAGTGGTGTACAACATGGATCCTATGCCAGCCATCTCCGTAATAACTTTGCTGGTAAATACTGGGTATGCTAACCCATATAGTGGAACAACCGAGGCGAAGAAGATTATAGAGCCAAGAAAGACGTAGATAGTGAACGGGTTGATGGCGTCAGTCTCCAAGACGGCTTTGCAGTTGATGACAAAGACGAGCATGAAGTCCACTATACATCCCATCGTATAGATGGCTCCGGGTCGACCATTGCTCCACAGAGTGTCTAAGAATCTGATTTGAAAGAGTGAATAACATAATAGATCTATCACCTCCCGAATGGAAATGGATGCCAAGGAAGAAAATGATTGTAGCGTGAATGACGGCGTTTAAAGACCAAGCTAGATGAAGCTGCAAAGAGATCACGTTAAAGAAGTCAAGACCCATTCAACTCACTTTGACATTAAGCCTTGACTTGTTCACATTTAGTCGATAGAGACTAGGATGCTTCGCAAGGGTATTCGTCAGAGCATGCCGGTCGAGCATTCCGTGAAGAAGAGGAGACCATGACGTTTGGCACAGATTATAGGACATCACACTCCAAGGGTCCATCAACGGAGTATCACTCATGCCACTATATAGCATGAATATGAACTACAAATTACAATTACGACAAAATGACATAGAATGAGGAAGCATACGAGAATGAAGACTTGACAGAGGTTCTTGTAGAAAGTGAAAAGAACGACCTTGCCGGTACGGTAGTAGCTGAGTGCTCCATGGACGAACAGAAGTCTAGCGAGGTAACGGAACTGAAAGAAAAGAGATTAAATTTAAGCCGCCATAATCACAAAAAAAAAACTTCCGACCTCGGCAGGATTCGAACCTGCAATCTTCGGTTCCGTAGACCGACGCGTTATCCATTGCGCCACGAGGCCTTGCCGAGACAAACAACTGAATCTCCTATGTTCACAAAGATGTACCTGTCCAATTGAATAGTCAGCGGCCATTGCAGCTTGCATCCCTTCTTCTCCAGTGATCCCGACACCAACACCAGCCGCTTGGATCATTGCCACATCGTTCGCTCCATCTCCTATCGCAAGGACTACTCCATCTATGTGCTTCTTGAGCAAATGCACCATCGCCGCTTTTTGTTTGGGTGTACATCGACAGCAGATGAGACTTGATGCCGCGAGAGCCAAACGAACGAACTCAAACGGAGCTCCTTCGTCGACCAAATGCTGCAGACTGCGGCCATCGATGACGACTACGAGATTCGGATCGTCTCCAGATGCTGGAAGCTGCTGGTGAACATAGTTCTTCACAGTTTCCAGTGTTTCCGCTCTTGAGTCCTTCGAAATTACGAGCGTGTTCATTCCTGTTCGAATGAGCGAACATGACATGCCAATGTTTGTAGCTGTCTCAAGTTTATCACCGGTGAGTACCCAAACGCGGATGTTAGCTTCCGAAAATTGCTTCAGCGTTTCTGGAACACCCTGAAACAAACGCATGATCTTCATCTCAATTGTTCTACTCACTTCTTGGAGCCTGTCTTCAATGGCTGTCGCTCCAACTAGCGTCAAATTGTTTTCAATCAGCTCAGCGGTCTTTTCAATTTGCACCTTCCGATCTTCAAGGGCACAACATGCCTTATAGTAGTTAGGCTCCCAAGCCCTGTACTCGTCCAGGCTAAGCTCTTTCTCTGCTATACACAGTGTTCGGTAGCCGAAAACGGCGAACTTTCTTATATGTTCTTTCGTTTGTTCCACCACTGTGCGACTATTGCTTGGCGACAGGCGAGGCAGGATCACAGTATCCTGAGATCGATCACGTTTTGAGAGCACCACTAGATTAATAACTCACGGCTCCTTTCAAGAACAATTTGATAGTATCTTCCGGCGTTTTGACGATAATCCCCATTCGCTTTCGATCGCTTGTGAATTCCAAAACGTTAAGTATCTCGAAGGTCCGTGGACATCCATTCTAAAAGAACTAGAACAGAAGGGGATAGAATAGACTTACCGAACTGATGATAACACTTTCTGGGGTACGAGTGTGGAAGACGTATCCGAGCAATTGGGCACATCGGACAAGAGCGGTTTCATCTGAAATGCCATCTGCTGACAAAACTGATTACAGTAACGGCGGTATAGTGGTTAGGAATCGTAATTTTCGTGGGTCACATACGACTTCTCAGAAAAAAAGAAAGCTTTTAGCTTACTGTGTATACGCTGCTTCACTTATAGCCTATCACGTACCTGGAGACGAACCATGATAAATAACCTTCTCAGGAACTTTCTCAGGAACCACAGTATGACATGTCGCAATAATCGTGAAGAATTCATTGATGTTTTTAGCGTTACCCTGAAAGCAGCAGCCATACGATGTAAAAATCTCTTCTTAAACGTACGTTTCTATTAGTCATCAAGTCTTCCATGAGCTCCTTTCCATCGAATCCCTCGCACATTTCTTTTCCATACGTCTTTCCCGCAACTGAGCACATTTTGAAGACCATCTCATTCCGTGTCAGCGTGCCCGTTTTGTCCGCTAACACGTAACTCACTTGACCTAGCTCGTCGTTGAGATTTGATCGCCTTACTTCAGCCCTCGTGTCCGACTTCTCGCGATACATTTCCATATCGCACCGTATGAAGAAAGCCTGCACTAGGCGCACCATTACCAGGTACACGTACAGTGAAATCGGAATGAGTCCGGCGTACAGCGTTACTTGTCCAAGGATAAGAATAATCATGCTGTCCCGTTCTTCTTGCTCTGAAACACTTTTTTTGAGCAAGCTCATTTCTAGTTATTCATTAGTTACTGTATGATGACGGGGTATGAAATGGTAAATACCAATGATCTGTGATCCGATAGTTCAACCAAACAGCACCAGAGAATGCTCCAATGACGCTGATCAGTCCTAGAAGTCCAAATTGAACCAGCATGATGTGATTCGTAATCTTGTCCACTCCGGATAGCTTCGTCGGCGTTTGTGTCATGTTCATCATCAGCTTCGTAGCCTTGCCTGTGTACACCGCAATGCCATAGATCCATTCCGTGTTCTTGAGTTTGGCTCCTCGCGGCAGCATCTGACCGGGCCCGAGGGGATAGTTATTTCGATGGATGGTTCCGTTTTGCTGTGGCGAGTTTATGCTGATCACTCCTGCAAAGTCGTAGATGGCTGCTGATGGTGGCTCGTAAGTTAGCTGCGCACCGACGTCCACAAAATTCTGAAGAAATCAAGTTGAAAATGGTGGTCTTCAAACAGTTCCTTATTACCTTAATGTCATCTTCCGACGTCAGCTTGAATGTGGCACTGACAGCTTGGCGTATTTTCAGGTTAGACTCGCCGTCAAGACTCGCAGTTTCGATGTACGCCATGCCAGCCGGCTCGCTCGCCGAAATCAGCACCAAATCCGCGGGAATGGTTTGATCCCGGTTTACTTTAACGATTTCGCCCATTTTTAACTACAATTCCTTTGCTTATTGCTTCTAAACGAGTCCGCTTACGTTGGCCCAATACTTCTTTTGCCAGCCTTGGTCGATTGTGTACGAATACGTCGGCTGTCGGTTCATTTTGAGGTCGCTGAGACGTCGACGCTAGAAAAATTCAGAATCAAACACAATACATAAATAAACAACATACAAAATCTTCGAAAAGTTCTGTAGCTGCAGCAATGGCGAGGATCACACATAACGGACCAATGGTTGTGTAACGGCCCAAAGGGCTGAAGCCAGCGAGCTGAAAAGAATCGGAATGAACCGAGAGAATCATGACAAGTTTCGTACCTGAATAGCAGAGATGCACAAAAAGAAGATATTCGCATATTGCTGGAACTGTTCGAGCAAAAAACGCGGCACGAACGTGACGATGTTATACTTCGTGGTCGAGATGCGATTGCACGACTTCTGTTTCGCGTGGCCTACCACAATCTGCAGCGGTTTCTTCTGGAGTCGCTTCCGCGATTGGCGTTGCATCTGTTGACGGTTTCGGACTCGACAAACGTTTCGCTTAACGTCGTTCGCCCGGTCAACCGCTGGAACGGACCGTCTCCGAGAGTGACAATGAACAAAATGAGTGCGGGCACGAGTCCGCAGCACGTTGTAGACGGTCTACGGCGTTCATTTGCAGAAGTGTGTCTAACAGACTGGTGGAATGGAGAAAAAGAAGAATAGGGAAAATGGCGGGCAAATGTTTTGGAAATACCGTAGTTTGGCAGTATCACTAAATGTTGTCTTCAACTCACAATCACCCAGACAGGCTTCCATCCTATGTATTTCAACTAGTAGATGTTAACATAGTCACATTAACATACATACACCCATTGTGCACCGATCAATCAACAAAATATATTCAGTTTGGTTAGTATTTGGTGTGAAAATTAATCGTTACAGCTGTATCTAGTGGATAGGACTCGTGCAGCCTCATGTGCGCGACTCAGGTTCAATTCCCTGCGTGGGAATTGGACAGGTTTTTGCTATTTCGATGTCAAAAGCCAAAAAAATGTTTCGACCTCGGCAGGATTCGAACCTGCAATCGTAGACCGACGCGTTATCCATTGCGCCACGAGGCCTCCGCCACGTTCGCTCTGGTTTGCACTTAAATGCTTAGATTAAGCTTGTACTTTACATCGAAATGGCACGCCTTAAGCGCATGCAATGTAGTCTAATGGTTAGGGCCCGTGTGTCCACACGCACGAGATCCGGGTTCGATTCCTGGCGTGGGAAACTTCTGTTTTTTTCTCATCGAAGGTGGCCAGAGTGTTACACGACACCCCGAAGTCTTATTTTACACCCACACAGCTTCAAAGTCTTATAAGCATCTCCGAAGAGACGCGGTTCCAAAATTTATCTCGCCACTTCCATTTGAAAGAGCGGATCTAATGTTTACCTCAAACTTGGGTAATTAAACCAACGAAGGTGCGGTGAGGAGGCACATCTGTGGGGAGCGACTGTCCCTCTGCGACGGCGCCAGTCGTGGTGTGCGGCGCTCATCTATGCGTGTACACGTAAAAGCGACGCGATCACTCTGCACAGTGCGAGGGATTTCTCTGTTTCTCTGTACTAGGCGCCTCACAGCGGTGCGACGAGACGGTCGCTCGCCGCTTAAGTGCCTCCACCCGACGCTGTCGTCGGTTTAATTACCCAAGTTTGAGGTAAACATTAGATCCGCTCTTTCAAATGGAAGTGGTGTGATAAATTTTGGAACTGCGTCTCTTCGGAGATGCTTATAATTGTAACTTAAAAGCTTGATGTGCAAATGTCAAAAGAATTCCATCGGAAAAGCACAAAGAGGCTAAGCGGTTCACCGGACAAGACAACTCAATTTCTCTTTTTCACCATCTGTGGTCAAGATATTACACTGTATACTGGTTTGTACACTCTGTACGTTGAAACGACTTTATTAGCTTGCTCAGAACTCAAGGATCTTCTGGATGTTCTTCAGGTCTTTGCAAGTAACATTTCCATCGATTTTAACTCGACTCTCGGTCGCTTTGCAGATAAACTGCGTGTAGTACCAGGTGCTTGTGAAGTACTGACCTTTGAAGTCATCAACGTTCCCTCCATCTAGAACTTAGAGTTTGTGGGATGTCCTCGAAAGAGATATATCTAACACTTTTTCCGTTGAAGTAAAGTCTTCATCATTTTGCAGGCGGTTCCACGTGATACTACTCCGTGGACAACCTTGTATCCATTCTTTGCTGAGGCGAACGCCTCCATGAGTCCACTTCCGCTGTCACCCATGCACACGTTCGACTCCTTCTCCACCATACAGATGGACTCCGTCAAATTTTGAGGACACGGCTTCAGCTTGACTTCGATCTTATTTAAGTAGCGCGTCTCTTGGTCTATTTCATCGGCTAAATCACATTTCTAGAACTGAAAATGCTTGGCTCTTACGGTCATATCCAAATCCTGAGACTTCAAGAGAAGCGTTGGAAGAGATTTTGGCTTCGTATGGAATGCGAATGTCCATCCCCGAAGCTAACTTATGGTCGATGGGCCGATTCAGGCGAAGGACGGCGATGTCACTTCGGCGGCATTGAGAGACAACGTAGCGCTTCGGAATCATGACCTTTTCGACTATGGATGAGTAAGAAGTCGTTGGAACATCTCCCTCTTTCGCAGATGTACATCCGACGCAGTTTCCACCGAATTCGATGACCATTTCTTTTGGGTTCTCCACTACGTGTTTCCACCGAGTGATGCTGGACTCGTAAGGTGTATAGTGGCTCAATTCTTAACCTACTCAAAGGAGCGAGTGCAAATGGTCCTAGCGTGGAAGAAGCAGTGTGCCGCCGTGAGAATGTGACGGTTATCTAGCAGAGTCCCTCCGCAAATCTTCTCTGAAAGTGGGGACTGTTGAATTCGAATGGGTAACACCGTTTGAAAGGCGCCATAGTGGGGTGTGAATTAGTCAATACATGTCATTAATATTGCGTCTCTTCTTAGTTATTGAACAGTTTTGATCTTGATCTTACCTCCTGCGATTCGAATCATTACAGGAAGATGTTCGGGGATCTTTCTCTTCTCCTTCTCCAGTGCTTCCAATTGTTCTAAACTTCGTTTTTAACATAACTTCAACGTTGCTTACCTAACATAACTTTAACTCTCTTCCCATTCATCACTTTTTGGTGTTTTCCTATTCTAGGTTGCCGAGGTCGGCGAGTGATCGCAATGGAACCGCTATGGCCTGTGACCTTCTCCTTGCTCTGTGCGAGCAATTGTTCTAAATTTCGTTTTTAACATAACTTCAATGTTGCTTACGTAAGATAGATTTAACTCTTTTCCCTTTTGTCATTATTGGATGTTTTCTTATTCTAGGTTGCCGAGGTCGGCGAGTGATCGCAATGGAACCGCTATGACCTAAACATCATGTGGCCGACCTCAAATAAAAGTTTCTTGCTTGAAATAGTGAGAGGGTATGACGTCGATTCCGTGCTTCCTTCAGTGGGCACTGTTTCCTTTTTGAGATCGGGCACAGAAGCATTAGGTTCGCGGGAAGTAGCAGTGGAGGTGGAGTCATCTACATACACAGATCTACAAGATCCAACAGTGGCGCTTACATATGATGGAGTCGCGGCTTGTGGTTTCCTTTACATTACTCACTTCCTTCGCAAATTCGCCATTTGTATACAGCGAAAAGACGAGCAGAGCAACCGCAACGAGATGACGCATCAAGTAGAACAGTCGAATCTTGCTGAACGGTGACTTTTACGAAAGATGTCTGGTGGTTAAGACATTGAATGAATTCAGGTGTTGTATGGTGGCACTTTGCGAAAATATTTCGAAGCGAAAGAGCTCGTTGTCAACGAAAACGCAATTAAATTGGTCCCCAAACCTTCGGACTTGGCTAAACAATGACCAATTGTTGGTACCATCCCATGTGGTCTAGTGGTTAGGATTCGTGGCTTTCACCCACGCGGCCCGGGTTCGATTCCCGGCATGGGAAGAATTTTTTGTTTGTTGTCGTATTTGTAAAATAAAGTTGTTTTCCAATTGTTTCGTTGTCCTTTTCGATATTTTTTAAAATTTATTTCAGAGCTACGCAAAAGAAAAACTTTCGACCTCGGCAGGATTCGAACCTGCAATCTTCGGTTCCGTAGACCGACGCGTTATCCATTGCGCCACGAGGCCACATGTTGCCTGTTGAAGCACCAGTGACTTACAGCAGTCTATCCAGCTGTTAATTGTCTTTCGTTTTGTAAATTTTGCTCATTTTTGGACGGGTTTCTTGCGACGTCACACCAAATTATTTATCACCAACATATTGAAAACGGTCTTTGGTCTTGAGCAAAGGGTCAAAATCTTGTTTGTCATCAATTACTTTCTCAAAACCAGTCGAATAACATTACTTTTATGTGTAACAGTTATGTGATTGGAATGTCCTGTCGTCATCGCCTAGGACCTGTGCCATGTTCCTCAGGAACTGGCGATTCTTACCTTTATTAGACCTTTCTAATCGAATTATGTTCAAGTGTGCAATTATTATAATCATTACCTATTCTCACACTATCACCTTCTCGCTAGATCATTACCCCATCCCTCCGAAGTCCTTCCCGCCTGACCCAAAACGACCTGACCCCCTGAGGAGCCTCCAACACGCATAGTCACCCATCAAATGTCAGATTAATAGTGTGTGACTGTGGCGCACATGTTTACAACTGCCCTGCCCGACGGCGGTCTCTTACAAGATGTCCTCGACGTCGAACGCGATCCGATCGCTCCGGGAACGCTGCGGAGCGACCTTGGCGTCGCCGTCGACCGCCCACCCGCGCGCCGATCATGCGTGTGGCAATAAATAACTCGGCCGCTGTTCCGTACAGTGACGCCAGAAGCGTAACTCGTGCGCGCCAACTCCCTTTCTTTCGAATCGACTGGTTCTTTTTTGCCGAGTTAATTAGTAATCGTTGATTTGCTTTGATAGACCTTGTTCCGAGTGGCTTTGGGTGAGACTCATCTGAGAATAGTCCAAATTGCTTTGGGGAAGCAATGCAAAAGTGGTTTTGAATTGGGGAATAGATGTTGACCAAAGAGATAGAACTTAGAGATGCCGACTCGGTGAAATTCTGAGCCGGCTCCGGCTCAGGCATCTCTGATTTAATTGCAGGAATCTTTAAGGATCGGATAGACCTCTTTGCAGTAAATTTCAGAGGCTCGACAAGCTATTTATCGTCAACTGCATCCTTGAAAAACAAGGTCACCCCATAGCAAATTATACGAGGGAATCGTAATTTTCTGGCTTTAGCGGTACAGTCTTTGTCTCAAACCTTGTCGGTGAGGGTGTCGATTTTCAAAACCATGTCAAAAAACGCTTCGTGTGACCTCAAAACGCGTCGCGTTGGATCGCACAAAGACGTATTACCCCCAAAGCGGAGGATCGAGGTAGCCGTTTCAGATCGCATTCCAAAAAAGACGATGGGAGCGCGATCGATTATGGCCGTTTTGGCGTGTTTCGTCGTGTCCGCTAGCGCCTACACCGAGATCTTGACGAAGGTATGTGTCATGTGATGGGCAAAGAACAATTGTTGTGTTGCAGGAGGACCAGTATCAGTATGAGCGCTATCTGTGGTGTCCGACCAAATTTGTTGGAGCGATGTGTCCAGGTAGGCTTGAAACGAGAATCGGGAAAACGGGAAAAGGCTGTTTGAATCTTTGCACATATCAACTTCTTCACTTTAATGGTTCTGTTTTGCACTTGAAAATCAGACATCTACTGTCGCAAGAGAGTGAACCTTAGAAATGTGTTTTTCGATTTAGTCCGTCGATTGTTATGGCCTGTAGTAGTCTTCAACACGTGACGAAAGAGCTATTTCGTATAGTTACTATTGTTATAGTCTTCGTTTTCAATAGATCTTTGTTTTAACGTCTTACCGTAGTGAAAATGATGAATTCAGGTCTAGATCTTTATGTGTAGGGAAAGTGACGCAAGCAAATGACGCATAAGGTTAGAGGTGTTCTTTCCATCCATTGAACACGGAATGACGAGAAAGACGTCTGATGAGCAATGGTGATTATTCGGATTTGGCAACACCAATCGATTCGGATTGAGCTATCAGCACTGGTTCAGTTACAGCTATCAGTAATAGTAGTCAAGTGGGTCTAGAATTGAAGATTAAGCAGTATATGTTAAACTCGCATGTGACCTCGGTTTTAAGAGGTGTCTAAATGTCGCAGGAAATTACCTGTTAAGGTTGTTCATCAAACTCCGGGTCGACTGCCAGAATGCTTTCTTTATCCAGTTATTAGAACCATTAGTTTTCAAATGAGAGATGAGCATTTAGCTTCAGATTCATTTGTTTAAAAGGCCTTAGAACACAGAATGATGCATGTACAACATCGCGACGGGCAGCTAAGCCATTATATTCTCAAAAATCCACCACAGCTCACGATTCAAAGTGCCTTTGTACACCATTGATTCCTAATAACTCAATGAAGAAAGCTTACTGGCAGTTGACCCAGGGATTAATCGACAAGGCACACTCTCCCGGACCACTGTCCGTTCAGCAAATTAGGCGAAATCGCCCCAGTAACGAGAAATATCGCCCCAATAACGAGAAACACTAATTTCAAAAAAGTTTCGAGTTTTTGGGGGTAAGTTTTAAATAGTTTCGTTTCGAGTTTTTGAAAAAAGTTTCGAGTTTCGCATAGCACTGGTTCCGAGTCTGAGAGTCACACTCTGACACGAGGTTCCATATCGGATTCCAACTGCCATAACAGCTATTTCGATGTCTAAAGGCAAAAGAGATGAGAAAAAATATTTCGACCTCGGTAGGATTCGATCCTGCAATCTTCGGTTCCGTAGACCGACGCGTTATCCATTGCGCCACGAGGCCTGATAACTGTCGCAAGCCTGAGCTCTAATAGTTGTAATTGTTCCAAATCACTTGACATGGGCCCCAGTGACTCGAGGATCTTTAACTTAACCCTTTAACTAGATAGAAGTGCATTTGACTAGAGCAAGGGCCAAATCAAACCATTAGCTTGATGACTGATGCAGCCTTGATCCAGACTCACTGGCGTTGGTAGTCGACTTAGACCCTAGTGACTCGATGATTTTTTACCTGAATAAATCTTCTTTAAATGCCAATCCTGACTGCTCATCATATCTACGATATGGGTTTTTTTTATTTATTAAACATCCCTTCGATTGTACATTACAATTGCAAGCATCAGAGCGTCAATGATATCAGAATAGATTAGATGCCTCTCCAGTTGAATCCGAGAATGGGTTGTCTCAGAAAGATTGACTTATCGTAATCCTTCTTTGGAACGACTCGACTCGGTGGTGATGGAGTGAGCAAGTGGTGGAGCTTATCTGAAATTATCACCTTTTACTGTCTGTCTTCATGACATGCCTAATGCCAAAAAGAAAGCCGAAAAGATCTGCCGAAATGCCGCTAGGTTACGGTAATGTGTTATGCAGAAACGGTTTATTACATGCGATTCACTTTCGTCTCTGCTTCCCTGTTTCCCTGCCATGATGCAATGACGTCTTTTGGTATAATCACTAAAGCTTTACTCAGACTTAGATCTGCATTTCTTTTTCAAATTAGGACCTTACTCTCGCTTGCCTTACGTTTTCTCATATGGAAGATAGCAACGCTGTCGTAGATGGCTTGAATTGTAGACGAGCAGTAGAGCACAAGGAGCAGCAAGATCAAGGTGTTCATTCTTGCCTCGAATGGAAACGAAACGATCTCCAGGCTCCTTTCAGGGCGGGAGGAGGAAGGTCTCCATAAGAATGAAAAAGGGGGAAACACATGTGTAAATACGCATTCAAAGGCGGTTTTTTCGTGATTGTCTTTTGTTCTTATTGCTCTATTTTTGAGAATCCACCCTAAGCCGTTGAATCACTTGTCTCGTGTGACGCTCTTTGGCTATTCCTGTTAGGGCGCTGTTTGATCGGCGAAAAAAGAAACAATTGCACAATCAGCCGAAGTCGCTTTGAAGGTTGGCGGCTGTCAATGATCACAGAACTCTAGGTTTGCCTTAAAGAAATGCCCTTTCAACCCTTAACAATCAGAATCTGATTCAAAACTACCGCATGAGAGATGACGAGGAAGTTTCAAAATCATGGCTTATTGTGTTGCGTCAATGGGTTACCGTATTTTTATGGCTTTATGCCTTCATGTGTTGCGTCCATGCGCTACCGTAAGAATAGCAATGAACAAAATTCCGCATAAACTACGAAAAAGTAGACAGAAGAAGCATTCATAATCGTTTCAATCGCTGCGTGTGGTCGCCTAGTTCTAGTCCCTTAGATACGCAAAGAATTGGAACATTTGCGAAAGGTCCGTTTTTTAAATGCCTGAAAACCAGCCATAAAAACACATAGCGCCGTTTTGTTCGCACAAAATTATCTACGGACATGAAGCATGTGATTTCAGTGACTTTGAAGATGACTGTCCCTTGAAGTCTTAAAACCCGAACTCGGCCAACAACGTTGAACGGTTCTCATAACGATCTTAAACAGGGGTTATCCAAAATTTTCTGGTGCTTCCACAGATTGAAAGACCCTTAACCAGAGATTGGAAAAAACGAGTCAAATCTGAGCCCGAGCCCCGAGTACAGGACTGGAACACGGCGATGGACTCCGACTCGGACTGTCAGACCAGAATGGGAGTCCAATTGCAGGGCGCCAACTTCGACTCCGACTCCGATCTGAGTCCAAATGGAAGATGGGCAACATAATAATATTCCTACGATGTTGATGGTTGGATCTGACTTTACCGTGACGGAACCAGGCTATCCAGACCTACAAGCTTTTCTATAAGGGAAAAATCCGAAAATCTAGATGATTCTCACCCGATTTGGATTCCGGATTCCGGATGGTTACCGACGCGATTACTATCACTGCCAATGACAATTGCTTTACCGTACCCAAAGTGGGCATTTAATTTACTTTTGAATCAATGACATAGAAAATATATTATAAAAAGTGTGCATATCAGTACAAATATCACCCAAACTTCAGAATATGGAGTTTTCAATGAAGTACAACCCTTTCATAAAGTTTTTATGGGCCGTAGGAGCTGTTTCGTGAGCAAATTCTAGCTGTTAGTTCCTGGTCGCATTTCTACCGCTGTCATCAACCACTGACGAGCTCGTCACATCATGTCGGCCTTCTTTTGATACGCATGAAACGCGTACTTGATGGGGGGGGGGGGTACTGTAGGTTCGCTCCGTTACATACTACACAATTCCTTTCGAAACCGTCGCCATTACAATTGTTTCCTTCGTTGGAACCACACAACAGATGTTTTCGTTATAAAATGATCCTCAATTTCGAGGAACTGCTTTTCAACGGATCTGACTGTCCCTGCATGTTTCTTGGAACACAAAAATCCCGCTGATTCATAAATTCCTTTTAATGTTTGTTTCACATATTTTCAGAGAACGACCTCTTCTCATATCATCTGTGCTGCGGCGACCTCAACCAGAAGTGCTGTTCCCATACGCGCGTCTGGGTAATGATCCTGCTCGGCGTCGTCGGCGTCGGCACCGTAGTCGGGTTAATTGCGCTCGCCGTTCGCCTTTTGACGCTCCGCCGACGCCGTGGGAAGTCCACGGCCAACTACACACCCGGCCAACCTCAGCCCCACTTCGACACGCCAAAACGACCTGGATCCCGTGTGTGATAATAATAATTATTATTATTATTGTTTTCTTCTTGATGTCCTAAGAGATGAATGTACAAAGACGCGTGGATTAAAGCAGTGAAACGGGGATGGAGGTACACGGAAAGAGCGAAGGGGACGAGAAGATGATTGACTAACCCGAAAAGAATAGAAGCATACAACAACCGTTAGAGAAAAAAAACATCGAAATATTACATTCGATTACCCGAAAACGTTTTCTTCACAGTAGTGGAAGTAGACGAACTTGTCTTCCTGCGCGTGGTACTTGTAGATCTCGCCCATCGTGGCCGACATTGGAGGGATGGTCTCGTTGACGATGCAGACGATCGCTTCTTCGGGCTTCAGACGGAGCCTGCAAAACATGGAAGTTGGAGACTGCACTGGTATCTGCCATGATAGCTCAGTTGGGAGAGCGTTAGACTGAAGATCTAAAGGTCGCCGGTTCGATCCCGGCTCGTGGCATCTTTGCCGGTTATTACTACTACGACTTCACCGATTGTTCTTGTAGAGTTGAGAGTAGGAAAACATGTTATTTTGGAATGAAAAAATCACGAAAAAAAGTTAAAAGATTGGAAAAAGATTACTCCCCGGCCGGTAATCGAACCCGGGTCTCGCACGTGACAGGCGCGGATACTCACCACTATACTACCGAGGATACATATCTTCGGCACTCTCCAAAGGCACTTACCACTTGCGAACGAAAACAGTAAACATGGAGAAACTCCATTCCACCGGTACAGCGTGATTCTTCTTCAGAATCGGCTGCAGATTGCTCTGCGAGACCCGTTCTACGACGACCGGTACCCGCTCACCGGAGAACGCCTCCAGAATCGCTTCCGCATCGGCGAGTCGTTCCTTCAATGAGTATTCCCACTGAAAAACCGAAACGCGTCGCATGGCGAGGTTCTGCAACAACGGATCTTAAGTGATCGTCGATCAACTAGTCGTCGCCGCACGAGAGAACACGCAATCTGGTCGGCCAACTGACGGCGACGACCCACCCAGGAAGGCCGGCCTCGATTAGGGCCCACAGCTGTTTTAGGTGGTGCTGCTGCTGAGCAGCGGCCGAAGAGGGCGACGCAAAGGACAAACAACAACAACGACGACGTCTCCGATGCCGCGCGGTTGCATCACAACGCCTCTGTTCTCTCATTTTCGCATCCGAAAAAGCGAAGGTCAGTTCGCCGTCCGCAACATCTCATCGATCGTCGCCGGCCGATGGATGGCCCACGGAGTCGGGAAGCGCGAAGTCGCCACTTAAGTTGCAATTTGGCGACGTCGAGGAGTTGTCGAGGCTAGCGGAAGCAGCGAAGCGTGCAGCGCAGGAGGCTCAAAGAGTAGTTTCAGGAAATTTGAGACCCGCTGGGAGTGCGAGGAAACAGGTCTCGCGCGGCGAAGGTCGGGGAAGTGTTTGGGATTCGTTTTACGTTCGAATGAACAGGTGAGAGATCGACCGACGCCCAGCACTTAACCCTTGTTCGGTGGCAGCTGTTAAGTGGGTGCGAGGGAACATTTTGTAGGCGAGCACCTTATCACCGATACGCAACGGTCATACCAACGTAGCATCGGTGGTTCAGTGGTAGAATGCTCGCCTGCCACGCGGGCGGCCCGGGTTCGATTCCCGGCCGATGCAAATTTTTTTCTTTTTCTTCGGCTTTTCCTTCATAAAATCCAGAAAACTGAGAAATACTTGTTTTCGTGGGGGAAACTAAATTTAGTCTTGCGAAAGCACTCTTATCTGCTCTCTTTACCGAAAGCGGGAGAAAAGTCAACTGACTGTTTTTCCGTGTGAAAATGAGCGCAAACATATCTGCAGAACTGAGATAGAAGAGCAGCGAGGGTAAACAGTTTTGTGGAGAATCGATATGTTGTTTGTACTAAATTGGCTGCGTTCAGTGCGGTGTGTCAGGAAAACAGTTTTCGGCGGTCAAAATAACGCGCAAAACTCCTAATAAAAAGCAGAGATTGGGTCTGAGGGACTGAATGGCTTGTGAATACTGTAAGAAAACACTGCGAGAAAAATAACATTTGATCATTTGCAACAAAAATTACGAAGGGGAAAAGTTACTCCCCGGCCGGGAATCGAACCCGGGTCTCGCACGTGACAGGCGCGGATACTCACCACTATACTACCGAGGATGCCCTTTAAGCTATTGCCTCATCGCTTATCACCAGCAAGAGGCCGAACACCACATTCAATGCTTTCAGTTGCAAATACAAAAAAATTAAACAAAATCACACGATATAAACAAAATGGTCGACTGCAGCGAAGCAGACGCGTTACGGCGGCCGTCGTCTTGGAGCAATATGTGCGAGGAGATGTTTTCGTTTGGACTGTTTTTTTAGATTTTGAAGACGCACAGTGATAACACCTTATGGTACGGCGTACTTTGTACCACATGCAGACGGGAAAATGTGCACAGAACGAGTGATCGCGAAAAGTGGACGGAAAAAGAGGGGAAATGTTTCGAGATGTGCAGGAATATGCTCTTTGATGTTCAAAAATGATTCAACTGACAGACGTTTCTATCTCAGGAGGCAAAAGGGTGAACATCAAGCGATCAAAGGCCTGAACCACGATTTCAAACCACGCTGAAAGCAGACATTTCATTGAATCGAGCCAGACGGAAGTCGACACAAAAACCTTAAAAACATCGACATCGTTTCCCTATTTTTCGCTGTCTCCTCTCAAACCAGTTCTTCACCATTTTCGAAGCATCAAAACAGCAATTGATACTTCCCAGGCTGATGTAGTCGTCACGTTCCCTATCAACAGTATCGCTCTTTTCCTTCCGCGTTACGTTTGCATATCTGCAAACTTTGCAGGAAATTGAAAGACGGTCTTTACAATAAAGAAGAAGTTGTCATTGATGGAAATATCGCCTCCGAGATTTTCTTCTTTCGGGGGTTCCTTCTTTCAGCAATGTCTTCAGTATGCTTGGAATAAATGCAAGCTGAACCATCTGATGGAAATGATTATTCGGGGAAGCGCGAACGCTGTCCCCTGACTCAAAAATTTAGCTGTTGGCCAACTCCAACTCGGAGCTGCCACACGGGTCAGCCGGGAGCGAAAGTGCAATGTCCCAGCCTCGCCATGGATTCCCCGCCTTGATGATCGCGGGGAGATCCCAGCCAGGTAAGTTTATGAGTCATCCAGTGATCGTCACTTACGTAGGGTGCAACAGTTCCTGTGCATTGGTATGGGAGCCTTACAACAGAGAAGCCAAGAAAGGCATTGTGCTATCTCAAGATAGAAACTCACCAAGCGTTTAGGTTTTTTTTTTTCCGACAGCACTGATCCATAGGAGAACGCCTCAACAGCTAACATCCCCTGCGATATGTGAACCTGGATAGGCCGTAAGTCGATCAGTTTGTGCGGGGAAGCGCGAACGCTGTCCCCTGACTCAAAAATTTAGCTACGTTTTCTCTGTTTCTCTGGAGCGCAGGGATCGCACCGCTGCCACAGAATGGTCGCGCCCCACATAAGCGACCACGACTGGACGACTCATAAACTTACCTGGCTGGGATCTCCCCGCGATCAGCAAGGCGGGGAATCCATGGCGAGGCTGGGACATTGCACTTTCGCTCCCGGCTGACCCGTGTGGCAGCTCCGAGTTGGAGTTGGCCAACAGCTAAATTTTTGAGTCAGGGGACAGCGTTCGCGCTTCCCCGCACAAACTGATCGACTTACGGCCTATCCAGGTTCACATATCGCAGGGGATGTTAGCCGTTGAGGCGTTCTCCTATGGATCAGTGCTGTCGGATCTGATTGGAACTCGGATTATCCGAATCCAAAATCCGACAGCACTGCTATGGATACAAACTCACTACTACCCACTTATCAAGCAAAGTCAGTTAGCCGAAACATATACATGTAAACTAAAACTGAAAACTGACTTATCTGATCATCGTCGATGTGGTTCACCTTGGAAACTGGTCTGTATTGGACTGCTACGCGTATTCCTGAAGGGCATTGGTTTCTACTTATCCGGCAGATTTATCCGCTAACAACTGGCTTGTTGCCTTCTCTGTATCCATAATAAGTAACAGTGCGTTTTATCACGTTTATCCACATCACGTTTGTGCATCAAGCGTTGCTTGGTCTGGAGATACCATGGTTCCAGAATAGGTTTCAGGCAGTGAAGGCAAAAATTTCACTATCAGAGCAGCTGGGCTCGGTTAAAGTGGCTCGGCTCCGACTTGAAGCCTCCCTATGATGCGGAAAAGTATAATCATGTAGCTTCCATTCATATTTAAAGGAATCAAATCAGAGACACATTACATTACATGTCTCTGCAAACCAGTCTCACTCGTGTCACGGTGGTGAGCGGTCGGTCCCTCCGGTCGCTCTTTGAGCGTCTGGTTGGTCTGATGGCAAACCCTATGGCATCTGTGAGTTTTCCGGCTTCCAGAGGGAATTGGGACACCCGGAAGCCGTAGTCCCACCACCGCTGATAACAAGATGTCCGACATCAAGAATCGGGCCACGTGAGAAGTCATCCCGAAGGTCGCCGACGCTCTGAGGACGCCACCACCAGCGAAGACGCAACACCCGGACCACGGAATCATCTCTCCGAAGCAGATGCGAGCTCAGAAGCCTCCTCTGTGCCGCAAACGCCCCGAAAAGAAATATTCCGTCACCGTTTCTGGATTTTCGCCGATTCGCAGATGCCCCATGAAGCGCGCCGTCTACGACCGGTTCAACGACTACACCACACCAGGGATGAAGCTGGCTGCAAAGTGATATCCTCTGTTGTCTATTTCCGGTGTCGTGCAAGGCGCAATGCATTGGATTCACGAAATAAAGTAAAGTAAAGTAAAGTCTCTGCAAACCACACTAGGCTGACTCACACAACTATTGCAATCATGGTTATATTTTGTTTTTCAGGCATCTAGTAGAATCGATTTTCGCAGGAAGCACAAAAAGTGGGAAGTTAATTTATGTACAGATAGAATGTGTAAACAAAACGGAAGTGGGAAGTCCGTGTCGCTCGGAATTTGTGCCTGTGGTACGTGACACATTTGGAATAAACATTTGTGGGAAAGCAGTGTGAATCAGTGAAGGAGCTAAATAAGTGTCGAGTTGGGTGGGTGTGAAACCCTAGTCGAGATAGGGCTTCCACACTCGCGTGGGGACCTGAGGCGTTCCTCGAGGGAATTCGCAAGGATCTGACGTTTTGAGAAGTTTGGCAGCAGGTGAAAAGTCGGTCTCGCCAACGACGTCGACGTCGTCCGAAGACTCAGCCCTTCGCTTTCGTCCTCTAGTGCAATTGGAGCTGTCAGGACTGCTCAGGGAACTACCGTAACCGCTATCGCTTGGAGACAAGACGACCATTGGAGTGCGGTCGACGGTGGGAGTGAAAAAGAGAACCGGAGGCAGGAGCGGAATGGGGGAGGAGAAGAAGGGAGTCGGTGGAATTGAGCAGCTGGAGGGCGAAGGGGTACGATAGAAGTTGGCCTCTTGGGATACGGTAGGACCGAGAAAGGAAGTCCGAGGCATGAAGCTCGAAGGAGAAGGGACAGCGTAGCAATTGACCCCTGGGGGTACGGTAGAACTGAACGTAGGAGTCAGAGGAATTGAGCTCGAAGGAGAAGGGGCAACGTAGTAGTTGGCTTCTGGAAGTACGGTAGAGCAGCTGGGGGAAGTGGTCATTTCACGAATCAGTTCATCTGCCTTTTCGATTACTGTAGCTGCCTGCAGGTCGGATCTAAAATGAATAGTAGCCGTTTTATGACATCATCGATTCTGATATACCTGACTGACAGCTCGGGTTTGATCATGACGATCAGCTTGCGAAGGTACTTGATGCAGAGCTGCTCCCTCTCGCGCCGACGTTTCTCGCTTCGGAGACGTTCCTCCTTTCCTCCGTGATGGCTGACCACATCCTTCACAAACTTCTGCTTTAACTCATCAGTGGACAACGAATGGAGACCATCTAAAAGGGCACTTAGAGGGATTATTTCGCTGGGGGACCTACCAGGTGTGCCCTTCCTCTTGCTGCAAAGGTTCTTCAGGGTTTTGAACGCCTCGAGGTAGACATCAGCCTTATGAACCCTAAAACGAACTGTAAATAAAGATCAAGCAGATAGAGCCTACTTCAAGAACCCCGCGACGGACTTCAAGGTCTCCCGAAGCCGCTCGGTCACATTCTTGATGGTCGTCCTTCGGATCCCTTCGTCGCGCTTCTTCTTCTGCTTCCGGTCCTCCACCTGGCCGTTCATCATTGAGGTGCTCATGTGTGGTGAGTGATCTGCTCTGCACGGGCCTGAGCACCGTCGCCCCTCCCTCCCGAGAGTTTCCGGTTCAGGCTCGCACTTTAGAGTTGCTTCCGGCCACTGACTTACGCGTTTTCTCATAGCACATCTGCCGATGTGCTGAGGTCTCATGGCGTCAAAAAAGCCCATGAAGGATGAAATAATGCATTGTATAATAAAGGAAATAGCTGAAGGGGCAAACGGTTTTTTTTGACTATGCCATTTGTGCAATCCACTGAGCTCTCTAGGGGCATTTATCTGCCCGAATCAACGACATTACGCCTTGTAGGGCATCTTACAATAAGGGAAGAGCACCATATTGTAGTTGCCTGTCTTCTGGTGCCTGTAACACACACTGAAACAGAGAAGGCCGGCCAAGAGTGCCGCATTTAGAAGCCAGAATCGATGTTCGCCTTTCTCGGCACCTTGGTTTTCCGCATGCAACAGCTCATCAAGGGAAGTTCAAGCGGTGAAATCTCGATATTGCCTCATCTTGGAGCCATCAGTAAGCCGTCCTTCTCTTTCATTCATCCTTCCCATCCAAACCGATGCGATAAGCGATTATGTCTCGATTATCGATTATCGATTATGTATTATGTCCTCAGATAGGATTGATGCAATTTTTGGATATCTATGACCTCTAGGGCGTTGATGTCTTTTACGAATCAGAATCATTACAATTCGCAGGTCCCAACTCCAACCATTGATGCAGATGGGCAGGATAATTTTTTGTAAAATCCCTGTAGTCTACGGTCAGTTGTTTTGAAGACGACGGCTTCCCAAGCCCGATAACTCATCCACAGGATTGACTATTGGGAATGTACGGGAGTGATGGCACGGGAAAACACTCACTCCCACATCGAAATTCACACTTCACACTTTCTTTGTCGCTTCCTGTTGCTTCCTGTCATTCCTATTTTTTTTGTGAAAAATATCACTTTCAGGGAGTGCGTTTGTGCCATTTCCTCCGGCGCCCTAGCTTCCTCAAATCATTCTAGTCCGTGCCCATTGGGGCTGCCAATATGAGACGTGAAGGTGGCGACCGATGGCCTGCAAGGATGGGAACCTGAAGCGCGTGCTGTGCGAAACAGTGTTCGCACAAGGTAACTGATCCTCACACCGTCAACGACGTTCCCCACAACAACACGGAGCGGAATATTTCGTTCAACCACCGGGGTGCCGGAACTGCTAACGGTGGGTTATGTTCCCAGATAGGGAAGGTGTTTTTGGTCCCGATTTTCCATGTTTCTGAAGATGGATTGCAGCCTGGAATTTGAAAGTAGTCTTATCGTTTTCGATACAGTTTTTCAGATCATCGAGCGATATGTGTTATTATGGACATCGACACTTCAAGTTCTACATATAGGCACTCAAAGGGCGAGCTTCGGAAGACTAGAAGCGTTTTCAAAGACGTACATGTAGAACTCGGTTTTCTGTTTCCTCACACTGTTCTGAGGCGCTGTCGGCAACTAACAGTTCCGGAACGAGGGATTACGATTTGAAGAATGACCCACATCGCCGCGTTGCCAACTAGCCACTGCTTTGCGTAGGAGGTAAAGAGGAAGCTGGTGAGGAATCCTTAACTCGGTACCTGACCCACTTAGAAAGCTTTAAACAATCTGTTCTTCCCGTTTTCAACTCTCTAAAGCTTCGATAGAGATCCATAGGGACATGAAGGTAACTCGAGAGAGAATCTGTCGATATGAGAACCTCGCTGCTGACCCGTCATCGATACGTGGCGGCGTCTTTGCTCCCTCTTTACCCCCTACCGCCGCCGACCAGTGGCGAGTTGGGAACGCGGCGATGTGGTGTGAGTTCCGCAGGAAACCATGTCCTTCTCACCTTGTTCTAGAGTCTAAACTAGAAGATAACAGGGGATCATGAGCGACTCAACTGCGTTGAGCGTAGCAACTATTATTTGTGGTATTGTATTTGTGGCTCTTGTCATGACTTAGATAGAGGTCGTTCTTCTTGAACGTCAATTCAAGGGATCACTAATATATGCCAGTTTTCAGTTCGATCTGAAGCGGACACTTCGGAAGGTCTCCTTATAAGATGGATGACTACGGTTCCTGAAAGTACGCACTGATTGAATGAATTCTCCCCATCAATTCCTCAGGAACGTCTCACATTCGTCCATCTTAGGTCAGCCCTTTTTAGGTTAAATAAACATGAAAGGAAGAAGGGATCGATTCTCTCAAAGAATCACTCATTTCACCAAACGAAACAAACACGTGTACTTCCCATCCGTTTGCCTCTTGCCCTACTTTGCCTTCCCCGCCGCAGACGCGCCAGAACTTCTCCCTCTTCACGTTTGTCCGATTAGCGGAACACGCGCAGTCGCCCCGTATCGCGCTGTCGATCTCCGCGCAGCCCGAGGCGATCGGATCTACCCGATAGGGGAGCGACTGACTCATCCGTCGTGTCCGTCGCTGTCCTTCCTAGCGCCTCATCAGAGCGTGAGCCGAGCCCTGGGCGCCATTAATTGCCGACGCGCCATGTCCATCGATCAGCCGTAGATTGGCACATCGACTTTGGCAACATATGCCGCTGTGCTTGTTGTAATCGTTGACGTGAGCTTTTTCCGTCAGAGCGGATGTCGGCGTTGGCGAACCGGTTCCTTTGATGACTCCTCTCCTCGGGTGGTCGGGGCTGAGACGTAATTGTGCGTTGATTCGACTTTTTGGAGAGAGTTTCCTGCGGTGACCGCGCGCTTTCCGGTATCGATCGGATCGGTCCGGGTGAGGGTGAAAGGAAGCGGCGGCGGTGCAGACGTTATTGGGCTGGCTGGGCGGCGGTGTGAATGGTCACCACATGGCGCTGACCCTAATGGATGAATGGACAGGCTCCGGGACCGTTGTTTATTTCGTTCCTTCGCGTATACAGTTTTTCGTTTTCGAATTTGGAGAACTCGCTTGAGAAGGTCATTTTGCTATCGGGAAAGGGTGTTTCACCGTCGCTTGATGTTTGAAGATAGAATCACTCCTAAAACGTTGTTTTTCTTGTGTTATGAGGTGGCTGCCGAATGAGAAAATGAACCCTACAAGGCCAGCTAAGGTGGCTCACTCTAAATATCCTCCCTTCAATGTTGTTTAATCTGCTTTTCATAGTTGCTTGTAATTAATATATGACCTTTTCGTCCAGACGGAAGCCATTAGAGCCTCGGCCCAAATTTTCAATATAGCTCAAGAACGTTGACTCTAAATTGAGGATAGTCCACCTGCAAACTGGCCGCCTAGCCGGTTGAATCTATAAATCGATGTGGCAGTTCGATTTCAAAACATATGCAAATTCTGTGTACTGGCTTCCGAAAAACTTCCGCCCGCATTTATTCTTCTGTTTCTTGTCTCGAACATTTCTTTTTGCTTTCTTCTTTCCATCCAATTTCAGTGATAGGTATGACAAGTCACAGATCATTCAGTGGCCGAACAGTCTTTCGGATGGCGACACCGTAGTCCTACGGGCGGTAGGATTTGTGGCCATAGAATATTTTTGGTAAATGTGTAACACAGTAAATACGTAGGGGTCCCAGAGTTACAGTGGGAGTGAACCGGTCTTTGCCGTACCGCCTTGTGAGGCTCATTGCGAACTAGGGTTGAATCGAATGTAGTCAAATAATTCGTTTATTACGGATTTCAAGCCTATTAACAAAACCGTAAACATACAAAAATCCTGACGGCCTTTTGGATGGAGACACTGGGTCGCCCGGTTCACTATTTTGACCACTGCCCAAGGATCGAATGCGATCGCTCCCGTGCATATGCGGTTCCCTGTTCATCTCCAGGGGGTGATTGAACTGAGCGAAGTTTACTAGCGTCAATGCAGTGGAAAGATCAGAGCGAAGATCGCTGGGCTGGCCTTAATGAACTGATGAACAAGATCCGGTTTTGTCTTGTTGTGATGTTTGGAGTCTTTTACATTTCACAGAGGTCTCCTTTTGTCGTAGGAAAACTAGTATTTGAACCATCCACAAGGAGCTATTTCCGAGATGCTGCTCATCTGGGATTCACTGATTAGAACTCACACATACTTGATGGAATGATGGCTGCCCATGTAGAACTGTGTGGCGTGTTGGTGTAGCTTCTCTTCATAACTTTGTGTACATGAGCACTGCGAGGAAACTTTGTCTTCACTAATGAGGCATGAAGCAATAACAGTCTCCCTTCATGTCTGCCTTTAAGATTTGGATGTGTTCCTTCTAAAGGGCAAACACGAAAGGCACTTATTGAAGTGATGCTGTAGGAGCTCAGCCTTGACCTGATCGCGGCAAAATAGCGTGCGATGTGAGTGACGTCTTTCGGCGTCTTGATAGAAACACCGCTATTTGCATGTTTGGATCTATCGCTGGAATGTGAATGTAGAACTGTGTGGCGTGTTGGTGCAGTTTCTCTTCAAGTATCTAGGGTAATGGTCTGTCTGGCATGTGGATATAGAACCTAATCCCTGTAGCCCTTTGACCTTTTTCATGGAGAGCATCCATCCAAGCCATAGTTTAGGAACATAGTTTAGGGAAACACCAGCCCATATCAGAAGAGGAAAATATGGCTTCGACCACTGTATTTCTACATGACAGCTTTACAGTTTCCCAGCCAAAAGCATTCATCGATGACTCATATGGCGCGGCTCCTGGTTGGTGAATAACTTCTGCTTCAAACGATCAAAATGATTAGTCACTTTTTCGCTTCTGTCAGCGACGAGTCATCGAAGTTGGGAGTCAAGCAGGGTCACCATTGATTCAAGATCATATTTGTGTGTTTCGCCAACAAATCATTGCAGTACCGTGCACATAGTATGCCTTTCTTAATAAGTTGGAGTTGGAGAGCATAGAGCAGAGCGTTTGACTGTCGTGTTTTGGAATCCGATGTAGTACCTATCAGACTGTAGCCTTTTGAAGCATCATTTGTTCCTTGATTAGGATCGAATCGCACATTGAACCTAAGCCTGTCAGTCCACCTCTATTTGTACCAGAGGACACCTCCACTTTAAGTGAGCTACTCCTGCAAACGTCGAATCTAGGCCAGATCGCCTTATAGTTCTACTGAAGTAAGCGCCATCCTCTTGCAACGCGTTCCAATCCGTCATCCTTTCACGTTGAACAAGTTTCTTTTCTTGGCGAAGAAACGCTCTTTTGACAACTTGTTCCGCAAGCACTTTCGCCTCTCAAAAGCTCATAAAGGCGGCGCTCTCCTAGAAGGAGGTGTCTCGGATGGAGATGTTTCTGCGCGACTTCGCGATTTGCGCAATTCCGACGAGAAACGTCTTCCTTTGGCGTAATCCTTTCTGCGTTACTCTCGCGTTTACGATCTTCTTTGTTCCTTTGCGGTCAGCGTTGCGATTGATCGCTCCTATGTGTGCACTTCGTGTTTCTGTTTCTGACCTTATCGAAAGAAGACATTACACTACCTAGTTGGATGTAAATCTTTAACAGTGCGATTTGGTTGATATGGTCATCTATGTAAAGTAATTTCACTTCGTATTTACATTGTTCAGTTTTTCCCCAGAAAGACCTGTCCTTGTAAGAGCGGGTCAGATCATCCGAACATCCTGACGAATTAGCATTTTAGCAAAGTGTTTGAAACATCTAATCATGCTTTTAAGAACAGGTACATATATAATTGGAATGGTTTATGGTCCGAGAACAAGTCAAACCTGTTCCACTCAACAATTTTTATTCTCTTTTTCTGCGATAAGGGTGTGCCCACAACATGGTGATGTATTGTTTGGGGTGGTCCAGGAGGCTTTCTCGCGGTTACTGAGAGGCTTCAAGATATGGATAACTCTTTCTGAAACGGCTATGTGGTTCACAGTTGTAACGGGTTCGAAACGGGACTCGAAGGCTCGAAGTTCGGATCTACCCACAGGCAGAACCTTTTTTGCGTTATGTGGATGAGGAGACCTCTGTTTACGGTAGGGATAAATTTGGCAAAAGAAAATGGCCAAGCGCTTCAAAAAAGATAACCAAAAAAGCGATCCCAATCCAGTCAAAAATCGATGCCTTTTACGGCTTTGATGTTCTACGTGCACCTTGTTACCGGTTCGTTTCCGTTACGAACGAGGCGCATCCCTGTGATTTACGATTTATTTGTGGAATCATCAACATTACATTACACCCTAAGGCGCATCCCTAATGAATCGCTAATGTGGATGATGAGATCTTCTCACAAACTCACTTCTCACATGGATCATCACAGCCGTAAAAGGCATCGATTTTTGACCAGATTGGGAGCAATTTTTTGGCCTGCCTTCTTTGAAGCGCTTGACCATTTTTTGCCAAATGTATCCCTACCGTAACTTAGAATGGAATGCGTATTGGTATGGTATAGATACAGTATTTCACAGTAGGCGAACAGCTTATACTACCGTCCAACTAGGCTAGGTCAACTCACTCACTAAGTTTCAGGTCAACCTGGACTGGACACTTTACTCCAGGTCACTTGAGAAGGAAGGGGTCTTCCAGATGGGTGGACTTGAGAGCTAACCTGAGATGGGCACTTCAGCAAATGGGCCACCCATAAGAAAATATTCATTAAATATGGACGTATTTCGACATTATTATCGCAATGATACACATGACGATCCTTGTGATTTCATCAACTTCCAAAAAATGACTCCTACCTCCCGCCTCGGTGGTCTTCCACATGGTGAATCATCACTTCTTTCGCGGACTTAATGCTTCCTTTTTGTGAACAACGACGCGTTCTTCTTCTCTCACTCTTCACATTAAAAGAACACCGCATTTCAGATGTCGTTCCTTCGCTGTCTCCCCCTCGTTGCCATCATCTGCCTCGCCTCTTCGGTTTCGGCCGATGCCGACTCGTCTGACAACATCATCGACGAGGTGAAGAAGTACGACGTCCTCACTCTGAAGTAGGCTCTTGTCGTGAAAACAAGTGGCGAAAAATGAATATTTTAGGCGAAGCGCTCTGGCCTGTCCCCTGCCGATTGTCGGAAAAAGCTGCCCCGAAAGCAACGCCGTTTACTACTTCACCTGCTGCGGAGGATATGACCGCGACAACAACTTCCTGCCCTCGTCCGAGTGCTGTTTCCGTCTCCAAGACTGGGTCGTTGTCTCCATGGCCGTCCTTGCCCTCCTCTCCATCCTTAGCTGTATTATCGGATTCCTCAAGTGCATGTGCTGCTCGCGCTAACTGTCCTAGTTCGTTCCAGGGTTCTCAGAGTGCAGTGTAATTATGTGTGAACGACGATGCCTTTCTTGCTCAATTCAATAAAGCCTTTATGTTAGTTGGCCATCTCACGATCCTGATGACTTCCACGATCTTATGATGATAACCTGATTCTTCATGAAAGACATTCACCGCATTCACTAAAGAATCGCGTTTTCTGAACATTTTGAACTTCTAGGTTAGAGTGCGTAAGAATGCCGCAGAAACATTACACTGCCCAAGACCTACACTGCGGTGCAGAAACATAGACTCACCCCTTCTTGATTCTATGAATCTTTGATTTTGAACTTCAACAATCCGACCTGGATTCATGAGCGTCACCGGCCAGATTACACTACATACTTTTTAGATGGCCTTCTTGAGGACAGGAACTGAGACATATTGTCTTTACAAAGAAAAAAGCGCGACTTTTATGATCCTGTGTGACCTTTAAAACGCGGTTTCCCATGGTATGATTCTCTCTCAAAGTTGGTTCTCTTCTTCGAAACAGCGTTTTAGAGGATGTGTCTATCTATCTGGACGGTATTAATATGCTAAATTTGAGAGCGATCAATGGGCGGCACTATGGAGGAGCAGTTCCGTGTAAAGAAGGTGTGGTGATTATGTTGAGTGAAACACTTCGAAATAAAAGTAAAATCAGTGGGCGGTATTATAAGAAAGTGTGGTGTTCGGGAACCATTTATGATCTTCTGGAACCAATTGAGAGGATTGACAGGGAAGAGCGTTTCAGTCTGACTGGTACCTCTTAGACCATATGTTGAGTAACTACCCCAATAAGACAACGAGTATGTTTGCATGCTGTCGTTTATATTGATTCGTTACAATAAAACATCGAATACATCAATATCCACTTAACGAACGCGGGCGAAACGGTAACCTCCGGCGCCACCACCGGCATGGCCACCAGCTCCACCGCCACCACCGCCGCCAGGGCCGCCAGCGCCAGCTCCGCCGCCACCACCACCAGCGGCGCCGCCACCACCTCCACTGGCAGCTGGAAGGGCAGCTGCGTGGACATCGCCGTGACCAGCGCCTCCTCCTCCGGCTCCACCACCACCGCCAGCAGCAGCTCCACCTTCACCGCCATGTCCTCCTTCGCCTCCTCCGGCGCCTCCAGCAGCTCCACCTTCACCGCCGTGTCCTCCTTCGCCTCCTCCGGCGCCTCCAGCAGCTCCACCACCGGCAGCTCCGCCTCCAGCAGCTTCACCACCGTGTCCTCCTTCGCCTCCTCCTGCTCCTCCGGCTCCTCCACCTCCACCTCCAGCAGCAGCTCCGCCTCCAGCGGCTCCACCGGCTCCGCCAGCTGCTTCACCTCCGTGTCCACCGCCTTCGCCTCCTGCTCCAGCTCCACCACCAGCAGCGGCTCCGCCTCCACCACCACCAGCAGCTCCGCCTCCAGCGGCTCCACCACCGCCTCCACCACCGGTTCCTCCATGTCCACCACCACCTCCGGCGCCTCCTTCTCCGAGCGACAGAGTTCTTGGCGGGCAAGGACAGTATTGCGCGTCGGGACCGGGCATTCCAGGACCACCAGGCCCTCCAGGACTGCCATCCTTTCCGGGAGCTCCATCCTTTCCAGCAGGTCCAGGAGGTCCAGCCGGTCCGGGTGGTCCGGCTCCGCCGCCAGATCCGTCGGTGCCAGCGTTTCCGGGAGGTCCCGGAGGTCCGGCCGGTCCAGCGGGGCCAGGGCTGTTCGTGGTCTTCGTTCCAGGGGCGCCAGGTTCTCCAGCAGGGCCAGGCTGTCCGGGGCCTCCTAAAATCCCACATCGTGTCATGCCCGTGATCCTCATCTTCACTAACCATCTGGTCCGGGGTCTCCAGCGGGTCCAGGAGGTCCAGCACCGCCACCGCTTCCAGGAGCGCCGTCGTTTCCGGCAGGTCCAGGCGGACCAGGAGGTCCAGGAGGTCCATCGGGACCAGCGGGTCCAGGCTCTCCAGCCGGGCACTTGATGCACTCGGCCTTCTTGGGCTCGGCGGCGGCGGCATGGGCAGCTTCTCCGGCTTTGCCATCTTCTCCGGGAGCTCCATCCTCTCCAGGCGCACCGTCTTCTCCCTTCGGGCCAGGTGGGCCAGCTGGGCAGTTGGCCGCTTTGGCGGCGCATTCTAAATTGAAATGCATCAAGGGGGTACGCTAAACCTCCGAAGCCGAAAGTGCCCTTAGAAATCTACTCAATTTAGAGATGTCTTAGCCTATCCCATCCAACCTACCGCATTTAGCCTGAGTGGTGGTTCCTCCGGTGACCGCCGACTCATACTGACGCTTTGACCGCAGAATCGACTGGAAAGCGTTGTAGTCGCGCATCTCCGGCCGGTTCACGTCCATCATCGTCTTCCATGCGTCGTCGGCGAACAGCTTGAACTCGCCGATGTCGGCGAGCACCTCGTCGTAGAGGGTGTTGATGTCGCGTAGGAGGTTGAACACAACGACGAGACTGGTCACCACCACGATGGCGCTTCCGGCCATGGCAAGCCCGACGGCGAAACGACTCTTCGGACCCATGATCCGCTGATGCTCGAACGAATAGATGATTCGATGTTGGGAGAGCGCGAAGGCGCCCTTTATAGGCGCGTGGGAGGGGCGCCCAATTACGGGCATCAGGTTCTCTCGGACTGTGTTAATTGTAAACGATCCGTGACTACGTCCGCGTTCGAGAGCAAAACAATAACAGCGGTTCTTTGCGCGCGAGATATCCTTATTCGGGCAGGATGACATCTAAACGCATAGTGGGATTGATAGGTTTCTTTTCAAAGGGAAGTGAAGTAGGGTAGGGCGAGTCTTTACCAGAGATGGGTACAAACGACAACTGACGGTTCGGCTAGCCGTCCAGCTGATCCGTGAGCCATTGAACAGCTCAGCCGATCGGCCAGTAGCTCATAGATCGGCTGAACTCCTGGCCACCCGGTTCACCTCGGCTAAGATGTTATACGACCGGCCCACATGCCCATCTTTTAAGAAAAGGACATTTTACAGGAGTAAATTTTGTTTTAGCTGTTCAGAAACATGATAGTCCGCCTTAGCAGTTAATCTGAAACATGTGCCTCGGGTCGTCTTAAAATGAGTCTTTCAACATGAAGACATCGTAGTATCCTAGTCAGAAAACGTGTATTTCCCATCCATCAAGCATATCTAATCAAGAATCCATATCTCGTCCATATCTGAAGAAGTGATCGAACACTGGTCTTGTGGACGCTGTCATTATGCATCCCCATGAAATCCTGCATATACGATTGGGTCGAAAAGGCTACAGTAATCCAGTAAGCTTTATCACTGTGTATCACAATGTTTATTCCTAAGAAAGCCTGCATGCAAGAAGGTTGAGCCCTGATCAGAGTTGAGTACCAACGGAGCTGTACAGTCTCCTTTCGGTCTTGGAAGTCTGGGCCCTTTTTGCGTCTTGATCTTGGTAGTCTCAGCCTTGATAAAGTGCCGAGACTCTGAGCGATACTTTGATGTTCGGTCCCGCATGGATTACAAGCCGAGAAGCCCGTCTACACCAGTCTTCTCGTTGCTCTTTTAGCTGCCTCGACAGGCTACAGGTCCTGTGATACACGCCTTGTTTTGATCACATCACTTCCATCTCTCTACTTAGCGGAGCCCATAAACTCTGGTACAAGCCTGAATATGAGCTGCGAAGTAGGCGATTGGGTCGAAAAGGCTACGGTAATCCAGTAAGCTTGATTTGCGGGCTCCTCAACGCACTCCATCTCACTCAGTATAAAAATAAACACGAAATCATGTGCGGAAATGTGCGTCTCTTTGCACACTTCTCGTCCCTCGACGATGCCAGACGTCCTTGATCAACCCCGAAAAATCATAATCCACCCGTCGAATAACACTCTTAAGAAATCGCGTTTCGCGCGTCTTCCACCTAATCGTCTTATCACTGCGACTCAACCGTGTCCAATATAAACAGTTCGCCGTCGGCACCTTATCATTTGCTTCTCTAAATAATGCGCCGATCGATTTCCCTTCCCCTCCTTCTGGTGGCCTTCTGGTGCCTCCAAGTGGCTGATGCGAATCCCAACAACTGGTACTACGCAACGAGTGCCGAATCCTGTGGTGGCCAACAGTGCAGTGAAGCCAACGGATGGCGCTTTTACACATGCTACGAGCAGAAATGCGAACATCATCTTCAGGTAGTCACGTAGCTCTCCTGTGAATGATGATGAGTCACGTTTTGTAGCCTTGGTTCCCGGCCCTTGTACTCGTCGTCGCCTGCGCCATCATCAGCTCTGTCGTCTCGTGTCTCATTCGATGTCTATGTTGCTGCTGCTGTCACGAAAGGAATCCCAGAACTGCTCGTTACTATGCATAAACTCTTATATCCCTAACACCTAGTCAGCTCGCACCGCTGCATGATCACTGTCCCATGTGGTCTAGTGGTTAGGATTCGTGGCTTTCACCCACGCGGCCCGGGTTCGATTCCCGGCATGGGAAGAATTTTTTGTTTTTCATTCGCTGTTCTCTAGTACACTTTAGTGTTTGCTTTAGTGTGTTTTCTCATGAGCCATCAGCAGAAAAATATCTATCGGCGGTAAACACGACAAACCATAAAAAAAGAATCTTCGACCTCGGCAGGATTCGAACCTGCAATCTTCGGTTCCGTAGACCGACGCGTTATCCATTGCGCCACGAGGCCGCATTAACTTATATCTGTCAGTTATATAAGTCTATCCAGTGAGAATAAATCGAGCTTATTCGCATTATTATTTACAATTAAATCACCGAATCCTTATTAGAATCTTTTCTCCGCTTCAAGCCTTCAACAACTTTCCGCATTCCTTCGTATAAAACTAAGGCGCTTGGCTTCGGAACATCGCGTCGACGATAGAGCTTCATCTTCTGCGGGCTGCTGCTGTCCGTATCACGCTCGTCGATCCTAAAGTAACAACTTCATTGGAAAGCGCGAGAAATATACGCTCTACCAAACAAGAGAGAATTTCGTTTTCCCAGTCTCAGCATGTGACTTGATCGCTTCGCATAATAATCGAAGAGTTTGAGCGACTAAATCGAGGTGCCTCTTGTGTGACGGAGGATAAACTGGATCATGTACCGCAGGTTGCTCTGCAACCTGGCCTTTAGAGTGGAGGACGGTAACCACACCCTGCGAGTTTGAAAAGAAACATTCTGGCCATCGAACAAGTAGACTGTTGGGCTGAAAAGAAAAGGCAATGGAGAACAGATACTACTGCAAACAATATCATACGTTAAATCCTTCCTTTCGCCGAACAATGAGTTCCATGGTATTATTGGAATGTTTGGGCCTAAAGTACGTGCGTGACAATGGTATTCATCTTATAATTCTCACCTCAAGCCGCCTGTCAGGTTCACCTTGCTATAGGTGATACGAAAACTTGTTATACACGTATCAATAAAATCATCAGTGGTGAGAATATCGGGAAACGCCTTCCTCAATTCATCGTCAAAAGTAGGCTTCACTGGGATCTCCTTGTCATCGGCTTCAATTTCTGTGTTGACGTCATTCGGTTTTTCTAATTTCGTTTCCAAAGCAATGCTTACAGGACTGTAGTAAAGACATGTTAAGTCGCCCATGCTACACTTCATTATTTCGTACATCTGCCGTCTATCTTTTCTAAACAAAACAGAATGAGAAATCTGTTAAAACGGGGTATTCGCATCATACATTCCGGTGAGTTGACTCAAAGCACTGTCAGAATAAGTTCCTCCCAGCGATGCATCGGCCAACGGCGCTTCTTCAATCAGAATTCGCTCTCCGATGAGCTCGATGTCGAACCGATATGATCGAGCGTTTCCTTCACAGAATCTACAAGCACATAGTCAACGAGAACCAGAGATTCGCAAAGCTTACCGAGTGAGCGCAGTCAAAAACAACTTCGAACAGAGCACATCGTAATGCTCGTCGCGGTAGCGATAGTGGGCCAACGCTACAGGCACTTCCATCGCATGAACTTCCATCGGCAGTTGATACTTCGAGCTCAGCTTCCACGATTCCCAATCGTCAAGATTTTCTGCAATCAGTTACGTTATCAAAAGCACAACAAAAACACACCATTAAGCAGAGGCAGAGTTCCATCGAAAGAAGTGATGTATGTCTTTGTCGGCACCTCCTGACCGCACATCCAGTAGTCCGCCAGCTTCGTCACTTTCATCTTCGCTGCTTCTTCTACATTCGGAATCAGCTGACCATAGTGTAAGACGATAAGTGGTCCGGCTTCAGTGACGAGATCGGAGAAGATCTTCTTTCTCGTTTGAGCGGGTAACGAATAAAATTCCGCATTTGTTTTCCGTTGAAGATTCACAGTGGACGTCGAAATTAGCTGCTTCATGTTCACGTCTTTTGGAACGACCTGCTTCTAGATGACCAGAACAGAAATGAGAACTCCATCGTCGACGGCCGCACCCTTCGTCTGTTTTTGCAGGATCTGTCTGAAATGCTAGACATAGATGATAGACGAGCTTGCGCTTTTCAGACAAATTCGTCCATATTAGACAGATTCGACATTTCCTTTCCGCAGTTTTCTGCAATGTCCACCACTTTCTACCGTAATCCCTTTTCCAGAATGGGCTTTTGCCACGACTGGCCTTCAAACTCAAGTTCACCGTTCGGTTTATACAGATCGTAGCGCCTGCCTGCGCTTACCATCGAGATTTACGTCTCTGCATATTCCAAAACTGTGCTGAACTCAATGTTCCCTGATACATGACGTGGATTCTACTTCAATTCGTGTATGAAACCAGTGCTTAGCGATATTCCCCAAAATAGCGATGCTCCAAACCAATAAAACCGAATTTGTGCGCTTTTCAGGTTTGAATCTGCAACAAATCACAAAATCTCCACAGAAATGTAAGAAATTGCCGCAAAACATTGTGAGAATCTGAACAATCGACTTTTCAGGTCTTCAAGCGCCCCGAGGACGCGGAGAAGTGCGAGGCGAACGGCGACTCTCGGCGACGAGCCGAAGCCATTCGAGATGATCACCCCGAAGCCGGAGCCTATCGATGAGGATGACGCAGCGCCGCCGCCTGTTCCCGAGAGGCGCATCAGGTAAGAATGCCAATGTCCGGCGCTGTTCTAGTGAACATTGATTTCAGACGCATCAGAATAAAGAATTTCCCGGTAGAAGACGAGCTGCCGGCGCCGCGAAGCGCTTTCTCAATGGCAGAAGGCTCCGATGCTTCCAGTAGCTCACCGGTCGTCGAGCCACCGACAAAGTAGGATAACAACTTCGATGTTTCGCAAAAAAATATGATTTAGGAAGCGCAGAACGCGAAGAATCGTCATCAAACCCGTCGTCAAGCCGGAGCCCGACGACGACTCTGGCGACGGAAAGCGTCGTCGCAAGCGGAAGGTTCTCGACTGGACACCGGATGGTCCGACCGTCGGCGAAGAAGTGCCGTCACATGACGAAGACGACGGGGAAGATGACGATCCGGATTTTGACGAGGATAGGTGCGTCGCATCGACGGAACCGTCCGAACAGGGAAAGTTTAGTTCGAACGACGAGTCCGACGACAAAGAAGAGATCGTCCACACGTTAAACAGAATCCCCAAACAGGAGAGGGACACCAGTTTCCCCCCGGTGGCACCCAGCCACGAGCGTCCGACTCGAACCCAGCCGCGAAGAGCGGTTAACGTTCCACCTCCTCGCGCCGTTTTCATGCGCAAGCAGCAAATCGACTTCGGCGGGATGCCTAAGGCCGAACCGGAATTCGATCCGGCCTCAGATCCCGAGTCTTATGAGGAGGACAACGATGTATTCGAAGAGGATGGCTTGATTCATCTAAAGTTCGACAAAGAATCGCGAACTGTCGATAACTACGGTTGCTATCTCGACTATGACAAGATTCCAGTGAAAAAATCGGCCCCAAAATTCAACACGTAAGTTTCCAGTTTCTAAACAGTCTTGACACAACCTGGTTTAGGCAAAAACTAGCTATGAAGACTTGGATGTCCAAGTACGTGATGATCCCCGGTCAAACCGTCCTCGCGAAGTTGATGTAAACGAACCCGATGCTCCTCGACCTCCCGATACTCAAACAGACTTCAGAAACAACACTACAATACAAAACGCTCATTAATTATACAACCGGAAAGACAATTAAAGCAGTTAAACTATCATTTATGTCCGCTACAATTACAGGGTACAAAACAACGTCTAGTCAACAACAATAGACAAAATATAACATATTAGCACTTCTTATCCTGTATATCCTTCATGTCGGGAACATTAGGCCGGCCTTCAATGTCGTGGAAGAAAATCGTCATTTCGCGAGTCATCTGAAGAAGGAGTTCACTGTTTACTGCCACTCATGATTAGCCATACTCACCTTCCGCCAGAGATTGCGGTCGAAGAACGTGTAGATAGCCCGTTCGTGATTCGCTGTTTGCTCCTGGACGGCGAACTGGGAACGTGTTATCCAGATCTGCTGCTGCTTATGGTAGCGCCACCCGCGCGAGTACAATTCTGCTGCTGCCACCAGCTGATACGTTTCTCCGCCGAAATTGTAGAAAACGTGGAAGAGGATTTCGTCGCTGTAGCGGTGCTCTTTGAACGGCAAAAGGGAGTTGAGTTGGCCTGTGGGATCGGGCATCTTGCTGAGAACCGACACGCGGTATTCTTCCGGCACGTCGCACGGCACGTCATGCATGCGTCTGTGGTTGCCGACGAACGGCCCTCCAAATGTGCAGTACTTTGAGTCGCGTTGCCTAAACGAAAGCACATCGATATTTTCCACGAGCGCAGAAATTTACCTCGGATTCATGGTCATATTCAGCGTGGAAAAGTCGACTCCCATTGTCATACCCACCATGAACGGGTTTTGCCTGTCAATGCCTCGAATATGGGTTATCAGGCTGGCCATGCCGAACTGGTCCGCAATAGGAGGATACGCGTTGCGCTGAGGGTGGACTAAAGCAGATGTATTAGTTCGGAACCAGAACAACGTCTACCGCTAACCTGGTAGGTTGTCACTTGATGATAAATCCTCTTTTGAGCGGTCTGATGTCGTTATGGACATCGTCGTCATCTGAAAACGGAGAAATCAACCATTGCGGCAGATGCAGACGATGCACGAAATGACTAATGGCATCACACGCGATAGGGATGGACAGTGAAAGGACTGTAGTCAGGTCAGACTCGCCAACCTCCGGCCACTGAATCATCGCTTCACGCTGCATAATTCATCGCACTTGCGCCACAATTTCACACAGAGAAGCAGCAATAAGCAGAATATGGTGCGCACTGAACAAGATCAACACAAACGACCAGTCAAAGGTCTGCAAACTTGCTAATAAAGAAATAATCAAAAGCTAACATTTCAGAACTGCTGCAACACGTATCGCCAAAGCCACAAAAAGCCCGGAAAGAACATGCAAACCAGGAATCAGAACACGGCATAAAAGCAGCAAAACTTGCTGAGTATCATTCGCTGCGCTTCAATTTTTGCAGAAAGGACGGAAACCGCGGCAAAATCGTGCGAGCGGGTGCAATGGAATGGATGGGTCTCGCAGCGAATGATACTCAGCAAGTTTTGCTGCTTTTATGCCGTGTTCTGATTCCTGGTTTGCATGTTCTTTCCGGGCTTTTTGTGGCTTTGGCGATACGTGTTGCAGCAGTTCTGAAATGTTAGCTTTTGATTATTTCTTTATTAGCAAGTTTGCAGACCTTTGACTGGTCGTTTGTGTTGATCTTGTTCAGTGCGACCCATCCATTCCATTGCACCCGCTCGCACGATTTTGCCGCGGTTTCCGTCCTTTCTGCAAAAATTGACATTTGAACAGGCCTGGCCTTCCCAGCAGAACAAATCTCACAGGTTCCAAGTAGCCCACGACCGGTCAATCGCCGGTTTGAAATTACAACTAATGACTACTAACCTTTCAAATAGACAGGAAAACACAGTTTCAGACAAATGCTCATTCGCCCACTGGCTCCTGTCGGCTGTCCCCATTCTGTAAGCGTTCGCTCACGGATCGGTCGACGATAGAGCCGCCTGACGCAGAAGCTCAACATGGACGATAACTGGCGGTTGCCCATGGGTGTTGGACAGATTCCTCCGTTTCGAACTTTCGATGAATTCTTACATGGATCTGGATCGTACAACGTATTATTATTTGTGTGTGGTTGCTAATGTAATTGTTCTGGTTTCAGCTTCCGATAAGCGGCGTTCAGGAGTGGAACAGCCGCATGGTGGGCAATCTGCTCTACTTCCAGACGAACTACATTATTCTGTTCATGTTAGCCGTTCTAATCGCGCTTCTCGCTTTTCCTCTCGATATCATCTATGGAATAGGATCTTCTGGCTTGCTTGCTTTTGTGATTTTCTGCTCACTCACTGTCAATACGAGAGCTTTTGAGGTGGGATCAATTGTCAATGCCAATTTGCTTTCTAATCATGCATTTTCAGTTTCGCCGCGATCACCCATACGCCACGCTGTGCATCATCGTCTTCTGCGCACTGTGCTTCATTCGCGCACTCGCGTCACTCGTTCATGTAGTCTCCTTCGCCTGTTTGCCTCTGCTGGTCATCGTCATCCACTCGACGATTCGAGTGCGTAACGTTATGATCTCCAAAAACACTGTCTACGTTCGCAACACTCTCATGGCGAAGCTTTTCGACATGTTGAATGTTGATTTGCGGCAGTAATTTTGGTGTGAATTATAAATTGTGCGTTCAGGTACTATTTTGTATGGCTGGTTGCGCGTCTCAGATCTTTGGATGTGCAGTAGAAAGTGGAGGAATTGAAGAAGGAGCGACGCGGTGAAAGTGGTCACCAATTACCGCACCCGATAATAGTGAGATTCGCAGGCCCAATAACCAAATAGTAATTCAACCTACTTCTTCCGCATATAAGAGTCAAAGGACTGTACAGACTTGCAGAAAAAATATTAGAAAAAAATTCTTGCACGGAGTGGGATTCGAACCCACGCATCGATACCGATACCAGAACGCTCCGTCGCGTTAAGCTCCCGCTTGAGTCTGGCGCCTTAGACCACTCGGCCATCCGTGCACATCCATGCAAGGCGGCCAAAGTGGCTATGATCGTAACTTTATATGCCTTTCATTTGACATGAATAATTTCGGGATATATAAAATAGATTGAAATCATAATCGTGCTCACTGAAACAAATATTCCAAGATGATGACTGATAACAAAACAACATTTGCCACTAATACGGTCACCATCCCATGTGGTCTGGTGGTTAGGATTCGTGGCTTTCACCCACGCGGCCCGGGTTCGATTCCCGGCATGGGAAGAAATTTTTGTTTTCTTATTCGTTCGCATTAAAAAATCAAACCTTTCTGTTTCTTTTGAATTGCTGACCCTTTCCTGTCCACGTCTTCGTCTCGAGGCTATCGGGTTCTTTTTCTCTGTTGTTTTCCACGATATTCTTTTATCATCTTTATTCTGTGCATGATTGAAACATACGCGTTTAAATGAGATATGTAGAATTCGAACATCGAAGATTTACGGCATTGCATCGTTCAGTTCTTCCTGGCCCTTTTCTTTGGATTCTTGCGAGCAACGGGAGGAATATCATCTAAAACACAGCATATAACAGTCGGTTTAATTGAACGTGGCGTGTTTGGTAAGTAAAAAATCACGGAAGAGAAGTTTCAAACCGGTGCGATGGACAAACAGCTCACCGTCGTCGGTAGACGAAGCATCTGGAACGTTTTTAAATGATCTTCGCAACAGACGACGTGCCGTTTCGATTTGGGGTTCGCGGCTCACGGAGCCTGATTCGTTGTTTTCACCTAAACAAAGAGGCCTCACAGATATTCCTTAGGAGAGCATCCTACGGTTAGGATGACGCTGCGGCTGCGTTGATGAAGACGAAGTAGATGAGCTCCCTTAAAATGTGATATGAGAGAGCTTTATTGCGGACGGTTATTTGGGATTTATTGTGGTAAGGGAATGCGGTACTGATAGTCAAGTAAGCCCTTTATTTACCGGACTTTTTTCAAATTTAGATCTTTGAAATTTGTATTATATATATGCGCATTTACCATTTGCCTGACCCAAGGTTCGCTGGGCTCCTGAAGACGGTGGGCTGGCTAGCTCTGAACAGATCGACTTCAAGCAATCGATCCGCGTCTGAAACTAACCATTGGGAGGACGAGCTTCTTGAGGTTGGGGAGCTGAGCCTGTAAATAAAAAAAAATGACATGTTTCTATATATTGGAGATAAAAGCTCACCGTTGACTGGAGCTGGGGTACGCTGGCTACCTGCAGCTTGAGGGGGCTCTAAACGAACTGTATTTTAAAAAGTTCTTCTACTTTTGAGACCAACCGTTGGAAGGAGGCGCTTGTGGAGGTGAAGCAGCGGGCCCTTAAAAGGTAAGATAAAAGATAGAAGCTCTGTCTGGTGGTAGATATAGTGTTCGAAATGCAAAAATTTCACTGATACCAGCTCTGATTCCAAGTCCAATCCGTGGCTCATCGATCTTTTCCGATGCCAGTCGGGGCTCGATGCCTCGATTCCCCAAGGCCAATCAGAGTTCTTTAGTAAATAGAGGTCTCAGAGGGCTCCCATGCTGGTTTTCCTGCACCGTTTGGACTAGGACTTGACGGCTCTGGTTTCAGTGGATTGGACTCGCATTCAAGGATTAGGCATATCTAGCGTAAATTCGCGTTTAAAACTTCGTTCGAAACTACAGTAATCCTTCATCCACTTTGCCCAAACCTTCATTGGACGCTGCATTTACCTAAGGCTATGAAATGCCAATTTTTATCAAGTCTTTTAGTTGTTTTTAGCTTCTTCATTTCTAACTGAGCATAACTTACCGTTGACTGGACCTGATGGACGCTGGACACCCGCAGCTGGCGCTTGAGGGGGTTCTAAACCAACGAATCAGCTTACAACCAGAGCAGTGAATGACTAACCATTGGGTTGCGCAGCGGGATGCTCGACTCCAGGCGCCGCAACCCCGTTTGCGTCTAAACGAACCATCTTTAAACCAAGCGCTCCACAGTCGAAACCAACCGTTCGGAGGAGGGACTTGTTGAGGCTGGGGTGCGGCCGGGGCGGGTCCTTAAAAGTAGCAGATATTAGATTTTAGTACTTCAACACTATTTGTCGCTTATAACGTCCTCGAGAAGCTACCGTAATCTGTCAATTTTCATAAAAGGTATGGCTTTTATTCGCCGTCAGGTATGATAACTCCGAAACGTATAGACTACAGTATCTAATGACTAACCGTTGGCTTGCGCAGGGGGATGCTGGACTCCAGGCGTCGAAGCGCGATTTGGGTCTAAACGAATCGTCTTTAAACTGATCAACGTACTGATGCTGACCTTGAGCAGCTCGCTGTCGGCGTCTAGAGGAAGACGGGCCTAAAATCGATCAACTAAATCACTATTTGGTGGAGAATGATTTTACGTTCAGAAGCCAACTCAGGTTGAGTTGAGTCGGCCGCGGCGACGGTGATTTCGTCCACCGAAGCGCGTCTGGGGAGAAGGGCGTTGTAAAGGCCATTGGCCTGAGAAAAGTGGACTGGAGTGTAGGAGGTCATCGCCGAGGGGCCTGAGGTGACCACAGCGGGAGTTGCAGCTGCATTGAGCAGATATTGAAAGTGTGAGGCGAAAGCTGAAAATGATGAATTAGGCACTAATTATTGGACCTTAAAAAAGTGATCTAAGGGCAGTTTCTCTTCCTCGTATTTCGTAAAAGTTAACCGATTAAAATCTGTATAAAAAGGTGACAATGATGTACCTGGATGATGCGCCCAGGACCTCGGACTGGCAACGGCTTGGGATCTAGGATCACTGGGACCAGGACGCCCACTTGGACCTGCTGTGGCCGGCGCTCGGGCTGACAGTCCGCTTGGGCCTGGATTGTCAGCGCCTGCTGGAACTCTCGCGGCCGGAGGGTTGACCTGGGGTCCATTGACAGGAGCGATTTGGCCTTGTGCTGATGGCCCTAAAAGACTCAACATTTTTGATAAACAATTGAGTAGTACCTCCTTGTTGAGCCTGTTGGGCTGCTGGTTGTTGTGGACCTACTGGGGCCGGGTTTTGGGAGGCGCTTCCATTCGGACCAGGGCCAGCTTGAGCGTTCTCAGCTGGACGCTCAGCGCTCGGCCCTGGTTGGGCTGGACTGTTGGCAGATGGACCAGCGGCTGAAGTTGTTTTTATGGTAATGATTTCTCAAATCTACAGTATACCTCCTGCAGGAGCGTTCACTCTCGGTGGCGCTTGAGGAGCCAAGTTTGCACTCGGGCCAGGGTGCGCAGCCTGATCAGGTCTTCCTGCGGGCGCGCCTGGAGCAGGGGCTTCGGCCTGAGATGGGCCCGTTGGAGGTCTCGCTTGGACCGCGGCCGCTACAGAACCTGAAGTGCGCCTTTTGTGATATCGAATCAGTTAGGTCGTGTTATACCCTCGTTAGGAGCGCCGCTTCTCTGTCCGGCTGCGTTGGGCGCCACTGGTTGGTTTGGCGGTGGAGCGGCCTGTTGAGCTGGCGCAGGAGCTCGTGATGCTGCGGCGGCAGGTCCTAAAAGGCCTCAGTTCAATTTGAGCCATTTCTATAGGTGCATACCTCTTTGTGACATCGAAGATCGCTGTGCAACCCCGGGACCTCTCATTGCCATATTGGCTCCGTTTGGCGGTCGTGGCAAACCTCTTGAGGGTCCAGCAGGGTTCGAGGGCCGGGCTGGCCTTAATGGCCCCTGAGCTTGGGCAGGGGCGACTGATAGTTCGTTTAAGATGTAGTCACGAGAATATTGTTACCTCTCTGAGCATTTGGGCCTCTTCCTGAGCGGGGTTGCTGCGCGGGCCGAGGGGCATTATCGAGGACGTCGAGGAGGCTGGGCAGTTCTAGCTCGAACTCCGACGGGCTTTCGGCATCTTCGTCTAAATTGAATTTGCTTTACCTTTAGACAGAAGCATTATTTTTGTGCTACCCTCTTCTCTTGGTTGCGAGAAGACGTTAAGTTGACGATAGGGAAGAGGGGCTCCAGCCATCGGTCCTTAAGAGGAATTGATGAGTACTTCAAGTACAGTACATATAAACTACCGATGTTCATGCTGACATTGGGTCTAGACGTGGATGGACGATCGCTAGGGCCGCTTCCTCTGGCGCCACCCGATGACTCACCACCCGCTGGACCAGTTCCACTGGTACCCGTCGATAGCCCACTTCCACCGGGGCCATCTGAAGGTCCATTTTCGTTGGAGCCATTCGAAGGTCTATTTTCGTTGGAGCCATCCGAAGGTCCATTTTCGTTGGAGCCATCCGAAGGTCCATTTTCGTTTGAGCCATCCGATGGATTTCCCAAATTACTCGGTGCGTTAGCGACAGAATTAGAATTCGAGGGCAGTCCACGATCGGCAGATTCTGCAAAAAAATGCCTTGCAATGGTGACTGGAAATATGAAAAATTCACCTTCGTTCCCAAGATCCTCTTTTGCCTCGACCTTGTTTTGCGAAGGTTCATTGCTCGCGCTCGATCTTTCCTCGCTGCCGTCGTTTTGTTCGGATTCATTTTGAGATTCCCGGGCAGCTTCTTTTGCCGCACCTTCCGCCTTAGGCTCTAAAATGTGTTTGAGCATAGAAGGCTTCTTTCCAATTAAACACAAAATGTGATGCTTTAGCACTTTCTGGCGTAAATCAAATTTGATTAGCAGTTTGAAAAACGGCCCTTGAAGATCAGCCAATTTAAGTTGGTCAGCTAGTTAGTTTTACGTACAATGCTTTGCACAGCTTTTCCAATGGTTTTTAAGAGAAGCCTTTGCGAAAGACTGGCCTGTACACGAATCTTAATCGACACGTACCTCCATCGGAAGGCGGCGGGTGTGCATCGAGCTGAGAGCCTTCTTCTGGGGCGCTTAAATTGCTCGCAGAGGATCCTTCCTTGCCGGTGGTCGCATCTAAGAAAAAAACAGGTCACCAAATAGAACAAAAGTTCTTTTATTATTTCCCAAATAGTACTGCTGTTTTCACTTTACCTAGAACAGCTTCATCGAATAACTATCAAGGTGTAAAATGAGGCTTCTGTACCCTTTATGTTTATCTGTATTTACTTATTATGAGATGTTATGCAGTACAGGGATAGCATTGACGCCAATGTACGTTTTGGTCTACATCGATTTGGTCTACAACACTTAAGGTAGTGACGGCGCTGAGCCTATCGCACACTGACCACACCAAATCCCATCCCCTCTATCAAGATTCACCAAATCCAATCCTCATCTGGCACTTGGATTCCCTTGTGAATCGGTTTTACTTAATTAAGGAAGACATTGTTTAGATGCATAGACTGAAAAAAAGACGTATGTTTGTTTTCAGAATCACCCTTGTATGCTTAAGGACCAGTTAAACATACCTCCTTCCTGAGGAGGTCGAGCATCCAAGGGCTGCGGACCTCCATCTCGGCCGTCTGCAGGCTTTGGAGGCGACGATTCCTTGGAAGTCACCGATTCTAAGAAATGAAAAGCAGTGCAAAGAGCACGGTCACACACTAAGTGCTATTACCTTCATCTGCCGCTTTAACGGCCACATCATTGCCGTCCTTCGTATCTGCACCGCGCTGATCCTCTGGGCGTTCCTTTAACTCCGAAGCCTCATCGTTGGCTTCTGAAACGGACATAAAAGTGTTGATGAACTCAGTGCAGAGTCGTATTACCTTTCTCGCAGCGGGGGGAGGTCGGAAGCTCGTGGAAGCACTCGACCGTCATCTCTACGACACCCATCGCGCGGACCCGTCGTTCTAAGAAAACCATTGTATCGGTGCAGAAAAGCCAGAATCAGAAAATTACCTCCTGCCCGAGCCTCTGCTTCAAGGTCAACTTCTCGCCCTTGCTCCTTCCCCTCTGTTTCGAAGACATCCTTTTCTTCGGTCCCCTCCTTGTCCGTTGGTTCTGCATTTTCGTCGGCGTAATCGTCCGAGTTTCTTCGGGATTCGACGCTTGCCTCATTAGCGTTATCCCCATTTTCGGTACTGATTTGATTCTGATTTACCTCTATGGGACCTTCAACAGGTGCCATAGCGCTCTCATCTACAAAATATTATGGGGATCTATGGCTGATACCGCATGAATATACCTTTATCTTCGACACTGTTCACTGGCGAGTGTGATGGCGTATCCGTATCCATCGATGCACCATCTTCTGAAGGACTGCTGGCTGGAGCCGGCGATGAAGACGAAGATTCGGATGGCTCACTGTCGCTTATTTCTTTAGAATCAGCGGCATTCTCCGATTCTTTAGGCGGAGAATTTTCCACTGGATAAACATTATTTTAGGAGCCTTGAGTTGGATACCTGAGAGTGGGGCAGTTTCCTGTGCAGGCTGAAGCTGCACCTCTGGCTGTGGCTCACGGATTGGTGATTCCGAAGCCGTGTCTTCCTCAGATGCCTTCATTTCGGCAGAATCCTCAGGTTCAGGAGATTTTGAAGTTGCTGATAAAGTGATATTGTTTAAGGAAGATACTACAGGAAGATACCTTGCATTGGCTCCGAACCAGCTAGCTTTGGATCGGCGACAGATGCTTCAGCTACCTCAAATGAGTTGTCCTCTATTCCATTAGGTGCCTCCGAAGTTTCGGTTTCTTCGGTGCTTTTAGGTTTGACAGATTCCTCCATTTGTTCCGCCACTTGAGATTGAGCGTCAGGTTCTATCGATGCTGATGCCTGATCTCTCAAATTCTCGCCTTCAGAGGACTCTCGGGGCGCTCCAGATTGCGTGTTATCTTTGATATCGTTTTCTGGCTCAGGGGATTTCGAAGCACTCCCTAAATGAACACCATTTGAGGAAGATATAAGACTACGCTACCTGAGATCAAGGCCGATTCTTGTGTCGGCGCCAATGGGTCCTCTGCTGGTTCTGACTCTTCAGCGGCTGAGCTATCCTCTTCATCAGTTACGTCTGGCAGATCGGACTGTTCAGAGCCGTCAGACTCAAAAGAACCCTCAGAGTCTGAGTTGTCATCTAGAAAAGCACCATTTGATGGATCTATAGAGATATAATACCTGCAGAATATTCTCCTGCCGACTGTGATGCATCTGATGCTTCTTCTGATGGATCCTCTTCATCATTGCTCTCCTGGGCTGGATCGGAAGCTTTTGCCTGTCCAGATACCGATACGGTAGAGGGGGCAGATCCAGTTGCATTTGGCAGATCAGCATTCTCAGATTGGGTGCCTGGTTCCGGCGACTCCAAGTTGTTCCCTAGAGAAACGCCGATTGAGGAAAGCATAAGAGCCAGGTACCTGAGGAGAGGACAGATTCCTCTGCTGGCTCTGACGGCTGGTTGGTGGCTACACCTGACATGGTGCCTTCGTTAGATGGACGCGCTTCTACGGTGGGCCCAGGAGTTGATATAGATTGATCTGAGGGCTCTGCTTGCCCGCCGACCATTGCCGTGCACACAAGCACAGTTTCAGACCTCTCTGGACTGAAGGCCCACGACGGGGCAACTGACATGCTACATAGATCCTCTAGGGTGTCCATTTTGGAGGGCACAGTTGATTCATTACTTTCGCAAAAAGCTTCCTCTCGTTCAAGGTTCTTCATCAACTCATTCATGTCCTCAGATTCAGTGACATTCTCTGACCCAGCCAATTTCGAAGCGATCACTAGATGGAATCCAATTCATATAAAAAGAAGAATAAACTACCTAAAGATGGAGAACTTTCTGAAGTCTCCATATAGAGGTCGGCAATAGGTGCCTTTGGAGACGCAGCTGATGATGAAGAGGCGTCCACGGACATATCCTCTACATTGGAGGACTCGGATGGCGATACGAGCGAAAGTTCACTGGGATCAGGACAGATTCCTCCGCTATCACACGTATTCTCTGATTCAAGGTAATTCTGTTCCTCCGGATTTGCATCTAAAGAACCTTGAATGAGATAGAGTGATGTAGAAGCAGTAAGATACCTTCCTGTGCTGTCGCTGCTGGTCGCTCGTGTGCAACTGACTCTAATGCTTTGGCAAATTCCTCAGATAGATCCACATTTTCTACTTCCAGAAAATCAGGTGACACAGAACTAGTTCGCGATTCCTGGTGCCTACACGGTTCGACTTGGTCAGACGGCGACGCATTTCCAGAATTCTCTAGTCGAGGTAAACTCGAATTTTCCACTAGAACGATAGTGTATCGTCCACGAATCAGCAACCACGATTCAAGAACTTAAGATTACAGGAACTCAAGACTCGTGGTACGATTTCAAGAGTAGCCAATGGTTTCAAAGGTTACCTTTCAAAGGAATGCCTAATTTCAGCTCGTATTGAGTGGATTGAGTGGCACCTTGTGAAAATTTCCTATCAGCTCGCTAAGGTTTCTACTTTAAAACCAGAAAATGCACAACTGACTTATGGGCCATTTTGGGTGGAAATAGGGAATTTCTTCATCATTCTCACTGTACGAAAAGGTAGGACAATCAGGTCTTACGGCAGTCAATTTGGGAGTACACAAGGGAGGGACAACCTTTTCTCGTCCTCACTGAAGTAGGTATAAAAAAAGAGAATCCCGTCTTTCGGCGTCCCTCAAGTGACCCCACAATACATTAGTCCATTCCGTTCTACAGTGCTGAATTTAAACGTTGGCATTCGACCCGTTTTTGATGAAGCGGCCCAATGTGAAAAAGATGGACTAGTTAGTGATTTACCTGAGGGTGGGCCAGATCCTTGTGCTGATTCGGAAAGCTCTCCGGTGGGCTCTCCTGTCTTCGATAATGCGGATTCTCCGCTTGGTAGATGCTCTTCTGCAGCTGGTTCAGCTCTGGATGCAGGAAGAGTCTCAGCTACTTCCGCATGTGCTGTTTGTTGTTCCTCAACGACGTCGCCCGTATTTTCAGATCCAATGACATGCTCTAGTTCAGCAGCATTCGAGTTGCGCACTAAAGAAGGTTAGCCCAAGGAAGTAGACAAGCAAAGTACCTGATCGTAGATAATATTTCCGTACTGGTGCCGGCTGTTGGCGTTGCGAGCGCACACGGCGTTGGACGGGCTTCTTCGGTTGTTTCGGCGGCTGCGTTGTCTTTCGAGGACGTCCTCTTCGTCTTTTCACGGTCTTTTCGGGAATCGGAGGTTCAGGGCTCGGTGTAGGAGAAACTGAGATGGACGTGTTGTGTGTTATGGATATATGCACCTACGCATTTCATCAGACGACTCAATTCCCGGGGGAAGGCTGTGTTTTGGAGCCTGAGCAGGTCTACGAGCTGGAGGGAATGGAGGAGCTGGGGGAGGTCCTGCAGCAGGTCTACGAGCTGGAGGGAATGGAGGAGCTGGGGGAGGTCCTGCAGCAGGTCCACGAGCTGGAGGAAGTGGAGGAGCCGGAGGAGGTCCTGCAGCAGGTCTACGACCTGGAGGAAGTGGAGGAGCTGGTGGGGGTCCTGCAGCAGGTCTACGAGCTCGAGGCAGTGGAGGAGCCGGAGGAGGTGGAAGTGGAGCCGGTGCAGCTAGAGCTGGAGCTGGTGGAGATGGAGGTGACTCCAGAGACATCGGGACGAGGTTCACCGTACACGCTAATAATAGTTATTGTTATGTTGTGAAATAATTCAAGAACTAAGGACTTAAAAGACCGAAAAGGGCAAAAAACAACGAACTTTGTTTGTGTGGATAGGGCTTGATACAGTGAAAATGGGCCACAAACTCAATAATTCGACATATAAAATTGTATGATACGATATGTAGTCTGTGTATAACCTGCTTTTGTTTCCTGTTTGCCGTCAGTATATTGTCTAGGGATCAGAAGAATCTATATTGGGTAAGCACTTAACGTTTGCTTATGGTGACCCATTTTAAATGCATCTAGCCAACAATCGCTAAAGCCTTGTGTGGCTCCTTACCGATTTTCGCCACCTCCCTAACAGTTGATTTCACAGAACGTCGCCGAGCCGCAGGCGCACGGGAAGTCGCTCGAGAGGCAGATCGACGAGTCTTCACTGGCGATGCATCTTTTCTTTCCGGTTTTCTCGACATCGATCTTGTCCTCGACGCGATGCCCGTTCTCGGCTGACTCCTCCGAGCTGCTGGGGCTACAGAGCCAGCCTTCTTCGGAGGCCTTCCGCGTCGGCGAATCGGTTCTGAAGTATTCTGTGACGGAACAGTACAAGGCCACCAGTCTTACGCGGCGGTTCCGGCTCAGTAAGCTCTTCGTCACTCGATTCTTCACTCGACTCTTCACTAGAGCTGCTCTTCTCTCGCCTGAAGTTAGGCCGGTTTTCTCTATGGTGTGACATTGTCGGCCTATTCGGTCCTAAAACAGATCTTAGTATGATCATGAATGATCATCTGCAGTTGTATTCAGCATTCTTTGCTCGCGAGGGGCTAATAAATAAATGGCAGAAGACGACCTCCTCCTGTCCTCTTCTGACGAAATTTTTTATACCATTGTGAGAGTAAAAAATTCTTTTAAAGTTGCCGACTCAGTGAAATTTCGAGGCCGGTTCGCCTAGCCGGCTCGGCTCAGTATTTCGCAATCCGAGCCGGAGCCGGCTCAGCCTTGGTTGGCTTCAAGCCAAATTGGGATTTCAAAAGCCGGCTTCCGGCTCGCCTCGGCTCTAACTCAGTTGGTATCTCTGTTAGAGATATTTAAAATTAAGGTCTTACTCTCACTCAAGTAGTTGATATCGGTTGTGCTCCGCTGCAAATATAATTGAAGCGAGCGAGATTCGTACTCCGTGAGATCGATCTTTCGTCCAGGCATTCGAACGGGAGCAGTTGGACGATGAGCAATGGGGTCTGAAAATTTGTGCAACTTCAATTGGTGGATGTTCTTAAAAGCAAAGTTCATTGGATGTAGGATAACTATCCCCTATCCCCATTACCCCCTTCTAATGTAGCGTACGTGGAAAGACTCATTCGGACATAACTTACATCGTACTGCTTCAGCGTTGTGTCGGAACACCTGACGAGGAGGAGGCGGAGAAGAGTCGTCTGAAATACGAGGCCTTTCAAACACTTTTGATAGTCATCCAACACTACTTTATATTGAATTATGTTAAGAATATTCCGCAACAGAATAATAGATGTTTCAAAGACCTTCTCAGCAACCAAATCTTAATTTTTATTTTGCTCCACTTACCGTCAGCGTCGTTGTCGTCTTCGATGTGCCGGTAGACTCGTCGACGACGACGGCGAGGTACATAAGGAGGAATGTCGTCTGAAATGTTTTGTGATGACCTATCACAAAACCCTTCGGTCACTTACCGTCTTCCTCGCTGTCAGAAGCCTTGCGCTTGCGGAAAACCTGTCGCTGCCTAAACCCAACTCCTCTAGCTGAAACATGTACATCGCTATTCCGATCTTTGAACCGAGATCTTACACGTCCCACTCGACGTAGATGGCGAACTTCTAGGAGAAGGAGAAGGAGTCATCGATCTTCTCGCCGGCGGAGGACTCGGCGGAGACGGGGTGCGCGATCTCGTTCTCCCTCGCGATCTGCCTGTAGAGTGGAAATGTAATCAATGACAAAAGAGTGATTTGTACGTGATTTTGAGCGGGACCGCTTCGCCGCCTTCTGCGCGATGGCTGCAGGATTCGGCCTTTTTCGGTCCATTCTCGATAAGGCCTCTAAAGATTCTGAAATAGACGTGCAAATTATAAATTAAGAGATTCAATAGAAATATCTCGAACCGACAGTAGCTGAAACAGCGACACAACGAACGATTGGAAACCCCTATTTTATCATTATTCCACCCTCCACAGCGATTGAGGGATACCCCGAATGTAGGGTAAAACACGACAATCCAATCTGGTCGTCTTGAGGGAACCAACACGGGAGTTCATGAGGACTTCTCGGACTTAATGACCCAACACAATTAGCATCACTGCCTAAAGTCCAAAGTAGGCCTCGATCGTTCTGTGCATCTTACTAGATCTCACTCAAGGTATTTACCGTTTAACTGGACAGGCAGCAACCGGATGTTGCGTTGAAAATCCGGAGTTCTGAGTCGAAATATGTTTTTGTCCAGTTTTTGATCTTTTTATTCTACACGATTTCCTCTGATGTGGTCATTTGTGGAAGATTAGCGACGCCAAGAGAGTGCTATGTGAACAGAAATCACTCAACTCAAAGTGGGGGTCAATTTGGGAACATGCGGTCTCCGTAAATTTTACATTTGGGAATCCAGCGGTCATTTTTTCCTCATTTGTCCTCACTGGGCTCAGGTACTATTTCATCCTTTTGAGAGTTGCTCACGTTTTGATAGATGACGAACACATTGATGGGTCTAAGACCCAACGATTTAGGTAGTTGAAGGCAGTCTTCGTCCATTACACGATTAATACCCGGGCGATTAGGGTAAAAAAGAGCCCACAGGAACATATCCTTTTCAACCTGTTGTCGAGCTATTCCGTGGTTTGCTGTTTGAGAATGCTGTTCGAAAAGTTGACAATGCTTTTTAGATCACATTGTCTAAGCTGGAATCTCCGATGGTGCTCGGAAATGACGAAAGCTGCAATAGATGCGTGAGATAGCTCGACAATAGGTTGAAAAGGATATGTTATGGTGGGCTCTTTTTTCCTGAAACCGGCATGACAGTGCGTTTCGCCATGTCCATGTTTGCAAATTGTTTATCATGCGATATGAAGGAGTAAAAAAATTATATTTCACATAAGAGTGAGAGGTCGTCCGAGGCGTCCCTGCCCATGAGTCACTACCACTAACAGATTTTTGTTTTGACATCAATTTTGCAGTGGCTGTTGACATTGCGAAAATACACAACACTTATCAATTAGACAATTGCATAAAATAGACAATTGTCGCTGTTTTGAATCAGCTAACAATTCTGATCATATTTCCCAAAAACCTAATATGTTTCTCACGAATTTCTCTAAAAAATGGGAGCTCCAGAATAGAGGACATTGTCTTTTTCGCCCCTGTGGCAACCTTTGCCTTGCAAAAATAATTTTATCAACAGAAAATTGCGGTCAATTTATCATATTGCAGTTCATTTGAACCAGTTTCAAGGCGGCAACTCAAGAGATTTGCGTGCTCGCACAATGACAAAGTGCATTGTCACTCTTTTTTAATGAATCAGCATTTCAAAACAGCCAATTGTTATTATATAATTAGTCCAGTAAGAATCGCTAATGACCTCTAATCACGATGACCACGACCTCTGACTCTCAAATGAGAAGTATCCACCCGCTCAATGAGAAACATTGAGCGAAACAATCATGTTAGAGTCACAAAAAGCCACTCAAATCTAAATGGAATACCGTAACCGACACAAAAGTTGGAAATATCCGCATCCAATAACGTGCAGTTGTATGCAATCTGCTTTAAAACATTACTAACGTGAATAATACAAGTCCATCTCCTTGCGCAACAAGCATCCTCCATCCGCCACCCGCTTTTGCGCTCCGCCGCCACATATTACGCGACAGAAAAACGTCGTCGCGCCGCTTGTGTTGCAACAACACAAAAAGATCGCCGTCTATCGCCGCGCTTCGCTCGCATCTGGCGGCGCGTCTCCCTCCTCCCCCTTCCCTTTTACTCAAAAAATCACGCCCATTTGAGGAGGCAAATCGATCTGGCGCCAGTACGGTATGTAGTATGAGTGAATTCGAAAACGGGCGATACTTGGGCCGGCGCAGTGCCAAATCGATATGCGCAAATCTGGTCAGCTTGCAGGCGACATTAATGGGCGAGCGCCAATTAAGGGGGAGGAGGCTCACGCGACGGGCCTAGCGGATTTCTGCCTACCTGCGAGGCAGATAGCGCCGAGATGAGGGCGCCATCACCTGGCCGCTAATCTCGGGAAGTGTCCACTAATTGGTATATCTCTATGCGAGAGGGGATGAGAGGGTGACTCACACTCACAATGGATGACGCTTTAGATTGCGAAACACATTATAAAAATTGAAAATGTTGGGAATCAAAAGAAGAACATTTCATTTTTTGATCATTAGTTTCATTAGTGACTGATTTGGAAAAGGCTCTTGGAGAGCTGTCTGACGATGAAATCGAATGACGGTGAAGTATAGAAAGAGGCAGGCCTTTTGTGTCTTTATCTGTTTTCTGTACTCTCTTGATGGTTAGAGGAGTGCTCGGTTTCGGTTTTTTAACAGTTGCGGAAGCTATAATTTCAGAAATTGTGAGAGCAGATAAAGTAAGGATCCAGGCTGGCGTCGAACCGACCCCGGCCGATTAGTAATCTAGCGCGTTCGCAATGAGCCATAGAGACACTTCAAGGGGAATCCTTTCACTGCCATTACACCACTAGGCTCCACTGTTTTTCTGAACGACAACGATTTGATGAGCGCCAATTTTGTCGGCTGTAGGGCTATGATGTCACCATCCGTATGGACGTTAGGCCTCTCTATGACCGGCAAGGTACTAGTATTTTGGCGCCCTCAAGGTTACTGGACGCGTATGGAGTTATGAATTAATAGAATTGGCAGAATTCAGAGTCCAGACAGACATTAACAGGTTGCCAAATTGCTACAAAGGCTACAGACAATTTCTGTCGAAAATCATCGAGGAAGTGGAATTGCAAAACTTCCAATACGTTACCACAATTATCGCACTTTTCAGGAAATTATTTGAGTTTTACACCACTACATTTACTAGACCCATATAAGAGAAGTGCATAGCGAGACTTGACCTTCGATTCAAACTACATCTCTAAGTTCATTCTGATTATCAAGTTCGTATCATGAATCAGCCTGCCTTACACTGATTCCTCCACTACCTAATCCGTTTTGAAACCTGAACTAATTGATGTTTTCGCCAGATATAGCTCCTCTTTTTGTGCTCTAGTGTTCATTGTGAAGCTCTTTTAACGAGAATGTACTTCGTGCAGCTATTGTTAATACTATACGACAAATCCGATGGTTTTGCAATCCTATCCTACTATTTTTTGTTTTGATATAAAATGACGTTCCGTGTCGTCTACAAAACAGGCGGGAAACAGCGTTTCTTTACACAATACGTTTACATAATACGAACCATGTAAGGAGAGTAGTCTGCACAAATTTTCTACGATAGTATGAATCGTTTGCTTACCTGGACCACCACAACCAGGACTCATTCTAGCAGCATTCTTAATCGACTTTAATCCATAAACATATCTGTTGTGGTGATCATCATATTGGTGAGAAATTTGGAGGCAGGAGGTCTTAATCGGCGCTCAGAAGCGTCTTAAAAACGTACTGACATTAAGGCATAGTATGGATCGTTTGGTGGCCTGAACCACCCCAATAAGGACTCATTCTAGCGGCATTCTTAATCGACTTTGATCCATAAACATATCTGTTGTGATGATCATTATATCGGTGAGAAATTTGGAGGCAGCAGGTCTTAATCGTCGCTTTGAGACGTACTGACATGGGACCTTCGTCTTCTCATAAAAAGCCGATTCACAAAAACCCAAAATAAGGCAAAAATCTATAGAAACATAATATTTCCTGCTTCCGGTTTGGCCATCGGAAGAAAATATGCACTTCCGCCCATAAAAGACGCGGAGAACGCTGAAGGCAGAACCGCGCGAATAATGACATTTAATTTGAGTAAGCTCGCTATTGATCTAAATAAGTGTACATAGAGACGCGAAGAAATGAGTGTGCCGGCCGTGAGGATGTGGATAGGCGCAGTGGAATCGACTCGAGGAAGATGAACAGACGTAAGGAGTAATTGGCGCACACATGGCTATATAATCTTATTGATATTTCGCTGGATATACGTGCTGGCACTCATGAGAGAACGTTCCAAATTGTCCACTTCAGATCGTCTCCCGGTTGTGAGCACTATCTGCGTGTGGTCTATTTTGAAATCTCAATAATTAGATATGTGTTAATTGGGCTGTTAAGGTACTTTATAATATGTTACATTTACTCGGATCGGTTGATTACGCCTAAGATCGCGGCGGTCCCTTGGCAAAATCAGTTCCGCGGAAAACTTCATTAATCTATGGTACATAGGAAGCCTACTGAAATAGTAGTTTTTGAGCTCTAAGAAAAAGAAAAAACGCTCAAAAGTCGCCCTTCTATATTTGAAAATCGTCTTTATAAAGGTCTGCGCAAGCCTATAAGTAATGTTCGTAATGTTTCATAGAGCATGTCCTTTCTTTATAAAACAATTCAGATAATTAATGTATTGTATGTCAGTAGTGAGTGCCAACTAAGAATTCCTCAAGTCCAGGTATCTAAACTGAGCCAAGCCGGCCTCGATTCCAAAGTACTGAATAGAGTCGGGTGGCCTAGCCGGCTAACTGAGCGAAGTCAACCTTCATCAATCTGTGGTGAATAGGCAAATAAGAAGCCTACTGTAATTTTAGTTTTCGAGCTCTAAATAAAACAGAAAACGCTCAAAAGTCGCCCTTTTATACTTCAAAAAATCGTCTTTCTAAAAGTCTGCGATGCCTATAAATGTTTCATGGGAGCATGCCCTTTCCTTATAACACAATTCATGTAATTAATGTATGCCAGCAGCCACCGCCAACTGAAAATCAGATGTCCAAACTGAGCCTTGTCGAGTTGGGTAGACAAGCCGGCCAACTGAGCGATATCAACCCGATCTTTGCTTATGTCAGGCCAGATTTTCAGTGGCCCTTAAAATGTTTCACCCTAATTACTGATTGATTCTTCAGATCTTTTCGATATGAATGTCCCTCTCGTAAAAGCACCCTCTGAATAGCCGCCTCATGTTCCGCGTCTATTGGAAAACTCAACGAATAATGGATTTTAAAAATATCTTTCGAAGTCGGCTTACACTCTAAGTTCATGCCGTCACATCTCATATGAAAAGTGAGAAACATCGAGTATAATGCAGTTCCTTAACAAGGACATGTTTCCAAGTGGCAGACGAGGATTGGGTTGAGAGTATGGTGGGGGTGATAGGGCTTGGTGTGGGCAATCACGCGCAGTGTCATAGGAAACAACATAACATCTATATACAGGCCGGAAACTTAAAGACATGTCGAATTTGCAATTTGCACTTTCAAACAGGCAATCAGACGATCTGATGAAAACATTCGTTTGCTTTCCACCGCCATCTACGTCGCCATCGGAGAGCTCTTTGTCGGCAGATGGCAGCGGGCCAAAGAGTCTGTCGGACGTTTTGCACTTTATTTAACCGTAGAGCATGCAAGTTCAACGCAACGTCTGTCAGCGATCGAACTTATAGGGGTACTGTAGGGGCCCTGTACAGTCTATTCTGAGCGGCTGGCCATCATCTACTAGTAGAAAACAAATGCATACTTTCTAAGCTCTGAGAGTAGATGCTGACGAGTTCGAAAACGAGTCCAGGCTCAGAAATGAGACAAAAAAGAGTCTCCTGAAACTGAGTTAGATGGGATTTCGGACTCGATCGAGATCTGGTGATGTGTCATTACGTTTTCTACTAGTAAGTGTTAGTCAGCCATTCAGCATAGACTGTACACGGCGCCTACAGTACCCCTATAAGTTCGATCGCTGACAGACATTGCGTTGAATTTGCATGTTCTAAGGTTAAATAAAGTGCAAAACATCCGACAGACTCTTTGGCTCGTCGCCATCTGCCAACAAAGATGACGACGTAGAAGGCGGTAGAAAACAGACGAATGTTTTCATCAGGTCAAGTGGACACTGTCAAGTAGCAGTCACATAGTTTTCAAATGGGAATTTCACTTATATCCCAAGTTACACGAGCAAACAATAAAAAGCCATTCCATATCCGTCATGCCAAAGGATTACATCCAGCATTATACTAGCCCATTCACAACACGAAACTGATTAGGTTAGACGAATGAGTCTGCGAGTGGGCAAATTGCATTGTCTTTTTTTTTTGCTTTGGTTTCCCGACGCTGCTCTACAAGGCCACAGATTAGTGTTAACTAGTCAATTTATAAGCAAAGCTGTCTACCAGACACAGGGCTGCAATCGGACAATTTGTTGATATTGGTCAGCGAGTTATATCCAAAAAAGTAAAATCCCAATTAGTGTAGCTTCCGCCATGAAGAAAAACATCATATTTCTGGATTACGAACCCGAGAAAGAGATGTGACCGAACCGAATCATAGTACGGGAGCGCATGGATTCAATAGATTCAACTGGCACTGTCGGTACGATTTCATTCATGATTGCTCGCTACACTTTCAGCGTCCAACAGTCAAAACCGAGAACGTGCAGCGCGTAAACCACTGGCTTCGATAGTCACGCTATTGATGGAGACGGGAAGGGCGCTCGTGAATAGCATCTGCACACCTCTATGTCTTACATTCAGCGGTATTTAAGAAACCAGGCAACGTCGAACCTCCAGAAACGGCGCCGAAACTTCTCTTTCTTAGATTACCTATGCAAAAAGAAAACCTTTTCAGATCGAATGAAAGGACTAGGAGGCAAAATCTGAATTTAAATTGCGGTGCTTTTAATTCGGATCGACATTTGATGATCAAAAAACGACTAGCAGACTTGCATGTTGTACATTCTGGAAACATAGGGTAGCAAAATGTAGCCCTAGAATCGACCGCCTTTCGTCGCTCGCGCGCACGATCACGTCATTCACGGAGCGGAAGGAAAAGCGAATGCGAATGTAAACAACACGTGAGGTGTTATTGGACAGACGTGTGTTTGTTTCTTATCGAAAAGGAAAAACAATTCTGGATTATTGAGTTGAGTAACAAACTTATTGGTCATAAGCCATTTCACAAGTAATGAGTATAATATGGTGTATATGACTGTCAATGCTGAGTGTGTGGGTGTCCAAACCAGTTATCTCTCCAAAAACTGGTGAAATGCCAAGTTCCTCAAACCCTCTAGAAGTCTTGAGGGATGGTCCTCAGACTGAAAACTTCCCATCGGTGCATCCAAGGGAAGGAAATGTCCTTTGATACACGGCACTGTTGTAAAATAGTCGACTTTATATTCAAATAGATAAATACTCGGGACAAAAACAATAACAGAGGGTGGGCCAGATAAACTACAACATGAAGAAATCAATGCAACTCACAGTGGTCTCCTTTCAAAATATGATACGTTTATGTGCAAAATAAAGCTACACCACTAGCGAATAAGAAAATCAAGAACGGTTTGTCAGGAGATTCTGATTTCGATGCATGCCTAAACATAAATCCAACTCGAACCGCGGTCCACCGCGGGTCTGGCTTCTGTCTCTCCCTTTATGTGGTCTCTAGAGCTGTCCTAGGTGGCTTCAGTATATCGGATCGTGAAGTACCCGAGGCAAAAACAGTTACACATCTCATAAGGAAATAAATGCAAAACCTTTAGAAAATGAGCCACTGAAAAAAGTCGCCAAAAAGTCGGTAAGATCTTAAGCGACAAACTGACTAATAAGAAAGATCTTAGCGAATCTGTTCCTCAATAGGATAACCTGGTTTTGTGCCACAAAATCGCTTTTCTTGGAGAAGATCTTCCTCTGATTTGTCTCTCTGTCGATGTTGAATGTTCCCAACACCATTCACACTTTGTCCATTCACAAAAATCGCCTCCGTGCATCGCACGAGTGCAGATGCAAATTTTCCGGCGCAACATCGATTCATTCATTATTCCGTTCCGTCTATCGCTCTAGCTTCCGCCCGTTCGATCGACAAACGAACGAACGCCTCGTGATCGCCGTTCTATCACGTAGTTCCCAGAACGGACGGGGAGCGAAAGGACGTAAACAGCATGTGATTTGCGCGGCGCCCTATTCAAATGGCGCGGGAATATTTTCGAATTTTATAGCCTATGAATGTTGAAAAGGTACTTTGTGGCAACATAACACGCGGCCCGCGTGAAAACGATGACATGGGAAAAGGCATCGCGCCTCAGTGAACAAGGATATTGGCACTGCGTTAAGATTATTTTATGTGCGTTGGAACGCTAATCTTCTTTGCCGACAGGCGCTCATTCTAAGCAATGACGTCACATCTGAAATGTGATGGTTTATCGGCTATAAATAGACGGATTTGATGGATGTAGCTGAGACAGTGATGATGCCACAGGTTTCTAGGAAAAGGCGAAGTTTGTAAAGTAAAGTGCGTTTTGGACATGAGATCTGGATGAGGTGCGCCTCTTATGGTTATTCAGGTGAAGTAGATGAGTGTGGTGTGGGCAAAGAAACAAGCTTTATGCTTTACAATACAAGACATGAAAAGGTGTAAAAGACATGAAATATGGTCGCCAATGGCGAAGTAAGAAAGCCGCGAATGACTTTAGTTCCTTTTCGCCTGCATTTCCCTCTCCACACGAAGCGATTTTCCACCAGTCGAACCCATAAGGAAGTGGCGTTGTCGACTAGAAAACGTTGTGCAAACACAAGTAGTTTCCGAGATTTGTCAATGGCCCATTTGACTGATGCTAACCAATTACTCTTATTTTATACATGGTGGCCCAAAAGTGGGCACCTACATAGACAGAAGTCTAGCGGAAGTGATTCCGAAATTGAGGCCGTTAAGATCATAAAACAGCTAGATAACTCATAGCCTTACTTTTAGAGAGGAACCTAAGCGGATCGAACGTAAGGATCAACTGGGATACTTAGGGCGATTATTTCAAGGGCGGCCCTTTTACAGGGTGGTCCGAAAAAGGGAACTTAGACAGAAGTCTAGCAGAAGCTATTCATAAATTGAGGCCAGTGAGACTGGTCGCTTTTTGTCATTTTTTTGCTTCTTTTCTTCGACTTTCCGCTTCTTTTCTTCACCCGAACTTGTGCGAAACGTGGATGGCTCCTATCTACTTCATTTTCCGGACGCTCTCACCTTATGATGCTGATGGAAATGACATTCCAGAATTCGGTCTAGATGCCCTTTTTCGGGGCTGCCCATGCATGGCTATTAGCAAAAAGCTCCACACAAGTTGGAGCAAACCCTTCCGCTAGGGACAATGTTAGGACTAAAGATGAGCAGGTATGGCTACTGTATATACAAAGAGGCGCACAGTTATTTGTCATCAGCAGCATAGAACCAAATGCTAATGATAACTAGGACATTCGTTCCCAGACCGCTCATGTAAATTCATCATTGTTCATAATTCATTTGCACTTACTCGAACGGGCTTCATCTTCATGTTGTTTATCTTCATTGTCTATCAGCGTCTTTGTAAGATATGAACAGAAGCCCCTTTCGTGGGCGCACCTCTTGATTTATGGCGCGCCCCTCAATATGGCAGATACATTTCCCATATAACAACTTTATCACTTACAAACACCGTTGTTATCGATCCTCCTGACGCGTAGATCGATTTCCTCCACTTTATGGGTCATAATGTAAAGGGTATTTTTTGTAATCAAATAGGGAGCAGTATGCGAAGGAGGATCTTCTTTTCAGGGGTATGCATTTGGCGGATATGGACAAAGTTCATTTCAAGCTCTCGGAAACCCATAAAGACCAAAAAAGTTCCAAAATTTGCAAAAACACTTAATAACGCCAACGAAGTGGTGTTCTACAGTATGACATTCCCCGAAAGTTCACAGCCAAAAACGAGTGGAAATCCTTCGCCACCTATGAAGTTCGAATTCTAGCCTCGAAAATTACGGTCTGGACCTTTACCAGTCATCTAAAGGGACCCTGATTCCTTAAAGTAATTAAGTGTCCTAGTACAAGAATGTCATTGTTTTTGCTGATTTTGAGCCGTGTCTTAAGCAGAGAAGCTTGATCAAGTGGAGACGAGTTGTGCAAGTGACTCCTAAGCCTAACCTCTTTCTACCCCAAAACCAGAGCAATATGCGGTCAGGGATGCTTGAATCAAATCAGTTTATCCAACGGATACTCCACGTTTATCCAGGAATAAATAAATAATTTGCAACACACATTTTCCAGAAAAATCTGTCGTAAAAGCGATTCCTATTATGCGCTTCCGACAGCTAAAACATACACTTAAACGTCAACGTAGTGCCCTTGATGGTCACTGCATCAAAATGTCTTCAAAAATAACGCAAAATTACAATTCATCGAAAATATATGACCAATTTATTCAAGATAAACTCAGAATTTTTGAAATTTCACATCTCTTTTGTGTATTTGTTTCATGTATTTCTATCCCAATATGCAAATGACAGAAGGAGGGAAATTCGATTAAAAGATTAAAATCAGCAGGAAAATAGATAATGAAAACGATGTAGCTGCCGCGTCGCGCGCCAAACCGTTCGGTGGAGCCGAAAAGCGAGACACACGTATTTTGAGCGCGGCGGCGAACTCTAATCGATAATAGAGGCGCCACGCTGAAGACATAATCACGCACGCTGGTCGCATAGTACCCGTTGGGTGGCGGTGATAACGGCGCCGAAGCGACGTTCTTTGAGCGCAAAAATCGCAAATTAGACGTCGGCGGCGCGGGGGAGTTATCATAAAACGACATCATATCAGCATGTCAACGGAAGCATTTATGAATATCGATAATTGTCCAACCAAGCGGGAAGTGGGAAATGGCGTTTAATTTGGGTTTCTCGGGCGGAAAAAACATTACAAGGATGTATATTTAAAGGACAGATATATGCGACATAAAGTGAAATCGTAAATTGTAGCAAAAACCGGTCTCAAACAACGAAGTTACATCAGATAGATCGATACTGATGCGGTCAGTACTACTGGTTAGACTGCGGTTGAAACGTCAGCCATGATAGCTCAGTTGGGAGAGCGTTAGACTGAAGATCTAAAGGTCGCCGGTTCGATCCCGGCTCGTGGCATTTTTCCTCTAGTCCTTTTCCTGGTAGCTTAGAGTTTTTAACCGACCAAACAAATGGTTGAAAATTAGTTATTCTAGCCTAAATCAAAAAGAAAACCTTCTTCGCAAAAACTAACTGCAAATTAGCTGAGACAAACACATCTGGAAAGGAGGAAGAACGAAGGGTGATGCTTAAAACAAGAAAGAAAGAGACCTATGGGCGATAAAAAGTCCGGCGACGATGGCGACAGACAACTGACGCGATGACAACAATGCGTAAACATTAGCTGAACACAGAGCATTGTACTCTAATGTTTAGATTGGACCCATATGAAGAGCGACTTTGATGCAGTTACCGTATACAGTTATCGGGAAATTGCTCAATCCTATGTATAGCTTTTGAAACTGAGAAATTGATCAGCTTGATTGTTATTGAAATTCTTAGGTGCGGATGTACTTTTGTCCTTCTTTATGGCGATGTCGCTTGCCACATATGGTCTGATATGATCGTCTGGCTTTGCCTGCTAGAGTGTCATTTCACGATTTGTATCACGACGCATATGAGACTTTTCCGCTAGCCCTATATCTTCACAAAAGAAGACCAAAAGTTGTACCGTGGATGTGAAATGACCTGCCGTAGCCTAGCATGGTCACGTCAATGCCCGCACAACTTACAAAAAAGAAGGCAAAATGGCCGAAGAGCCCACTCACCGCCGCTTATCGTCCTTTGGGCGATATTCAATCGCCTGCGGCTTTCAGTGCCGGCGGCAGCGATCAATCCACTCGAATCTTTCAAATTCGGCGCCAATGTTGTGTGTAGAAAAATCAACTAATTATTTTTCAATTAACAAATTAGCACTGCGCGCACAGATGCATGTGGAGAGCAACGAGGCAAGGGCAAAACGGGAAAAGAGGCGATCTGTCGACGACAACCGGCCGACAACGGCGACAGTCGTCCGACGCGACGGCAACAAAGAGGCAAATGCGGAGGAAAGGCGAGGAGGCCCGATGTGAGGGACCTTCCGGTGGACATGAGTCATGGATGGAAAGAGGGATAGGCTGCATATTGTGCGGGATTTTCGATCCCGAGTTACTGTACATACAGTATTTCCGCGTGGATGAGTTCTCACAACGGCGGTCTACAGATGGAAATCGGCGAAAAAATGAAGAAATTTTAAAAATACGTATATTGAATCACTACTGAGATTGTGCAGAATTTCTTTTTCCAAATATCACCTGCGCGCACATCGAATATTTCAGGAGGCGCAAGGCTATAACGCCTTCTATGGCGTTGACAACACGTGGCCCTGTGGCCTAAAGGACAAGGCGTCGGACTTCTAATCCGAAGATTGCGGGTTCGAGTCCCGTCAGGGCCCTTAATCTTTTACCGGTTTTGTGTTTCCGTTCATCTTCTCCGTTTGAGTTGTTTCTATTGCGGTGTTGGCTAGTTTTGCTATGGCTATAGCACGTGAGATGTAGCATATGAAGTTCAGTGATGTTTGATTTCTGGAGAGGTCAGTGTAATTAAATTTTCGCTTCAATACAAGAATTCGATATGTTGGAGTGGGTGATGCCGATCGTGTCCGATATTCATGTGCCGTTTTCGGACTCGTCGGTCCACTCCATTTCTTCCTTTCTTTTTTGTTGGCTTGCACAGTTTCTTTCGAGGCTTTTTGGAGAGGTCTCAGGTTTGACTTTCAGAGGTTTGACTCTCACTCGTGTCGCGGTGGCGAGCGGTCGGTCCCTCCGGTCGCTCTCTGAGTGTCTGGTTGGCCAGATGGCAAACCCCGTGGCAGTTGTGACTGTTCCGGCTTCCAGAGGGAATTGGGACACCCGGAAGCCGTAGTCCCACCACCGCTGACAAACAAGATGTCCGGCGCCAGGAATCCGACGCCCGACGCTGCGTGAGATGTCATCCCGAAGGTCGCCGACGCTCTGAGGACCAGCGAAGACGCAACTCCCGGACCACAGATCATCAGATGCAAGCTCGGAAGCGTCCGCTGTGCCGCAAACGATATTCCGCTGCCATAGCTGAAGATTTGCCGATTCCCAGATGCCCCGTGAAGTGCGCCGTCTACGACCGGTTCGACATCTACGCCGCGCCAGAGATGAAGTCGTCTGTCAGACATCCTCTGTTTGTCTATTTTCGGTGTCGCGCAAGGCATAATGCCTTTGATTCGCGAAATAAAGTCGTGAAGTCGTGAAGTCGTGCACAGTTTACTGCTCTCCTCTGACGCCAGACAGTCGCGACTTTCAGGCGTGCAACGCAGACCCAGACATGCATGTCATTATTTTGCAGAGCCGCCAGAGTTTTTATGATCTTGCAACGGGCGAAACGTAAAGTGCGGATTCAAGCTGGTCATTTCATTTTGTTCCGGGCTAGTTGACCACAATGTCATGAATACCATGCATGCTATACAGATAATGGATGAGGATGAGACACGAATGAGGTCCGGAAGCTCTTCCTGGAAGCTAGAGATAGGACAGTAGATGTTTTTGATATTTGAAAATCCCGCTCCCGTGAGATTCATTATAAGACTTCTTGTCCAGTAGTGCAGTTCATAAAATCGCTGATCACTGAACAGCCTTGAATCGCACTCCTATTTTTTTTTGTCCGTGTATGGTGAACGAGTGATGCGCGACCTCTGCGCACCGCTTGCATTTGAGCAGGACACAGAAGATTAAACCTAAAAATCGCTTTGAAACACGGCCTATATCTCACAAGTGTGGGCCGGCCTTAAGTGAGCAGTCGGTCATCAGTGATGGCCGCGTCCCAATCCGTCGCAATTGGCGTGGAACATAAATCGAATCACAGCTCGCCAAAAAGACCGTCAGCACAGCTCGACCGCCCGCGCCTCGCAAGCTGAGGATCCGCTCCAACGCTGAAGTCTGCACCGCCACCCAATCCAAAGATGTGACTCCACTTTGACCGCTGAGCTCCACCATCGTGCTACTTCCGCATAGCTCTTCTTTGTCGTTTCGCAGCATTACATAAAGAGATCAAGAGACATGATTCGGAGGGTATATGGCATAGCCATCTTTTGGTATATGTACTACAATGTCGGCAGAGGCAGCCTTCTCAGTAAACGTATAAGGAAACGGCGACGTACTTTTTTGTCTGTTTCGAACGAGTCTTGCCTGGAGTTTATGTTCGGCAAAAAACATCACAATCAAGTTCGTACAAGCGCGCGCCGTTGCGCAACAAGGACAATCAGGTTATGAGTAACGAAAAAGAGTCCACACACATCGTCACGGCGAATTGGTTGTCTTGAATGAAATGACGGGTATTCGCTTGGCATCCGAAGATCAAATTAATCCATCTTGACAAGTTGCTGGGGGATGTTGTGTGAAAAAGTAATCGCAATTACTCGAAGTATCGAATTGCAACATTTACCTATAACTCTTGAAAGCCAACTTGGAATACTTAAATCTTTCATTATAAGCCAGTTTATCAGCACGGTAACGCAGATTTTCAGTGCAATTTGGTGAATTCGGAAAGGCACTCTTTATCCAGCTTTTGAATGAATATTTTCAATTTACAATTTTGTGAGTTAGAGAATGAGGATATGCCGTTACAAAACAAACCAGATCAACGTTCGGACCGTTTCATTGCGTATCACTTTTATCCCGATGTCAAACTTCGAGAGTTGAAGGACGTTGGCAACATTTTCGCAGTAAAACGGCAGCCACTCTACGGTTTTTTAATTACAAAGTGCATCAGCAATCAACGCGGAACGTCCTTGAGGCGAACCGTTTGGCGGAACCCGAGTAAAACCGATGCCGAAAAATGAACTCAAACCTGTTTTCTTCGATGTACTTGCTGATTATAAAAGGAGGCGGGCTACGGAAGATATGTCAGTCATTCATCTGATTCCTTCAAAGGTGCGTCTAACCATCTTGAGCTGGAGTTAATGAGATGGATGTTTAGATGACGAGCGGCACTAATCTTCTTGTGACTGTGGCCTCGGCCGGAAGCGGAGTCGTTATCGTCGCCTGCCTCGTGGCCGTTGGTGTCCTCTTCCAGGACATCAACACCCTCTACGATGAGGTGATGGTCGACATGGCCGACTTCCGCGTGCTCGCCAACGACGCCTGGACCGGAATGGTCTCCATGCAGGGCAGCATCCCCGCCGGACAGTCGAAGCGCATGGACGTCGGACAGATGATTGGACGCAACAAGCGTAACGCCCCTTGCCCCTGTGGCGCCCGAGCCAACAACTGCCCCGCTGGACCCCCTGGACCTCCTGGACCCGCTGGAGAGCCCGGACATGACGGCCACCGTGGACAGGATGGAAAGCCCGGAGCTCCCGGAGTCTCTCTCGTCATCCAGACCCTTGATCCCGGATGCATCAAGTGCCCCGCTGGCGCTCCTGGCCCTCAGGGACCCGACGGACCCGCTGGACCTGCCGGCCCCGATGGACAGCCCGGACAGCCTGGATTCCCCGGAAAGGAAGGTCAACCTGGAGCCGCTGGACCTCAAGGAGACGCCGGATTCCCTGGAGCTCCCGGTCAGCCTGGTGCCCCTGGACAGCCCGGTCAAGACGGACAGCGCGGCAAGGGCGCTCCTGGCCCCGCTGGACCCGCCGGACCTCAAGGACCCGCTGGAGCCCCTGGAAACAATGGAGCCGCCGGTCAGCCCGGAGCTCAAGGAGCTGCTGGACCTCAGGGACCCGCTGGAAACCCCGGAGCTCCTGGAGTCGACGGACAGCCCGGAGTCCAGGGAGGCCCTGGCGTTCCCGGACACGATGCCGCCTACTGCCCTTGCCCTCCTCGCACTGGGGCTTCTGAGGGAAGCGCCTACCGTAGTGGCCGTGTCTAATCATTGGCACCTCCATTTACAAAAGTAAAACAGACGAATAAATTCATCAGCATCGTTTGTGTTCCACATGATCCTAAAATGGCCAAGTGGTTGGGCTTTGAGGATGAAGAGAAGCGGTGACGGACCCAACAACTGCGTCATGCATCGCTTTATCACAGATTTAGCATTGCTTTTCGGTCATTTGCACTATATATGAGACCTCTTCCTAAGCGATCCCACAAAAACTTCGACATCCACCACAGAAAATGGCCTCTTTCCTGCAACTCGAATCCAACGAAGGCCACATCTTCCACTTCCCCACCTCCTTCGCCGTCCACTCGAGTCTTCTCCAGCAAATGCTATCCGATCTTGGCTTCGAATCGCCGGAAGACGCCACCAAGGTAGTCATTCCCCTGATCTCCCTAGACAGCTCAACCCTCAAGCATCTCGGCGAGTGGATCAAACTAGTGAACCTGGAAGAACCTATTTCGGAGGAACAACTTCTGCAGAATCGCTACAGCGTCGGTATTCCACGGGAAGAAGAAGACCTGTTCGAATCTCTCGATCGCGCCGATCTTTCCAAACTCATCGTCGCGGCTTACTTCTTCGAGTGCGGCCTTCTAACAGAGAACCTGATCAAGTACGTCCACAGCCGGCTGGAGGGATTGTCGTCCGAACGGATGACCCAGTGGCTGGGCCTTGAGGATGACAAGAAGCGTCCGATGACTGAAGAGAATGAAGGAGGCGATTTGAAGAGGCGTCGTGCTTGAAATGTTGACTTAAAAAGCTTTGAAATAAAAATCCTTGATGATTATCTGATCTTTTCATAAGCACTTCTGAATCGTAACCATTTCGCACATTTCCCTTGATCTTGACCGCCGCGAATTGCTAGAAATCTGTGATAATGTGGGAAAGCATGCAAAAGACTTTATTCATCTTTCAAAGAATCACACATCCGAACACTTAAGCCTTCTTGAAGCTAGAGGTGCGAGGAGGGCAAGGGCAGTAAGAAGCGTCGTGGCCGGGAACTCCGACGCCTCCAGCTCCTCCGGGGTGTCCGTCAGATCCACGGGCTCCAGGGTTTCCAGCGGGTCCTTGGGGTCCAGCAGCTCCTTGGGCTCCGGGCTGACCGGCGGCTCCGTTGTTTCCAGGGGCTCCAGCGGGTCCAGGAGCGCCAGAAGGTCCCTTGGGTCCGGGAAGGCCACGTCCGCGGAATCCGTCCTGGCCAGGAGCACCAGGCTGTCCAGCGGCTCCAGGAGCTCCGGGAGCTCCAGCGTCTCCAGCGGGTCCAGCAGGTCCAGGGCGTCCCTGTCCACCTCCGAGGGCATCTTGGCCGGGTTGACCGCTGGGTCCCTGAGGTCCGGCAGGTCCGTCGGGTCCAGGGGGACCAGGAGGACCGGCGGGGCACTGGATGCAGCCAGGGCGGACAGTGTTGAGGACGAGAGAGATGCCGGGGGCGCCGGGCTGTCCATCGTGACCACGGAGTCCATCGTGTCCCGGCTCTCCGGCGGGTCCAGGAGGACCGGGAGGTCCAGCGGGGCAGTTGTTGGAGCGGGCGCCACAGTTGCAGGCGGCCTGACGCTTGTTACGTCCGATGAGCATGCCAAACTGGGCGCGCTTCGTCTCTCCGGCGGGGATACGGCCCTGGGCGGCGACCATGCTCACCCAGGCGTCGTTGGCCAGGGTGCGGAAGTCGCTAATCTCGGTGGTCACCTCATCGTAGAGGGAGTTGATGTCCTGGTACAGATTAGCGACCGCCAAAAGACAGGCGACGATGACGATTCCACTGCCAGCCGAGGCGACGTTCACCAAGAGGTTGGTTCCACTGGTCATCTGAATAGGGTACTTCAGATAAGCTACTTTCTTTTCCGTCTTACCTTTGAGAGAATCCGAGGATGACTGACTTCCACCTCCGATGGCTGCCTTATAAAGAGATCTGCATATGATCTCAAACAGGTTTAGATATTTTTTCGAAACTAATGTCCTTTAAGCAGCGGTGGGTTAGAGAAGTGTTTCAATTATGACTGAATGTTACAGCTGCTGATCATGATGAAAGATGTGACAAGCAAACATATCAACGTTTATTGAAGTGGAACGTCCATGGTCAGGTTTTGGTGGAACAATGCTTGTATGACATTAATAAAAGTGATCAAGATACTTATGTTTCACAGTGAATTACAATGCATGTTCAAAAGTGGAACGCTCCAGGGAGCACTCTCTAAGTGGAACTGACAACAAGCTCGACATAACCACGGACAAAAAATGCAGAACCTGTTCGGTTATCTGCATCATTTCAGTACTTAAGATGGCAAGTAAGCTGGAGAAGTCAGTCATCCTCGGATTCTCTCAAAGGTAAGAGGGAAAAGAAGAAAGCTTATCTGAAGTGCCCTATTCAGATGACCAGCGGAACCAACCTTTTGGTGAACGTCGCCTCGGCCGGAAGCGGAATCGTTATCGTCGCTTGTCTTTTGGCGGTCGCCAACCTCTACCAGGACATCAACTCCCTCTACGATGAGGTGACCACCGAGATCAGCGACTTCCGCACCATCGCCAACGATGCCTGGGTGAGCATGGTCGCCGCCCAGGGCCGTATCCCTGCCGGAGAGACGAAGCGCGCTCAGTTCGGCATGCTCGTCGGACGTAACAAGCGTCAGGCCGCCTGCAACTGTGGCGCCCGCTCCAACAACTGCCCCGCTGGACCTCCCGGTCCTCCTGGACCCGCCGGAGAGCCCGGACACGATGGACTCCGTGGTCACGATGGACAGCCTGGCGCCCCCGGCATCTCCCTCGTCCTCAACACTGTCCGCCCTGGCTGCATCCAGTGCCCCGCCGGTCCTCCCGGCCCCCCTGGACCCGACGGACCAGCCGGACCTCAAGGACCCAGCGGTCAACCCGGCCAAGATGCCCTCGGAGGTGGACAGGGACGCCCTGGACCTGCTGGACCCGCTGGAGTCGCTGGCGCCCCCGGAGCTCCTGGATCCGCTGGACAGCCTGGTGCTCCTGGGCAAGACGGATTCCGCGGACGTGGCCTTCCCGGACCCAAGGGACCTTCTGGCGCTCCTGGACCCGCTGGAGCCCCCGGAAACAACGGAGCCGCCGGTCAGCCCGGAGCCCAAGGAGCTCCTGGACCCCAAGGACCCGCTGGAAACCCTGGAGCCCGTGGATCTGACGGACACCCCGGAGGAGCTGGAGGCGTCGGAGTTCCCGGCCACGACGCTTCTTACTGCCCTTGCCCTCCTCGCACCTCTAGCTTCAAGAAGGCTTAAGTGTTCGGATGTGTGATTCTTTGAAAGACAAATAAAGTGTTCTGCATGCAATGGCTCTCCGAATACACTTAATCTCGGTGAACAGAATGCAATCGAAGAATATTTATGGTACATGCACAACCTTAGCTAGCAACAACTTTGCGCTGTTTAGCCTTGAGGAGCTTCGCAAGAAGTCGACGCCGATAGGCCTGACTTACTGAGCCGTCATATCCAGAAGTCTGCGGGATATACTGGTTCCCAGGACGAGGTCTCGGTGGCGAAACTGATGCTGATCGATTTGGACAAGGACAGTATCCAGCATCGGATCCAGGCAGTCCGACAAGCCCAACAAGTCCAGGTCTTCCAATGGCGCCGGGAAGTCCAGGTTGTCCAGAAAGGCCTGCAGGTCCCCTGAGACCCATTGGTCCTTGAGGTGGAGTAAATCCTGGTTGGCCAGCTTCTCCAGGTACTCCTTGATTCCCGGGAGGTCCAGGGATACCAGGTGATCCGTACCCATTGGAAGCGTTCTGCCCCGGCTGCCCGGGTGGTCCTTGATAGCCGGGTTGGCCCGGCGGGCCAATGTCTCCAATTGGACCAGGTGGCCCTTGCTGACCAGCATATCCAGGCTGTCCCGGAAAGCCAGGCGGACCATCAGGTCCAGGAAGTCCCATGAAACCGTCGAAGCCAGGAAGTCCCGGCGGGCCCATGGGACACACGATGCAGCTACGTTGTTGCATGTAGAAGTTGGCTTCAACGAGGAAGCCAGGAGCGCCAGGGCGGCCTTCTTCTCCAGGGTAGCCAATGTCGCCCGGAATGCCTGGCTCTCCGGGTGGTCCTTCGGGGCCTGGAGGGCAGTTTGACGCTTGAGGAGCGCAGTCTTAACGTACCCAGATTAAGATATCAAACAATGAGGTTGCCTACTGCATGTAGGTTGGGATGGTTTTTGTGGATATTCATAAACTCCTCCTGCTCCGCGGTTACCGTAGTCGTCCGTGAAACGTCTAATTCGAATTTGATGATCTATTTGCATCATTCCATCCCAAGCTTCATCGGAAATGGCCTAAATTAGGGTGGCTTAGTCTTCTCAGTGGCCGCCTCACCTTGAACTCATCCACTTCCTGCAATATTTCCGCATAGAAATCGTTAATACTCTTGAACATTTGAATGGCCACCACCCAGCAGGCACTTATCACAATAGCACTGAACACCACAGACGTATAAGCGGCACCATATCCTGGCAACTTGACATAATGGACCATGTCGGCAGCTCTGACTTGACCGGTTCCTTGAGAACACTTATATAGCCGTTCCTCTGTGAGGGTGGGACATGATCACTATAAGATGAACAGTCAAACACAGCACCGTGACCGTTGAATCAGCTAATACGTCCTGCTGAGCATCCGTTAATCCTCATATTCCAGCGTAGCCGATCCTAATCCAATCATCTCAGTTTTGAAATCTCAACTGCAAGGTCATCTTCTGCTGGGCATCTGTCACTCATAGCAGTGGGCGACCGGTTTTTTGGGAACCATTTTACGAGCATGAGATGTCATACATGCGAGTTGGACATGTGAGCAGTTGTCAATCATAAACTGAGATTTGGGGCTAAGTAGGGGAAGGCATGAGTCCGATCGTATTTTGACACCCCCGCTTCAGTACTCCCACAACACATCGAAGTTCAGGACCGTCCTGCTATGTGCCATGATAGCTCAGTTGGGAGAGCGTTAGACTGAAGATCTAAAGGTCGCCGGTTCGATCCCGGCTCGTGGCATTTTTAGTTAAATTTTTTCCACCAGAACTTTATTAATTCTTCTTTTAGAACTGAACATTGAATGGTGTATTATTTTGGAATAAAAAACATCGGAAAAAATGGTTAAAAGATTGGAAAAAGATTACTCCCCGGCCGGGAATCGAACCCGGGTCTCGCACGTGACAGGCGCGGATACTCACCACTATACTACCGAGGACATATTAATCAAGAGTATGCACATTGCCTATGCTTTTTGCTACGTGCGTCGACACAAAGGTTACATATTTACGGACATATTTTTGGTTATATTTCACTAGCACATTCAATGAACCACATAGTCTACAGAATCTGGTCTCCTAAACGAGTCTTTGTCTTCCTCCCATCTTCCAGAGCTATAAAAACATCAGGTTTTCTCCAATTCATGCCAGTCTCTTCGTTTTATATGTAGTTTACTCTATAACGGCTCTCCTTCTTGCAGTAGTCCGTTCTATAATGCTTTGTATACTTCCAAAAAACGTGCCATAAAATCACTTTTTCAATGAGTAAGGGAATGTCGTCTGGTCGCGAAGACCCTTCAAGTTATCTGATGGACCTTTGTCTCATGCAATTCTGCGAACGACACAGAAAAGTCTGTCTAGGACCGCTCTCATCTCCCATTCCCATGCTCTCACCTCCCAGTCTATTCCCGTCTTTCACATAAATATGCATGGTTCCTCGGAAGTGAGCTCTAGTCAAGCATGTAACGTTGCAGAAAAAGCTCCTTATACATGTGCTTCACTAAACAACCCCGATTTGCACACTTGCCGCATGAATGATTCAAATTAGCATCACTGGTCTCAATGTTCGGCTTTTCGCCGAATCAATGTTGTCCCCTTCGCGCCATAGACGTCCCTTAGGCGTGTCCACGCCTTCCACTCGGAGCGTAGAAAACTCAGCGCGTATCAGAAGATCATATCTGCACAAAACCGTTTCCCTCTTTCCATTCTTCCCCCCAAACGGCAGTTGTTTTGACGAACGGCGATGATGACTGACCGGTCAGCGGCGGAGAGATTAGACGATTGTTGCGGTGCACGCATAAAAGGACCCGGTTGGTCGTTGAGACTCGCATAAACGTCATCGCCGCGCCGTCCTAATCTAATTTTGTCGAAAGTGAGAAAGGGTTCAGTTTGGGTACTCCTGACGAAGTTTTCCCTTCTGGTGTTTTGAACGCCCGTCTTGCCCCTTCCCTTTCCAACCTTCGAACATGTAAGATCGAAAGGAAAACGGTAAGCCTAAAGTAACTAAACTGCATGTGAGGTGCTGCCACTCAAGCAGCTTCAAGAAAAAGACGTTTCAAGGTGCTAGAATCTGGTCTTGTTAGCTACAAGGGAGAGGTGCTATGCAGTGTCTCCGGTTCCCAATAACAGGTCAAAGATGGATATTAAAGATGTATTCCATTAACATTGAAATATGTGTTTGCTCATTTTTCATCGAGAGCACAAAGTATCTTAGGCAGTTTATATGCGCTTTTCCCTTCCGATTTCCCCTAATCTCTTGTCAACCTTGTGTTATGCGTTTGAACACTGCCCTAATAGGGTTTTCGAACCATTCAGTGTGTAAAATTTGAGGATACAGGACACGTAGGAACGTTTTTTCTTCCCAGGATGTTGCGCATTTTTCCAATGTCTTGTTTTTATAGCTCGCCTACTTTATAGCTTAAAAATTGCATTTGTATCGTCTGAAATTCGGAACACGTCCTTGATGATCCAGGAAACTTCCACTCCAGACCTGATCCGATACTCTGTTTAGACTTACTCTTAAAAGAGATTTCATATTTAAAGAAAATGTCCTGGCACAATGAGTGTCCTGCGTGAATTTTGTTTACTTAAAGGCATGCCTATGAGTGAGGTTTATTAGATGAGGCAGAGGAGAGAAAAGGGAACGATGACTTGAATACACTACATTACAAGGGAAGCTTCATAGTGCATCTCTTAGTTGAACGAGCATCCATGATACCGTAAGCGTTGGCGGCTGACAATCGAATGCTTGCGAAGGAAACCCGTTCCACGTCGTCAAAGCGATTCATTGGTCAGTTCCCGTCATTGTTTATCCCAGCGCAGTGCTGACAAAATCGTGCAGTATCGTAGTTTGTGCGTCTATTTGGTCATGATTTCCTGCGAGGATCTCCTGAAATTCTGGGATCGACGTGACCTCATTTGTCACGATTCTGTGATATTATGGCGCGAATCAGTCTTGTCTTGGTGTCCAGTGAAAATAATTATTTCAGGACCGAATAATCCTATAGTTTGTCACCACTCTTCGCGGGTGGTCCATTGTCGCGACTGCCGACAATACCAAAAACGTGTCATACGACGCTAGCATAAACTTGTAAGTTTGGTTTTTATTGCATTGTAATTAAATGCGTTGGTCGTTAGCTGATGTGCTACGAACGATTCTTACCATACTCTACATATCTAAACAATGTTCTCAGTCAGTGATTCCAACGAGTCCACCGACAAATGACAACACGGTCAGATGTGTGCAAAAAATGCACCAAAAAAACGAAAGGATTTCTCTATTCGTCTCCGCCCTCTCACAGCGGTCTTTCCGAACGGTCGCAAAAGAAGGGACGTGTATAACACAGCTGAGTTGTCGATCGTTGTCAAATATTGCCTTTTGTCGGAGCCAGAAATCTTTCAAAATGTTCTCTTTACTGCGGTACAAAATGCGTGTGATTATAACGCACATACGTAAGTGGAAAAAGGACTCAAAGTAGATCTTTTGATTTTTGATTTCGCGCACCATTCGTAACTGTACCATCGAGACATCTCAGCGGCGACGTCATCGCGAGTGAAAACTCAATTAGATCACGCACACGGAAGGACACTTCTTTGCATCTTCCGTCGAGAATGTTCTAAAAAGTGAAATTAAGAACTTGGAATTAGGACAAAAATCGAAGTTCAAAGATATTCGAGTCGGATTGTACAATGCAAACGTCTCTCAACAAAAGAATACAAAAACCCATCAGTGATTTGTATATCCATTGATATCAAAGCTTCTTAGACCACTGCAGTCTATAGCTTTGAGTGAACAGCGATCGGTCGGGTCCACTCTCCCTCTCCGAGGGTCCCCGAATGAGATAAATGAGCGGTCCTTGTTGGCCCATTAACCCACAGGGTATAAGCGCTCGCGTCTCCAAGAAGGCCTGGTCATCAAAAAGCCAAGGAAAGCCAAGGTCATCATCTCTTCCACGCCTCGACGTACAGTAATGGGATCGCTGGGGTCGACTTTTCGATCCATCCTAGTATGTGTTGAAGTAACGATTTCAATTGCAAATCGGGTATTATGCCATGAATCGGATATTATCCCATATTATTCCGGAGTCTATCCCATGAAACTCGAGCTAAAATCGCACCTTTGAACTTTGACAAGCTCAAGTGCAAAATTCGACAAGTTGATTCAGTTTCAGCTCAAAGTGATGTTTCATTCCTGGATATTTCGAAAGATTTCAGTCCGAATTTCACGTCAAGCTTGAAGGGTCAACAATTGCTGAGCGCCGATACTGATCAGCGCTTATACCCTGGGGGCAATATACTGATCAATATACTGATCAGCTTTGCAGCGATGACCAGTCGATCGGCACTCTCTGCGTTCCACTTCCCTGTTCCAAACTTCATGATTATACTTCTATATTCTTGCATCTTTTTTGCAAAGAATACCTCCTATCTTGTAGGCCATTCCCGTTCTTTGCACCATACACTCACTCTCAGATTGCCATCAACGGTCGCTGCGTGCAAAAAAACCAGTTCCCAGACGTCTTGTAGAAAACAATCCTTGAATTCTTGTCCATGTAAACAGCCATCTCATCTTTTCGTTCCCGAAAACTCGTTTCCTCTCGCTAAATTTCTCACATGTGACCCACAAAAGGCGGCCGAAAATAGGTTTCATAATTGAAATCGTTCGGAAATGTGATTATTCTTCTTTTTTTGAATGCTTCCTTTCCTCTTTGTCACCAGCTGTCTCAATTGTGAAATTCGAAGACGTTCCCGCGAACTCTCAACTACCGGTTTCCGTCGGCGCCGAATATTTATGTCCGATTGTTGCGTTCTGCGCGCGAGGCCCCGGTTCGCAGGCTGCGTGAACCCTGCTGCGCTTGAAAGGAGGCGTGTGGGTGCGCTACGCGAACTCTCGCTTTCATCGGATTGTGTTTTGATATGCATGTGGTGTCTGAATTTTATGGACGAAACTGATCCTGGTTTAAATGGATGCTAGATGAAGTCTAACTTCAGAGATGTTTCTAGGGACGTGTTTTTAGTGGATAGGCGTAAATGGTAAGATGTTTGTTATAGTAGTCGCCGTAGAGTGACAGCGAATATCACATCGTCTATGGGATCAAGCACATGTTGATCACCTTCTCTGTAGCTTCTCTGTTGTTCTCAACTCTAATTACACTTTGAAGTACTTTATTAGGCCACTCGCGAAAAGCTATCCCACCTGTCAGTTTTGAATGCCATTTTTTTGCCATAATTACCCGGAGCCGAGCCATCTGAACCGAGACAGAGCCGATCCAAAGCCCATCCAGTAAGGATTATGTGAGAACAAGACCCATCTATAACAGTGATAACCGCCAAACTTACGCAAAACCCGTACGTATAAGTATGGGTTCAACATGTTTTAAGTAATTTTAAACTTCAGCCTAAGACCAGGTTTGCCGAAGCCATCACGACTGCAGGCAAGGTTCAGGCTCATGTAATAACTTAAAACTGAATAATCTTTTGCTTGTACGTATCTGTTTTGGATGAGCTTGGCGAGTATCACTGTCATATATGAGTCTTTTTCCCCGGGTCTTTCTCCCCTAAATCCCCCACTTAGATGATCGCTTTATATACTGGGAACAATTCCGACTGTTCGCGCAGACGATCAGAGACAAAACGGAATTCAAATGTGGCAAACGCATCCCTTTGGCAATGAACGCAGAACATAACGATTAATTTTTGTATCTTCGGGATATCCAGAAAATCCTCTCCAATTACGCAGCAGCTAGTGGAAGAGCGCGGCTTAAGCAAGTGCACTGGGATTAGTGATGCATGCGAAGCGAGCAGGAAACCTTTTAATCAACAGAACGATGTCGTTCCGCGGCTGCTACGGTTTCATATTCTCGAGGTGAGTATAACATAGTTTCATACCGTAGAAATTTTCAGACTCGTTTCGATCAAAAATTTTTATATCTTTTTGTATCATTATATTCGTTAACTCTTTCCCAAAATGCACTACAAAGTTACTCATCAAAGCACATTCTGAGGTTAACCCCAAGGGCATTATCACTGTGGTACTGTGGCTGCGTTTGCGGCAATTCAAGTCATTTGGGCTATTAATATCTGGATGCCACGACAATTGGCTCCCATTTGGACACGCCGAATTTTTAGGAACGTGCTTTATCCTGAGGCTGAGTTAATCTTGTTTGCCGGTAACGCAGGGACTGTAAAGAATACCGCTCCTGGTGGAAATCTTCAGAGTCGTTTCGATCGAAAAGTTTCAACAAAAAAATTTAATTTTTCTTGTTCTGAGCGATACGTGCAAGGAGCATTCTTTGAAGTGTGATTCGTGACCTTTAAAGAGAGAAAGCGCACGTAGTGTTGACACACGTTGGCAAAGAAAACCGTAGATAAAGAACTATGGTGAGTGAATCCTTAAACTGTTGAACACTTGAACCATGTGAACCCAGTTTTTGTCATGAACCAGTGATGACCATTGATCCATCAGTGTTGCTCCCATGTCTTAAAAATGGGCCATCGCTTCGTTGTAAAGTGGATATGTTTTAGGTGTTCCCGACCTTTTTCGATTGATTCAGAACTGTCGAGCATCCCTGTCTTATACATAGGTACTTATACCTTTCCAGATCACAATAGAACGCTTTTTTCGATGATTTTGTACGAAACGCTATAGAAGGCTTAGTCGGCTTCTTAGCCTCTGGTATTCAAGGCCTTTTGTGAGCCTACTGTGAGCCTTCTGTGAGCCTTCTGTGAGCCGGGATGACCAAACAACGACCTTCCTCGGAATTCAACGAATTCATTCAATCGTAAAATGAATCAAATCCTTTTGAGAACGATCCGCGTTCTTTCCTTAATTGGCTTCCGCCTCATTCATCCACCGTATCCCACCATAAAATCCTAATTTCCCCGTTTCCCAAAATAGACCGTGAAATCACGACGCAACCAGTAACCGTTCGTATCTCTAATTCGATGATGATGACGTTTTGATCTCTTTGTTCGGACCACTCCAAATTAGCCGTCGAAACAAGAAATCCCAGTGCTTCTCGCGTCGCTCACGTCCCGTCTTCGTTAGCGCCGCCGCGTCACCGCTTTCTCATCCCCCTCTAGATGAGTCGGTGAAACGATCGAGCCGATCGCCGCGCACGTTCCTTTCAGGCGGCGTCACAAAGTCAGAAAACCACGAGCGGCGATCCGGATTCGCTTCTTCTTCCGGTCAACGCACGCAGTCCACTCTGCAACCCTGTCCCGCTCCCCTCTCGGAGCGTTTGTTTGTCGGCCGTCCAACTGAAGACGACTGCGAACGACTGCTCTATCGATCCACACGGCGATCATCTGTTTTTGTTTATTGGCTTCCATTCGGAACTTTAATCCTCGCGAGTGAGTGAGGGAGGGTGTGTTGGTGGTGCCATTGTGATTGAGACCCTCTGGGCACTCTGGCGTTTCCTTCCTGCCTCGATGAGTCGTGTAGAATCCCTCACCCCAGTTATTACTTAAACAATCACTGGAATCTATAGTTTAGGTGGATCAGGCTTGCTTCTACTACACAAAGAGCTTCAGAACCATAGAATCCGTACCATTCTTGAAATGGAACTTTGTATATTTCTCAATAGTATAGAGGGGTGGACCACATGGTAAGTGAACGTATCCTTCTAATACGTTTTCCACTTATTGTCATGATGACACTATAGTTTTTTAAAATAGCTTTGGTGATAGAACAGGGTTAATGAAAACGCTCACTTACCATGTGATCCACCCCTCTAAAACGATGCGGTTAAGAACATCGACGGTCTGCCTTGGTCAGTTTCTTCTCAGTCCGGGTCTTAACCCAGCACGCCAGATAGCCACATACAAAGAAGAGTGTGCTTGGTTTGATTCTCCGATCTCGAGTTCGAGTCGCCTCTTTCGACTCGACTCGATAACTCGGCGAGTCCGACCCGACTAAAACGAAGTGGTCGATCACAACGTGGTGAGACCCATAATTTGATCCATATGGCTGCTCATATTTTATGCGTACCGAGCCGCCTGGATGCATTACGAAGCAAGATAAACACAAGTCACCCAAACACAGCAATGCCCATTCCCTCACTTTATCGGTCATCTTTTTCAATTGGACGACTTTTCCAGTTGGCTTAGATAACCGGCGCATGCATAGGTCAATCTCGGCGCTCGTTTTTGCTTTTCCATACCATTTTCTATTGAAGTCTCGTATTTTATTATACCTTCTCTTTTTTTTCGACTGATCAACTCACAAAAACATGATAGGGAACTGCCGCCATTTTATGATCGGTCACTGTATTTGCATTTGCGTAATGTTATTGTCACAATGGAATCGATTTGGCGATAAGCAGATGGACTAGGGCGACGTTGGACAAGGTAGTGGGAACTAGAGATGGAATACCACACGCAACGGCTGGAGCATACATGGCCAGAATAAGCACGGATATCGTTTGCCTAATTTGCTTCGCCAGTGCGCATAGAGTAGTTAAATAATTAATCTACACTTTCGTTACCGGATACCGCAACTTTCAATTCAAAAATTGAGAGAAAATCCAACGGCTGACTCCAACCGGCTGGGCCAACCGGTTGGAGCCAGCCGTTGGATTTTCTTCCGATTTTTGCATCCAAAGTTTCGAAATCTGAATTCGAAAGTGTAGATCAATTATTTAACTACTCTATGCACACTGGCGAAGCAAATTTAGCCACCGATATTCGTGCTTATTCTGTCCATGTATGCTCCAGCCGTTGCGTGTGGCATTCCATCTCTGGTGGGAACCCTATTACATCCATACAAGATATATTTCCCTTTCATGTGTCGAATGTTTGTGTCCAAGAGCACATTTAATGATCATTTTATGAGACTCAGGACGCGCTATTTTCGTCGACTTCCACGACAAACAGAGCAAACACTAAAAATTTAGATGGTTTTCGAAAACAGATGTCCCTATTATGTGCAATTTTCCATTGTTTTTAAGAGGTTTCGCATCGTAAACAAACCAGAGAACATGTTTATGGATGTTAAGGGCCTCCCTGGTGCCCATTATTTTGTTACAAGCAAAACCTTGTGGGTCATTGTGTTGGGTTCCACAATGGAACTCAATGCAAACTTTGGCGCGAAACTATTTCATTGTATCTTGTCTCATCTTTGATAAGACAGGGCCGTTTTTCTAGATATCACCAGCTGAGAGTTTGCTCTATTTTACGAGAACCTGTCTGCTCGCATAATATTGCCTAGAGCACACTAAAATATCACTTTTTCGGTCTAGTTTTATCCGCTGCTCAATCCTCTCCTTCTCTCCATGAGCGATATCCTCAAGAATTCCCAATGATACTACAAATAGAGCCGACTTGACCTTAGCAGTCACCAGAAATATCCTTCTGGGATATGTGTCTACGCAGCCTAGCCAATTCGCTGCCCAATCGCATATCACGATGTGAATTGAGGTATTAATAGACATATTTTAAAATCACAAAACTATTTTGTTTCATAACAAATCTTTGAGCAAAGCTCTGTCATGTGGGTGGAATTTGATCGCATTGTTCTGTGTAACAAATTGGTGCACTATTACGACAACTGCTCTTCTGGGTCACAACTGTTGTTTTCGGTAGGCGTATATTTCGCAATTTCACCACCCAGCAATTATCGCGGAAGATTTGGGCCAGAAAATTTATGAGGAATCAAGTGATCGGCCATGTGTCATGGTAACTAAAATATTGAATTCAGCTGAGCTCATTCGAATGTTTCTTGGCCATCAAAGGGCTGTCTATGATGACATACGACCGCATGCTATCCATGACCATCCATGATAGTCCATATGCAATATCCATCAGTGAAAATGGCTTTAAAAAAGTCCCACCGCCATCACCGTGATTTATGTTTTTCACTCCATGTTTTATATCTACTCAGAATTTTGTTCATTTGGAGGCTGCTTGAGGTCTCCTATGTACGGTTAACAAGAAATCAAGAGAATCAAGGTTATCGTTTTGAGACCGAGAACGGTGACGGAGAAATTTTGTCGAATATTATACGCAGTTTATATAAAAGGAGGCCCAGCCTTGAGTGATGCGATCATTGTGTCAGCATAGTATGTCAAGAGAAGTTGTACTTGACACTTCCATCTTTAAAATCATAACATCTTTTGATAGCAGCTATCAATCATAACAGTTTTTGATACAAACTACGTTACACCCAATCACGTCACCGAATATGAGAGAGCTACCATATAAAGTGTTCTCCAGTGGGCCGGCTGGAGTTTCATCAGTTTTTCCTTTATTTGGGGGCCCGAATTGTTGTTTCTGGTCTGTGATCTATCGCATCAGTGTGGCGAGATAACTGCGCTTGTATAGAGTCTAAATTTTGCGCCTTAATATATGTTTGTGACCCCTCAGATCCATGTTATTAGCAACTGATGTCTGATGACCTGATGATATGCTCTCCTGGCACACGATTAAAGAACCGGCTTTCCATTATGCATTTCCTTCACAATCGCACTTATTCAATGATCATAAAGATGTCACATTGACCCAAATTACGCCGCGTTCATTTCGCCATTATTTCTTGAAACCGCGTCCTAAAGGTCTACTTGCAGATGCCAATCAGCCACCATGATTCTGCCTCAGTCTGAACCACAAAACGGCTCGTCGACGCCGACAGTGATCGCCGTCGTCATCATGATCATCGTCGTCGCGCTCATCTTCTTCTTCCACTGCAGCCTCGTCTACTTGGGCAAGAAGGAGCAGCAGAAGGTGCGTCCGCCGCCTCAGCAAAGCGTACACATCGAGAAGGCATGGAACATGCCGCCACCGCAGTACGCCGAAGTCTATTGAAGAGATGCTGTGCAGCCAGAAGAAGTACGCATAATGGTCGTATTTATTTGAAGAGAGCACTTATTGTAAATAGAAAATGTTGTGATCGATTTGTGTAAATATTGTGAGTAGATTAAAGATCAGAGATGGTTATTCGCTGTGGACCGAGACGTATGAAGTAGCTTACCGCAGTAAATGACTAATCAGCATGAGGAACACTTTAGTAAAAATGAAATTCTGCCCCAAAAGACTACCTTGAAGCATCAGAAGTCTCCACATCAGCATACACAAAACGAAAACTGATTGAAAATATGCATTTCCACCACCTTCATTTGGCGGTTGGCACTTGGTTTTTAGGGCGATTCATAAGTCGACATCCCATTGGACTAAAAATGGAACACAGGAACGGATCATGGCTAATGCATTAAGTGGACCGGGAGCAGTTCTTTAGCAAGAAGACGATAGAATCAAGCTGAAATCCTGTCCCAGAAGACTACTGATTGATTGTATTTGTGTGGAAGAGCCCGACTTGTGTTCCCGAGGCGGTATAGACTCTTCGGCTTATCGTGACGCTACTGTGGAGTCAAGCTAGTGTAACGGTCTTCTTGGTAGCTGCTGGGATGCTATTCGGACGTGTCTCCTGGTGTATGTGCCGCTACACCATGATCATCCCGTAAAGAAGGGGTCCGTAAAGACCTGGACCTTCGCTGGAAGTGTTTTTGGCATACTATTAGGTAGATCGATCATCCATGGAGTTAACATCATATCACGTATAAATATATTATTCATCTGTGGTGTTCCTTAGTTTTGGTCCCCACAACTACACAGACAATCCACAATTCTATTGACGTTATCACGTAAGTGAAGGACCGGAAATGTTTGCAAAAACAGTTGTGTTATTATTTGAGAATTAATTGATAAGGAGACTGTTTTGACTGGATGGCTATAATTATCACGGTGGATGAGAGAACGCGCACTTCCGGAACAGCTTTAGATCATGGAGATCCTTTTATAGCCTACTTGTGTCATTTTATTTTTAGTCACATATCCATTAATCTTCGGCGTTCTCCGTCATTTTGACCAGAGATCGGCCAACGTAATTCATTAGATCCTTTTGATAAATGCATGAACTCTATGATTTTACGACGCATTCTATTTTTGGCGACCTTCAGCCGTTGTGGCTTCATTGCTTATTCATTGCTTTCGAGCGCGTTGTTTTGACCAAGTGTAGCTAAAGTTGCTTTGCAGCTGATGTGAATCACCCAATGTCCCGGCTGAAGAACGTACTCTGATCGAATTGACCCGCTTTTTCTAAATTTAAAAACCCATAAAACCCGTGATTGAAGAACTTCCGCAGCGTGCAAAAAGCAATAAATAACTATGCAGTGACGGTATCCACTTTGAGTCGACCTGAACGTGTTCTGATTTATGTATCTCCCGCTGCGCTCGGATTATTTTTAATCGTTTAACTTGCATGGATCAGGGGCGAAACGCTAAAAAATGCAAGCTTATGGAATCTGAGAAATAGCCCTAGCTGTGCGTGTAGAACCTTAGAATACCGTATGAGCAGTTGGTTGAAGAACTGCCGTCGATCATGGTCACTTCGCGAGGCTTTCTCATGAACGTTCAAGGTCGTTCTATTTTGAAAGCTCTATCACGTATTTATGGTGAGCATGATGTGTTTATTTCATTCATCTTTCGCGCTGTGGGCTCCTGCAATTCCTTGGGCTGTCCTGTATTATTTTGATCTGTAGACCAAGCTCTCGGGTCTCGAGTTGGGCTCGAGTGCTATACCGATTCCTGGAGGTTGGCTCTGCTCAGAAATTGACATATTTCGATCAAAGCTCATGACCACAATATTGTGAATTGACGTGGGAACTTTATGAAGTCTCTGAGTCAGATACCACTAGAGTAGGCAAGTATAACCTTAAAATCTTATCGGTCTATTTGCATTTTACTCTCTGAACAGCTTTCGAAAGTTCTATACGCAATCCGTGAGACAATGTGCAGAACTGCTTGTTAACTCGGTAGTTAGTATCATAGGAGAACGCCTCAACGCACAAGACTCCTGAGATATACGTAAGTCGATCTGTTTATGCGGGGAAGCGCGAACGCTGTCCCCTGACTCAAAAATTTAGCTGTTGGCCAACTCCAACTCGGAGCTGCCACACGGGTCAGCCGGGAGCGAAAGTGCAATGTCCCAGCCTCGCCATGGATTCCCCGCCTTGCTGATCGCGGGAAGATCCCAGCCAGGTAAGTTTATGAGCCGTACTGCGATTGTCACTTATGTGGAGTGCGACCATTCTGTGGCAGCGGTGCGATCCCTGCGCTCCAGAGAAACAGAGAAAATCTAGAACGTGAATTTATATCTTGGTCAAGAGATACTACACTACATTTCTTGGCTTCTCTGTTGTAAGGCTCCCATACCAATGCACAGGAACTGTTGCGCCCCACATAAATGCCCATCACAGAACGACTCATAAACTTACCTGGCTGGGATCTCCCCGCGATCATCAAGGCGGGGAATCCATGGCGAGGCTGGGACATTGCACTTTCGCTCCCGGCTGACCCGTGTGGCAGCTCCGAGTTGGAGTTGGCCAACAGCTAAATTTTTGAGTCAGGGGACAGCGTTCGCGCTTCCCCGCATAAATAACTAACGAAGCCTAAGGCAGTGTAAACGCCCTTACGATACAGAGATCAGTACGAAAAAGGATGAAAAGGACGGAGCGAGTGGTGAGTTCTGTAATATCGAGTCCACGAGCAATAGAAAACCGGCCGGGCATTGCATGGCCTTCGGTCCTTAAAATTGGTCGAAGCGTGTAATATCATAGAAATACCAACATTCTCAATATAGAATTTTTGAATTTAAGAAACTTCGTCCAGACAGAATTACGTTTAAAAGGTGGGTCATTTCCACAGCGATGGTTTTATCATGTGTTCATTTTTTTATTAATGCTATGCCAACCCTTATCATTGCTATCGCTCATGGTGCACGTTGTAATGCGGCGTTCACCAAAAATTTACTATCAATGCACAAAACATGTTCTGCACGTCCGCAATTCGTCACTTGATCGATGAGCTTACAACAGAGTATCCCCTGTGCACTCCCGTGAGATCAAGTGCGTCACCGCACGACATTCCCTTTTCATGAAAATCTACTTTTTGACCGCCCAACCTAAGTTTAGCATCGAAAATATGAGCTGATCGCTGATTGCCTTTCCCTATTTCTGCGGTGATTTGTACATCACAGAGAAGAAACAGTGAAACACTCGACGAGAGCAAATATTTACATTAATTACTAAATCATCGATACTCGTGATGCCTTTCATAAGGTACTGAATGGTCTTTTTTTGGAGACAACAAATGGTGAGGCATTCTTAGAATCTTGGATCAGGTTTTTCAGGATAGCAAGAGCCTCTAAAGGCGCCAGAGGCTATATGTGTATATAGTCATTTCTCTGTTTATGCGATCTTGTGTGGCCCAACCATCGGCTCCGTTTCTTATGTATTTCCTTTGTTTTGAATCCAGCTCCAACTGACAGAAAAAAGGTCAGTTAAATCGAGCCATTCTATGCATCGAGTCACGCCATTTTTGATTTTTATGCTAAAATAAGAGACGCAAAGTTCGAAAATTCGATTTGGAACTAGCCTATTTTAGCGGACATCCACGATTCCACCTCCGATAAACTAAGCAGCTATCTATAAGCTAGTGTTAACACGCTATTTATTGTTCTTCACGCTGCCTGAATCTCAAAAAATGTGTGTCTGGTGATCATCACGACCTCCGGTAGATGTACTCTGATGAGTTACACATCTACTGGAAATATGCAAAATAGGAGTGAACAAGCTATCTTCTGGTGTCGTGAAAAATATCCGCTTTTCCAGTACATTTCCTCAAATATTGAGCAAACAAATCCGTGTACTCCGTTTCCTGTTTTTCGAGAAAGTGATCCTGGTGGCTCTTATCAAAATGGGTCATAAAATTGTGTTTACGTGTAGAATTTTGTTGCGCGTAGTCTTTTGGTCTTTTGCAGATGTGTTTACACTAGGGATTAGTGCAATCGTCAGCTTGACGAAACATTCGAATATATTAGCAGATGAAAATAAAATCAAAAACTTGGAGCCGAGTGAAAAACTACATAGCTTTGTGCGTTCAATCATGCAACGTCAAGCAAGACACTTGGTTTTCATGGATCGTTGAAAGAAGACGTTCTTCCCCTTCTGTTACCAACTCTAGTGGCATTAGGGACAGTAAATCAATGCAAACGTCATCAATCATGTGTTTCAATTCGTCGCTCGATTTGTAAACTAAACAGAGCTAATCGGAAGACCTTTCTGACTCACCTTATTATGAAAGTAGCGAATCGCGATCGATAAGAACCTTCAAGTCATCGGAACGCTACCATCAGTTATAAAGACGATTATGACATATCCAGAAGCCTGTTATCATGCAAACGATACTTTGTAATACATCACTGTGATGATGGTACATAGCTGGCATGACATAAACTCAGACCAGTGTAACATAGCAAAGATGGCACCACCAGAATAACATGTCATTCTGGCCGAGTGGTCTAAGGCGCTGCGTTCAGGTCGCAGTCCTCTTCGGAGGGCGCAGGTTCGAATCCTGCGGATGACAGAAATTTTTTTTTTCATTTGCAAGAAATTTTTTATGTACTGTAGTTTAGTGATTCACGACTTTATTTCGCGAATCACTGATTTTATGATGTGGCATTGACACGAGCAGTTCTTTGTACGAAGCACGCACGAATATACAATGACATAATGATGCACGCTATGTATGGAGGGTATCTAGACTGTCTAACAAACGGTATGTCTGGGTCTCCCCTCAACAACCGATTTACCGTATCCTACCCGGGATTGTTCATCGTTAGGTCAGTGTCAGTCACTTAGCTTACAGATGAGTGCTTATCATGCTATGTAGCAAAACCTGACAGGATGAACTGGGTTCACTGAATGTTACGGACCAACTTCTCATTACAATTTTCTAATGACGTTTTCTCGATAAACACTTCTCTTAACCGCCGGCACAATCAATCAAACGTCCGTTACCAAAGCCTAGATTTTGGTTTATTTTCGTTCAACGATCAAATACTAATTGGAGCAGATCTATGACGGACTGTCTAACAAACACGTTCTCTTGTTGGAAAAGTCGTCAATCATGTTGGCTTCCATACGAACAGGCCTATAAAGACGAGGTCGTTCTCTATTATCACACTATCTTATCATAACCTTTTTTTTCAATGTTCGTCGAATACGGTAGGGCTTTCTTCTTCCTTCCCTTCTTGTTATCAAAAAAATGTGCCGTTTCCATTCTGTGAAGTTATTATTTCGTGCCATATTCATTTGTTCCAAACGAAATTGTCATCGCTAATTAATCAAAACAACCACTTCAGAAGGAGTTCAGAAAAGGAAAATAATTGTTCTTTCATAAGAAAACATTGCAAAGTGAATGATGTTGTGTTTTGCGAAAAACGCACTTGCCAGAAATGGCCAGTTCAACTATCATACCAACTGACGCCAATCGACGGCTGTTGCTATGTCCAATTATTACAGAAGTCGCCCATAGTCCAGAGCGATGAGGCGCTATCATTACGATATGGAAAAATCACAAAAAGTGTTCCTCCTCTCCAGATGCTGCTAGCTGCCATTGCTACCAAAAATTAAGAATGAACTGGCTACAGAAATGTGAATTCTGGCCATTGATCCTAATCTAGCCCAAAAATGGCTCGTTTTCAAGTGAATAGCCTAATAGATTAGTGGAATTCTCATTGTTCCAGGAAACACACACGCTACACAATTTCCATGCTTCTTGTAGTGATCAATTCATCACTCCTGGAATGTTTTCGTCGTAAAACAACTCACTAGGAAAGAGTCGTTTAAACATGGAACAACGCGTTGATCAAAAAACGAAATATTTTTGGATGTGGTTGACATATGACCAACCCGCCTACAGCCCGTTCATGGACGCAGATGTGGACTTTTGACGTCACTGGTTTTAGGTTGGCAGGCGGGGGCGGCAACTGGGTCAACGGAGCAGGTGGGACCGCAAACCTGTTTCTGGCCTTGTTATTCGAAGCCGGGATTTATCGTGCTCCAGTCATTTGGGGCTAATCACTCCTCTCATGTGTATACGTTTTGCTTTTTAGCTACTCCGCCACTTCATTCACGTTGTGTCTTTGTCTGATGTCATCATCTCGCATCAAAACGTGCCTCGCTATCGCTCAAATATGAAACTGAATCCTTATCACCAAAATTTCGCCTTTTGCCACTCACATCCTATTGCATTCACAACTGGAAATTGATAAGAGTGCATCGAACAGTTCACCAAAGTAATTTGTGGCGAGCGGTTATGAAATTTTAGGAAATAGAGGCGTTCTCTAGTCAAATCACTTCCTATTCCAACACTTCCAACACTGCGAAAGGGTTGAAAAATGGGAGTATTAGTCATTGTGTTGACAACGGCTGTACTTAAGGGGCGATGAGCTTCATTTGTGTGGCCAGTCCGTCTCCTGCTGAGTGTCCTCCACATATGGGTAGTCGAATTGAATGGCTATGATGGTAGGTGTCAAAGGTCCTAATATGGCTTAGCTTGCCCGCCAATCGACTTATCAAATACTACCGTCCTGGGACCACTTCATTTGGTATTCCTTAGCCTCAATATAAACAGCTAGATACCGATTTCTATGCAGCATTCCTGCTCAACAGAAGAAGAATACTTAGGTGGGTTCCCTTGTGAATGTTCTCACTTAGAATGACTCTGTAGACTCTCCAAATATTGCTTAAAAGTGCCTGGGATGTTTGTAGTACTTCAATTTGGTTCGTAAGAACTTGGGGGGCTTCCCTTATGAACGTTCTCACCTGGAATGACTCCATTTTCAGGCTTTTCCAAATATCACATGATCGCAAAGATCGCACATGTTTTCGTGGAATTCGAAAAGCCATTGAAGTATGAATTATTCGGACCCAAAAACCCAGAATCGTTCCACACGTGTTGAGTGAATATTACCAGAAATCATTATAGGCAGGTAAAGCTCACTGGAGGATAAATTTAGTTTTGCCGATTTCTGAGAAAATCTGGGCACAACATATGTCAACATGTTGTATATATGGTTACAATAACGCTATTTCGGACGGCAACTTTGTTCTAAATAGCCGACTTTCTTGAAGACTCTCTTCGGTGCCCATATACTAGTAATCCGATCCTCTCGGAGCATTAGACGATATTTTGATGCCAGAATCCTCCAGAAGGCTTTACCTCGACGTGGGACATTTTGGGACCTGTCCACGTTAGTTAATCGGATTTTCGTTGTTTTTATTTGCTTCGTCTTATTTGCTTGTATTACTGCTTATGCAGTAAACTCTTCCAATGCGAATGCATTGCATGTATGCGTATTTCAATCCTATAAAAGCAGTCCCCTCAGAAAACGGAGAGAATCACAGTTTTACGATATCTCGATTCACGAATCCTCTTAGTTTGTCGCTGTTTTTATTTGCCCCGTCTTATTTGCCTATAATGCTGTTTATTCAGCAAACACTTTCAATTCGTATGCTTACATTATCCGTATACTTCCTGCTAACTATTATTTCGCAGCCATTCCATCTTATTGCCTTCTGGAATTTCCAATGCGTTCTTCTTATGATCACTGAAGCGTATTTTGTTGTCTTCTTCGTTGTAAGTTGGTTACTTCGTTCTTTGCGTTTCTCGCTTCGGAGAGCATTTGAGGGACTTTGCTCAAGAGTAGCTGATATCAACTGTATACCCGAAAACTGATTCTTAACTATGTTCGTTTGGGTTGCGTATTTGACTCGAATTTGCGGATTTTATGACATTGTCCATCTACCCGTATTAGAGGTAACGCGTTAGCTCCTTAGCTTGCTTGGCTTAGACATGGTTGGATATTTTGGACAGTGTGCTTGCCCGCCGTGCTGGAGATCGGGGGTTCATTCACCCATTCACTCGAACAGGCCGAGATGTGATGGTATGCATAGAGGGGATGGGAAGGTGAACCCGCTTGCCCTACATTAAACTGTCCGCATAATGGAAGGTCAATCACAATCATCCGCGTCAAGACCAATCGCTAATATCCGCGTTTTTGAGCATGCTTGAGCTGTTTTCATTCCTCCACACCCCAGCTGGATCGGTGAGTATCAGAGTGGTTCCCCTTGTTCCCAGGTCGCTGGTCAAATTTATCTCTTTTCAAGAATGAGTCTTGCTCTTCATTAAAGCAGCTTCCTAAGAATGTGTTAAAAATTATCTTCAAAGGAACGCACTAATTCAGCTCCTACGAGCGTAGAGTTAGGACAAGCAGGGTAAGAATGTAGGATAAGAACGTCCATCACTTGTTGTTTTCATCGGTGTGCATGATTCATGAATGTTTACATTTTCTCACGATTACATTAAACCATATTTATACCATCCTGCTTGTGTACCACTATCTTGTTTATGTTCTTTCAAGTCGGATTATTTTTGGCATCTTGTTTCGCTTGTTGCATTTTCATACAAGATGACATGCCGATTCTACGGCTTCTTTGCATCTCTCTGCGTTTTAGGGTCATATGGTGAGGTTCCCGAAGGCTACACAGGCGGACCTTTACCAGTAATAATGCTTGAAGGCCGATATTTACTTTCAATATTCAGCCCAATTCCCATTTTGGAAGCCCCGCCTATAAGGCATATTGGATCTTTGGCCACCTCCCCTTCGCTTCCCTTGAGTGGCCCCACTCACTGATGTGTTCAAAACAGGACAGCTGGGTAAACAGGGGGTGGGATTTACGACCTTATCTTCGGCGACAAAATCCGCGACCCGCTCGTCATTCCGTGACTCCTCAACAACTGATTTTGCCCTAACTCCCATGGTTTCAGATGCCTAACGAGTACTTCTTGTACGTAGTCTTCTACGGCTCCGCGCTGGTCCTCTTCATCCTGCCGGGCCTCGTGCTGACATTCAAGTTCATCCAAGACTGCAGAAGACATCGCCAGCAGGAGCTCTTCTACGAGCAAATCCATCGAGATAGTCGATCCATCTCGATCGTCATCGAGCCAGCCAAGAAGGAGCTTTTCGAGACGTTATGACTGCCCCCATTTACCCTTTTCTCCTCGTGAGAAGTCCAGGATGTTCCTCAAACGTGTACATAGGTGTTAATATGTAGGTGTAAGTATATTTCGCATGCGTGTACATATGTGTGTAGGTTTGAATAAACCTGAAAGATGGAAAGGCGACTTGTAAGGGAAAACAGGGCACAATATCACTTGGGGCGATGTTTTTATGGCGTTGCAGAAGCACGTTGTTTACGATGTCCTGGTGAAATACTGGGAAATGGTGGATTTTGACCAGCTGATAGGAATGAAGTGCAGATGGTGGTGGTGAGACGGTGTTTGTTGTTGATTTATAATTATATGTCTCCGGTGATTCATTCTTGTTAGCCCTATTGATTGCATCTGAAGACAGGTAGGGAGTCCAGGGAGAATGTAGTAGATGAAGCTATGAAAAGAAGCTATGACCTTGTCGGAACTTATACTAAAAGACACGCATAAACCGAGAAGAAAACTCTACCATGTTTCAAAAACACAGATACCTCTATAGTTCAAAGTCCCCTATAAATTTGACATATGTTCATGCTCTACGGCTCACAAAATCAGTAAAAATGAAACTCTCGACCGTTCGGCGACGGACTGATCACTAAAGTCTGTCTAGACAGGAAGGCGAAACATCCGTGCAAAGGCCACTCGAAATTAGGAACGAGAAGATGGCAGCACCGACAAAGAGCCAGGCAACGATGGTTGCTGAAGATCACAAGTTTCTCTTTTTTTTCAACTTTTTCAACGTTCACAGTTTCTCAACTGTGAACCCTCAAGATGTGATGATTGACAAAACTGTAAATGAACATTGTATGTACAGCTAGTACTGCGAACTGTGCAATGCTAGTTTTTTCACCATAAACCTGTACAAAAGTTCATACTATGTCATATCGCCCTACAGGCGTTAAAATCACCGCTTTTCTTGCTATATTTGGCGTTGTTTTCGTCAAGCAACAGAGCATTGAAAGCGAAGGATGGCATGCACTTCCACTGCCGGAGGATATAAACGGCTATGGACATCGTCCTAAAGTGCATTATTCATTGTGCAAACTCAGCTCTCTGTGATGCCAGCATGGCGTAACGTTTTTGCCCAATATAGACAAAGATGTATTGTGTCGTAAGATTTTACAGGCAGTGATCGTAATTCAGTGCACCATCAGCGCCTCTACGGAAGTCAGAATCTCCGCTGCCCGTTCTGCACACCAAGGCCACATTGTTCAGTGCAGTAGAGTTATGTTTGTGGAGAGCTTATTCAATTCTTTTTTTGCATTAGTGTGTACCTTAAACTATCAAAGGCAATAATTATTCTTCGCTATTGTGTGCATTATCTTTTCGTCTGTTTGTTCTATTGTCGAAAAAGGAAATGTTTGCTTAAAAGCCCTTTGTAAGTAATAAAGTGAGAAATCGTCCAATAAGATATCACTTTTCACTGGTGCACTCCTGGTGAAAACAGGTGAAGACGACTGTATGCTAACTGAATCACTCAATTATTTATAAATTGCATTCTGAACATGGTCATCATGTGATGATCTATTTATTTAATAATGTCCTTTTAGCAATCGCTAAACTGTTGGATAGTCTCGGTTTTTAGTAACTTTTGACAGTGTGCACTGTTGCTGTTGAGAGCCTCTGACGAGATACATAGAAGTGAGTCATCCATAAGCGAAAGAGCTTCTATAGTATAGAAAGAAACGCCGATCATACCCTTCGGCCTTCTGGAAGCCACGGGACATCATTCTAATCAGAGATGTTATTCGAGTTTCGAAATTTCGAGCAATTTCTTCGATCTTTCGATCTTGATCCCGAGTCTCGAGACTTGATGAAGTTTCGAGCGAGTAGCATCTCTGATTATAATAGCAACGACGATCAAGAAAGGCCGCTCATTCAACTCACTCCTAGCAGAGTGAACAAACGATCAGACCGACACAAAAGAAAGATCGTAGATGGGCGGATTAGTAGTTGCGTAGATAAGCACGGGTCGATTGAAGGAGGTTTTAATCATTAATTTTTCGGGCCGAATTGAATTTACCTTCTTCTTGGCGAGATGGAAAAACTACAGCCTCCAGATGGGCCAGGTCTCAAAGCCAGAGATGCCGACGAGTCCGAAATCGAGTCTGGACTGGTTGATCTGCACTCAAGTCTTGGACTCGGACTTGTTTCGATTTCGGACTCGATCGGCATCACTGTCGGCGATGCTCTGAGGACACCAAGATGCAGCTTCCGGAACAAGGACTTCAGGCCTCCTAGGAGATCATTGCAACCCAGAATGACCGCTCAATGAACTCATTTCTGAGAGATCGAACGGATGGAACGACCGATACAAAAGAAAGATCGTAGATAAGCAAGAGTCGAATGAAAGACCGAAAGAGGTTCCTCTTAGAGGTTCCTCTTACCGTTTTCCGAGATGTAGAACATGTCTTCCATTCATTGTTTCATGTCTCATACATCCCTGCTGCGTATTCGAAAGCAGCTGCTAACTATTTAATGATCCACAGCTCAAAGTGCGGCTTCTCGCGTGCCGACGCTGTCAATGGAAAACAACGTGGGTGGCCACTCTGAATTTTCGATTGCCTCGTTGGTGCGGACGCTCGACGCTCTATTTTTGGACCTAATTAGGGTGTTTTGTTTTTTGGTTTTCTCCCATTGAAAACATAATGCTGATGCGCAATCGGCAGACTTCGGCCTCCCTTAGCCAGAAGACCTATTCCCATGATTGATGTGTGTGGTCCGCTATTCATAACATCTTTGGCAATCCTTCTTAATGTCTGGCTATAACTGCATCCTTGGCTCCTTGGTGTTCCCGGCCATGGCACTTTCCCTCATTATGTTGCTTTTCTTTTCTGAGTCTTTAAGCTACCGTACCCTTCAAATGCTTACTGTCCTTTCGCTCAGAAAATGGCCACCCTTTGTTAGTTCTCTGTGGCCCTGGCTTATGTCCAAATTCCATTCAAAATTTCGAAAATATCTGGCTGAATTTGGAAACGCCTCAAAGGACATTTTCAAAATCTACGCGGGTGGTCCTTTATCGCCCGCGTAATATCTCGAGCGTTTGTATAACTTCACTGACTGTAACGGTCAATCAAGTGGGCAGATGAGCCATCGTAACCACCTAGCTACCATTTTTTGTGCCATGCCACTTTTGAGAGCTCATTGAAAGGACACCAGAACTGGTCTCCTGGATCTCTACGATCTTTTGAACCTCTGCGTGTGGTCTCTCGTGATTCGTTCTGCGGTAGGCCAAGAACGGGTCATTTAAACTATACATACGCCAACACTTTCATTCTCTCGAGGTTTGAAAATTGACAAGAGGAACAGCTCGAAAAGGACACTTTGAAAATCGCGGCGTGTGGTCCCCTAATCGCTTAGAACATCTTAAACGCTTCTTCAACATTGTTCCTTTTGTCGTTTTTTCTCAGATTTCCCCTGACCTTACTCAGCTGAGAACTGCTCCATTCCGGACATCTTAGATGCACAAGATACGAATATTTCACTGGCGCATACCAACGTTGATCGATGTGCCTTCTTAAAACACTGCGTGTGGTCGCTCTGGATTTATTACCTTTTGATTTTCGCACCAGCGCAGATGTGTATTTTAGGTGAAATGTTCGCTTTTCTTGTTCAAGCTGTTGTATAAGGCTTAGCGTCATTGTTGGATGTGGTCGTTAAGGTTTGAAAAGGGGTTTAAGACCTATAAAAGTGCGAAAATTGTGATCTTTTGTTCGATGGATATAATGAGGCCTTTTTTCCGATTTTTCACATCTTTGAAGCATTAAATAGGTTGATATAAGTATGGTACACTGTGGATGTAAATCCCGATGTTTCCCAGAAGGAAGATGGCTCTGAAAGGTCAGGATCGAGATGCCTCTCTGGATCGCATATCCTATTTGCAAACCTCCCATTCGATGTCCATTTTTTGTAATGCGGCCATTATGCTGTGGAAAAAAGCGCTGCTGCAATGTTTCCTTGTCGTGAACAGCAAAAAATCGATAACTAAAAACATCAAACTTTCGTACTCCCCCACTTATTTGTTTTCCTTATAGTCCAGATCATCTTCGGTCGACGCCTAAGTGAATTGGATCCTTTTTCTGAAGCCGTAAACAAGTTCCGCGCATAATAAAAAGCCTAAAACCTAATCAGCTAATTAACTCAACTGCGTCTATTCAAATTCGTTGCGTTGCCCGGTCCCACCACGATCCATCCCGCCATCTCCACATCCAATGCTTTCAGCGATGCCTTCCATTCTCAGCACGGAGCTCCACAGCGCCACACCGGAGATTCCTTACGGCGCCATCGCCGCCATCGTCGTCGTCATCGTGCTCATCTACGCCGGCCTCAGTCTCTACAAACTGATCGAAATCTGTCGACGCCGTCTGGCCACCAACGCCGATACGTCTCGTAAAGCCCAGCCGTTCGTCCAGGCAGCATAAAGCGACGCGCTTGGCGTTTATTGTGAACACGAGCGAGCCGACGTTGTGACCAAACGTCGACGTCCATTGATTCGGTTCCGTGCCCGTCGGTCGAGTTGACGCCTTCTCAGCCGCCATCCTGATTTCCTCAACTCCCCCGAATCCCGCCGCCGCCGCGTCGGACGCCTCCGTCGTCGACAGCTCCGTCGTCAGTCCGTCGACGAGTCCCGTTTCGCCGCCGCCGTCAAGTCCGGTGGATGAGATGAAGACGAGCGTTCGGCGTGTGAAGGCGCCTTCGGCCGCTGGACCCTACAAGTTTGTACCTCCGGCGACGCCATACGCTCGGCCCCCGCCGCGGACCTCCACGCCGAACTCTGGCGCCACGGGGCAACAAAGGCCAGCCACCAGTACCCCCACTCCTGGACAACTAAGGCCGGCGACAAGTGCCCCTGGACAGCAGAGATCGGTGACAGCGTCGCCAGCTCCACGCCAGGAGCCGCCTCAGAAGAAGGCCTACGACAGTGCGGAAAATTACGACAATGTGAAGTTGTTTGGCTATGTAGTGCCGACCTATGCAGGACGGCCAATCAACTGGCGTCCCGTCATCACGGCCGACGTGGACAGAGGCCTCGTCCGCAGGTACTTCTTGCCGCCGGACGTGGCGACACTGAAGAGGGTGGCCCATAGGATAGGTGGCCGTGTCGATCACGTGATGCCTTTTGGATTCCCGAAGGACTTCTCCATTCACAGTCCGCCACTGACCGTTTTCGACGTCGTATCCGACGGGAACTGTCTATTCAGGTTAGTCATGATTTCTTTCTATTCGTGTATCGACAGATACTACAGTAGTTGACTAATTTTGGGTTGAATTTACAAAGCATATAGAATGTGGCTAACTCGCAATCGAAATTATGACTGAAAAGACGTGACAGGGCCAACTTTAGAATTTGAGGTCTCTCCGTGCATTATCTTATATACAACTTTCGACAATCCCGATGATGATACAGAGATTTCAGGATTTGGGAGCCTGTATGTGATTTGAAACTAAGCTGAACTCTTTCCGCTGAGACACGATGTAGATTTTGATCGTGATTCAACAAGCTCATTATGCTGATCAGATTCATAACCGTTGACTCATAACAAACAAAGCTGGTGTGATCATCTGCTTGCATTAGGACTACATTATTTGCGTTGTTAAGATCAACACTTTACCAATATACTTACAAGGGAACCTTCCGAAGTGTCCACCTCGGATCGAGCTGAAAATTAGCACACAGGAAGGCATGCGTTAGTGAACATTAACCAGGTTACCTTATAAGTATAATGGTAAAGTATTGATCTTAATAGTACAAATAATGTAGTCGTAATACAAGCAGATGATGGTTATATTGGATGGTTATGAATCTGATCAACATAATTAGCCTCCAATTTTGACAATTCAGAAAGTCTCCTTGTTTACGAGCTGGCCGTTGACCACATGATTCACAACAAAATTCATGACCAGATTAATTGCATTATTAAGGTTAACAGGCTCCTGGTATACTTAGTAATCAACTTGAGTGGTATTGCTTGTGTCGGCCCGAAATAATTAGCGGAAGCCAGGTGGTTAAAAACCCGGGCCTTTGCCGGCGACACTGCATAATAGGTTTATCAAAGTATCCAGAAAGAGCACTTTCGAACAGTGTTAGAACAATGGTTCTATAATGGAAAATCTCGCATAGAATCATGTGCAATGTCCAGAATGGGCTATGAAGCAGAGGCCAATGCAAGTCAGTTCAGATGGCCTTTTGCACACCCTCGAAATGGAAGTGATGATCCAATAGCTCTAGGTGAATAGTCATTCAGATCAAACGTCCCTTTCCTTATTCCTATAGTCATGGTTTCCGCGTAAAACTTGGCCCATCTAAATGCTTCTTAAACCAACGAATTGTCCATAGCTACAACGTGCTTCTTTCAGAGCCATATCCCTCTATCTTCTTGGAAACGAGACATATCATCGAGCGTTCAGAAAACTTGCCTGCGACACCGTCGAACGCAACAAAACGGCGAAATGGGTCGGTAAGTTGTGAGACATTCCTTCCTCCCTCTCTAACGAACACCTCTTAGACGATCTCGGAGGCGGAAATGGAAATCTGCCAATTGAGCAGCGGATAGGAGAGATGCGCAAGGATGCGCGACACCTCAACGACCACTGTCGGTGGGGCGGCTCTCTTGAGATGGCGGCGATGGCCCTGGCCCTCGACATGAACATCTACTGCTTCGAGGAAGACAACATAAACAAGCGCGTGTGGCAGGCATACGCGCCAGAAACAACGGAAAAAACTTCGGTGAGAGCTGATTGGATGAGATGTTTCTAAGGGTCATCGACGTTTAGTTCCTGCAACGAAATTTGAAGAAACGATTCTCTGTAGCGCTGATCCACGGAAAGCATCATTTCAAGGCGGTCGTCGCTATTGCGTGAAACTCACTCTTATCAATGTATATAATCTTGTGAACATAATATGCTATTTCGGAAAATGTTAATAACATCAGATTCATGCCATTGGTCCTGTCTGGAAGGCGCCGGACCCCCGATTTCTAGAGGGCACATGTTGCCCTTTCAAATGCTATGGTGTGTGCCACGAATGCCAATGGCAGCTGACAATAGAACACACGGGGTTCAGAAAGATGCGATTTATGCTCGAAGCAAATGATAGTGACGCTTAAACACGGCCAGCTTTGAATCCGCCGCCGACAGTAGCCCCAGTGCGAGGAGGGCAAGGGCAGTAAGCGGCATCGTGTCCGGGAACGCCGGGACCTCCCTGGACTCCAGGGTGTCCGTCGACTCCAGGAGCGCCGGGGTTTCCAGCGGGTCCTTGGGGTCCAGCAGCTCCTTGAGCTCCGGGCTGACCAGCGGCTCCGTTGTTTCCAGGGGCCCCAGCGGATCCTTGAGGTCCGGCGGGTCCAGCGGGGCCAGGAGCGCCCTTGCCGCGCTGTCCGTCTTGACCGGGCTGTCCAGGGGCACCAGGCTGACCGGCGGCTCCAGGGGCGCCAGCGTCTCCTTGAGGTCCAGCGGCTCCAGGTTGACCTTCCTTTCCGGGGAATCCAGGCTGTCCGGGCTGTCCATCGGGGCCAGCAGGTCCAGCGGGTCCGTCGGGTCCCTGAGGGCCAGGAGCGCCAGCGGGGCACTTGATGCATCCGTTGCTGCCGGTGTTGACGACAAGAGAGACTCCAGGGGCGCCAGGATGTCCATCGTGACCACGGAGTCCATCGTGTCCGGGCTCTCCGGCGGGTCCAGGAGGACCGGGAGGTCCAGCGGGGCAGTTGTTGGAGCGGGCGCCACAGTTACAGGCGGCCTGGCGCTTGTTACGTCCGACGAGCATGCCAAACTGGGCGCGCTTCGTCTCCCCGGCGGGGATACGGCCCTGGGCGGCGACCATGCTCACCCAGGCGTCATTGGCGATGGTACGGAAGTCACTGATCTCGGTAGTCACCTCATCGTAGAGGGTGTTGATGTCCTGGAATAGGACACCAACGGCCACTAGGCAGGCGACGATGACGACTCCGCTTCCGGCCGAGGCCACAGTCACAAGAAGATTTGTTCCGCTCGTCATCTGAAACGATACCGATTAGGATCAGAAATATCCGAATGCCCACCTCGAGGAGACTCCAACGATCACTGACTTCCACTCCTCCACCGTTCGCTTATGTAATCACAAGGAAACAGGTTTTACAACTTTTTGAAACATTCGCGTTATCAATTCCGAGCACGTTCCACCGATTAGAACGCCGCAGGGGGTTCGTCGGCAGTTTAATTTGTTTCTGCACTTAAGGAAAGTGTAAACAAGGTGCGCTAAAATAAATTAACAATTTCTTAGAATGACGATGAATTCTGTTGCGACGATCAAAGGATTTATCGAATGATGAAATATCCGTCGTGATGCATGAATCAACACGATTGATCCGAAGTGTCGATCGTGGTGACGTCCAGATCCCTCATTTGCTCACATATATCGCTGTATGAATCCTCGAAGTCGATCGATATCCCGTTGGCAAGAAGTTCCGGAAACAACGGGTTCGACTTCGCCTTCGCTTCCAGGAGCCTCCACGTCTTCGTCTTCGACTCCAAGTCTCCTTGCTCGCGCTCACGTTCTTTGGCGAAGTATTGGTCGCACTCATCAAAAAGACATTGATTCACCTCCATGAACGATTTTAGCGCGTGGTGAATCAAGGCATGGATGGTCCTAAACAGTCCAAATTAGCGAGTGTATGAGCCGGAAATTACGTACTTATTCCAGTGCTTCGAGTTCTTGTAGAGAGCAGGAAACATGATGGGCAGGATGACTTCCACGTTATTGTCCACCATGGCCATGATGTAGTCATTACTCCAGAAGTAAAGCGCTCGTTCAGCAACCTGAAAGGAAAAGGTGATTGAGGCTGGGAAAGGAACGACTTACTTGAAAGTGCGGCGAAGAGACACATCGACCAAGCTGCTGGAACAACGGAATCATGACTTGCTGGAATTCCGACTCTTCCATGACATTCAGGATCTCTTCAAGTTCTCCAATAAACATGACTTCTTTGTTACTGTGAACCTTGGGCCAAAATTTGAGCAAGCTGTTCACAACTCCTTCCGTGAGCAATGGATCCTTTTTAAGAAACTGTAACACGCAATAGGACAACTGAACATGATACATGCCAAGAGATTTCATCTAAAATGACCACATATTAGGGACCTTGGTGAAGGAGTGCAAAGTACCTTGTGTAGAGGCATTAATACCCTCATCAAAAATGTTTTGTGCTCCTCCTTCAAGGGAACCGCGAACCCGTTGATAATACTGCCGAGAATTTCCAGCAGTTCAGCAATACCATTGTGACACTCCGTTTCGTATATGAACGTGTAGAAGACGTTGTTCATCTGCTTACGAATGTAAGCTCGCAAATTGAGGAATTTCCCGTAAATGCGATGGAGCGTCGTCTTCATGAAGTCTCGTTCTCGCGGGTCCTCGCTATCGGCCAGTTCGAGCAGCTGCAACACAACAAAAAGAGAGTGAAAGTTGCAGCAGTCTACTTACCCGAATAATGAAAATTTGATCGATGTACTTCCTCGCTTGCTCCTGTCGAAAATCCTTTGATTCCAAGAATCGCAGGAAGAACTCGTAGACTAGTTGTAAGTGCGGCCATGCTGCTTCCAGTGTTGGCTCATCTTCTTCAGGATCGAACTCTACCCCATTGGGGTTACTTGGCGGAGACAGCACACGGAATACGTTTACGGCGAACTAAACAGGAACATATCTCTCGATGTGGATTTGCAGTCATACCATTTTCACAGTCTCTTTGTAGACTTGTTCAGTGAGAATATTTCGCTGTACCGCAACGAACGCTATAATCTCACGAAGAACCGCTCGCTTAACCTAAAATTTCGAGCATAAAAAAAGTTGAACAACGACTCCAGCACACCTCTTTATAGCGAAGATCAGACAGTGGATCATTGGCAAAGTCAAAGATCACACAGCATTGACGAATTTTCTTGATGAAAAGTTCTACTATTTCCTCATCGGTCGCTTCTGCAAAAATCAGTTATTACACACATGAGAAAACAGCCGAAAATTACCACTTAGAAGAGGCAGCTTTTGCAGCTCTCGATTAGCGCTGATACGAAACACCGAACTTGACTGCCGATTTTCGCGCTTGGTGCTCACGGGCCACGTTAAGTAGAGTTGGTTATTGAGTGACGTTGTTGGCGGATGATCGCCACCGGCAGTTGAGTGTTCAGGTGCGGCAACCTCATCGGTTGGCTGTTGGACGGACGTCGTCGCGGCGTGATCACCGTCGGCATTTGTGTCGGACACAACAGCGTCATCGAGCGACAACGCATGCATCTGAAAAGATAACAGAGTAAACGTAATTTTCTGAAAATGAAAGCTCGATATGGTACACGAAACGAATGGACAACGCTCGACCGACCTTGTTGAAGCCACGCACAATACACCCGTTCAGCGCAGCGTACTACGTGCAAAACGACCGATCGGTGGGTGACCGACAATATAAATAAGTCTAGACAGAAGTCGAGACGAAGATTCAGCAAAGTAGACAAGATAGACAGCAAAGACGTCAATCTTGTCGGGACCCACATCCAATAGGGATATTCATGTGATAGTGGGAGTTCCCTCCTGCGCGCCTCTACGCGAAGCTACTTGTAACCCGTTTGCTCCAGATAGTCCAGCGGTCAGGCGTTCTTCTGAATTCAAGCAGTCAAACAGCAAACAATTCGATTAAGCCACTGTTTGATGGTGCTTCTTGGCATCGCCCCATGTGAGAGGGCAGCCCAACAGAATCGCCCCGCATTACGGTCCAGCAGGCTCGACAAGCAGAATCTCGACCATGTGCGCTGCGATTACTACGATGCTCTACCACCGTAACGCTGAACAGTCGATCGCGCTGGCAAGAGAACCCCCCCCCCCCCCAAGTTACAGTGCAAATCTAAATGAATTGTAGTGTAACAGATAGAGGAGATCTTAGGAAATCGAGCGCGCAGAAAGCGCACGGCCCATATGCAGACTGGCTACAGTAAAATGAGTTCGCGAAATATGAAAAATGACGACAGTCGCGACTGCTACATTGAAATTTCATATGTGAGATGTACCTGTGTGGTCGAGTGGTAGTGCTGTGAGCCGGCAGACTATGGACGCGGGTTCGACCCCCACGGGGAATATTCTATTTTCCGATTATCGTCACTGGAACGCTCCATCGTCAATTCTATGCAGAAGGTGGAGTCCGGCTCAGAACAACACCACATGTACATTGTCAGTTAAAATCTATCGGGCCTCTGAGGCGAGTATTTTGGCAAACTTCGCAAATTCCCGACGATCCAGCCGATGACCTGTCAGTTGTAGTTACATACATTTCTCAAATGTCACGATATTCCTATTCATCGCCGTTAGAATTTGTAGCAGGAAACGAAGGAAATGAAGCAGGTCGTATCATGCACTTTCTCAACTTATGCAGAGCCAAGATGCACTTATCTGCTTCAGGTTTGCTAGGGCTTGAGCAAGTCGCACCATTCCCTCCCCCCATCAGCTTTAAATTAGGGACGGACAACGTATTATTATGGCATGCATTGTGTGGGTAGGATAAAACATGGATATGGATGAGTGGTATAAAAGAAGGATGAACGGGAAAACATGGATCAGGGCGATCACGGCGGAGCCAACTTCATGGATAGCCAGTTTTGTTTATTTTTCGGCATTTTCACTCATGGTCAGCTGTAGTCACAGTCCTATCGATGCCCATGTCCATGTTTTATACCTACCCACACTGTCTTTATTTGACGGAATAAGCAAATCAAGACCAGGACTGTTGGTATACGACAGCGAAAGAAGTGGTTCCGTTTTGCTTGTCCAGATTGCTCAAGGTCAAATTGCCTTAATGACTCAAATAAGGCTCGATTTGACTTTGACAACAGAGCTATCCGTACACGGAATTTTCAGGTCCCACCATAGTGGCAAGACAGTTTTTTTAACAACAAGACCCGGCCTTAACAACCTTGATCCTTAGTTTTAGTTTAGGGCTCATAGATAGCCCGTACATTAGTCGAAATGTGAGGTGACCGTCATGCCAGAATAGTTCTCCAAAGTTAGGGCGAATACAGCGGAAAAAGGTCTCATTCCGTTATCTTTTTTATGTTATAGTTAGGCTGCTTCCAGGGTTAATCATCAGGATTACTGCATCACCGTCACGGTCTAAGTTAGTCAGCATCACAGTCCACATGACTGTATGGTTGAATTTCTAGATTAGAAGTCATTGGAACGAAATTTTCAGTGACTCAACCCTATAGTTTGCCTCTAATTACAACGAGAAACAAAGCCATAATGTTGCCGAAAATCTGTCCTTCCTCTAGTAACCGTATCTATGCCAAAAGGGACATTTCACATTAGCAATATTTCACTTTCAGCGCAGATCCATAAATCTAGTTATCCCAAAGTGTAACGACCAAAATTGGACTGTTGCTGGGGGTGAAGAACCTCCCTTGGCCGTTGCCGAGGACATCCTGCTTATTCTCCTCAATCGAAGGAGCTTCTTGTGCCCGTACAACCTTGTCTCCATTTGTCTCCAGATTCTCAACCATGGGTACCTGGAAGCCTCTCCTCCTTATTCCACTCCTTTGGACACTAGCGGTAAGCCCACTGATCAAATTTAGGTCTTAAAGAAAGCGTTTAGGCCTCTCAGCTTTTTCCCGTCTACCGCTACACTTTCATCAGAAGCAAAGTTGTGGGGCCCGTCGAAAGGGAGTTTCGGAAGGATAGTCTCAAGGAATGTGGCAGGGCGGCCAGTAAAAGTGGAGCCATCGCATTCACTCGATTCCTCAACGGAACTGGCGGATACTGCGGTTTGATCAAGAAGTTCATTTCGATGGAGGAGCTCTCGGACCCTTTTGTGCGCTACTATCTCCGGGATCAGAGGAGCGTCACGTCGAAGCAATGTCTGAGCGAGCAGACGGGTAAGGCCATTCATTATATGTGTCATAAACATGTCCGAACGAAAAAAGAGCAAGAATGGGAACCGGGTGCATCCCAAGAATTAACCTATTCCGGGCTTTCCCATCGGGCAATCGGTAAACATACCTATTCATTTCGCCATGGATTAAGAAAATTTGAGTGCTTCGATGTAATCTACCGGACTCATGGATAAAAACTGGCCGTGATTATCACTCACTGATTGGCTTCACTTTGCTCAACAGCGCTGAACGAGCCCGGATTTGCTCCGATTAGACAAGTCCATTGAAAACGAAAAAGCTACGGTCGTGCCAGAACCGGTGAACCGGCGATTCCATTTTACGCAAAGTAGTGGTTAGGAAAGATGCCTAAGTGTTTAGAGGTCTTCTAACGGATAGAAAAATCAGAGCAATGAAAATTTCGGGAAGGGAAGTTGTTGAACTGGGGTGTATTTTGACATGGTATGGCACCACCAGACCGCCTTCAGAAATGCCATAGATTAAGAGTAATTCTCCTTGATCAAAACAACTTCTTCTATCTGTATTTATACTCATTTTTATCGCTATCTTTACCAGAAGATTAGTTCTCGAAATGAACCATATTTCAAATTGATAGAGATGAGTAAAGTGATAAACGCTGCAAAAATGTAGAGTGTTTGCATGTAGAGTGTTCAGAACACTTTCAGTCGAAGAACCCTATTTTCAGCTCGACAAATCCTCGAGGGACTGGATACCTACTGTCAGGATGAGGAGGACGAGGTATGCAAGGAGTTGCGCAAAATCGTGAGTTTCTTATCACCATACCCGATTAAGCGCCAATTCCATTTCTAGAAGCGCCAGTGTGACATGCTCAACGTGCTAAACGTCGACTGTTGCTGCCCTCCGCATCAGAAGATTATCAACGACAACGGGCACGATCGCTGCTCTGCATTCATCACAAGGAAAGACGGTCGAGAAGAGTACTGTCCCGCGTTACATGTGGCGTGGAAGGACAAAAGAGGCGAATTCTGCTGTGGCGAGAGGGAGGAACGTTGCTGTCGGGGTGGAACGCCTTGTTGCCGAAAGAACGAATGGATGGGACAAGACAACAACGGAAAGCCGTATTGCTGTCCTGATGGAACGGCTTTCCGAGGAAGATACGAAGACGGAGAAGCTGTCTGCTGCCCTCCGAAGATGTACGTAGTGAAAGGAAATAGGTTTTGCTGTCCAAAAGATTTTGTGTACAGCGAAGCTTTCAAAAGATGCATCGGCGCCATTGAATTCGTAAGTGTCTTTCCTCTCTTACATATGTGAATCTTCATACTTTAGGGTGACAGAAAGCCCCAAAATCAGAAAGAAATGATGAGGGTGTGCATGGACTTGAAAAGCCTTCCGGTCAAGATCGAAAACGAAGAACAGAACAAAGCTTTAGGAAGCATTTCTCCTGTGCTAGGTGGAATAATCGGTCTACACATCCCCGATGGCCAGCAATTGAGCGACACCGGCTTCCGATGGTCTGTGGATGGCAGCAAGCCATCATTCTCAAAATGGGCACCTACCGAACCGAATAACATCTATGATACAGAGGTAACAACATGCTCCTCTTTTCCAAAGAACGCTTTTTCTAGATCTTTACCCTGCGTGTGCATAGTACTGGGAATTGGCGCGATGTGAACTACAAATGGTCTGTTAGACACGCCTTTTGTACAGCTAGCACATACGACAGCCGTGGATGATGGACGTTCTGAAAGCGGTGCTCTTCCGGCATATGCAATAGTTCCAATCTGGAATGTGCTATTCAGATTTTATTAGTTTTATCTGTAAGACATATTTTTGGAAGATGATGTAGCATTTTGGAAATAAAAGAGATTCAAACCCTACTTTTCAATGACCGACCACAGCACCTTTTTCATGGGAATTTGGCATGCGTTCACAAGAGTTCCGCATCGTATCTTGACTGGTATCGTTCACGCACTTCCTAACCCATTTTATTGGAGCAACTGTAGAAAAACAAGTTAAAAAGGGGAAAAGATACATTAGTCTCTTTGTTTACGTAAATCTTATATATTTCACTCAAGGTATGATCAACCCATTTTGTGGCATACATTTGGATTCCTTATTCATAGAATGTGCAGGGTATAGGGTGGAAAAATGATTCTGACCTAAATTTCGGCTTCTTTGTCTTATTTCGAGTGCTTACTCCTGAAGTAGTAAGTTATGAATGAATACAGATGAAAAAAGATAGAGCTGAGAAGGTGTTATAAGAACATTTAAACAGGAATCTCTGAGCTAAAAATGTAAAGCCATTATGAGGGTCAACTTGGTAACATACGGCCTAGGACAGACGTACTTTTTGAGAATTCATAAGAGAAGAGATCAATAAGATATAAGATCAATTTAATAACTAAATGTTGGCCTCTCTAGTAGTGATGTCGGTCACTTCACTAGAGAGTCCCTAGGTCTTCGCGAGAGCGACCTCCATTCCCTCTCTCCACCAACTTGAAATTAGGGACGGACAACGTATTATTATGGCATGCACTGTGTGTCATCTGACGGAGGAAGCAAATCAAGACCAGGATTGCCGGTACAGGATTTAGAAAGAAATGGTTCTGTTTTGCATGACCACATTGATCAGGGTCAAATTGCCTTCAGTGACAAATTCATGACTCAGATAAGGCTCGCTTTGACTTTGACAGACTTTTATTGCAGAGATGCAGACTCCCTACACGGAATTTTTCAGGTCGCTCTTCTCCAAAGTCAAGGCGAACACAAAGGTCTCATCCCGCTATTTTTTATGTCATAGTTAGGCTGCTTCCAGGGTTAAGAATGCGGATTACTGCATCACCATCACACCTATGTGAGTTAACATCACAATCCACATGACTGTACGGTTGAAATTCTAGATTAGAACTCATTGACACCTGAGTCAAGACATCTCATTTTCCACAATTGTACTCTTAGCGACGTCTCCTTCAAACATTTCTGCAAAAATTGCAGCAACAGTGTCTGGGGAATTTGCAGCTTATGCTGTAGCTGCGACCAAATGTATCCAGAACTCAGATTCAGAATTCAGACCTGTCCGATTTTCGGATATGGTTCGTTATTTAAGCCATAATTCGACGAACGACCGGATTTTGTTCTAAATCTGAAATGATGTTTTTAAGTTGAGTTCTTCTGGAAATACATTTGTTTGTATTTTCTCAAAAGTGCCGCTACATATCTGCGCGTACACGCGATGTTTTTACGGACTTGTATGTTGTGATGTTCTCCTATGAAAGAAACGCCTTTGATGCCTAGACACATATCACACTTTAGCTGTGTTGGTTATATAAACCTTGACGGTTTCAATGGACATTGTCCTTGAGCTAACCTTTGCAAGGGTCCTAATTATACTGCAATCTTCAGATTTTTCTTGAACCCGTTGACCCGTAATCAACGGCTGTGTTACGTGCCATCTTGAGAAGTATCTCCAGTAAATGGCAGTTTCAGGGGAGTCGTCATTTGTGCAGTTTTAAAACACACACTACAACATACCAGGTATTCCCTAAGGACGTATCTTATCGCCATATCTTCATTCGTAGTCACCATGCTCTACTCTCAGCTTATCGGGATAATCGAATTCACTCTACGCATTCCCCAGTATCTAACAGCCATTGTTGGCCTCGTCCTCAGCTTTCGAACGTTCTCACTAAGAGCTATCTACAAGATATCCCCAATTATCGCCGTTCAGCTACTTGTCAATACCGTGACGATCGTCATATTTGCTCCTTTGGACGTGGCGATTAATCCTTTTCTTCTTCTTCGATGGTTCTGTAAGTTTTCTAACAAATCGTTGACATTGAATCCGTTGAGGTATTGCAGCGATGAGCAACGTTATCATCAAGACTATTCTTATGATAACGGTCGTATCGAAAGCGCTGGTCATTTTCCGAGATTTGGTGGCTATCGGATTTTTCATTCACAGGACCTACTGGCTGCTTCACCCGTTGCAGATGAGGAAGACCAGCTATGTAATTGCCGCTTTGATCTTTGCGATCACCTTTGGATTGTCGACTGCCTTTTTAGTGCCCTATTTTGGGGTTCTCGACCAAATCGATGGAATTAGAGAAGGCAAGTACGACGATATAAAGTTGATCGTAGATATTAAGTAATATACACAGATATAATGCTAGAAGATGGCTGCTTCACCCCATTGTGCATCTGAAATACATCTACTTTGTGCCTTAAAAAAAGCACATATTTTGGTCATGCACTTGACCATATTTCCAAAAAACCTTTCGGCAATTCAATAATGAATCCTTGCCGAATTCTACGATCTCATTCTCACCCAAAGATGATCATGAACGTATCGGATCGGTTAGCCGTTCAGCTGACCCGTCATGTTGACGGCTGGTGCCAGTCGATGCGTCAAACGGTTCATAGATCGGCTGAGTCGAGGCTGGCCATCCGGATGAACGGCTGATTGACTTGCACTTGCAAGACACTTGCCTAGCGCTGTGTTGATCAGGATTGGACACCCATATTCATTTCATTTATTGGTCTTTACATTTCATTAGTAGGTCAGATTCTGCATCTAGGTCAAAACAGCCATACTCAGGCCCATGAAAACGGTTCTTACATGGCCAGGTGTGCTTTCCGAAAGCCTTCCCATTGCAGATTGTTTCTACACAAGCTGCGTCACAGGTCCCTACGACGTCGGCCGAAAAACCGTCGTCGTCACCATGGTCACCATCTCCATCATCACCGTAATATCAGGCTGTGTTTTTGTGATTGTCCTGCAGAAAAAGGTCACACCAGCCGCTGACAAAAAGATCAATCGTGTCCTCAAGTACGAATTCTTGTTTCGATGCGCATTTGAAACGTTTCCCTTCCTCGCCGACGTCATTTCATCTTCTCTCGTGAGTCGTCTTCCATTCTTAGGTACCACCATTTTCGGTTCATTTAGTTCAAATTCAGCATTGGATACTATCTGGGCGCCTACAGTACCCAGTTCATTTCCATGGACATGGCCATTTTTACGGTAGTTTATTACCGTATGCTGAAGAAACACAATCACACTACTACGGTCAATGTTAGCCGCATCAAGGCGGACTTTTCCGGAGGTAGCGTGCAGAACGCGACTCCTCCGTTTACTGCAAATACGTCGAAAGTTCAAGAGTAGGATTAGTATCTGACGTCAGGTCTTTAATTGTGCGTTTTTGCTTGCCCTGTTCTATCCCGGGTCTTTGAATCGTGTACATTCTCGAATTTAACAAAGTCATGTAATTTGTGTGTCACAGCCAGGTAACATCCCACATCATTGAGGTATGACATGTTCGTGGACTCGCGTTACTTCTTCCATGTTCTGCACCCAAAACAGAGCCGCTAATGACTGATTCGTTAACAAGAGTCAAACAGCAGGAACATGGCATGTCTTAAACAGGTTTTATTCGTTTATCATTGGTTACTTGCCGGTAGATATGTTATGACCGGCTCAACTTGGACCACAGCTTAAACGATCTCGGCTGAGCCGGCCGTCAATCGATCGGGTGGATCCATCATTAAACAAAGAAACTATCCGGGGTAACATCAGTTTGACTGGATAGATTTATCTCGCCAGAGAGGTGGTATTAGCAGACAATTTCAGTAACTAATGAATGACAAAAATCTAGTGGACTTTGTGGTTGGCCAAAGTTCGAGTGACCCGACCCGAGTACTGGCTGTCGTTGCGTGTACTCAATGACTCTTAGACTGATGGTGACGACCATGAATTAAAGTCCAAGTGCCGAGCAAGGCTATAGAAATCGAAAGCTCAGCCTCACTCTTAGACGAATATTAAACGAACTGATCCGTTGAATTAAAGGTGTTCGACCAGAACTTTGCGTGCGGGGACTCGGACTCTGTTCGGACTCGGATCCGGGTTCTCGACGCGATTACCATCTCCCCAGCCAAGTGCTTTCAGAAGTGTACTGATATATAGGTTTGCTTTCTATTTTGACAGAAGCAGAAGATATTGATGTCGCTCCCTCAGGGAAAACAATGAAAAATGAATAGAGTTCCCGTGTCAAAATCCGAAACATGATTATAAACATCGCTCTTAACCAGTAATCCCGTACGAATCCGGTCTCGAAAAGACTCGTTCGCCTGAATTTCAACACAAACCATCGTACATAACATTTACTGAATGTCAGGTTCAACAGAAACCGCCGTCAGGAGGCACATGAAATAACAAAGTAGGACACAATTAGGCGGCTTCTCCTTCAGTCGGCTTCGTCACGGGAGGACCGCCCTGGAGGAAGAGCCATCGCAGAAAGATGAACAGTGAGACCATGGAGAGGCAAACGAGAAAGACGAGCCCCACGTCGGGAGCGTACCAGAGCCACGAGTGTTCCATTGCAGGAGTGCCTGAAAAGGAAACTAAAAACAAAACTAACCACGGCGGGCGGCATTTAGCGAACTGTGTTATTGGGCAATGTGATGACGCTGATCTCTCTGGGTGCGTCGCCAACTCGTTCCCCCGGGAAAGGGACAGGTTTGGGTGCGATATTACCCAATGCGGGAGCGATGAAAGAGACGGTGGTGGAGTGTAAGGTCACGTGGAGGTGAAGGGAGCATTGATCAGAAGGGGAAAACTTGAGTTTCAATAGTCACGTTATAAGTGCACTGTGGGAATAGAAGGGCATTTGGCTTTTAATAATTAGCGGTCTAACTTTTGACAAGCGAACAGGGCCAAAGATCACTGTGTATGTGACTGATTTTGCTCCAATGTTCAAAATTCGAAAGTGTGCTAAAAAAGACTCTTGTCTCATGAATCTGTTCCTGTATTAGGATGGTGAGAATTAGGATTGTCAATGTCCAGAATTGAGACGTGTGATTTTTCTCCTGTCGCCTGTAAACTTCTAAGAAAAACCGTCTAAAGGAACTGATGAAATCGATCAACTGTGTCGGTTATCGGCATGGGTGCCTTTTCGGACAAAAAATTGGCAAATTGTCACCTAGGGTGGTTTCTGCGAGTTATCCCACGCTAAACATAGCCCGCAAAGGTGCATTACAGCGGATTTTCAATGGTAGGTATTTATTCCATTCGATCGACCTCTTGGAGATGTTGTGTCAAATTAGTGTAAGTGCTCTGAACGTACAATCAACGGCTTGGATGCCCAAGAACAACCGCTGTAGCAGTTTTTTAGCATTTACTAACATAGGAATGCTCCAACGTACCACAAGCCGATCAGACCAAGTTGTGGTGGAGTGAACCAAGGTTTTTACGTATAAAGAAACATAAACTCCACAGCCTGAAATTAGACTAACTGGAATAGACTAACCCTTAAACTGAAATGGCCGAGACAAACATATCACGATGATTTTGTTCCGCTTTTTTGGACCGAAACGCATAAGAATGCCGCTGATACTGGAACAGTGATCCTAATCGAGTTCGAAACTTAGCGAGCCCGAGTCTGGAATCCGAATTCAAACTCATCGGTTAGGCCCTACGAATTTCGGAGGCAATAGAACCACTGTAGGGAAGCTGCCGGTGTGTTTCTGACACGTTCTCTTGCCCTTTTGTGTGCTCGCCTTCACCTGTTCGTGCCTGACCGAGCACAGTTTTCATATTTTTCGGGTCTTTTTAAACTAATAGTGTGATTTGGTGCGGACGACTTTGACTCCCCAGTCTAACCTGGACCCAATCATCTACATCTCATTGCAATCGGCTTTCCACTCTTGAGTGCTCTCTCTTGAAACTTGCAACGAGTCCATTAAACTCCACCCGCCTGCAAGTGTACCGAGAAAACAATTAAAAAGCGCGACGTTTCCTTCTTTGCCGCTTTCCATTATTGGTAACTTCCGAAAATTGCTTTTCATATGCTCTGACGTCACATTTACATAGTCTACGCGTTTGCGCATATCCACATATAAATAGTCAACAAGAAACATTCAGTTGCCGACAAAAAATAAAGTGAAGCTTCAAAAAAATCGACAACAAGTCAGCTTTAAAACGACTGTCTTTCTTCTGAGGCCAATCTAACCAATTTATTTGGCAATCGGGAAAACAACTATTCGATTTTTATGCTGATGGCTATTATTTGTTTTTCTTTAAGAGAGCCTCCATAACACAGCAAAAACACATTCTTCTGCTCGGCTATATTTCACGTTCTCATCTCCGTCTGACTCATTTTTCACCATAACAACGATCTGTCAGTCACGTTTTCCCGCCTAAGAACTTAATTAAAATCTTGCCTTCTCGTCTGGAAGTGTTTTCCAACACTCCCAAGGTTTTCTGGGTAACTGCGAAGTTGGGGAACTCCAAGTTTGGCTGGCAGCCATCCCAAAGGAGTTGGTGTTACGAGTTATGAGGCCTTTTGGATAGATATGAGATTGTCCAAGGGATAGGGATAGGGATAGGGATAGGGATAGGGATAGGGATAAGGATAGGGATAGGGATAGGGATAGGGATAGGGATAGGGATAGGGATAGGGATAGGGATAGGGATAGGGATAGGGATAGGGATAGGGATAGGGATAGGGATAGGGATAGGGATAGGGATAGGGATAGGGATAGGGATAGGGATAGGGATAGGGATAGGGATAGGGATAGGGATAGGGATAGGGATAGGGATAGGGATAGGGATAGGGATAGGGATAGGGATAGGGATAGGGATAGGGATAGGGATAGGGATAGGGATAGGGATAGGGATAGGGATAGGGATAGGGATAGGGATAGGGATAGGGATAGGGATAGGGATAGGGATAGGGATAGGGATAGGGATAGGGATAGGGATAGGGATAGGGATAGTCTCATTCAGACAAGGCTAGATTTATCTCAAGATCTTCCTTTACACCTTCCCTTAGGAATCGAAGTCCCTCGGGTCACTATGGTCATAAACTACGGCTGGTCTTTGACCCTATTCCTAGCTTTTGCCCTAACACAGGTGCAACTCTCCCGATCCCTGGCCCCAGCCTTACCTTCTTCTTCTTTAGCTGAACACAACGACAGTATAGATGATTATAGCAATTATAAAAAGCGAGAGGACGACGACGATGTAGCATTCGGCCATGTCACAGTACCAGGGACAAGGGCACTCGGCCATGGCTGGGTGCAATTCTCCAGATTAGACGGATTAGTCGCGAGGGCACATCCGAAATATTTGTTTTGAGTCGATTTCCCTTCGGCGTCGATTGACGTCTGACGCCGAGGCTACTCCTCGGGGCGAGGAGGCCACGCCCCCGTTGTGTTATTTATAAATGCATGTTCCAAACAGAGAGTTAGCCGTGGATATGGGTTTATTTATGCGTTTTTGGGGACCCTGTGTTTTTGAAGTTGAGGTGGGTCGAGGTGAGAGAACGAGGAAAATCTTTGAATTTTGGAATGAGTGCGAGAGTTGTACTTGCACCTGGGATACACTCAAAACGGAAGGGTGGCGGGGAAGGAATGAAGGAAACGGCTTTCAGCTACGGAAATGGCCGCCAAGATTGGGTTGAACGTCGTAAAACATGGAAAGTCGATTTATGGGGTGTGGAAAAGGCGCGAAATATGGGAATTTATGTTGGCAATCTCACTCCATAAACGAGCCACTTATGAAGCAGGCCAAGACTACTGCTGTTTCCGAAATGATTAAGTGACGTCACGAGGGTTGTCACACCTAAATGTGACATGAGAAAAAGTCGTTCCTAACCCTTTTCGCATGCATGATCGTAACATATCGGCCTTAAAAATTCGATATTTTGGCATCTTCAGTAGAATTTAAACTAGCCTTAAAGGATGAATCTACCAAATAACTAAATTTTACGTCCAACGGGAGAACCATTTTCAATTGGACCTGTACTGCTTCAGTCAGCTCACTGTTCTTCAACACTGACAGGGCTTTTCTGAGATCGAAAATCGTATCCTGCGGAGAGCAGAAGGGGTGTACTGCTTCTTCCGATTCTTTTGCTCTTTCTTTCAGAGGTCGCTACTGATGTACTCATGATGAAAATGTTTGCTGAATTTATCGTTCCCAAAAGCATATCCCTTGCAGATTGAACTTTTCTAAATGGTGAAATACGGTCGTCGATCCAACCGTCCTGGTGACCGTAACTTTCTCGTTTTCTATGCACGACCTATTCGTTCTCTATCAATACATCTAACCGAATCAAATCTGGGTTTGTTCGGCACACAAACAGCTGCAAAGTGTGGCCTCTTAAACTACAAAGCTGCCAATCTGAGCAAATATTTCGACCAGAAATGAAGAACCTCTGACGAATCGATCGTTTAAAACTCGCAATGCGATCTACTGGTCAGTTGGTCGCAATGGTCAGTTTCCTGGAGACTATGAGGTTTGACTAGATAACGATTTCACTATTCAACTACATGAAGGATGGAAAATGGCGCGTTCCTTTGTATCATCCGGCTCCTGCCTATCGTAGATTCTAACCATGGATCAGATCTCTATGAGATCGCGGTCGATGCCCCTCTCAGTTTCCAGCCGATTCCCACTGCTTTCTACCAACAAAATGACCGCCATCATCTGCAACGTGTGTTTACCAGGCAGAAATCAAAAACAGGTTTTACTCCGTTCATCTTCCCGAATCAAAAGCATTGCTCGATCAAAATCAAAAGCACCACTCGCAACTACCACCGCCTATCCAAGTTCTCAATACAAGTGCTTAAGATCCTGGAATCTTGACGTTATTGTAGCCAGTGATGACTACAAGTCCGAAAACGAGACTCGAGAATCGGACTCGATGGGTTTTTGGGTATCGAGTCCTGACTCGGGCTCGTACTCTTTTGAGAAACTTAAACGAGTCCGGAATCGGACTTGATGGGATTTCCGCTCGATCAACATCACTTATTGTAGCTTTGGTGATTTCATTAGTCCGTCTCCATCTAAATAAGCGTAATACTGTCATACGTTTTCCATTCATCATTCCATATTCAATTCATCTTTCTATTTTTGTCTTCGTCCTTTGTGTGAAAGACAATTGATGTATAGATGAAGTCGCTGCAACAACAATTGACATTTCCATCGTCACCCAGCGCCATACCTTGCACCTTATTTTCAAAGACTAGGTTAAACCACGGTGCCAGTGCGGGTACGATCATACTTCCTGCTTAGACGATCGATCTTGTAACAACACTGAGCAAGAACCGATGACGTTCGTCGACGATTGCTGCTTAACGAAGCATTTGCGATGTGTGTAATTGCATCATCACTGAGTACGTTCACTAAAAATGGACTGTTCTAACGTTATTTGAGCACGATCTTTACCGATCTTCTTGGAGTTGTTCCAGAGAACGGTCAGATAAGAAACTGAAAACAGCTCTCCCCGTTAATGTTGAGAACAATCTCGGATTTTTAAGTTTTCCAAATTGACGATTCAATGATGTGTGTTGTCCAAATCTTTTGGATACACCTATGAAAATTCTGCTTCAGCCTTGACCTGTATCCGAGACTTTGACCTAAAACCGCTGCTGATCCAAAACCGGTTCAAACATTGCAAAGATGAAACGAAGCCAGATACATGAAACGATATTCAAGCAATGACGTTCACCTGGTATTGTTTCCATATTCAATCTCTCGTTTCTACTTCCCCATAGTGTGAACCTCAATCATTCCATTCACACGTGCCACTCTCTTGCTGAGAATTGAAAATTCCAGAAGATCACATCATCGAACTGGTGCTTAACTTGACCCTTCTCAGAACCGCGTGCTTTCTTGCTAAGGCAGATCGTCTGCCATAGGACCTTGATTTATCAAAGTGACTGTTTTGAACGGTCACTGATCGCAGCGACTTCGAAAGTCAGTTTCGCTGCTTGCAGCCGACGGCAATTCTCTTTGATGGCGGCGCATCACCTTTTTGCGCCTTCACATTATCAATTCACACGATTTCTCAATGGAATCAAATTTATAGTGATTACAGGTTATAGTACTTTCAAGTATACACATATGCACCCGTTAAAGTACAACATAAATTCTGTACATGGCGTCCGTTCTTAGACAATGTTGTGACTGAAATCGGCATCATTGACTGGGCCTTTCGGCGGTAAGGCGGTAGCCTGATTCTGGGTAAGCTTCCGGCGCTGAACGCGAAGACGATAGGTCCAGAAAAGGATGGCTCCGAGGGCGATCAGAAGAAGGACGATGATGACTTCGATGGTGGGATAGGATATCGGATACTTCATCGCTACCTGAAAGACCAAGATAAAACGAGGTGGTGCACGGCAAAAGAAACACGACTGTGTAGATGCGAATCGAAATAAGGAACACTAAATAGGGACCGCAAGACGCCCGCCTAGCAAGAACTTTGAGCCTACACCTAAACGGGTTGTTGTTGTGAAAGCGCCAAGTGAAGGAACTGTTTTGGAAGGAACGCTCGTTCCGCAATCGATTTCCTTTTGATGCCGCTGCTAGGCACGTGATCGTGATGTTGAATTTCTCGCTTTTGGTGTTGCTGTAGTGGGCGTGTAGAGAAATCACAGCTCTCGCCCGGAAGGGCTCAGATATCAGAACCAAAATGACGCGTTTCGTGCCGATGCTGAATCACGATTGCACTCCGCAATTTCCTAATGGCTAATTTGCAGCTTTGGCCCGGAAGCTCGTGCCGTTCGGAGAGGCGGAAGTCAAAGTGCAAACGCGAAAAAAGGAACTGTTTCTGAGAGGGGCAAGTTTGACGTGTCCTGGTCCGATTGGAGGTTCGATAGATACGATAATTGAATGGACCTTTCTTTGACACAGGCTACCTCGGTAGGTAGGCATGACTCAGTGAGCAGTCACCGTCCATCACACAATTAATACCATAGGAAGGTCGTACATCACCTAGTGAGGAAATTCATAAGATAGAGACCCACAGGGGAACCGAACCGATCCTGGCCACTCTGGGGATTCTGGCCATTCTTCGCAGTTTTTAAGCCACTTTTATCTTCTTTTCTGAGCACCAATCTTGCCGCACGCAGGGCTATGGTGTCTCCATCTGAAAGGCTGTTCCATTCACCTTATCACTCTTGAAAGATCCGTGTTTACGTTGAATTCAGCGAACGTGTACTACAACCTTCTTGTTTATGGCATCACGAACTATCTGTGCAGAACAAAACAATAGAACTGCGCTCGTACAAAACGCGATACCACGCCTTTCTCGAAGAAGAAGCGCCTCACCACACGAAAAGCAAGACAATGACTAGGTTCCGACCTCTTATATGGGGAAAAGCGCACGTGAGCGATGTACTTTGACGCGCGACCGGTTTGGCGATCTTTGTTGTCGGCGAAATGGTCGTTTTCTTTGGTTGTTTATCAAAAAGTCGATGAAATCGGTCTGCGGGGATTTCCACTGAGGCGTCGTTCAGGCTTAGTCACCACAGCAGAACTAAACTAGGTGGCATTCCGGATAAAATGTTAAAATTCTAAATATGGGATCGCTACTGACGTATCAAAATGTCTTTTAACAATCGAAGAAGACTATTCTTCCGTGTTCATCTTGCACCTGTCTTGTTCTCACGTTCGACACCGACTGTAGACAGACGCGTCACATCTTGCATGACAGCGATTAATAGACAGACAGAGGATGTCTCTTTGTAGCCGGTTTCATCCTGGTGTTGATGTATGTGGAACCGGTCGGTGGCACACTTGTTTTATCCTTCTTTTTTGTAATTTAATTTAAGATAAAGCCATGAAATTACCGCATATATTTTCGTTGATGTGATGTGGCGTTGATGCCGAACAGGGTTGTGCGGAACAACGCGTGTGGTCGGAATCGGAAGAAACGCCTCGAGGCGGGTTCGAATCCACCCTGAGAACAAACATTTTTATCATCGGTTTAAGACAATCATTTTATTAACATAGTTTTTCTTTTGACATAAATAGACAGAAGAAAAACTTCGCGACTAGCATCAAATGAAAATGACTGAAGATAAAAATGTCAGTCCTCAGGGTGGATTCGAACCCGCCTCGAGCCGTTTCTTCCGATTTCGTTGATGCCGAACCGATCCGGTTTTCACATTCACCAAAAAGCTTGAAAATGCAAAAATCATTAGATAAAAAGATGTAAATGTGAATTTCTTAGCGTCTGTATGAGCGAGACGTGATAGACTTCTCTGTTTCTCTGGAGTGGGCAACTCGGCTCGTTGTAGAGAGGCAGTCAGTCCAGGTACCCGAATGTTAAAGGGTTGCCCGAAAACCCGAAAGCAAAAAAACCGAATCTGAAAAATCGAAGTTGGTCTCTATTCTCTCTCTTTAAGCTAAGCTAACACTTTTCTGTCATCCTTTGTGGTTATGAATACGACACAAAAGCCGGGACCGTCCCAAATCATGGAAACAACTTGGGAAGTTTCGTTCGCCGTTCGAGACAGAAATGATCGTAACCATGCTCATTAATGCCGCTGCAACTTATAAGCATCTCCGAAGAGACGCAGTTCCAAAATTTATCTCGCCACTTCCATTTGAAAGAGCGGATCTAATGTTTACCTCAAACTTGGGTAATTAAACCGACGATGGTGTGGTGTGGAGGCTCTTGTGCGGGGAGCGACTGTCTCTTTGCTGTGGTTCGAGTCGATGTCGGCCGCTTATCTCCATGTGTATATGAAAGCGACGCGATCACTCTCCGCAGCGCGAGAGTTTCTCTGTTTCTCTGAAGTGGGCACCTCACAGCGCTGCGGCGAAACAGTCACTCCCCGCATAAGTGCCTCCACACCACATCATCATCGGTTTAATTACCCAAGTTTGAGGTAAACATTAGATCCGCTCTTTCAAATGGAAGTGGCGAGATAAATTTTGGAACTGCGTCTCTTCAGAGATGCTTATACGACGTTGAAAAGATCACAGCTATCTCGACTGTAGAGGTTGTATGCAGACTGACTTTATTGCTTGTCTGTTTCGCGTTTACCTTGGATTCCTTTGAAAGCTGGCGTTCTTCTTGGCTGTGGATCAGGAAATTCTCTTCTCGATCAATCGTTTAAAGTAGCTCAAAAATTCAAGCCTTGTGATTCCAGTGGTCCAAGATCGGAGCCTTTCAATCAGTTATTACACCCAAGCCCTCTTTTGGCTTTACAGCAACAGATCACAGATCGTTCTTCTTGGCTGTGGATCAGGAAATTCTCTTCTCGATCAATCGTTTAAAGTAGCTCAAAAATTCAAGCCTTGTGATTCCAGTGGTCCAAGATCGGAGCCTTTCAATCAGTTATTACACCCAAGCCCTCTTTTGGCTTTACAGCAACAGATCACCTTATTTCATCTGCGCAATTTCCCTTTAGCTTAAGCCATGCATAGGAAACTCTAATGGATCAGAACGTCTCTATCCGGGTCACCCTAGAATGCTTTTTCAAAGAGGTACCGTATACGCTGGCTTCCAATGCCTATCCGTCTAGGAAACATCTGCTCAATCCATCACATTCTCAAGGTCTTCTTCTCATTATCAAACAAAACATTTGTCACGTATCCGTTCATTTTCCGCCTAACAATTGCTCCCTTGTTTGTATAACCGGTTTCGCCAAAACCTCCCCCACCGTTCGATCATCTGCGCATCTGCTTCTCAGTCGCCTTCCTCCTTTTCCATCGATCATCACGCCCCTACACCTCTCTCCCACTTGCACATGTTGTCCCCCCTTCCACAAGCAATCAGCTGATGACTCGGGGTTCCCCTCAGCCGCCGCCCGACGGTGGTCTTTGTTCCGCACGCAGCTATTGATTTTGGACGATATTTACTCGTCGGCACGCCGCCAAGACGACGTGAAACGTCTCATGCAGTCACTTTTTGCACACTTCCACATTGGTTGTGATTGGAGCGTTCGCTATTCTTGCACACCCTGAGTTGTTTTTGGGCTTTCCCCGGTGCAACACTCGCGGAAAGGCCGTCAATCGACGTGCTGTTTTCGTCCGTTTCATTCGCTTCGATGTGTTTACGCGGTAATTGTTTGCGAGAACCGGAATTTTGCTTTTTTGCTTGCCAGCGCTCCAGAAGTTTCTAGTCAAGTGAGATCGCTTTTGGCGATGACAGGAAGTGTAAAACCGCATAATGACACACCCTACTGAAATCGTGTTTCGTACAGAAATTATAAAAATTCGCAATTTTTCTGTATTTAAGGTTGTTTCGGGCTCTCCCTCTCGCCTTTTAGACTGTTTTGAAAAAACTACGAAAAAACTTGCCCACTCCAGAGAAACAGAGAAAAATTTATAAAAAAAATTTATAAAATCAACTCGTGTCAAAAGATTCCAAGTTTCTCCACAGTGTCGTCTGTCGTGCGGCCTGTACGTGGGTTCGCCAAAGGCAACTGAGATGAGAAAAACTCGCTCGGATACGGCGGAACTTGTGATGGTTGACAGCTATCTTCCTGCCTGAAAACCGAGGGAGCCAACCCACTATTCAGCCTCCATTAGTTCAGAACGTTAAGTGTAGAGACATGGCCAGCAGGAAAGAGAGGAGAACCATTTACTAGACCATTCTCAGTCAAAGAAAGGGGTACACATGAACACATGGGCATATCTGCGCACTGGTAACCAGAGACAGTGTGTTAGCAGACAGGCAGATCCTCACGTACGCCGATCACCTCTCTACATCAAGGAAGATAACTTCAGTGCCCGATGACTATCAACAATTACAAAACCTTTACCCAAAACAGTGGCAAAGCATACAACGCTTCTCCATTAAGCAGCCACACTGTTGCATTGTAAATATAATTCATATCCATATCCTTGTAGTTGAATCTAAAACAAGAATCTATTTATGGTTCCATCCCGCAATAGGAGACACTTCCTTTTTTGTCATATGTCATATATGCGTTTTTATTCAATTCGATTCCAAAGCATTCCAGTCGCGTTGCTTTCGTATATGCTAACAATAGCTGCTGCGTAGTTTCTGATTGAACAAAGCAGAATTTTACGTGAATTTATCCGTTTTCGAGTCAGTCTAGTCACTGTTGGGTGTCCATAAAGTGTAACCTAATGTGCATTATTAGCTTCGCCTATACATCCCACTTCCGAATTCAAAACTTCCTGGCGCAATCACCTCTGACAGACCACTTAAAATGGGAAGAATCATCCTATATCTTAATCCTCTCAGACCATCGAAAACAAGTTTAGGCTGGATTGAGCGCTTTAAAAGCCGAATTTTAATAGTGTGGCGCTTAGATTTGTGAATAACAACATGCGTTCTATGAACGATTCGTATTTTCCCTCGATATTCATTCAGCCAAAAAAAATTTTCGCTTCACTTTTCTATCCAAAGCCTTTAGGTTTGGAAAGTTAGGAAAGTGGACGCTTTTATCTCGATATTTATGTAAACATATCGTAGCCATATGTCAAAAATAATACTGATTTCAACACCTAAACCCGAATTATCTTCATACAATTCTATCTGTGATCTCTTGCGCCTGTGCGACTGAGAGTAGCGAGCAGTAACATGGTAAAAATGTAGTGACTGGCCCAAAAATAGCTCTCTAGGCGCGTTAGAAATGACTCTGTTAAGTTGCCAATCTGATTCGAAGAATGGCGAACGGAAGACGTCAGACTCATTTAATATGTTTTAATGCGTTACCCCCAATAGAGGGAGATCACTCAAAATGATAATAAGGATCTATCATTGAGTAATAGAGGGAGATTACTCAATGATAGATACGTGGACCCAGGCTACTTGGAGGGTCAGTTTCGCCTCCAGCCGAATCTGCATCCCTCCTTTGAGGCAGAGTGGGGTTGCGACGGTTCCAGGGGGTTCGAAAGGAAGGCGACATGCCTTTCGTATGATTTCCTATGTTTCATATGGCCATCGGACGCATGATCATCTGGTCATCTGGTTCTCCGCCTGTCATCTCCATTGTCATTGATAAAGTGAACGGATTTCAGGGACTTCTCGTTATACGAGAATTTCATTGATTACCTCTGCGGCTAAATATTCCATGTATTGATTCCAAGGACTGATGATGCGTCAGCTTAATGAGCTTTCAGATGACTTCCAATGAGACGGCCGCCAATGCTGGTTTCTATAATGTGTCTAGGTAGATTGTTGAGGAGATGTTTGTGAAGATAAATTCTGAAATATTTCCTCTTTACACCCAAAACAAACCGCTCATAAACAAAATCCGAACAGTTGACGTCTACTAACTCCCCGAGGTGTCTCTGTTTTCGTCTCACTGCAATGAAAACATTTCTGATTGCGTCTTCTATTGCACAGTCGATGGAAACATCTCTCATTTCGTTTCACTCACCGCCATCCCTACCTGTTCCAAATCACCATTATCCCGCGTTTCTGCACGAGTGCAACCCGCAAAAATAACATTGCGTGCGGTGGAAGTTCGAAGATCGAGGCGAGTGTTTACGAATCACCCTCGCGAGGGGTCCCCTGGAGGCTTCGGCCAAAACCGATATCTGCTCGCTTGTTGTGCCGCACTTGTTTTTTGGCGAATTTCGCAATCGGGCTGTTTTGGCACCGTCTCGATGAAATATTTAACAATATTTCTTCTATCGTGGCGCGCACCTGGTCGCACAGTGTGTGAATGTTTGTCTCTTGCAGATATATATATTGTGATCAAAATCAAGGAACCATCAGTCAAGGTAAGCGTCTCTGTTTCTTGTTGTCTCGTTCTAACAGGTACTTTCTATCAACTAAGCTTTCTTAAATCGATAATAAAGTGGTCAATTAGGTCTGAGAAACTTTTGCAGCACTATTTCCCGAATCAGCATTGATCTGTGACTTATTATGAAACCCTTGTTATGTTGTGTAGTGTAATTTTTGACATACGCGATGAGTTACCAGGGCGTTTATGAACGCTTCCACATGATTAACTGACGGAGACGGAATGACAGAACGTTCATAAAGTCCCTGAAACGCCTGTATCACAAATGAGGCCAGTCTCCAACGTCTAAAATGGGTCATAGGATACTGCTTTCGAAGCGCTCCGTAGACTAAACGTTGTTATTAAACATAAACGTGGTTACGTTTTTTTGTTGCTAAGGGCCAGTGGTCCTGAAAGCTGCAAGATTGGTGTTCATAGAGTCGTTCTTATTCTAGTCTGACCCAGTTGACAATAAGTGGTTTTGCGGCCCCAATGGTATAGTACCAAATTCAAGAAATCCAAATAAAATTCCAGTATGTGGCCGTTACTATCATTATGTTCGAGCCCAGCAATGATCTGTGACTTATTATGGAACCCTTGTTATGTTGTGGGGCCCAATGTTTGGCATATCTGATGAGTTACCAGTGCGTTTATGAACGTCTTCGATGACAAAGACTGGATAACAAAGCGTTCGTGAACACACTGAAACACTTGTATTAGGCGCTCTAGCACAAATGAGGCCAACCTCAAAGGTGTAAAATGTTTTAAGAAACTGCTATCGAAGCGCTCCGTAGACTAAACGTTCTTGTTATGAAAAGAAGCTAAAACTGACTCAAAAACTGTAAGGAAGCGCAGGTCCTAGAATTCCCAGAGACATAGTGAAGCACTTGGAAAACAAATATCTCTTTGGATCAATCCGAACGTGCCTGATCCGTAGTCGGATGGTGTAGGGTTCAGTTCTCCTCCAGGTCCTTATTTTGTGTGACTTTCTGATCTGTGTTTATAGAACACATAATTTATACGCTTGGAGGGAAATGAACCCTAACGCAGAACCGAGCATTTCCTTTCTCTGTAACGCATGCCTCCAAAGTTCGGGAATCGTTTTGAAGGGCACACATTCTGCGTTCTCCCAGTGTCTTTCCCATGTTTGACTGCGACGGGAACTAGTTTTCTTGTAAAGAACTTCGGCCGCACCTTTCGTCTTAAATTAGTAATGCTCCCTGCGAAAACACAACACCTCGGCTAGAAGCTGTTTTCGTCGTTCTCTTATCGCGTTTGTAAGTTTTCCTGTAGGGTATCGCTATCTCTTGCGATGGAGAAACTATCGTTATAGGTGTGGTTATATATTGCCAAAAAACCGACTTAGTCCACGTTGAAATTCCACATTTCATTCACGATACATACTATCAAAGATTGCCTAAAACCTGAATCAAAAGCTGAACCTGGATTAGACGGATTATGGGACGGGCTAGTCCCACTTTTTGGGTTGCAATAGCACATTTTTTAATTAGGTAAGGAATCAGAGATGCCAGGCTCACTTCTACTTGTTCTCAGGCTACTTTCCGCCCCGCTTACGCAAAGTTTCATTCAAAATATATCGAACTGCTTAAGAAACTTTCCACCAGCCAAGTAGAGATAAGTAACATGTTGTTGATGTTAATGGTAGGATGGTCGTTATCGCCAGATTCTCTTCCTGTTTGTCGACGTACTTTGGTAATAGAAGCGATAAACAGATCACCCATTTTAAGCACTCATCTTCACTGATATTTCAATTTGTAAAGTCTACACTGCTCTGCATCCATACCAGGGGTATGCCTATTTCATTATAATATGACTCAAATACATAGGATTTTGACGCAGTCCCTGCTGACGCACTACTTTCGCTACTTATCCAGCTAATCACCGCTTTATCGTCTTGTCCGACGGGCTATACCTAGCTAAGAAAGGCTTCTCCGTCCCATGGACGAACTTCCATCTGTTCCGGGACGCCTCTGGTCATAGTTGGGTTAGCAATTTATTCAATGTTCAGTCGTTTAATAGATGTAAGCCAGATCTAAACTGTTGGACCTGCATCACTTAAAATCCTAATTGGTTAGAAAGAACTGGATGTGATAGCTCCACCGAAATCACTCAGGGATGGCTTCATATTCTGGGGCCAAGCATCGACTGTGCGCTACCAGCGATGTCAAGAAAGCTCAGATGATCAGAGAAAAACACATGCCTTTACCACATGTACCTTTGTCTCTGATCGCCTGCCCCTCTTTGAACCGTTCTTTTTATCGCTTAACCATTTTATCGCCGTGTTAGACTTCATGGCCGATGGTATACCTTGCAAAGAAGCACAAATCTGTTCTGGGATGTCTTTGGTCATTCTTGATTTGTTACTTTATGGAGTTTTGACTCGTTTAGTGAGCCAAAACTTTGATATGTTTAAGCAGAGGTGCTTAAAGGTTACCCAGGTCAACCCCTTGCGCACTACTCGGTTCAAGCGTTCAAGTAATTCGTTCAAGCCTAAGTTAATCGGGTGATCTGAAATCTTTGAAATTGGATGGAAAGAACTGAATGTGATAGCCCAGCTCGGCTGACCGTGGACCACTTTTCATGCTGGGACGAGCGCTCTTTTCGGTTTTTTTATTTTATATCAAAACTTATAACTTTGTAGTTGTTTTTACTTTGTTTATTTTGTGGTCACCTTCAATGTTCCGTCAAAAGAACTGCTGTTTTTTGCTGTATGTCGTTTGAGAGCTTTCCCAATCCAAAAACACTTCCTCATACGCTCAATTTCATCTTAACCTCTTCTCGTTTCAGACGGAGTTCACCGGTGAAATGTACGAGCAAACGACCAGTCCTACGGCTGTCGCCGTGGTCTGGTCCATGTTCGGCTTCTTGAGCCTGATGGCCATCATCTACGGCCTACGCATGCTATGGCGCCGCCGCCAGGAGAACCGCGCGCTCGTCGCCGCGATCAGCGCCGCTCCTCCGCGCATCCATCACCATCACGAGTCTCCCGAAGAGAAGACCTGGAAGGGCCTCGTCGACCCGCACACCATCGTCTGACTACAGTAGCCGCTCCGCGGAACCTGTACATATCCCTCATTATCCATTCGTGTATATAGTCGTTTTGTGTAAATAGCCCTCTGCTCCCTCATAAACAATTATTTTGTGCAGTTTCTCACGTGAGCGAGCGGTGGCGGTGTAGGCGACAACAAAAAGGGCACCATCACTTGGGGGTCTGTTTTCGGTTTTGTCTCCATCCGGTGGCGGCGGTCGCCAATGGTGAGCGTTTTTAACTATTCATTTGGGCGCCAAAGCGACGTTTCGCCAAGAATGGAAGTGCGCCTGATTGAGCGTTATTTGCGTCAAGCGGGGAAGTGGTCCTAAAGTGGTGGTGGACGTTTGGAGCCTTTGCGGGGAATTATCGCTGCTCAACGTGTTGTTATCCTGCGGTAAGTGAAGTGGCTGCAAATTCTTGCGGATTCAAAACCACCTTCCACTGTGATGAGTTGAAACCAGTCGTAAGCAGAGATGTTATTTACCAAAAAAGTGGAATTTTTGGATCCTACACGGAAAATATGGAAAATTCCAATGCCTTACTCTGGTTTCTGCCCCGTTTCGTGTAGCTTCTCAAATTGCGTTCAAGATTCGTCATATCAATATGTGGCCCGGAAGGTATACTGAGTGGCCTTGTGATAGAAGGAATCAACCATATTTCGAAATAATGAACGAAGCAATATTTACCATAGGACAGATCGACACAAACTATAAAGAATTTATCAGATCCATGACCGCGATCCGATGCAATACAACCAATCCAATCGCTTCAGGACGTTTTTAACGGTGGCCCAGATGTAGGCACATCGAGGTAGCCTAACTTTCGTTTTTTAGGTATACCATTTCCGTGATTATTTCTGTAAAATACAATTCCTTATCCAGGACAGGAATCCCGTCAGAATGAGCGAAGCGATCCCAAACTCATCTTTGTACATGGGCTAACATCCAGGCTTAAGTTCCGGCATAGGCTTTTAGATATTTTTCGGCTTTCTAGGCAATAAATTGACAAATTCGTTTAAAAGTGTTTTGGTCCCCAACAGTATTGAAATTTTGGATCAGATAGTAAGGTACGTAAACAGAATTTTTCAGCATTAATCGACTTACTTCATGTAGTCTTACTTACTAGACTCTTACTTACTAGATTAGACTTACTTACTATTTGAGATCTATGGTATATCATTGCATTGTATATCCCTTCATTGCTTCACTTCCTCGGTAGATTCAGAGATCCTCGATCACAGAGTCAGATCGTGAGATATCAAAACGTTTCGAGAGATCTGTTTTGAGAACAAAAGTGTTTTCGATCAGTTGAGTGAGTCATTGGAACTCCCCGCGTAGGAAAACTTAGATTGCAAATCTGTGGAGTGCTTATTCTCACTTCTTCTTCAACTGCAATCTTCAACTGCAACTTCAAAGGTATTACTGAGTGGCCTTGTGAGGTCTTGTGACAGAAAGAATCGACCATATTTCGAAATAATGAACGAAGCAATATTTACCATAGGACAGATCGACACAAACTATAAAGAATATATCAGATCCATGACCGCCATTCGATGCAATACAACCAATCCAATCGCTTCAGGACGTTTTTAACGGTGGCCCAGATGTAGGCACATCGAGGTAGCCTAACTTTCGTTTTTTAGGTATACCATCTCCGTGATTATTTCTGTAAAATACAATTCCTTGTCCAGGACAGGAATCCCGTCAGAGCGAGGGCTCACGGCTAGGCTTAAGTTCCGGCATAGGCTCTTAGATATTTTTCGGCTTTCTAGGCAATAAATTGACAAATTTGTTTAAAAGTGTTTTGGTCCCCAACAGTATTGAAATTTTGGATCAGATAGAAAGGTATGTAAACAGAATTTTTCAACATTAATCGACATACTATTCTATTTGAGATCTATGGTATATTTACTCAAAAAAATAACGCCACAAAAAAATAAAATACTGTTGTTGTCCCTTCATTGTTTCACTTCCTCGGTAGATTCAGAGATCCTCGATCACAGTGTCACATCGTGAGATATCAGAACGTTTCGAGAGATCTGTTTTGAGAACAAAAGTGTTTTCGATCAGTGTGAGTGAGTCATTCGAGCTCCCCGCGTAAGAAAGCTTAGATTGCAAATCTGTGGAGTGCTCATTCTCACTTCTTCTTCGCCTGCAATACATTGTCCAGGACAATTACAGGACCTTTGGACTCGCGGACGTCAAGACAACAGGACTTAAAATCCCTAGCTATGAGCGTAAGCCGGAGCCGTAAGGCAAGCCTGGATGTTAGTCCGTGTACAAAAATGAATTTGGGGCTCGCTTCGCTCAATGAGCGTAAGCCGGGCTCGTGAGATATAAAAGCGTTGCGAGAGATATGTTTTGAGAACAAATATGTTTTCGATCAGTGTGAGTGAGTCACTCGAGCTTAACACTTCATGACTCTTACATTTTGCCCCGCCTATGATTGCAAATCTGCGTAGTTCTCCGTGTCACTTCTTCTTCGTCTCCAATTTGCAAACTTTCAATTCGATTCGTGTCCAATTCATAGTGGCTAAAACGATTTGTTTACGTAATCACTTATCGGCAAAAGCGCTCTCGAGGCGAATGGAAGTGCGCCTGAATGGACACAAGCGGAAACCTCCCAACCCTCAATTGCTTTTCTCCAGTTGTTTACATGTGCAGATTGCGAAAGTTGCATTCGGAGGTTTTCGAGTAGTGCTGGATGCAAGATGCGATAGCCTTTTTTGGCTCATAATCCATCGGTTTTGTATGGTCGTCACTTCTGATAACCACAAAGCTATAACCAATTGCCCCCCCCCTTTCAAGGTTGACCATTTAATCTAATTCCATCGGCTATTCAACAAACGCTCTCATGGACATACAAATATGACCGTTTCTTTCTTTAGCTCACATTTTCTTCCCATGACGTTTATTGTAGTAGCGACAAACAGAACGCGGATCTCCGGTTTCTTGTCGTTCTCCGACGAGACCGCGGAGGTGTTGCCATATTTTTGATGTTGGTCGATGAGACTTACCCTGGAGTGAAAGGCAGTAAACATCGCAAAAAATGTTCCATTTCTAACGTTTTGTGCGACTCTGCGCGATGTAGAAACTGCTGCTCATAGCGAAACATCACTTGTAGGAGTGACGTTCTATTTATGGATAAGCCAATATTAGAAATATAAAATGTCACTTCTGATTAGACCCATAGCGAGCGTCCTCTTCGATTATCAAGTTCGATGTTCTCGAGCAACCTCGTACGGCTCATGCTTTGTAGGAATATGTCACCCTAGATCTACTACTGTACCAAATTCAAGCCGGATCGGTGGGTCATCTATCGACCCTTTTCCATTAGATCCACAGCGAGCGTTCTCTTCGATTATCCAGTTCTCGTGGGACTTCTTGCCTAAGGGCAGCTCTTACTGTGTCCCAATAGGTCACACTGCCCGAGACCTACTATTGTAGTAAATTTAAGCGGATCGGTGGGTCTGTGGGCCATCTATCGACCCTTTTACACAAAGAATGTTACATAATGTCGAAGTTTTCGAATATTCCACTCCAAAGCATATCAAAAATTGTTCATATCTGTCTCCATGGTTCATTAAAAAGATTCGCTTCGCCAGCCAGCATTGACCCATTACAGTAGAAAAGGCTTTTCTGCGTCCAGACGTCTGATTACGTCTTTAAAAATCCGCTATAACCAAAGATAATCATGAGCCATCTAACGCAATTTTTGTAATTCCCCTGTCGTATTCTGTTCTTGAAGCAAAGCTAAGGACATTCAATTTCACTGTCTGCATGAAACAAATCCAATTTATTTGTTTTTCTTAAAGATTAGCCTTGCTTCGCTGTAAACAAAAAGGAAAATGAATGTTTCTTATCTTCAGCATCCCAGGCATTTCATTATGTATAATGCTGTGTTGGACAAAGATAAACGAACTTTATTGTTGATCTCTTGCCATAAGATGCTCTTTAGTCTTTAGAGCAAATGAGGTCGCTTGTTTTATGTTTAGATGTCGGCCTAGAAAGTGATACTTTTCCCATATTTTTGCAGGAGTCTTATAAGGTGATTCTTCCAAGTGAATCGAACTGAAATGGGGCAAAAGTTGGCATAGGGAGTCAGTCCATCACAGTCAGCGTTTCGAACTCGACTCAAAACAGCGACAAAACGAACTGTTTATGGGCGATGAGGCATGTCGTGGTAGGACCGAACTGTGAAGCAGCTGATTGACCACGAAGAGTTGATCTTTGGCACCGCTTTGAATAGACTTTTAAAACGTGAAACTTGACTTAAAGCAAACGAATTTGAGTGCGTTTGACTGCCCAATCCGCCCTCTCGATCTTGGCCTGATCGACGTCCGGAAACATGCAAGCCTTACCGTATTAATCTAATCAGTTAAAGCATGAGAAGCATGTCATAACGTGTTATAAGATATGCAGTGAGAAATGACAAATAACGCTGATCCCGTAGAGAGGTCGAGTGTATCGGGAAACATGAAAGATTATCAAACAAATACGATTTTTGTTTCTCGAAAATTGGACCTTAGAGAATGAAATAAATAAATGTGATCCCCTACTATTCCCAAATGGCCGTTTACTTTAGCGTCACTATTGTAAATGAAGGTCTTGTTTATTTTTATCAGCCAAAGATGTCCGTTCAATAAACTTAAAATAAGAAAAAAGTCGAAAATTGGACCTGAAACGGGCAGGTATAATGGACATGGACATGCATATGAATAACGGTAATCGCGGCGGAACCATCCTTAGTCATGGATCGGCCTTTCCACTTATGGACAGCCCAACAGTCCGTCCTTGAGGATGCTCCTGCCGATCACTCCTATCCATATCCAAATCCATGCCCATCGGAAACTGTTTTGACTCCCATGTTATTCAAAAAAGAGATCCACTTTGGATTTAAAGTAAGCTTGGCTGACTCAATCAAAGAAAATATACCTTCACAGTCACATGTTTACGTCTACAAACAGTCATCGATGTGTGGCACTTTTTTCTATGCCCCGATCCAATAACAATGTTTCGACCTCGGTGTTTTCATTTTCAATCCAATGGTTCTTTTGTTGTTTCGTCTTGGACAACAGAGCATTTATGAAAGGACGATTATTTCGAATGATCTAACCCGACTCACATAAGTGTAGTGTATGCACTTAGCATGCTAGATCAAGCCGACATCCTTGCACAACACCCGTTTATAGATCTTAATCGCTGGAGGTAGGCCTATCGCCTATCGACCGATTCGTTTTTTGGCCTCTCCCTCTCCACTTCGTGCAATAAATAGCACGATCGGTCGACGGCGAGGATCGGCGCTCGTTTCGTGTTTATCGCATATATCGATTGTAACGTCTAGACGGGTCTTTAGCTCCAACGAAACAAAAAAAAACTCCCCTCCTAAACCTCCTTACGCTCTAACGATTTGGCGTTACGCGCCAATAAGCCATTTATCTCTGGTGCGTGTCGCCGGCGTTTTTTTTTCGCCTTGCACTGATTCATTTGGGATTTGGCCGAAGCACGCGATGTGTCAGATCGGAGCGGCCGGCCGAAGATGTTTGTACATTAGAAACATATGACTGGGTGCTGTTTTCCGTCACGCTCGCTCTTGTTTCTGATCAGTGCCTGAGAATAATAGGTTTCTCGGCGATTACCTATTCATTGGCTTCAGCTTCGCGAAGCGTTTCTTTGTTTTCGTCGTTATGAAATAGGCGCTCATGAGGCAAATCCATTGTCAACCGTAAATAATAGACCGTTTTTGATTTTTGGCCATCTTCGCAATCAGTGAAACAGTCAGTGTGCGACATCCCTCCTTTTCAATTCGGTGCTTTTAGAAGCTCTATTCTGGCTTTTTTACCTCTATTTTTCCCGAGAGGAGCTCCGAATTTTTGTTGCTTTGGCCAGAACAGACCAGAGAATCATGTTCCTTTCTTGGAAATCATGTTCCTAATTGTGCGACGGAGGAGAGAATCACTATCCCCCTTAAGAGGGCTTCTAGTGCGACTGGTGTTAGTTTAAGCACGATTTGGAGATAAGAGCTGCTGTATATAGTGCAATATAAGGTTCGAAACTCGCCATTTTTGGCTCCCGATACGATCGCCCTGATTTAAATTTCAATTACAGTTTTTCTTTATGGAGATATTCATTTTTCGTCTGTGTATGACCGTAACCAGATGACGTTTTGGTAGCGAACTTGGTAATCCACACTTATATCCCTCACCAGCCGCAACATAAATTGCCAGTTAGTAAAAATCATGGTGATCGTTTTGGGACCGAAAACGGTGACGGCGGGAATAACATTGTGAATAGCATTTGCACCTAATTGCATCGATGAATAAGGCTGGCCCTTTCCCTGTTAACAGGAACCAAGCCTTTCTTTTTAACTCTCTGCACTAATATTGGGAAATATTTTTAATAATCTGGATTTGGGCGAGTTCACCTTAACATTACAGTAGTCCGCTTCTCCTCATCATGCGATAAGTACTGCTTTCTCCGCATCGTCGTCCATGAGTCCTCCCCTGAAGTGAGATATTAAGGTGACGTTGTTAAGCACCACACAGATCCCTTGAACAGGAACGTCTAGATTCGACGGGAATCCGACCGAGTCTAGTGGAGCTGTTTCGGCAGAAACTGAGCGAAAATTTGTCGTGTGATCTGGTCGAGGAATCCAATATATCAAATCTCTCTCTGTCCACGTTTTGTTCAAGACGATATCTTTTTTGTGCCCTCTAAATTGGAGATATTGTATACGAGTCATAATGGTATAGTATCACATTTTTCCGTGCTCTAGCGTCTGAAATATTCATGACCACACATAGAACAGGACACGACTCCCTGGGAGTTCTATCACATATTACAGCAAAGGTTTCCTTGACTCGTTTTGACATCTCCTTATTTTCGATCTGACCCTTTAGAATACCCAGAGACCTAGTGAGTTAATCTGATCGAAGGCGAGCAATCTATTTTCATAATCCTTTATCGAGCCTCATGCCCTTTAACCTACTAGATTAGACACTATTATGGGGAGTACATTTACACTCACTTGGCTCTCTCACTTTGCGCCGTAATACCAACCTATCATCTACTTAACCTCCATGTCTCTCGACCCAAAAGAACTCATCCCAGTCAGCAAGAGCAACGTCGTCCCCAATCCGCGGTCACCTTGTCGTTCCGAACTTTCCCTCAAACGTCAGCTTCCATCAACGCTCGGCAAACAATGTGGCGCCCCGCTGCAACCAGTCGCCCCTCAACAAACACATTCCACCTTCGCCGCTTTTTCCCTGAATATCCTCGATTTCTTCGGCGCCAACGCTGACCTTCTCACGTCGCTTTCTCTGTGTGCGCTGTCTAACAGAACAACACTGATTATTGCTTATGCATGTGGCGTTTACTTTCCCGCAGACTGTGTATTTCCAAAAGTCACGCATGCCCTCTTTCTATCCGTATTTGATGGAATATTAAGTTACGTAAAATATCGAGTTACACGTGTCTTTCGATGCAGTAGTTTTCTGTTTCTAACTGGGCATATCGTGTTCACATCATTGATGTACTAGGTGTTCGATTAGCACGATTGAGTGGCTTGAACCCAGCATTGAAGCCGTTTGGTAACGATGGGTTCGATCACTGATTTTTAAAATATACTAGCAATTCTCCTTCCTTTACAAGTTGTAGTCCTTGAGCAGCCTTATATGCCAGTTCCCGCCGTATTCGATACGTGATTTTGGGTTGTTGAAAGGTCTTTTGGATTCGAAGTTTCGGAACCTTCGAAGTTCGATCTGGTGAATAAGTAACGCTGAAATCTTTGTTGTTTACGTTTGCTAATCGAATCAGGACGCAAAGCGAAGAAAACTACAAAAGAAAGACTGAGATATGAGTCGAACCTGAGCCCGAAAATCCACAGCGAAGACGCTCCCCAACATTGAGAAGCTGTACTTCTTATTGTCTATACCATATTGATCAGAAGGGTGTTTAAACGATACGGTGTTCATATCAACATCGGAGATTTCGGAGCAATTCAGCGGAATCAGGAAGCATCCACTTCAGAAGGTTTCCTTTTCAGCGAGAATATGCATTCCATACCAGGTATGATTTGGCATCAAAGTATAAGGTCGTCAATTTTCCAATCTGTGGAGAATTCAACCGAATTTTAGTGATGTTTCGATTTTTTGTTTTCTACCTAACCAAAAAACAAAAACTAGAAAGGAAAACGGAAGTTCTCCACCGGTTACGGTATGGACCACGACGCAGTGTTTTGATCTGTAGACGGGCAGGTGATTGCCTTCATTAAGAATTCATCAAAATAGCCAAGTCTGTCTAGGAACTAAAGCAAAAGCGTTTTAAGGACTATGAAGAAACATCACTGAACTTTCACTTGTTCCGGTTTCAAATATCAAGGCCAGCAGTTCGTTCGTTCTATCGGTGCGAAGTCGATTCGTTTTTTTTTATTTTGTAAACGCGAATTCAGATCATATCAATTTAAAGTTTCGCTATAATTAGGAACCGGAATGGAGACTAATTTTTTGGAGTTTCGAAATTCGCCGCTTTCCCATCTCCCGATAGCACTCTCTGACCCTTTTTTTACATTCTCTCTGTCACCATGCGCTCTTTATGAAACATTAGTCTTGCAGCATCCTATCTTTATAAATGAGCCCCATTTCGTGACTTGACCCTTGTTCGTGCCTCTGTCGCGTGTCCGGGTGAGCGATGTTAAAACGTGGGGGGTTGACCGTTTTATTACCACAATTAATGATGTCGCTTGTGCTGCAACCACCGAATGGAATGCGATTGACATCATCGCGTTCTTTATTGGTCGGAGGACAGTGCCCGTTCTAGGTTATAGTTTGGCACGAGCCTGACATCTCAGTTTTCCCAATTCCAAAAACATCCCAATTCACTGTGTACATCAGTGATCCGTAAACGAGCCTGAGTCCATGTCCGGATTCACTAGGATCACTGGACTAGATCAATGATACAAATCCGGATTCGATGCGCAAATAAACACCGAGCCCGGGTCGAAGTGAATCGAGTCCGGTCACGTTTTCGGACTCGATCGAGATGGTCTTTCGTGTAGCTTATTACTTGTGGGAAAGGAGTGAATGTGTAGACAGAACAGTTTAGGAGTCCTTCATACCAGTCTTTGTATTTGTCCTCTGATAAACCGCTTGAAACTTAGAAACCATAACCATATTGGCTAGATGAACTTGCTATTTGTCGGAAGGGATACGATGGATAGCTACCACTTTCAGAGATGCCTACCACTTTCCTACCAGGCCTCGCATCTGGCCACTATACGCATACGGCCACTTACCATAACTTGGAGCGATTTTGCACATTAAAGCTTGCAAGAAAAGAGCACGATGAACACAAAAGCTTAACCTTGCGAAATCACATGACCTTCAATTGATTTTCGAAAACATGAGTGCGTCTTACCCTAGCACAAGCATAGAAATAGCCGCACTATACCCATGCCGCGTGTCTTTCGTCGTCGCTCTCCTCCCCGCGAACTGCCGATCAACATAGAATAACAGTTATAACATGACATAGAATGGTATTTTTGAGCATTTGATACCATTCGAAAATTTCGACACCATTCGGTTTTTGATCTCTGGACGTTTGAATGCGGGTCTCCATCTGTTTTAACGGGCTTTTTACATCCATTTCCGCTAACTGCTCAGGGGCAGAATCCCCGATTTTTTTCTTCGCTCATACAAGAAATAAAAGTGTTTATGGAGTGAATGGAATAAATCCGTTTCAACCGTCCCCTTTGGGGTCTAGACCGTACCTTTTTACGCTTTGAACTGTTTCCCGTTTTTGAGGATCAGGACACCCTTGAGATTTCAACCGTCCTCTCAGGAATGAGCTGGGACTTCGGCCGTCTCCCTGGGTTATTGACAGGAAGAACTGGCACGAATATGTCAACCAGTTAGGGACGCGTACCTTATCAATGAACTCACTGTAACCTTGTGAATCGCGTTGTTTACTACACAACCGCTTACGTGCTTCCGTTCTGCCGCCGTAGGCACCCAAACAACCTTCCGCGTGCCCGTCGTGCTCTCTGGTCGTCCGTCGACTATGCAAAGTACGCGCAATCGAATCACCGTTCACGTCAATCTTCTCCCCTAACGACTTCCTAATTTTAGCGTCTCAACGCCTATTTCCGGTTCGTTCCTCCCATCGCACACCCCTATTCTCGACGACACAATCGACGACGCGTCCGTCCCCCCACCAATCTGTTATGATGCCGGCGAACCCGAAACTCGTCCCGTCCACCGAAGCGGCGCTCCTCGTACTCGCGCTCGTCATCGGCCTGCTCCTTCTCCTCCACTGCTGGGTGTTCTGCGCGGCACTGCGCCAGGAGCGCAAGGTGCACCTGAGCGCGCCTGCCGACGACGGCGAGCGGAAGCGATCGTGGGAGGTGAACTCCGTTATGGACGCCCCGCTGCTTGTGTGAAATGTTCCTAGTTTTTGTGCTGCTGCTGCTGAATTCCATAATTATCGGAAAAGCGGGTTTTGGTAAGAGGAGGCTCTTTATCAGCGATGTGAGATTTAAGAACTTCTCAGGAATGTACATAGCTGTCTATATGATATTTCTCGTGTGTTTTGCGTATTTGTGGTATAATAAAGCAATAGTTTCCAGTGACTTTGCACAGTAGTGGATAACTTTAACATGTAGAGATATTTCCGAAAAATTCGGGTTGAAATGAATCTGATGTAAATGATATACTTTTGATCAGTTTGATGTACCCTTGATGGACGATCAAACGAATAAAAGACTCAAATAAACACCAAAACCAAAAAATAAACAATGCGAACTGTCTTAAAACGACTACTTTATCTCATTTCTATGTACATATGCGTCGTTGCATCTATCTGAAAATCAGTATGTCTGAGAGTAAATGCCCGGGCTTCCAAGATTTCAGTGAAAAAGCAGTACCACGCTGTCTGTCTGGGAATGATTACTCTGCCTTCTCTGTTCTCTCAGTCTCAGACCGCTCCTCAGAGACCGTTCTGTCTAAAGGGGATGGGATCCGATCGATGCCTTTGATGAGGAGGAGATGGTTTGGCGATCATCTCTGAAAATTTTTGGAACAGCTCAATTCACTGAATTGAGTACATATTTACTCGTGAACCCTTGTCTCCGAAGGTGACATAACCATGTCCTTTGCGGTTCTCTGGAAGGAAACAACAACAACATTGGGTCATAAAACTCTCCAATTTTGTATGCAATAAGGAAGGCAAAGACAACAAACGACCGTAGAAACGTTTGCGTCGGCTAGGAATCGAACCCAGGCCGCCCGTGTGGCAAACATTCTACCACTGAACCACCGACACTCCGACACTGTAGAACTTATAAACACAGTACCATCCCTGTAAAGTCAATGCGAAATTATTGCCGAGTGTTCCCCATTAATCACAGAACTGGTGGGGTCCGTTTCCAATGGAACAAGTGATTTCTGAAGAACGCCGATCTCTGCTCTTTGATTGATCATCGTCGCTTCGGTACAGTCTCAGTGTAAAACATTTCGAAATCGTCTTACATAATAATTCTGTGATAAGTCACGAAACGTCTCAGAAATCGGCTACCGGTCAGCAAGTCAAAAACGAGAAAGGAGCGGAAATTGATGACATCGCGCGCCTTTGAAACAGCTGACAAAGCGAAGAAGTCACACGACGAAAAGTGTGTCATAACTTCGACGGACGGGTTTCACCATATGCAAGCGCCTGGGTGCGGTTCTCCGCGAGAAAAAGGTGATGGATTTTTTGAATCATGCGATTCAAGGCTGAGAAAAAGGTATAAGCAGATCCGGTGCAACGACATCGATCAGTGTCGCGCGGTGCGTGTACACTGGTGAACATAATTGGTGCGAGATGGTCACGTAGAAGCAGCGAGAAAGAACTATTTTTGTCGCGTACGGAGAGAGAAGTTAGTTTCGAGAATAGATGATGATGGTTTCCGGACATAATGTCGTGTCAAGAAGCGATCTGTCAGCGTTGCGTTCAGACCACATGGAGCCAATAGTGAAACCGAAACGACTGTACTACAACAACACACAAAAATCTACACATATCCATTGCATCGATTGACGAATCGACTTGGCAATGTGCTGTTTCCCTCATTCCTCTCCCTTCTCACGATGTTCGCACAGTTCTCGGCGCAGGCAAAGTCGCTTGAGTGGATCTCCTTGCGCCATTCTTTCCCGTAATTTACCTAAAATTACTCCTATAACTAAACGCTGCTTGAAATGTTCCCACCTTCAAATGTTCTTCTACATTACACGGCACATAAACCAACGTTCCAAGAAGGTCTCCAACGCAGAATTCAGCTATGGGGGGATACCACCAGACCACCCGCGATTTGCCCTTCGAACCACATATCCATCCTGTTGTGTCGTTCCGGTAGAAGTAGAAGATGTCCAGTTTTGTCTCTTCCAGGCATGCCTTCATTTGGAAGCAGTTAGAAGGCTACAGATGTTGTGTTCAGTGCATCAGAAGACGAAAGAGAGAACCTCAGAATAGACGTAGTGAAAACCGATTTCCGATGACATCTCGAGGGCTTGGATTAGGTTGGGTGAATGTTCCTCGACATTTATGGTGAAGTCCCAGTCGTGGGTATGTGGAATCACCGAACACTCTCTGTACCAACCTAAGGAGAAACAATAAGAAGGGATTAAGATGCGTTTCGAGTCCGGATCAGCGACTCGGACTCGATTCTGATCACTGATTGAAATGATATCAAGAGTTATGGGTCCATTAGGTTATCCGTTACCTTTGGATTGCAATAATAAAACGTTTTAGAGGCTGTAAAACGAAGAAAACATAAAATTTATACTCAGAGGAAGAAGAGAAGCAAAATTAAAAACTGACGCTGCCACCGGCCTTCGAACCTACTTCCAAAGTTTCGTAAGCCAGTAGCCTTACCGCTTGACCACACAGACAACTCGTCGCTACGGGGGTAAAATCAATATAACCGTGCTGCGTGTTTACAAAACTGCATTTTATACAATGCCAAGTGCCCAAGGCCCGTTAATATATTGCAGGCTTAATACATAGTCTACAAAATTTCCGTCAAATCGACTGGGGGCACCTTTAAATGTTCCCTTTGAGATCAAATCACGAGAAGACAATGCCCCTTTAGATAAATTCTAACCTAAAAGCGATCCGCTGCTGAGCGTCAATGTTACACCATATCCAGCCGCCAAGGAGCGAAGTTTGGAAACTTCCAACGCAACTGCCTGGAAGTCTTCATGGGATGTCCGGTTCATGTCAAGATTCAGGCATTCGACGAACTTAGATCGCTTCCAGCTCCACAGAAAGCGGTCAACGTTTTCAGGGACGAAGAAGCTGTGGCCATCCAAGTCAAAAGGAACCACTCTGAATCTGAAAACAAGTCAATCGTTCAAATTTACGCAACGTCCATGGTCTACTTTTCTACAGCTCTGACTTCATTCCCATATTCGATCGTGAAATAGTCCTTTCGATCGTCGTCGAAAGCCATGTATACGCGCACGTTTTCTGATTCGTTTCTGTCGGAACCAAAGCTAATAAAGTGAACCGGCCTATCGGGGAAGCGGCATGCAAGACAGGAGAGGACGTCGTGGTCAATCAAAATAAGGCTGCAATTAGGGGAAAACATGGAGTTTTGAGATCTTTTGTAACAAGGCCACGCACCCATCAGCATCGCTAGCTGAAAGTCCCGCAGATGACGTCGAAGAAGACTCAGAATAGCGAGTCGCCGAACAGATAAAACGAAGAATCCAGAGGTAGCCCAAGCAGAGCAGCGCTATGAAAATGACGACTTGAAGAAAGGCGTTTATTCCGTGGCGTTTAAGTGTACGCTGCGGGTACTCCATTATCTGAAAAGGCGTTGGAGGATGAGCGCCAAGATTCACCGGATTCAGTTCCAGAAGGACCACATTTTCATAGCGATCAGTTAACGAACAAACCGAACGTCCACTGCATAGTCATGCCATGATATCCGCCTGTTATAATAAGGGAAATGCTTCCTCATTCGGGATGGGAGGAACCTGTTGTTACAACTATCAAAACAGTGATTAAACACAGTAAACGCGCATGTTGTTGAATTCATCGAATGATCTCTAAACAAATGGCATCGCCGCCCCCGACTTGGAAACCGTGTGCTGCGCTGGCGAGAAAGAAACGGTGACATTTCAGCGAAATGAGCGAGAGCGAGATAAACCGAAATTCTAAACGGATAGCTTTTTGCTGGTGGCATTTTTTGGCACATTCAATGCAGAATTTACTGGCGAACATCTCTGCTAACGTTGATTTTTATTCACTTGATCGACAGGATAATGAGTGATCTTGAAATGATATGAAGCGATCTGTGCACTCAAAGATTTGTGCCGCTAAACAGAAAAAGAAAGAAATAGCGCGCTGCGCCAGGTTGATCGCCACGGGACCCACTTTTCGGCTCGAACTGTCGATTTCCTGTCTCTTTCATTCGATAGACGGTCTATTGTGGAGCAGTCTGTTTGGATGCTCACTGTAGATTCTATGTTCAATGTACGTGGTCGGAATTCGCTCTCTGGGAGGAAAGTTTCCAATCGCCGGTTTCAAAGCGATTTGGGGGACGTTTTTCAATTGGAAAATAATCCCCATCGTGTTTTTCTTCTCCTACTTGCTTCTACTATTTCGGTCGACTTTGGAAGAACAGGAAGAAAAAAAGGAGTCGTTGAAAGTTCATGTGGCCAGGCTGAAACATATGAAGAATGTGTTGCAGGAGGAGGTCAGGCGTCTCGAGCGTGAAGCGCGGCGGTTAAACGAAACATTGAGGCCTGAGATATTGTAAGTTCACTTTTCTGTTTTGTTTATTGCGGTGAGTGTGGTTAATATGGCGCTATACTTATTAGCAGTAGTTACCTGCAGTTTACGCGTATTTTATAACTCTAATCTTTTACAATTGTAGGTTTAATCATGGGCAGCCAATCCTGAATGAATCCGACGATGTTCCGCCAATTTTCTTCATCACGCCGACACGTTACCATCCCGCTCAGAAGGCCGACTTAACACGTCTCGCGCAAACGCTGAAAGTTGTACCAAATCTCATTTGGATTGTTGTTGAAGATGGCGATCGGGAATCTGTGCGATTTGCTGCGTTCATTCAGTCCTTTGGCCTTCAATATATTCACCTCCATGCTCGAACTCCGACGAATGTAAAAACAAAAAACGCTGGTTGGAAGGGTCACAGAGGTGTGGTGCAAAGGAATCAAGCACTTTTTTGGATCCGAACGCACTTCGCTTCTACAACAAGAGGTGTCGTCTACTTCGGCGACGACGACAACACGTACGACTGGCGTTTGTTCCGTGAGATGCGCACCATTGAGAAGGTTGGCGTTTGGCCTGTCGGCATTGTTGGAATGAAGCTAGTGGAGACGCCCGTAGTGAACGAAAACGGTTTGTGATTTTTGTTGTATAAGAATTTGTCTCATCTTTCTCAGCTTTAGGAACTATAATTGCATTCCATGCGTGGAATCCGCGCCGATCGTTTCCTGTGGATATGGCTGCATTTGCCATCAATATATCATTGCTGCACTCATATCCTGCAGCTAAGTTCTCATTTGACGTGAGTGCTGGATATCAGGTAACACGGATCCAGTGCATTTTTTCTTGCATACTCTCTTTGCAGGAATCAGAATTCCTTGTTAAATTGAATCTAACACGACAAGATCTTGAGCCGAAAGCTGCGAACTGCAGTGAAGTATATGTCTGGCACACGAAGACACAGAAGCCCAGTCTACATGCTTCCGAACGTCGCAAATTCGAGCTCCAAGAGGATTTGAGTGAAATAGAGGGTCGCTCTGTTCTTTAGGGAGCGTCCCTTTGACGTACGGTGTTTGATGTGTTCTCTGTGTTGAGGTATGCTACAAGAGCTGTACCGACGATGGCTGTTAAAACTTCATCCCGTTGCTCGTGAAGCAGCTTCATAAATAGAGGTTTTTTTTATAGAGACGATAAATTGTTGTGTTCTGAATGGGGTAAAGAAGTTAAAGAAGAGGAGAAACAATCGTGGAGGAAATCAGACATGCTGTAAGCTCTAAATTGCTTTGCTTCCCAGCGCCTTTACCTCTCCCTCCCCAGTGAACATAATCTATTCTTTGTTGCTCTGTCTGTGTGGATTTGCAGAAGATGGTGTTCACAGTTGCTGAGTACATGTGCTGTGACTGTATCCAGCGGTGGCGACTGTAGACTCGGAGAGACGCCATTTTTCCATTCATTATGAAGGTGGCATTTAGCGAGCGGTTGGTCCGTGTGGCTTTGTGAGTCCTTGTTTTCGTGCTTGAGTCTTTTATGATTTATCACATACTGTATTTGCTGTCCGCTTACAACAAATACGTTTGTGTTATACACCACTGCTGCACGGTTTTTCAGGTTTCTTCTCAGAGTCTCAACGATGACTCCATTTCGACATCGCCACCACCAAGTTGTTAACGTTTTTTTCGCATTCTTGGGTGGTATGGCCTTCGCATTCCTATTCTTTGGGATCTTTAATGCTGGAGGAGAGCAGAAGAAGATGGACCATATGGAAGAAGAAGACAAGGAGCTGTTGTACGAAATGCGCAGCGGCGTTCGTGTTCTGTGCTGGATTAGGGAAACGTGGGAGTAGAAGCGGGCGATTCTAGGGATTACCGAGTTAGTTAACAGTGAAGAAACTTCGAGTGATCCTTTGCTTCAGGGTCGTCACAGAATGTTGCCTTTTAATCCAATGACACATCTGGACCGAAACGCATCAATCCCTAAGTGGTGGGAAGAGTACACTGCTCATCCATATGACGGAGTAGGATCGCTCGTTACGCAGCCGGCGTTAAAGTACTTTGTTTATTTAGGGCCAACAGTGTTGCAGTAACTACATGGTTTCATTCCATTACATCAATAGGGGACTTATGTATGCAATCGACTACCTGATCTACGGTGTAAAGCTGTTCGGCTCGCACCATGAACATCTCGAAAAATACGGCATGAAGAATTCGCCTCTCTTTACTAATGCCAAGGCATTTTCTCGCTCATACTCAGGATCGGGAAATCGACGGAATAAAACGACTCAACTACTTTAATACCGAATTTCATGATTACTCCTCATTGTATAAAATAATAAGCAATTAAGCGGTTTCATTTGCAGATCCGCTCGTCATTGACAATTGACCTGTGAAGGCGCGTTACGCAATAGGAGCGACATTTTTCTGCATTTTAGCTTTTCAGGATCTACAAAGTGGGAACACCAGAAAACTTTTGAAGCTCCGTTCGTCTGTTCGTTTCGGGATAATGATTGCGTCAAGATGAGATCCTACTTGCCGAATGGGAAAGTGATCATCAGATCGTTTTTGTTATTGTGATTCAGAAGCACTGGATTGAACTACTTGCTATTTATTCAAAACCCATCAAAACATCATCCTGGATATAGTGAAATTTCTTGAAGACAGGTCCACCGGAACTTGTATCAGCCACGTGAGCTACGCACGGACATAAATGCTCTCACCGGGTGCCTGAGTACCGCTGGGCTGAGGGTGGACGGGTTGAGGTGTGGGCTTGTTGTTGCGCTTCGGGCTCGGCCCTCGGGTACCAAGGGGAAGGGGGTGCCAATTCCCATACACGCGGGTGGTGAAGCCACCCATGTCCACGGCGTTGAGACGAAACAGCAGTGACAACTCGTAGAGCGCTTCAACAGCCTGAAAGAAGAACGATGATGTTGCAAAGCGACATGACTTCCAAACGAACCCTGATAACTCGAAGGTCGTCGACGACTTTGAGCCCTACGATATTGTCCCACGCGGTTCCTATCGCGCGTTCCATATCACGAGTGAGCGCATCGAGTCGCCCGACCTTCCAAGTTTCGCTTTCCCTATCAGGAGCCTCGTCGGTCGTGGTTTCGGCGGTGGAGAGTGCCACAAGGGCGCAGAGGAGGAGTGCGATGGAACGGCGCATCTTGCTTTCCCGACTGCTTTCTGCGATGCGGGGACCTTATATAGGCTTCGGAAGACAGACCAGACTGCCTGTCTTCATTTCTGCGATAGCCACCTAATAATAGTCGACAGTCTGGAATCCAGAAAATCCAAAGTCGACAGTCTGCAATACAGACAGTCGACTATTATTAGGTGGCTGTCGCAGAAATGAAGACAGGCAGTCTGACCTGTCTCACGAAGCCTATATAAGGTCCCAGTATCGTAGAAAGCAGTCGGGAAAGCAAGATGCGCCGTTCCATCGCACTCCTCCTCTGTGCCCTCGTGGTACTCTCCGCCGCCGGATCCAACCGGAAAAAGCTGTCCCCTGCCGAACTAGTCGCGGAAAACGCTGCCAAAAAAGTCGCGAAAGCCGAAAGAGATGCGCTAATCCAGTATACGCTGAAGTTGCTTACGGATGCGCGACGATTCATGGCGGAAGCGCAGAACATCATGCTGAACGACGTCACTGTCGACACCGTCGGCATGAAGAAGATCTTTTCGGTTCGTTTAGCTGCAGACTCCCGCCTCTAATCGCATCTCTTTTCAGGCAATCGAATATATCACGCGCACAAGCGGGACGCTGATGAAAGCCACCTATAAGCTCACCGATCTGGACCTTTATCATGAAATTGAACCCAAGATCCCAAGGTCGATGTATGGCTATATGACTCGCCGCGATGAAAAACGCGATCGCATCTACAACCGCAACCGCAACCGTGGCCGCACACAAACGAAGGGTCCGACTACCACTACCACTACCACACCTCCCAGAGTCTGGGATGAGGCGACGTTTTACTAGAAGATGATTTCTTTTGCGTAGCCGGCTCTTGTGAGTATAGTTCTTGCATGATTATATTCGAAGTATTCATGTCGCATGGCTGATAAAGTTCTTTTCTGTAATCACGGAGATTTAAGGCTTATTCTTCTGTTGGCTGTCCACCTGTGTGGACTCGAAAAGCGTGGACGGCGCATGTTTCGCGCTAGTGCTTTCCAATGTGAGCACTCATGCTGCCGGACAGCAGCGCTTGTTTGTCGTCAGGAAGGTTCGGAATGCTGATCATTTAAAGCTGTTGACGTGAGGAGCATGTGTGTAAGCATTTCGGGAAGCGTTTTTGGAACGGAGTACAAGAAACGAACGGCAGCAAGACGGCCATATTGGCCAATACTTTGTTTTTTCGTTTTCAATGTACTGATTCAGAGTTATGGGTCCCGCAACGAGATGATTGAAGGCCATTTTCGTGATCAGTAAAACAGAGTATAGTACCTTGTCGATCACTCGTCAGGGCGATCGCTTCAGGAACCAGCAGTTCCGATCGCTCTTCGATTCTGGATCAATCATTTTCATAGGACTCACCGGAAAAATGGTGTGCATTTTAATTTTTCCTTTCATCTAACTCCATTTATCATCGAAATCTGGCGGAAGAACACAATACATGAATTGAAGACAGGTCTTCTGTCCGATATAACAGAAGTGTTTTCTCTTTCGCAGATTTCGTGCAATTACGCTGTTCCAAAAAGGTACCGTAACACGATTTGCTGGTTGAACACCGCGCTCTATGCCAATTTCACAATTTAGCGATAAAAATGGCGATATCTGTGGTGGGTCTCGCCACGATGGGCTTGCCGTGTCAGCTGCGGATACAATCACTAAAGAACTCTCCAAAAACTGTGAAATTTGCATGGACTGTGGCTTTTGACCGGTGAACTTCGTGTAGATAGCTTTGTGAAGCCACAAAGACGCCAACATGCTCTTCAGTTAGTCCAAAGGCGTTTTGTAAAGGACCTTATTGGGATTCGCATCTTGTCTACGTCTTGGAATATATCAACCACATTAAAAACCACGAACCATTGCGGGCCATCGCGAAAGGGCGAATACAGTGCACACCATGCATTACAGTAACCACCCAGTGAGCGCCTCTTCGCATCTCGCTAAGTGAATTAATATCCGCACACCTTTTTAGTATACATTTGATGAAGCGTAGAATGAGGGAAAGGAACGCACCACTTACACCGATCGGCCACGCGCTCATTATTATTCTCGAAGACGGTATAGGCGCGCCTCGTCTCCCACGGCATAAACTTTGTTGATCGTAGACGTGCACTTTTCGATGGTGGCCCTTGCGCTTTCACTTTTAAGTGTACATGCTTTTTAAAGTGGAAGATGTTGCAATTTTGCCAATATTTATTGGACCTGTTGACTTAAACAAGCACATAGTCATATTGATCTATGAGAGTGCTATGGTAAAAACTGGGACCGATATCCATTTCAGTATTTATCCTCATTTTCATCTCGTTTCGAACCGTGACACGATTTTAGCGCGCGAAACCACTTAGCGCGCAAAACCACTTAGCGCGCAAAACCACTTGGCGCGCAAAACCACTTAGCGCGCAGTCCACTTAACGCGCAATCAACTTAGCGCGCAATCAACATAGCGCGCAATCAACTTAGCGCGCAATTGCGCGATGTCAACTTAGCGCGCAAAACCACTTGGCGCGCAGAACCACATAGCGCGCAAAACCACTTGCTTCGCCCCCGCCGAATGGAATCTTCACACACGTGTCCTGGAAGGTGGAGCGCGAACTAACAATAGTGTCGAAGCTTGGCACGGAGTTGTCAATCGTTCGGTAGCCGGTATGTATCTATTTATGTGCGAAAATTTATTTTTTTTTCTCTCCACAGTTCTGCGCGCCAAGTGGTTTTGCGCGCTATGTGGTTCTGCGCGCTATGTGGTTCTGCGCGCCAAGTGGTTTTGCGCGCTAAGTTGACATCGCGCAATTGCGCGCTAAGTTGATTGCGCGCTATGTTGATTGCGCGCTAAGTTGATTGCGCGTTAAGTGGACTGCGCGCTAAGTGGTTCTGCGCCCTAAGTGGTTTTGCGCGCCAAGTGGTTTTGCGCGCTAAGTGGTTTCGCGCGCTAAAAACATGGAGCCGTTTCGAACTGTCCTGCAGTCGTACAATCTGACAACCCACCAACTACGACAACACAGACTTCAATAGCATGAAGCAGGAGACATCCCCAGGCACTCTATCGGTTTCCCGTGACAGGTAATTGTGCCTTCAGTTTGTAAAAATAAAGTGCTCTCCCCTTTTGCTGTTTGTCTATCAAACAAACGCTGCTTTTTTCAGAAGAACGTCCCTTCTGTTTCCAGGTAAAGACGTTAATCTTGGAGCAACACATATTGTGTAGTTTAGTTGAAAACGGGTCACTTTTATGATACTTGTGTATAGGTGAATCACACAGATTTCACTCAAAGTGTTCACCATTGGCAAGCGATAAGATCAGTCCACTTTGCGGCTAAGATCAGGATTCCTCATTCGTAGAAAATTAGGGTTTTGGAGTCGAAAAATTTGAATTTGAAATTTGATTTGAACAGATATTATTCCACGACATTTGTGGTCCTTTGGTCAACCCATACACATTTAGCTCATTTCCCGTCGTGCATACCCAGTCAGCCTTCGAGGGCGTCCACAACCCTCACGTCATCCGGCAGCAAAGAATCGACCTTCTGCAACAAGCGCACGTGACGAAGGCAGCTCTAGAGCTTGAGTGTCTCCGGGAATCGCAAAACATAAAGCTTGTGGAAGACGTAAGATAAATTAACGAAAAAAACCACAATCTAGATTTTGCAGAGCCTTGACTACATCGAAGAGCTTTTGCGACGTGCTAGGGAACAGCACGCGATCAAGAAGGCGGAACTGCTCCACAAAATGCATTGCATCCAGCAGATGGTGCTGGATCTCAACAACTTCGGCAAACAGCTGGGCATACCACCTAGTTGTCAGGTGAATCCAGAGCTGGGGACTGTTCTCATGAGGTGCGTGAACAAACTTCTAATATCTATCGATAATTAGTGTTTGTGCCTGAAATTCATAATATCAAGAGAGTATAGAGTGGAGACTAACCGCTTTTCAGTTCTGGGAATCAAAAACCCTCCCCTTCTCGACCACTGGGATTTCCTAACTTGATCACCACTATCCCTCCGGCATCGCCGATTACCGCGACACCCCGAGATCCATACCTCATCATGGATCTTCAACCTGGCGAGGCCACCGTCACACCGGAATCTTCAGTGAGCCTCGTTACCACCCAGTCAAAACCGTGCGCACCTCCTACGAAAGTTAGTGTACTCAACAACGATTAGTCAAACATTGATCTTTTTGGGAATGCACAACATACGACAAGAACACTCCCCGTTTCGCCATCCTCTGTGGTCAGTGTGTGCTGAACGGATCCATCAAAAGAAAGCAACCGCCTTCATCGGGCGATGGCCCGACATCGAAGGTCTGGAGACCTTTTACCTGTTAACCATATTATAACATAAAAAGTGAAACTTGATTAGATGAAGTGATAGGAAATTTCCAAATTTTTAATGGTCTGTGCCAAGCTGAGGACTGAGGACCGTGGTGTTTCATGCATATTCTGAGACATATCACGGCATAAAGCCGTCTCTTTTTACGATTGTCCCCGAACTGCCCCGTCTGAGATTTCAACCGTCTCCTGTAGAATGAGCTGAGATTTTAACCGCGGCTTTGCCGTGCTCTATCCACTTCTTTCTCCCGTTCTGAGAGCTCCTCCTCGTCATCTTCCAACGACTATGAAACGAAACTCCACTACAGTACCTTCGACTGCTTCTACGTCCACGAGACATTGAGCTACTGTTCGCCGAACTCGTTGGCCATCGATTGGACAACGTACCACATCTCTCCATCGAACAGACGGTCGAGATCGCCGCGGGACACCTACTTTACCACTGTTTTTGGTCGATACAACCCAATACTATCAACCCATAAGACCATCAACAACTTCCTTGTTCCCTGTATGGTGCGATCAATGCGAAAACACGTTTCGTGTGTTTACTCAGATATATGCACAGAGACCATTGGCCGACGGTTCTTATCAGTGGTCAGACGCAAACACGCGGCTGAACAAACATGGTTATGTTGACCAGGTGATCAGTAGGACAGACCACGTGACTGTTTATCGACGTTTGAGGAACACTTAGGCGTCGAGTTCCTGGCGCCAATTTCATACCACTTTACCAACCAAAAAACAGGACCCTTTTAGTTGGCGTCACAGGCAATCTTTGTACAGCAGCATTCCACTCAGAAAAACAGGTAAATTGCCTAGGAATAACAAACACTTATCGATGTTCATTGTGACTGATGTCGGGAACTTGTTCTATTTGCTGAATGGGTGATTTGTGCCATAAATCGATAATTTGCTAGGTGATGGAAATGCTTTTTAGTACTGCTTATCCGGCTTTAATGGTTTCTATTTTGGCGGCATCAGAGTTGAAGTCAACGATCTATCCTGTCGAGGCACGGTGGTGAAGCATGGAGAGCCATCTCGGCACGAGTGGCGTCCGGTGGTGAGGTCCTTCTTGGACAGTCGTTGGAACTGGCGCCTCGTAGAGAGCCTACCCACTCGCACATAAATGATGCTCCATACCGGTCACAGTGATATACAAAGTGCCGCTCAGGAAAGCGAATTTCTCGCATACGATCCTGCATGGGCACCTGATATTTTGGGGGATTACTAGTTACATGTAGGCCTACAAATCCTCAAAATTTGGCGGCTGTCACGTCAATTGAGGTACCTTAGGAGGTGATTTCATGAATCATCAATATATGAATTGAGATTGAGATTGAGGAACGATGGTTTCATGAAACCTCCATTGAGATTAAGCTCCATTGCAAAAATTGTCGAGGGCCGGATGCCAATTTTTTCTCATATTCAGTTGCTTCGCGCTCTATCATCAGTTCCCTTTGGGGTTTTGACTGTTGGCCATTCTTTTTTATCGATTTATGACTGTGTTAGAGAATTCTATCACATTTCGATTCCGTCATTTTTATCATCTTCATCCGAATTTTATGGTGAGTCGACAAAATGCTCTCGGTGAGTTGTCAGATGACGACGTCGTTCACGCCGAACTTCCTAGAAGACGGATGTGCCTGATCGCAAGGGTTGATAGTAAGCTACTTTGAAGTGGAAATCTTCCATGAAACTAACGGACAAGTTGAGAAGCTGATACATTTCATAAGCACCATTTTTCCGGTCTGACTAGGGTTGGCATTCACAGTAAAAAAACGGAGTCGGGTCGAAGAAAGCTACTTGAACTGGACTTGAAGTGCCAACCCCAAAAGCTGACAACAAATTAATAGCGAATATCAGATATTCTTTGATAGAATAGGACGCGGGCATGCATGTCACAATATGATTTTAAACGAAAAAGGCATCGAAAATGTCGAAAAAAAAAAAAAAAAAAAAAACTCAATTTTGTGTTTCATGATATTCATAGTCATGTTTATGCACTCTTTCACCTTGTCGTAGGCCTTTTTTTGTACAAGCTGTAAATGTTCCCATGCTGTGCGTAGAATATTTATTCGTGTACTTGTTTTGTACTCGTACGAAGCAGAAATATCATTAAAGTTCAACAAATAGTCGCATATAAATATGAAACACAAAACATTTCTATGTACACAGAAGCGGCGTTCCAGAGGCGGACGCGAGAAGCTCTAGATTCTCTGCTCTCTGGGCTGCAGGACAGGCGAGGCCCTGAGCTTGTTCTCATCGACGTGGAAGGAATCGGTGACGGAGCCGGTCTCCATGAAGTGGTTGTGCCACTTGCGGATGATGTCCATCTGTGGGGGCTCGGCATTGAACACGGAGCGGTAGCTGAAAGGAAGTGGATTCAAATAGGGTTCAAGAAGTCATCTATTTGCTTTCCTAATCAAAGACTAAACACCATAGACTGCTCCGAAACGAATGCTCTTTTATGGCTAAGGAGATAGTGGCTATGACGCAGACGGGCGGTCTTTGTCATGGACATGACTTTTAAATGTGATGGTCATACATGTGACCGTGTTGCAGCGTGTTTTGTTGTATTCACCCTTTTCAAGATGTGCTCTATTCCTATGACATTAAGTGAGAGAAAAGTCAAACTCGAAGTCCTTGGAGAGCTTTGTCTAAGAGTTTGGGATAATGTATACAAAAGCAGCACCGCAAAAGAACCAAACAAAGTAATTTGACGATTGGAATGTGGGTTTTTTACTATGCACACTGAAGCGTTGCATTCGATCACCATAAAAAATAAGGACTGAGGCCGGCGTCGAACCCACCTCAACCGATTGCGAATCGAACGCGTTCGCGATGAACCACATAGACAGTTGTAAGGAACCGGTTTGCTGCTAATACGTCTCTGGGAATGCGTGACCTTGCGTTTATTTGCAGAGATGTCTTCATACGTGTGCTAACTACCGGTAGACTACTGCTGTCCCACTACGCTCAGGGGTACTTGGTTCTTATCCCAAATCGCGGATAGCCCTTCTCATAGTGAAGAAAGTGGAACATAGTCAACAGTTCATAATGTGACTTTTTGAGTGTAACAGCCCTATTTTCAAGTCGCGCCACTGTTTTTCCAGGTATACAGTGCACTTTCTTATCGTCACTTGTATTGATGATTGATGGTGGCATGAGCCAGTAGCTTGTATTAGAATTCCAGGTGTTTGTATGTACTTTCCATAACAAGATTAACCCAACGAATCGAATAATGTGAAACTTGAATGCTATATGTAGCACTGAAGTAACTATCTTTATTTTGAAGCCTGAGTCATTGCACAGGGGCTTTTGGTGCGTTCATAAGGTCAGCCTCCGATCCTTGTTTGTAAGAACAACGAAATGAATGAAATACAAATATGGTGACATATTGCATTGCATGCTTTTATGAGTGGAACGTGTGTGGGCTTAGTACTCCCTTAAACTCAAGAAATTCACTCACCGACGAGCAGCCATGGAAGCACTCTTGGTTTCCTCGTACCAGCAAACGAGCTTAGCCCTCTCGAAGGCAGAGAAAACGCGACGAGCCTGGGCAGCCATAATCTCTCTGTGTTCTCCTGGAAAGAACCCTCAAATTAGCCCTGCTCGCCGGCCATCTTCTCCAAATACCGACATCGATTCGCATAAACAAACAAATCACGTGCCAGTCGACGATCTTCTGCTCAGCGGCGACACAAAGCCGCCACCGTCGTTAGTGCAAGACGTCCGCGAACACGGCGAAAACAAAGTCATTTTTCAGTCACCAAAACAGGCCAGAGGCGCGAAATTTGCAGAAAAAGCGCGGAAGGCGCGTCGGGCGGTCCGCGTCGTGGCCGAGGGACACGTCGAGTATGTGGCGAGAGGGCGTTTAAGAAGGGCCTGAAGGGGGCGCGGAGATAAGCGAACGCGCCGCCCAGAACTTTAAAACGGTGCGGCCGACTGCACGTGCACGCCACGAACAGGTCCGCCGCCACGCCGCTCACTTTTCGCTCCCCTTTTTGTGCGTCCCATCGCATCAGCTGTTTCGTGGACAGCGCAACCGATGCACCCTGACGTGACGTGCTCCCGCGGGGCGAAATCAATTCTTGCGCAGGGCTTATCTGGTCATTGGGGTTTCGGTGTTGTTTGTGGCGTCGCTGCAAATCTTGCACTAAAAGGGGGTGCATGAGGATCACACACATTTCTGGAAACGGATCAGAATTAAAGATGTCAGATTGAGGTTTGGAAGGGATGTTCATGTTTGAGTGATAGCGATGGCCTCACTTAGAAGGGCCGCATGAATAATGCACCAATTGGAGGAAATAGTACACGAATTTCAAGCACAAATGGGGCATATTTTGTCCAAGGCAGTCTTCTGTCTATCAACGACACAGTGAGCTGATTATAGATCGATGTGAGGCATGGTTCATGTACAAATTGCTCCTTTTCCGTCTTTTACATGAGACAAATATCACACATTATACATCACATAACAATGGAAACGAACCCTTCTTGTCCACGCTGCGATTGGCACTCGAGTCTTTTACTCGACTTCACTCGAATGCCAACCCTACTCCACACCGGAGCAGAAGAACTCGCCGCGAGGACAGCAAAAGAGAGGATTCAAATGGCATGCGACAATTGCGCGAAATACACAATACAGGACCTAGATTTAGGCTGGGCTCAGGATCCGGCTTAGGCTCGTACCTATTGATTTATTGGCCCCAAACGCCCAATGTCCATTGAGGTTGTAGTGTTGTTTTCGACGCCTCTGAAAATTGTACAATAGGTGGCAAACACGTCGAAGAGAGCAAGGGTTGAAAGTGTGGGAAGTGAGCATCAGCATCAGCATTGAACACCTGACCAAGCTCACTGTATTAAGAAAACATAAATCACTTAGGACTCGAATTTTCGATCGGTTTGGCAGTCAATAAGGTTGTTATCGCAAAACTACATGTTATTTTCTATTATTATACACCACAGATAATTTTAAAAAATGAACAACTAGGAAGATCAATTTAGTGTCAAAGGGTAAGGGCGTTAAGGAACAGTTGGAAAGCATGGTACGAGCCAAAAAATGACAGGGATACAGCATTCTGGAAAAGAGCGAGTCCGAAAATGGCGGAACTGTTCACATGGTGTACTATACATGCTATAGTAATAGAAATCGCTCCGCAGAATGAATGGAACACGACCGGGATGGAGCGACGTTCGAAAACATCGGAAAGATACGACACAAAAACACTCTAGTCGTTACAAGAACAGGATTTGAAATTCACACCCATTGTTTATTTCAATAGACGGTGGCTATGGAACGAGCAATGCGTTCGTCTACGTGCTGGCTCGAAAAACGAAATAGAACGCTTTCAATTGTAGACACTATAGTTTTGCAACCTCGGTCCAGTCCGATGATTCGACCCGGAACCAGACGTAGGCCTAAAATTGGTCGAATGTAAATAGAACGCCATTATGAAGGGAGACAGTCCGCGAGCAGGAATGAATAAATATGGAAAAATGGCATTTAATGAAAAGGAGAAATACGAAAGATACGTTTCCTATTCTGAAATGAAAACAACGGTCGTTCCTTGACGGTTAAAGAAGAAAAACCACTTCTGTCTCGACGATTTGTGGTACAAAGACGCGTCCTTAATAGCTCAATATCCCAAGGCAGGGTTTGCAAGATTGCGGCTATGCCTACGGGATAACGACAATCGTGCGTATATCGCTGATAACTACAAAAAACAAGAACGACCAAAGAGCGCCAAATAGGAGAAAAACAACGTTTAGTTGTGGCATTGGCATTCATGGAAAGTGATGAGTGAAGAAAAACAGGACAGACGCCACGTGATATTCAGACGAAGAAAGGAGTGTCGTGTGAAACGTATGTCTGATCTAATTAAGCAAAGCACCAATAATGGTCAACAATTGTGGCGAATTATAACTCAAATATGATAAAAAAGAACAAAAAAGTTTCGACCTCGGCAGGATTCGAACCTGCAATCTTCGGTTCCGTAGACCGACGCGTTATCCATTGCGCCACGAGGCCACGTACCCTGTGCATTCTTCTTTTGATATACAGAACTCAACCACTCACAGGTTAGCGCGCACTTTAGAAGATTGGGGAGGGCAGCCAGCCAAGGTCGAAGTTCCCAGTAAGTAAAGTGGATTTCTCTACAAAACTATGAACTGCAACAAGAAGGACCTGTTCGGATATGAGCTTCCATCAAGGGTGCAGCATTAATGTGACATAAGCAGCTGTCGTAAGCAGCAGTAAGTGCAAGTTTAACAAGGTTGAAAAAGGTCGCCGCCATCAGGTCTAGCCACCTTTAAATAAAATTGGTATAAAAAACCAACTGCTGTTTTGCTGTCTGCAGTGCGATCGTCATGTTCCCGAAAGCTTAGTCAGTCAAAATCGTGACCAGGCCAATCTTCCGAAATCGTAGAAAGAGACCGGCATCTTATTCCCTGCAAGATAGGTCGCATGAATCTAAGCCTGCATGAAAAGGACGATCGCAGCTGTATGTAGTGAATTTGCCTCCTTAGAGCTTGGATCAAAGACGATTGATTCACGCTTTGATCTGAACCTATGTCATAGGTCAATTCCCCATTTTCCAGGACCTACTTCATAGGCCAATTTCAATTTGTGGGCTATCTCTATAGAGCTGTATACCTGAATGCGACTATAGATAATGATAAACGGAAAAACTCCACTGTATGCTCCTTGCCTATCTCTAGGCTCTCCACTTCTAGTTCGATTGTCCGTTCCAAAGACACAAACCGACAAAGATCTGAATTTCTCTTTCATCACGTGACCCGCACATTCAAGAACGCACGTGAGTGGATAGCGGAGATGATCGATCTGATAAGACGAGAGCGCGCGAAAAAACACAGTCTAGCATAGGCGAACGTCGGGACAAATAAACGCCGTCGGAGCGAGACGGTCTCCACGACAAAAACAGGTGATATTTGACGGTGCGATAAGTGGACTTTGGTCGGCCGAGAGAATAATGGGTGTTTTGGGAAAAAACGATTTGGTCAAAGTGTTTGTTTTCTTGAAAAAAGGACGAAAGTCTAGTTTGGTGAGTTGGCCGAGTAGAAGAAGATCAAAGCTCTCTACAGTCGCCAATGACGGCAGCAGACGTCTGTCGGCCGTCAAAACAGTCATGCGACAGGGTGCACTATGTTGAGTGGATGCAAATGGGGACCATTTTATGCAATAAACAGAAATATAACGCCATCGTGCAAACCGGTTTTCTCAGCAGTTGGTATTAATGAGATAGATGACCTGAGGCACCCATGGCCTCGTGGCGCAATGGATAACGCGTCGGTCTACGGAACCGAAGATTGCAGGTTCGAATCCTGCCGAGGTCGAAAGCTTTTTATTTTGATCCATAATCACTGCAATTCTTCCCTAATCCATATTGACTTTGATCTTCTGGCTATGCTAGCATTTAAGCATCGGATCCTTTGAGCCGTTCGAGTTCAAAAGTCCAAATGTCAGCATATCCTCGGAAAATCCTATTTTTACACTCACTCTCATGTTGACTCAGCGACTCGTTGGCCGATGGCACTAGAGGGGCCAGCGCTCAAAAGGATAAACAAGTAACGCATCCAAACAAAAACACATTCATCGGCCGGAAATCCAACCAGCAGGGCCACCTGATAGTTGATTGCAACTCAGATGCGTGCATTCAATAAATACCGATTCCACGTGACACCACTACTATACGGCATACTTTGACCCTCGGCCAACCAAATATTTTGCTGAATTTTTTGATCCGTCAATCAACGATTAACTTGCGTCAGCAGCCGATGTCCGGAAACCTTCTCGCCGCCAAGGTTGCGGAACTTTGATCGGACAAAACGGAGCTGCACGTGCGCCTTCGAACGCCCTTTGGAATGGTTCTCTTTTGAAATACGGGGAGAATTCGTAAACAACGCTCGTAATCGGCGGAAAACCGGACTCCACGCAGTCCACGTTTCCACTGGGATGACGATGTGCAAAAGTGCACATTTGGAAGATCAAGAAATAGTCACCATTCAGGCTTAAGTTAGATTGCAAAATAGTGATATATTGTAATCTGTTGATTTGCAAATGTAGAGCATCGGTGCTTCAGTGGTAGAATGCTCGCCTGCCACGCGGGCGTCCCGGGTTCGTTTCCCGGCAGATGCAAAAAGTCAAAAAGTTTTGTGACATTTGTTTACTGTTGGCTGGATATGCATATATGGTTCTATCGATGGAAAAATGCTACTGGCCGAAATAATAAAAAATTTTCGACCTCGGCAGGATTCGAACCTGCAATCTTCGGTTCCGTAGACCGACGCGTTATCCATTGCGCCACGAGGCCACATGTCTTCAGTCACCTGCCATCTTATACGTATGTCGCTCTCCCTAACCGGTTAATTCTCGAATTTGAAGAATGCGAAGACATATTGCACCCTATGAAGGTCGCCACTTTTTAAACAAAAGCGGACAAAGTTCTCTTTCCATAAACTCGTTTTCTCACATGCGTATCCTCCGTTCTGCGTTCGACAAATCAATAAAGTGATGAAACCACACTACGAGGCGCTTTTGTGACGTATTATATCGATGATAAAATGCGTATAATGCCATAAAGGAAAAGTAAAAATATTTCGATCAGGATGAGATTCGAACTCACGCGGGGAAACCCCAATGGATTAGCAGTCCATCGCCTTAACCACTCGGCCACCTGATCATGCTATTGCGAAGCGAGGAAAGTGTTTATGCCTCCATAGGGACGACTTCGATTAGCAAGAGAGCTGTTTGCCGGCACAAGTGGACGGCGTGGTGGTCCCGTGGTGCTCACGTGCCGCGCCTCAGCGCCTCGTGTAGCAGCCGCGGATCAAAGATTGCATTGCGGAAGTGCGCCTTGCGGGGCCGCTGTTTCCAGTTGTGCCCGCCGGCGGCTGGTGGACTTATCGGAATGTACGTGCCTTCGGAGCGCTCGACGCTCCGGCCATCAAGTGTAAAAAGTCCGAAACGGCGACGTACGGAGATAGATCGCCCGGTGGGTCGCTTTAGCAGAAATTACAATGTGACTGATTGGTGATCGTTTCTGCACAGCAGACATCACAAATTTTGAAGCGCCATGCTTGACTTTCCTGCTTTGCACATGGCGTGGCGTTGAAGATGTGACCAGAAATGTTTTCGCATTTGCGAAAACGCGAATTTATCACTTTGTGCCGGTCTTTGAGACGCACATGCATCATGACAACAGGTGTGTGGACACTTATTACCTCATCCGTCGTTCAAAGAGCGATTTAAGAGGAGATAAACAAACGAAATGGTAAATAAAAGAGATGAAGTGGTGCAGGGAAAGTCAACAGCAAACGAAAGATTATAGTTTATTTGAGATGAGAAAGCTGAGTTTGTCTTCCAGGGGACGAACTTAACAAAAAATGCTGCATGTGATAAATAGAGACGAAATGACTTATTTTCAGTGTTCGCCTTCGACAGCTATGTGGCTCTGGTTCGGATACCAAAAATTTCGGCTTTGGTCGCTTCTAAAAGTTGTTTGTAAGGCGTCCTTGATGGAAAACACCTTCGTTCGGGGTCCATCAGTGTTTTTACCTCTAAAGTTTCGGATTAATCCTGCATATCATTCTCTACAATCCATTTATTTGTCACATGGAAGACAAACGACTAAATGTTTTCATTGCTGTCATCGCTGGCCAATATCTCTCGACTTCGATGTGCTCAGTCGAGGCGGGAAGCTCCTTTTCCGCAGTTACTTATCCGGTGACAGATCCAAAAGGAGAGAGCATGAAAGATGAAACCGTGGAGTATCTGATCCTATTACGACACGTCCCGGCAAAAGACTGCCGGGGAGTTGGCAAACTGTTTGGTAAGCAACGAGAGTCACATCGATGAATATGGCCAAAACGTCAAAAACCAGTCAGGAAGATGCAGCAGCAAACTATCCGAATGGAAAGTCAATGTTATCTGGACTATATAATTAATTTGTTACGGGTTCGTTAACCGAAAGTTTCGGGTGGGGCTATGGCTTTGGCCTTGGACACAGATGTTATTCGAGTCTCGAAATTTCGAACAGTTTCTTCGATCTTTCGATCACGATCCCGATCCCGAACCCGATTCTCGATGAAATTACGAGCGAGTAACATTTCTGGCCTTGGTCACGTGTTTAAGAGAGTGTACAAATGATCGCTGTTTAGGGATTCCACCAAGAAGGAATGGTGAGTTGTTAAGTTAACATTTCACCTCTCTTACGAAAGTGACTCTTGCAAGTAGTCAAAGAAACTGCCAAGAAATTCTTCTATGACATCGATGTGGGCCACCATGAAAAAAATTAAGCGCGTCAAGCAGTACTTCCGTATTCGCAATAGTAGAGTTTTAATTATAGATGGACTAAGCATTGAAATAAACAGTTTTCGTCGAAAACTACATCTTGTAGTCGACTTGACCTTAATTTTATCGTTTACTATAGTTGGAATGAGTTGATCTTTTCATCTTCCAGCGAACGTGTTCAAGGTTAGATCGTTAAAGGGAATGAGAAACGGTCTAGGACGGCAAAACAGATGTTAAGTTTTCCACGCTTGCTGTCTGCGTGCAGCCATAAGTGATTGGGATCGAGTCGTGAGTTGGGTTTCGCCCAGAACTCGAGACCGAAAAAAGACTCGAAATTACGCAGCCCATGGGTTACACAGTCATGAAAAGCATGGGGCTCGTCTGTGGATTAGGCTTGTCGCTTCTCCGATCAGAACTTGGCTCGATGACCTCTCTTGTGGAAGAAATAGTAAAACGGACGACCCAACATGACTACACTAAAAATGACTATAACACAGAGAAACTTGAGTGATCCTAATCGAACTCTGTCTATCCATGAGCGATATCTCTATGATTCACCTCTATCTATCGCTAACCCTCTTGAACTTCCTAATCGTCGTATTCTTCAGATTATTTCTTTGAACTACCAATCAAATTCGATATGCACCAACATTAAGAATCAGCCCTTCGTTCAAAACAGCATTCGCCAAGCCAAACGACATGAATCGGAATCGCCTCATCCCTCCACAGGGGAGCCACTCAGCCTCCGGCCGTGGACAAACAAACGTTGCTAATTCGCGAAATTGCGCAACACGGCCGCAAATAAGCGAATAATCGCGTGACGAACTGTTTTCGAACTCGTTTTCTAATGGGATTTCGAATCGTATAAAAAGTCGGCGGTCACCCATTAGGGGCACATCCTGGACAACGACGATGGTCTCCGTCGTCCGTGTGGTCCTCGGGGCGGCGACCGCTGGCAGCGCCCTTGTCATCATCGCCAGCATCGTCGTTATCGGAGGGCTCTTCAACGAAGTGAACCAGATGTACGCCGAGGTTCTAGCCGACGTAGAGGAGACGAAGGTAGGTTGAGTGCATTAAAAAAATCTCCGAAAATCTTTCTTTCCCTAAACGAATGAATGAATGCTAACCAGTGTAGAGATCAAGGAGGTTCGAGTGGTCCTAGTGGAAGAGGATCCTTCTCCCCATCCAGCCCGGCTCTCTTGGACTCCGGGTACTCCATCAGGATTGAGATGGCTTTGGGGTCCTTCAATTTCTTGTGGGCCAGGCGATGTCTTTATGGACCGACATATCAGATCAAACCCAACAAAACCAAAAGATTCCCCATCTTTTGCACCAAAACACTTCCATTGCAGGTGATCTCAAACGACGCCTGGAAAGCCATCATGGAAGTGAATCGGCTCCGTTCCGGACAAGCCTATCCTCACTTCGACTCGATCTTCAACCGCTTCAAGCGCCAATACGACGCCGGCGTCACGGGAGAAACGAAGACCCAAGGAGGATGCAACTGTGGCGCGCCTGCCTCAAAGTGCCCACCAGGACCACCCGGACCGCCTGGCGCACAAGGCGAACCTGGACAACCAGGCGACGCTGGCAAACCCGGCTCGCCAGGAGGGCGCACCCTTGGTGCCCACGAGGAGGCAGCCGCCAACTGTATCAAATGTCCACCGGGACCACCCGGACCGCCAGGGACGGACGGACCTCCAGGCCCGCCTGGAAACGACGGAATGCCAGGAGGTCCAGGAGGACCGGGCAATCCAGGACAACCAGGTCCTCCTGGACCTCCTGGAGATGCTGGAACGCCAGGGCCCCCTGGCACTGACGGACCTCCTGGAAATGAAGGAGCACCGGGCACACATTCCACTAACTTCCCAGGTCCACCTGGTCCGCCTGGACCTCCAGGACCAATGGGCAATCCGGGCCAGAACGGTCCAGCTCCTCCGCCGGGACCACCCGGGCCGCCCGGTCCTCCTGGTGGACCTGGAAACGCAGGTGCGCCGGCGCAAGATGGGGCGCCTGGACCTCCTGGAAATCAAGGTCAGCCGGGACATGATGCTCAGTATTGTCCTTGTCCTCCACGTACGGCAGCTGTCAACAATCCGGCTCCTCAACAGGGATACCGAAAGAAGGTCAAGAAGGTCGTCAAGCATAAGAGACGACTTCACTGAACTGTTTAGTTAATCTAGTACTCCAATGTGATTGTACCTTTCACTGTAGGTTATAAATATGCAGGCAGTACCCACTTGTTCCTGGAGGAGCCAGTACGATGTTAACTATGGAATTACCTAATGGGTTCCTCAAGTTGGTCATACCCATTTATGTAGGTTAAGATCGGTTCACTCCCTCAGAAATGAGCTGAATGAGCGGTCGTTCTTGGAGCCACGATAATACCGTCCTTGATCCTCCGTCTTGGCACAATCATCACCCCGGCTCCCAGATCTATTTCGATCACGGGCGGAAACAACCACCTCAACCAAAACCTCTCCATCCCCGTGGTCGTCCACGTCTACGCCCCACCGTCCGCAACGCCCCAGAGTCGCCAGAGAAAGAAGCCCAGCTCCGAAGAGGGCTGCGAAGAAAGCTCTGATGAGCTCGACGAAAAGCTCGAGGAACAGCCCGAGGAAGAGGCCCAAGACGACCGCAGAGAAGAAGATTATTGAACACTTAGCGTTCTGTTTTTTTGTTATTGTGGTATTGTGTGCATAAATTTTCGGCATAAAACAGTCCGGCAACGCATGTGCCATTCCGGCAACGCATGTGCCTTTCCGGCAACTGTTTGATAATAGAGCCGACCATTCTTTTCTGAGTCGCATTGTGATGATGCAGAGGAGGCATTATAATGTATATGTTTTACTAGGCACAAATATAAACCGAAAGTTGCATACGATATAAACATATAATCGGCGAAAGTCACCCTGTCAGTTCACCACTGAATACGTCCATCTCCACTATGACACTGGCCACAACGAATAAACAAGTGATCAGTGCAAAAGCGCTACCAGAGACGGCCACGGCGAAGGCGACGTACGCGTTTGTGGAAGACATCTCCAACGCACTGATCTCTCGATGTGTACGGATAATCTCCCATCCACGCCTTATAATCTACTGCCCTGGGGCGCTCTATTCGTCATGTCATTAATGTTTGCGATAGGACGGGATTGATTTATGGGTCTTTATTCAATTCTACATACCAACACATTTTAAAGAGACAACAAGTGATGACAAATAGAAGCACTCCTTCAATGCCGGGCCATACAAAGATTCGGATGTTTTGAAGAGCTGGGGACTGCTGGAGGGATCATCTGCCCTGCGTTGAAAACAGCCCAGTTGAACTGGTATATCAGCAACTTCCTCATAGCGATATGGACTATGAAATATCCATAGCTCAACTTCATCAAAGACTTCTTGGATCGATGAGGAATCCTATACTTCATCATACCGTACTCCAGCCTTTCGTTCAGCTCGCAGCCCGCATCCATCGTTTCTCATTCGAATTTGCTCATACAGAAGCTGCCCTCTTTCGTCTGCTTACCAAAATCTACATCGGATGCTTTCTCGATGAGATCTAGGAAGTTCAGGTAGTTCAGATATTGTCGTAAATTGGCCGACAAGCTACTCTTCCGTGCAGATTTAACCTCGGATTTTCAAATTTGACCAATTGCACTATCAGATGTTCAATTTATCGGACAACAACATGTCGGGCCAGTTCTCTGAAAAAAGCGGGCTGTTTTCTGAATTTCCTGCGTGATATCGTACAATTCTTTATGTTCTGTTATTATGATACTACCCTTTCGAAAAGGTCGTTTAACTTACGGAGGCATATTGGGCTCAGTTCACATGAGTCGACGTGCAGTTGTGCTAGGTGTGGACCTTTAGCAAAATGATCTAAGATCGGTATAGAAGATCCGGTTGTTCATTGCTGTCCTTAACCTAAAAAGTGATGCTTCTGAGTGCGACACACATAGAAAGACACACGTCGGGAAATAGGTGCCTGATAGGAAGTTAGGAATATTTAAATGTGGACGCTAGGTGCGACTGCCTTTTGTTTGTTAAATGGCTTTCCGTTTCTCGATGCCGCCGTAGAGTGCTCATTAGCATTCTGCGCTATTCAAGGTTTGAGCAGGTCGATTGATCGCATCGATCGCAAGTGGTTAAATAAAGAACAGGCACAAGCATACCGCTAAAGTGACCATTTCTGGTCGATTCTACGTCATGTGCATCCCCTCTTTCAACCAATTAATGCACATGGAATTTATCATCTAATAAGAGCAAAGCAAAGATAGACTCATTAAATACACAAGAGGATCATCACAAAACGCAGTATAAAATCGGTGGAGCTTCTTCTTCTTGGCTTTGTTGGCCAAGTTCCGGAAGGGCCTCGTCTTCCTCTGCTCCTTCAGGTTCGCTTGCCGCAGGTGGGCGCTAAAATATGACGAGTTGCTCTCTATAATGGAGGCAGATGATTACCTGGAAGCTCAGTGGGACAATCGATATGTCCAGCGTCATATATCCGTAGCTCAGCTCCATCAACGAGCTCATCGATGGATGCGGTATCCGATACTTTGCCAGTCCCAACACTTCCTCACCGACGAGGTCGTAGCTGCGGATTAAGGCGTCAAATTGATCGTCGCCTACCAAAACACTAATCTCTTTCTTGAATCCGTCGGCGACTCCATCGGAAACACGCCATCTCTCGATCATTTCCATCAAGTCGATGCTGCTCAAGAACTGATGGACACTGGCGGCGAAATCGGTGCCTCTGTTCATAATGGCCATGTCCGTGAGCTTCCAGAGACCAACGTGAGGGACGTCAGATAAGTAGAATTCGAATTTGGAAAGATAAGGAGCGCTTGCGAAGCGACTGATAATGTGAAGGATCATTTCTGGACTCCTTCTGATACCATACACCTGGAAAGGTCAATCATTCTTGTTCTAAGACAACCAGAAGGCATACCTTCACCGACTCAAAAGTTCGGAAGAAGGTTCGGAAGAAGGTCAAGGACTCTTGTAACAGCGTCAAACTGAGATTCGTGGACGTGATCGATGAAGAGCTCGGTTTCCTGGAGACACTGCCATGAGGAGACAGGAAGCTCAAAAATGTGCCGCGCCACGTCCAACTCCACCTCAGTACATTGAGCCATGGTTAGCCAGGCGCGGGATGGGGCACCCTCAAAATCCACTGGCGGAGTACTGATGTGAACTTGCGAGAGACGAGCGAATTCCTTATTCTCGCCATACCATTTTCTGCGCACATTTGGGCCATCTTCGAAGAACGCTTTCATGGCCGTTACGAACAGTCTATTCCTGCCCAAGAATGGATGGAGTCCTAGGGTGATCTCCACATCAAATAGCCTTCTGGGGTGGTCTTCACTTTCTGTAGTTGATTCGGAGGTGTTTGCGAAATTCGCTATGGGTGGAAGCATTTCGCTGATGCGCTCAACGTTTTCCTCCGCAATGATTTCCATTTTGGGTGTGTCACTGAAGTTGAAAGAATTTGAGAAGGAAATAACGTTAAATAACAAAAAAAACGAGTCGATTTGTTAATAGTTTTTAGGTCGCCTGTCTCATATAATCTGAATCTTCATTCCTATAGGGAATGACCTATAAGCACTGGGGCTCAAAACAAGAGAATCCTTTAAAATTCGTACTAAAATCCGGCTGAAATATGCGCCTATCTACTTCATGTCCAAAATCGAGTGGACAGGGAATTTCTGAGAGAAAAGGTACAGAAACAAAAGCTAAGAAAGAAGGCCTAAGAGTGGTGCGAAGAGACATAAAGCATCAGAAAATCGGAAACGAAAAGAGCATATTCACCGTACAGTAAATGAAACATTTGAGCAGAGCAGCGTAAAACGACAATGAAACAGTGTTTCTATTGAGCGCTGCAGCTGTCTTCTTAGGTCGCCGATTGGAAGAGCTGATTAGTATTCCAAGCGGACGCGTGGAGACTGTGGCTCCAGCCAAAAGACACAATTCTATACAATTGATTTATTGCAAAGGTGCCCATTGGATCGAATCCAAAAAAGTAAATAAATTTCCAGAAGGCCTATTTTGGGAAAACAGCTTCATGAAAAGATGGCTGTAGAGGAGTAAGCGGCGTATATGAGAATTTGCCTGTCTACTACCGCGCTGTCTATGTCGTACCAGTGTGTTCATGTGCAACCCCCTTTTCGACCAAGACTGATCTAGTAAATGGTCTCCTCTCGTTCACCTGTGCCTGCCATGTCACTACAGTGGATACCGTATTCCATTATTTCGTTCTTCTAAAGATCTTTCGCCACTAACAGACCAAGATTTTGCAGAAGAAGCAGTGCTGGGCAAGGATGGGCCTATTTCAAAAAAGGTGGGCTTACCCCCGTAAAAGGGGGGGGGTGGTGGGGGTGGAGGGGGATAAAGTCATAGTAAAGTGGGCTTCCCTACAAGATAGTGCAAAAAAATACGCGATCGTCATTACAGGTATGGGCCAAAACATTGAAGTGAAGTAGGAGGTTTAGCGTGTGGTCCCGCAACGATGTCCCTCAATGGCAGGTAAATACGGTAGATTTACATCAAATCACCTGTTTACCCCATTTTTCTCGGCCGGGGGGAGTAAAGGGGGTCTAATCAATAGAGCTCGCCTAGCTCTATGCAGCAGTGCATCGAAATTACTATGTTTCATTGCTGTTTTTGGCCTAAGAGGCTGGCTTTTGGGGGAAAGCCGTCATTTTGCCTTATGTTTTGCAATATGATCGTTTATCAAGCCACGTACTATCGGGTAGGCCCTTTTATCCCTACCCCAGCCGAGAAAAAATGGGTAAACTGGCCATTTTAACTGTAAAGTGCCCACAAATCCACCGTATTTTACACTCATTCAGGGATATCGCTGCGGGACCATCGTAATGGAAACATGACTTGTGGATAGAGATGGCCCATTTAGGCCAGAATGAGCAGTGTGCTCAGGCTGTTTTTGCACACCATCTGATAGAGGATGGGATGTTTGCCACAAAAAAAAACCACTTACTATCGATTAGACCCCTTTATCCCTGCCCCAGCCGAGAAAAAGGGGTAAACTGGCCATTTTAACTGTAAACTGCCCACAAATCCACCGTATTTTACACTCATTCAGGGATTTCGTTGTGGGACCACAATCGACCCACCCCTTGCCCACCCCTGAGAAGAAGCAGTCGCATTTCTAGTCCCACGTAGAGATGTCTGTCTGGAAACGGTTACTCTGCCTTCTCTGTTCTCTCAGTCTTAGACCGCTCCTCACAGACCGTTCTTTCAAAATGGGATGGGATCCGATCGATGCCTTTGATGAGGAGGAGATGGCTTAGCGATCATCTCTGAAAATTTTTGGATCAGCTCAATTCACTGAATTGAGTAAATATTCAGTCGTGAACGTTTGTCTTCGGAGATGACATAACCCTCGAACCAAACCGTTTGCTTTTTTGTTTACCTTAGTTTTTTGCCCCAACTTCACAGACCTTTGCATGAGCACCAACCTTGCCGCTCGCAAGGCTACGGTGTCTGGCCGCCCGCAGGGCTATGGGCTACTTGGCTTTTAGTACCTGCATGGCGCGAATTCGTGCGCAGCCGCGTTTATGTCCTTAAATCTATTATGTACCCAACGTGAAAGGTTTGCTCTATCTTTGCAATATCATCAATTCATTCATTCATTCATTTTACTATGCAATAGAATAAGGCTGATTTCTTGCAGCTGCTGGGCCAACGTTGTACGTTCCAACACGAGCTTTTCCCCACCGGCAAAGTAGGAACTCTTTGCGAAGAGGTCTGAAACATATCGCTTATCGAAGACTCGAAGCAATTACTTTCTTACTTGTAGATGAGCAAATAAAGAATAGTCGATAGGAGCAGATTATTGAGAATGTATCCCAGATAGGTAAGAAAGTCGAAGAGAGGCTTGTTCTCGCGATGTGCCCATCTATAGCAGAGGCAAAGAACGAAGTCCACGCAGAATCTCACCACAGCATAGATCAGAATAGACCTCTCGCTGTTAAAGGCACGCTTGGTTCTAGTGACAAAGTGAAGACGGACGAGGTATCCGATTATGATAAAGTAGACAAGGACCGTCAGAGAGGAGAGTACCATGATGGTGTAGGTGCCTATGGAACTGACGAGCTGCGAAAGAGGACGCTCATCGTATTTCGAGAGGAATTCGCCTGGAACGACAACATAGCCAGCGTATGGGGTCATCAATGTGGCTGTGTAGATGACTCCGTAGACCCACGTCAGGACGACAAGGGTCTAAACCAGTAATTACGTAAGTGGGCCTAAGGGATATCATAAACTACCGTATGTACAGCCCTCGGGTATTGTAGATTACATATGATTTTCAGTCTGTCCAACGCGAGAACAAAGCTTAGGCTTGCCTCCATCCGTACACTAGCCGACATGAATTTCATTCCATTAGAGGCCAGTTGATAAGGGTCATATCCGAGGACATGTGTGAGGCCAACAAAGAAAAAAGTCGGGGCCATTAGACACTGGATGATGCCTATTTGAATCATGATACGATAGCAGTCGAGGTTTCGGTACTTGGCCTTGATTATGAAGATCTGAAAGCTTCCATTTCACGTCTATATCGCCGCATTAAACTCACATAAATGATCCTGATATAAAATGGTGCCAGAAGAACAGGAAGGGTGGCATAAGTATATCCCACTATGACTTGCATGTAGGCCATTCTCAGGATCTGAGGAACTCTTGAGACGAGCGATTCTCGGAAAGGAAGAACCAACCCTTATGAGAAGCCGAATAGTCTATCTTCCGTGGGATTAGGAAATTTCAATGGATGAGCAACGGTCAGTGAGCAGAGGACAACAAAAGAAGGCATTCACTGAGAGACTCGTGCACGGGCTATATTTGGAGTTGAATGGGTGACGTTTGATCCCCGGCATTAGTTGCTTGGTTGAACACAGAAGTTTGAAGATTCATTTTGTGTTCTATGGTCTGTTTCAAAAACACTACAAGGAAGTTGCACCACTAATTATCATCACATTATCATCTAAGTTCACTTATCAATTAACAATTAGCTCCAACGGACAAGAAGAGGTCCCAACCAAAATCGACTATGAAATATCTCTGAAACCCCCGTTTCGATGAAACCTGTTGTGATGCTGTGTTGATGCCCTCAACAAAGCCTATGTATATGTCTTTGCTACACTCTGCCATGCTTATCTCCCTGCCAAATTTCAGCCGAATCGGCATGAGACAGTTTGGGACCTCTCTTTGTGAGAGCAGTGATCCTAATCGAGTCCGAAATCCGAATTTTTGAGGTTTTGGGTGCAAAACAGATTCAGTAAAATATCGGTTACAATGAAAAGTGGGATAAAATGACATTATCGCGTCATCGTTACACTCTTGAGATAGAGAAATAGCTCGATTAGAGTAGAACAACGCCTCGTTCACACACCGTGTGTTCTCTGATCGTCTGCGCTCGCTCGCACCGTTGCTGAGAGACCGTCGGCGGCGAATAGGGAGCGCGAACGCCGCCGATGTCGATGGCGGTGATGGTCTGGTTGGTCCGTGTTTCTGATGACTTGAAGAAGCTTTTACAACCTGCTGAGCCTATTTAGTGTTCTATGTTTTGTTTACAGCAGTTCTGTATTAGGGTGGTGTATAGCTTATACCTGCATGTAATTTACGGGACTTTGTATGCTTCCTTTTTGAGAGAGCTGTCTATCAAAGGGCCCGTCTGCGTCTGACCTCAACAAAACCTTTGAGAAAATGCAAATGTTGACAATTTATCATTCACATCCAGTGTAGTCCAATTCAGGCCTCGCTCTTAACAAGGCCAGGTCCCATCTGAGCGAGTCTTGCATTGGCCACATAGCGGTTCTGACCGTACTCGATCCCGACACATCCGTGGACCATCTGGGTGAACTGCTTCATAGCCACATTGTTGGCGGTAAATCCGGCGAACGGACGGAAGTCGTTGAAACTGTTGACTCCGGAAGCGTGCTCTCCAACGCCGTTGGTGTTCCAGTACCATAGTTCGTAGCCGTTCAACTGCCAGTTGCCGGTGATCTGCTCCCAGTCGTACCAGTTCGTGTAGATGCCGACCTTGACACCGAAGGACTGAAACGGCGCATTTATTTTCGGATTGAGGGGAAAGCGATCTTACAGCGGCGGCTCTGAGGAACTCGTGGATGAAGGCGATGTTCCTTTGTGGATTGTTGGGCCAGCTGATGGGGTTGGTCACTTGGAGCCACACGTGCTTCAAGGTGAGTTGTCCCTCTTTCAGCAAGGTGTAGTAGGTTTCCTGAAACTGGGCTGTGGCCGTTTTTCGGCTTTGCGTCGCCGGACTGATGTAGGCGTAGATTCCGAGGCCGGCTAAATGAATATCAATTCGATCGCTTTCGATACGGTAAGCGTACCTCTCTGAGCATTCAGCAGATTCTCAGCTGCATAAGGGTAAACATTCCCTTGGCCATCAGAATTGTACACTCCAACGAAGGCAAAACGGTAGCCCTGCTGCCAGAGACAGTGAAGCTGCATTACGGTAGCTGGATAGGTGGTGTCGAGGGCGTAGCCGACATATTGATCTTCAGATGTCGTCGCTTCGGAGCCGAGGGCGTTCGTGAAGACGAGGGCCAACAGAAGAAGGAGCAGCTTCATGCTTGGAAGTGAATAACTATCAGTTGAGAACCGGAGGTTATATGCGAGAAGAAGCTGCACTTTGATCCCGGAAAAATGGCATACGTGTACAAATAGCTGTGCAGAACGGGTCCAAGGGAGCGAAGGTTTAAAAGAGCATCTTGTGAAGTGTCTGATTGTTGATCAAATTGTGTGCTATCAGTAATGTTTTCGCCTTGTGTGATAAGGTATGAGAATTGGGAGAAAAATGCTGCCGTCGTGTCTTTATAGAGCATTAATGGGTAAATAAGGTTGGCAGCTAGTCCTTTTAGTATCGTATCACTGTAGGTTAATTGACATGCGTTTCAATGCTGTACAGTATGCCCGAAAGAAGGGAATCCAACAAATATGGAGTGAATTTGAAGACTCACTCAAGTGAACTCGGACGTTCTATAAAGACACAACGGCTAAGCAGTAGAACGTTCCGTTCCGAAACTGCATGTCGCGGATCTCCTGCTTTTTCATTATGCATAATAATCGATGACATTGTGGATTACGTTATGATAATATTGGACTACTACCCAGCAACATTCGGTCCAATTTGTTAAGGACACTTCAAAAGGTTCCTTATCAGCAGGTGCTTCTTAGCAAGAAATCCAAAAAAAAAACAATAAGACTACTTTCTTTGAACTGCGATCATTAAAGGACTGGTAGAGGGCAAAAGTCCAATGGTTATCAATGGTTACCGATGGACCATTCTTTCGAACCACATTGAACGCACACCTCCACCTCCAAAAGTAAATGGTGGGAATTCATATATTCAGTAAAGGCCCATTTATACTCTGCGCGACACAAAACGCCCTTTTTGGTGTCGCTTAGCTTGTCCACCTGTGACTATTTATGCAAAACCAAATAAAACTGCATAGTCATGATGCTTTTGGATCGGGCTATCAAACCATCATCAGAAAAAATTTTTTGGAACATGCCATGTAGGTTAAGTTAATTGTCGCTTAGCTTCAAGTTGACTGTCGCGCAGCTACGCGACACAGCTGCGCGACAGTCAACTTGAAGCTAAACGACAGTTAACTTAACCTATTTAAAGTTAACCTAAGATTTTTTTCGGATGATGGTTTGATAGCCCGATCCAAAAGCATCATGACTATGCAGTTTTATTTGGTTTTGCTTAAATGGTCACACATAGACAAGCTAAGCGACAGCAAAAAGGGCGTTTTGTGTCGCGCAGAGTATAAATGGGCCTTAAGAGTGACACAGTGACACAGGTTTGTGTGTGCTTTTCTGTCCACACGGGAGTGGTGGGAATGATCGCCGAGAAGTCGGCTATTTTAATGAGCCACAAAAACACTTTAAAGGGACGGTTCACTGCTACTACACTACTAGGTTATCCACGGTTTAGCTGGATGAAAAAGATTTTATGAACATCAGTCTTGTACCCCACAGGACTATAGGATTCGCAAAAATATTCGTATCTCTGACCCTAGGATGCTAGGTCTTCCTCGCGTTTGACGGCAGGCAACGGGTCTTGGTTGCCACAGGTCTACCAGAACCGTAGTGCGTACTCGATTCATGGTGAAATTAATTACAAAATTGAATCTAGCAGTTGCTATTCTCACGTTGCCATCTGCTCAGTCATTCAAAGAGTCAAGTGATAGTTCAAGGTGTGCCACGCAGTAACGAAGGCTCTTTCTTGATAAGACTTGTCTTTGTCCGTTTATGACACTTAATCTTTGTACTCCATTTACAGCCGACACGTACACTGGCCATTCTCTTTGTTTCAATCCTTTGTGTGCAACAAATAAAATGATAACGAAAGTGTATTTTATAGGCCTTCCGATTCGATCGCATCACCGTTTTGGGCACCATGAAGCTCTTGCTACTTTTCTTGCTCGTTGTGGTCGTCTTCGCTGTCGACCAAAAGGACGAAGTGACGACTCACATCGGCTACGCTGTGGACCTTTCCGTTCCCGCCAGCCAGCAAGTCTTCGAGTGTCTTCGCCACGCTGGCTACGACTATGCCTTCGTTGGCGCCTATGATCCTTCTGGAGATGGACAGGTGTATCCATACGCTGGTCAGAATCTAATCAACGCTCATAATGGTAGGGCAAGTAGCAAAGCCTATATCTCCTAACCTATTTTGCAGCCGGATTCGGAACCTACGCCTACTTCACCCCCTCCCTGCAAAGCTCCAAAAGCCCAATGCAGCAGTTCACCGAAATCTACAACCACTTCCACAACCACAACATGATCTTGACCGAGATTTGGCTTCAAGTGACGCATCCTATCGGCTGGCCCAACAACGCTCAAGGAAACATCAACTTCATCTCACAAATTCTAAAAATAGCTAGTGTAAGTGCATTTCCATCCTCGCTTAGAAGATCGACTCCTTCAGCTCTACAAAGTGAAAGTCGGAATCTACACAAGCTGGTACGACTGGGAGCAGATCACCGGCAACTGGCGTCTGGAGGGACACCCTCTCTGGTATTGGAACACCAATGGCATCGGAAACGAAGCGTCCGGATCGAACGACTTCAAGGACTTCCGCCCATTCGGTGGATTCACCCATAAAGACGGCTTCATGAAGCAGTACACTCAAGGGCTCGTCGAATGCAACGGAACGGTCTTCAACCGTAATCGCTATGTCTACACTTTGCCGAAGGTCAAGATCGGCGAAGGAGTTGATTTTGACTAGAAGTTATCTGTTACAAGCCTGCGAATAAAGATTAAGCTACATGAGATGAGGAGTGGTAATAAGTTGGCTTTGAATATGAAAAATCTCTGATGTGAAGGGTCTTTCAAGGCACTCCGAGGATGGGCACCACCGTATGAAGTTTTCCTCCCCTTTCCTTCTGGCTTGACAGCTCGCCTTTTTTCTTATGTAAAAGAGGGCCACGCGGATTTGAGACAGTTCAAGAAATAATACACAAGGTTTATTAGGGTAATAAACAGGTGGAAAGAGGGTAACTTCTTTTCTTCTTCTAGGGAAGATGTCGGTTGGTTCAGACGCGACGGGTTGGAGCTGGGCGTCGGTCTTCACGAGGGCGACTTTCTTCTCGTGGGCGACGATGATCCCGGCTTCGTAGACGGCTGGCTTCTTGACGCGGGGATCGGCTTCCAGTCTTCGTGAAGTGTCGATCGTCGGAACTGCGCTTCGAGCCTTTGGGAGCTCTGACGGGCGAGGGTTTCGTCTTTCTCCTTTGCGTCGTTTCTTCCTGATTACACCCTCTTCGCTGCCTAAAAGCACTTATGGTGATCTACGTTTTGCCATTCATTAAGGAGCAGAGGTGGACATCGGCTCAGCCGTATATTCGCATCACCCGGGTGGCCAGTCGAGTCCATTGATAGGATACGTTCATATCTTGCCCTGACAAAGCGAAGAAGCGCCCATAGTGAAGTATAAATATTCATTTGTCTCTGGGAAGATCACGCAGCCTGATAAGAGACCATCTTTTGTTTACGGCCTCATAGTTCTTATCTCCGGACTCCCTCGACACCAAAAGCCACTACCGTTGATGAAGGCTTGCAGGACATCTGTTGCTTCCCTAAAGGAGCTTATCATACTATCAGAAATACCGTAAAACATGACTTTAACCTTGATCCGTATAGAACTGCGAATATACCGACCAACTACGATGAACCGAAGCACTATGTGGAAGAGCTCGCGTAAGGTGAGCAGATTATTTGAAGATGTAACCAGGCCGCTGGAATGAGGTGAAGAATGCGGAATGCTTTAATGTGAACCGAGATAGCTAACAAAATGAAATGTACCCCAATTGAAAGCAACAAATGTTCTCAAAGAAAGGTTGCCAATGAGACAAAGTTGAGATCTTTATGGGAGATCTACTAAATGAACACGGATTGATTATCATACGATCAGAGATATCGTAAAAACATGACATGAATCTCAATCCATATAGAACTGCAAATAACCACTGTTTATCCCGATTGAAAACAGCGTACCCCTACGCCAAAATCCACCTGATTCATTGCTGAAAGGATTGTCATAGTTGAAGGAATTGGTGCAGTGTTGTAGCCACTTTTGATCGTGCTAGGTGGACCGTAGTCAACCTTCCCCATTGAATGACAGAATCGCAAAAAGACCATTTGACACATCCGCCTCAATTACAATATCACGATGGTAATCGTAATGACAGTAGTGTTTTCGTAGTGTTTTTGCAGGACAGCACCATTACTTCTAATCACTATCACTGAAACGGAACTCTCCATCACATCACGCGACTTTTTGATTTCTTGCTCTGTTTACCCGGCCACTTCCATCCTGAATTCTGTCTTCCTCATTACCACGTAGTCAACCTTTGTCCTCTGATAAGAGAGTCCAATAAAACAGTGCCGCTCGCCTTTGTTCTCTACACCGACGATCCGACTCCTCCGACAATGCAGCTTCCATTTCTCCTCGTCGCGACATTCGTCGCCTTCACCAACGCCCAGATCCCCCAGGCGATCGGCTACGGTGTCGACCTTACGCAGTACGGTAGTCTCCAGAATTTCCAGTGCATCCGGAACCTTCGCTACTCGTATGCCTTCGTCGGAGTGTATAATTCCTTCGGGAACGGATCTATCTTCTACCATGCCGCCCAGAACGTCGTCAATGCGCAATACGGTATCTTTTTCTGGGAATCTTCCTTTCAAAAAGGGGTTCCCAGTAGCTTAGATAACCTATAACAACCATATTCAGCCGGCCTGAACGTCCACATTGTGCACTCCCCCGCCCCTCAGTCCGTCAAATCCGGCGCCGTCCAGTTCTACGAGTCGTACAACGCCCTCCGCGCCGCCAACATCATCCCACACACCATCTTCCTGCAGATCACCTCGCCCATCAGCTGGCCGAACAATCCCCAAAGGAACATCGCCTTTATTACCGATTTCGTCAACGCCGCCGCTGTAGGACAGCCAATTTTAATCCTACCTGGACCATGTTATTTAGCGCGCCAATGTCCATGTCGCCTTCTACACAAACTGGTACGACTGGCAGCAGATCACCGCCAACTGGGTGACCACGCCTCGTCTCCTGTGGTACTGGAACACTCTCGGAAACGGAGTTCAGGCGTCCGGCGCAGATGATTTCAACGATTTCCGTCCCTTCGGCGGATTCACCAGCGCTCACATCGGGGTGAAGCAGTACACGCGAAAGCTTGGCGCCTGTGGAGTCGTCTTCAATCGTAACCGCTTCGTCACAAACCTTGTTCTCGCGCAGGCCCAAGCCGTTCGTCTTGACGTGAAGAAGCAGGAGGCAAAGCAGTAAGATGTATTGTGACCTACAGAAAAATAAATAAAAACTTCAAGTATAAAGGTGAAAAATCAAAAACAAAATACATCTTCTTAGTATAATATGAATACGTTACTAAATAAATTATGACCGCTGTTTACAGCAGCACAGAGGCTCCAGTTCCGTATAACTGCTAATACAACTGCTTTGAATTCTATGATCCTTCAGTTGAAGGAACGTTTTTTTGGACAATCTGTTCGCGGTGAAATTGGCAGTGCAGTTGCCAGGGAACACTTTGTACATAACTTCGAAGTCCGAGCCGCGAATATCACCTTATACAACTCTTTATCTCATTTGATCTATATATAAATTATACGCTGTAACGTGTTTCAGTGGAAAAATTCATTTATCTTCTTCGTGGGAGAGCATGGCCCTCGTTTTGGGGAGATTTGACATACCGAAGCTGGTGAGATGGAGGATAACAATCTATTCCTGTTCATAAGCATTCCCGAGAAGTTCTGCTACAGCGCTGGCTCTAATCGACAGCGAAAGAATAGAAAGAAGCTGGCTACTAGGTTACTGGCCACCTTATTTCACATTGCAAAGGTGATTAAGCCATTCACTAACTCGGGCGTAGAATGCTTTTCAGATGGCGGAAAAGAACAACTTTGAACACGAGATCGACCGCCCGAAATCATTCTCGGTCAAAGATGAGTCACGTTGATGGCGTACCACAAAGAGAATATGCGAAAAAAACAATGATGCAGAAAAGCGGCAAAAGCCTGATGAAACCGTACCCCATGCAAGAATAAATACGTCGTGCCGAGACCAGTATCTCACAGCATATTGCCCATGTCATTTTATTTCATTTTGCAATATTTCGCTTATTGTTTCAGAGCCACACTCTCTCCGGCGAACTTCGCGTTCTGGGAGACGAAGATGTTGCGGTTGAAGTTCGCCTGACAGTCGTAGAGGCCGATACCGTACTGCTTCATGGCGCCATGCGAGTGAGTGAAGCCGGCGAAGGGGCGGAAGTCGTCGACGTTGGGCGCGCTCTCAGCGTTGAAGCCGGTGCCGAAGACACTCCAGTACCAGAGCTGGTGGCCGTCGAGGCGCCAGTTGCCGGTGATCTGCTCCCAGTCGTACCAGTTCGTGTAGATGCCGACCTTGACGTTGTACCGCTGTACATGTGGCTCTGATTAGGGTCGATAACCGGCAAAAATCTCACGTTAGCGGCCTGGAGGATGCCCGAGATGAAGGCGACGTTTCCCTGTTTGTTGTTGGGCCAGTTGATGGGTGAAGTCACCTGCAGCCAGATCTGCTTCGTGTAGAGTTTGTAGGTTCCCAAGTATTCGATCACTTCGCCGAGCTGTTGGGCGCCGGACTTGCGACTTTGCGGCTGGGGGAGGAAGTAAGGGAATACGTGGAAGCCGCCTAAACAGCATTGGAAATCAGGCGTTCTTGGCAGCCTCCACAAAGCCGAGCGTTCCCAACTTACCAGTTACGGCATTCTGGATGTTGGCAGCGGCGCGAGGGAGGACGCTTCCATCCCCAACCGGATGGTAGACCCCGATGAAGGCGTAGGTGTAACCCTTCTGACGAAGGCAGTTGTAAGACTGGATGCTGGTGAAGTTGACCAGGTCAATGGCGTAACCAAATTGGACCTGAGAGTTGCTCTGGTCCTTTCCGGCTTCGATGGCGTAGGCGCCGCCGGAGAGTGCGACGAAAGCGAGAAGACCGAGTAGATTCATCTTGATTCAGATGAGTGGTTCTGACCGGATGGCGCGGGGTTATAAAGGCTTTCCGCAATGGACTTTGGAGTCATAGAAACTAAAAATATGACCAATGTGACGATTGGTCAAAGAGCGTGAAGGGAATGGAGCTCGAAAGATGAACAACATGGGGCTTATCAGTAGTAATACGTGTACTTCCATTGTTTGTCGCGATAGATAATTGTACAATTAACCTGTCAAACGTCTTTTATTGTGTTTACCACAGTTGGAAGAGAGATGGAGATGATGTAATGGCTCGCATAAACCTTGCGGGATAAGGAAAGCTGTGCCTGTATGACCCATTTTATCACGCCATCTTAGCGAAAGTGAATATAAATCGCAACACTCCATTTGAAATTGTTGATCTTCGCGAAACGTTAGCAGTAGTCGTCAATTGAGTCTAATTTTTGGCTCAGTTACAGCTTTACAGTATGCTCTCTATCTTGCGCTTCAAACCAGAGGACTCTCGCCTATTACTGTGTTATTGTTATTGATTCTTTGGTGGTTTAGGCGGATTTTTTTCACGATTTTACTTCATGAATCAAAGGCCTTGCATGACACCGATTAATAGACAACAGAGGATAGAAGAAGGACCGGTAGAAGGATTACTATATCCCCCGAAGAACAATTGACTCCCTTAACGCCGCTCTTCAGACGACATTCCGCTCCGAAATCTGGTGGCCATTGCTGTAAGTGTCACGAAGTGTTTGCACGTCTGAATCGCAGCATGCCGCAATTTTGACAAGGATCTTTGATCTTTCCTATGATGAATGTTGTTTGTTGCAGCCAGTGGTGGGTTTCGAGAAATTTAGAGATTTTTAACCGAGATTTCGAGATCGAAATCGATACAGAGACTCGGCAAAATTTCGAGTGAGACCCATCACTGGTTGTAGCCCCTTTCAGATATACGACATGTGCCCTATTTTCGCCGTGACAAAGTTCTACACACCCCGTTCGGGACTTTACTAACCATAAGATCTTTGTATTTATCAAACGGCGTTCGCCGCTCGATCGGAAACTAAAGAACACCGATGATTCCATTGCTCTCATGAAACATTGATATTTCTGTACCTGGATCGACATTGGTGACACTGGTTTGTTATATTTCATACTTGTGACCTTCTATACACATTTGCTGAACTTCATTTATTGACCGACAGCCCAAATATGTAAAGCTTAGTACAACCTATCACAATCATGACTAGTTGACATGAGTGCGCGCACGATGACCGCCTCCAGCATTGTAGCCACCACCACCTCCTCCTCCTCCTGTACCGTATCCTGACACAGCTGCAGTTCTCGGAGGACAAGGACAATAGCCCGAATCGCGTCCTGGTTGACCGGCTCCACCGGGAGGTCCCTGGTTGCCTGGACCTCCGGGAGCGCCGGGGTTTCCTGGCGCGCCTGGTGGCCCAGGAGGTCCTGCTGGGCCTCCAGCGTCGTAGGGGACCTGTCCGTCTGCGCCAGGAGTTCCAGGAGGTCCCGGTGGTCCTGTAGGTCCAGGTGGGCCGGGATAGTTCGTGACGTGTTGTCCAGGCGCGCCATCTTGGCCAGGTCCTCCATCCTGTCCAGGAGTTCCATTTGGCCCGGCGTCTCCAGCCGGTCCAGGAGCTCCAGGTGTTCCGGGATTTCCAGGACCTCCGGGCTGTCCATCCTGTCCAGGTGGTCCAGGGGGCCCGGCGGAGCCAGGCTCGCCTGCAGGGCCTGGTGGTCCCGCAGGGCATTGAATGCAGGCGTTCATTTCGTTTTCGTATCCCCCACCACCCCCCGTTGCCTGTCCAGGACGTCCAGGTTGGCCTGGAATGCCGTCTTCTCCGGGAATTCCGTTCTGACCTGGGGGTCCCGGAGGGCCAGGAGGGCATCCGGAGACTTGAGCGGCGCAGTCTAAGCAGGAGTCTATTAGAGGAAACAGAGGAGAATACTCACTGCATTTCGGTTTCGGTGCCGCATATCCTCCCTGGTCATATCCTTGACGACGGATTCTGGTGAAAATGCTATCAAAGTCGATGCTGCCGTGTGAACGCTGTTTGTAGTGCATGATCCCTTTCCAGGCATCGTTGGCATAGAACTAAAATGTATCAATGTAGTATCCTTATGATGACGAATTAGCCAGGCCCTTAACCAATATCAACCCACCTTGAACTCATCTAGGTCGGCGACTACATCATAGTACAGCTGATTCACATCATTGAGTAGTATTCCAGCGACGATAACCGAAGCGACGATGGCAACGGCACTGGCCGCGCTCCCAAAGACGACCACCGTACGATGGAAAGACATCGGTGAAGTTGTGATCCTCGACTATTCATCTGCCTTTTATATCCCGGTCTACATCTGATAGTACGCAATAATGTTTTCACATAAACTGGTTTGGATTTTATTGGCGGTCAGTTTAAAGGCCGTGTTGCTCATGCACAATTTCCAGTAACTGTCGTCACTCCGCCGAAGAGCAGCATAGTAAAAAAGCAATAAAACGATGGAGTCACAGTTGGAAGTATGCGTTTCTCAGGCGTGACCAGGGACCTCAATCTGAACAGAGTGTGAAACATCTTCTGATATTCATTTCCCCAGTTTATGGCCCTTAAGCTGTTATAAGTTGCAATTTTTATTGTTAATCTAGCAGACCAATAGCCTTTTCCCAGACCGCCAGGTGGCTTCGGGAATCTAGCAGGATTGTAGGTGACTTCTACCTCCCCAACATGTTGATATAGAAGAGTTCGACGAGGGCGTCATTGGGTGCTTGTTTCAAAAGATCAACATCCTACTGATCCTGAACGCTGACTCCTCTTCTTTTCCGGTCTTTTTGGTGACAACCATCACAGACCTCGCTGAATTTATTACCATTTTATCGCATGTAAATAGACCTATGTTGACAAAACAGGATTTGTTTTTATGCGTGCATGACACGTCGCTGCTTGTAGCGATAGCGATATCCACCTTTTCCTCCTCCGCCACCGCCAGCACCCCCTCCAGCTCCGCCACCGGCTCCTCCTCCAGCTCCTCCACCGGCTCCTCCTCCTGCTCCTCCACCAGCTCCTCCACCGGCTCCTCCTCCTGCTCCTCCACCAGCTCCTCCACCGGCTCCTCCTCCTGCTCCTCCACCAGCTCCTCCACCGGCTCCTCCTCCTGCTCCTCCACCAGCTCCTCCACCGGCTCCTCCTCCTGCTCCTCCACCGGCTCCTCCTCCTGCTCCACCTCCAGCTCCTCCTGCTCCTCCTCCTGCTCCACCTCCAGCTCCTCCTGCTCCTCCTCCTGCTCCTCCACCGACTCCTCCACCGGCTCCTCCACCAGCTCCTCCTCCTGCTCCACCTCCTCCGCCGCCTCCTCCTTGAGTAGCAGAGCTACCACTAACGGCTGCACTTCTAGGTGGGCAGGGACAGTACTGAGCATCGTGTCCAGGCAGTCCAGCTCCTCCTGGTTGACCGGGTCCTCCATCCTGTCCAGGCGTTCCGGGATTACCAGGAGCTCCAGGTGGTCCGGCAGGTCCAGCGGGTCCAGGTCCAGGGGCAGATCCGGGGGCGCCCGCGTTTCCAGGAGGCCCAGGAGGTCCGGGTGGGCCAGCGGGGCCAGGGCTGCTCGTGGAGCGGGTTCCCGGGGCTCCAGGGTTTCCAGGTGCTCCGTCGCTTCCAGGATTTCCATTTGGCCCGGCGTCTCCAGCCGGTCCTGGAGCTCCAGGTGCACCTGGATTTCCAGGGTTGCCGGGTTGGCCATCGTTTCCGGGAGGTCCAGGTGGTCCTGCAGGGCCGTCGGGTCCAGCTGGGCCGGGTGGTCCCGCCGGGCACGTAACACAAGATTTTTCGGCGTGCTGCTCGGCTCCAGGAGTGGCTTGACCGGCGCCTCCATCTTTTCCCTTCTCACCAGGCTGACCGGGTTCTCCGGGCTGTCCGGGTGGTCCGGGTGGGCCAGCTGGGCATCCACTGGCTTGCTGGGAGCACTGGCAGCCGCCTCCTTGGGTCTGAGTGCCTCCGCTGACTCCGGCGTCATACTGGCGTTTTGATCGGAAAATCGAATCGAAGTTGAAGAAGGTGCGTTGGCGGATCGTCTTAGCCTCCATCATTCCAGTCCAGGCATCGTTGGCAAGGACCTGAAAACTGGAGTAACTCTTGAATAACCCATAAATAAGACACCTTGAACTCTTCCATATCCGACAGAACTTCATCGTACATTTCGTTGATTTCCATGAAGAGGTTTCCCATGACGATAAGACTGGAAAGGATGACCACTCCGCTACCAGCGGAAGCCACGAAGGCCACTGCCTTGATGCCACCGGCCATGACGACGATGATGCTCAGTCCAAGCACTGACTGGCTTATATAGCGCCGATAGAGTTATGGACCGCTGCACATCGAGTGCAAAACATATCCATCAGCGGGATCGCACACATATCCAGCAGGTTTTCCGATTAGTCGCAACAGGGTGTCGCCTAGCAGCTAATTAGGGAACAAAGGAAACGGCTATAATTTAATCCGTGATTGATTGCTTTTCGCTGCTACTGCAAGCATCGGAAGCCGCGAAGGAGTTCTGTGGCGTCTTTCAATGGACCATCATAGAGTGGAGTCAGAGAATCGTTGGCTCTGGGCGTCTGCGTTTTTATAATTCGCATAATGCAACCCAGAGCCGGGTTACTAGACACTTTGACTTCAGCGCATCGCCGAACTGTGATAAAACTCGAGTACTTTGCCACCTTCACTTTCCACTTTCAGCGATCGTTCTTGGGTATTTTTACATGGCCCTTCCTGAGATGTAATGTTCCCTTTATCACCAATCCTGAAGGGAATAAGCGCAGGTTGCCTCACTCAAAGGCGACACCTAGTAAAGTTTTACCCGACCAATTCCTTCCATCGTTAAGGACATAGTGCTAAGATTACTTGTAAAGAACATCACATGGAAGAATGCTGTGTTTATTTCTGCGAAAAGACGCTGGTGAAACAAATCTAGACCTTGGCCTTGCGGCTCTTGTAGTTTCCACCACCGGCACCTCCTCCGCCACCGGCGCCACCGGCTCCACCTCCAGCTCCTCCTCTTCCAGCACCACCACCTCCGGCTCCACCACCTCCTCCTCCACCGCCTCCAGCACTAGCTCCGAAACCACTGACTCCGGCGCTTCTGGGTGGGCAAGGGCAGTACTGAGCGTCGTGTCCAGGTTGTCCGGGTCCTCCAGGCCCTCCAGGTCCTCCATCTTGTCCAGGCGTTCCAGGATTACCAGGAGCTCCAGGCGGTCCGGCAGGTCCAGCGGGTCCAGGTCCAGGGGCAGATCCAGGGGCGCCCGCGTTTCCAGCAGGTCCAGGAGGTCCGGGCGGGCCAGCGGGGCCAGGGCTGCTCGTGGAGCGGGTTCCAGGAGCTCCAGGGTTTCCAGGCGGTCCATCGTTTCCGGGATTTCCGTTTGGTCCAGCGTCTCCAGGAGGTCCTTGAGTGCCGGGTGCACCTGGATTGCCAGGGTTGCCGGGTTGACCATCGTTTCCGGGAGGTCCAGGAGGTCCTGGTGGTCCGTCGGGTCCTCCCGGGCCGGGTGGTCCAGCCGGACAAGTGATGCATCCTCCACCACCATGACCCTGTTCTCCTTGGGTAGCTTGACCAGCATTGCCGTCCTTTCCTCTTTCTCCAGGAAGACCGGGTTCTCCGGGCTGCCCGGGTGGTCCAGGCGGGCCAGCCGGGCAGCTACTTGCCTGGCGGGCACATTGGCAGCCGCCTCCTTGACTCTGAGTGCCGCCGGTCACTCCGGCGTCGTATTGTCTCTTGTGACGGAAGAGCGAGTCGAAGCTGAAGGCGTTTTGGTTGCGAGCCATCATCGCTTTCCAGGCGTCATTAGAAAGCACCTAAACAGCCAGGTTGTCCAACCACTTAATAGGCTACCGTATACCTTAAAGTCTTCTATGTCGGCGAGGACTTCGTGGTACATGTCGTTCACCTCCATGAAGAGGTTTCCGATGACGAACAGACTGATGACGATGGCGACGCCACTGCCGGCGGAGGCCACGAAGGCCGCCGTCTTTACCCCAGAGAACATCGTTGAAGACGAGGATGCCTTTCTCCGTTCTGCTTTCTACTTATATACTACTCCATTGGTCATGGATGAGTGGCAAACGCGCGAAGCGATCGCTTTCGGTGATGTGCTGGACTGTTCGAAACAAGATTTATCAGGCCGTTTTCTTATAATGACTGACATTATCTTTGTTTAGAAACAGAAAACGCATAACAAAAAGGGACAAGCCAGAAAAGGCGCCAGTTTACACTTTATTCTTACAGCTTAAAGCCAAGTAATGTCTCAGGCTGCCACTGATTTCATCATCTGCTTTCATCACACGTTGCCTTTGTTTTCGCCTCTGTTTCGGTCGCAACAGATTAGATCCAGTTTCCACTATGATCAGAATGAAAGTAGTGACGTCGTCAACAACCGTTTCGTGCGGAAAGAAGTCACTGTCTGCTATGTTTTCGAAGTAGCAAGAAGTGGACCGTAACCGGTAGACTGATATAAAAGGAAAGGAAAAACAACAGAAGGCATCCTCGTCTTCAACGATGTTCTCTGGGGTAAAGACGGCGGCCTTCGTGGCCTCCGCCGGCAGTGGCGTCGCCATCGTCATCAGTCTGTTCGTCATCGGAAACCTCTTCATGGAGGTGAACGACATGTACCACGAAGTCCTCGCCGACATAGAAGACTTTAAGGTATACGGTAGCCTATTAAGTGGTTGGACAACCTGGCTGTTTAGGTGCTTTCTAATGACGCCTGGAAAGCGATGATGGCTCGCAACCGAAACGCCTTCAGCTTCGACTCGCTCTTCCGTCACAAGAGACAGTACGACGCCGGAGTGACCGGAGGCACTCAGAGCCAAGGAGGCGGCTGCCAATGTGCCCGCCAGGCAAGTAGCTGCCCGGCTGGCCCGCCTGGACCTCCCGGACAGCCCGGAGAACCCGGTCTTCCTGGAGAAAGAGGAAAGGACGGCAACGCTGGTCAAGCCACCCAAGGAGAGCAGGGTCATGGTGGTGGAGGATGCATCACCTGCCCGGCAGGACCACCCGGCCCGGGAGGACCCGATGGACCACCAGGACCCCCTGGACCTCCCGGAAACGATGGCCAACCCGGCAACCCTGGCAATCCAGGTGCACCCGGCACTCAAGGACCTCCTGGAGACGCTGGACCGAACGGAAATCCTGGAAACGACGGACCACCTGGAAACCCTGGAGCTCCTGGAACCCGCTCCACGAGCAGCCCTGGCCCCGCTGGCCCGCCCGGACCTCCTGGACCTGCTGGAAACGCGGGCGCCCCTGGATCAGCCCCTGGACCTGGACCCGCTGGACCAGCCGGACCACCGGGCGCTCCTGGTAATCCCGGAACACCTGGACAGGATGGAGGACCCGGTCAACCTGGAGGACCCGGACAGCCTGGACACGACGCTCAGTACTGCCCTTGCCCACCGAGAAGCGCCGGAGTCAGTGGTTTCGGAGCGAGCGCTGGAGGCGGTGGAGGAGGAGGTGGTGGAGCCGGAGGTGGTGGTGCTGGAGGAGGAGGAGCTGGAGGTGGAGCCGGTGGCGCCGGTGGAGGTGGACATGGCGGCGGTGGCGGAGGAGGCGCCGGTGGCGGAAACTACAAACAGAGAAAGGCCGCAAAGGTCTAATCTTTCCTTGTCCTCCAAATTTCTTGAAAATAAAGCAAGTTCACGATCTCTTTTTGGCTAAGGGAATACTCGGTGAAGTGGTTTGGTGAACATGATTCTGCGATACGATGGAACATTAGGGTCGTCGAGTTACGCATAGTTTTAATCCGAACCGATGTCCACAAAACTTCAATCGAAGTTGCTATTACAATCATCAATAATATCGGTAGTTTAAAGAGCCTTGGCAAATCCAACGCGCTGCTTTGCGTAGTCGAAGACGTTGCAGTACTCCTTGATGAACGGTGTGCCGAGCACGATTTGCGGTCCAAATCCGGCTGAGTCCAATCGCTTGAAGCTTAGGCGGCACTGGTTGTTGTTGTATGTAGGGCGGACATAGTTATCTTTGCTGATGGTGTAGTCCTTGTCACCAATGGTAAGATGGATCTCGGGGAAGACGGCGGAGCAGTCGGCGAAGTATCCTTCTTCGCCCCACTTGGCGGTTCCCCACTCGACGCCGGCTGCGCGAGCCAGTCCGTCAACAAGGTCGACAGGGCCTCCGATGAATCCGGCTCCCGTATCGGTGGTGGTCGTGTACTCGTTGTTGTTGTGGTAGTTGCCGGAGCGGACGTTCTTGATGTTGAAATTGAAGTTTTCGTAGTCGATTACAGGGCCACAGTTGGTCGTGTCGAGGCCTCCGAAAGTGAACGTTCCACCGGGATGGCCGTTCCACTCGACGTTAGCGTTCTTCAAGTACGCCGTGATGACAGGCTCATCTAGAGCCTGCTGCTCGATGATGTTCTTGATGACCGGAGAGTCGGCGGACAGTCCAAGGATACCGTATCCCGACCACCACTGTCCACTGACAGACGCCAGCCTGGTCGCCAGGCCAAAGGTGGTGTCCACAATCGTCAGCTTTTCGGCGTTCTGGTTTCCGATGGACAGGGTGTCGGTGCCGAAGATGCCGGACACACGGACTCCCATGCGTGTGAAGCTGAAGCTGCCACTGACGGGCTTGAACGTGGTGGACTTGGAGCTGTCGAAGCGGGTCATGTGGAGGCATTGCGAGCAGCAGCGCGCTTCACAGCGCTCTCGGCACCAGGCTAAAGTGGATTAAATCAGATAATATGACACTTTTGTCCACATCTTACGGGTAGAATAGCAAGAGTCGGGGCATTCATCCGGCTTGAATTGACCCTTTCCGCATCTCTCGTCGACAACCCAAGTGGTGGCGGAGCCAGTGTCGAAGTACACGCTGATGATTTTGTTCTGCGACCCGACGGTGATGTTTCCTTGGTACTCAATGTCGTCGTAGCTGTTGACCGGGACGGAGCCTCCTTTGGCGACAAGGCGGGACTCCTCTGCCTGCTGCAGGTACTTGGCGAACAGACCTGAACAATCTCAGGCTGAACCGTTAAGCCACTTACCCAAATCCTTACCTTTTCTGATCATTCTCTCTTTTCCGCTCTCGACGCGGGTCAGGTGAACCTGATGGACAGCGCAGAAGGCGACGTCCAGAAGGACGAGGGCCAGAAGAATGCTCATGGTAGTCTTCATTGGAGAGACGACTTGAGTGATGACTTTGTGAGTCTACCGACTACCTTTTATAAGATGAATTGTGGCCTTATCATTGTCACGAAGTCACAAAGACACACCGCCGAGGCGTGTCTTTGGCAACTGCACGTCCACTTTTTATGATAGTGCCGTCTGATGCTATCGTTGATTAGAGATTCAATTGTACAAATGATGCTGATGGTGGAAAGTTCCGCCAGATAAGTATAGAGACGCCTTGTTCATGGTGTTTGTGAGAAAAATGTCTCTGTAGTTTCACTGGTCCGATCAGAGTATCACCGAAATAGACGTCGAACTTCAAATACGTGACGGACAGCTCGAGGGTGAAAATATGGTTGTGAGCTTTGCGCTCTATTCTACTTAGACGATTCGTGGCTTGAGTGCTATATTTGACTGATAATTAGACATGCTCTATGTTCCAATTTCATCAAAAATATTTGATTTAGAGCACTTGGTCGCTCCGATGTTGTAAATCCATTCCGATAATTCAATAGTTCAGTAGTTCCACTATGTGATGTCCAATCTCGTAACCCATTTTGCCTGCAGAATCCGATTCTATTTCATTCGTCAAACCTTAGAGAGAACGAGTGAATATCCCAACTGATCCCCACCGATACAATAAAGGTCTCTCGAACTTTATTCAAGGGGACAAATTGGTCACTTTACTGTCGTTGGCACACACGACCTTTTGCGTTCTAGTTCACCGTGTAAAAAAATCAAATGTGGGTGACCCCGACGAGTCCGCCGACACGCCATTCAGCTACCCAAGCGGCAATGAACAGAGTCGCATCTTGAGCATTTTTGGAACGGCCAACAGAGCAGGCATGGACAGTATCAAGCAATCAAGGAGCTCACTTCTGGGTAGATATCCATTTCAGTGCATAGCTAAATGGCTGGTCTATGATGTCGCTAGCTGCAGTTGTTTACTTCGTCTCATTGTAACTTTTACGTCCGGTCGAAGGTCTCTACTCACAGACGCAAACCCTTTTTGTGCACGTCGTCTGGTGCGTCTTATCTTGGGAGCGCGACTATGCCACATGTCGAAAGAACCCAAAAGAAACGCTCTTTGGGTTTTATTATCGCCAAAGTCGCAAAGCGGATCATGGAGATCACGTTTCTAGATCAAGAGTTTAGCATTAATTTGATCAAATTGAATTGTTACGAAGATATTCTCAGTTTGATAATCTAAATCCAGTTAGACTCTCATTCGTGTCACGGTGGCGAGCGGTCGATCCCTCCGGTCGCTCTCTGAGTGTCTGGTTGGCCAGATGGCAAACCCCGTGGCAGTTGTGACTGTTCCGGCTTCCAGAGGGAATTGGGACACCCGGAAGCCGTAGTCCCACCACCGCTGACAACAAGATGTGCGACGCCAGGAATCCGACGCCCGACGCTGCGTGAGATGTCATCTCGAAGGTCGCCGACGCTCTGAGGACCAGCGAAGACGCAACTCCCGGACTGCGGACCATCAGATGCAAGCTCAGAAGCGTCCGCTGTGCCGCAAACGATATTCCGCTGCCGCAGCTGAAGATTTGCCGATTCCCAGATGCCCATTGAAGTGCGCTGTCTACGACCGGTTCGACATCTACGCCGCGCCAGGGATGAAGTCGTCTGCCAGACATCCTCTGTTTGTCTATTTTCGGTGTCGCGCAAGGCATAATGCCTTTGATTCGCGAAATAAAGTCGTAAAGTCGTAAATCCAGTTAAGGTCCAATTACACATCTAGATGGGACATAGGTTTGCTCTGGGTTCAAGGTGTGAGCCTGAAAGAAAACTTACTTGCACCATCGATTCATCCTCTTTACGTATGTTACGAACTATAAGTTAGCTTATCTCTGTATGACCGTTCATTCCTCTGCCGTTCGCCTCATCTTCATGGCCGTCCTACGGAAACATGCTTCCGATCGGTAGGTCATTGTTGGTATGACCTTTCGACTGAACCGACGACCTCTTTTTATGCACGTTTTCTCACACGACTCTACTTCTTATCATCGTCGTCTACTCTGTTCATAATGTGTCGGGCGAGAGATCAATTGATTACTATATTGAGTCTGCTCACGCATCCGGATTCCATGCGTTGTATGCACATCGTTGATGTCAGCGGTGGTGGGACTACGGTTTCCGGGTGTCCCAATTCCCTCTGGAAGCCGGAGCGCTCACAACTACCACATAGTTTACCGTCTGACCAACCAGACACTCAGAGAGCGAATGAGGGCATCTTGTTGGCAGGACTTCGGTTTGCGGGTGTTTCCTTGTCAATCTCTTGTTCACAATTGTTACAGAGTCTGCTATCAGATAAATGATCAGATGCGAGGACGTGCCAGTTGCAGAATTTTTTGGGATAACATTGAAGTGAGCAGTCACGTGAATGTTTCATTCCCGTAAACATGTGCTGGAGTCTCGTTTGTGTAGCGGTGGAGAGCGGTCGGTTATCCCCCTCTCCTCTGGGTTTTGAGCGGTCGGTCATCCCCCTCAGCCCCCACTGCCAGCGGACCCCGTGACCCAGAAGCTTTGGAACAGCAGGGGCACGTATGTTCCAACCCTCCAACGTTGGCCGTCTCTCAATTGGAACGCTCAACGTGCGCCGACTCGCGTCAAGTGAACGTCTACTGGAGCTGCAAGAAGAACTCGAAGGGATCAACATTGATGTCGTCGCACTGACCGAACTACGATGGAGAGGAACTGGATCGTTGCAGCTGAGTGACTCTGGCTTCTGCTTCTATCACGCAGGACCAGAGAGCAGTGAAGATGTCTCCGGAACCGGTTTCCTGGTCAGTAGCCGAATGAAGCCCTTCGTGGAAGCCTTCCGCCCAGTATCGCCACGAATCTCCGCGCTGGACCTGAAGTTTGGCCGGCAATTACTACGCCTGTTCGCCGTGTATGCACCACCAACCTCAGCCACGCGTGACGATGAAGAAGATGAATACGACAGCCTCTTGGAGACGCTCCGTTCAGAGCTACGGGCTGCTAGTATGTCTGGACAAAGGGGTGCTAGCAGTACCTTACGGGATGCAATCGCGCCAAGATTGCGGGTGTATCCCGCTCTGCTCGGAGACTTCAATGCGAAGATCGGAAGAAAAGAAGAAGATGACGAGGAAGCAGTCGGGAACTTCGGATACGGCGACCGGAACGTCCGTGGGCAGCAACTTCTGGATTTCTGCGAAGAAAACCATCTACGAGCGGTCAACACGTTCTTCAAGGCGAGGCCAGGCAGGAAATGGACATGGATTTCACCAAATGGGCACACGAAGAACTGCATCGACTTCGTGCTCGCTTCCAGGCTCATTCGGTTCCAATCTGCGACCGTCCTTGGCTCTTGTATTTCAAGTTCGGACCATCGCCTCGTACGTGCAGTGATCCAGACGCCCAAACGTGAAGTGATGCGGCATGAAGATCGGACGCTGAAGAAGAAATATCGATTAAATCGGGATCTCTTCCGGATGGCACTCACCACCATGACGCCATGTGCAAACCAGCAAGATTCTCCAGAAGATTACGCAAATCTGGTCGCACAAGTCCAGTCTGCCGCAGAATTCGCCCGGGAACCAGAAGAGAAGTCGCCGCGACTATCAGAAGAAACGAAGCGACTCTTCGCACAACGTCGTCACCTGAAATATCGCAGATCAACAGCCGCAGAACGGATCGCCCTTACCGAACTCAACAAACTGATTCGGCGGGAGATAAGGAAAGATCTCGTGAAACACCACCAAAGGCTTGTCGAAGAAGCGATTCGAAGGAACCGAGGACTGCGACATGTGAGAAGAGAAGCTGCAATCGGAAGAAGAAGGTTAACAAGACTCCGTGACGCCGACGGCAACTTGTGTTCGACGACAACGCAACTGAAACGGACGGTAAAAGCATTCTACGAAGCGCTTTATTCCTCCACAGTCGACGTTCAATATGAAGAACACGAGGCGCAGGAAGAATGTCCGGATCTGTTGATAAGTGAAGTCGGAGAAGCTCTGAAGACGATGCGGAATGGAACGGCTCCTGGAATCGACAAGATTACAGTCGAAATGTTGAAAACAGGAAGTCATGTGCTGTTACCGTGGTTAACGAAGCTCTTCAACATGTGCCTTCGAACTTGTTCGATCCCGCAGAAGATGGCCGACTCGTCGACGATTCTGCTCCACAAGAAAGGTGATCCACTGGAACTCAAGAATTACCGGCCGATCTCACTTCTCTCCGCAATCTACAAGCTACTCACAAAAGTGCTTACCAAGCGGATTGAAAGGATACTGGATGCGGCGCAACCAGTGGAACAGGCGGGCTTCCGGAAGAACTTCTCGACGATCGACCACCTACAAGCAATCAATCAGCTAGTAGAACGTTCGCGAGAATACCGACTCCCGCTCTTCATCGTCTTCGTGGATTACGAAAAGGCTTTCGACACTGTAGAGCTGAATGCAGTTTGGAGCGCAGTGCAGCAGCAAGGAGTTCCGGGGCAGATTACCAAGCTCCTGCAAAAGATATATCAAGAAGCCACGTCGCTGGTGAACATCAACGACGAACCTGTGCCAATTGAAATCAGACGCGGAGTACGACAAGGCGACACAATCAGCCCCAAACTGTTTACTGCAACACTGGAACATGTCTTCCGGCACCTGCAATGGGAAGAAGTCGGTATAAACATCAACGGAAGCCGTCTATCAAACTTACGGTTCGCCGACGACATCGCACTCATCGCAGAAACGGCCGAAGATCTCCAGAAGATGATGGATGAATTGAACGAAGCATCGCAGCGAGTTGGACTGAAGATAAACGCAAATAAAACCAAGCTGATGTCAACGGAACCTACGTCGATCCTGCTGAACGGAAGTGAAGTAGAACGTGTGGAATCCTTCGTCTACTTGGGTCAAGAAGTCCGGCTTGTTCGCGACCATGGAAAAGAAATGAGCCGAAGAATCTGCAGTGGATGGAATGTTTTCAAACAGTACAAGCAGTTCCTTACCAATCCGACCGTCGAGATGAGATGGAAGCGGCGCCTGTTCAACATGTGCGTCCTTCCAGCGATGCTGTACGGAGCGGAGACGTGGGCGCTGACGAAGTCCGCCTGCAAGAGGCTTGCGACCGCACAGCGAAAGATGGAGCGGCGAATGGTCGGCGTTCGTCTCGTAGACAAGAAGACGAACGATTGGCTGCGCGGAGTGACGAAGATATCTGACGTGGCGGAATCTGCAAAGAAGAGAAAGATGAAATACGCGTGGAAACTCGCAAATGAAGCCGAAGAAAAGTGGTCGAAACGCCTGACTGACTGGAGGCCAATCGTTTCGAGACCACTCGGACGACCCAGAACAAGATGGCGAGACGACATCCGAAAAGCGCTGAGGACACAAGCGTGGCAGAACCAAGCGAGAAGAACGACACTGCGCCAATGGTTGAACATAATGGGATCCGCTTGATGTAAATCAATGATACGGAACAAATGTTATGTTAATGTTAAACATGTGCTGATCGTGGTTCAGAAAGACAACATAACTTTTGAAATGAAACAGTCGCATGATGCAGATGTCTTTCTTGTACATGATGAAAAATGACGCTATCAGCTTGTGTTCTTGTCTCGGCTGTCAATAGTGACTTTCGCGCTTATCAGTCCGATTTGTGATCCACTCGGCGAGGTCATCTCAACAAATGCCACACACCTTCGCGTGACGTCCAAAAAACGGATGCGACAACTCGCAAACATGCAAAAACCATTAGAAGGGCAATTAAAGTACATGTTACAAATCATAAAATTTTAATCAGTCCTTTGTGCAATATCGTCAAAAGTACAGTGTCCTTAGATAAAATAGATCACCCTCTATGGCATCAGTTGTTGTAGGCTAGCTAAGATGGCTCATAAATTTGCTGTAAAAATGATGTAGAACAAAAAGGAAAAATCCAGGCAAACATTCAAACAGCCTTATAGTCAAACAGCCAATCAGGTAACGTGCTGCTGTTGCGGGCTATATGTGAATGCCGTTCTCAAACAGATTTTTCATTAAGCATTCCCAGGATGGGCAACTGTCATTTTGCAGGATTACTAGCTATACATAAGCGTGCCATTCTCTCAAAGTTTGAGCTCGAACGGCATCTAAATGGTCCTTTGTGAGCGGCGCTGATGCCAAAGAAACCCCACAACTTATGTCCAAGACATCAATTTCCATTCACATGACCTTCTTATCATCTCACCTTTGTCAACTGTCAATGAAACAAATCTCTTCTCTATGTTTTGTGGTTGCCGGCGACCACGGTTCCTATCAATAAAGATACACAACGTCTATTGACGCTAAAAAACGAGACGGAACAAAAAATTGGAAGACCTTTTAAAGTGCAACTGATCAAGAACTGATCCTTCGACACATCATAGTACCCTCAGTAGTACCTCCATTTGTATTTTATAGTCCATGTACGCATCATTTACACGCCTATAACGGCTTCGGAACTTCTCAGGAAACAGTAAAACACAAATAACAGATCAGTGAGGTTGAGGTTATAATCTTGCAAGTTCTCCAGGACAGCCTGATCCACTTGGTGGAGAAGGTACTCCTGGACCTTAAGGGCCAGAAGGAGGGCCTGGGAAGGATGCAGCGTATTGCCCGTGCCCGCATCGTTCGGAGATGGTTAAGGGGGCTCCCAAGTCCGAGGGTTACGGTAGAGCTCGTATGGCCAAACAGTGATGCTCTGAGTTCTTGACAATCTCTTTAATTCGGCGTTCAGTTTTACTATTCTTTATGACGTCCTGGCCTGATTGTATGCGGTCAAACAGGTTCTTTTATCTATTCTCTATGGTTTATGCTATCCGCAAAATAGTCTGCAGAATGCAAGGCACTTTTGAACTCTGGGCAAGTTAATCTACGCTTTGCATTTGATTTATGGACTTACGAAACAATTTATTCAGAACTTTACAATACACAAAGATCACAATGAGAACATTACTGTTTAGCCATGCGAGCTCTACCGTAACCCTCGGACTTGGGAGCCTCCTTAACCGCCTCCGAACGATGCGGGCACGGGCAATACTCGGCATCCTTTCCAGGCCCTCCTTCCGGCCCTTGAGTTCCAGGAGTACCATCTCCGCCAGGTGGGCCAGGCTGTCCTGGAGCTCCTGGTGGTCCGGGTGGTCCAGCGGGTCCAGCATCTCCAGTAGGTCCATCGGCACCCTTATTTCCCGCAGGACCAGCCTCGCCAGTTGGTCCAGGCGGTCCCTCAGGTCCAGGAATGCCTTTCGTACCAGGAGCACCGTCTTTGCCAGGTTCGCCGTCCTTTCCGGGCTCTCCGTCAGGTCCAGCGTCTCCGGGTTCGCCAGGCGCTCCAGGCTCTCCATCCTTTCCTGGATTTCCATCTGGTCCGTCCTCGCCCTGAGGTCCCGGAGGTCCAGGTTCTCCGTCGGGACCGGCTGGGCCTGGTTCGCCGGCTGGGCACTTAACGCATCCCTCGTATCTCCCGTCGGGAGTGACGTGAATGACGGCTCCGTCCTTGCCGGGCACGCCTGGGATACCGTCAGGTCCGGCAATTCCAGGCTCTCCAGCTGGTCCAGGTGGGCCAGGCGGGCATTTATTGGATCGAGAGGCGCAGTCTAAAGCAGTTCCTGTAGTCATCATGTACTCAAAAATTTGATAGGTTTGGTTTGGAGAGCATCAGGGGCGCTGAAAAGGGTCAATAAGGGAATTTACTTACTGCATCCTGAGCCCGTTTGACGTCTGTGACGCAAGATAAGCATCGGGATAGTCTGAACACGGCGATTCATTATCCCTTTCCAGGCGTCATTCGCGAGAGTCTAAAAACGATTTTTACAAACGAGCACACAAAAATTGCGCATACCTTGAATTCCCCAAGATCAGAGATCACCTCGTCGTACATGTCGTTGACATCGTGATATAGCGAAAGTCCCACGAAAAGAGCGACGACGACGGCGAGGGTGCTGGCAGTGGTGGCGACTCCGACGACTGCTCTGAGATGCTTTGTCATGCTGCTCCGGATGATGATTTTTGGTTGGACGACTCCTGCTTATATACTTGACATGTGAATTGCAGTAGTAGGTAGGAACAATAAAACGACAGAAACGAGTCCATTTCCTGATGTTTCTACAACCACAGCAGCGAGTTACACTCATTACTGTGTGGATATGTTTTTCTCTCTTTGTGATAGGGTTTGATGTGTGACACAGTTAATTGGAAGTAGTGTGACGAACGCATCAATCATCGATCTTTATTGCTCTCTTGCGGAAGTCGCTGTGCAAAGTGTCAACAAACGTATGTGAATGAGGCCTTTTTCGGGTGAGCTGATATGAGTACGAGTTACATGATTTAATAAATTATCCTTAGGAAATTCAGTAACAAACGAACAGGGCGACGGAAACCTTTGTTCAGCTCTTAGGGCACTCTGTGCAACCCAAAGCTCTCTCCAGGGCACATCAAAATTGACTTGAGAAACCTTGCTTAAAGCTGTTCTTTGTCTGTCTTCTACAAGCATTTCATGTATGCTATGTACGCATCTCGAGTGTCATGAAATGCCTTTATTATACTACAATCGATGTAAAACACCAATCTACTGTTTGTGCACGCGAGCGCGACGGTGCTTAGCCTTGGCCTTGGCACGGAGTCTGCGTCGACGTTGACGATATCCCTTTCCACCTTTTCCTCCTTCGCCTCCACCTCCACCTCCTGCTCCTCCACCGCCGCCTCCAGCAGCAGGAGCCGCGGCTCCACCTCCTCCAGAACCACCGGCGCCGTAGCCGCCTCCAGAAGCTCCACCACCGGAAGAAGCAGCAGCGCTCGCACCCCCGCCACCGCCGCCTCCGGAAGCTCCAGCTGACGCACCACCTCCGGTTCCGCCGCCACCTCCAGCACTGTATCCGCCACCGGCAGCGCCTCCACCGCCTCCAGATCCACCGCCACCTCCGGACGCTCCACCGTATCCTCCTCCACCTCCCGACAATCCACCGCCACCGGAAGAAGTAGCAGCAGCACTGCCTCCTCCACCACCTCCGGATCCGCCGCCACCTCCAGCACTGTATCCGCCACCGGCAGCGCCTCCACCAGAAGCTCCGCCACCGCCGCCGGAAGAAGCAGCAGCAGCACTGCCTCCTCCTCCACCGCCTCCAGATCCGCCGCCACTTCCAGCACTGTATCCGCCACCGGCAGCGCCTCCACCGCCTCTAGATCCACCGCCACCTCCGGATGCTCCACCGTATCCTCCTCCACCTCCCGACGATCCACCACCGCCGGAAGAAGAAGCAGCAGCACTGCCTCCTCCTCCACCGCCTCCAGATCCACCACCTCCTCCAGCACTGTATCCGCCACCGGCAGCGCCTCCACCGCCTCCAGATCCACCGCCACCTCCGGATGCTCCACCGTATCCTCCTCCACCTCCCGACGATCCACCACCACCGGAAGAAGCAGCAGCAGTACTGCCTCCTCCTCCACCGCCTCCAGATCCACCACCTCCTCCAGCACTGTATCCGCCTCCGGCAGCGCCGCCTCCAGAAGCTCCACCACCGGAAGAAGCTGCTGCGGTCGCACCTCCGCCACCGCCACCTCCGGAAGCTGCGGCAGAGGCACCGCCTCCGGATCCGCCGCCACCTCCAGCACTGTATCCACCACCGGCAGCTCCTCCACCACCTCCAGAACCTCCTCCAGCTCCACCGCCACCAGAAGCCGTTCCACTTCCTCCTCCACCGCCATATCCGCCTCCGCCAGATGCTCCACCTCCAGCTGCAGCAGACGTACTAGGGGCCGCTTTGCTAATAGCAGCCGAATATCCACCACCACCGCCGCCGCCAGACGATTCGGCTGGAGCAGCTGCTGAAGCAGCCGAGGCACCGCCACCGGAACCACCGTATCCGCCTCCTCCACCGCCACCGGAAGCTCCTCCGCCACTAGCAGTAGAGGCAGCTCCACCAGCTGCACCACCAGCAGAGGCACCACCACCACCACCTCCTCCATATCCTCCTCCACCACTGGCCGCAGGGGACGCGGCAGGGGCCGCTGCGGGAGGCGCTGTGGGAGCAGCAGCACCACCACCTGAGGCACCACCGGCATATCCGCCTCCACTGCCGCCGCCAGAGGCTCCACCAGAAGCTCCTCCGCTAGCTCCTCCACCGGCACCACCAGCAGCCCCGGAACCAGCAGAAGCACCTGCCCCACCACTGCCTCCTCCAGCTCCACCTCCTCCTCCAGCGCCACCACCACCATATCCTCCTTCACCGCCTCCAGAAACAGCCGCAGTTCTCGGTGGGCAAGGACAGTACTCGGCATCGTGTCCAGGCTGTCCAGGTCCTCCAGGTTGACCGGGTCCTCCATCGCTTCCAGGCTCTCCATCTTTTCCTGGAGGTCCGGGCGGTCCAGGAGGTCCGGCTGGAGCGCCTTCATACGGAGTGGATCCATCGGGTCCAGCATTTCCAGGAGGTCCCGGGGGTCCCGGTGGGCCAGGAGGTCCAGGAAGATTTGTTTGCTTGGTACCGCTTTCTCCATCGTTTCCAGGAGGCCCATCCGGACCAGGTTGACCGTTTGGTCCGGCGTCTCCGGCTTCACCAGGTGCTCCCGCTTCTCCGTCTTTTCCAGGATTTCCATCTTGTCCGTTTTCTCCCGGGGGTCCAGGGGGTCCAGCTGGTCCGTCAGGGCCGGGAGGTCCAGCCTCGCCCGGAGGGCATTTGATGCATTCCTTTGCCTCGTTACCGTAGCCGGCTTCGGCACCATCTCCACCAGCTTGTCCGTCCTTGCCGGGCTCGCCAGGTTCTCCGGGCTTTCCGTCTTCACCTTTTGGTCCTGGAGGTCCAGCAGGGCACTTGCTAGCCTGGGCGGCGCATTCTAAAATTGAATGACTTGAATGAGGGATCCCTGAACTATATTTTCCGATTCGGGGTCCCTATTATCGATTAAGCTACTTACTGCATTGTCCACCCTGGCTCTGTGAACCGCCAGTGACTCCTGCTGAGTAACCTCCATCGCCTCCACCTCCTCCACCACCGTATCCTCCTCCTCCTCCGCCGCCGCCGCCGCCACCGCCTTTACCGCCACCTCCTCCTCCGCCTCCTCCATATCCAGCCTGTCTTGGGGATCGGAGGAAGACGTCGAAGTTGACATAACGGTTAGATCTTCCTTGTCGGGCGTCCATCATTGTGTGCCAGGCGTCGCTCTCAAGAACCTGCATCAAAACAGTAATTTCAATGATCCTCAAGAATCGTTTCTACCTTGAACTCCTCCAAATCCTTGACGATGTCATTGTAGAGTTGGTTCACGTCGGCAAGAAGAGTGAGAACGACGACAAAGGTGGCGACGATGGCGGTGACGCTCGCGGCGTTTCCGATGACAACGACCGTCCGATGGAAGGTCATCTGATCGGATTCGAATGAGGATTGTGAACAGTCGACGAGCTTATAAGGGCGCCGAGGAAATCAGATAAGAAAAGTCCGGATTGGCGTTTGACCGGTTGGAGGTGTGATGGTCATTGTGTGCTGTCGGAGATAATGCTCAGAGACGTCTCTGCTAAAATAACAACGCTGTTAATCATCCTCCTGTCTTTAAAACAATTACATGCACCGATCGTAATAAATCATTGCTATTAAATACTATGGAACATATAAAGGTGGGCCTAGTTTAAACAAGCGGTTAGGTCAACCACTACCATTTATATTCCGACAGCCACACAACATATATGGTGGAGAGAGACACAATCAACCCTGCGGGCGGTAAGATAGGTGCTCGTAAAGTACATTAGAGTTTACTGATATCAACAGAGACATAGCATTAGTGGAGCAATCTATGCGTGTAGTCCATCTTTTCGTCCTTTAGATCTTTGAGACGATCAGCAACGGACTTCTTGGTTCTGACCTGTCCGTGTGGATCACTACGAAGCGGTCTACATATTTTTATTTGGTCGGTTTCGGTTCGATTCCCGTCGAGGTTCCTATTTTGTTCACTCCTTGAAACTGATAGCTCCTCGAACCATCGAACGCGACCACTCTCGTGCTCACGGACAGGCCAACGGGATCCGTCGGAAATCGGTCGATTTCGGTTCAACACCGGCCTTGGTTCGCATTTTGTTTGCTGTGTAAAATCTACCGCTCTTCGATGATCATTGATCACCGAATACAACCGCTCTTGTGTGGGCAGAAAAACGGCTAAGAAGGAAATAGGAACCAGTGGACCTGTGGGTTCTCCAAGTAAGTGTGTCACGTTATTTCCATGTAGATCCAAAGGTGAGAGCGGTTGGAAAACTCCTCAAAATTCAGCGCGTTAACTACTTTCAGTGGTATATTTGGTTTATTTTGCTAAATGGAGAACCAACACACCTGTCCGTTCCCATTTATAAAAGGTGACCCAAACAGAGCATCTAGGCTGAAGTATGGCACGTCATTTTCATGCATATCCTAAGGTGAGACCGGGTGGAAAACACATCAAAATCCAGGCTGTTATGCCTCCTATTTTCGATGACACTTTCTAGATTATCATATCCCAACGATTCCCATCACATATCTTCTCTTAAATCTCAAAGTTTTCAAAGTCACATCCGTTCCTCGTCCAATTATCTCCCCACTTTTTACGCTTCATTTGTCACCCACTCCGGTCTTACCCAACCCACAACTCGTTCTCATCGAACGCAATCCCCATAAATCCCCTCACGAGATCTTCTCACTTGCACTTGCCCGCATTGCGCAATGTCCGCGTCGTCGCCTGTGGGCAAATGCGCGTCGGTTGTGGTGCTCGGCGCGACAACTTTCTGCGCGTTCTTCTTGACGGCCGCGCTCATCGGAGCCAGCTTCATCTATAATGACATTGTCGAAATGGAAGGCGATTTGCGTGGCCAAATGGGACATTTTAAGGTGAGCGAAATCTCGTTCTTACATCCCAATTTATGTCCGTATCTTCAGAGATTAACAGATGAGGCGTGGGACCAAATGATCGTCAGCAAGCCACGCCAAAAACGCCAATATGTACAGTATCCGTACTATCCCAATTACTACTATTCCCAAGATGGCTATGCCACACCCCCACCGGCCTATGTGACTCCCCCACAAACGTTCTTCACCCGAAGACCACGTCCTCCTATCGTCCCTCCAGGCAATATCTATCCTCCAGCTCCTGTTGTAGTCCCGCCCGGACCTCCGGGACCAACTGAGCCTGTGGTGTATCCTCCAGCATCTACACAGTTCCCTCCCCCGCCTGTTAATCCAAATGAGGTCCCTTTCTATTCCACATCTACTCCTGGATACAGTACGTTTGAACCCACTGGCACTCCTGGACCTGATGAAATGGTTTCCGTGACGCCCGATTATCAGTTCCCAGATAATAAGAAGTGCAGTAAGTTTTTCTTCATCACTTAAATTCACTCATGAGTATTACGTTAATGTGGACATTACAGACTGTGGACCCGTCTCCAACAACTGCCCAGCTGGACCTCCTGGCCCACCAGGTGCCAAAGGCGAGATCGGAGAACCCGGAGTAGATGGATCTCCTGGTCACGATGGACCTCCTGGCGAGGAGCTGGTCTACGAGAAGATGAAGGCCCCGTACTGCGTCAAATGCCCCATGGGACCACCGGGACCTCCAGGTGCCGACGGACCTGCTGGACCTCCTGGACAGCCAGGAGTACCGGGAACTCCGGGAACTAGAGGACGTGACGGAAGTCCCGCACCTCCCGGTTTCCCTGGAGACGATGGACTACAGGGTCCTCCGGGTCCGCCCGGACCTCCTGGAGTGCCTGGCTATGATGGCCAGCGAGGAAAGGGACTTCCCGGAGAACCAGGACTTCGAGGAGCTCCTGGACCCGCGGGAGAGCCTGGGGCAAACGGGCTTCGTGGATTGGATGGAGAACGAGGACCGCCTGGACCTTACGGTGAACCTGGACGACCAGGTAGTGACGGACTCCCTGGTGAGCCCGGTCAGCCTGGAACGTTTGGAAAGGACGGTACGGACGCTAGTTATTGTCCCTGTCCTCCAAGAACTACAGGGGAAGATCGCGCAAAGACCTACATCCTTTCAAAAGCCGTGTTTGCTCATGCACTTGCCCAATAAGGCCTAATAAAAATGCATTCACCCTGAATTGCTATTTGCGAATAACGTTGATGATGCCCTTATCTAACAAATAACGGGCATGAACATGGTCCCATTGTGTGCAAGGAACCCTTCTGAGATGATCGGTTTATACAAAACCCGTCTTGAAGTAAGACCTCGATCAAAAACTAGAGCTTGAAGGGATAAACAAATTATCAAAATGAAACAATTCACCATGTTCACGTTCCGCCTTCCAATTTTTAGTATGCTGCACATCAACTTCTTCTGACAGAACCACCCGCAAGCCATCACGCCTAGTTACACTTCACATGATTAATGTGTTTGAGCGGGAGAGGACCCAAAGAGGTCTGTTCATTCACCTCTCAGGGAGGTGTGTGGCATTTCTTAGAGCACTTTTACCGGAAGCAGTTAAGAGCACTAGGTTTACATTCGAGTCATCTCAGACGCTCGGCAAAAGCTGTATACAGAAAAGACATCTTTTGTTATGAACCTTGTCCAGTCGAGTCAAACCGAGAACAACCCAACTCAGCACATAGACGTGCACAACTGACTATTTTGTTCATTTAGTTAAGACGATCGCATTATTTTAATCATGAAAAGACAGCTTTTGTTGAGGAACTTGTTCTATAATGCGATTAAATTGTGAATGGAGAACAGTTGATTGTGTGCAAGACAGCAAGGTCTGTGTGGCCGGTATGGCTGAACACACCAAGAAATTTCAAGAAAGAACGAAGTTGCCCAAATAATAAGTTTATTTAGAAGTTTATTTCTCGTATCAAAGGCTTGCGCGTTGCAAGACGTCACATACGCATAAGAGCCACATTGCTACTTCGTAGTCGCCGGCCTGTGGAGCATTTTCGACGACTTTCGTGGGCAGCAGAGCGAAGACCGGCATCCGGACGAAACTGTTTAAATGTTCTATCATTCTCATTGTGCCAACTCAATAGCAGTGAAATCTTCCATTCAAGATCGGAATTGATTTATTTTGCAATATTATGAGTTGTCACAAAATGCCACCCAGATATAACCAAATCAACTATGCAGGTCTCCCCTCTTTCTGTCATGGCTTCATATGTCTGGCACTGAAAGATGTTCGCGATAGCACAACACAAGTTTCAGTTTTTGTCATCTGGCCTTTCCGTCCTTTCCAGGCACTATCGGAGAAAGCCATCAGAATTCCAACCTTATTGGTATCTCACACCTGAAGTCACCAAAGGTTGGCGACCAAAGCCAAAGTCACCTTCGAAAGAATCAAATGCTCTGCCTTTCTTTCAAAATAATCATTATTATGAAACTCGCTCTGTGAGATAATTGAAAAAGCAGGACCCTATTTGCAACGCTCCCAGCAAAACGCATTCACATTAACGCCGCTTGATGTGACCTTATCGAGCGCATCGGTTTGAAACACCGCCGTCGCGCAAACGGAGTGTAAAGTGCGGAATTCGTTTCTTTCTCGCGTAAACACTTTCGCTTTGCGAGCCGATGTCTTTCAATGTCACGAGAGATGAATGAAGGACGCGAGCTTTTTCTGTGATTTCTTAGCGAAGAGGTACAGTTTTGGCTACATCTCGGTGAAGAGTGAGAGTATGATGCACAACTCATTTCTTGCTCGGAAAGCTAAACGACTTTGAATGGCAAAAACATTCAATAGGCCCACACTTTCCTTCGACAAGAAGCTGCCATTACGCTAGCAGAAGAGCTTCAAAATTCCAGAGTATAAAAGCAGGAAATGGCTCTCATTGGATTCATGTCACCGTCTACATCATAATCCATTGGTCAAGATTGGCCATAATGCCTCATAAAAAAATGAAAAACCATTCTCAACAACCTGCCCATCTTATTAAGATAGCCGAGTTCAAAGCCACAATCATGAAGATTCATACCATATCTTTGTTCTTCGGCTCACTTATACCTATCCCAATAAACCTCAAAATAGCCTGCTGTTGTCTGCTTCTTGGTGGAGCTGATCCCTTTGAACTCCAAGCTCACACTCCATTTCACGCTGGGAATTCGCCAAAGAAACATCAACTGATCTGACCACCGCTATCGGCTCCCCGGCGAGACGACGCGAACCGGTTCGCACCCTAATCTGTCGCGCACTTTCTCAACGCATCAGCGACTTCGTTTTGTTTTAAAAAATTTTACTCGCAACCTTGAAACGGGTTTCGGGCGCGTCGGTGAATGACAGCCGCCCGCTGACGTGGTTACTCAACCGGGTGAACCCGTTGGGCGGGCCCCACCTTAAAGATATGTATAAAAAGAGAGCCACAAATCGAACATCAGCAGTCTCATTTGCATCTCTGCCATGAGCGCCAAGTTCGTCGTCGGAGCGGCTTCGGTCGGAAGCGGTGTCGTCATCGTCGCCTGTTTGGTGATGGTTGGAGTCCTCTTCCAGGACATCAACACTCTCTATGATGATGTGATGGACGATATGGTTGAGTTCAAGGTAAGCACCATCTTCAAAATGGTCAAGTTTAATCCACTGTTCTTTAGACCATCGCCAACGATGCGTGGCGCGGAATGATGGCCATCCAAGGAGCCCCTGGAATCAGCAAGAACAACGTCGAAAACGTCGCCGTCCTCTTCGGACGTAACAAGCGTCAGGCCAGCTGCGGATGCGGAGCTCAGCCTAACAACTGCCCTGCCGGACCCCCTGGACCTCCTGGACAGCCTGGAGCCAACGGAGATGACGGAGCCCCTGGAGAGGCCGGACGCAACGGCGCCCCCGGAGTCAGCCTTGTGCTCGAGAACCAACAACCCGGAGGATGCATCAAGTGCGACGCTGGACCTCCCGGACCCCCTGGACCCGACGGACCCGCTGGACCTGCCGGCCCCGAAGGTGCCCCTGGACTGCCTGGAGTTCCCGGAAAGGACGGAGAAGCTGGTGCTGCTGGACCTAAAGGAGATGCCGGAGCCCCTGGAGCTCCCGGACAACCTGGTGCCCCTGGAGTTCCCGGAGAAGACGGACAGCGCGGAAAGGGAGCCCCTGGACCCAAGGGACCCACCGGACCCGCTGGCCCTGCTGGAAATCCCGGAGTCAACGGACAGAACGGAGCTCCTGGCGCCCCTGGAGCCGAAGGACCTCAGGGACCCGCCGGCACCCCCGGCGCTCCTGGAGTCGACGGACAGCCCGGAGTCCAGGGAGGCCCCGGCGTTCCCGGACACGACGCCGCTTACTGTCTTTGCCCTCCTCGTACTGGCGAGGTCGTCAAGAACGAGCCCGAAGTTCAGGGCTACAGCCGTCGCCGTGTTTAAGTGATGTCACATTGATTTCCATCGAGAGAACAATATCAAAAACGAGAATAAATCGTTTCGCATTCATATGTTTGTGTCCGTTTCATACAGAGATTTCACTGACAACAGTGAATTTGAGAGAAAGAAAGCAAGAAGAAAGGCTTACATTTCAAATCAATTTCAAACAAACCTCGATTTCAACCAAGCGAAGCTTACCGAGTTTATACTTATATAGCGGCGCGGGTGGAGTCAGAACGCCTTGCCAAGAAGGTCGTTAAGCAAGTGAAGTAGATGCAAAAGATTTGCATCGGCCGGGAATCGAACCCGGGCCGCCCGCGTGGCAGGCGAGCATTCTACCACTGAACCACCGATGCTTGCCATTCTTTCGAACAGAGATTGAACATACCTCCACCTACAGACAATTATCCTTACGAATATCAACTACACTTAAGCCTGCCACCTTCACTGCTGATAACTAGATTCTTCTTTATCCAAAAAAAGGACGTAGATCGCCTCAGAACACCACATCGACGCGCGCGAACATGCGACAAATCGTGACTAATGCGCAGTTCAAACGGCGTCAGCGTGGCAAGACCCAACGCGGCGCGAACGTTTATGACGCGAATTTGCGCAAAACGGCGCATTACAGCCATCTCAGCGGGAACTGTGAAAGATGTTTGAACTCTCACTTTTTCATAAAGTCAGTCAATAGTAACGTTCTATAGCTTCGATACGTGCAGTTGTTGAGACATTCCGCGCTTTTTCCCAACTCTAACTGCCACGCAGCCTGTCCCTTTCAGTCACATTTGTCCGAAATGTCGACGATGCGCGGCGAGAACAGGCGGGAAGCCACGCTCGAGGACTACCAGAAGTTGGAGAAAATTGGAGAAGGTAGGCTTTATATCAAAATCCAGATTATCGAAAGTACAATCCAATATGAGTCATGACTCATGGAATATTCGTGAAGGTTTTCGGGCGAGCAATTTTGCCAAATTTTTGTAACGAAAAAACTAAAAAGGCGATGAAACACTACCGTGCTTTACTAGCTGAATCTTAGATCCATAGCATAGCGGAAGAATTGGAGGAAGGCAGGACTAAGATCGTTCCAACTATGGGACTTGGTAGTTCGGAGCAGCTAATATATGACCCAGCATCAAAAGGCCTTTCAGAGTAGCCCATTTTGTCAATAGGAATATTCCTAAAGGCGGATAAAGAGGTGATCGAGGTCACCCAAAACAAAGAGAAACAGAGACCTCTAGTCATGTTAAATCGGGCCTAAGAGGGCAATCCTTTCCAGGTTCTTGAAGATATTCAAGTAGCTTAAGGATAAAGGGATGATCGAGGTCATCAAAAATTCGAAACACAAAACTGTAGTCATGTCAAATCGGGCTTATGAGGACAATCCTCACCATGTTCCTATCCTTCCCATTCAGGTACATATGGCGTCGTCTACAAGGGTCGCAATCGGAACACACAGAAGCTTGTGGCCATGAAGAAGATCCGTCTAGAAAGCGAAGAGGAAGGCGTTCCCTCCACGGCCATTCGCGAGATCTCCATGCTGCGCGAACTGCGCCATCCCAACATTGTCGACCTGCAGGAGGTGATCATGCAGGAGAATCGTCTCTACCTGATCTTCGAGTTCTTGTCCATGGACTTGAAGCGGTATCTTGACCAGCTGCCCGATGGGGTGCCGCTTGAGAAGCCTATCCTGAAGAGCTACCTGTATCAGGTCAGCTAAAGGTACTGAAGAGATGCAACAACTCTTGTGCTTTAGATGACCCAGGCCCTATGCTTCTGCCATCAACGACGCGTTCTCCACCGCGATCTGAAGCCGCAGAACCTTCTTGTCGACAAGAATGGCGTCATAAAGCTGGCTGATTTCGGTCTAGCCCGCGCCATCGGCGTTCCTCTTCGTGCCTACACTCACGAAGTGGTCACGCTGTGGTACCGCGCTCCAGAAGTGCTTCTTGGATCGGACAAGTACTCCATGGCCGTCGACATCTGGTCGATCGGATGCATCTTCGCCGAGATGGCCAGCAAAAAGCCGATCTTCCAGGGAGATTCGGAAATCGACGAGCTCTTCAAGATCTTCCGGTAGGCCTGTCCTTCAGATTCCTCAGTTACCTGGCTTCAGTATTCTCGGCACGCCAAACGAGCAAAGCTGGCCCGGTGTAGTGGCCCTTCGCGATTTCAAGCCGTCCTTCCCACGTTGGGCGGGCAACCATCTCAACAAGACGATGGAGAAGCACTTGGACGCGCAGGGACTGGACCTTCTGCAGAAGATGTTCATCTACTACCCGGTGGATCGCGTGTCCTGTAAAGACATTCTGAAACATGAGTACTTCAACGACTTGGACACGAATACACTACCCGCCGGCGCCTACAATGGCAGCACACTTGGAATCGAAAACAAGGAGAACTACTAATTACGCAGTCTCTTCCCGTTTTAACTTCTTCTTCCTCTCTTTTTTCCTGTTTCACTTTTTGTTTGATACTCACCAAGCCGGCGACAACGACTACACCACTTATAAGCTATCAGTTTTATATAAATGCACATAGCGATAAATCTGAGGAGATGTACTAAGATGTTTGTGCCTGAGGGCGTCGCGACGGATCACAGTGCACAAAAAAACAACCTATTCCGCGATAAGGGCTGATCGAAGGTTGAGAAACGGGTTCTCAGATGGGTATATGTATATAGGGAGTAGATGCACTTTCAGTAGATCGTCGCAAGATGAGCGCTAAATTTTTCGTTGGTTTGGCTTCGGCTGGAAGCGGTGTTGTCATCGTCGCCTGCTTGGTGATGGTTGGAGTCCTCTTCCAGGACATCAACACTCTCTACGATGATGTGATGGACGATATGGTTGAGTTCAAGGTAGGTCCAACCTTCAAGGGGGCTGTGCCTGACCTGTGGCTCTTTAGACCATCGCCAATGATGCGTGGCGCGGAATGATGGCCATCCAAGGAGCCCCTGGAGTCAGCAAGAACAACGTCGAAAACGTCGCCGTCCTCTTCGGACGTAACAAGCGTCAGGCCAGCTGCGGATGCGGAGCTCAGCCTAACAACTGCCCTGCCGGACCCCCTGGACCTCCTGGACAGCCTGGAGCCAACGGAGATGACGGAGCCCCAGGAGAGGCCGGACGCAACGGCGCTCCCGGAGTCAGCCTTGTGCTCGACAATCAGCAGCCCGGAGGATGTATCAAGTGCCCCGCTGGCGCTCCTGGCCCTCAGGGACCCGACGGACCCGCTGGACCTGCTGGCCCCGATGGACAACCAGGACTGTCTGGAACTCCTGGAAACAATGGCCAACCTGGTGCTGCTGGACCTGCAGGAGATGCCGGAGCCCCTGGAGCTCCTGGACAGCCTGGCATTCCTGGCGTTCCTGGAGAAGACGGACAGCGCGGAAAGGGAGCCCCTGGACCCAAGGGACCCACCGGACCCGCTGGCCCTGCTGGAAACCCCGGAGTCAACGGACAGAACGGAGCTCCTGGCGCCCCTGGAGCCGAAGGACCTCAGGGACCCGCCGGCACCCCCGGCGCTCCTGGAATCGACGGACAGCCCGGAGTCCAGGGAGGCCCCGGCGTTCCCGGACACGACGCCGCTTACTGTCTTTGCCCTCCTCGTACTGGCGAGGTCGTCAAGAACGAGCCCGAAGTTCAGGGCTACAGCCGTCGCCGTGTTTAAGTGATGTCACATTGATTTCCATCGAGAGAACAATATCAAAAACGAGAATAAATCGTTTCGCATTCATATGTTTGTGTTCATTTCATAGAGACGTCACTGACGACAGGGAATTGACAAAAATTTAAGGACAATATCGCCGAGAAGCAAGGCCCTATCCTTGACCACGGCACTTACTCACTTAGTAGTGATTAAATTAAGTGGTCTTTACTTTAAGCAACAAAAGTAAAAAACACAAAAGATTTGCATCGGCCGGGAATCGAACCCGGGCCGCCCGCGTGGCAGGCGAGCATTCTACCACTGAACCACCGATGCTCCTTATGCAGGGCAACGGGATTTGGATATCCCCCGCAGGCCTCTATCTCTACATTAGACAAAAACACAAGATATGGATCATTTTCCCGCCGCATCTGTGGTGAAATTCTCAGCAAGGTTACCTTACAAGCACTTGATGGGAGTAGGCACCGCATACCGTATCTCCCCACATCGTTGTAACTGAAGTTACAGCAGGAAGATAGTGTGTAAATAGTAAAAACAGTATTGAAAGTCATCTGATGTAAACTACCGATTCGCTTCTAGGCTGTGATGACGTCACAAAAAGGTTACATATATAAATAAAACGAGCGTTATCTCAGGACAACTCTGTAATCATGATGGATCGCTTGGAATTACCCAGATTTTCAACCAACCCGTTCAAAACGAATTTCTAAACCTCTCAGTGTTTCAATTTCATCGCCCGGGGGCGTTACGCCGCTTGATGCCTGCAAAAAATTGGATGCCTTAATTAAATGTTTTCCGTTGGAAGCACTTCTGAAACCTGTATTATCGCTATAAAAGCGCGCCTTTAGGAGAGTAGTGGAACACTTCCTCGCGGCATGAGTGCGAAGTTCGTCATTGGAGCGGCGTCGGCCGTCAGCGGCATCGTCATCGTCGTCTGCCTGGCCTCGATGGCCATGATGTTCCAAGACATCAACTCTCTTTACGACGAACTCATGGGGGATATGGCCGAGTTTCGGGTTGGCTTTGCCGTTCTCTGACTGAATTCACCCGTCTCTAGACCCTGAACGCCGACTCGTGGCGCGGAATGATGGCTATGCAAGGAGTTCCCGGCGTCAGCAAGCCCAAGCCTGACGAGATGGCCACCATCTTCGGACGCAACAAGCGTCAGGCGAGCTGCCCATGCAGCCGCCAAGCTAACTTCTGCCCTGCCGGACCACCCGGACCTCCTGGACCACCCGGATCCAACGGAGATGACGGAATTCCTGGAGAGGCCGGCCGCAACGGCGCACCTGGAGCCAGTCTTCTTCTCGAGGGTAAAAAGCCCGGCGAGTGTATCAAGTGCCCGGCTGGTGAGCCCGGACCACCTGGCCCCGATGGAGAACCGGGTCTCCGGGGTCCCGACGGCCCCGCAGGAAAACCAGGAGCCGCCGGAAAGCACGGCAAACCTGGACCTGCCGGAGCTAAGGGAGATGAAGGCCCGCGTGGTGCGCCCGGACAGCCTGGAAAACGTGGTCCCGCCGGTAAGGATGGAAAGCGTGGCAAGGGCGCGCCTGGTCCTAAGGGACCCGCCGGACCCGTTGGACCTGCTGGAAACCCCGGACCCAATGGTCAGGATGGCGCTGATGGAGCTCCCGGAAAGGATGGACCCGCTGGACAGGCTGGTTTGCCCGGAGCTCCCGGAAAGGACGGTGTTCGTGGACCTCGCGGAGGAGAGGGAATGCCCGGCCGTGATGCTGCCTACTGTCCTTGCTCTCGTCGTAGCGAAGTTATCTTTTAAATGAGCACTTTTGTCGTCAGTGAATAAAGCATTTGCAAATCAACAAGCGGTCTGTTCGGATTCAGTTAAGTGCAAAAAATGCGGCAGTCTTGGCGAAGATTGATCCTAGAACCACTTTTATACACTCTGTTTCGCGCTTGAAGGCTGCCATGGAAAGCAGGCTCCCACCACGATCGTCCTGATGTCACACGTCATTGCTCGCCAGATTCCAATGGAATGTTTTTCAAAATAAATAGCAAATTTTGGTGACTCCCTCCCCATCCTAAGTTCCGCGCATCACAGCCTACCGATCTCTGCAACGGCCCACCACCGAAATGAGCAGCTAATCCTCCCCACACCCGATGTAGACGTCTAAATGTGCATAGACTGCTTCAGCATGTTGCACAGACGCTTCCCTGCAAACCGACTTTTCATTTCGAGTGGTCGACATGGCGCTGAATGGTGCATCGTTTAAATCCTCAAAACGGCAACCCTGTGGTCCTCTTCGGGCGACAAGTGCCGAGAAATTCAAAGCTGGAAGTGGCAAACCGGCGGCCAACGATCGGGAGAAACTGGACGCGTCGAGTTATCCGGCGATTACGGTATATTTTCGGACTGTTTTCTCTGTTTACATCGATTATTTCAGCTTCCCCCGATCAGAGATGGCGATCGATTCGTTGAATTCAACATTTGCCGCGGCTCCGCGCAGCTGAAACGCGACATCGTGCATGCTGCAACGATTGCTGAGCGGAAATTGACTATAGAGGATGATTCGAAGCCGATCAATGGAAGGTATCACCTCAGGCTGTATCCGGAGCAATATCGGATTGTGGAATTGTAAGTCATATATGATTTGACAGATGTAGACTAACATGTCATTCTGGCCGAGTGGTCTAAGGCGCTGCGTTCAGGTCGCAGTCCTCTTCGGAGGGCGCAGGTTCGAATCCTGCGGATGACAGAAGTTTTTGTTTTCATCTAACTTGTTGTTTTTCAGCGCATCTCCTGCCGAACAACCAATTCAAGTTTACCTCCACAACATTCTCGGCAAATGGTTCGTCTACAAAGTGTATCAGCGTGTCAGTGTACAGCACCGCTTCGATCGATTTATGAGCAAGGTACACTACTTGGGCTCTATCCCAGCTGATGTTCTAGCGGAGCTCTCTTACACAGAAATCTGCGATCGCCTATCGTAAGAAATGCATATTGGAGACTCGTTCACAAGATTTTTCAGGATCTTGGAGATATTATCGCATGACGAGGATCGCAAGGCTGAACTGCGCCTTGGACGTTCCAACGGAGCCCGGCTTTCGATGCGTTCAGCGCGTGGACATCGTCTCGCGAATGAGAGCTCATTTTCTGCTGCAAGGGATCGCGTCAAGGCGCCAAATTTGCTCAAGATTCACGTTTCGAAGCAGATGAACGAGATTGTCCAGTACGCGCAAGACAAGATCGCACTTCTAGATTCGGAAGCGCGGAAAGATAGCCTTTCTATGGTCAAGAAAATCCAGGTATCCTTTTCACGTCATGTACAATCTTCAAACGATTTTTAGGCCTACCTGAACAGTAACGATAAGAGGATAGTTAAGTTGCCTAGCCGCCCAGATTATTTGAATATTCAGAGGCGTTTAAACGCCTTAATTCCAAAGGATCGCACTCATGCAGAAGAGTATGTCCGTTTGAGATCCTTCTCTCATTTTCTTGTAACCTTTAGATTATTGTATCTAAAGGATGTGACCCTTGCCGACCTCGCGAATGGGCTTCTCGATCTGCCGTGCTGGGCTGAGCACCATTACCTTTTCATGCGAGCCAAGAAGTCCATGAAGGTTGTATGGAAATATGGGGAAATAGCAGTGGTACGGTTCTTGCTTTCTCTCATTGATCAGTCGCTGCTTGTAGTATGATCCTGAAAAGAAGAAGCGCCGGATGCTGCGAGTGCAGAACAGCAGCTATAGTCATAGAGTGCAGCCAGTGAAAGCCATCAGCGATGCAGACGTTTTCGATGGTCCGAAACTGAAAATGACGTGTTTCAAGCCCCCGCCGAAGCCTCCGTCAGTGGATTCAGAATCGGGCATGTCGACTGTGTTCTCGATGTCTACCGCGACTACTGTAGCTACTTATTTAATCACTGTTCGAATCTGTATTTGAAAGTTTAGTCTCCGAACTCCTGGGAATATCATCCGTGGGACATGCAGCCTGGAAAAGACGAGCTGACCTTTCGAATAGAAGACGATTCGCTGCATAATCCGAAGACGATTCGCGCCAAAGCGATGAAGGCGATGTCAGAACGACTTATAGGAGAGATTAATCGTCGCGTGGAGCTCCTTACTCAGTAAGTTTTGCACTCAGACTGCTGTATTCTGCCGTTTCAGAGACTTTTCGGACTTCCAGCGAATCAAATCGCCCGCTTCCTTGGAAGAAGATACCTTTACAGAAGTAGCAGATTCCAATGGCCAGCCAATCCCCCTGGAACCGCTTGGAAACTGCAAATGGTTGAGAAGATGCGAAAAGGAAATACGCCAGATACTCGCTTGTCCCAAGCCCTCCACGGAGCAGAAGAAGGATCTTCAAGTTCTAATGTATGCAAAGGAGCGCTATGAACCGATTCTCTCCCAGTACGATAAGCGGCAGAAAGTGGCGTCGAACACTGCAGGATCGAAACTCGGTTTTAATGAAACGCTGAAGAATCTGGTGGAGGCCGATATTGTCAGCAGTGACTCAGCTTCAGCTTTAATGCACTTGGTGAGCTGACAATCCCCTGTAATTTGCGAATACTTGATTCTCAATAGGTTGGCGATGAACAGTCGTGGATTATCGACAGCCATTACTCGAATCTGATGCTCGTTGAACGATGTGATCTGCAACCGAAGCCTCCGGCATCGCACATCTTGAAGAACTTCCTGACGACTAACGAGAATCGCGCGATCTTCTTTGTGTTCATATTCATTTTTCTCGCGATTCTCGTTGGTTTTGGACTAGTACTTGCCGCTCTGTTTGGAGTTTATTAAGGTGTTCGATGAAAGCCGGCTTGTAGTTATTGTTGCGGAAAACATAAACAGGCAACCGCAACCCATTCTCCGCCGATAGAGGGCCTACAACTTTTTTTTTCTAGAATGCTCGAAAGACTTCCTGCCCGACTCCTCTAAGAACCGATTAATCTTCTTTTTTTCCTGGCGAGCTGTCTACCGACCGTAGGACTATCTCGTTCGAACTGTTGTATACATATAACCATAATAATATGATGTCATAAGTAATTACCGAATAGTAGAGAAAAGTACCTGTTTTACGAGAGACATTCATTGAAAAGGAAAAAAATGAAAGTAAACAAAGGAACTAATTACCCACCTTTTTGGGAATTTCTACGCCTTTTGCAAAGCTCTTTGAGAGTCGGGACGGGATATGGCAAAAAGGACGAAGTTGAGTCATCCAAACACTACATAGCCACAGCGTGTTGTTGTCATTTCCACCAGGAAATAACCTTTCGTTATTACAAAGACGTGCACGGTCACACGTAAGTGATCGATAAAAAATGTATGAAAATGGAAAAACAACTCCGCCTGACAGCTAATGAGTCTTTTCAAGCCCCTTCTTTGTATGACTATGCATTCTGAGTATTTCTTGGCGATGCAACTACACGTGCTGTTCAGCTAGGTTTATATCACATTCGAGCATGCTGTACGATGACGACGTGATATGACGACAGCCGTTGTTCATACTGTACCTTGCTTACCTGGACCAGAACACTATATTTGGAGCGCTAAGCGTGGATAGGTGTGGTCTTTAAAATTACGTTACTGAAGTCAATTCACTTAACACGCTGTCAACAACCAAAACATCACTTTGTGCATTAATCACATCAAATTTTGATATTGAATCATTAGAGCTTCGAATAGCTTTATTCATTGGGTGTGTTTTTCCCCGCAAATATGGCGCTTTTGTTTTGCAATTAACAAGGGAAATATCCGACGTGTGGATGTGCATATGCATGATTGGTGTGCATTCGTTTCTTGCCTAAGTGGCTCACCCGGTAAGTGTCTTGTCTACCAGTTTGATGACCGGGGCTCGGCTCCCTCCGCAGCCAGTTTTATTTCTGCCTCTTCATCTTTGTCTCGCAGACTTCTGTCTGTGTTCACTGTCGTTTTTTTAGTTGAATTCCAGCCATGAATTCAGGCAAGCAGTCCGAATACAACTTGTGATAATTAGCCTTATGAAAGTCTTTTCATTCGTGATAGTCACCACAACACCTAACTTAACCAGAACACCGTTACTGGTAATCAAACCGGCCGCTAAAAACTGTCAGCTCTGTCAGAGATCAACCAGAGATTTGTCCGAACTCGAAATCTCAGGGACCACACACGAGCCATTTGAGTCACCCTTTGCAAAAATTGACATCAGTCTACAGGTTCGATTTGCTCGAGAACATCAGAAAACGATGTTTACGCCACCAGGCCACCAGATGTATAGCAGGTGACTTGCGAGTTGCTCATGATCTTAAGGCCAAATTAGACAATAATTGCATTCACACCTGTTGTCGGTGTACTGGCTACAAATACGTTGACCCGATGTACCACCTCCAATTTTGCTGGAGACCAGCAGCTTCACACTTTTTTTCGATAATTGTCGATCATAGTGCCCATCAGTTGGTACTGTCTTCTATTGTTCCCCAAATTTTTCATTTGTGTTCCCACTGATCAGTCGGTTCGTCTACTTGCTCTCTTTGAGGTTCGCCGAATGAGGTCGTTCTCGGCCATTCAAGCCGTTGATTCAAGATTAGAAACTCGTAAACAGCAACCTTTTTCGATAATTGTTTACAGATTCTCATATTTTGACGACTTAATATGCCGAAAACAACTCCGAGAAGGAGTGCTAACCTACCTCTGATGTATGTTATTATTAACCAGCTGATGGTGATCGGTCTGAACCATTTATTGAACGAGAGAGTACTTTCTCATCCATGTCTTTTGGATATCTTCCACCTCTTTGGGGAGATGGTCCGAACCAGCTTTTATTGGTCTGTTTTGCTGGCCTTTTTCTTCACAATTTTTCAAAGTATTGTGCTACGAAAGTGCACTTATTATATTGGCGCACTAGGATTATGTACATCAATTACTGTGCTGAAAAATTGTCGCCAGAAAAAGTGTGCCCTTTAGTTTTGTGCCTCAAGTGTTTGATTATTGAACTGGTCTTGAAGAAAGGGTATTTATTTGTGGTTTTCACTTTTGTGTTATGATGAGGCCCGCGGAAACCACTGAAGAAGCTCCTGAGCGTAGACCCCCGCGCCGAAGATGGGTTCGCTGAGCTCCACCATCTCCGGGATCAGCTCTTCGCCTTTTGATGTCCGCGAACACTAATGGGATCGCCGTGTTCTTCTCTGATGCAGTGAAGACCGACGACTACGTAGTGACAATGTCGTTCTTGTGTATATATATGAAGTCTCGCAAGGCGTAAGCCTTTGATACGAGAGATAACTACTTATGATGAGAGCAATGTTTTAACACGTGATACACCTTCAAAGTGTGTTGGTCAAAGGCATCCGTGGTTTTAAGGCTTTGCGCGAACGAGCTATATGCACTTCAAGGACTTTTGTCATTGTGATATTGTGCTCGGCACGATAAAATCCAACTTCGATTTCATGGAATAGTGGCACTTTCTTTTAATCCCCAGTTTGCTCTTTAATCATACTCTTTTTGTTTTTTTGTGTAAGTAGTTCTCGTCATAGATAGGAAACTTTGGTCGCTGCATAACTATGTAAACAAGAATGACAAGTAGTGATACAAAACGAGAAGCTACGATACAAACAGCTACAATGGATGGCGGATGGTATTCGGAAAACTGTTTTGCCAGCGGTATACTCTTTGTTCCCTTTTGTTTATCAACTTATTGGGTTGGAGCAGTGAAAATGGGACATTTTTACACTGATTGTTTATTTGCATTTTTTCAACCATTTCACTTCAAGTTATTCACCATTTGACTGGACAACTACAGACCATTTCGCGGGCAGAAGCCAGATCTTTCGTTCATAGAATAGAAGGGATTTCAAGTCAAAAAATGTTGTGGTCCAATTTTCGACCTCTTTGTCTTATTTGGAGTGATTTCTTCTGGTGTCGCCCTTTGTGGACGAGCACATATAACGGTTAGATAGAGTTAAGAGAGTGCTACATAAACAGTAAAAAAGAATATATTTCCTTGAAGTAGAAGTGAACTCGTGGAGTCGCTATGCGTGCATGGTAGCTATGAGTGAGGGCTACCTGCTCTATATCCCCATTCTCTGTTACGGTACTTAACCAATTAGAAATGTTGGAGTTAACAGAACATGATCAAATCCGCTGATCCGAAAAGACCATCTTTTTGAGATCAACACATGCTCTGATATATGACGACCACATAGATAGGTGCATTCGGTAGATTAGTCCCAAGTATGCTCGTGGTTAAAAGTGGTCACCCTGCATCACACAATTAATACCATAGGAAGCCCGTACATCACTTCGCAGTTTGCCTTCTCAAGGTACCAAAAAAAAGACCATAAAAAATGAAAAGACCTCTAACATCAAGAGGAATGCAATGGACAAGTGTCGAATCATAGTGTGGGGTGAGAGTTCACTGCACTCCACAAATCACCCATCCATTTTGCCACAAGTCTAAACATGACGAGAAAAATAAATGTTTATCAGGTGTCCCATTTTCAATGCTCCAACCCAATAGTTTGTTTACTAGCCACTGCGGCCGCCTACGGTAGCCTCCGGATTTATGTTTTGCACTGAAGACATGGCAGCCTTCACGCCTAGGTTGCTTTATGATAGATGCTTTTTCCTCATGCGTGTTTATCAATTTAGTTTTAACTTTGACTTTATTGTAGCTAAAAAACGACACATTTCTGCCTTAGGACCGCATATTTTCATGGAACACCAGGGAGTTGTAGTTCTAACGTTTAGCCAAGAAGGCCCTTACCACCCGACTCCACCCGCGAGAAGCAGTGACTCTGATGTGATGCATATCTTTGTCGTTGTCCTTACATGTAAGCCACTGATCAAAGAGTATAAAGAAAACTAAACTAAACTGCTCGTTGCTCTCATACATATCAGGCAACATCTCTCACGAACCAAGGCACATACTATCGACCTTCTGTTTTCAATATGTCATATATTTTTTATTCAGAAATATTATCCTATATTCTCACCTGTTTCTGTCTTTCATTCTCCGTTATCTTGCCCTATTTCGCTATTTCTTGAAAAGCTGTTTGGATGTTCATAGTTTAGTGTTTTTTGCAGCTGTTTAAACCTTCTTTCAAAGTTTTCCCTTGTAAAGATAACACGTGGACAATTATAATCACTGTAAACTAATGCTTGTCTTCGTTCGGCCACCAAACGCTTCACTTTACTCTGTTTTTCAGGGGCATGGAGAATGAGTATTTTGAGCTGATCTGCAAAGTTGGAGAGGACTATTCCAATAATCTGCTTCTGGTGATCATTCTCCCTCTGAAATGCGCATTCGCTGCGGCTGGCATTCTCGGTTTTATCTTCGTCTACTACAAGCAAAGGATCACAGCGATCTTTCACCCTAATGCTCGACTGATCCTCAAGTTTCACATTGGATATCTGTTTTGTGCAATGATCTTCACTTTTGTCGGAAGTGGATCCGATTTTCTGCGATTTACGGTCATTAAGTTCATCAAGAATGGCGAGGTAATGCTACTGAATGGGAAAGCGGATGAGATCCGTTTTAATGATCCCAACCTTAGATCATCATGTGATAATCATCCTTTTAGCATTGTCCAGTTGTACCTATGACAGCCACTTATGGAGCAATCGTCAAAAACATGAAATTAGCCGGATACGTCGGAGCCACGAGTACAGCGTTAGCCTGGGCCATCGAACGAGTCATTGCGACGTTATTCATCAATTCGTACGAAGAGCAAAGAACGGTTATTGGATGGATTCTGTGTGCACTTTGCGTGAGTGGTTTTTTTGGGTAGGCAGCAAAACGTTATGATTGCTACTTATGCGTCAAATTTGAGCCGAATGAAGGTCGAATGGCCTTAAGAGCTTCTCTTGTCAGTGTTAGCCTAATGCTAATATTTTCTCTCTCTGTTTTTTTAATTTATAGCGAGCTCTGTTCCAGCCTTACCCTTATCATGACTTTTCAGTCCCTATCTGTCGTCATTTGTGCCATCGTTCGTGTGGCTGGAGCAAATTTCTCCGCTCTGGTTCCCATCGAAATGCTCACTGGAAACAGTTACCAATTCAACATCACGGTAACGTAACACTGATTGTCGGCTACCCTCGTTAATCCTTGATCCAGGTCCAAGTGTTGTTCCTGTGTATGAACTTGCTCGGCGCCATTCTTTCGGCGATAAATCTGATCGTCACCAGACGAAGAATCAGAAATTCTCAACGAATTGAGTGCTCGTTGACGTACAAGTACCAGGTCGGTCATGTCATCTCTAGTGATATTCTGACGTCTATTCAGATCAAAGAAAACATGGTCTCTTCGGCTTTGATCTTTCCCCTCACACTCCTCTTCTGCATCGCCTTCATCCCGTCGGCTCTCTCGATGGCTATCGTCACGCAGCAATACGCGGTTGCCGTGGAGAGGACCGTCTACTTCATCTACACCGACTGGATGCCTCTCTACTTCATAGCGCTTCCTTTGATGCTATGGTGGAGGAATGGAGTCAAACGGTGGGCATTGTGAAGGGTCTTTGTGATGAGACCTGTTTCAGGGAAGCAGTCAGACAGCTTTTCGAGACCAACCTTATTGGAGACAAGTATGCGAACGCGAGGAAAGAGGGGAAGGTGGAGACGGCGAAGTACTTCGAAATGTTCAATCAAATGGTCGCATGATAATTCCTATTTTGGGCATATTTGACGCTAAATCTTGGTAGAATAAGTGCCATTTGATTCTGGGTGCACAAAGCTACTCTTGAAGGTCAGAAGTGTGCATGAAAAACGATATATACAACTCATCTCATTTGGTTGCAGTCGGCAGGCTGATTGGAATGACTGCTCGAGGGATCGCACCGTTTTTCCCCTGGAAAGGCAGGAATCGTTTGACCAAAGGATAGTCCGCTTTCAAGAAACTAAGGATATTTTGGGCTGCCAAGATTTCTGTAATTGATAAGAAATATGTGGCACGTAGTGTGCGTCATCTGTAGCTACGACTATGGGCAGTTTGGGTGATAAGAAACGATGTACGTTCCGTGGGAATAGGGGGGACTCAAATGGTAACAAAGGCTACAGATCATAAATATTGAAGCATCTCCTGAATAAGCAAGTTGTTGAAGTTAGAACCTTCTAGAACTTGATTTCTTTTTATCCTTATCTTCACAGGACTCATGGCTTCATAGGACCCAAAGAAGCAGCGGCAATTACATATATATAAGCCAAAAATATATATAACATATATATAAGCCATGTATATAAGCCAAAAACGTATGTGCGACTATATGGATCACCTTGGATGCCAACATATGCACCACCTTATGCACACCATTTTAGATGCCAAAGTTTATTCAGTTCACTTTTATAGAAAACACTTCACTCAGACTCAATTCTTCTTCTCCTCGAAGCGGACGGGCTGTGCCTGGGCGAGGACGAGGTTCGAGTGGAAGCGGTTGACGTTGCAGAGGACGTTGCAAGTGGTCACCCTCTGCGCGTACTGCTTGATGCCGACGTGAGCGCTGGTGAATCCGCCGAAACCGCGGAAGTCGTTGAAGTCGTTCGATCCGTAGGCGTTCTGACCGTAGCCGAGCGAGTCCCAGTACCAGAGCAGACGAGGCGTCGTCACCCAGCCGCCGGTGATCTGTTCCCAGTCGTACCAGTTCGTGTAGAAGGCGACGTTGACGTTCACTTGCTGCAGGATGGGATGAAGCAAGCAATAAAGATACGGTACTTACAGCAGCGGCGGCGACGAACTGGTTGATGAATGCGATGTTGGCTTGGGGGTTGTTGGGCCACTGGATGGGTGTGGGGGATGAGCTGGTAGGCGCGCAAGTAGTTGTAGGTCTCTTGGAATTGGACGGCTCCCGTCTTGAACGTGGCTGGAGCCGCCGCGTGGACAATATGGACATTAAGGCCGGCTAAAGGACTAATTAGCTTATCCTTAGGGAAGGGTTACCTTTTTGAGCATTGGAGATACTGTTGATGGCGTAGTTGTATACGGCTCCTTGAGAAGCGTTGTAGATTCCAACGAAGGCGTAGCTATACTGCTGACTCCGGAGGCACTGGTAGTTCTGCAAACTGGCATTGTCGACGAGATCGACACCATAGCCAATCGGCTGGGCCGGGACCTGAGCCCGCGTGAAGGCAGTGAAGACCAAAGCTAGGACGACTGGAAGAAGCATGGCTAGAGAAGCTCTCTGAGGAATGGCGACGATGGCTACTGTTTTATAGAAAACTCTTATCTGAGGGCAAAGGTTCCATACGTGAAAACTGAGAGGAAGTCCTACTGTTGGCGTAAACAACCAGAACAAAGTTAGAAGGTGGAAAGTTCCGTTTGCGGCGATCAGATGATGAGAGGTCAGAATGAGTCGTTGTTCTTGATAAGAACACCTCAAGTAGGAAAGATCGCGGACAAAAATTGACGATAAGGGACATTTGTACGTGAAATGATAAACACTTGCATCAGCCGTAAATCAAGTGAAAAAAGCAAAAACTAAAAGACGCCAAAGATTGTACAGGGTGTTCCATAAGTTCTGTAACGGATTTCAAAATGTGTGTTTTGAGTTGATTTTTTTTGCTTTTCACTTATTTTGACGTTTACTGCGTTTTTCTTGGCCCTTTTTTATCTTATATCCACTGTTTCCCTGATATTCCGCAATATTATAAGAATTTGTCATGGCCTCCAAAGAAAAGAGTTTCGCGACCGTTTCGTATTTCGCGGAAGGAGATCAAAATCGGACATTGGAAAGTTGCTGAATCTGGCTCGCGGAAAGCTTGTACGGCAGCGAAACGACTTCTGCGCCTTTATGAAGCCGCGAAATTCATAGAACCTAGTCCTAGAAGTGAAAGACCGAAGAGTGCGCGAACCAGATTGATGATCTAAGCTGTGAATAAGCGATTTGAGCGAAATCCGGAGTGATACATTAGAAAAATGGCCTTGGACTCCAAAAATATTTAAACCATCCACGCAGTGCATTGTGAACGATAACCTGAAGCTAATCTCGCCCAGAAAATCCACTGGACATGTGCCGACGCATCACAGAAAGAAGTATGGAAGGGAAAAATGGAAGAGTCTGATAGCCGTGGCCACGATACAGAACTTATGGAACACCCTGTATTCTTTGTGCAGATCATGGAGTACCGAGCTTTCGAATCAGTCTTCACCCCTCTGCTTACGAGATTTCTTGCACGGTGAATGCCATTGATTCAAGAGTGAATGAATGAACGAATGATTCCCGCTCACAATGAACAAACCGCTCTACTAGAAAGAACCATTTCTGGAATCATAGGAAGACTGCATTTCCGAAGAAGATAGCCAAAGGAGCAATAAGTACGAAGATTAGGTTTCAATAGCTCTGATAATATCCATTTTTATATATAGATGTTTCTGTTACGATCGCCTCCACGAGAAGCCATTGTTGTCGAATGTCGAACGATGTCGAACGCTATGAACCGAACCGAAGATTTTAGGTTATTCCTTGTGCTTGATAACTCCATAATATCATTGGTTCCGGAAGTAAATCCTAACTGACAGGGATGTTGTAACGGTACAGATGATTTTATGAGAGAATGTTGTGGTAGAATGCTTGACTGCCACAGGAGTGGCCCGGGTTCGATTCTCGGCCGATGCAAACAGTCGAAGATGCGGTTGAAGACAGCTTTCAGCTCGGTGTCTTGCATTCTGATTATAAGCATCTCCGAAAAGACGCAGTTCCAAAATTTATCTCGCCACTTCCATTTGAAAGAGCGGATCTAATGTTTACCTCAAACTTGGGTAATTAAACCGATGATGTTGTGGTGCGGAGGCTTTTATGTGGGGAGCGACTGCCTCGCCGCAACGCTATGTGGCGCCTACCCCAGAGAAACAGAGAAATCTATCGCGCTGCGGAGAGTGATTGCGTCTTTTTCACGTGCACTCATAGAGGAGCACCGCCGACCACGACCCGCGCCACAGCAGAGAGACGGTCGCTCCCCGCACAAGAGCCTCCACACCACATCGTCTTCGGTTTAATTACCCAAGTTTGAGGTAAACATTAGATCCGCTCTTTCAAATGGAAGTGGCGAGATAAATTTTGGAACTGCGTCTCTTCGGAGATGCTTATAATTAAAACTGGAATAATGGGTGTATGCTAAATGTCTCAATAATTCCATTACGATACTATCAGAATATGCACAAAGAGGCTAAGAGCATCGTGTTTCAGATACAGCGGGCAGGGAAAAACCCCCTATGTATGTGAGAATTGTTTTTCGTTTTGAGAAAGTCCAGTAAGATAGACAAAGGTCTCTGAACGCTGTTTCTTCAGGATTGATTCGGGAATATAAACCGTGTGAAATGGACATTAACCTTTAGCTCGTTAATTCCTGAAGTGGTAAATACCTTGTTTTTGAATTACTCCGAATAGTTAACTAAAACGAATTCAGGCCTCAGTTCCCGACGTATACGTGGTATTTGTGCATTTAACGTGATCACTGCTTCCGACAGGTGTTTCGGTTTTAAGCAGGTTGGCATTTATTTTACCCTTTCACCAGTTAGGATTCCCTCTTTGTCCTACCTATTTGCGTGCCAAGGCTATTGCATATTTTAGGCACGTTCCGCAGCTGTTCGATCCCAAGGTCAACGGATCGAACACGGAGAGTGCTGAATATTTTTTTTGCGAGGACGTACGAAAGTTTGTGTTGTAAATATTAAATTTACGTTGTGTTTGGTTGTAGCGTCATGTTGTTCGCAATGGTTTCAAGAGGGAACGAATAGCTCCATAGAGAGCATAGATTCGCGGACTGACTTACTAAGCTACTCGATTTCAATACTTTTTTTGGCGGGGAAGCGCGAACGCTGTCCCCTGACTCAAAAATTTAGCTGTTGGCCAACTCCAACTCGGAGCTGCCACACGGGTCAGCCGGGAGCGAAAGTGCAATGTCCCAGCCTCGCCATGGATTCCCCGCCTTGATGATCGCGGGGAGATCCCAGCCAGGTAAGTTTATGAGCCGTCCTGTGCTGGGAACTTATGAGGGAAGCAACCGTTTCGTCGCTGCGGCGCATGGTGTCCACTCCAGAGAGGCAGAGAAAAAGACGCTACTCGCAAAAAAAAAAACCGCTCGGTCGCATCACTCTCCGCGCGCTCGTTAACGACGACCCGCGCCGCAGCAGAGAGACGGTCGCTCCCCACACAAATGGCTCTGCACGACAACGTCGCGAATGCAATGTGATCTTTTCTGTGATTCTCTGGAGCGTAGGGATCGCACCGTTGCAACAAAAAGGTCGCGTCCTGCCTAAATGACCAGCACTGGACGACTCATAAACTTACCTGGCTGGGATCTCCCCGCGATCAGCAAGGCGGGGAATCCATGGCGAGGCTGGGACATTGCACTTTCGCTCCCGGCTGACCCGTGTGGCAGCTCCGAGTTGGAGTTGGCCAACAGCTAAATTTTTGAGTCAGGGGACAGCGTTCGCGCTTCCCCGCAAAAATATCACCTGACCGTGGCGAAAATGAAACAAACATCCGAATTTATGGTTGACGTTCTCTTTGTTCGGCCGGGAATCATCGGAAGTTGCATCGGAAATTAAATGAAGTGAATCAGGGAAGTCGCGCGTGTAATCTTCATTTCAAACAATAAAAGTAGAAAACATAAAACATTTGCATCGGCCGGGAATCGAACTCGGCCGCCAGGCGAGCATTCTACCACTGAACCACCGATGCTTAACGTTCGCTCTGCTTGGCACAGAGGCCATGCATCCATTCGCGGGACGACCGTGCATAAACAGATCGACTTACGGCACTTTTATAGGTACACATATCCCAGGGGATGCTAGGTGTTCTCCTATAGACACTAATTCACTACTACCGAGTTCACAAGCAATCCTGCAAATTAGCTCACCGATCGTGTGCCGCTCATTGGCGCGGTTAGTTCACTATAGGAAACAACCATAGTAAACAAGCGAAAGGTGACTCTTAATTACCGTGTCCCATGAGAAGTCATGCGAGACAATGTTTTTCCGCCTAGGTGTCGTCAGACTCTTCGTCGGATAGTCAGAACATTCTTTACTGAAAGCTGTTTGAGTATCTCAGCTTTTTGATCCCTTCGTCATTCGAAACATGCACTATTTAAACAATGGTTTATAATCTTAAACGATATTAAGAAGGTTATGTTTAGATTGACGTTAATTTATATGTGTCAAGTTGTTAAGGTCGATTTTGTTATTGGATTCCAAGATCACTCCATTACTAGTTAAAGAAACCCACACCGATTAATTTTACTACCTAAGAAAGCCATACCGATTAACTTTACTACTTAAAGAAAGCTATGCCGATTAGGTGGTCGTTGAGCGACTCTCGTAAGTGGCGGTTTTAGTGCGATTAAATGCGATTGAACAATGTTTTACTGGCGCTTATAGAAGCAGTACTTTGTTCTCAGATCTCTCATGAACTCGACTAGAAAAAGAAACAAAAAGTTCGAGATGGTTCACATGATTTGTAATGTGCTAAGCATGTGTATGACCAAATACGTCATTCAGTCATTATTGCCTAAGGCATAAGCTTGGCGGTGAACAAAGAAGGGGTCCGTCTTCTTGAAATTTTTGAGCTAGTTTTGATGAATTCGTGTATTTACGAAAAATGCATTAGACTTTTCGAAAATCTACTAAATACTCTAGTCTTTAAGAAGCTTTTTTCTAACTCGGTTTACACGGTTTATTATCGTTTGCCTGCCCGAATCAACAGTGACGTGACACAGTATCATATTCGAAAATCATCATCAGGAATGCGGCTTCTTTTGAAGCGGTTCTTCAGTTGGTTTTGATGAATTCCTGATTTATGAACACAAAGAGGCAGAGTATCTTTCGGAAGTCATCAGAGCAAATTCATCCAACAGTCCGAGAACGTAGGCGATGTTTTTATTCGATCAAGTGGAAAATTAAATACGTGCACATGCTTTCCTGAAGAAGATCTCAAAAATTAGAGATCTTAGCTGTATAGCGTACATGGAGTACATTCGATTGAATACCACCCATGACAACACTGGCTCGTCCTGTTTTAGTCTGGGAAATGTGTCTCCTTCTCTATTTATTGCCGCGTGTTTCCACCGTACTAGTTATTATAAAAAGGTCGACGAAAACTGCTGTACTTAACCTTGTAAATAGCTGAGACCTACATCGTGAACGGCTTTCTTTTTATACCCGATTTAGCCGTGCCTTATTCAACCGTCAACTTCTGTGACTATACTTACATCCCAGCCTACGGGAAGACGCTGTTTTCTCTCTCTTCAACTTTCTAGAGAGGCCACAGCTTCCCACAAGAATGAACATGAAGCACTCTTATGAAGCGCGTTCAGAACTTTCCATCAAAGTACTGGAAAGCTTGTATATTGCAAAACAATTTATATTTCACTTGAATGACATAATCGTGGACTCTCACTCGTGTCGCGGTGGCGAGCGGTCGGTCCCTCCGGTCGCTCTCTGAGCGTCGGGTTGGTCAGACAGCAAACCCTGTGGCAGCTGTGACTGTTCCGGCTTCCAGAGGGAATTGGGACACCCGGAAGCCGTAGTCCCACCACCGCTGACAACAAGATGTTTGACGCCAGGAATCCGACGCCCGACGCTGCGTGAGATGTCATCCCGAAGGTCGCCGACGCTCTGAGGACCAGCGAAGACGCAACTCCCGGACCACGGACCATCAGATGCAAGCTCGGAAGCGTCCGCTGTGCCGTAAACGATATTCCGCTGCCATAGCTGAAGATTTCCCGATTCCCAGATGCCCCGTGAAGTGCGCCGTCTACGACCGGTTCGACATCTACGCCGCGCCAGAGATGAAGTCGTCTGTCAGACATCCTCTGTTTGTCTATTTTCGGTGTCGCGCAAGGCATAATGCCTTTGATTCGCGAAATAAAGTCGTGAAGTCGTGAAAGACATAATCGTACTTTCGGTCAAGTGAAAGTCATGCTTTAAATTTGAAGGTCTTCGGAAAAGTTGTAGTAAAAAACATTACATTGAGTTTCCAAAGTGCATGGCCGGGAAAGAGCTAATCAAAAAGTTGATGCCTAAATGATAATGCCTTGTTGATAAGTGGTAATCAAAGTGTGATATCTGTTTTTTTTGCTACGTGACTTTTCTGTCGGAGACAAAAGACTCACACGAGTCAAAGAGCGACACACACTAAATCAGTATGCTAAACTGTCAAGACTACAGGACTACAGGCTTAAAATATCTACTTATGAGTCGACGACTGCTTTTAGGACGTATCCTAAGTATATACAGTGGCGGACATATAAATAAGTACACCCCCAGTAAAAAGCTATAAGTGTCCATTTACCCCAAATTTTTTAAAGTTCACATAAATCGATGACTATCATCAGAAGTAGAATTTAACGGGCAATAAGGTGGTCTAGTTCGTTTTCCGTTCGGGACCCAAAATGTCGCATTTAAAGGTAAAACGTTCGACCGACTCAATTTCGGTGATGACATATAAATAAGTAAAAATCAGAATGCAAAGTAAAATAGGCAAAAATACAAAAAAAAAATGAAAGTTGCCCCATAAAAACATTAGAAACAACAAAGAATGACAGGTGTACTTATTTATATGTCGTCACCGAAATTGAGTCGGTCGAACGTTTTACCTTTAAATGCGACATTTTGGGTCCCGAACGGAAAACGAACTAGACCACCTTATTGCCCATTAAATTCTACTTCTGATGATAGTCATCGATTTATCTGAACTTTAAAAAATTTGGGGTAAATGGACACTTATAGCTTTTTACTGGGGGTGTACTTATTTATATGTCCGCCACTGTATGTATAAGCTAGCTTCCCTCGCAACCTTAAGATGCGGGTAGAACCTAATTCTTTTGTTGGTATACCGCACAAAATGGATATTTCAGCGGAACCAGTCGCTCAAACAGACAAGGGTACGGTAGATAGCGGGAAAGCAGACGGCGGTCATATTGCCTTCTGTTCGAAGAGTAGTCGTTTTTGTAGAGAGATAGTGGGGAGCGGTCGATCTAAGACAGTAGGCAAAACAGGGACACAAGCCGGCGTCGAACCTATCCCGACGGATTAGAAATCAAACACGTTCGCAATGAGCCACACAGACACCTTAAAGGGAACGGTTCGCTGCCACTAATCCTTGGAGACCGCTAGGCCATCAATTGTTAACTGTGTAATTGTTTACTGGGCTTTACTGGGTTTGAATGAAAACGATGTTAATCTTTCTTTGCACTGCCCATTTGATACGCCCATTTCTGCGAATTTCTTTGCATAAAATTGATGAACTTTGCAATACTTTAGTCTCTGTCTTTCATAGCAAAGTCTTGCTTTCCTTTAAGAACCCAAGAAACACATGTTTTTAATTAACCCAATTATGTGCTAAATCCTGTTATGCCTACACCTTTCCAGTGTAGACGGCTGTTTGCCCACATAGCTATGCCTTGAGGGCGGAGGCTTTCGCCTTCACGGCCACATTTCTCTAAGGTAAAGGACCTCAAGTGCATGCTATTTAACTTTGTCCGTCCTCAGCCAACCACCCCATTAAAAATAGGTCCGGCACTTTCTTTCCTCCTAAGAGATCGGGTTCACACGTTTCGGTTCGCAGGCCTTTTCGATGACTCGTGATTTATTATGATTAGTGCAGCGACAATCCATGATTGTCCGAGCAGTTTTTGAGTACGCGCTCTGCACTGAGGGCTTTCGCTGTTGTTTCCCGGATTGTATCATTCACGACCACTTACAGGCTTACTCTCCCTATCGCTGTTCCAATGGATCCGTGTCTCCTGGCCATAGAGTATTCGGAGATGAAGGCTCTTGTCTTCGCGAATGCATTCAAAGTCTTCTTGGCTCTCGTTGGTTGCTGTAGCTTCGCCTTTGTCTTTTATTATCAGGTTGGTTCTCAAAATGTATAGAGTGAACAGAATCAACCAAAAAATGAACTTTGTCAAGAAACTCGGTGAGCTTCCGAGCCCTATCCGAGTTAGAGGTGTACACAATAACCCCACCCCACTTTGACTCAGCCGAATGTATGACATTTACTCTCGGCACACTGCGTCCTGGATGGAAAAGAAACCATGCCATTTTGTTGTCTGGTAAATTGGACGTTCAATGGTCGAAGTGCTTTTGGCAGAGGTTTGAAAATCAAAGGTTAATTTAAGTTTTATCCATGGGGTGGGGCTATTTATATGACCGCCACTGTAGGTTCCAAAGATCCTCAAAAATTCCCATCTTTAAGCAAACCCTATACATGTAATTTGCCGACAGGAACATACATTAGCTGCTAGTCCTTTCGAAACAGATGCCTGTTTAAGCCTACGCCACCTGGTTCTCATGAAGTGCGAATCTGAACAATTCTGATGCAGTGTCTGAAAGAGAGTTATGGTAATTGACAAGAGCAGAACATACGTCCTCAGGGTCGTAATCTTGATTAATCTTTGATGTATTTAAACGCTAATCAACGCCAACATCACACGTCTAAGGTTATATTTCTGGACTGAAAAGACTGAAAAAGAAGGACTAAGACGGTTTTGAACCACAGCTCCTTGGACCGGCCGCCGTACAGGCAGTTGCAGTAGTGATGCCAATCGAGTCCAAAATCCATGCGAATCCGAGTTGAGTTCTAAGCTGAAGTTTCATGATCGTTTTGTGCACTGATGGTGTGTGTGCATTGACAGATCCAGTGAATATACAGGACAGGCTAGCCCCGAACATACCCTTTCGGTTTTACCCTTTCTCGGCATGGATTCACGTCGGTCGGCCAACTGACTGAGATTGCTAAGGGCTCTGCTTGTAATGTAATCTAACTATTTGTAATGTAATCTACAATGCAGATATTTTTTGCCTCAAACCAATTGCTTTCGGGTGTTTTTATCGGCTAATAATCTCGGAGTGCAAGTTGCACTGCAAGAAAACAACCAAATTGGCTTTACAATGAGGTCACAAAACCGATTAATTCAGCAAGTTGCTCTCATATAACTTAATTACAGTTGCCATAGTTATATCATTAGAGATATCAAGCGAATTGCTGCGTTTTACTAATTGCAACAGTATAGATAATCCGTTCGCCCTTTCCCTTTATGCGCTAATTGCAGACCAACGTTGTCTCCATTTTGTACTGGAGAGCACAGTTTATCTTTCGGGATGAAAGTCATTACGGCGTCTTATCACAAAGGGGGTCATTATCACACCGTAGTCGCCGATCTTCTTCTGGATTCGGTGCAGGGTGCTACGGCAGACAATAAAATAAAAGTAATAACATTAGTTTGCGCCATCGTCGACTCTGCTGGCCCTAAGAGTGTTCTTGAACTACATCAGGCACCGTTCGACCACGAAGTAGCTTGTTCGGACGTATTGTCCGATGTGTTCTCCCCGCAGGAATGTTTCCTTGTGAGGAATACATCACGAACGGCTACAGTCAGAGATGCCAACAAAATCAATAGGCATAGTCCTAAGCCGGAGCCTAAGCCTAGCCGGAGTTCGCCTAAGCCAAGCCTGGGTTCGCCTAAGCCACCGCGAGCCACATTTGCTTTAAGTTGTAGCTGGCGCAATTCCAATACATTTCCGCCGGTGGCGAATTGGTCCCGCCGCGATTACCCGGATCCATAGAAAAAACGGAGCGGAAAGTACGGGGCGAAAAAGACGAGGCGGAAAAGGCGGAGCGGAAAAAAATGGGGCGGAGTTGTCTTGCCACGGTAGCGTCGGGGCAAAGGGCATCCGTTATCGAAAGGCGAATATGACTTATGAGGGACGAGAATCATGAAAGTATTGGGTGTATAGAACAAATACGAATAGTTCTAACAAAGACAAGTGACATTTTTGCCAAAACACCTGTGTATTATATAGTCGATCATGATAAAGAATCAATTGAACACTTTTTTCAGCGTCTAACATCGATATTCCATCAAAACGCCAGAATCATCCTCTGCTTCCACCTCACATTCGTCTTTCTCGCCCTGGCCGGAACGCTTCTGTCCGAAGGCACGGACACGATTCGACTCACCATCGTCAAATGGACAAGCACCAATCCAGTAAGTAACGTATAAGCCTCTTTCCTCACCCATTTTGTTTCTTCAGAACTGCCCAATCCCACCCATGTCTCCATATCTGTCTATATTCAAATTGATGTACATGTCCGGAACGGAAGGCTCAACATACACAGCTACGGCTTGGGCCTTGGAACGTCTCTATGCAACGATATTCATCAGTTCCTATGAGAAGCAAAACGCCTTTCTTGGATGGACCCTTGGATTCATGGCTGTAAGTACGATTTGGGTGCAGATTATACATAATGGGATGGTTTCAGACGACTGGTGTTCTATTCTCCTGTGCGGTTCGCATCCTGACGGGTGACTACACGAGAGACATTCCTTTGATGTTCATAACTGGTAGTTCGTACCCCTTCAACATGATTGTAAGAAGCGATCTTTTATCCGTCTTGAATGCTTCGGTATTTTCAGGTTATACACATCACTGCCGCGCTCGACTTCGTCAATGTCCTCATATTTCTGGCCATTTTCTTTATCAACCACTGTCGTCAGCGCAAGCTTGCACTGATCCAAAGTACCTTGACGTATAAATATCAGGTACAACTACTCATGACTACCTGTATATGATATATTTCGTTTACGCATATTTAATATTTGGGAGACGGTTGAAATGACCAAAAATGATCAAAAAAAGAGCCAAAACAAAATGACCGAAATCCCCGAAAACTCATAGATCTCCTTCGCTTCAGCTTCGCGAGAACATTCTCGCAACATCGCTCATCTTCCCGCTCAATCTCCTGCACTGCATTGCCTACCTCCCCGTAGCCGTGATCACTCCCATCATCACGGAGCAGCGTCTTGTCCAAATGGAAAGAATCACGCTGTACGCGTCTATCGATTGGGCGCCTGTTTACTACATCGCCTTGCCTCTGTTGTTGTGGTGGAGAAACGGAGTTAAGAGGTGGTTATGGCGTTGTTTCCTCGTGACAAACTGTCATTTCAGGAATGCGGTGGAGAGTCTCGTGAGGAATAATCTGATCGGGGCGAAGTATGCTTCCGCGAGAAGAGAGGGGCACGCCGAGACGGCCAAATATTTTGAAATGTTTAATCAGATGTTGGCATGAAGATTGTGTCCAAATCATGATAAGCAGATTTTATCTCACGCTTTAGTATGTTGGTGTTTTCAACACTGTCAACACTGCAATAAAATGAATTGACAAATCATGTTATTAATGGTTGTTTTAAACGAGATTTCAGAGACTTCTACTTTATTGGTTCCCGAGGCCAAGGAATATTGTCCACCGGAATATCAATGTCAGTGCTTCTCTCTGCGATTCATAACAGTTCATTTCCAAGTGTACTCTAGGGTTCTTGTGACCTTGCGTCCAGCTTAAGCCAAGGCTGGATGTTAGGCCACACGCAAAATGAATACGGGGTACACTTCTCTGGCCCACAGCCTACGAAATCCTACAGAACGCACTTAGGAATCGGCAGCCAATTGTATCGGCGCCCAGTTGCATTGCTCGGCATACAGTTAAGTGACTCATTGACAAGGATCTCCTACAACTTTCTATGGTCATCAAAGCCTGACTATAACCTTCCCTGGGCTACAGTGACGACGGTCCCACCGCGATCACCGATATCCATATTTTATACCAACCCCCTTTTTGCCGTTTTACATCAAATCGATCTATGAAAAAGGACGAAAGATAAAGGCCAGTATGTCACATATGTGTATTGATCTCAGAGTTCTGATTGCTTTGACTGAAAAGGATAGACAACCCCCTTTTGATGAGAGAGGCGAAAGGGCCCATTAAAAACTTCCTTTTTTTGGTGAGGTTGAGCCTGCTGGTTGTAGTCGGCGAGGGAGAGGATCAGGCGAGGTGTAGGGGTTCGACACTGTCATATCCATTGCGTGGACAGAGATGGACTGGTATCCGAACAAGCCTGAATAGAATAAAAGGCATAAAGACGTTTCAAGCACTTGAAATTTCAACCGTCTCCCTGCGATCCGGACCGACCCATCAGAAATGAGCTGGGATTTGCACCGTCTAAGGCTTTTGCAGTTTGTAGAGGTTGAGGGTTTGGAGAGGTCCATGTCGCGAAACTGAGCGGTTATAAAAGGTCATATAAAATTGATGGCAGATCCTAGGGGAACGGCCGAAATCCCAGCTCATTCTTGAGAGATTGAACCGATTGGGGGACGATTGAACCGATTTTATGTTGGAAAAAAAGGAGATCTCCAAGTTCTGGAGCACGAGGGCTTCGGCTATCAAGCTAGGAATGATTTTTGGCACATACTGCGAGGTCTATCGGATTTACAAATCAATTTAGTTAAGAATCACGTTAATCTCTCAAATTTTCTATGCGATATTTCGCAATTTGCTGATTTGCCTTTCGGCTTGTCATAAGGGACAGCTGCTATTAGCAATTACAAGGCTCCATTTAATTGCGAGTTAATGAAACTGATTTCTAATGAATACAATGTCACTTGTGTAACTCGATGTTCATCCACATTTTTTTGTTCGTTCATCATTGGGTGACTTTTCCAACCGATGATAGATGTTGCCATGTGGATTCTTCGTTCGACAATAGGTACATGGACCAGATCTTTTGCACTGACCATCCACAGTGTCATTAGATTGCGCAAACCGGAAGTATGATGATGCTAACTGCCACTCTGTCGAGGAAAACAAGGCAATTAGGCGTGCACAGACAAAGTTACCGTTCAGTCGTTTCATTTTATGTGGACAGGTCTGCCTATTAGATTATCTAGTGAAGCTGTTGTAGCGCTGTCTTAGCCTTTGTCCTTCTTGCCTTTCAATACGATAGTCCTGCTTCACGGTCAAATTACAGTGTGCCCTGTTTTCTTTGCTTTTTACGACCTGGAATACACCTTTGTCCCACATAGAGGAACGGTTCTTTATCGTCTAGCGATTTCGGAATCCGACAAACGATTCTGTCTTAAGGACCATGGATTCCATACAGCTCGCGGGGCTGTCGTATTAGAACACAAAACGACGAGGCTTAAGGGGATGTCAACGCTACAATAGAGTGATGGATGGGTGTACTCAGAGTTCGTCCATTCTAAACACAAACATCGGCTCTTGTACTTGAGAACGTATATTCGAGATTTGTAGCTCCAAATGTGATTCCAAATGATCTGTAATCATAGACTTGATTCAAACCACCACATGTTTACTGCTGTCATTACATCGACCGCCAATTACTTTGAGCCTCAATAGATGGTATTGTGATGACGGCGGTCGTGTACTTGCTATTCGCTGAACATCCTTGGGAATCTCGTCGTTCTGTGAGCTAAATAACAACCCATCTTTCAAAAACAAAAAGTAGAAATGAGCCATTTCCATCAAGCACCCAAGTATATCCTTCTTCCTTTTGTTTTCGATCCATCTTTGTGAACATTCTTCGAATGAGAAGGGCCAAATTAAACCGTGGATATGGGTAGGAACTTATTAAAGGTGTCGTCTTTTTTCAGTTGAGGAAGTTTTTTAAGCTGTGTTCTTAAGAAGGCCAACCCAAAACACCCCGCGGGATTCAGGAAATCTAAAATGTCGATATGTGCATCTTGCGGAAATCAGCATGCAAAAAAACAATAGACGTTGGTGAGCGGAAAATTCGGGAACCAAAACAGCTATGTAAATGCGAACTACAGGTGCGTCTATACTCTAAATCTACAAAGTTCTTTTGCTACAGTTTGAGAAGAGACGTTATCGATATCTCAGTTTCAGAAAAAAATAGCACACCGGATGCAAAAAACTCAACCTACTAGCTATCCAACGTGTAATAGTATTCTTATTCGTCATTTCCCAGCATCATCGGAGGTTCTACCTTTGGTAATCTGACGGAAAGAGCATTCTCACAATTTCAGACATCATTCTCAGACAGCAAGCCTTATGTCTACATTGCGAGCCTTATGTCTATGTCTACATTTGTGTATACGTTGAGTTCAAAGCATCTTTAAATGATCGCTTAAGTGTGAATCTTAAATAATGTTTTCCATATGATGCCTGTGTACTGTGGAACGCCTCAATTTTCTAAGCTTCATAAACACGTTCATTCCTAAATGCATGTAATCCTAGATCTCTAGTCGACTTCCATCCAGAAGAACGACGTTGATGTTTGTTTTGACCGTGGGAAGATCTTCACATGCCTCAAGCGGATTGTGAGTTATAAATAGTGATATTTCCGAGATTCAAACGCGTTCCCAAGGCAGCTTAAAAGCAAGTTATTCACTAACATTATGTCTTCAAGATCGCTCACACCGACTGGGTAAACGTGATTAAAAGTATTCCATAGCACTAGTAGCATCAATCACCGCTATTATGTCTCCATCCGAAAAGCTCTCCGGTCTTTCGTATGTTTGGCAGACTCCGGTATAAGCATCACTTTTGGCGTCTGCATCATGGTTACTTGGCCCTAATATCTGAAAAGAGTGAAATTGCGCGCATCCAGATTTGTGTATTGTTGACAATATACCTGAACGGATAAGGCACTCGTTGTACTTGCCCACAGAATGACTAGGGGCCGTTAATGTTTTGCACAGTTACAGATACTTTTCGGAAAGATCTTAGGACGTTAGGCTTGAACCCCCCTTTTGTTAGTACAGTTGAATCCGAAAACCACTTTTTGCAGCACGGACCAATTCTACAGTCCGATCCAGAAATTTTCGATTGAGCTAGCCCATTCGCCTCATCGTCAAGGTCCAGCACAAAACTTCGGGTTTGACCGCTGGTTGTACCTTGTTTTGATCTTCAGTCCTCAAAAACCAATCCCATCTTCGATGACCGACTGCGAGATGTTTGTTGAGAATTGCTGTTTACCACAGTTTCAATAAGTAAATCAATTTAATGGTCTGGCTATTCCTATTGTTTCTCGACGCAACCGCCATTTCGTTTGAAGAACCGCTTACTCGCCTATACTCTTCTATCTCGTTTATACTTCAGAGAGGCCATGTCAACCTTTCAACAACTCTGCGACCAAGCCGAAGCCTACGCAGACAACGTAAACTTACTGATTATATTGGCTGTCAAGTCGGCAATGTCAGCAGTTGGATTGGCTGGCTTCATTGTCGTTTACAAAAGACAGGTACGGTCGCTGAATTTAGTCGGACAAGATGGAAATTAAACCGTATATGTCCAAATCAGAAAGGGCTACAACGCAAACAGGAAAGCGAACTGACAACCATCCCAGGCGAGCTGGCAATCCAAGTCGGGGCAATGGGAGCCATTCTAGAGGGGCCTCCAACTCCGTCTTGGATTTGCGATTTTGACAGTATCGGCTTCACTTTGTGCACTGCATATTACCACCTTTATCGAACGCCTGTTTCCGGAGGACCAAGGAGAACTAAGGGAACCCAAAACGCTCAAAAAACCGTACATGTCCAAATTGGCCACCATTTTAAGATTCTTATGTTATCCTCCATTATTTACATAGAGCTCTCTTAGCTCTATCTGATGATCGATCACTAGTGTGTCATACATATAACGACATGGTTAAAACAAGGGTGATATGGCTTGGCTCAGGACAAAAGCTCTCTATTATGACTACAGAATCCATTTTAGCGTCTCACCAACACTTTCCACTGCAACGCTCGTCTCCTTCTTCGATTTCACATCGCTTTCGTGATCCTTAGCAGTATGGGAATACTGATACCCGACGGCTACAACTTTATTCACTACACAGTCGTTCGTTGGCTTAGAAACCACAAGGTTTGCACCTACAGTACTTCATCCTTTTCGTTATACAGTCTCAGGACTGCCCTGTTACCCCTATGAGCCAGTACTTCACCATCCTCCGAATGCTGAAACTCACCGGCTATGATGGCTCAACATACACGGCTGCAGCGTGGGTTCTGGAAAGAGTTTACGCGACGATGTTTACACACTCCTACGAGAAGAAATGCAGCGCTCTTGGCTGGGCTCTTTCATGCACAGCGACCGCAGCCGCCCTCATTGGCACGGCTGTGCGAATATCGCTCGGAGACTACAGTATGCCCATTCCTGTTATGATGATAACTGGCAGCTCGTACAAGTTCAACATGACCGTGAGATTGTGGTGATATAATTGGTGATTACGTTGAGTGATTTTAGGTACAAACCGTGGCAGCCTGCGTTGAAGTCTTCAACGTTTTAATACTCTTAATTCTGTTGGTGATAAACAGAAGAAGACTGAGAAAAAGTGCCGGAATTGCAAGGTCTCTTACCACGAAATATCAGGTATCAATCGCTCAACGTGTAACAAAAAAAATCCAATAAAAATTATTGCTGACCGAACTTATCCCCTATATAAATGGAGAACCGACGGGTCCGTTGGTCTGTGTGTGTGTGTTTTTCCGTGCGCACGGCGGAAACACCCACACAAAATAAGGACCCCGAGGGGAACCGAACCCGACACCGCCCGCTTACAAACAGAGAACGTTCGCAATGAGCCACAAAGACAGCTGAGATGGTAGCGCTCTACTTCCTCTATCTCTCTGGCGATGCTAGGCTTTGAGTTTTTTTGCTGTTTTTGAGTGATTTTTTGCCTATTTTGTAACCAGCAGTGTTTTCGGTTCGAGTTTCCTGAAACTTTACAGTTTGTTCGCCCGCTTTAGCCGTTTTTTCATTAGCGCCAATCTTGCCGCCCGCAGGGCTATGGTGCCTTGCCGCCCGCAGGGCTATGGTGTCTTGCCGCCCGCAGGGCTACAGTTTTTGGCCCCAACTTCAGCCCTATCCACGAGCGCCAATCTTGCCGCCCGCAGGGCTACAGGCTAATTGGCTTTTAGTACCTCTAGGGCGCGAATTCGCGCGCAGCCGGGTTTATTTAAATAACATGAAGTCCGTACCCGGACCAGGTGAGCAGGTCTGTCATGGCAGTGGCATGAGAAATTTAAAAATTTAAACGTAAAAAAAGTCTACGTTTATGATAATTCAATTTGCTCATATCCGTTCAAAAAGGAACGGTACCCGGTTACTACAAAAGCAACCACAACCACTGAACAACAAACAATAACGAGAGTAGAACCGCCGCGCGGATGGCACTCGCTCGCGCGGTCGGGGCTACGGTATAGGGACTTCATGGTGGGAGCCCGGGGCATCTTCTCTGCACAAATGCACAGCTGAACTCCGTATTTTTACGCTTTTTTTTTTGAGATTGCTCCATCGTACAATAATCATGAGCAGGACGCACTTATAAATCTGATTATCGATTAAATATATCGTGTTGGTTAAGATGTATAGTTGTGCCTTTCATTCTTCTCTTAACGCTAGCCCTGGTCGCTCAAGTTCCAGTTGGTTTCTATCAGCTAAACTGTTTAAAGATGAACTATAAGATGATAAATGTGTTACTCGCTAAAATGAACGAAAAGAAAAAATTTCGACCGTGACAGGACTCGAACCTGCAATCTTCGGATCCGAAGTCCGACGCCTTATCCATTAGGCCACACGGTCACGCTGTTGACTTAACACTATTTACATAAACCTGCATTTCAAAACTTCTCAAATTTCGGCACTTTTAGATCCGCGAAAACGTGCTTGCCACATCGTTGATCCTTCCACTGGCCCTGCTCCACTGCTTGCTCTACTTTCCTGCCGCCATCGTCATGCCGCTCGTTACGAAACAAGGACTGTCACCCTACGAAAGAGTCATTCTCTTTGCCAACAGCGAATGGCTAGTCGTGTACAGCTTAGCGTTGCCTCTACTGCTGTGGTGGCGAAATGGAGTCAAGAAGTAGAAAATGCTATACATATATGCTCAGTTATTCTACTCTTTCAGGAGTCATGTCGAATCGCTGGTTAGGAACAACCTCATCGGAGAGAAGTACAAAAACGACCGAAAAGAAGGGAAAGTCGAAACGGCGAAATATTTTGAAATGTTCAATCAAATGTTAGCGTAATTGATGAAAAAATATAAGCTCAGTTAGTGAAAATGAAAAAGCTAATTGAAATCACTTACAAGGGAACACTTAAAGGTGCCACCAGGCGATTCGACTAAAATTTTGGCACAGAATAGTGGTACCTTTAAGTCGTCAAGTCATGCTAGTCGTGGGACACTATGGGATCCGCTTAATGCAAATTAATGATTCGGAATGAAGTTATAAGTTAAATTAAAACGGATCTTGCACCTTATCTCCAAAATTGCATTTGGATGGCTAGTGGCTTAGATTCGTACCTTTAAAGTTCTCATACAGGGGCAGCTCGCTTCAAGGTGACGCCAATGTCGTCTACAAAAATCGCCCCTTCAAGTCTAATCCTCAACTTATGGAGCGTCATCCTGAAGATGGGTCACTACTTGATGGCCAGAAGAGCTTCTTTCCGATTTTAAAACCGTCGGGATATCGGTGATAGAAGAAAAACATTGCAAATCACAGAAACCGAAGCTCCGGGAGGCATCGCTTTGCCTCCCATAGGGGCGTATTTAAGGTCATATTAAAAAGAATGTTTGTTTGTAGCACAAAACGATATGGACTCCCAACCTCATTCTTCCACCTTGAAGGACGTTTCTCCGGGAGACAAGAAATCAAAAAAGACATCGACCAAAAAGAAGTCCCTGTTGGTCAATCTCTTGCTTTCAATCTTCCGATATGGACTCAACCCAGTCTCATTTCGTCGTCCCTGCTCTCAACGCATGGCTTACCTAGCTTCAGTTAATGCACTGAATCTTTAAATCGACGTTTGAATTGTACCGTGACAGAACAATAAAAGCTCTATTGTGAAATCATTCAGTAGCCAGCGCAGGCATTAGTACCGTGGAGGTACTAGACGCATAGACAGCTCTTTCATTTGAAATCACGTTGCCTATGGAATCAAAATCATCCACCTCTTGTCATGCTTCTTTTCAACGCAGCGTAGATCGATGTCACTCAGAATTCATTGTGTACCGTCTTACATTCGAAGTGGCGGCGACAAGTCAGTGGTACAAAAAGAGCTTCGCATGGAAGGTCATTTTCTCGGTCAGCACGTTCACGATATCAACTTCTACGCGCGGTAACGTTTTGCCTATGATTTGACACGCAGAAAAAGGCATTACAATTCGTGGAATGCACTTACCCACCTGCAGGCAATTTTCATGTTTTCGTCTTTTTTCGTTTACTCTTAACGCAATTAACTCAGGTGCAGTTATTGCTCGATAATTCATCTTTTCGTTTTCCTGCAATACTAGTTCGCTTTTAATGGTACCATGGGTGATGTCAAAGTTCTGGTGTTCTTGATGGTATTCCATTTCGCCCCAATCCGGATTTTGTTATTTGCCTGGAAGCGTCCTAAAATGGTCTAAGTTGCCGTAATTCCATAGATGTGGCCATGAAGGTTGTAACAACCTCGCCACAACCTGCGCCGTACCGAGAAGCAAAAAAGCGCTGCAACTTCGAAGTCATCTGCTGCTGTTGGCGCAATCTCGCGCTCCATCTCCTAGAAGGGCACGAACACAATGAACCGTAGTTCGACCATCTCGCTAAGAAGACCGTGACTGCCGGTCGATCGCGCGCGCCGCCGGACACGCCAGAGAAGCGCTACAACTCCGAAGTCAGCTGCTCTGATATTGCGATTCCACTTCGCCTGCTGTACCACACCGCCGCCCCTAGCTAGATTGATCTCTTCGTCAAGGAAGCCGCCGAAGATGCTCTCAAACGTCCACGTCTGCTCGGCCAGCCGTACCGAAGTTTCGATCCGTCTGTGCCCACGGAATAAGCTCTTGGTCTCCCCAATGCCCACGAGAACTAATAGGATCGCCGTCTTCAGCTCTGATGCGCTTTCTTCGCACCGCTCCGAATAGTCGGAATTATCCTTCTCATCAAGGCCTATTATACTGCAAATTTCATTTCAACCGGCGTGGGACACTTTGTGGGGGGTGCAGTGGCCGGAAGCCAGCCCAATTTGACTTGGAGCCAACCGAGCTGAGCAAGAGCCGGCTTGAATTACAATATTTCACAGAGTCGGCATCTCTGTTCTTAAGCTCGGCTTGCCTAGTGCACTTTGCATGTCTAGACCGCGGAAGTGGTTTGGATTTAGATTAAGATCCGTGACTTTGAACGGAGCAGAAAAGTTTCTTCAAGAACCACCTTATCCCTGTACTGCGAACTCGGTCATCTAAACGGATCATTGACCTGATACGTGAGCACATGAATATAAAAACACCCATTATAAACAGTTAGACAAAGACGACGGCTGCGAAAGCTCATTATTTGACAGATGCGTGTTATTCCAGTCTCTTTTTTTGTTCCTGATCACTGACATATGACATAAATGTTTTTATAGTCAGATCGATGAACATGCCACTAATTAAACAACTTGTATTGGGTTGTGTTAGTGCATGATTTTGAAACGTAAACATGTCCTAACCGTGAAGTACGATTTTGTTCCGAACGTTAGGGGTTTCAAAACATTCTCCTCAGGCTCAATCATAGTGTTTGCGTGTACTAGACCAGTCAAATAGTAGGCTATTGCCAGTTTCTACCTCTCTAGGGTGATGATGTGTCATTGACGGCAAATTAATTGTCTTGTTTCTTTGTCCTTTTGAATTGACCATTTTTTATAATTTCTTTGTATCTGACATTTTTCTACGTTTTCCGATACTATGAAACATTTCAATCTGTGGTGACAAATACTGTACCTAAATGAGGTCAGAAAGTTTGGGTCGTGCCACGACTGCCCTGGGGTTTTCTTGTTCTCATCAAGTCATATCGTACTAAACATATTTCATTTCAATCGGAGTGGGACACTTTGTGAGGGTCCCCTGTCAGTATTTAGCAATCCGAGCCGGCTCCGGCTATGGTGGTTCCAATACTTTCGGTTTCGAAACTTAGATGGTTCTTCCGACTCTTCCGGAGCCAGAGCCGGCTCCGGCTCGGCTAAGATGGTTCCGACTCGGCATGTACCGGGAAAATTGCGACAATAAATTATACGGAACCCATTATAAACCATTCGCCAAGTTATATTCGGAAACAAACTTCAGCATTAAACATTTTAAACAATTAAACTCTCTTATGGAACAACATTCTGAACAACATGAAAACATAGAAAGACATTTTGTATCTGACCTTAGTGAAGGTATTTCATCCGTCAAATACAAATCATAGGTTGTCCCACAATTTATGTCGACTTTTAGAAGTATCCTCTATTCTCGTAATGTTTACTCCCAGGGCATAATCGATGGGCGCGTTGTTCAATGTAGTGAACTCTCATCCCATCCTATGATTTATCGCTTATTCATTCTATTACTCCTGATCCCGAAGATCAATTCTGTCCTGACGGTACTTGGCCTTGCTTTACATGACATATGATTCGCAAATCCACAATAATTAATGGCCGTAAACAGCAGGCGTCACTTTAACTATTGCCTTCAAAATTGAAGTGTTCCTCCCATCAATGAATGGTCGTCCTGCTGGTGATCATGAATTAGAGTCAAAGGAACTGAAGCCAATCTGCGCGACGGTCTTTTTATGATTCACAGCTCGAGTGAAAAGGCTCTCAGAAAACCGAAGATGTTTGGTGTTAGAAATAATTCTAAAACTGTGGCAAAGTACGATAACCACGCTGTTCATGCTTCCTTTATCTGCTTCATTTTCTCATCGGCGGTTGTTTCGGTTTCGGTTGAGCTGTTATTGTCGCGTCCAACAGGAACTCTTCCACGTTCAACTCCACCTTCACAAGTGAACTATAAATATTTACCGATGTTCTATTTATTAATTGCACTACGTTCGTTTTTAAATGAATTCTTATCTGTAAACAGCAGCATGTCATCTGTGACGTTATACACTACGTGTCGTGAAACCGGCGCATACTCACGAGAATAGAGCGCTTTTTTTTGTATGTAGCTGGGTGCGAGTATCCTTTGGAGTGTGCGAGTGTCCGCTTCAGTCCAGTGGGTGTATGAATGAATACCAAACTCGGTAGCGATCCTGCATCGATATCTTGCGCTGAGGGCTGGAGCGAATAGAGCTTGAATAGAGCTTGGTAGAGTGGCGCTTCTTGTCGTTTAATTTTTGGATTCGGAAAGCTAGGAAGGCAGATAAAATGCGCCCTGAAACGTGTTCGTTCTCTCTGTTCGACTGCGCTCTCTCATATCGCTCCTTCCGAACTGTCAGAGCGAAAGGTCATCCATAATATGAAGGTAGTTATGCTCTTAGATGGCACTCGTGTCCTTTCGCCTTTGGCACACTCTCCGACATCTTAATCAATTAGCAGTAGTTAAGGTGACCCCTAGTTGCATCGGATATGTCGCATTAACAAAAAAGAATGCGACATATCCGAAAAGGCAACATAACAGATGTTGTCTTTTATATGACTATAATCAACTTCACCTTTTATTAGATATCCCTAATACTTCTTTTTTTCAAACTCAATGACATCATGTCGCATGTTCCAGTCTATTTTTTACCAACTTCGGGCGGCGCAGAAAATGTCACGCACGTAAACGTTCCGATTTCCACGTTGGAGATACAAAATTCAAAACTGAAGACCAATGTCTAACGAGTTGATTTCCTTTACATGCCTCACTGGCTTCCATGAACTTCCTATTTCCAATCGCTTTCTCTTGTAAGTTAGAATCGGAATACGGTTGTTTTATAGTTTGTACTCACGGTACTAACTCAGACCCCAGTCGACGTTCTATCTGTTCGTTTTTGACCATTTTCATTCATGTTCAGCGAACAAGGGAACCTTCCGAAATAAAATCGAGCTGGAAATTGGCACACAAGCCAGCATACATTATTGAACGCTAGTCCCCAAACTCCTACCGGATTACACACATCTGAACACGTAAACACACTTAGAACGTTACGTTCAAATGACTAATGACTATAATCAACTTCACCAGTACAACACCAAATGCCTGTGTGCTCAAAGTAATTAGAGTTTTGCTTGTCATTTTTTGAGTTCCGGATTCGATACCCCCCTTCCTAACCAATCCTTTTTAGCTTCCACCATCTCGCGTCCTAAGAAGATTGATAAAAGCACATAACAAAGATTGACATGACTGAGATCAATAACCTCCGGGACAGGATTGCTGCACATACTGGCTTGGACGTCATTTTTAAAAGATGTTTACAGGTGCACAGTGCATTCGATTAGTGGGCCTAATTTTGCATACTAAATCCCAAAAATTCAGCGGCCCCTTTGGAGATATGTGCGAGAAACGGCACTTGCATATCGCCTTGAACGGGCAAGTATGTCGTTTCAAACAAGGAGAGGTCCCAAACTGTCCCACGCCGATTCGGCTGAAATTTGGCAGGGAGGGAGGTGCTAGAGTGTAGCAAAACCTGATAGATTTCATCGGTGAATGGGGTTTGACCTCTTAATTGTAAGGTCTCCTGGTGCGATGTCCCTGACGCCTCAAAATATACGGTATTCCTGTCAGTCTTTGTCGGTTTTTGACGGGTTTTCTAAGGTTTTCGGAATTTAGAGCCAAAATCAACATTGTAACTTAACAACCATGTTCTTGTAGCAAGAAAACTGGTCAAAAAACGACAAAAACTGACACAGATACCGTATATTTTGTGGCGTCAGGGATATCGCACCAGGACGCCTTACAATGACAGAGGACAAAATCACCTACCTTAAAGATTACTAAAAATATGCAAACGATCTGCTGTTCGCCCTGGGAATTGATCCACAGTTTAGGGACACATCAGGAGATTCCTTTGCCTCCTATCTAAAACCAGCACAAATCCATAAAGTGTCAGTGTCACATTTGTACTTCAGGCCAGATGTATTTTTATATGAGCACTGGAAAGTGTCGCATTGCAGATACAAGCGTTTCAATTGTAGTCCACTGTCTAGACCCTTTTGTTTCCAAGCACATTCGATAACCTGGATATCGATCCAAATAAAGATCGTTGAAATATGTGTTTCATATGAAACCACCCATTGAGTGGCTGTGTAGCTATTGTTATCGAGAACGACGCGTGCACCTTCGCCTCCCCTCCCCCCGAAACCTGGGGGTGGGGGTCTATGACTGGTCTCATTATGCCGCAAACACAGTATGAAGTTCATTTGCACAACAGATGTTTTCTCCGAACGCTATTTGGGAATATTTGAGTTGATGAATAAGAAATGCGTCTACGGGAAAGCCCACTGGGTTTGGGAAATGCACGTACCGCACACATTCGGGCGATTTTATGTCCAGGCTCACGAATGCAATCTTAAAAGAACCGTGACTCCCAAAAACCAATCGGAAGTTGTACCGGTACACAAGGTGGCATGGCCAATGATGGTAGATTGGTTCTGAACCAATCGAAATGCCAATTGTCATTCCGGGTTCTGGCTTTTGAACTTCTTACAGCAACAGTCATTTCCTGGACGGCAATACAAAAAAAATTAAGAGCCTATTTATGGCGATTGTATCGCCGTTTACGTTCTTTCATTTCAGCCACTTCCTCTTCACTTAACTTGGGTCACTTCCTCTTTATAAATAGTACTCTACAGCAAAGTATTCCCGAGACCTCACAGAAAATCACATGAACTGTTTTCGTCTGTGAGAATATAGTCGTGGGAATGCGACATTTGGACTCCAGTGTCTTAATGGATTCAGAACACTGGAGCGACTGTGGGATGACCTAAAAATGCCGCGCCATTAAAGACCCCCTAAATTTTTGTATGGCCTGCTGAAATCCGTCGTTTTCTAACCCCATAATCCAAAAGATATGAGTTTTTTGAACTTACATGTCAACCTTCCGCTTTGTCCGCCTCAGACCAAGCAATTGAAATTTGACACACAGGTGCACTTCGAGTCGAGTTCGAGTCGCCTTTTTTGACTTTGACTCGAATGCCAACTCTATACAACCGCAAAAGCTTGTCGGCTTATCCTCTCACCTGACCATATAAACACCCCTCAAAAAGTTACGTAAAAAGTGGGTGTGGGTATAGGCATGTTAGTTCTACCTAAGTGCTTGACCCGATTTGAAGTGTAGTTCATATACATATGCGTTGCAACGTTGTTTGGCTTTGGTTGCTTCTTGGCTTTGGTTGGCTTTGGTTGACTTCTGGCTTTGGTTGCGCATGTCCTATTGAGCACTAGTTCATCAGCATACCTTGTCAAGCGTTACGTAACTTCCATGCATCGTTTCCTTGACGACCATCAGTAACTGTAAACAAACAATTAATGTAATTGTCCAACCGCGATATGCCTCAAAATCTGTTTCTTATATTGTTCTCTTAAATCTAACTTTTAAAACGAAATCTTTTTTCGTGTTTCATAAATCAAAGTGACATGGTGTCACTAGTCCTCTAGTGTCCTTTTTCATTTTTGGAACGGGCCTAGCACGGCTTGGCCTAGGCTCATGTCTATGGTTTTGGACGAGCCCTGTGGTCTTTAGAGCTCCGCACATTTCCTATCACCGTCAGAGACTCCACCTCTCATGCAATCTTATGTATTTTAGAAACATTTCTGTAAGAAATGGAAGTTATGGTTACAAAGATAATTGGTCGCAGCGAAAATCCGTCCGGGATGAGCTAGGTAGTGCCCATAAAACGTGGATTTAAGGCCGTTTTAATGTTATTTCATTGCTGAAGACCTTCTTGGTCCGCCATCATTCTTACAACTCATATCATATCATATACTACGATTATGTGTCATCTTCTTCGTCGAACGATCTCTGCACAACCACATAGTGCGTATGCCCTTATCCAGTGCGATATTCCCTCACCTCATTTTTCGTTCCCAGCCCACATTATACATGCGTAATTCCCATCCCCAGAGAGCGTTCGCTCCATCGAAGTTGAACTGTCGTCTGTGGGAGTGTGGGAGCCCATTTGCTCACTCATTATTCGCGGGGCAATTTTCTGTACCAGGCGATCACCTGCTGCTTCGGCAGATGTTTTGACGTTCGCAAATTGAGTAGACAGTGCCCACGTTTTTTCTGACCCATATGAAACATTTCAGATGGCCGCCGAAGAGAGCGTTTGTGCCGATGGGCTCAGCTACGGTAACGATATTGTGTTCGTGGTGGTCATGGCGGTCAAGACCAGTTTGGCCATGGCCGGCTGTCCCAGCTTCCTATTTATCTATGCGAAGCAGGTGAGTCCCTCAGGGATTACTGTAATCGGCGGATCTTTGCAGAGGCTAACAGCAATATTTCATCCTAACGCACGCTTAATACTAACATTTCACATTGGTTTTGTGTGCTGCTGCATGATAGGCATAATTTTTGGGGAAGGCTTCGATCTGTTGAGGTTTACGGTATTGAGATGGATATATCACGATTCAGTAAGTTTCAATCCCAGATGAAGACCATTTCGGACTTTTTAGGACTGCCCAATACCTGGAATGTCTCCGTACTATTCAACTCTTATAAAATTGTTGAAAATTTTGGGTTACACTGGATCAACATATACAGCAACTGGGTGGGCTCTGGAAAGAGCGCTGGCTACCGTATTCATCAACTCCTATGAGCAAAAGAAAAACTTCCTCGGATGGGTCCTATGCGTTCTGGCGGTATCTTGATGCATCTAGTTCGTAACATCTCGACTTATTTCAGACCATAATCGCAATGCTCTTAGTTGCCGTTCGATACGTCCTCGGCGAATACGATAAGCTGCTTCCGGTCACCATGATAACCGGTCATTCTTACTACTTGTCTATGCTGGTTAGTACAACTTCTGCATTCTTATATACACGACAGTGTGGATTATAGAGCCAATTTGTATCAGCTGGCCTAGAAGTTTTCAATGTTCTTGTCTTTTTCATCATCTGGATCATCACCTTCCGACGTTTGAAAGATTCCGAAAGGATCATGTCATCTTTGACGTACAAGTATCAGGTACTCTCACATGTTCACACTATATTCAAATGGGCTGCATCAGTGTCACTTCTTGTGAAGCTTACAATCTGCCTATCGAATGATCAGGCTTAACCTTAAGGAAAACGTTTTCCAGAAATAAAGACCGGACGGCTAAGGATGCTTAAGGTGGACTGATTTCTCATTTTTCAGCTCAGAGAGAACATCATCGCCACGGCGCTCATCTTCCCATTGGCCCTTCTCCACTGCATCGCCTACTTCCCCACAGCCCTCTTGATGCCCGTCTTCTCGCTTCGAGCACATAACGAAGTGGAACGTTTCAAAGCGATCGCCTACACGGACTGCATGCCCATCTACTTCGTCGCCCTTCCCGCGCTGTTGTGGTGGAGAAACGGAGCCCAAAAGTAAGCATTCCTTCTCTGCCACTTAATCTCTGACGCCATTACCTTAAGGAACTCGATCAAGAAAATGGTCCAGTCCAACTTCCTGGGCGAAGAATTCGCCAACAAAAGGAAAGAAGGCAAAGTAGAAACGGCGAAGCATTTCGAAGTCCTCGACCAGATGTTTCAAGGCAAATAATAGTGGTTTTTTAGTTATTTATTTGATTCGTATCTATCTAAGTTAAGGCAATAAAGAGTGCTATTTTCAAGCTTTTTCTCCATTCAAAACAGTACACTAGAAATTATATGCATACCGCTGCAGAAAGTACGGTAACTATGGTAAGCATGTGAGGAAGAAACTCTCCAAGGCGTTCTCCGCGGCGATTATCAGTTCCTCACGCTACGCTAAGTATTTTGACCTGCAAAGCGAAGCAGCCGTATGTCTTCCAGTCGTAAAAGGATTTCTACGAGTAAAATGTACCCCTGGAGGGATTTCAGTTTTGGTCCCGTCTCGGTGAGACTTTAAATTTGGACTCGGTCTCCATTTGCACGACTTTGCTCCTTGGCGCACCTTTTCAGACCGTTGTACATAGTGTGCGTTCTTTAAAGTTGCACAATAAAGGTCATTTTAGTCACAAAACAGCCTAGCGGCTACGAAGCCGCCTTCTTTTAACAGTTTTTGGACCGAAATATCTCATTTTCCTGTTATTCAATTCACTTGTTGTTAGTTATAGTTGTCTTGTATGTGAAGGTTAAGATGATTACCAGCTCGTTGGCCGGCTTGGGTACTTTCTTTAGTCCATTACTTTTAGCTACCTATAGCAAGTACCTAAATTGTTTCTCATATGACTCACTGTTGTCGTGCACAAAATATGGCGAACTTTGTGACATGTTTTTTTCTAAGGACGATGAACGTTCTAAGGTGTTTCAAATGCGTCAGTAGCTGGTGTTTGGCAGTGTCCATACATTTAACCAGCTAGTGGTTGTGCCGTGTAAGGTCAAATTACCCAGATATTCAAAATATAGGTATTCCGTTCGAAGGATTTGTTAGGTACAGAAAAGTTTCAATTAAACAGGAAGCTCTTTTTATCGTTGTGCTCTTCATGAAGAGTCTTTTGAAGGTTGAGCCCGCTAGAATCTACAGACTATGAGCCCTTTAATAAGTGCAACTATGGAAAACGTACTACGTGTCAAGCGCGGCTCAACTGCCCTGAGCTAGAAAAAAGGTTTGATGACGGTTACTTGGATTCGTTTGAAGGTGTGCGTGTCAGAAACAGTGCATATAACGAGAATTCAATGGTTGCGTGCCAGAGATTTTCATTGTTTTTTAAATCTTCGCCTTGTCAATCTGGAACTAACCAAGCATCTACTTTTTTCTGCTAATACCCATTGCTGTTCGCAATTTGAAAGTTCCCATGTCCTTAGGTGCCTTCAGATTTCCTTGCATACATCTTAACGCATGCATTTGTCGAACATAAGCATGTGATTTTGTACATAAAACTGAGCGCATACACCCTGCTCAAGGGTACCGACAATTGCCGGAAGTCAAGGGTTCGCTTGTCAACTTTTGTTAAATCCTACTTGGAGTGCCATTAGATGAGTGTGCCGACCTATTTAATTGGTATTATCAGAAGAGTGTGAATAAATGTGTACGCGGCAGTAATGTCCTCTTAAAAGTGGCATTCTCTAATCTCTGTTATTGAAATGTGGAAATCGGCAATTGCATACCTTTGCCTTTTGAGCGAAATGACCGTCAACAAACATGAGCAAAATCTGAAGTCATTGGCTACTTGTATCGCTGCTTACGGAACGGAACGGATCACGATCAGTGTGAGCTGATGATGTCCGCGTAGCCAATCCCTCAAACTGGCGCTGGTCTCACGGCGATTCGCTGTTTTCAATAACCGTAATACGCTTTTCGAAGAAGCGCCTTTTTCTGCTTTGTCCCTTGTCAAGTCCTCTTTGATATTGTTACATTATTTTCATTTTGGTTTTTTAGTCGTCACTTCCGCTATAGAACATAAAACTCATTCATTAGTGCCAAATAATGAGCAGCAGAAAGAAAACATGGTCATGTGTTGGCCGGAATGTGAATGAGACATGATGAGAAGGCTTGTAATTAAACTAATTAGACGCGAGGAAGTTGCTTCTCCAAGAAAACTAGTGATCGAGTCCGTCGTTTTGATTATAATCTGTTACCAGTCCGCCGCAGTTTTGTATTCAAACGAGAAGTGTTATCCCCCCACAGAAAAAAAACTTTAGTAATACGGCATTAATTAATTAGTAGGTTGTAACAGTAGGTACTCACTGTTAGCCAAGCATTCACCATTTAAGAAATCCAATTATGCATGATGAAGAACCGTATATCACATAAGTCGCTAGTTCTCTTCTTTCTTTGGCGCAGAGCGCGACGTCCGAGTTAAAGGCAGCTAGCTAGCCAAGTCACCCTAGTTATTTCTTAGTTAGTTTCTGTGGATTTTTTTTGGATTTTTCGTTTGAAACCTATCTGCAGCATGCACTTAGTTCTTTACACGTAATATCCAGTTCCTAGCGCAACTCAATCCACCTTTGTAGTTCCACGTCTGTCTATAAATGCTCGTTCAACGATCGGCATCGCAAGTATGCTCATGCGTGGAATGTAAAGGAGATGAAATTTAATCCTATTTGTTGAGAGGAGGAAGCGAGTACCGGCCTACGGTAGATGATTTTTCACTACTTACGCTTTATATTTACTCCTATTGCTGAATGTTCTTCGCAGCCACGACTTTAAAGCCAAGTTACTGTCTGTGAAACTACGACTCGTGGAGTCCGTTGGTCGTGGCTGGCTTCTTGACAGGAAGGTGAAACCACGGTGAAACCAAAACCAAACCCCCCCTGGTGATCTAGACCTTCTTGAAGCCGAGATGTTCATTGCGCCAAGAACGACCGCTTACTCAACTCACTTTTGAGGAACTGAATACCCGCCACAAATCAAAGACCGCCTACTAACCAGAGAATGGAAGATTTACTTGCCACTGGTTTGCACTGAAGCCTTTAATCGACCACTGATTTCGACTGACGCCGTTTTTCAAAATTCATCGCTCATGTCTTGCAGACAAAAGTCTATTTCAACGTCTGTCTAGGAGACATTGTCTACAAAGTCTTTGCAAATGTACTTGCGTCACTTCTTAGTGGCCTCTGTCCGCAGTCGATCTCTTGCATAGGAGGTGCATAGGCCCAATTTTGTTATCTTTTTCCTTGAACAGGACAATTTAGAAAATAATTGCGTGTCAGGTGCTCAGCAGAAGTGCATTTATAATAGTTCATATGGATTATGCATACTGTTAAGAATGACTCGTTCCTAAAAAATACAGTGCAGTGACTAACTATAAGTACGCTATACACGTGCCGCGAAAGTACGATCCCAAAATGACATTTATTTCTTTCTCAATCTCTTTCATTAGTGTACCGATAAGAAGCATTCATTAATCACGTGTTTTTAGGTTCGCCGACTAAACTGAGATAAACATGCTGTCAGGTAGCTGAAGTAGAGACCGATCTTCTCATTTTCCCACGCAGGTTCCTTGTTACGCTTTCTAGATGACCTCGTTGAATGGCGGACATGTGAAAGTCGTTTGTCTCCCGATACCCCTAGGTCTCAGAGAGCTCTGCGTCTCTTTTGACGTGATACTCACGAGCGATCTGCTCATATTCTCACCTCCATCTTTGACCTATCAACGAACTACTTGAGTCATTTACCCAATTGTTGACGTGCAAATTCTGAGAAAGAAAAACAGCGATTATTCTGTGATTCACATTAAGAGTTCGCATCGTGGAGCTATAATTGTGGATTACGCCATATTTTGGAAGCAATTACATTCGAGAAGTGCAATTGGTCAGACGAGTTTTAAGAAGGGATTTGTGCTAAAATCGATATGAACGTCATTTGTGTTATAAGTCTATTTCCTGCTCTTATTAGTCACTGTTATGAAGCCGGTAGAGGTCTACCTGTTCGTGTTATTTATGACTTTTTGAACTTGGATAGCAAGCTGGTCATCCGTTTTGTAGTTGACCTTCATTTCACGTAGTTGATGCATTTACAAGGGACCCTCACAAAGTGTCCCACGCCGATTGAAATGAAATTTATCCAGCATGATAGGCCTTGATGAGAACAAGAAAACCCCAAAATATTATGTGCGTATAGGGGTACTAGAGTAGAGTTTGGATTATCGCCTTATCGGTCCTGCCACGACTTCCCTGGGGAGTGCGCGTATTCGTCGTTCTATACAGTTTCAAACCGTGAAAAACAATAAGAAGAAAAATAGCAGCGAAGAAGACGACCGCGGTGCTGTAGGGGGGGGTGCATCGATACATCTGTACATCGATACGTAATACCGAGCGCGATGAGTACGCGCACTCCCCAGGGAAGTCGTGGTAGGACCTATAAGGCGATAATCCAAACTTTCTGACCTCGTTTAAGCACTGTAGTACCCCTATACGCACATAATATTCTGCGATTTTCTTGTTCTCGTGAAGGGCTATCATACTGCACAAATTTCATTTCAATCGGCGCGGGACACTTTGTGAGGGTCCCTTGTTAAATTCACGTCAAAATGACTTCAGTCCTGATCGCTCTGCTCGGCTCGGTCAACCGGCGACTTTCTTCATACAGGTCATTAGAGATGGGCATCCCAGTCGCATATCCGTATCGGTCGTTCAACCGGTTGGCCAACCAACTCAGGTTGACGCCTGACGATCCGTCGGCTGAGCGAATCAGACCGGCTGATCTGATTCGTCTCTGCATTTCACCATATTATACTGGTTGTACCTTCTCAATAATCATTTCCATTGCGAGGCATAAGCAAAAGTCGAAAATTAAATGGATTTTTAGATGAATTCCTACTGTAGGCCTGCTTTACGCCAGTTACTGCCAACCAACACACCTCTGTTTATGGTCTAGCGGTAGCCTGCTAATTTTATGCTTAATTTAACTCCCATCCCGGAAACATAAATTACAACAGTTGACCTTCGTGTGGCATTTCCTTATATCGTTCTTCCGCATAGATGTACTTGAACTCACGTCAAAATGTGTTTCGTCCCAATCGTTCAGTCATTCACCCGGCGGCATTTTTGCTCTTGACTCCATGTCTGCCACAATTCTTCAATCTAAACTCTTGACTTCACTTAACTCTAATTTTCAGATCTGTGATTGGACGTACCTTACTGCAGGTAGCGCCAGCCCATTGTCTATGTACTAGTATGGCCATGGTCTGCAAATTTGATGCTTGATGTAACTCTCATCCCCGAATGGTCGTCCTTCATTTATGTTCCCAGCGATCGGTCGAGTCGCCCACTCTCTTTTGCTCGAATGAGTTAAGTGAGCGGTCATACATAGCCTTTCCTGTTTCCCGCAATGATCGCCCCGGCTCCCAGAAGGCATGGAACACTAGGGTTCCTGCAGTTCCGATGATGGGGTGTCGATCTCCAAAAAAAACCCAAGCAACGCTTACACCGAAGATGAGACTTCACTTCATCTAGCGCCAGCCATCAGCTCTTTATCTATATAGATTGTTCATGGCCTGCAAATTTTATGCTTCATTTAACTCCCATCCCAGAAAGGATGTAATTTTTCAGTTGTTACATTTCCTAGCTATCCAAAGACTTTTCGCAGTTAGTGTTGCTGTCCTCAAATAATAATTCAAAGTTATAGATTTCTGGAGAATATTAGTACAATTGTTATTGCATCAAACAATTACAAAGGACATTCATCTGCATATTCGCTGAATGCTCTCTTTGTGTGCTGCTATGCTTATAGATCTCGCCCACACAAAAGGTCAGAAGATTGCCGAAAGGACCAAAGATGTGATGACGTAAATCTCAATTAGTTGCAGTCGCCCTTAACATTTCCATATTCCCACGATAGAACTGCATACTATGTGTATGTAGTTTTACGGCCATAATTATGAGATCTGTGACCACAATTTCTATGTCACAATATGCACTTCTTTTTATCTATAGCTGGCTTGTACCGAAACGCATCGTATTATATGCTTTTGGCTAAAAAGAACTGATATGTTCATGTCCAACAGTACTAACTGCCTTAATGTGTGGCGCCCAATAAAAAGTAATTAGTGTGATTTTTGTGGCCACTTACTCACGATGTCGCGTGAGTTAGGCACAATTTTTCTGATATCACTCTTCCACTTCAGCGCTCTGATCCTCAAAAATCGTTCTCTCATGTTTGATTCGCTTTTCTGCCAATCCAAACCGGTTCGCTTGGGTGCAGACCAGCCGGCAATTGTGATAGTTCATTCCCACAATATTGGGTTTAGCCAGATCGCCCCGTATCTCTTCTTAAATTTCATTAGACGAGTGCTCCTTCACCTCCATTACTCGGCTTTGTTTGCCCTATGATGACGACGTCAGCTGCCGCGCATTAACCATTCCCTCTCGCTGCCGCGGTCGATGAAAAGCGATAACATTGTGGCGTTGTATTCAGGCGCAGGTGAGGGTGGTGAGGCGCGACTTACTTCCTTGTCTGCCTCTGTTTAGAAAAATTACGATTAGAGATAAGAAGGTCCTAGGGAGAAAAATTTCTGTCATCCGCAGGATTCGAACCTGCGCCCTCCGAAGAGGACTGCGACCTGAACGCAGCGCCTTAGACCACTCGGCCAGAATGACATGTAGGACGCTCTTGTCACATTCCATGTAGTCATCATATTGTATATATTTTTTTATGTTCACTGTTTTCAAGAAGCTAGAACATAGGTCCACAGATCCGATGGATTCTCTGAAATTATATGCCCAGTCAAAAGTATTTTTTCTAGAAGGTCTTTGAGGGAGAAAAATTTCTGTCATCCGCAGGATTCGAACCTGCGCCCTCCGAAGAGGACTGCGACCTGAACGCAGCGCCTTAGACCACTCGGCCAGAATGACATGTTGAGCCGTGCCTGTCAAATCATATGTGACACATCAACGTCATATTTCCATCTCCCACCTTTACGATACAGCTTTGCTTTTTTATGTAAGTTTTGTTAAGTCTGAATAGGATTGGTTCCAAATTTTCCACTTTTATACACACCTCAAACAATGGTCATATTGACATATACCGACAGTGTGATCTTTGACATATCTATGTACATGAAGTCCAGCCTTCCTACCCAACCTTTTTAATGTTGACGTCTGTATTATTGTTATCGTGTAATATTCACTTCTCAGAACAAGTTTGCAAGACTCTCTCAAGCACTTTATTTTCAGCGAATTCAGCTTTATTGACATCATCTACGACGTCTCAGATCACCATGAACAAGCTCTGCGATGAAGGGCTTATGCTCTCTGAACACACGGGATTATTGGCCGTATACGGTATCAAAACACTAGTCTGCTTCCTGGGTCTATTCCTCTTGGTCTACGTCTATATCTATCAGGTCGATATGCATCTCACCTATTGGTTTACTGACTTAGGAGCCTTTAGAATCCAACCAAAAGCTTTCACATCAACTCTCAGATCATCTTCCAGTTCCATTGCTGCTTTGTCGTTGCGGGAATTGTTGGAACGTCTCTATCCGACGGTTTCGACCTGATGCGCTTTACGGTGGTGAAGGCCATTCGGGCTGCAAATCCACAGTTTGAGGTGAGCTTCCCTAGCGATCTTTGCTTTGATGGGATATCCTTTTGGAAAAGTCGTAAATTCGATTTATTGTTAGACCCAAATGGGCATCGTCATGTAAATTATTGCCTTGTTTTTTTTGGTGAAAGACAGCCCGCTATGCAGATAGAACCCAATAGACCAAGGTTCTTGTCAAACAGAGTGCATCGATGCTTTACATAGCAAAGTAAACTTGATGTCAGTTTTATAAATTTTTAATTTTCCACCCGTTAGCTATAGGACGTGAATGAAGAAAGTGGCATTAGACTATGTAATCTGGGCTTACCATGAGGTGAGAGTTGACGCAAGAGCACAAGGGTATCATGGGCAACTTCACAGGGTTGCATCATCATGAACGAAATCACGTAGATACGAACAGGGTATCCAAGCCGGATGAGGTCTCCTGTCAATTCCTGTATGCCCTTAAGGTGCCCCAGGTATTATATTCTATCATAACCGCCCAGTTCTCCGGCAGCCTCGTGGAAAGATAAGGTTTTAGGACTGCCCGTACCCACAAGCTGCTTCTGAAGAACAGTGCATTTAGCGCAATCTGACCGTGATCTACGGAATTTTCTAAATTCCTATTCGCCAAACAATACAAAAATACTATGTATACATAGCTCTCAGAATCGGCATGATAAGCTCGTTCATCGTTCAACTTTAGGACTGCCTCGTTCCACCCATGTCTCCGTACGTCGGAGTCGCTCTCAAGTCCATAAAAGTGTTTGGAAACAACGGAGTCGTCTACACAACTACCGCGTTGGCCATCGAAAGAATCGTTTCTTCTTTGCAGCTGGAGTCTTACGAGCAGAAAAATTCGATCCTGGGATGGACTTTATCCGCTATTTCAGTAAGTCCCACTGATCCGATGAGAGTTTACGCCCGTGCCACTGCAACTCTTGATTTTTACACGCCTGCATCGTGTTTTCCTGCTACATAATGGTCCCAAACAGAGTTGTCCGGGTACAAAAATCAGATCTCCGCGCTTGAAATGGCCTAAACCACTGGGGACAGGGCTGCATACAGTCTTGATTCTCTACTATCGACAAATGGTCTAGATTAGTAGCCTTGGTCCCACGACGAAAATTCTGAAATTTTGCCACGCGAACACTGTGTGGTCGTTTTTCCTAGTTGCTACTGTCAGGAATTCCGTGGTGGGACCGGTGGATAAAATTGGATGATTGAGAAAGGCTGTCCTAGACGAGACTTTTCGATCTTGAGATTAAAATTTTGAGACTAGACTCGAGATTCGAGACGAGGGGCCTCGAGCCTAGAGGGAAGTGACTTCATCGCCAGGGCTGGGTCAGCGCGGCTGCGCAATTTTAAGCCTCACAAACTTAACATTTTCCAGCTCATGGCAAGTGGCGTCTTGGTCGCCATTCGAGTCGGGCTGGCCGACTACTCCAAAGACTTGTCCATCACAAGTTTCACCGCTGCTGCCACTGGTTTCTCCATGAGGGTAACTCACGTTTCCTGCAGCACTGCACACAAGCACTCATTCCAGCTGCAATACAGTTGTGCTGCGGTCGAGGTGCTAACCGCCTTTCTCCTGTTCGTCCTCCTTGGACTCAACATCCGTCGCCTAAAGAGAAGAGAGCGAATTGTGAATTCTCTGGCTTACAAAGCCCAGGTTGGCTCATAAATCAAGTGTTTCATGATTATCCTCCTTCAGATTCGCGAAAATGTAAGTGCCACGGCCTTAGCCTTCCCGTTGGCCTTCCTCCATTTCGTCGTCTACCTCCCAACCGGAGTCGTCATGCCCACTTGGGCCCTTTCTAAGACTGACCTCTCCGAGCGCATGCAGGCGGTCGCCATGAGCGACTTCATGCCTCTCTACTTTGCTTTCTTTCCGCTGGTTCTTTGGTGGCGGAACCGTGCCAAGAAGGTCAACATCGCCAACTTGTTCGTGAACAATCTGATCAGAACTGGCGACACGAAAGGAGAGAAGGATGGACTGGAAACGGCCAAGTATTTCGAGATCTTGAACAAAATGTTGAAATAGAGCTCACGTGGTAAAGGCGCAAACGTTTACGTACGTGCGAATACCTATACAATCTACAATAATACCAAAGCCAGGGACATAAAGACAGAAAAAATCACAAAATGTCCACGCTCGGCTCCGTCCTTGAGCAGCTTAACCACCCACACCTGGTTATCGTCATCAGTGTGCAGCAGAAGCTCTTCCTCCGCTGGTGGATTGTTCATAGGTGATACTGGAGTTGTGGAGTTCTGCGGTGGATTAGAAGTCGTAGTAGTAGTAGTCGTTGTTGTTGTGGTGGTAATTACTCTCGTTAATTTCCTAAAACATCACATTACCACAAATTCATGCCGAGCTCCACATACACTCCTAAATGCGGGTTGTCCTTTGGAAGAATGACCATTCGACGTGATTCTGCACTATGCGTGCTAAATTTACGGATGTAGCACCACGAAACTTCACTGATAGAGTATCGCTTGTCAAGTATCACCAAAATATGATATAGATAATCAGGATCGCTGGAATTGTATCATATAAAAGAACATTCGTAAATGCATAGACATACTCATCGAACACCTCGGCGGTCAGTTTGAAATTCCCGGCTTTCAGTTGATTCAGAAAATACGATTCACGGGTCCAAGCAGGCGCCGCCGCATAGACCCTTCCCGTTGGCAGAACCTTCCCAGAAAAGTTGTTTACTATCTCAACCCACTCCTTGTCTTTTCCACATGACCGCTGGCGGTTCTCCTTGGAATATACCATTTTATACTCATAATAAGGGTCCTGATTGTCCCAGGAGGGTTCTGTGGTCTCTGTGAAGTTAACCAGCAATTCTTCCATCGGTCAAAAATGACTGTGTTCCTCTTTTGGTCAAACCTAGACGAGCTCACATCACAAATAAACGGTCCACGACCGGGGTCTGTGATTGGCAGATAGTCGACTGATGAGCCCAACTCGGAAGAAATGTTGATTTTTGGTTGTTCTCTAGCCATGTCGCCAGCTGTGCGCTCTTCACGTCTAAACAATACAATGCAGCACAACAGCCCACCACTAACACTTACACATGATCACGAAGATTTTTCCAGCTCTGAATTCCAAAGTGCGCCTCGTTCCATTCGTTCGCCCACACGTAAACGAGATGCGAGTATTGAGACGTGTAGAAGACCTTCAGGCTCGACGGTATCATCAGAGAATCGCGTCTTCCATGTTCATATTGATCCAGTTTACTGTTGAACTCGTCATACGTTGTGTCGCCGTTGAGAACGTGGTAATTGCCACCTGGGCTCTGAAATGAGCCATCGCGAAAGAGCACAAAGAAGCTGTCCTTGAACATTCTGAAGTCGCATGGTTTCACTGAAACAAGACGATAGGTAAGCAATGATGAAAAGTAGGAAACTGCTTACAGTGTGTAGGCCTAGATATGGTGCTGACAGCGGTTATGGCACAGAGCAGCAGGGCGAGATGAACGCAGCCGATCATTGCCGACTCCGGAATACGGAATGGCACAGGACCGGTCCGTGGACCCGATCGTTGAAGACTAGCGCTTCGAGCGAGACATCAGGCTTCTGCAAAATGAGACAGTCATTTTGCAGACAAAATGAGATAGTTACTTTGCAGACAAAAGACAAAATGAGGCAGTCACTTTTCAAACAAGAGACAGCACAAAAAAAAAGAAGAAAGCAACAAATCCTTCATGGACACAGCCAGTCGGGGTTTTCGTGTCGAGACCGAAGCTAGACAGCGTGCAAGAATGGTCCATTGAAACAGCGCTATTTCTGAGATCAACCCATTTCGGATTACTCACTATCCTGCAAGATTCTACTTTTTACACCGTTTCCCGTGCTACTTTGTCGTTGTCACAGAACGATAGCAGCTCTACTGTCCGTTTCTTTGTAACCATTGGAAAAATCGCACGCCTTGAGATTATGACACTGTACACGTGCATTTTGAACAATTCGATCCGTTTAATGTCTACTTTTGCAGGCGGTAGACTAAATGTCTACTTATGCCCGGCCAGTTCCTTCAAAAGAGAGTTCATTGAGCGGTCTACGTCACTCCGGAAGCTGAGCTGAACGATGCACGGTGTGACGGCTCTGCTGTTGCTCGGGATCGCCGTTGTTGCTGGTAGTCCGGACAGTGAGCCATGTAAGTTGACTGTCCTTATGCCTATACTTCTAATCAGATGATATGTTCAGATGAGCCATGTGATGTGCTGCTCTTTCGCGACAGCTACATCGCTTTCGGCACGGAATACGGACTCGTCTACGTCAGCGGCAACCAGTCGTCGCTAGAAGTGCTCAACGAGAAGATCAACTTCCTAGCCCGCAAAAAGTCCATCAAAAGTCCTACGCTGAAACGCGATCGGGTGGCCATCTTTAGTGACTTGAAACGCTCGTCGATCCTGTCGACTCAATTCGCTTTGGATGAGGACGGGGAGCTGAATGAGCTGCGCGTTGGAGTTGTTCGCATGAATGATCTCACGTCGAAGTTAGTCACATTGGTTTTTTTTGATCGAGTAAATCTCTTTTAGAGAAATGGGATTTCTTCACTACGACATATTCGAAGAGCATGAGATGAATCGTACAACCGGTGTGCCATATGCGAACAAAAAGAGCACCAACGAATTCGGTATATGTCTGCCAAACACGAGGAAATTTAGATCTGAAGAGAATGTGTTGGAATACGATTTTAATCGAACAATTTCGTTTCGCACTGAAATATCACCAACACAACATTTCAAGTACTTTGAACGGTATAATGGGAGCGCTGCGAATTGTACTGAGGTGGGCTTCCCACTATGTCATTTATCATTTCTTTTGTTCTTATAGTTTGACGATGATGTGGAGCCGATTCCTTTTCAGTCAGAAGATGGAAAGTTCTCACTTACGCTTCATGAGGATAATTCGACGCTAAAGTGAGATATCTATTTTTAACGGTTATCTGCTTACTGTGTGTTCTTCTTCTAGCGCGTTGTTCTACGTTTTGGATCGCTCTGTTAGCAATAAGTCTAGCTGTTACTTCCGAAAAGCACTTCTCGAATGGAATGAAACATGGGTTCCAGTCATTATCCCGACGAATAGTATTAGTTCCTTGGGCGTGTAAGTGGAAATGCTAGTTCGTGGCGCAAAAGCAGTTTGGTGTTGTAGGCAATTTGTGGAACCACAGGTAGGTGCCGGTGCCGAAATCAGCGGTGCCGAAGCCACAAGTACGGAAACCCCTGATGACGACACAGAAGAGGAAGCCCCTGATATGGACACAGAAGATGTAGCCCCTGATGACGATACAGAAGAGGAAATGCCGAAGTTTGACGTTCTTCCTACTTTAATAGAGAGAAAAAAGTAAAGCGGCTCAAGTGTGATCGAATCCTCAGTTTTACAACTTGTGCTACTGTACTGTTCCATTTGTATGAGTTCCAGGCTCTGACGAAGTTTCGATATGTGGAGGATGACAGCCGCGGTCCGGCTCAGGAATAAAGTTGGAGTATCCGTCTCGTTGTGTTGAAGAACTTTCCCCCGGTTAATAGTTGATGCAGCTCTGTTGAGATACCTCTGGAAGGCATTTCTACTTTTATTTGCGTTCAGTTAAACAGTTTACGAAGCATGACAAAATGTTGATTTAGTGAATCCCGGCGAACTTGCAGCTCTAGCACTCTTTTTGAATTTCTCCTAAAAAAGCTCATATAAAATCATCGTAATTTACAAAACGTACAAACACACCTTTTAACGTAGTTCCTCCAGAACAGCGTAATCGGGAGCACTACGTAGTATAGAACCACAAGATCAAACTCTGCAATCGATTTCGCCTTGTGGAGAGGATCTTCGATGGAAAGCGCGATGGAGGGCACAATCAGGGCGGCGGTGAGTCCGAAGAAGCAGTGGATGAAGGCCACTGGGAACATGAACGACACGGCCTCGATGTTCTCTTGGATCTGAACGTTCCTGACTGCCTGGTAAAGCTCTCTGCACGACGAACCTGCGACTTATAGGCTAACGTCGAGAATATCCTCGACTTTATAGAATTGTAGCGCACATTCATGATCCAAATGCAGCCCAGAAGGAGCACGGCGAATATGTCGATAGTGGCGACGACGTAGTAGCTCTTCATGGATATGTCGATGGCCGCTTTCGTGACGGAGACCATAGCCAGAGTTGTCGAAAAGTCAACTTTGACCACATGCACAATGAGGACCATAGTGCAAAGGCTTATAGCAACGCCGCACAGATAGATGCCAAGTCGGCATCCCTTCTTTTCATAGGATTTGGCGCGGACGGTAGCACAGAAGCGCTCAAGAGACCAAGCGAAAACGGTCCCGACGATGCCTGCCGTGCCGAAGATTTTGAGCAGTTTGAAGGAACTTCCAACACGAGCGGAGAAGGGATGGACGGGGCAATCCTAAAAGGGTACCATAAGCATAGTGCTAAGGACAAGCGTGAAAGTAGCTGATGTAGCTCTCACTTTTTACTCGATAACGACAATGTGTTTTCATTTTTGAGAGTGAGAATCATTGAATCAAACGGCTATTTACAGTACTCTGGTGTAAACTTGCTCAGTGATAAGAAACACAATAATGACTCCCACAGAGCTACTAAAATCAACCACATCCATCTGTGTTACATGATCTCGAGGACATAGCGGCAGTGAATCGGTATACTACAATTGTCTACGTAGCTCATTGCGAACGTGTCTGGTTTGGAAACTGGTCGAGGTCGGTTCGATGCCGGCCTCAGTCCCTCTCGGAAACCGACCGCTCCTCGAATAATCGAATGCGGCGAAATGTCTGCTGTTTTTCAAATGCGCTAAAGCAAATTCTAAGTCTCACGACGCGGTTACTGATCGCTTTTGTGGACTTCAAAAAATAGACCATAAGCGAATGCGGAAGGCCTCCAAACCAATCTCCGACCTAACCCATGTCAACGTCAATCCTATGCCCCCAGGGTTGTGATGTCTTTATCCTAAAAGCCGCTAGGCCTACCGTGTTAAAGTTAAAGTCTTAAACAGATTTCCAAAATTTGCGAATGTACAACGCTCAACCCTATATGTTTGACATTGACATAAACACTAGTTCCTGTTATCGATGCATGAAATTACCACAATAAAGGCAATGTTTCTGAGCTTACTTCTCCCATATTGATAGCCTTGACGACTGTAAATCTCAAAAAGTCGTAGCCATCACTTAACAGTGATCCCGTGGCACTGATGACGACCATAAAAAAGTGAAGCCTGATAATTATTTGGGCGTTTTTGTGGAAGGACCGCGTGAAATTCTGAAATATATCGACTTATCCTCTGTCTCTATTTCTGCGCTCACCTCACAGAAGACAATCAACAAAAGAGAAATAATTCCGGCAATGGAACAAAACGATTTGAGTCCCATGATGCCGACGAAGACGTAGTCTTCCGAAAGCGACAGGCCATCGGCGCACAGTTGCTCCATGCCCTGAAAATAGCGAGAACTCGTGGGTGAGACGCAGTACTACGAAACGGCAAAGTTTGTTATTAACGAAGCCAATGTCAGAGAATGTCAGAAACTTGTAAACAGACGAAGGTGGAAAAGGATAAACAGGCGCCGTTTCGTCGATGAACTCGCTGGGAAATAGTTAAACAATTGCATTAACCTTCTTCTTGTTTCTACAGGTGGTTCTTTGGCGAAACAAACGCTCCGGGACGGGGATAATTTATGGGCGATCAGGAGGAGAAGAAACAACAAGTATCTCGGTAATTTAAGGTAATTGAAGATGGGTATAAATTCATGGCAATTACCATATCTAACGTCAGAAATCTATAGATGGAAATCCAGTTTGTTGACGTCTGATGATCTATGCGAATGAACCAAAAAGCTCGCTTTGGATACGGTAGAGTAATCGGTAAACATATTTGCAAACAAGTATTGGAAAGTGCATTAAATTTCCTAGCAGAACCTAAAAGCTTCGTTTCACACAAAATACGAAACGAAAACACTATTATTCTACGAATAATTGCTACTCAACATCTGAATTATTTGGTGCTGGTGCACTACGGTGATATACTCCAAGGTTCAAATCGGTTTGTTCGCTCAAAAGTCGAAAAAAGGTCTGCAATGTTGGTTGCTATTCATTCGATTTCAGCGATGTGTGTGGGCCGAACTTTCGACTAAATCACATGCGAATGCCCACCTACTTTGAGGTGCGCTGCCTTTAGAAAGCCTTGGTTGGGTTGCCAACAGAAACAGCCAAGGGCAAATTGAAGCTAACTACTAGAAAGGGAAAACATATGAACTCGTCGTTACCGTGTCAGGCAGAGTTACAATTATGAAATATAAATTTTCGGAGTCTTTGAACACAGTGACCAAATCGCTTTCTCAATTCTCAGAAAATGAAAAGAAATAAACAAAAAAAATGTACGTACTTTGTTCTCTAGCGCGGCACCGTCCAATATCCGATTCGGAAATCTTTCTGTTTTTGAAGTCGCTCGAAGTTTCTCGGAAAACCTCATAGTTTTTAAGAAACAGACCTCAAAAGGCAGTATGAACTTTACTAGATCGTAAATTGAAATAAGCGGTTAACCAATAGAGGATCATTCTACGTGCCAAAGGCTGGTAATCTAAGCTAAGACACCCGTATTTCGCTTCAAAATAAAGCGAAGCTAGGCGTGTCAGGACCATTTTACCACATCGGAACCAAACGATAGATGAATAATCCAGAAAGTAAATGCAAAAAAATGATGCAGCATGAATGAGAAACAATCGGCTGAACGGTTTTTCCTCAACCTGAACTTTTTCAAAATTTCATTCACATTGTTCGTTTCATACAATAGCTTTCACAATAACTAAATAAACAAAAGTTCGGCTTCGAACTCGTGACTAATAGGACGCTTAACTGGGAAAAGAAGAAAACAAGTTCAACGAGGGTTCTGGCCATAAGAGTGATCTGAAAATAACAACAAAACGAGTCAGAAGAACAGTATAATAGCTGAACATGTTTTGACTACGGAAGTAAAGCGTTCATTCAACTAATACTCTCTGTTCAACCGCACATTGTAGGGCTGGCCGCCGTTTCCACTTCCCGGGTCCAAATGCGATGCCCATTGACGTCAAACCCACTGTAGTAATACTACATTTCAGACGACATCTAATGACAGCTTAAATGGTGGTGCTTCCGGGTAGTTGTACAACTTGAGTTCAGCATTAAGTTTCGATTTTTGTTTCGCAAAAAAAAGTAGAAAAATAGGTGCCAAATGAAACGAAATTTCGGCATCTCTGGGTAGGAAGTCTTAAGATCATCTAACTATAAAGTGGATCCTGTGTAAGGCGTGCATCAGGGTAGTTGTACAACTCGAGTTCAGCATAAAATTTCAAAGCTTATTTCCCAAAAAAGGTACGAATCGACATGTTAATTAAACCGAAATCTCGAAATTCTAGAATTCTGGGAATTTCGACTCGGCATCTCTGGGCAGGAAGATCTTCTACCTATAAAGAAGATCCTGTGTAAGGCGTCCAGGCTGGCGTTTCTCGATGGCAACCACTAGACAAGTGCGAATGTGAAGCTTGTGACTAAGCGGCAAAATGTGAGGAAAAACAAAAATAAAAAACAGGAATACAATTAAACTACGAAGGCGATATTCGAATGCGTCTATCGTTACAAACTTCACACATCCCCATGATACAAGAAGAGAATTTAGACGGAAACAAGCAGATTTCATTGGAACAACCTAACAGAAGTAGTGTTTCGTGTACTGTACTAACTTGGGTTATTTATCGCTTGGAAATTCGTTAATTGTGTACAGTTGAGTTACCAAGAACAAAGCATTATAGTATGAACAGGGGAACAGATAATTTGATTTCAGAAAGAGCAAATGACAAAGGAGGGGAAGAGGGGATAATTGATCGATCCAGCAAGGAAACCTTTCGAAGTGTTCCGCCTCAGATCGAGCTAAAATTGTCAAAAAGGTAGGCATACATTATTGAATGTTAAACCCAAAAGTCCGTCAGCACACTTGACCATATGAAAGCCCTCAAAAGTTACGACTAAAGCCATATGACCGATAGTGTGATACCTGCCAGGAAGAGCTCGGACTTTTCAATATTTCAATTATATGCTTGTTGGTAATCATAGCAGGAGAAAATTAAAAAAGGATTGTTGGGGAAGGAAGTAGAAGCCGAGCCCGAAAAATGGCAGCAAAGGCATTACCCGGTTCGACCACGTAGGCATGCTGGCAAAGTTGACTATAATCTGGACACCGTACCAATTGGAACCATTCAAATTAGTTCAAAGAAATTGACTCCAAAACGAATGAACAAAAGACCAGACGAATGAATAGGATTGTATCGTGACCGAGGAGTGGGACAGAGACAATGAAGTCTCTCATGGTGGAATGACTTCGTGCCTCCTATGCTCGTTTCCTACCGCCTTATAGGTGTGCCTAATGAACACTCCCAGCGAGGTCGTTCAAGCTAAATTCGCAAAGCAATAATTAACAAATTGAGAGTTGGAACATTTGCTCAGAATCTCAAAAAACAGAGATCATTTGTGCCCCCAGCGATCGGTCGGGTCGTCCGCTCGCTCTCTCTGAGGCTGTCTGAGCCGATTGAGTTGAGTGAGCGGTCGTTCTCGGCCGTCGTTGTCGGCGCAATGATCGCCCCGGCTCCCAGAAGGCCTGGAACACCAGGGAGCCGTAGTTCCACCGTCTTGCCAAGAAGCCCGTCACTGCCGCCCGACTCCACTCGCGCCGCCAGAGAAGCCGAAGAACCGCCACAATTCCGAAGTCCGCGTCGCCAGCTGCCCTGATGGTTCCCGGTTCGCCTGTTGTGCTCCGACAACGCGTTTCGCCTGCATGCCTGTTCTTCACTCGTGCCGCCCGCGGAAGCTGCCGAAGAAGCTCCTCAACTCCGACGTCCGCGCCGCCACCTGAGCTGAAGATGGGTTTGCTGTGCTCCACCGTCTCCGGAATCAGCTCTTCGCCTCTCTGATGCCCGCGCACACTAATGGGATCGCCGTGCTCTACTCTGATGTGCCGAAGTCAGAAGAAGACCGGCGACTACGGAGTGATAATGTGTTTCTTGTGCATATATATGACGTCTCGCAAGGCGTAAGCCTTTGATACGAGAAATAAACTCGTAAACTCGTAAACTCAAAAAACAAAAAAAAAGTATTTACAGGAAACAGAGAGATCTACGGGATTTAAGGAATACGCACAACGCAGGATGCAGCGCTGTTCGGAGTGCTCTTAAAAGGTACACTTCCCCATGCACACGCACACTAATAACATAATAACCGTGCGTTTGCGGAAACCGTATACCGGGACGTAAGCTCAACATTGTAGTTAATCTTTAATAAGCGAATTTGCGCAGATGGAACCCTTCGAAGGCGTACGTACTTTGACCCGACAACAAGGCCAACTCCCTAATCAAATAGTCCTCTATCTCAATTAGTGAGTGCGACGTCGGGCAGGTGAAATCAGCGGTCGACATGCGTTCTTAGAAAACACTCTGAAACTGGGAAGGTCCCTGTGTCTTCGCAGAAACAAGCAAATGTCGCCTCAGATGACTCACAAGGGAAGGCTCCCAAGAGCCACTCCATTGAGAGTCGAGTTCAAAGCCCTCGAGGCGGCAAAAGTCATCGAAAATTCTTCGGAAGGACTGGGAGAATCCGTGTGAATACATCTGAGCCATGTTTGGTCCTTAGGTTTCAATGGAACATAGCCTTGTTTTCACGCAACTTGTCAGTGCATCTCACCTAGGTATACCTCCAAGCGACGTTTCATAGGACCGAGCCACAGAAGAAAAAGGTTTCTTCAAAGTTCTGGCTTTCGTATTCCCCGCGATATTCCCCGCGATGATCCCCCTTTCGTATTCCCCGCGATGATCCTCGCGATGATCTTACCCACTGTCTTAGACCTTCTCTTATGCCATCTCTGCCCATGCCACCTCTGGTTTATACCGCATTCAAAGCCTAATCCTATGCTTTGTCCATTCCTTACTCTGCTCCATGCTCATTCCACTCCCGATCTCTGTTTCAAGTTTATCGCTTATCAGTCTCTTCCCCAGATCGTGCCTTCCACATCGAAGTGAACAATAAGGCTCTAGAAAGCCTGAAACACCACAGCTGCTCGACATCCGGGAAGGAAGGAAGCGATTTTTTATTATTTAAGGGTGCAACTGAAGATCGTATTGATTGGTCCTTAGATGTTGTCTCACATTATTGTTTTGCTTTATGACTGTTTTTTTTATTATCCTAATTTTTCTTAATTAAACAATTTGCGCAGCATAGTAAAATGATTATTCAGTGAATCGCCGTGAACTTTCAGCTCAACCACTCGTTTGGCGTTCTTCCTAAACATAGCTATAGATCACAGGAAGCCGCATTCAGTGCACACCTTTTAACGTAGTTCCTCCAGAACAGCGTAATCGGGAGCACTACGTAGTATAGAACCACAAGATCAAACTCTGCAATCGATTTCGCCTTGTGGAGAGGATCTTCGATGGAAAGCGCGATGGAGGGCACAATCAGGGCGGCGGTGAGTCCGAAGAAGCAGTGGATGAAGGCCACTGGGAACATGAACGACACGGCCTCGATGTTCTCTTGGATCTGAACGTTCCTGACTGCCTGGTAAAGCTCTCTTCACGACGAACCTGCGACTTATAAGCCAGCGTCGAGAATATCCTCGACTTTATAGAATTGTAGCGCACATTCATGATCCAAATGCAGCCCAGAAGGAGCACGCTTACGATCTCAATTGCCGCCAGGCCATAGTAGAACTTCATGGATATGTCGATGGCCGGTTTCGTGACGGACACCATAGAAAGTAGAGCTGAGAAGTCGATCCTGGAGAGGTGAACGGACACGTCGACTATTGCAAGGCCAATCGCTACGAGGCAAAGGGAAGCTCCTAGTTTGGAGCTCTTCTTCTCGTACGACTTGGCGAAGATCGTTGCACAGAGACGTTCCAGAGACCAAGCGAAGATGGTGCCTATTATCCCGGAAGTCCCGAAGATCTTGATTAGTTTGAATGAGGCACCCACTCGAGCAGAGAAGGGATGAACTGAGCAGTCCTAAAAGGGCATGAATTTCGCACATTATTTGGTCACCTAATCGTTTTCAGTAAACAGCATTACGCACAGATTAGCTATTAAATTTATGGGTTGAGTCACCGTATTTTTCCTGCTTACCTCTTCGATATTCATTGACTTGATAGCGGTAAACCGAAGAAAATCATAGCCGTCACTTAGGAGCGATCCAGTGGCACTAATGGCGACCATACCGAAATGAAGATACACTATCATTCGGGCGTTTTTGTGGAAGGACTTGGTCAAATCCTAAACTGTTCCCATCAGAAGATGTCTCTGTGTTTGCGGCTTGCCTCAAAGTATGTGATGAGTAGGACGGAAATAACTCCAGCAAATGCACAAAACGACTTGAGTCCCATGATGGTGACAAAGAGGGAATCTTCGGATAGGGATATCCCTTCGGCGCAAAGCTGTTCGAGGTCCATGGTGGACTGAAAAACAAAATAGCTGTGAGACATGAAGGCAATTATGAATAGTGGTTGGTGTCTAGTGACAATAAACGCGATGTCAAGTCGGTTGTAAATCGTCAAAAACAGTCGCGGAAGTCAGTATGTAATGTGATGAGGACAATAGGCAATATAATCCGATCATCAACTCAAATGAAGAACCGCTCATATAATAGGCTTATAATAGCCGGGTTTGTAATTGTTAAAGTCTCAGTTCCATTATGTTCGTGTTTGAAGCGACAAACAAAACAAATAAACAACAACACCCAATAGTCGAAACACAGAGTTTTCCCGGTCGATTCGAAATTATTCGCAGCACGTGGCTCTCATCGTGAAGGAAGCGAATTCAAAAATATTCCAAACACGTTAAAAGAATCGCTCCCACCAGAGATGCCGACTCGGTGAAATTTCACTCCGGATGGCTCCGGCTCGGCATAGATGCGGCATCTGATGCAAGGCAATTGACGCAGAGACTACGACGATCACTATTCGTTTAATACGAATTGGGTCATGCATAGAAAGAATTCGTGGATTATTTCTGTTATAGCTCCTAAGTGAATTACCGTCGCCACTCCTAATTGACGCCTTTCTGGAACGAAGGAAATCGAACGCCTAATAACGGGTTCGAAATGTTTTGACAAAGTGTAAGAAATAGTTTTTCAGAAAAGATACGCTATGTGGATGAGATCAATGAACCCTGAAATTCTCAATAACAATGAGCAAAATATTGGCGCACTTTAGCAGAATTTTAGTACTAAACCGACTTCTTAGAATAATCTAGCACCATAGATCGATGCAAAGTAGTCTTCAATTACTTTCTTAGTGGAAGGCAGAAACTATGAAGTTCATACAGGGCGTCGTCTAGACGAGAGCGTGTGACGATGGCAAAGTATATAATTCAACCGAATCCATTTAAGTTTACATGAGTGAATTCTGTTTACACGTGTCTTAGGTGACGGAAAATGAACGCATTTCTTGTGAACTCATTATGAGATTGGAAATAAGACATGTACACCAGATGAGCATTGTCAGAGTCAATCGAATCGTTGGAAATTCAGGTCATCTTGAATTATCATCATAGGTATGGAGCAGAGGCCTCGAATAGATCGGATCTGATTGGCCAGTCGATCTGTGTGCCAGTTTATAGCTGATATGGATATGGGTGTGATCTTGTCCGCAACATAGATGAGCATTCTTAGATTCTAAGCATTGTCGGAAAATGCACATCCCGGTCAATCCTCATCGTGGAACATCATCATAGGTACGGACCTTTTCAAAGTCTAGTCGTGCTAACCATATAAATGAACAATTCAGGGCAGTACTTGCGAACACAAGGATAGTCCTTCCCCGAAGAAGCTACAGAACATAATAACAGGTTTAATTGTCTTAGAACAGGGGAAAGACAAACAAAGTCGCAATAGAGAAAACATGTAAATCATACAATCATGACACCAGAGTACCATAGGCAAGTATCTGACATGGCTAGCGACCGATACACATGTTTTCCGCATAAATTGATTTATATGAATGTGTAATTATCTCGCTGTCCTAGAATCAACCCCTGAGCAAACAAACAATACAATTCAAAGAAATGCCTTATCATCGCAGGTCTCATTCTAGGCCATTCGAAACGAATGAAAATCATTATTTGTGGAGAGAAGTAAGGAAAACATATGGGAACTGAAAGTGGAAAAATGACATCGGAAAGGAAAAGAAAGAATGGGACGGACTGCTGTCAACGTCAGCTTCAATGCCTGATGTGATGTGTGAGTCAGAAAAGAAGGTCAAGAAGCTAAGCTCCGTCAGCGTGTATGATGATGAAGAATCTTCTGTTGTAAAGTAGACAAGACGAAACATGAAAGGGCCTAGTGCTCATGTTGTTGCTACGGGAATAGTCAGATTTACGGAGTCTATGACGGATGTTAACACTGCGTCAAGGAAGCTGACTTAGGGTTGTTGTTTAGCTCTGTTTTTCTTCAAATGGAACAGAAGTCATATTCGCCAGAGTAGCAAAGACAGGAAAAACGATAAGACTGTTCGTCATGTCTTAAGAAGTGTTGACATGACGTGACATAACCGCGAGAACAAAAACGTAAAGGAAGCGGCTCTATTAGGGAGAAGTGACCAAAATGGTATTTATTGACACGACTTTTTCGAAGAAGTGCAAATATTTTGTTTTTCAAATTCTCAGATCTAAATTTAACTTTTAATTCAATTTACCACGCACGCCTCACGGGTCCCGACCGATAACCAGGGCACATAAGGGGTTGTTGTAGTTGTGTTTGGCGCGGAAAGTGTGTTGGGTGAGTGTTTAGAGAAGTGATGCAAAAGTACTATCATAGAGAGAAATTGGACACTAACTAGCTAGTGCAAAAGCATGGAATACAACTGCAACTGGGTTCTTTCATTTGTATTCCCAGGGATCGGTCAGGTCGTCCACTCGCTCTCTCTGAGGCTGTCTGAGCGGAATGAGTTGAGTAAGCGGTTGTTCTCGGCCGTCGTTGTTGGCACAATGATCGCCCCGTTCCAATCCGTCGTGGTTGGCGTGGAACGTAAGCCGAATTATATCTCGCCAAGAAGACCGTCAGCATCGCCCGACCACCTGCGCCGCCCACTCAAGCCGAAGAATCGCCCCAACTCCGAAGTCTGCTCCGTCAACCGCACTGAAGACGGGATTCAACGTCGCCTGTCATGCTCCACCACCGCGCATCTTCTGCATACAGCCTCTTTGTCGCTTAGAAGCCCGCGCACACTGGTGGGGTAGCTTCCTTCAATTCGGACGTCGCGCTCTGCGCCGAAGAAAGAATATCAGCAGCTACTACGGTGATATACAGTTCTCCTTTGAGCATTATGAGATATCTTGCATGACGAATGTCATTGATTCAAGAGTAAATGTAAATATAACAACTGCAACTCACGAACATCAGGTCAATGAGATTAGTGCTTTCAAAGATCGCGTTCACACAAAAAGCTATTTCTTAAGTTTCTGTGATATATATCGTACTTAAACATGTTGACCTACATCTCGCTACGTCACCACCAGAGTTGTCCGGGTACCCGAAAGTTCGGGTACCCGAAACCGAACCCGAACCCGAAACCGAAACTTTCGGGTACCCGAAACCGAAACCGAACCCGAAACCGAAATTTTCGGGTACCCGAAACCGAACCCGAACCCGAAACCGAAACCGAAAAAACCGAAACCGAAATCGAAACCGAAAACCCGAAGTTGTTTTTGAAGTTGGGGACATTTTTTTTCCTTTTTTCCCGCAGTCCTTTTCGTGCGTCCTTCAGTTTAAGACTAAACTGTCTATCAACGTGAAACTCTCAGAAAAGGTGGACGTCAAACTGTCTACAAAGGTTACGAAGTTAATACGCCCAAAGTTTGCACTAGCACGATCAAAACGGCGACCGAACGTACGAAATATCCTACTTTCTCTGGAGATCTCGATATCTCAAAGCGCTAATATAGGTTCTGGGTCTCGCCGCGCTGTGACTGATCGCTTTTATGGGGTTAGAAAAAATAAAATCGCGGTTCGACAGTTCCAAAACACCGAAAATCAGGGAAATCCAACCGGGAAGTTCGGGTACCCGACCCGAAACCGAACCCGAAACCGAAATTTTCGGGTACCCGAAACCGAACCCGAACCCGAAACCGAAATTTTCGGGTACCCGAAACCGAACCCGAAACCGAAACCGAAACTTTCGGGTACCCGATCCGAAAAACCGAAACCGACACCCAAACCCGACCCGAAAACCCGAAAAACCCGACCCGAAAACCCGAACCCGCCAACTCTGGTCACCACTACCCGACTACCTGCGCGTCCTTCTCAAAGCAAAGAAATGGTCCAACTTCGATATCAGAGCGGCCTGAAACGCTATAATGGAATCCTTCCAACTAAAGATCTTGCTAAATTCTTTCGAAATCTTAGGTTCGAAACCCAAACAATTGCCACAGGGACTCTCCAGCTGAAGGCGATAAGACGCGCCAAGCCTGAGAGCCGATCAGCTGAATAATGCTTCCGGTGGAAGCTAATAAAAGAGAGGTCAAGACTCTGTGTGAGCTGCGACTAGACCGAAGCTGAGCTTCGACCTAGCTCGTTCTGTATTCCATTTCGGCCGATATGCTCCTCCACGACACTGCAGATCTCCACCGCTTGGAAGTCTGCACTGGATCGCGTCACCTTTACCTCAACGTCGTGCCCTGCGCCGAAAAAAAAGAAGCGAAGAAACGATTACAGTGGTCGGTTCCAGGTTATAATGGCCATTTTTGCTTGGCCATTTCGACCTTCTCCCACAGTGATCTACGTTTCTTCACTGCTTATTGAAAGGTCCGTAAACGAAATTAAAATACGTCAATGTAATATAAGCAACCAAACAGGCAAGGAGGGTGTGGGGCGTTAAAAACAAGCTCGTGGGAGCCTTCAGGTTCGTGAGCTAAAAAACAGGACTAAAGTGTATTGATATTTAATAAGCTGGACAAGGACGCTGGACAATACAACAAATCAAGGACGACTGAAAAACGACGCCCGTCAAAAGGTCGCACAGTTAGGTTACGAACGTGCGAAAGTCAGAATTGAACAAGGAAGCACTTCCAAAGAACCTAGGTTAACAGATTAACGAGATTTATGGAGTATTTAATATGTAGTGTGGCAAAACAACGATTGAAAGGGAATGTGCCTCAGTGGGAGTAAACACCGCCGCCTGAAAACATGTGTGAAAAACATGAAATATACAATATTTTTTTTACATATTATGTGAAGAATAGGAATACGAATACTTACGACCAATTCGACCATTCCCCCACCCCGGGGTATGCACCTATTCGTCCGGCAACATTTCTCTCTTTAAATGATTTCTTCGAGCAGTTTCTTTGGGCAATAGGAAAGCGTGGTATTTCGTTCCCCTGTACGAATTGATAACAAGCATCAGATTATAAGCAGCTGCTTATCATTATGGCGTCATTATGCGGAGAAGCGCGAACGCTGTCCCCTGACTCAAAAATTTAGCTGTTGGCCAACTCCAACTCGGAGCTGCCACACGGGTCAGCCGGGAGCGAAAGTGCAATGTCCCAGCCTCGCCATGGATTCCCCGCCTTGATGATCGCGGGGAGATCCCAGCCAGGTAAGTTTATGAGCCGTCCAGTGCTGGTCACTTATGTGGGGCGCGACCTTTTTGTTGCAACGGTGCGCAGTGTCCACCCCAGAGAAGCAGAGAAGAAGATGCTACACACAAAAAGAACGCTCGGTCGCATAGCTCTCTGCGCGCTCGCTAACCGCGACCCGCGCCTCAGCAGAGAGACGGTCGCTCCCCACACAAGTGCCTCCACACCACACCATCATCGGTTTAATTACCCAAGTTTGAGGTAAACAATAGATCCGCTCTTTCAAATGGAAGTGGCGAGATAAATTTTGGAACTGCGTCTCCAAGGAGATGCTCATAATAAAATCTAGCGAACATACATATCTATCGATCCCAACAATCACTTCCGCCAACGGAGAATGCCATCTCAACTTCTTGTCATGAGCGTCTTGGTTATAAGCATCTCCAAAGAGACGCAGTTCCATTCAGCAACGGCAACAATTACTGCGATCGCCGACAGCTTTCAGCTCGACGTCTTCTTATCACATTATAAGCATCTCGAAAGAGACGCAGTTCCAAAATTTATCTCGCCACTTCCATTTGAAAGAGCGGATCTAATGATTACCTCAAACTTGGGTAATTAAACCGACGACGATGTCGTGTGGAGGCACTTATGTGGGGAGCGACTATGTCTTTGCTGCGGTGGGAGGTCCTACTCCTGAAAAGCAGAGAAATTTATCGCACTGTGGAGAGTGATCGCGTCACTTTCACGTGCACACATAGAGGGGTGCCGTCGGCCACGATTCGCACCGTTGCAGCGGGACAGTCGCTTGTCACACAAGTGCCTCCACACCACATCGTCGTCGGTTTAATTACCCAAGTTTGAGGTAAACATTAGATCCGCTCTTTCAGATGGAAGTGGCGAGATAAATTTTGGAACTGCGTCTCCAAGGAGATGCTTATAAGTAAAAATTGGAGAGGCTGCGTGGTGCCAAATTTGAAGGAGTTGAGAGCAGTGCATTTGACTACCTCTTAGTGTGTAGTTCGTTTCACTAGCAGAGCTTACTTGTGGGATTATTAATTACAGGCATCTGTTCGGAGATGCTTATGAAGCAACTCTTTGATACACATTCTTTCTGATAAATTTTGGGACAGAACTCAACTAAACTCAAAAGTACGTCAAACGCAAAACTCAAAAAAAGAATGTTAAAACTCAGAACTTTTTTGATAGAGTCAGACCCAAAATCAAAACTTAGAGCCATTTGCGACGTGGAACAACAGAAATACACAAAAAGTTTCTTTGACAAAGCCTTCCAGAAGGCCATTTGAGTTTAAAAAACTTTTTGGTGTCATCGCCCATCGGGCCATTGCATGCATAACGCTGCACAGGATCCACCGCAAATACTGCCTTCGCTCACCTTGGAGCGATGACGCAAACTCAAGTTTCAGAGACTACAATGATTCAAAGACCTTATGCGTTCTTCTAATTTGCTAACATATGGTTCATTCACTCAATTTGCGTTCTTTATCATATTCATACGGATGAATCATGCTTAACCCATAAAACAAAAGCAGAAGTCTGTCCGGTTACTAAGGCAGCGAAAAGATGCGACCTGCCATCTCAAGCTGGTCGCACTTCACGCTACCTTCGATCTTCACTCGATTCTCCGTCGCTCTGCAGATAAACGCCGCGTAGTTCCAGGTGCTTGTGAAGTAACTTGTGAAGTTGGTGTTCACGTCCTCTCCATCTAGAACGTGTAGGTTATGCAATGCTCATGAAGGAACTCTATTACTCTCTTTCCTTTGAAGATTCTGTAGCATCTTGAGGCAGCTGGTCCCGTACACAACTACTCCATGGATAATCATGTGCCCTTTGGATCGACCATTTGCTGAAGGAACGATTTCCATAAGTCCACTTCCACTGTCGCCTTTACAAGCGTTTGAGTCTTTTACTTCAGTGCAGACGGTGTCCAGAAAATTTGGGCGACATTGCTCGATTTTGACATCGAGCTTGTTCAAATAGAACTTATGCCGAGACACTTTAGCTAAATGTACGAGGTTTAACTGTAACCATGCCTTATGCCTACGGTCGTATCCGAATCCTGCGAATGCAAGTGAAGCGTTGGAAGATTGGATCTTTCGAGTAGTTGGAATGCGAATGTCGAGGTCTGATGTCTTTTCATCGTAAATAGGACGTTTTAGTCGGATGACGGCGATGTCAGTTCGCGTATCCCCGTGACGCATAACAACGTAGCGCTTCGGCATGTAGACCTCTTCGACAAGGTCGTGATGATCAGTCAGTGGAATGTAATCGTCTTCTCCAGATACGCATCCAGCGCAGTTTCCTCTGTATTGGATGACAATTTCGTGACGATGGAACGTTGTGTTTGGGCACCACATAAAGCAAAATTAATTAGCTTTTGTTTAGTGCTTTGCCTACTTGATCTTGTGAAAGCAGCCGGGCAGTTCGAAGAAACAGTGAGCCGCAGTGAGAATGTGACGACCATCAAGCAAGGTTCCTCCGCAGAATGCACCTGAAATTTAACTTTTTTAAATAGGCTTTCGAGCAATTGATGCCAAAACGTAATTGGATTTCTACATGTGCATGTAGAGGAGGGTTTTCACAAAGTTTTACCTCCTTCTCAAAAGAAAATCTTACGTCCTGGAATATTGATCCTGACAACATGATCCAGAATCCCTTTCACGCGCACTCCATTGAGTATTCCCTCCGAATCGGCATTAGATGCCACGTTCCAAAGTCCAGATCGGTGAGTGTTCCCAGTAGAGTTGCGGCCGTCTAGACATAAAGTTACAGCGCTTTCCACTCTTTGTGCAAAAGTTACAGGCGGGATTTCCAAGTCGACTTTTGAAGGAGTGAACATCCTTGACGTCTGTCATTTTCTTCGTGGTCTCTCCATTGCAACATTGCAAGGAAAGGAGTAGAGCAACTGTAGCGAGAAGACGCATCCAGAAGAGGTGTCGAATGTTGAAACGCGGCAGCTTTTATAGGAAATTTGAAACCTATAATGGCATGTAATAAAGCCACTTGTTCGAGCGAACAGCTGGACAACATCCTATTGTATTCCTTGGTTGGATTCGATTTTTTATGGCTTTGCACTAACAACGGAGCTGGCTCTGCTTATCATGCAAGCCATTTTATTGGAGGCAGAACTGACCGTGTAATTCCGTTCTGTTTCCGTTTCGAAACAGGTGTTCAAAGCTGTTTAGATCCAAAATATCGAATATCCCGATGTTTCGCACAGTCTTGCGGATTCAGCAAACTGTCCTTATTGTAACTTTGTAGCGCCAGATGCAATGTTGGGAACCAAAAAGTGCCAAATTTGTCAACAAGACATTGTCACATTTCTTTCGAAGATGGCCTTCTCCTTAACGACTGAAACGCTGCTTCACATTGTAATATCTGTCAATCGAACCTCCTCTTGGCTGGGATTTTCACGCTTTGTAATGTTTCTCGTCAATGGGGCAGTCGTAGTCAGTTGTACGACCCTGTATCAAAATCGGCCTCTATTTGCGAGAACTCGAAATAGATTTGTGGAGTGATCAGGACAAGAAGTCACCGAGATATCGATAGGCGAGTTGAGGCACCTTACTATATTCCCTACAGCGACGGAGTTTCTCTGATCACAGTTACCTTTTCTTAACACAATCGACTGCGCGCGGGTGCTAAATCTTCTCTTCGTTTTGGGTATCGTCCCCCATTCCACAGATGACTACAGTGTGATGCTTATAAGCATCTCGAAAGAGACGCAGTTCCAATTTATCTCACCACTTCCATTTGAAAGAGCGGATCTAATGTTTACCTCAAACTTGGGTAATTAAACCGGCGACGATGTGGTGTCGAGGCACTTATGTGGAGAGCGACTGTCTCTCTGCAACGCTGTGGGGTGCCTACTCCAGAGAAACAGAGAGATCTCTCGCGCTGCGGAGAGGTATTGCGTCTCTTTCACGTGCACACATAGAGGCCGCCGACCACGACTCGCGCCGCAGCAGAGAGACCGTCCCGCCCAACACAAATGCCTCCACACGACATCGTCGTCGGTTTAATTACCCAAGTTTGAGGTAAACATTAGATCCGCTCTTTCAAATGGAAGTGGCGAGATAAATTTTGGAATCGCGTCCCGATAGGGATGCTTATAATGTTGAAGAACTCTATGACACGCTTTCTTTCTGAGGAGTTAACGTCCTCTTACGACTTCCCATTGAACAAATTATTTTCTCACAACTTTTTACATTGTACTTCATGAACCACATCTCGCCAAGAAGACCGTCAAAACCGTCCGACCATTCGCGCCTCGCAAGCTCAAGATGCGCTCCAACTTCGAAGAGTGCACCTGACATTATTGCATTCGTGTATATAACAACAAAACGCTAAAGGAATCAGTTAAAAAGAGTCAAGCTAATCGTCATCCTTTCTTCTCATCCTCGTCACGGCCATTCCAACGGTCATCGCTAACGTATCTTTGCTGCTCGGCTTCTTCACGTGCAGCATCAGCAGCAGTTCTCTTCGATAAGGCTTTGTGACCCACAGAACCAAACAGCACGACACAAGAGAGTGCAGAGAAACTGACATAATGGAGATCTTGAATAGTACACTTCCAAGTCGGTTGTGGCCAATGATCTCATATCCAATGGCCACCACAATAGGCACAGAGACTAATACCTGAGGGATAAGACTCTGAATAAGGACATTTGTGAAGAACATCCTCTGAAGTTGTATAGTCTTCGGTGCTGTTGTACTAGGTGGATTCTTGAGCTTCTTGTGCACCTTTAAAAGTAGATAACAGGCTACAGAAATGAAGGTGATTATGTAGATGAAAATGAACCCTATGGCGTAATTAACCAAGCCATCTGCTTTCAAGTCAGCTACGAAATAGCAGACAGGCGAGACAAAGCCGTTCAACTTAAAGGGAACGTGATGTTTGGCATAAGAATCGGAAGAATTTGAATGATATACGATGATACCAAAGACTATAGCAGGGACAAGTACGAAAACTACATTCCATATGGCTCTTCTTCTGGTGAACAGGTCAAAGGAAAAGTAGTTCATCTTGGAATAGACGTAAATATAGGACGACAGCAAAAGTTGGATATGCTGAACCATTAAAGCACCGCTAAGTGCTGACATGAGTCTATTGCTGAGAAACGATTTGAAGATCCCCTCCGTGTGAATACAGATCGGATGAGTCGTGAATTCAGGTTGCCATATGAAGCCGGTGACTACGCTTAGGGCTGTACTGTTGAGGCAGAGGACGCCGAGATATATCCTAAAAGTTCGCATGGAGTGCGGAGATCGGAAAATAATCATGTAGAGCAGAAAGGCCTCGAGGAAGAGATCGAAGCTGACGATAAGGTAGGAAACGACAGCCGTGAATGGCGCCATTTTTAGAGGAAGTTGAAATGAAAGGTGTGATTTTAGTATGTGCCCTCTATCCCCGTTGTTTTGACTGAAAGGGTGACCGACAGGTGACTTTCAAAACGTCACCTTTGGGTACATATGAACAAGATCATGGAGTTTCAGCGATCATGGATCTTTGAGACCTAACAGAACAGATGTCTGTTTGGCGCAACGAAAACAAAACTTTCCAGAATTTCAGGCAAAGAATAATGGAATGTAACCAGTTAGACAAAGACTTGAAATCTCACATGCAATAAAGAGTCCCCACTGAAAGATTAGGCGTAATTTCGAGCGAGGCCCATTACTGATTAAAGGCATCGTAGAGCCACTACAACAGCCCCTGTTATAATTATAAGCATCTCGAAAGAGACGCAGTTCCAAAATTTATCTCGCCACTTCCATTTGAAAGAGCGGATCTAATGTTTACCTCAAACTTGGGTAATTAAACCGGCGACGATGTGGTGTGCACGCTCTTGGGTGGAGAGCGACTGTATCGCCGCAACGGCGCGAGTCGTGGTCGGCAGCGCCCCTCTATGTGTGCACGTGAAAGCGACACGATCACTGTCCAAAGTGCGAGAGATTTCTCTGTTTCTTTGGAGTAGGCACCTCACAGCGCTACGACGAGACGGTCGCTCCCCACACAAGTGCCAGCACACCAGATTGTCGTCGGTTTAATTACCCAAGTTTGAGGTAAACATTAGATCCGCTCTTTCAAATGGAAGTGGCGAGATAAATTTTGGAACTGCGTCTCTTTCGAGATGCTTATACTTTATAGTGAAATTAGTAAGCACAGGATCTTTCCTGTCGCTCACTGGTGTTGTACGCCCCTCACGTTTTTCTCATGGTCTGAAATTCGCTATCATTGATATAAGGGATGTTTCGTGTAGCCCACGGTAGCCAAATTAACTGTTCCAAACATTCTCATTATAAGCATCCCTATCGGGACGCGATTCCAAAATTTATCTCGCCACTTCCATTTGAAAGAGCGGATCTAATGTTTACCTCAAACTTGGGTAATTAAACCGACGATGATGTGGCGTGGAGGCTCTTATGTGGGGACCGATTATCTTGCTGCAGCGGCGCGAGTCGTGGTAGACGAGCGGTCTTTTTGTGGGTCACATGTTTTTCTCTGCTTCTCTGTGGTGGACACTGCGCGCCGCAGCAAGCGAACGGTCGCGCTCCACATAAGTGTCCAGCGTTGGACGACTCATAAACTTACCTGGCTGGGATCTCCCCGCGATCATCAAGGCGGGGAATCCATGGCGAGGCTGGGACATTGCACTTTCGCTCCCGGCTGACCCGTGTGGCAGCTCCGAGTTGGAGTTGGCCAACAGCTACATTTTTGAGTCAGGGGACAGCGTTCGCGCTTCCCCGCCAAAAAAAGGAATCGAATAGCATCACAGGGAGGAAAGTATATTCTTTATTAACAGCAGAGTGCTAATTGCATGAATGTCATGCATTTGGACGGACAAATTGAAAGTGTATATTCAAAGTCAATGAGAAATTCAAAGTACTTCTTCTTTGGCTAAATTTTAACACCTTATAAACAGTCATTTTCAGAAAACGGACATAACGGGCGAAATCCATCGTTACAAGGTTGTTGCGTTTTTCGTAAACGTCAGTGCAGAACTTTGGTCTAATGACTCAACTTCTGAGAATTCCTAACATAATTGGACGGCCATAATGATCATCAAAATTGCTATTTTCTTAGTATATCTCACCCTAAACTACTGTGTGTAGGTGGTTATTCGTGTTTGTTCTGAACTTGTGACATAATTGTCGTCTGGAAATATCTGAAATCGTGTCACCGTGAAATCGTATTGCTTAAAATTCTTCATATAAGGTTGAAACCTTTTCTCTGTCCACGTTTTATTTCTATGCATTGTGTCTTTTGGGTTCCATATTTCAGAAGAGATATTCATGTGGTAGCTTCCAACATTTGGCAAAAAGCTTGAAAGCTTGACTTTCGTTGTATCCTGCCGGCCTACTCGAAGTAACTTGGCAATGTTTGTGAATGTTTTCGTACCCGCTGAGCTGACTCGGTTTGATATTAGCTTTTGATAATGGGAGCATCCGAACCACCAGATTCATCTGGAATGTTAAGCTGACGGATGAAGACACCTGTGACTCAGTACTTTGATTTTGTTTGTGGTGACAGTGCTGCGCATCCAAAGTTCATGACTTAATATAAGCTATACATAATGTCCGCGATTTCAGTGTTCCTTTTGAATGTTCCTTTTTTTGTTGGTTCTTTTTCAATATTTCGAATGCTACATCGGTTATTCGATGACTTCCAGTCGGTCCCCGGAGACCTTTCCAATTACTTCCTATCGAAATTTGAAATTTTGAGGTAAGTAAGTTCTAAGGAAGGTCTTTCATTTGTGCCCCCAGCGATCGGTCGGGTCGTCCACTCGCTCTCTCTCTGAGGCTGTCTGAGCCGAATGAGTTGAGTGAGCGGTCGTTCTCGGCCGTCGTTGTTGGTGCAACGATCGCCCCGGCTCCCAGAAGGCCTGGAACATCAGGGAGCCGTAGTTCCACCGTCTCGCCAAGAAGCCCGTCATGACTGCCCGACTCTACCCGCGCCAGAGAAGCCAAAGAAGCGTTGCAACTCCGAAGTCCGCGCCGCCAGCCGCACCGAAGATGACTCTCCGCTCCGTTGGTTCTACTCCACCGCTATTCCACTTCTGGAATCAGCTCTTCACGACTTCGATGCCCGCGCAAACTAATGGGAACGTTGCACTCTATTCGGATTCGTCTGCTCCACCGAAATCAGAAGAAAATCAGCGATCACGGTGTGACTATGTTCTTCTTTGTGCATTTATGAGACGTCCTGCACGGCGTAAGCCGTTGATTCGGGAAGATAAATCGTAAATCGTGAAATCGTAAGTTCTAAAAAATCGCACTCCCACTTAAATTCAAGTGGTTCGACACAAAAACGTGCCTTAATTGCCTAGTTCCTTATGACCGACGATTGACCCGCTGCACTTTATTGGATGAAATAATGATTGAAATAATGGGTTCTGGGTGAATTTGCCGCCGAATATGTTCGAGCAGATTCATAGGGCGATCGTTAATACTCCAATGAGGCAACAGATTTACGTCTGCACGCCTGCTATGCAGTCGGGCCCCTGGTTGTCTTCAATGGTTCAGGCATCTGTTCACCTTCAAATTTGGTCACAGATATTGTCCATCTTTGCTCGTTCGTTTAAGTTTGTCCTAAGGTTAATTTACAAATCAATACATGGATATTTGAAAAAATGTGACTCCTAGCAGTGATGCCGATCGAGGCGAAAATCCAAACGAGTCCAAATCCGGACTCCGCCCAAAAACCCATCGAGTCCGACTTTCAGTCTTCGAGGACTCGTCGGCATTTCTGATTCACAGCACGTTTCGATCTTTGCCCTTCTAGCCGCTTCGTCCACTGGAACATGTTCACTCTACATGCCTGACTGAATCATATAAAAGTATATTTTAAGAGACTTGATGCGAAAGCGACTTCCGACCAGAACTTCCCACAAACACTGCTTTCAAACGTATAAAAATTAAGTGCGGAGGTGTGCACATCTCATCGTACGCTTGACGGCGCACTTAAGTAAGTATCTAGACGACTGATTCATATAATTGTTTTCTCCGAGTACCCTTTCAAATGGGCTCTTCACTCCCATTATCTCTGTAGCCTACTCACAACTTGATTGTCTTGTTTTTGCTTCTCTTTTCACTTCTTTTCAACTTAAAGAAGCTTCAAGAGGATTGGACCATCTAGGAGATCTCAAGTTTTACGTTCTTCGACGTGGGTTTTCCACAAGTTCTTATGCCGTCTGACTAGTGACTAACGTGGGAAGGTGGGTGGCCGTGCCTTTTTGAATGTGGGGTCGTGTTGGCCACATCCAGTCACCAGGTGTTTGTTAGATTTTCTCAGGCCACAGAATTTTTGAACGTAAGCAGCATTTTTGCACTATTTGCAAATATTTCAGACTGGGCGTTCCAAGTATTCGCACGTACATACTATAAAAATCTTTTATTACTTCCAACCCAAGCTTGGTATTCAGTCGAGACATTCGTTCGCCGCGTAGGTGCCTGGAAACGATACGCAGTGACTTAACCTTAGATCAGATCGATGGATCCAAGAGTGGCGAGTTGTGCGTGTTTCAAATCAACTTGAATCAAATGTCAGCCATTGTATTGTCTGTTAAACACGACGCTAATCGATCCAGTGGTGTCAAAGGCTTCATATTCGGCTGCATAAGGACACCTCATGTCCTTTAACCGAAATCCCGTCCTTGACCGAACTGCCCAAGTGCGCTTTCAGGGCTGGATACATGTGCATAGGTCATTATATTCAGGCTTACGAAACCCTGTCAGCTTTCGTAGAGAATCGTATCATTCAGCTGGCCCGGAGCAGTTATATTCCGTATTTTTAAGCTTTTTTTGAGAATGTTTCCTCGGATGATAATCGTTAGCAGGGAATCATAACTCATAAATCTGATTATCAATGAAAATAAAAAAATCGCGTTGATTAGAATACATCGTTGTTCATTTTCTTGTTCGCTTTGCACTGACATTTTCCGCAAGTTCCGGTTACATTCTATCGGCTAGACTGTTTAAAAATGTACTGTAAAACGAGAAATGTGCTACTCGTTAAAAGAAGAAAAAAATTTCGACCGTGACAGGACTCGAACCTGCAATCTTCGGATCCGAAGTCCGACGCCTTATCCATTAGGCCACACGGTCATGTTTGCTCAAGACGTCAGATCGTATATGCCCCGCTATGAGTGACCTTAATCGTCACCGATCCCAGCACATCAAATGAATAGCCACTGATTAGCCAAATTATCACTGTTTTCCATGGGACTACTTATAGCTCCAGTCGGTGAATCTGCACTTTAACATCAGAAGTCTTTCTAAAATTGTTGCATTCTGTTAACCTACGCCTATTTATAGCCTAATCGTCCTGATCTCAATTGCGACTGTACTTATCGGCGCGAACGGAAGTGGGACCGTTACGCAACGTCGTGACGGACGTGACGTTGCGGAAATTCAGCAATTATCTTAAATTTACGATTCTTTGAAGACGGTTTCAATTTGTTTTCGCTTCTTATCTCCAGCTGTTAGCTTTGGTTGTGCTTCACATCACGTAGTCCAGTCTCAAGGACAAGTAAACAACAGGTGAAGGCCGTCTTAGGCAGGTGTTCTTAATATGTGCTCTGATCCGAGCTGGCATATATTAATCTGGGCCTAATAGCGCGATATTTAAATATGATTTCATGCGGAAGTCACCGCCACCGGTAAACATGTTTTGACACATTCTGTGAGTTGTCCATCTCTGGAAAGGCTATTTTTAGCGCGACGGTCTTCCTGGTTCTCCCAAGATCAATTTTTTGGATGATGTTCTATGGGAAGATCCTTGATCTTTTGATAACGATGAGTCTAGTCTATTTAGTCAACAAAAGTAAAGCATTTTCAGTAATTTTATAACTTATACCATCCGATGAGATCTTGAACCGATGGAGTTCGAACACTTGGAATCCATAAGGCGACAACACAGCCCTTATGGTTCCAATCGACTGTTACGATTGATTGAATTGTCAGCTGAATCCTGAATCCTAAATTCTTGAGTCGGATGCGTCCAAAATGTTATTTGGATATCATTGGAACTGCTGTTAGAAACCTAACCACTTTCGTACCTTTATCCTTACCTAAGGTGGATAGGATTGAACATTCTGGTCTCACCGATCCTGACGCAATTTAATGAGATCGACGAGGCTTTTGTTTTGCTATGATTTTCCCGCAAAAACGATTGAAATTAACAAAACCGCGAGAGCAAACACCGACAAATTCATTAGTTTTCTCAGCGGACTATGTGAAAGTGAACGTGGCTGCTTTGATGTATTCCGGGACTACAAGATTTCGTGCTAAATATGTCTCTGTATCTTAGCTAAAGGTGGCTGTTGAGAAGTAGGGAACGACCGGTCGAGTGGGGTTCATCTTTATCAACAATCATATGCACAATTGTAGACATAAAAGGGCTTCTAGACGCCCGTTTGTCCTGGAGCGGGACTACTACCCAACACCTATCCAGGAAGTACCAAGGACGTAGACATTTTTATAGAATCCAATTTTGCTCGTCCAAATCCAATTCCTCAGCCAAAAAGTGGCATTTGCAAAGTAATATCGTTGAAATATCGCTCGTCAAAACGACTACCCTTTTTCCACTCATTTCGACTGTGATCTCGATCATTGTTTGGTCAAAATATCCGTTCGGACAACGGAGGGAATGTTTCAATTGCGTGAATCACGCCATCCTGCGGAAAGACGTCAGTGTCGACAACTTCTCAGAATGGATTCTGTGCTGCAGAGCGTGAACTCAGTTCTCTGAACTTCGATGCTCAGAGGCCGTTTTGCATCGATGCTGATAGCGGTGCAGGTCTCAGCACAAGCAAAACCTAAGAACTTGTCGTTCTTAGAGTGGGAAGTGAATCTAATACAGTATCCAATACAGGTGAAGTGGCGAACGATTAGTTATACGCATTCAAGGATACGCCTATAATAGGCATCGTATAATCTCGTATGACCTTCGTGCATTCACTTTATTGGCGGGACCGATATTGGTTCTCACAAGCGAAGACAAAAATTACGTCCGTTTCTTTTTAAAAATATTATTTTTCGACGTTTTCATACCAAAGAACATTTATTAAAATATCTCAGAAAACGCACTTTTAATACTCAGGTAGGAAATTGAGAAAACTGAAATGAAATCAAAAGATTAAATCCGAGGCATATGTACCTTGACGTTAGACAGTAGACATGACCGTGTGGCCTAATGGATAAGGCGTCGGACTTCGGATCCGAAGATTGCAGGTTCGAGTCCTGTCACGGTCGAAACTTTTTCTTTACAATTTGTTCATTTTAATATATAGTGGCGGTTATAAATTGCGCCGAATTTGAGCTGACTGAATGCTTTACTTTTCCTGGTGACACATTAGGTCCTAAGCTGAAAATAAACAAATGTGCGCTCTGAAGCCATCGTCGAAGACGCAACTTCTGGACCAAGGACCCACCTGTCCGAAGCAGATGTGAGCTCCTAAGCTACCCCCGAAGGGGAAATTCTGTCATCCTTTCTGGAGGTTCAAGCCTTTAAACCCAAGTTCTATCATATTATAGTGACCTTCCCGAATCGCAAGCAAGTGTGCTATTGCACCGAAATTTCGAAATTTCTTTACAAATAGTACATGTTTTGTTTACAAGGATGCAAACAAGGCTAACATGACAGATACGGATGCGAACAAACAACCTAATCCAATCGAATTTTTGAATCATCGATCCCAATCATGCTGATCCCTGTGGAGCATTGTCGAATCAGTTAAAAATGACGTCGAGAACTTCATGGCCTGCCGCACGTGAAAATATGACATTACGGGGCTAATACGGCGGCGAACATTGCAACAAATTTAGTGCGACTACGTGAGCGCCTGGGGTGTGGCAGCTGCTCCAAAATGCTCCTCTACTACCGCCTAGGTAAGACATTCTTCTGATTAACAGTGACGGAAATTACGTATCTTGAATGTGAATACAAGTATTTACATGAATGGGTCCATAAAAATTCAGTTTTCACCTTAATTGTTGTGTGGTTCGCCGCCTTTATGAGCGATATAATTAAGATGATGCACCGCATTTGAACTGGATATGGTATACATAAATTCCTGGTTGAGATTTCAACCGTTTCCCTGAGATCTGTGGACCGTCCTCTCTGGAATGAACCGTCCCCGGACTCACTGTTGAGATCATTTCTGTTAAAGCCTTCGCGATTACGTCACAGAGGCCACTCTTAGTTGCGCTGTTTTGAAATCCCAAAGTGGACGATCCAAGTATTAAGGGGGACGGTTGAGATCAAGGAGGACGGCTGAGATCAAGGGTTGAAACGGCTTTCTGCCACAACTGGACCTTAAGTCATTCAACTCGGAAGATCCTAAAAAAAAGGTCACCAGCGTGATATTCATTTCTGATCAGTGACTAGTACATGCCCAAAAACATTCTTAAAGTATATCCTGTAGCCGGATCGAGGTGTCCCAGTCTACTGTCTTCAGGAGTGTAAACAGTTTTCAACCAAAATAAGATTGTGAGTTTCAGTTGTACTTTGATATCTCCTGTTGGAAAAAAATATGGCCAGCTATTTTTATGCACATTTACTATTATTAGAGTGCCAAATGTCAGCTAAATCCATAGAGGTCGTCTTTGAGCCTTCCCTTGTTAGTTTCTCGTGTAAGCTATCATCCAAACGTCATTAAGATGACGCTCCTTGCTCAACGCAATCTTTTAAACGCGCACACAAACCTGCTCTCTTTACATACCCTGGTGTTTCATGCCTTCTGGGAGCCCGGACGATCATCGTACCAACAACGACGACCGCTCAACATCTGCTTAGTTGATGCATTCAGCGAATTTCAGAGGGAACTCTTAAATCAACGGCTTCGATTGCCGAGAACGACCGCTCACTCTGAGACAACGACCCCACCGATGGCCACACAAATAAAAGATTCTTAATCCATCTTAAAACTCCACCACAAATTTCGTATATCTAATTCATGAAATGACATCCAAATGTCATTAAGATCACGCTCCTTCCTTGATGACGACACAATCATTTAAAAGCGCTCCTAAACTTGCTCTCTTTTCGTCCCTCTTCACATACGGTGGAGCTATGGCTCCCTGGTTTCAGGGCTTCTGGGAGCCTGGGCGATCAAGAATGACTGCTCAACCCATTCGGCGAACGACCCGAGCGATCGTTGGGGACGCAAATGAAAGACTTTGTCAAAACGAGCCACCTCGGGCAAACGATTCCTGGCTTTCCAGTATACCTGAAAATTGGGTGGTTCTTAATTCTTTTAATTCTAATAGATTCTTAATCCGTTTTGAAATTCCACCACAATTCCACCTGAAATCGCCCCACTATGGACGGGTCATATCGATCGCACAAGTATCCGAACGTTGTGACTAGAAACAAAAAAAATGGATAATTGCAGCCATTAAAATTATTGTTTCCTCCCCTGCTAGTGCTCCGCCCAGTTCCTCATTGAAATTGAAATGTTCTAATGCCCAATTGTAGAGCTCTATTCAGATAACACAGTGGCCACAATACGTTTGTGTAGTCGGATGCCAAGTTCTCGTAATTTTGAACAGTTAAATCTGGATCTGGAAAGCGGCGTAATTGAGAATTTGCCTAAGAGCTATGTTGTACTTTCTGAGCTTTTGTGCCTTTCGACCACCCATTTCTGTGTAATCCACTCTGCGAAGTGCGCCTAATCCCCTTAGCCTCGCTTCCTTCCATCGGCTCACCTGCTGTTTACCCCTTCCTCGTCACCGCCTAAAACCAAAATTAGCATCGAATTGACGTGTCGCCGCGATCGTTGTCCCCTCAAGCGCACTCCCGGAAAGCGAGCACATGTTCACGTCGATTAACAGCCTACTAATTACGGTATTTAGCGATAATTTGCCGTCTACAACGTATCTAATTAATTGCCGCGCGCGGAGAAAGTGGACGTTGAGCACAGAATGAGTCGTTGAGAGACTCAGCCTGACAATTGTTCTTTCAGAGATGGCCAACCAGAGCTACGTGGAGATGTGCAAGACGACCGAGAGTCTCGCCAACAACTGGGGATTCGTGCTGAATCTGGCGTTGAGGGCGTTCATCGGAATCTCCGGTATCGCCTGCTCGCTGATTGTGGCCAAGTTTGCGGTAAGTGGTCCAAAGAAAAGCGTACTAGACCATTGTATATTCATGTTATAATTTTCAAAAAAAGTCTTTCAAATCGGGTTACCTTTTAATCCAGCTGACAGTTGAAGTCATTTACTTAAAATGACCCAAACATTTTGGGATATCGAGAACACGATCAAAGCCGCTTGGATAGGGTACTTCTTTCCTTGCTAAGAATCCATTAGAGCGTAGGCAGTAGCTCTAACTAGTTAAGTTAAGCTCTAGGCCATTATACAAATGTGGCGACCAGCGACCACAATACAAACAGTTTCCGTGCGTGTTTTGGCTGTGAATAATAGAAGAGCCCCTTTGGGGGTCGAACCCGAGCCCTTAACCTGGGGAACCAGAGCACTACCCCTCGACCACAGAGACACAGCGAGCAGCGGGTATTTCAATCTACTAGACTAGCGTTGACGTAGAAGGACACACATTGACCAACTAGGCCTTGCTTCTGTTCTCCTCTTTGAGTCATTTTTAGATTATTTCATAGAGGCCAATAATTTTTCTTCTCTGCTTCTCCACTTCTTCTCCAAACGATGATTCTTCATGTGTGACCTGAGTTTGTAGGTGCATGAAATCGGCCGATTTCCATTTCGTAGGCGACGATTACATCCTTTTGCAAGTTTCGCGTCAATCCGAAGGGAAGGCCTTCTCCCTTTCAGCCTTTGTACCCTAATGCACGCGGAACGTAGTTTTTGCAAGTTCGTTTTTTGTTCCCAAGTGGGGCACTTCCAATAAAATGTTCCGAGTTCCGACACAAAAGAGTGTCGTTTCTGTTCTTTCGGTGCTGGAGTACAATGGTGCGTCACTCACAGAACAATTGAATCACCCTTTGAGTTTCTATCGGAGAGCGAACCTTCAAGTTGCAGCAACATTTCAAGATAATGTGGTTGGTCCCATTACATGACCGCAAGAGCTAATTGTACTGTGTAAGCTTTAAGCACAATGGTTAAATGACTTTGGCTTTTGAACGCTACATTACCCTAATGGAGATCCTTTACTATAATGGATCCTCTAATGGACTTTTCGTGGTGTGAGTCAGGGTAGAGATAACAGACGCATCGCCAGGCAGTGGTTCAGATTCAGTGCTTGAAATAGATTCTATTAAAGTTTAAAACACAAAAAAAAACGGCTGAAAATGTGGTTGGTCGTATAACCTGATTTAGTATCGCAGTAGTAGCCTAGTACAACCCGACTAGTATATTAAATCTTGAGCATAAATGTTCCAAATTCATAAAACCCAAGATCACAAATGTGTGTGACTAATGACACAAATCTATAAATCTGGATTTTAGTGGTTTGTAGCCTAGCGCCAAGTGTAAATCATTGATAGGACAATGCACTAAACTGCATTTATAAACAGGTTTTCAGTCCCCAGTTGTTTTTTATATATGTTCGTAGTTCTGTATGACCTTTAGCATCCTTCTTTAGTATTCCTGATCAGCAAACACATAAGCATAGTACGGCATGGTGCCACTAGATAGCCGCAATCTCGCTCGGGTAATTGGGTCGCTTCCGTAATTCAAGGTATTAGCCTTGAAAAGAACATCCTTATCGATCAGTAACAAGAATACGGTAGACTCACAACCACACTACACCGGATGCAGAGCTCAAAATTGTATCGGGATGGCGAATCTGAGTTTGCCCCGAGCATCAGTGGACTCGGACTCGAGGTCTTGGCAAGAAATCGGTCAGCGGCCGGAGCCGAAGTGCCAGATGCCGATCGCGCTAGAATGTACTGGACCGGACTAGCGGCTGGACAGTCTCACACACATAAACTTCCGTACATGCCCTCGGTCAATCTTTACATACTAAAATAGGGCTCCGGGAGATGGAGCTCGAAATAGGGCTCGAAATTGACACAAATCTTCGATATTCGTTACTAGAGTCGTCAAGACGGCCACCTTGTAGTTAAATGATAGTGTTCCCGACCACCATTTTTGAGAATCGGGTTCGAACTTCGAATCCCTTAGGTTCCTACGTTCTTCTTCTTATGTAGATCTTTTGCATTCGGTATTGTGTAGAACATGCTTGAAATACCATACTGTAGAATAGGACGTTTTTGACATCATAGCTTTCCTGACAAAGGACAAATCAAACATGAATTTCAGTAGAACTTTGTTTGCAGGTAGCCCTTGGTGTCCTGATTGCTTTCATTGATTGCAAAATACATGGACCCACCGCTTAAACTGTACCTACAAAAACCAACCTGCATTGTCCTCGTTGCAGAACCCGACTGTTTCGTTCCACCCTAACGCCCGCTTCATATTGAAAGCCCACTTCTGCGCGGTGATGCTAGCCTGTTCGGGGCTCATCCTTGGCGACGGATTCGATTTCTTGAGGATGACTGCCTTCAAAATCGCCCGAACTGGAGGCGGTGAACTTGAGGTGTGTTTTCAATCTTCTATTCGCCAAAAACTTTGAATGTTCAGTGTCCCGTCCCGCTGATTAACTCCCATCTCGGCTGTGCATTTCGTCTTCTGCTCCTCTTCGGAAACATGTGCTCTGTCTTCACTATATTCTCCCTTGCCATAGAGCGCATAGTGGCCACAGTCAAAGTTGGATCGTACGATGGCAAAAAGAGTGGATTAGGATATGTCATCGTTTCGGTCATGGTTGGTCATTCAATGAGAAGATGAACAATAGCGTTGGACCTTCAGGTATTCGTCGCGATATGTCTCATCATCTACCAGGCGCTATCCATCGAAATCGAGCCCTACGTGGCCGTGGCTTCTTTTAAAGGCCAACGAGCGACATCCGTCTATTCCTCAGTGAGTGTTGCTTGAAAGGAGTCCTTCGACAGCCCTTCCTTTAGCTCGTGAACATGCAAATTGCGCTCGACGTCATCAACAGCTTCATCTTCTTCGTGCTTCTCATCGCCAACAACCGTCTCAAGAAGCAGGTCACCCGCTTCTCCGTCTCGCTCCCATTCAAGTACCAAGTTCTCGAGAACATCAGCGCCATCTCCGTCATCCTTCCGCTCTCCGTCGTCCACACGGTCATCTACGCCGGCACATTCATCCTGCTTGGCCAACTGGCCGTTCCTCAGAAAGAGAGCGCCGTCCGCGTGAGAATGTCCATCTTGCTGGACCTCATGCCCTTCTACGACATCCTCCTTCCGGTGGTGCTCCTCTGGCGGCACTTCGTTCACAAGTAGGATCGGAATTTTTATATCTCTCCATTGACTCCTTTCAGGCGTGCTGTGGAAAAGATGAACACAGTCAACTTCATCGGAAAGCTTACGTCTCCAGTCCGTCAGAAGAGAATCAAAGCCGAGCAACAGACACATTTCGCCATGCTCGATAAGATGTTCAGTCGCCAGTGATTCGATGAGGAAATTCGTATTTTGGGCTTCACTATTTATCTGCTGTACCAAAATGAAAATTTTATGTTTTGATGCCATAAGCTATTATTGCTTTCATATAAATAAGGCCGATTCGTTGAGTAATGAGCCGGCAAGAACACACAAAAGCTGCGCCACCCTTGTTTTCAAACTTACAGCATATCATGTCCAAATAGATAATTAAACCGTCAACTGTTTACTATTTCGAAAATTTTTCTTGGCGATGTTCGTCCTGCAGCTGATCCACGTCTTCGCTGCTACAGTCCAGCTCACCACAGGACTCCTGTCTACCTTACTTATAATCTTCAGGACCCCTCCTGTCATGAGAGGATACAGTATCTTCCTCCTCAACATCAACTTCTGGTTTCACAATATAACCTTCTTTTGCTCGACTATCGTCAAAGCCACATTTGCCATAATCGACTCATCGTTTTGTTTCTTCTACGTCGCATACATTCCCTTCCTTAAGTTCAATCCAAATGCGATCTTCTTCGCCTATACGGTCACCTCGTCAATGTTCAATTGCTACGCAGCCCTATTTCTAGCCTTCGGTTATATCTACTACCGCACATCGACTTTAATAGCTGTTTCTGAAGCTCCTGGATTCGCTTCTTGGCAGATATGGGCCGGGTCCGTAGCTCTGCATGTTGTGCTGACCCTTGGAAATGTGAAATTTCTGTCGAATATTCACATTCCTTCCCCTCCGATTTACAACGGCACCTACGAACTCTTCTGCATAGCCTCCACAGAGAATCATATCGGACTCATCGTGTGGTCTGGCTACTATCTTGTCGTCTGTGTCGGCCTGACCACACCCATAATCGCATTCATCGTCGGAATACGGAAGAAGATCCTCCACTTCTCGACCATGGTCAATCAGGACACGATCAAAATGCAGAAATCCGTCCTGAAGGCCGTCCTTCTGATGGCCGCTTCTCCTCTGCTCTTCTACGTCATCCCCATGACTGTCGTCGCCATTCTCTTTGCCGTCGACATGTCCTTCATGGACGTCCTCGTCGAAATCATCATAATTTGCTTCCCTGTCCAAGCCAGCTTCAATAGCCTGATCGTCATATTCACCATAAGGCCATACAGGGAAGCGCTCCGCTTCAGAGTGACCAAGTACCAGGCCAGGGTCACAAACTCGAAGTTCGAATTGTCGTCCGTTTCCAGGACGAGAACCTGTAGTACCGTACAGCCATCATCTTGATTGAATTTGATGTAGTTCCTGATCATCTGGCGATTAATAAATCATCATTGTGCGGCTTGTAAATGACGCCTATCATTAAGCATCATGACAAGAAAACGCCACTTAGATGTCTATCTGACGGACAGAAACGAGTGACAATAACAAATGGTTTGAGCGAGCGGAGGGGAACAGAAAAATAAACCGATTCCACAAAAGACTGCTCTACAAAATGATTGTCACTGTATGCAGAGTTTGTCTGTCAGACAGACAACGAAGTGGGATTTATGTGGACAGACAAAAAACAAAATAATGCTGTGGAAAAAAAAAAGTTTTGTCATTATACTTTAGAACAACGAACAAGCTTTAGTCAGCAGGTTGCTTATAGTCCGAAAAGCGATCTTCGACCATGCCCAGGCGATCTGTTTATGCGGGGAAGCGCGAACGCTGTCCCCTGACTCAAAAATTTAGCTGTTGGCCAACTCCAACTCGGAGCTGCCACACGGGTCAGCCCGGAGCGAAAGTGCAATGTCCCAGCCTCGCCATGGATTCCCCGCCTTGCTGATCGCGGGGAGATCCCAGCCAGGTAAGTTTATGAGCCGTCCAACGCTGGGCACTTATGTGGGGCGCGACCGTTCGGTTGCAACGGTGCGGTCGCTTCACTCCAGAGAAACAAAGAAAACTGCCGCATTGCATCGCAATTAAAGTTTGGGTCGTGCTGATCTGTCGATTAATAAGTTTGAATGTAGTCATATAAAGGAGGCCGATTCCTATGCATTTTAAGCCTCATGCGACACATTCCCAATCTATGGATCACAGCCAAAATCCGCGTTCATTTCAGAAGTAATGGTTCAATTCCTTAAGGACATCGTGAAAGCATTGGGGAGACGGTCGTGGTTAAGGTGAGACCGTTATTGAAACGGTATTATGCCAAAGGGACATTCGACAAATCGATAACGAACGCTGAACAAAACGTTTTATCGCATAGCTTCACAGTTCACAGCAACACAGTTAGATAGGACCACGGCCACTTTTCCACGGTCTGCGACGAGCTCTTCCGCTTACAAGTCCAGAAGAGGCTCCTGTGATAGTAGATAGATGGGCGGCGCCAAGGATGCCGTATGAAGTATCAAAGCTTGACACGATGCCGTTGGCGCATACAGCAAAGAAGAGGAGTATGAAATTGAGGTTCATATTCGATCTAGGTAGTGCTGATCAGTAACAAATCTCTACAAGAGTGGGAATGTACGACGGTGGACACCCTATCGACTATTCTGCAAGGAATGGACAAATTTATAATGATTATTCATTTGCATGTGTCGGATTATCGGAAAGTGGACCATCGACCTGTTATTATCCAAAGTCGATGCAAAACACGTCTATAAAAAGGAGTATCCAGACCCTAAACCGTCATTTTCTCTGGACGTCAACTATAAAGACCTTCTTGGCACTCATCCTCGTCAGCTTCTTCGCCTCCACCGTCGGTCAATTCCTAGCCGTGAATGACGCTTCACCTGATGGTATCCTCACTACCGTCCTTCCCCTCTCTAGCCTCACCTCATCTGGTCTACCAACGGATTGGTCGGCGGACTTTTGAACGAACTGGGACAAGTTTTCGGAGGTGTCCCCATTGGCGGACATCTTGTTCAGCTCGTTGTCATGAAACTCCTTGGCAATCTCCCTCTCCATCTCCTTTAATGGGGCGGAAAAGCTTCTTACTTAAAAGCTGATGTTTCCTTACAGTAATCTATGGCATCGGATATTCATGGTTCAGATCCTTTTTCCCAAAGATGCATGATGACTTTGCCAAAATGAGTGCCATATGCGATTTGATTAAAAACATGCTGAAGCTTCAGAACTGTGACCACTGTGGAGACAAACGGACTGTACACAACAATGACAATCGTGGAACAAATAAGTCCACTCAATGAGAAAATTAGTTTCCTCGACTATAAGTATGACTTTGCTTTTCCGTTGTTTTCGTCTCTCACAGACGATCGCCATGTCCGCGCAGCCGATTAGATCCAGTTTTCGGCTGTTGATCGTCTCAGATGAAAGCGATGACTTGTGTGGTGGCCGTTTTCCATAGTGGGCGGTCTCTAACATGTCACATTATTGTACATCTGCTTGATCATCTGTGACCGTTTTTGTACTATTTAAGCAGGAGAGGTGTAGCAGAAGGCATCCTCGTCTTCAACGATGTTCTCTGGGGTAAAGACGGCGGCCTTCGTGGCCTCCGCCGGCAGTGGCGTCGCCATCGTCATCAGTCTGTTTGTCATCGGAAACCTCTTCATGGAGGTGAACGACATGTACCGCGAAGTCCTCGCCGATATGGACGAATTCAAGGTATACGGTAGCCTAGTAAGTGGTTAGACAGCCTGACCGTTTAGGTACTTTCCAACGACGCCTGGAAAGCGATGATGGCACGCAACAGAAACGCCTTCAGCTTCGACTCGATCTTCCGTCACAAGAGACAGTACGACGCCGGAGTGACCGGAGGCACTCAGAGTCAAGGAGGCGGCTGCCAATGTGCCCGCCAGGCAAGTAGCTGCCCGGCTGGCCCGCCTGGACCACCCGGACAGCCCGGAGAACCCGGTCTTCCTGGAGAGAGAGGAAAGGACGGCAACGCTGGTCAAGCCACACAAGGAGAACAGGGTCATGGTGGTGGAGGATGCATCACCTGTCCGGCGGGACCACCCGGCCCAGGAGGACCCGATGGACCTCCAGGACCTCCAGGACCTCCTGGAAACGATGGACAGCCCGGCAACCCTGGCAATCCGGGTGCACCCGGCACTCAAGGACCTCCTGGAGACGCTGGACCGAACGGAAATCCCGGAAACGATGGACCGCCTGGAAACCCTGGAGCTCCTGGAACCCGCTCCACAAGCAGCCCTGGCCCCGCTGGCCCGCCCGGACCTCCCGGACCTGCTGGAAACGCGGGCGCCCCTGGATCTGCCCCTGGACCTGGACCCGCTGGACCTGCCGGACCGCCTGGAGCTCCTGGTAATCCTGGAACGCCTGGACAAGATGGAGGACCTGGAGGGCCTGGAGGACCCGGACAACCTGGACACGACGCTCAGTACTGCCCTTGCCCACCGAGAAGCGCCGGAGTCAGTGGATTCGGAGCTAGTGCTGGAGGCGGCGGAGGTGGAGCCGGAGGTGGTGGAGCTGGCGGAGGAGCTGGCGGAGGAGCTGGAGGCGGTGGCGGTGGCGGTGGACATGGTGGAGCCGGAGGTGGTGGTGCTGGAGGAGGAGGAGCTGGAGGTGGAGCCAGTGGCGGTGGCGGTGGCGGTGGCGGATATGCCGGTGGCGCCGGTGGAGGTGGACATGGCGGCGGTGGCGGAGGAGGTGCCGGTGGTGGAAACTACAAGCGCCGCAAGGCCAAGGTTTAACTTTGTGTCAGCAGTCTCTTTCCGCAGAAATAAACAAGCATTCTCCCATGCAATGTTTCATACAAATAATCTTCACATTTTTGTTCGGAAAGATAGAAAGAGTCGATCAGGTAGGACTTTACATTGGAATAGGCACATTAGAAGCAATACGGGCAATCCTCTGGAAGAGGAATAAGAATAAAATCCAAAAAAAAGAATTTGTTTATATGGTCTCTAAACTAAAATTTTGATTTTAAATGCACAGACATAGATCGTGATCATGAGCCACAAATCTGAACACCCGCAAGGGAAGGCAAGTGAAATCAATATAGATCTAACTACGCGTCGAACTGGCTCTACTCCGCGCCATCTTCTTCTTCGTTTTCCCAGTCCTTGTACAGGTCATCGATATGCTGTGTGATCAGCTCAGGGTTGTAGAAGTCTCCGCGCTCGACGCTTCCAATCGTCATCGGCTCATCCTCCTCATGACCGCCATTGACCATCATCGCCCCTGTCCGCTCTTCTTCGTCATCACTCGAGTGGTTCGTCATCGGAGTTTCCTCACCAGGAAGCCTAGGGAAAGAGGCATTAAGGCCAGTAAAAGAAAGGTGTCATACTCAGTCTCGGCCTCCATGGCCTTTCGGAGGGCCCTAACGCACTCCTTGTGCTTGTAGAATCGGGCGTCGTCGAGCGCCGTGTGTCCCCAACGGTCACGGGACAAAGAGTTGACGTTGCACTTGGTGAGCAGGAACTTGAGGATGAGGAGCTGGTTCTCGCAGGCGGCCAAGTGGATGGCAGTACGCCCGTCGTAGTCGCTTAGATTCATGTCCATGCCGGTGAGGAAGAGCCTGGAACGAGACACATTAGGCCGCTCGATGAGGTCTTGGATCAAAGGCATTCTTTAGATTAGAAGTATCTCAATTCTGATGCTGAATACTTGCCGTCGGACAGTATTGAAGTCGCCATTCTTGACCGCATAGAGCAGGCTGACCACCATATCCGTGTCCTTGTTTCCCACCTTCCGACGAGGATCGATCTTGTTGCTCTCCGCGTGCAGCAGGCTGTCGTAATTGTGGAATTTGAACGTCTCTATGAGCTTCTCGCAAAAGCGTACTCCTCGACACGAATTGCCGACGTTCTCCAGTCGTGGCGACCACAAGCAGATGCCCATGAGATTAGGAACGACTACGATCATCGCGCCAGAGACGCCCGACTTGGCTGGAAGGCCGATCTTGAAGGCGAACTCGCCGCTGTAGTCGTACATTCCGCAGGAGTACATGAGCGAGAGGACGTCGCGGCACGGAAGAGGCGCGATCTCCTTCTTCTCTGTCAGCGGACACACTCCGCCGTTGGCCAGCGTGGCCGCCATGACGGCGGCGCTTTCGCAGTGCGCTTCGATGGAGCAAAGCTGGAAGTAGAAGTCGAGTTCTTCGCGGAGCGATTGGGTCTCCGGGGGGAAACATTTCTTCTCTTTCATGTAGTGAGCCAGAGCGTAGTTGCGGTCGGCCGTTTCGCGTTCGCCCAGGAAACTGAAAATCAGTTAACTATAGGGCCGATTTCGACGCAGCTCTCAGAGCATGACTTGTCTCTTAATGGAAGAACCCGGGCCTTTGCATGACCAACTTTGGATCACTCGAATTTGGGGTCAAAATTGAGGGTCTTAGATCCAAAAGTAGAAGAATCCAAGAGGAAGGTATCTAAAAGGACAAAAGGTGAGACATCCATGGGTAAGACTTTTCACTTTTGGATTGTTGATCAATTGTTTTCAAATGAAAGAACCCGGGCGGTTAGTATAGCCCTTTTTGGATCACTTGACTTGGGATTGGGAGCTAAAAGTATAAAAGTCCAAGAGGAAGGTATCCAAACCAGAATGTATAAAAGGGTCAGACTTTGTGAGACCTCTATCGGTAGAGCTTTTACTTCTGGATCATCCCATCATCCCCCGATACCTTCATCTTGAACCGTGTGAACTCATGGCTCCAATACCTTCTTTGGACTTTTCCACTTCTGGGTCCATGTTTCGGTCCTTTGCTCAGACCCCGAGGTCCCAAATTGTAAACTTTACAATCTCATTTTCCGTTATTTAAATGCATCTATTTCAATATAACCTACGTAGCATTGTTGAAGCCGATATATCCTCCACCAGCGATCTTTCTATAACGCGACATGACGTAGTCGAAACGGTCGGCCATCGATTCGTTGTTCTTCATGAGAGATGTGACGATGATCGCACCGGCGTTGACCAGCGGATTATGAGGTTTCCCTGAAACATTGTATACAGTAGCCATTCATGAAGTTAGCTCGCAAGCAGAGTTGTTCATGGTTAGGGTACCCAAGCCAAAAACCTGAACCCGGCAGCTCTGCTGACCAGGCGACCCTCCGATTCGGAGTACAAGATGCTGAATTAACTGGCGCAATGTTCCGGAGAATTCAAATGTCTCCGGTATACAGTACCACAGTACCATCCATGAAGTTAGCTCGCAGTATAACTTATTTGTTAAAACGGTGTGGTGTAACGCTTTCGATTCTAGAGGATTTTGCGGGGAAGCGCGAACGCTGTCCCCTGACTCAAAAATTTAGCTGTTGGCCAACTCCAACTCGGAGCTCCCACACGGGTCAGCCGGGAGCGAAAGTGCAATGTCCCAGCCTCGCCATGGATTCCCCGCCTTGCTGATCGCGGGGAGATCCCAGCCAGGTAAGTTTATGAGCCGTCCATCGCCGACCTTTCCTTTCCGACGTAACTGTCTAAACGCAGCGGCGCTACGTGTCTACGGCAGAGAAGGCAGAGATAGGGCAGACCGTGTCCACCAAAAAAGGTCTGGTATTGATCTTCTTCATAAAGGCGTCACTTATTGATCCTACAGCAGTTAACATTCTGCCTTAAAAGCTATTTCTTCGAGCTGTTTTTCCTCTTTCGTCATAGTTTAAAGTAGTTCTTATAGTAAAACCAATCATCATACCATTCGAGTTGAGACATATTTCGTTAAACCGGAGACCGGAGGGCTCATGGCCCACGTAGCCGTGCACCAACTCCGTTCCCAGATCAGAAGCGGCGATCGCATAGTTGAAGGCCTTCGAAATGGACTGCACACAGAATGGCGTCGTGGCGTCTCCAAGCGAGTAGCGCTGTCCGTCGATCGTGCAGATGGCCATCCCCCACTTCGTGACGTCGGCCCTGGCGAGCTGCGGGATGTAGTCGGCCACGTTGCCTCGGTTATCGTTCTTACACTGGAAAAAAAAGGTTTAAGGCGGGCTACTTATGATCTGTTACCTCTTCAAAGATCGCCTTAATCTTGCTGGTGAATTCGGCCCAGTTGGGGATGATCAGTTGGTTGCGAAGAGTGGTCGAGATCAAGGTGACCGAGGGGGTGACGCACCTGGATGTTCACCATTACTACCGTATACATTAACAGCTCGCCTACTCTCGAAATTGACTCCGGTTCAGGTGGAGCCGACGGTCGCAGTGCTCGTCGTCTAAGAGCGCCTCGAAATGTTGAATCCGCTCCATGACCTCCTTGAGACGAGGGTCGTTCTTGTGGATGCCAAAGCTCTTGAGAACCTGAAGTGACGGGTACGAACACCGTTAGGAAAACGAATGATCTTACAGAGAGAAGCTTGGCCACGGAAGCCTCATCTTTCCCTGACACTTTGAAAAGGTCGTAAATGAGATCGGCGGATGAGGGATGATGAACATCGATGGCCTGATCAAGACCTTCAGCCGTCTTCGACATGATCTGCGCAACTGAGTCGGCATTCTGGAGGATTGAGCCGAGGACGCCAACTGAAAGGGATGTCATGCCGTGTCGAACTCTCAAATCTTCTAAATGACTGGTTAGAAATATGTCGACTTCAAAGTGGATAATGGCTTCAGGACACTACAGTAGGCTGTACCCGCACCAAGAAGCCTTCGTTTGTGGTGCTTGCTAGTATTCCTCTTTTGACATGTCCCGCAGACAGAAATGTGCTACGGTAAAGGGCAGTTAGACGGTCTGCGAAACTGATCTATTCGTAGGTGGGCAAACCTAATTTGGCCAAAATGGATAGACCGGTGATGCCTCTCCGCTAACGAAGAAAGGCTTCCAAGTGCCTAGCATGGATTAGGTCTAAGACTAGGCAAAGTGGATAGAGATCGGGTTGGAGCGAACGTCACTCCAATCAATTCCACTCCGAACGGTGAAAAGAAATGAACTCTTCGCGACAATTAGGCATATCGTGGCAGGACCCAGTGACTAGCACGCGATTCTCGAGTGCGCCCTATTCAAATTATAATCAGATAATCCCATTCCAAGATGGTTCTCTCAAGTTTTTGTGCAGGAAGAGCGCTGATACACAACATTCTAGTAGGTCCTGGCACGATATACCTGAACGGCCAACAGTTCATATTTCTCACATCTTTGAGTTGAATTTTAAGCGGTGAAAGGCACTTTGAGGTTCGGTGCGTTCGACTCCCCTGCTCGGCCTCTATCTACAACAGCACGTTGCAGTCTGGTCGCTTCTGGAACTTGGATGGCTTCACAGGTGAGAGGTGCCTTCCGAATTCTGTCATCGAACCTTTATAACCTTTATGTTCCTACCATACTAAAATGTATGTTAATGCAGCGACGAGGATTGTTCGGAGGCTAACGTGCAGTCCTAGAGGACCTGATCCCTGGACAGCTTCCAGCACAGCACCTTGTACTTTCCTGCCCCACAGAAAGGAGTCGTTTGTAGACTCTTGCGTCACCTCTATGCATCTCTCCACCCCGTCCTTGAGAATTTCCTCGAGGGATTGCGCGCTCCACGGGCCACACGAGACAAAAACAAACTTTTGAGTCAAATTTTGGATTATATACAGCACCTGATACACATATTCTGCTGCACAGTGGAACCATGTACTCTTATCTACCCAATTTCGAAGTCCCCATTTTGCGCGACTCTTCTTTTCCAGACGAAAAATATTGATCAGCTGCTGAGTTCGAGTGTACTCTGGCCTTTACCCACTAATCCACCGCCGACTCGGGACACAAACAGAGATCGATGACTTTAGGCGCCGTCTGTTGCATGACAATAAAGGGAGGGAAAAACATCAGGCTTTCCGCGGGGAGAGACGTCTGGTGCCGGGAAACGACATGTCATTAGCATAATGCGCGCGATGTGCCCTCTTTTTAGTGATGTGTGCAGCCCTGTCTCCATCCTTTTGACGTGAAAAAGAATGAAACTCACGGGTATGCTGCGAATAGTGCTCCTGCGAATCGACGACCTCCTGACCGCTAGAGTCCATGGATGGCAGATTGAAACGAGCCTTGGCACTTCCCGGCATGGACGGCGTCCTGAAAATGGCCGACGTGTTTAGTGCTCCCCGGGGAAGGCGCGAAGACGTCGGCGCCGTGCGGGCAGCCGCCGCCCGGCGCGCTGCAAACGCGGCCAAATGACGAGCGAGAAGGACTGTCGCCGCGCTGCAGCAAAATCTCCGTGGGCCGCGCGCCACAATGGATTTTGTAATGTCGCGCTGCGAGGCGTTGCACTTCGACGTGACCATGACTGTGCTGGGAGCCAGACGGTTCTGCATAATAAACAGTTTGTGCAAAAAATGTTGTTGGATACGTGAGGTTTGCAACGTAAGATTCTATCGATAGGCTTCAAATTCAAAGGTATGTCGAAAGGTCACAATCCCTTCAACTACTCGAAAATCTATAGCTGTGGTGTCCGAATAAGGAGAGGGTTAACTGTACCAAAAGATTTTTAAATTTATTCGTAGTCCATTTTTGCTCTATCACCTTACACATTTCGCCTTACAAAGCGCGCTACAAAAGACATAGCATCACGAAAAGTTGCGCTCTTAAAGTGCACTTATCTGTCTAGACAGGGCCCCTAGACAGGATTGTTGCGGTATCCAAAATGTGTTCTTTACGGAGACACACCATTTTAGAGGGGCGCGCCAATCAGTCTGCAGGACATTAGCTAGTGAATCAGGACAGTGCGAAACGATGAAACGGTCTTCCTTGGCAACCGTTTTATCCTGGAAATCTAAATAATGGGAGCCTCTGAAATGTCATTACAATAAAGGACAAGAACACTACAGTAGTCAATGAAGTAGCTCAAAATATCACAATCAGAGCTGTTTCTGTCTCGTGTCGGCCCGGGAGTCTTGGCCTCGGTCTCGGTTTGCACGGCTATGACCACAACTGTGAATCAACGAGGCAAATCACGAGCATGAGTGGTATGACCGCATATTCTAAGCCAATTGAGAAAGACATTGCGGATTATGAATTTCGAGAGGAATTCTAAGCCGATTGAAGCTCGCTTTCGAATCCGCTTATTGCGTATGGGAGATCTACTCGAAAAATCGAGATCCAAAGATATTCCAGGATTAGATTATGCATCAGCATTTTACATCTTTATTCTATTCTTTCCCAGAAATTTCAAAGCCGGGTTTACGAGGTTTATCTGCTTGACCGCCCGGGTGATCAGGCGGCGTGAAGAGCCTTGAATGAAACTACGGCAATCCTGGTGTATCATGTCTTCAGGGATCCGCGGCTATCGGCAGCAGCGACAGCCAAGAGCAATCGAGAGAGAGAGAGCAACACGTCTTATTTCAAAACCGATGTTCCTTTTGGCCTATGGGCCCGAATACGCGAGTGTATGTCTAACTCTGAATTCGTAAACTCCGCCGCGAAACTTGCACCGACACAAAACGAGACTGATGGGAAGTGAACGCGAAAAAAAACGCGAGACACAGACGCAAAGTTTTGCAAGCCAGACAGTCTCTTTGTCTGTCGGAATACCAATCGAATTTGCACATAAGTGCAAACGCAACACGACAAAGAAACTGCGTTCTTTCGACGATGCATTATGTCCAGCCGAAACATTCAATTTCACGATAGTCTCGCCGCTTCCTCAAAACACGCATTGAGGGCTACGCGAAAACAGCATCGAAATTGAATTCTCCGTAGTCGAGGAAGAAATTTTGAGTTCCTTCTTTAAGATGTTTTGGTGACATGGAGGAAATGTGACGTAGAGGCGAATGAAATAGGAGGATACGCCTCACCATAAACAGCCTGATGCATCATATTCTCTTGGCATCTTAAACTGAGCACTCGATATCCTGTGGACAAGAAGCAGCATTCAATTATATTAAGTAATGTCGCAGTTTAGCCTAGATTTCCTCGCGACACGAAGAGATATGGATTTATCCTGACGTACGCGCCTTCTTGCCGGATGAAATATGAGATTTGTGGGATTTGTTCTCCGTAAAAAGCTGCTGCGTCTGAGGGGAATCGAACCCCTGTCGATTGCTTGGAAGGCAACCATGCTGACCATTACACCACAGACGCGGTGGAAGATGACCCATTTCTATTGTTTTTGTCCGAAGAGGAGAGGGAGATCGAAGGTAGGGGATATAAGAAAGGACATGCAGTGTCTATAGCGAATCGGTGGTTCAGTGGTAGAATGCTCGCCTGCCACGCGGGCGGCCCGGGTTCGATTCCCGGCCGATGCAAATCTTTTGGTTTTCATTATTTATACTTGATTTGGTATTCAAGCAAATTCGTTACAGAATGTTTTATTTAAAAAATAGTTGATGAGAATGCGCATCGGACGCATTTCCAATCAGTAGCTCCAACAATACTGCGATCGAAGACAGCTTTCAGGACGATGTCTTGCCTTCTGATTATAAGCATCTCCGAAGAGACGCAGTTCCAAAATTTATCTCGCCACTTCCATTTGAAAGAGCGGATCTAATGTTTACCTCAAACTTGGGTAATTAAACCGACGATGATGTGGTGCGGAGGCACTTATGCGAGGAGCGACCGTTTCGTCGCAACGCTGTGTGGCGCCTACCCCAGAGAAACAGAGAAATCTATCGCGCTGCGGAGAGTGATTGCGTCTTTTTCACGTGCATACACAGAGGGGCGCCGCCGACCACGACTCGCACCGCCGCAGCGAGACAGTCGCTCCCCGCACAAGTGCCTCCACACGACATCGTCGTCGGTTTAATTACCCAAGTTTGAGGTAAACATTAGATCCGCTCTTTCAAATGAAAGTGGGGAGATAAATTTTGGAACTGCGTCTCTTCGGAGATGCTTATTATTAAAAGACTATTAAAAGCGCTGACTTCTAAAGTGCCCTCCTGTTAGTCTTGATGATTCTTTTTAATTCACCGTTAGCGTCTCATTCGATCTTGTATACACACATACACATAGAGGACAGCTCGTTGATACGCTTTCTTTCTGAGGTTCCACAAGCCCCTCACGTCGTTCCCGTGCTCTGAAATTCCCCATCATTGCTATAGGCTACGTTTGAGTTACTGTGACTCTTGTGCAATCAACTGTAACTCTAGTGAAATAGACTAAGAGGTAGATAAATTCAGCAGCTACTACGGTGATATACGGTTCTCCTTTGAGCATTATGGTATATGTTGCATGACGAATGTCATTGATTAAAGAGTAAATGTAATGTAGATAAATTAAGCGTTCTCCAACCACTCTCCAAAGCACGCAAGGGTTCTGTGTTCGTCTACTCAGATCGAATTATGAAATCTGGTATCTGGCTGCTGTTCAAACTCAAACGTCTGAGGAAGATAACGCAAATTCGAAAGCGAGCATTTTACCTCCGTCAGAGTATTAGATCGGCGAAGATTTACATTTTCGATAAAGTCGAACTGATCGACTATCACGCTAGCATTTTTATATTCCAAGAAATACTGTTCCTATCTGGCGAATCTGGTGTGAGGCGAATGCAGAAAGTATAGACGGATAAATATAGACTCCAACGATCACTCCGATGGTGGATCAACGTCTTAACGTGACCATCCTTATTTATAAGCATCTCGAAAGAGACGCAGTTCCAAAATTTATCTCGCCACTTCCATTTGAAAGAGCGGATCTAATGTTTACCTCAAACTTGGGTAATTAAACCGACGACGATGTCGTGCGGAGGCACTTATGCGAAGAGCGACCGTTTCGTCGCAACGCTGTGTGGCGCCTACCCCAGAGAAACAGAGAAATCTATCGCGCTGCGGAGAGTGATTGCGTCCTTTCACGTGCACACATAGAGGGGCGCCGCCGACCACGACTCGCACCGCCGCAGCGAGACAGTCACTCCCCACATAAGTGCCTCCACACCACATTGTTGTCGGTTTAATTACCCAAGTTTGAGGTAAACATTAGATCCGCTCTTTCAAATGAAAGTGGCGAGGTAAATTTTGGAACTGCGTCTCTTCGGAGATGCTTATAAAAAATTCTTTGATACGCTTTCTTTCTGAGAAATTTGCGTCCTCTTACAATAATGCGGTTTCTGATTTTGCAACTGTGTTTGCTCAATCCTGGAGAGCAAAGTCTGTTCTAGAACGAATTACCTGAATAACGCTCCGGAGTGGGCATGGAAAGGATAACCACGTCGCTCATGAGTTCGATCTGCAAGCATCTTTAGGCCTGCATCATGGCGGATGGAAATCATTTAGACTATGTTTTGTGATATGGTGTTTGTTAGTGTGTTTTCTTCATTTTGAACATAACATCGTTATGTTTGAAGAATACTACAGCAAATGATGGTAAATTTATCATGTTGCAGTTCATCTGGCGCATCCTGTAATTCAGCCTGCGGTATTGGTATAGGATGGTCTCGCTGCGGCGGTGCGAGTCGTGGTCGGCGGCGCCCCTCTATGTGTGCACGTGAAAGCGACGCAATCACTCTCCGCAGCGCGAGAGATCTCTCTGTTTCTCTGGAGTAGGCACCCCACAGCGTTGCAGCGAGACAGTCGCTCCCCACATAAGTGCCTCCACACCAAATCACCTTCGGTTTAATTACCCAAGTTTGAGGTAAACATTAGATCCGCTCTTTCAAATGGAAGTGGCGAGATAAATTTTGGAACTGCGTCTCTTTCGAGATGCTTATAAGCAGTATGACACCGCAATCGTCTCTTCTATCTTTGGACGAGACCCAAAACGACGAGAAGATTTAGCATTATATCCTGACAGGGATGCTTGACAAGAAATAGTTAATGTTACTGTAGGGAATATAAGAAGGTGCCTGACTCGCCTATCGATATTTCGCTCTCGGTGACTTCTTGTCCTGCACAGGCGTCCATTTCGAGTTCTCGCAAATAGAGGCCGATTTTGTATGGGGTCGTAGAGCTGACTGCGACTGCACCATTGACGAGAAGCATTACAAAAAAGCCTGATACTGCTTTGAAAATTCCAGCCAAGAGGAGGTTCGTTTGACAATGATTACAATACGAAGAAGCGTTTCAGTCGGTAAGGAGAAGGCTATCTTCGAAAGAAATGTGGCAATGTCTTGTTGAAAAATTTGGCACTTTTTGGTTCCCAACATTGCATATGGCACTACAAAGTTACCATAAGGACAGTTTGCTGAATCCCCAAGACTGTGCGAAACATCGTAAGAGTCAATATGTTGGATCTAAACAGCTTTGAACACCTGTTTCGAAACGGAGACGAGAGACGATTACGGTGTTATACTGCTTATAAGCATCTCGAAAGAGATGCAGTTCCAAAATTTATCTCGCCACTTCCATTTGAAAGAGCGGATCTAATGTTTACCTCAAACTTGGGTAATTAAACCGACGACGATGTGGTGTGGAGGCACTTGTGTGGGGAGCGACCGTCTCCGTGCTGCGGCGCGAGTCGTGGTCGGCGACGCCCAGCTATGTGTAAAAAAGCGATGCGGCCTCTTCCCAGCACCACCGCGAATGGGATGTTTCTCTGCTTCTCTGTGGTGGACACTGCGCGCCGCAGCAACCGAACGGTCGCGCCCCACATAAGTGCCCAGCACAGGACGGCTCATAAACTTACCTGGCTGGGATCTCCCCGCGATCAGCAAGGCGGGGAATCCATGGCGAGGCTGGGACATTGCACTTTCGCTCCCGGCTGACCCGTGTGGCAGCTCCGAGTTGGAGTTGGCCAACAGCTAAATTTTTGAGTCAGGGGACAGCGTTCGCGCTTCCCCGCCAAAAATATCTTGAAGTGCGCTAGCTGAGCAGGACTGATTCCCTTTCTGGCAAGGCTGGACGGAAGATCGCAGAGAAATAAACATATTCTCATGGTATTAACTGCCAATAGTAGAATAATTCGCAGAAATATGATGTTTACATATATCACGACAGAGAGATTGAAGGGCTATGTTCAACGTCTATGAGAAATACGAGGTACGCTTCAAAGTGCTCGACTGAGTGGATCTCCGGTGTTCCAACTGAAGGCTAGAGCAGTATTTTCCACTATACTTGTGTATCTATCCAGTGTCGTATCAATAAAAAGTACAACTTCCCTCATGAGAGAACGAGTCATGGTTTGCACTTTCGACTTGACTCACTGTTTGATACAAAGATCCTTTGACGTTCGGACTGCAAACTGTGTTGTACTTCAAGCTGCTTCAATTCATTTCGAATCATTCACATAAAAGCATTTCCAGAACCATGAACTATGACCGTTGACCCATTCGCCTGCAGATCACCAGCCAAACATCATAAAGAAGCCCTTTCTTATTTGTTTTTCTGACTCACTCTCCACCGACTGGCGCATCGATCGGCGCAACTCTCGGTGACCGCCGTTGCCGCGGCGTACTTCTCTAGCGGCCCTGGGCGTCCCCATCGCCCTCCGAGTGTCCTTCTCCGTCGCGTTGTAACAGTCGCCTTTCCCGTCCGGGTGGTCGACCGAAAGTGAACCTGTTCTTCTTTCATGTCGACATGTGGTCGAAGGTGGCGGAAGGAGGCAGAGGCGATAAGAACTAGACGCATCTATTCTGTCTCGTCTGTCTTGAGTCGTCTGCACTCGATCCATCTGTCTGCCGTCGTCATCGCATGTTGGTTCCTCTTTTTTCGACAACTGCCCACAAGGGCTCATGCACTTGCAGAGTAATGGCTCTTCCAAAATTTGAGCACCTTCCCCTCTGTGTGTCTTCCGCGTTTTCCGAACGAAATTCCACGTGATTCATTGGTGCAAAAGAAAGGAATGCATATTGAATATTCCCTTTAATCTAAATGAAATGGCCGAAATTCCAGTATTCGCGAGAAACGAATGATGAAATTTGGAAGAAAAGCACCATAGTGACTCACAATTTGAGAATCATAACTCATGGGAAAGGTATGAATTCATAAGAAGAAGAATATATAGTGAAAGTAAGACCATAAGATGATGACAAAGCCCATAATGAATGAAACAATAAATTCATTGGCTCCATGAAATGATGTCCGTGAAACAGTGTCCAAATGTTATCTTCCAGCGTCCAAACCACAATCGGTAATATTGTAAAGCTCATCGCAATGGTTTTGTCCTCAAAATGGTCAACTTTCGGCTTGTGTTTTCGCTGGCTCCGGCTCGGATTACAAATTCTTATGAATTCGTAAACATCTCTGGTTAAGTATTTCGCAATCCGCCATATACCGAGGACAATTTCGTCAATCTTTGTTATGTGTTTTCGCTAATAATCTCTGAACCCGAAATGAAGAAAAGGGAAAAGGGGTTGGAAAGGGAGCCGATGATAGGAACCAAGACTCTAACCAGTTTCATCACACCGCCAACTGTCCCAATGTTTCCAACGTTGATTATAGTCATCTGAACGTGACTGTCGGATGGCGCTTCCATGGTGAGCATATAAGCCGGGCTTTTGAGGTTCACGTTCAATATTGTATGCCTCCTTTTTTGTCAACTTTCCGCTCGATCTGAGGCGCACTCTTTGGAAGATTCATTTGTGAGGGTTTAATAAGAGGCCTGTTTGATTAAATAACAATGAGAGTAATGAGAGTAGTGTTTCCAACGATGGGTCGGGTCGTCCACTCTCTCTGTAGGAGGTCCGTTGAATGGGATGAGTGAGCGGTTGTTCTTGGCATGAGATGCGTTGCACAGTGTAAGCCGTTGATTCAAGAGTGTGCCCCTTTGCAACGGATGAGCAAAAAAATTCGGGATTTCAAGAATGAAAATTAAGGTCACCTTTGGTGCAACCATGGACAGACATTTTTACGGAGAAATTCTGATTTTTCAAAACCCAATTGAATCACAACAAACAATCTCTTGAGTGCTCTCGATACAGCTGTGTAAGTAGAGCTAATTTCCATCTTAATGAACCCGTCGACAACCACAAGCGCTCGCCTAATGAAACTCTCCGCGACTGACCCATTCGCGGATCGATTCGGCGTCGCGCGAAATCCCACCAGCGCCGCTTCCCTCTCCGCAGGTTTCTCGCATTCGATTTCCCATTCCATCTTTTTAACTGTACACCGTCGCCTCCGCTGCCGTCGATTCCGTACATAGAGAGCCGGCCGTGTTTTCTCGGCGTCCACTCTTATCATCAAACCGCTTTTTCGATGTTTTCGCCAATGCCATGCCAGTTTTCCGCGAGCCACAGTGCGCGCGCCTTTTCCGCGTTCCTCCGTCGATGCCGGGCAGAACGATTTTTTTGCTCGTTCATCACGCAGGCGGCTGTCCGTCCCACCGGGGCGGCGTCCGTCTGCCAGCTGTCGTGCCCTCCGGAATGACGTCTTTACTATCTCTTTCTTATTTTTTTTATGTTCATTTAGCGCTTTTTGTGCTCGCCGACCGAGACCCCGTCAGTTGCCTAGGCGTTCTATACATACTTCGATCTCTCTATACGTCATTTAATTCGAGTATTCACTTAAAGGAGGTATGTTAAAGTGTCTTAGTGTCTTAGACGTTTCGATACTCTAAAGAACGCTGCCGACAATGTGTGTATGGCGATCAAAAGGCGCACCCCCTCTAAGCCGATTAGCCGATTTAGTTCTGATGTTTACTTCGTTTCTTCGTAGGCCACACGCTACGATAGGCAGTGAACTCCGCAAAAGCGTTTATTTATGTCGTATTTACATATAGTTATTAAATGTTAAACATAGTTAAATGGGCTTACATATAGTTATTTATTTTGTTATGCCTTTTCCGCGTTCTTCCATGAGTCCGGGTAGAGCGATATTCTTGATAAGAAATTCTATAGGAGATCCTTTTTTCATTCTTTGTTCCCTTTCGCAACATTGACAGCTGCCCTCGGCGATGATTCACGATCGGCCACCCTTCACGTGCACTGTGTCCCTCCCCTAAGCAGCTTTCCCGATCACATGTATTTTGTTCTGCAAGCGATTCTCCGGTCAGGGGTCGTCGAGCACGGACACACTAAGACAAGACTCTTATCGCAAACTGCCCGTATAACTGCATGTTATACCACTCTTTTGTATCAACTGCAAGCCTTTTTGAATGACTATCTAACCGTATTTTCCTCAAGGTTGATTTTTTTGAGAATGACTTCTCGTCTGCAAAGACTATGAAGTGAATTTGGCATGAGCCTTCCGTAAATGACACCTATGTGCCCATTTGTCTTGGCCTCTACAAGCCATTTGTCTTCTTAGCCTTTACAAGCCAAAATTTCGTTTAAGAGTGTATTTTTTTGTTTATTGATGGTATTACAATTCTTCCGAAACTCGATTTCATAAGCTCCTTTACTGATTCTTTTACCCCTTTCCCGTGAGCTGGTCAAAGGTCGCTCGTTACATTCATCGGCTCGTTGTTATCACAAGACGCGTCGCATACTATACCCTGTTTTTACTGCTACGTGCTAGGGTTGAAATGGCCCGGAATAGTGGGGTTCATAAGTAGGGTAAAAGGGGTTGGACTCACACGTAGTCAGTGATACCATGGCTGAGTCTATATGACCATTACTCCTAGCAGTGATTCTAATCGTGTTGACACCTCGATTCTTTGAGTAAATCGACTTGAGAGACTTTATTGGACTCCAAGTCCAATGGGATCGAGGTGTTTTGCATCACTGACTTCTAGGTTAACTTATACGAACTGCTCAAGATGGTAACCTTATAAACGATCCTGTTTGGATATACAAAACAACCTGTACTCCGTACACTGAGGATGTCCCGGGTGCAGAGTTTGTTTTTTGTCATTAGCGCTGTTATGTTTGGGGATTAAACGCTTTTGCGATGAGGGTTGGTTCATCATACACTCTTATCGACAACAATCGCTCCTATTTAACGATGTTCCAGTTTAAGCCTTATTCAAAACATTATTCACTGCTTCTCTGCACTCTGTTTCCATCTAGTTCATCACTGTGTTATTGTAGCTATTTTTTTGGTTTTTTTTCAGGAATATTTAGCGCACTTTAGACGTACTTTAGACCTAATTGGTATAAATAAAGATCGGTCCTACACCGATCACCCTGTTTTGTCACCTCTATTACCGTAATCCAGCTTATTTTCTTTCATGGAAGAGCAGACTGTCTTCTTCGCCCCTTGTCTTTTGCACTTGCGCCACGTTCGAGACATACGTCCTTCTCGGTCATCATCAGTCTGTTGGCTTTTCCAGGATGAGCGAGCCGGTCGCAGAGCACGGAAGCTGGTTCTCACTTCTCATCTCCGCGGACAGCTGGCCCGAGCCGTCGTGGATCATCTCGGCCGTCGTCACCTACGTCGTCGTACGCTTCCTGAACGTCTTCAGCTACCCGGAAAAGCCACTGGTCACCACCGCCGAGAAGTCGAAGAGCGACTGTGGCGCTAAATCGTCGATCGGCGAAGTGCTCGAAAAGTGCGAGATTTTGAAGAAAGTGTATGTGTCTCTGTCTACGTTCTTGTGTCTATTTGACTACGTAATTCAGCTATGATCCGCCACTCGTTTGGGGAAGAAACGGTCACTTCCAAACGGCCGTGTATGGAGTTCTCGGTCATACGTCTTTGAAGCGTACATTCGATCGTCGTCATGTGGTTCGTCTCGAGGATGGCACGTCGGTCACGTTTGACGTCTTCGAACCGATGGTTCCTCACAAATCAGGCCGTACGTGTACTTTGGACTTAACATTTATAGTCACTTGTCTCTTTTGCAGATGATTACACGCTCGCGCTCACTCCTGGAATCGCCAACAGCTCCGAATCCAACTACATCCGGACGGCAGTGCACTACGCGCAGGAGGCCGGTTACCGCTGTGCCGTTTTGAACCATCTTGGTGCACTTGCTGATGTAGAACTGACTTCTGATCGTATCTTCTCGTATGGTATGTTAATTAGCTGCTGTCGGTTAAGAATGAGCGGCGGAAATTTCGATATGCTGAATTTAGAAGCAAATACATGTAAAAATGAACTAAATAAATTAAAACAATCTGCATGCAATGAAGCATAAGATCGATTTGTTTCCAAAGTAACTCTTTGAATCATTTGTTAGCCAGATAACAACATGTCGAACACCCAATCATTTGTGGTCGCTGATCAAACTCCATGTAGGAATAGATGACCCATATTTGCGCCAGACCTTTGCGCTTTTTGCGCTTCCATCTTATTATGTTTTTTTTTCTGTTTCAGGAGGCACAGTCGAATTGGAAGCAATGATGGACAGACTCTGTTTCACGTACCCAGAAACGAAGTTTGTTTCCATCGGCTTCTCAATGGGCGCCAACATCACTACGCGCTACCTTCACCAAGTGAAAGATAACAGTGAAAAAACGAACCGCATCATTTCTGGCCTTTCCGTTGGTCTTGGATACTGCGCTATTGCGTAAGAGGGTTTTCTCTGTGCTCGATCAGCAATGGGTCACTGTTTCAGATCGACTCCAATGTACCACGAATGGGAAAACGGACGTAGAGCCTACAATTACATCATCACTGAAAACATGAAGCGTCTTCTGCGTCGCAACTACTCGCGCGCTGTCGCCCCACACGTTCGCTCCGGCATGATCGACGAACAACGTCTCTGGGCGTCTACGTCGGTCGTTTCTCTTGACGAGCACTACAACCGCCGAATCAACGGCTTTAGCACTCTCGAAGAATTCTACCGGTGGTGCAGCTCTCTTCCCCTCATTCCCACACTCAAGATTCCGATGGTCTTCATGAATGCGCTCGACGATCCGATCGTTCCGGAGAAACTCTGGCAGCCGGTGAAGGAGATCTGCTCGAAGAGGAGCGACCTAGCGTTTATTCTCACGAAACACGGTGGGCATCTCGGATTTCTGGAGGGTAAAAGTCTCGCGCCGAACAGCGTTACCTGGCTGGATCGATTCATCGTTGAATATGCTGACGCAGCGATTGAAGCTTACGGTTGAAGACTATATTGGAAAGGATGTGTAATAAAATGAACGGTCTGTGATTGTTTTGCAAGCTTTAGTGTAACCTTTGATGTGGATTTTTTCTCATTCATTTTTCATGTGCGGGTTTTTCGATCTTCTTACTGTTGTAGTATTCATAAAGTTAATAAATATTTTGTCTTTTCAGGGTTATGAGGGTTTACGCAGAGGAGAGGTTATTAGTGAGTCCATGAGAACGGAAAAGGTCTAACTGTCCAGAAAGTACAAAAAGCAGACAGAACCCTTCCGCCAGAGACGTCCACTCGCTCGCTGCCCACCCGCAGGATCATTCAGTTGCCAGGAATCGACTCTGCTGACCGGTTGCTTCTTCGCGAAATGACATCTCTCCCGGATGAGACGTTTTCTGACGTTTCCAGCGTGCCCACCAACTCGGTGCCCATCGTTTCACGTTTCTTCTCCGCCACGCGCGGTACCTCCGTTCCATGCCACAGCACTACAGACTTCTACGACGACGCCGGCGATTGCATGGAGTGCAGCGAACGCTCCGTTTACATGATGCATCATCCGGAGGTTTTCGATTACGGTATGTACTGTATGTTTGTGCATTTTGTTGTTTATTTTGGAGTATTTAGATGCTGTCGTTTCGCAAGATACGTCATTTGGTTCTCACTCGACGGTTGCCATGAAGTCCGCTGTCGAACAGAAGCCGAAGCCGCGTCGAAGGATGCAACGAGCCCCGCAGCCTATTGGTATGTTCAGTCGCGGTTGGAACATTTATCGCCATGATAGCTCAGTTGAGAGAGCGTTAGACTGAAGATCTAAAGGTCGCCGGTTCGATCCCGGCTCGTGGCAACTTTTTCCATTCCAATTAGCAAATAATGAAACAGACTTTCAGTTATCTGCACGGCCGCCCAGATGAAAACGGCCGGATTCTTCTCAGCCCAGTACGAGCAGATCTACTCGGCAACGGCGTGCAATCGAAAGATGGCGAAATGGACGAAGCCGTCGAATGCGCCTATGTTTTCCGTCACCGTATGCTGCTTGACTGTTCGTCGTAAGTAAGGTGCACTCATTTCAAGCTCATTTCATGTTTAAGAAGCCACTTCCACCAACGTGAATCGTCAAAACATCGCCCCAACGAAGTACGTTGCTCCTCTCGCCTTGCCCACAACCACCTCGGCTGACCTGATCCCTGCGCACTTTAAGAAGATCACTCCCATCGCTGAGAAGACAATCATGGAAAAGGCACTGGAAATCGACGAAGACGAAGAGAGTTTTGTTGCTGAGAGGGCGTTTATCGAACTGGAAGAGGACGACGAAGAGACTCCGGTAGTTGAAGTCGAAGAAGACGTCGTAGAAGCCGTCGCGGAAGCCGTTGATGCCGTTCCGCTGCAGTTAAGCGAAGAGCTAATGCAGAAGCTGGCTAACGAACTGCTGCGTTATCTGAAGAACGGACCGGCAGGAGATGTCAAGACTGCTTCGATTGTTGAAAGCACGGGTAGGGTACGTTTGGTTATAATCGCTACATTGCCTTTGCAGCTTGCAAGACCTCTCTTCGTAAATCTACTCCCGCCAAGCGCAGATCGAAGGCGAATAGATCCAATATGAACAGTTCCAACAGTAGATCCAGGATGAACAGTTCGATGGTGTCCAGTTCGAAGATGAACAATTCGAAAGCGAACAGTTCGCATGGCCTAAGGACGAATAAATCAAAGCGGTTCCGTCTTCGCGATGAATCGCTCCTCCTGAATGACGAAAGCGACGTGGAGGGAACGGTTTCGGCCTGGATGGAATGTATGCAGATTGCGAAATCGGATGTGCCCATGGCTCCGTAAGATGATGTTCGAAGAATTAATGCAGCACGACGGGTTTAGGAGTGAGATCGACAAGCCGCATAACACCTTGGTAGAAATGGAAGTGATCGAGCGTGCTAAGGAGGCGGCGATCCATCTTCCGAACGACGAACGTGACGCCGTTCTTCTACAGCTTCTGGAGCTCTGTGATAGCATCACCAATCAGTTGAACGCAAACTGCCTTGGAGACGACATTTCGACTATTGATATTTGAAGTTTATGGGTGGATGAAGTAGAATAAACCGTGTCTGTTTCTCTGGAGTGAAGCGACCGCACCGTTGCAACGGAACGGTCGCACCCTGCATAAGTGACCAGCGCTGGATGGCTCATAAACTTACCTGGCTGGGATCTCGCCGCGATCAGCAAGGCGGGGAATCCATGGCGAGGCTGGGACATTGCACTTTCGCTCCCGGCTGACCCGTGTGGCAGCTCCGAGTTGGAGTTGGCCAACAGCTAAATTTTTGAGTCAGGGGACAGCGTTCGCGCTTCCCCGCATAAACAGATCGCCTGGGCATGGTCGAAGATCGCTTTTCGGACTATAAGCAACCTGCTGACTACAGCTTGTTCGTTGTTCTAAAGTATAATGACAAAACAGATGTTTTCCACAACATCATCTTGTTTATCTGTGAGTCCAAAATGCTTTGAACTTTATCTGCGCAATGATCAACGATCCTCAACTAGAAACAGTGCCCTCGAAATGACCTTCTAGGCTCGTTTCATAATGACCTTTTGAGAAACCCTGTACAAGAAGAGTGTCATAGACAGAAATGTCTGTCTGACACACAAACGCTGCAGACAATGAATCATTTTGTGGAGCAGCCTTGTGTGGAATCGGTTTGTTTTTCTGTTCACCTCCGCTCTCTCAAACGAATTGTTATTGTCGCTCGTTGCTGTCTGCCAGACAGACATCTAAGTGGCGTTTTCTTGTCACTTGTCATTGGTACATGATGCTTGATGATCAGCCTCATTTACAATCCGCACAATGATGATTTATTATTCGCCAGATGACCAGGAACTACAGCAAATTCAATCAAGATGATGGTTGGACGGCAGTACAGGTTCTCGTCCTGGAAACGGACGACAATTCGAACTTCGAGTTGGTGACCCTGGCCTGGTACTTGGTCACTCTGAAGCGGAGCGCTTCCCTGTAGGGCCTTATGGTGATTATGACGATCAGGCTGTTGAAGCTGGCTTGGACAGGGAAGCAGATTCCGACGATTTCGATGAGGATGGCCATAAAGGACATGTCGACGGCGAAGAGGACGGCGACGAGAGTCATGGGGATGACGTAGAAGAGCAGAGGAGAAGCGGCCATCAGAAGGACAGCCTTCAGGACGGACTTCTGCATTTTGATCGTGTCCTGATTGACCATGGTCGAGAAGTGGAGGATCTTCTTCCGTATTCCGACGATGAATGCGATTATGGGAGTGGTTAGGCCGACACAGACGACAATATAGTAGCCAGACCACACGATGAGTCCGATATGATTCTCTGTGGAGGCTATGCAGAAGAGTTCGTAGGTGCCGTTGTAATTCGGAGGGGAGGGAATGTGAGTATTCGACAGAAATTTCACATTTCCAAGGGTCAGCACAACATGCAGAGCTAGGGACCCGGCCCATATCTGCCAAGAAGCGAATCCAGGAGCTTCAGAAACGGCTATTAGAGTTGATGTGCGGTAGTAGATATAACCGAAGGCTAGAAATAGGGCTGCGTAGCAATTGAACATTGACGAGGTGACCGTATAGGCGAAGAAGATCGCATTTGGATTGAACTTAAGGAAGGGAATATAAACATTGAAGTAGAAGCAAAAGGACGAATCAATAATAGTAAAGGTGCCTTCAACAATGGTTTCACTGAAGAAGGTCATGAAATGGAACCAGAAGTTGATGTTGAGAAGGAAGATACTGTATCCTCTCATGACGGGAGGGGTTCTGAAAATTATCAGTACGGTGGACAGGATTCCAGTGGTGAAGTGAAGTACAACAGCGAAGACGTGGATCAGCTGCAGAACGAACATCGTCGAGATAAACAAGGAGATTTCTGGTGGCTAAACTAGGAAAGGGAACCTGGGGAGTGGCACTTAACAAGTGCGAAAACAAGAACGTGGACTTCTCAGTATCGCGAGTTGACGAGCTACGGCTCGAGTTCGCAGTAAATTATATAGAGGGAGCAGGTGTTTTTTGAGTAATACCGGTTTATTTGCCTATTTTGCGTATAGATACGACCAGCTGTAGGTGAAAAATGGAAGTTTTCAAATCACTCACAATATAGGAAGGAAGCTATTGTTTATCCATAAGGGATGAGGAAGCTGCCTGGGAAGCATAAAAAGCAAACTCCAAAGCGTCTCTCTGTCGAACAGACGAACAGATGTTTAGATTTTTTGGCTCGCAATTAGCCCCCTATATGTATGCTCTGACTGGGGGGCCTCCGTCTCGCATTGGCAAAGAAAGGAGAAAGATACCGGCATAAATACGTTTCAGCCGTCTCCCTTGGTCTTAACCGTGCCCCTGGTATCTGAACCATCCCCTCTGGAATGAAGCGTCCTGTCGAGCTCATTTTTGCGAAAGCATTCGTTTACATCATAGAGGTCAATTTTAGTTGAGCCCGGAAGTGAGTGGCACATCCGAGGATGGCCGAAATCCCAAAGGGGATGGTTGAAAAGGCTTATGCTATTCACAACGCCGTTCATTGGATCTAGGGTCTTAGTTCTGCATCAAACAGCTTGATACAGCTTGATCAAAGAAGTGTCGGAAACTTGGGACACTCTAGGGTTGTACTTCCATGTACAGCTTGATCTTGATTTACAAGCGTGGTCCCTTTCACTTCCATTCACACCCGATTCACATTTGTTGCATCGTTTTCTCGAGTCGTATTGATAGCGAAATTTCATAAGCAAACTGATGTTTAATGAACGCAACACCTCATGAACAACGTTCCAGTAAGCTTTATCGAAAGGGTGGTCATCATGCTATGTGCCGTCGATTCGAACCAAACTGAAGCCGTGAAGCTGTTAGCACGCTTCGGTTCGTTCGCCACGGTGTTTGCTGAGAACGTTTGTGCGCTGTCGTTTGTTCTGAGGGACGGACTGATATGCAGAAAATCTATTTGGGACGATTCGATGAAGGACTGGAAACCTATACACTCAAGAGCGCCAGTCAATAAGCTCTACTTGGAGACTATCTATATCTTTCTAGAAGCCGGACACACTAGGCCCGACCTCAATGAACGTCTTTTCGGCCACATCGTCGGTCATGCCGGTCGGCATTCGAAGGTGTTCTTCGGCATCTGCACTGGACACATCCACAAGCAGTGGCTCGACTTTCTCGGTTCGCTTCAGTTCATAACCGAACTGGCCGTGAGCGTTGAGCTGATCGGCGCCAACTACGACCTCTTCTCGAGGCTCGTTGCAAAGCGGACACTCACCTACTGCGAGATATCGGAGAACTGGTGGAACGACGACGTTTTCAAGGAAGGCCTCAAGCTGCTCACTCAAAAGCAGTTCGAGCGTCTTGTATTGCAGAGCGATAGTAAAGGAGAAACTGCGCGGGAGATTCTGAGCTTCCTGGAGGAAAGTACGGACGATAGAATCACCGGAAAGTGCGTCACCATTGATATATCCTTTTTGAGCGACACTAAGCCTGTGGCCAAACATATTCAAGGTCGATTCGACTTCTGTCCGCCTACGGAAGAGCATCGCGTCAGAAGACAAATGCCGTACTTGGGCAGACCGGACGTCTACAAACTATGTGGAATGGAGAAAGCCAAGCATAATGTGTATATGACTGCCAGCAGTGAGGGAGAAAATGAGAACAAGGAGTCTGAGGATGAGCTGAGCTTCTTGAACGGCTGTAAAAGTATAACTTTTGGGAGAGCATGATCAGTTTTCCGGTATTAGGATATGATAAATTTTTATGTGTAAATATAAAGTTTGATTTTTAAACCTTGTTCTACTTCATTTATCTTCTCAAAAGAGAAGCTGCAGGCTAGAGGCAGCACTAGAAGGCCAGTTTTGAGAATGGAGGTATAGGTAGCTAGAGGCTATTTGTATTACCCTTACATTTCTGTCAATTCTGGGCAGCCAATGATATCTCTAGATGGGGTGGACACAAACTTGTGAATGCGAAACGATTTATTCTCGTTTTTAATATCGTTCTTTCGATGGGAATCGATCTGACATCACTTAAACACGGCGACGGCTGTAGCCCTGGACTTCGGGCTCGTTCTTGACGACCTCGCCAGTACGAGGAGGACAAGGACAGTAAGCGGCGTCGTGTCCGGGAACGCCGGGGCCTCCCTGCACTCCGGGCTGTCCGTCGACTCCAGGAGCGCCGGGGGTGCCGGCGGGTCCCTGACGTCCTTCGGCTCCAGGGGCGCCAGGAGCGCCGTTCTGTCCGTTGACTCCAGGGTTTCCAGCAGGACCAGCGGGTCCAGTGGGTCCCTTGGGTCCGGGGGCTCCCTTTCCGCGCTGTCCGTCTTCTCCAGGAACGCCAGGGACGCCAGGTTGTCCGGGAGCTCCAGGGGCTCCGGCATCTCCTTGAGGTCCAGCAGCACCAGGTTGACCATTGTTTCCAGGAGTTCCGGGCAGTCCAGGGGCGCCTTCGGGGCCAGCAGGTCCAGCGGGTCCGTCGGGTCCAGGGGGTCCGGGAGGTCCAGCATCGCACTTGATGCATCCTCCGGGCTGCTGGTTGTCGAGAACAAGGCTAACTCCAGGGGCGCCGTTGCGTCCGGCCTCTCCAGGGGCTCCATCGTGGCCATTGGCTCCAGGCTGTCCAGGAGGGCCAGGGGGTCCGGCGGGGCAGTTGTTGGCCTGGGCTCCGCAAGCGCAGCTGGCCTGACGCTTGTTACGTCCGAAGAGGACGGCGACGTTTTCGACGTTTTTCTTGCTGACTCCAGGGGCTCCTTGGATGGCCATCATTCCGCGCCACGCATCGTTGGCGATGGTCTAAAGAAGCGTGGATTATCCCTGACCCTCTTGAGGGTGGAGCCTACCTTGAACTCAGCCATATCGTCCATCACATCATCGTAGAGAGTGTTGATGTCCTGGAAGAGGACTCCAACCATAACCAAGCAGGCGAAGATGACGACACCGCTGCCAGCCGAGGCCAAACCAACCAAGAACTTGCTCATCGCTGAACTGTTTGATGTGAGAACATCCACCTTCGCCTTTTATCCTCCGAAATTAGAGGCCGAAAACCCGTTTCCATCGATACTCATCAACGCCGCAGGCGGTAACTGAACGCCTAACCGAGCCGAAACGGGATTTACGCCACCAAAAAAGCGCTAACGAGATAGCGCAAAACGAGAAAAGGTTTGCATCGGCCGGGAATCGAACCCGGGCCGCCCGCGTGGCAGGCGAGCATTCTACCACTGAACCACCGATGCTCAGCACGTTAGGGAGTCACATCGCCTTTGAATACAGTTTTCCTCTCAGATCGGTCTTGAATAGAATGCATTGCCTGTAACGCAGTTATTACTGTAGTCTGACGAACAGATGAGACAAGAAGTAATGTCTTCGACGCAGTATTCGTTCATCTAAGCCATTCCAGTAATCTCAGCGGTTTCATCATGCATCGAGCGCATCCGTATCACATCAATGGCCAGCAGCAGCAACAACCACATCAGCCTCCGCAACATCACCGCGAGAGGGATCGCGAACGGCACATGCAACGGGTATCGGAACAACAGCAGAAAACAGCGGCACTCAATCAGATTCCTCCGCCGTCGCAGGCCCTCTTGGCCGAAGCCGATCGACAGCGAGTGACGCCGGAGCTGCTGAAGTACATGACCGAGTTCAATTTTCCGTATATCGACGACATTGACAAATACGAAAGGATCGACAAGATAGGGCAGGGCACTTTCGGGTGAATTTCTAGTCATGTTCTCGTTGAAATTTGTTGCTTTAGAGAGGTATTCAAGGCAAGATGCAGGAGAACACAGCGACTTGTTGCGCTAAAGAAGATTTTGATGGAAAACGAGAAAGAGGGAGTGAGTTATTCGTTGGTTTTGCAGCATAACAGGCGTGATTTCAGTTCCCGATCACAGCGCTACGCGAAATCAGGATGTTGCAACAACTTAAACACGAAAATGTCACCGAATTAATAGAAATTTGCACCAGAAAGAGTGAGTATCCATCCTGCAACTTGCTAGTTGATTTATTTCTTTCATTTCAGATGGCCCACAAGCAAGAGAACGCTGCACGTTCTATCTCGTCTTCACGTTTTGCGACCACGATCTTGCTGGACTGCTCAGCAGCAAAATCCAGATGACGCTCCCGCAGAAGAAGACTCTGCTCAAGCATCTCTTCAAAGGCCTCTTCACGATCCACCGGAATAAGATTCTCCATCGCGATATGAAGGCGGCGAACGTACTCATCAGTGCCGATGGATACCTCAAGTTGGCCGACTTCGGATTGGCGCGACCGCTCTTCAAGAAGACACCTGAAATGCCCGAAGCGTGCTACACGAATCGCGTTGTCACGTTATGGTATCGTCCGCCGGAGCTGTTGCTTGGAGAGAGGAATTATGGCCCGGCGATTGACATGTGGGGTGCTGGGTGCATTATGGCCGAGTTCTGGACGAAAGTGCCCATCATGCAGGTGTGCTACCGTTTTTCTGTCGTCCTATTTGAGATCTTGTGCTTCAGGGCGACACCGAGCAGAAGCAGCTGGAGCTGATCACCTTGCTGTGCGGCAGCATCAATCCATCCACATGGCCCGGCTGCGATAAACTTCCTCTCTGGGGCAAGATGGAGATGAACGACAATCTCCCGCGGAAGGTCAAAGACAAGCTGACGAAGTATGTCCGCGACCAGCAAGGACTCGACTTGATCGAAAATCTTCTGGCGTTGGACCCGAAGGAGCGCCTCGACGCCAACAAGGCCCTCTATCACTCGTTCTTCTACACCAAACCGCTACCCAACGAGAACGTCAAAGATCTTCTCAGCACGTTAACGGGAAGCATGTTCGAGTACACGCACGGTCGGGGCGCGGCGCACCCTCAGCAACGCCAGCCGCAACATCCACCCCAACATCGACCTTCTCACCAACAGTCGCAGCAGTACCAGGACAGATGCTACTGAACACTCACCTCATCTCCACTCGTTATCGCCCTAAAGATCGTTCAAACAACTTAAAAATTAAAAGAATATTTAAATCAGAAACATTATAGGCTGGGCAGTGCCTGACAAGGATCACAACAAACAATTGCAATAGTGGAAGTCGCTTCGAGTCATAATCTTAGGTTCTTATCAGTGAATCTGCCTAGGTTCCTGAGATCACGATTCCTAGAGCGCGTAAACACCTCTTCCAACAGCACTTCTTCGTCTTCTGAGCTTGGTACCTACGAAATACTTATAGGAAACGCTTCTGCACATCATCTTACAATCCATTCGTTGTTTTCCGCGATTCCCTTCATCTTGGGATCTGTGGTGACGACTAAATCTGGATGCGGAAGTCCATAAAACAAAGCGGCGATCCACTTTTTGTCGCCAATGACTTCCAGAACTGCGCTGATTGAAGACGGCACGTAATGTAGAAGAACAACATTCGTTCCGCTGCTCAATTTTTCGAGAATCTTCTCGTGTTGATCCCAGAAGTGCGCCGCGATGGTAAGTGCCTTTTCTCGGCTTGGAAGATCATCCGTAGAGCCTTAAAAAGTGATTATCACTTACAGAAGGAACCTTCTCAATTGAAATAAAACTCGATAAACTCAGATAAAAGGAAGTGTGTCGCATACATTGTAAATCTATGATTTCGGCGCTTGATGAATCGCTGAAGGACTGAGCGAGCACGCCGGCGTTTGGTCCATCGAAGCTGATCAAAAGTCCGCGCTCAGCCTCGAATTCGAATTCTTTCTGAATCAAGAGTATGTTTTACAATTACAACAATTGGACACATACAGGGGAGAAGTCGGTATTCGAGGTAACGGACCCGAAATAGTCGGGCTTGATGCGGTTCACCGTCTCTGGCCGATTTTCTTCAATCATCTCCATAATCAACTTTTTAATTTGCCCGTGCACCTCGTCCTTCATAAGATTTGCATCAACCTCCTGAAAACTAACCCTTAACAGAGAAACAAGGAGCAAGCTTGCCTTCCAAGTAGGATGTTTCCGGAATTCATCCATCTCTTTTCTCACTTTCGCTTGAAAATCTTTCCGCTCGAACGCCTCATCTCCATAGTTTCCTCGCTGCTGTGCCACTTCAGGACTGACGTTCAAGTATACAACATGATCAGGCTGCGGCAATCCAACGTCGGTTTCACGCGCAAACCACTTAGGGAGGCCTTTTGCCAGCGTATACGATACTCCGGAGGCGACATAACGGTCGACGATAACAATCGCGCCCTCATTGAGCAGTTCAACCAGTCCGTCGATCTTCTGCCAGCGATTCTGGCTGAAGATTAGATGGATCGCTTCTTTCCGGAACAGCGACGACTTGGTCGTAAGATGGTCGTGTATAATTTGCCCAGTTCTCGGCGCCTCCCGATCTGAAAACAAGCAGAGGTTAGATAAACACATTTAGCACTGCGTTAGGAGAGCAAAAGACAGGCTATCTTTGCAGAAAAGTACAACTGTCAATTGTCCTTTCCACTTTTCGTTTGTACTCGGAGTATCGAATATGCACAGTTTCCGAAAGAATGCGAGGACACCTTGTTCGCAAATCGATAAGTATTGGTAATTTTGAATTAAAAAAGCGTCAAAACTCATTGAGTTAACTATCATATCGCACCTTTTGGCGACAATTCAGACTGGCAAAGGCAGACGTGATAAGCGTGCTTATCAACGTCAGAAGACAGTTCGCTTGCAAAATCACAAAACCGTATTTTATGTGCTATTCTAGCGATAAGCGCTGTCTTATTCTAGAAATGCCTCCACAAGGAAAAGAATCCTAAATTCACGAAGCACCACGAAGAAAACAAGTAACTTACCAGGAAAGGAAGAATAAACAGCCTTGTGACCTGCTTCATTCAGCGTTTCGACAATACGCTTCGCCTGCGTCGTCTTGCCACTCCGATCAAGACCTTCGAAGACAATTAGAAGTCCGCGCCTTCTTGTCGGCGCATCTCCACTTGCAAATGCGGCCATCTCGCGGATTCTGACGCTTCTACGGATACCTGGAAGCCAGCGGAGCATATCTACATCATTGGACTCTGTGCGGGACACGCGGCGACGGTTAAAAACACGACAACACATCATAAAGCATTTCAGTTCATGACTGACCATTGAACTATATCAAAAAGATAACAAAAAAGGTACATTCAACAAAAGGAAGACGCTTTTTCAGATCTCCGTCTAGTATTCACACTACGGAGTTTCCATTCGAACGAAAAGATTCCCGCCAATTTTAAAAGGCGAGCAGTGATAACCAATCGGGTCCACAGCAGCGTCTGAATGCGCCAAAAAGGGCTGAACAAATGGAACACTCTCGTGACCCAATCAGATATGTGACCCAGTCGCACCCTGTTTCACACGGAATTGAGCGAAGCGAGGTCGCCACGCAGCAGAGAAAAACGTTAGAAACAGCTTGTCTCTCTAAGAACATCACGCACAACTCATGCAGAGCATCACAACAAAGCAGAACTTTGATGTCCGCTCGAAAAAAACCAACTGTGAGGATGACTAAAGCGGCTCAGAAAAGACGAATAGAAGAAAAGACGCGGAACCGCCTACTCCATCCAAATAATCGAAAGATAAAACACGTTAGAACCGTTGCACTGAAATTTATATTACATATATTACGATAGTTACATACACCAAAAGAAAGGAGAATAAGTTACACAATACATTCGCTGTCGTTCGGATATTTACAATTTAATAACTCAAGAGACCGTTTGTATTCATCATGACGCCTGCTGCTGTTCCGAGAGGATCGGAACGATCAGATGCTCCTGCGACATCAAGTTGTACTTCATGACAAATGACGTGAAACGTCGGCAAAGATTCGTCTCAGCCTGAAAGAAAACGCAAAAATCTCAAAAATGTGCAAAATCGACCATACCTCAAAGTTATCAAAAATCTGTCGGTGGTGGAAGTAGGCGTGTGAGAAGATTCGATAGACTCGTCGGCACACAGATCCGATCTTAGCAATCGAAGATTCCTTGATGCTCACGCGGCTGGGGAAATAGCGGTTGTTGTTCAGTAGCGACGCGGCGCCGTCCAAAGTATGTCGTGTGTAGTCGATAGCCGTGCACTCCTTTGGGTTCTTATGCGCGGCACACAGGAATATCCACTGTTCGGTGGCGGTCATCTGGCTGCAGGTGTCAGGCTTGCATTCTTCCTAAAGAACAAACGAATGTACATGATGGTGTATAGCGGGGTATAATGGAACAAAACACATCCTCAACAATCTCAGAACTTTACAGTATTCAATACCCAAGTGAAAGTCCATCAGAATAGCCAGTGTCAGACAAATACAACCCAATGGCTCGCTCGTGAACGTCTAGAATAAGGTGTCGGCAGACGAGACTACCTGCCAGACACTATTCTGGGTGATTGGGCGAAAAATTGAGCAGTGGATCTCATCTAATACGCGTTGACTAATGTATGAAACATATCGCGAACTAGAACTCGAGACTCGAGCACTGTGAAGCTTGCTTACCTGCAAAAGCACAGCTAATCCGTTGAGCTGCATGGAAAACTGGCGAAGATGCTCGTACTTCCACACACCCTCCTCCACTCCGTTCGGGCAGTTCAGGATGGTTTCGATGTCGGCGCAGTCCTTGCGGATAGTCTGCTGGATCCACTGCTGCACGTTCAGCGTGCTATCCATCTCGTCGAACGCCATGTCCGGCCATTTGCACCATTCCTGAAAACAAGGAGTCACTAGATTCCGCGCACAAAGCAGCCCGTACTTCTCGCTTCGTTCCGGGATCGTTGCGTCGGTAGAACTGCGGTGGAGGCTGAGAATCTACTTGACTCATCGCTGGCGCAAGTTGCACGACGATCCGGAGAGGTTCGAGGAAAGAGCGACTGTGGAGAGGGGCCGCTCGTGGAACGTTTTGTTACACTAATGGCATATGGCGCGTTGCGCGACAGGCTGTTCGTTGTGGGATCGCGCTCGCGAAGGGCAAAGGCTCCAAGGTCCATACGGAAGGAAGCCTCAAAACAGAGGATTTTATGGGATCAAAATTATATAATAAAGACATCCCTCTCATTCCTTCCCGAAGAAGGCACACACACAAGCATAGGTAACTTATGCACTCAAGAACATCTTTATCATTTACACCACAAAAGTAACATCATGATATTATGTCGTTTTCACACATAAGTGAATAAAGCTTTAACCTCGTCTTGTACGCGCACGTACAGACATCAAAGTACATCAGCACTGGCTGTCACGGTAGGTGCCGTCGAAATAGCGATAGTCGGGACTCTTGTCTTTCAAACGCGCGCTGTAGGAGTCGTTGTCCCGAGGCCACTCCTTCTTCTTGCAGCTGGACAGCATCGACAGGATGCCGATGCAAACCGCCTGGATGTCGAGAGTGGGGCTCCATTCGTTGCCAAGGGTCGAGATGCAGATGTGGCCGTTGGAGTAGACGTGCGGGTTACAGGGGACCTGTTCGCTGATGAACACGACCTAAAGACTCGTTTGCTATGGATAGAAAGGACAGATTCACCTCTGGCGGCTTGAAGGGATAGTCGTCGGTGAACTTGACGCGAAGCACGTACTCCTCTCCCTCGTAGATCGTTCCCTGGGCGGCCTTGACGTTGATGAACCACATCTTCGCGTCCTCGGCTGTTTTCTCCATGTCGAGGGCCATGCCATGGGGAGGGTTCTCGGTGAAGCGCTTGAGCTCCATTTTGATGCGGACCATCGGTCCCGACTTGGCCGCCATGACGAGGGCAGTGAACTGAAACGAGAACAGCAAGTGAGGCCGAGGTGACGGGTGTTGCTAGGGAACAAAGCACGAGTTCGCGTCACCAATTAGTGGATCTCGTGACAGGAGATTACACGGAAATAAGATTAGGGGAAGGGGAGGGGATCAACGATGGAGGTACCAATCGGATTTCTAATAAAACAGGCGTATCCTTGAGCTGTGTTTGATGAACATTTGGATTCGGAAAAGCCCACAAGATGTCCTATCTACAGAAGGAAGTACTTACATGAACTAACCTATCATCTCTATCCGATAAAATCTAAAGTTTTCGCACCAAATTTCAAAACCTCACACCCCAATAAGCACAAATTAGATTATAGCAGGTCGCATCCGAACGGTCGACGTTTGCGAGTCGCGCATGGCCACAAAGAGGCGTCACAATCAAGTGGACGGCGTCGCCTCTCATCAAGCACTGGCGCGAAAATCCATCTATAGATCAGTGGGGGCGTTGCTAAGTGACGCAACGCTACAATTTCGCCTTTCAATTGGTAATGAGAATGTCGCTACTCAGGAGTTAGATGGTCGGGGCTATATTAGGAGACAGAACACTTCTCATTGTCGTGACGCAAGCCATGAAAACAAATGATTACGTCAAGAGTAATGGGAAGCTCCTGAGCTCCTGAGACGAAGCGCTACATGAGTGAGTGATGAAGGTAAGAGTCAAGATTGCTGTTTATCAGCATGCGACATCTCTGTTGACGGAGGTGTGAATATGGTAATTGACGGGCAATAAAAGGGCGTGAGAACGGCAGACGGAGTTGTTTTCCTTGCATGTCAAAAAATGTTTTGGCGACGCAAGATGAGCAACAAAAGGCCCGGAAGTGTTTGTGAGGCCAGTGGGTGGGAATCAGTTGGTAGAAGATGGACCTACTGCATGGGGTCACGTAGCCAGTATAAGGACAGTAAGAACAGCTGATTTGAACTTTTTTTTAAATTGTCGATGGTGATTGATTGACAACCGATTTGGAGAAATCGGACTACGAAAAACACATACACTCTGCCAGCCTCTCTGATTCAAAATGATACAAAACGATACTTCCTGGAAGAATGACTGCGTCGCCAGACAGGTGATTCATCACTTTCCCACATTCGTGTTCCCATCAGCTCGAGAACGAGTCTATTGACTAATCGGTAAATGGAAAAGGATCTTTCTGAGAAATAAGAAGGACTGTTTAATATCCAGCTTACACAGGATGGCTTCCAAAATGTCAGATGCTCGGGTTAAGATTAGTCAGGGCTAGGGAGTCGAACGCACTGGACCTCGCTTATTCTCAAACTTTGAAGCCGTATCTTAGTAGTAAATCCTAAAAGGATCTGTATAAGACAAATTCGGACCCATCACAATCTATGACCTCAATTAGACCCCGACTGTTTAGAATCTTGACGATTCTACCGACCGGCTATGGGGTGGCCGCCATAGAAGGGATCAGCGACGAATCTGGTCGCAATTGAACATATGAGACATACGACTCTTTGTTTAGAGATATGATACGGTTTTTAGTGAAAAGTGAAAGAGTAGAAGTGAAAAGACATTTCATCAAAATTGAGCGCAAATGTTGTTTACTTTTGCATTAATTTCTGAGCATCATCGTCACCGTAAATGTGTTAGCCGTCAAAGACAACTTCCTCCCACTTCCAACCCTACTGCAGTGAATTACCCGAATCTGTTCCACGCCGACTCGTGTATGTACTGTAGATATCTCGTATGTACTGCAACCTGGATATTTTCAGTAGGACATGCTTGTACCCTCCCTTGTCAGAGTTAGAAGTGTTCCAGCCGCCACCACCGAAAAACAGTTCCCACGACCGACAAGGTGTGGATGGGAAAGTGCCGTTGGCATTAAGATCCGGTTTTATCGAAGTTCTAGAAAAGTATATGGAAAATTTGGCTTAAAGGACTCACCAAAAGCCTTGATGCTTACACATTCACAAGTCACTCGTGTCACATTCACAAGATCTTAAATTCTGCACTGTAGCGTCGCCTCCTTCCCTATCAAGATCTTGTCATCTCTACATAGACTAGATAACAAGAAATCTGTGTTAGATAGAGATTCGGCCACTTAACAAGATCCCACTCTCCATGCCCATTCCCGTCAACCTTGAAAGCGTACACTTACTTCATCACATTAGGCAAACAGAGGCGAAAGTGGGTGCTCATTTGACCTCATGACGAAGTATCCCTTTCGCGGACCTCCGTTGACGCTCTTATCGATCGTCGGCCGCATTGTGCAATCGCGAGTCTCGAACAATAGTCGACGCCGGCGCGCTACGCGCATGACCTAACCGTCCTCATACGCACATCATATGTGATGGCCGCCGTCCGCGTAATTTTCGCTCTCTCGTTCGCTGGATGCGCGATCTTCGCGGCAGATGCGAGCGCGAAGTCTTCGCTGCCCATGGTGGCCTTCTACTGCGGCTACCGTAACCAGTTCATGAACGAAGAAGGCCTGTGGCAGACGGACAATTCCACTTATTCTCGATGTGTTGGAAAAGACAACGATATCGTGAAATACTGTCAACAGGTAGCCGGCCCTATTCCCCTATATCACCAGTCCTCTGATTCTTGTAGGTGTATCCTTACGGTCACGTCACCAGTACAGTCAAGTATCAACAGGTCGTGGCCATAGGAAACTGGCTGAATATAACGAGTAATAAGTTCCTTTCGGCGAAGAGGCTAATCACTCCTTATATCTGCTTGAGTATGTCTTGAGTTTTGGATTGTAGATTTGAGTTTATTTTTTAAGGTAATGGACATCACGAAGAACATGTTCTCGTGCCCAGGAACTGTCAGCTCTTTGAAGTGAGCAAGGAGCTGTGCAGGGACGACCAGCATTGGCTGAGCGAAGCTCAAGCTAACTGTCAGAAGGTATGTTGACGATTTGGTTCTTGGAAAGTTTAAATTGATCAGCTTTACCTTTGGCATAGGGAATCCCTAGTAGTGGACCCCTAAAAAGATTCCCCTTAAGTGCGATCAAAAGGTTCCCCAAATGGACGTTATCGAAATGTTCGAAATCATCCAAAAATACCTGGTGGTGGTGAACGAAAAACCACACAAAATAATCACAATCCTGACCACCAGTCACTAGGTGCATGGGCAAGTCAGCGCAGTGGAGCAGTCGTTGCTTAGTCATTGATCACTGGTCACTGGCTCGCAGCGATGACTGGACCTATGCTGAGCATAAAAGAATGGCTGAAAATGGCCAATAAAGTGATAAGAAGATCGTTCACCATTCCTTTCCATAGAATTGCGAAGCTCAAAAAACGCAGTCTCGTCTCGGAATGCAGACTTTTCAGTTCTTTTTTGGTGTTTTTAACTAAATCGAACATCAAGGTCATCGCTTCTTGGCTCACCTTTTACGAGTTCCTGCTCCACATCGGGTGCTGACATGATGATCACTTGACTTATGAAATCCGAGGTCTTAGGTTTAGGCTACAAAGCGTAGGCGTTATCGCCTTCACTGCAGTGACCCATCAAAGTGATTTTACTTAGATCTCCCCCAAAGACACTAATCTACTTCTAGACGAACTTTAGAGCTGTCAGTTGATCAAAAACGAGATCGAATCATACACCTTTACTCTAGCTCATGCCATGTAAAGCGATATTTTGCACTGTCGAGAGGGTTTGCATCTCTGGCGCTAGTCACTCAGCCTTCTTGATGTGATAGAAAGGAGGTGGATCGATAGAATACCCACGCTTGCATGTACCGTTACCATTTTACAGCTTCATGGAACAATATACTCACATCAAACGATCAACCCTTGCTCGAGCGGTCACTTCAAAGGAGCTTCTTACGTGTGTTGTGCAAAGGACTCTAAAGGTGAATCTCTTTTCCGTCCCGTTCATATTCAATAAACGTCTTGTAGGTCTTCGTGACACTGACCACCCCGAAAACTCGGCAACTCCTCACCCCGAGCCAGAAGACACGAAATTCCAAAAAGTGTGCAAATCGATTCTCGAATTGATCTCCGATTACTGGAAGTTTATGGTGTTGGTTCTGGCCATCGTCATCGGAGTCGGCATCGGCTACTTGGCGCTTCGTTGCGAAAGAAGGGACGGCTTTGAGCAGGTCGCGAAGGAAGGAAGCGAATCGACCGAAGACCTCGTTTTCGAGTACCGTAATACCGCTTATGAAAGTGAGCGGAATAAGACCCGGAAACCGACATATCCAGCTCAAGTATAACATCTTTGCATGTCGTTGTTTTTTTTTTGTTGATTACGGGTACATACAATAAAGCATAATTCAATAATGTAGTTCTACATCAGATGTTCCACTGCAAAACTTGAAAACTAAAAGCAATCAGCTGTTTAACATGTTCCCTTAGTGGAACATTGCTTCAAAAAACTGACCGCCGTAGCAGAACACTCTGCAGTGAGGGTGGGTAGAACCTGTTTCTGGGTGAAACGATCTGTTATATAAGTGAGCCGATAGCCACGAAAAGTCAGTCATCATCTGATTCTTCAAGGTTCGCTACAGCTCCAGTAGATACAGTCTCAACTACGATTTAGATGACGAGCGGAACCAACCTCTTGGTGAATGTCGCCTCGGCCGGAAGCGGAATCGTCATCGTCGCCTGCCTTCTGGCGGTCGCCAACCTCTACCAGGACATCAACTCCCTCTACGATGAGGTGACTACCGAGATCAGCGACTTCCGTACCATCGCCAATGATGCCTGGGTGAGCATGGTCGCCGCCCAGGGCCGTATCCCCGCCGGAGAGACGAAGCGCGCCCAGTTTGGCATGCTCGTCGGACGTAACAAGCGCCAGGCCGCCTGCAACTGTGGCGCCCGCTCCAACAACTGCCCCGCTGGACCTCCCGGTCCTCCTGGACCCGCCGGAGAGCCCGGACACGATGGACTCCGTGGTCACGATGGACAGTCCGGCGCCCCCGGCATCTCCCTCGTCCTCAACACTGTCCGCCCTGGCTGCATTCAGTGCCCCGCCGGTCCTCCTGGTCCCCCTGGACCCGACGGACCTGCCGGACCTCAGGGACCCAGCGGTCAACCCGGCCAAGATGCCCTCGGAGGTGGACAGGGACGCCCTGGACCTGCTGGACCCGCTGGAGACGCTGGCGCCCCCGGAGCTCCTGGAGCCGCTGGACAGCCTGGTGCTCCCGGACAAGACGGATTCCGCGGACGTGGTGCTCCCGGACCCAGGGGACCTTCTGGCGCTCCTGGACCCGCTGGAGCCCCTGGAAACAACGGAGCCGCCGGTCAGCCCGGAGCCCAAGGAGCTGCTGGTCCTCAGGGACCCGCTGGAAGCCCTGGAGCCCGTGGATCTGACGGACACCCCGGAGGAGCTGGAGGCGTCGGAGTTCCCGGCCACGACGCTTCTTACTGCCCTTGCCCTCCTCGCACCTCTAGCTTCAAGAAGGCTTAAGTGTTCGGATGTGTGATTCTTTGAAAGATGAATAAAGTCTTTTGCATGCTTTCCCACATTATCACAGATTTCTAGCAATTCGCGGCGGTCAAGATCAAGGGAAATGTGCGAAATGGTTACGATTCTGAAGTGCTTATGAAAAGATAAGATAATCATCAAGGATTTTTATTTCAACGCTTTTTAAGTCAACATTTCAAGCACGACGCCTCTTCAAATCGCCTTCTTCGTTCTCTTCAGTCATCGGACGCTTCTTGTCATCCTCAAGGCCCAGCCACTGGGTCATTTGTTCGGACGACAATCCCTCCAGTCGGCTGTGGACGTACTTGATCAGGTTCTCTGTCAAAAGGCCACACTCGAAGAAGTAAGCCGCGACGATGAGTTTGGAAAGATCGGCGCGATCGAGAGATTCGAATAGGTCTTCTTCTTCCTGTGGAAGACCGACGGTGTAGCGATTCTGAAGAAGTTGTTCCTCCGAAATAGGTTCTTCCAGGTTCACCAGTTTGATCCACTCGCCGAGATGCTTGAGGGTTGAGCTGTCTAGGGAGAAAAGGGGAATGACTTCCTTGGTGGCGTCTTCCGGCGATTCGAAGCCATGATCAGAGAACATTTGCTGGAGAAGGCTTGAGTGGACGGCGAACGAGGTGGGGAAGTGGAAGATGTGGCCTTCGTTGGATTCGAATTGCAGGAAAGAGGCCATTTTGTGGGTTGAAGGCAGAGGTTTTTGTAGTTTCGCTTAGGAAGAGTATATGTATGGTAGAAATGGCCGAAAAGCGATGCCAAACATGTGAGAAAGCAATGCATTCTCGGTCCTTGGCGTTCCTGGCCGCTTCCTATTGCTCTTACCCTTCAACGATTGATTCAAATTCAAATTGAATTTCATAACTGTTACTGTAGATCTCACAACGGGACCGAGAATGATGACCAACGAGTTCGTTGCGCTCGTTCGTTCATTCGGTTGTCTTTGCGCTAAAAAGAAACGGCAGCATTTGTCTTCCACATCCACCGCGTAAACGTGATCTTCTATGTCTTCGTATCATAATTACCAAACTGTTCCAGATGAATCTTCGCACCGACGTGAAGCAGCTCACCGAAGGGCAGCCGATTCTGCTGCGCAACTTTGTGGACTCATTTCCCGTCCACAGCGTCAAGGCTCTCTGTCGGAGCGTCAACTTTTTTTACTGTTGTGGAAAGATCAGGATCAACATCAACAGCGCTGTGTGCTACGCCATGAACAGATGGAAGCACTGCCAGAGGCGCGACTCGTCTACCGGCAGAGCAAAAAACAACGATCGAGCCCGACGCTACCGTCTGCGGGTGAGTTTAAATTTTTGGTGATTGTTTAGTTATTGCTTTTAGATGGCCAGGATGCGCTATCATCCAACAGCTGATCGACCGCAGCAGTTCAAACGTTCAGACGTTCAACAGTTCAGACGCAATGGTGACCATGAGGACATGCTGAACACAGCTTCAGCAGAACTGAACCCTGAGGTAATCACAGGCTCTCATTTTATAAAAATCTCTATGTTTTGTCCTTTCAGAACAACTCTGTGGCTTCAAGTCGTCTTCATCGACATTTGTAACGTTTAGCGTTGTATGGTGCTTGTATCGTTGCTGTTTCCAGACACTCTGGAAAAGTTAACGCTGGAGAGCTTAAAAAGCTTCTCCAGCAAGCTCCAGAAACTGGATCAAAATCAGCAGCTTCTTATTCGGCCATCAAGCTCTCAAGTGAAGAATTTCCTGCACTCAACTCCAGCAGAGAACATCTGTATTTATGCTTTCTTGGTCCTTCTAATGTATACTTGCAGGAAATCAGAACAATATACTTGCAGGAAATCAGAACAACGGTCCTCCACAAAGAATTCCCGTGCTGTCGTGTCGGACCACCCTGCACGACAAGTGGCTTCATCCAAGCTTAATGAAATCGCTGTAGTGCGTCACAACATTTTTGAATTTGATGAGGTTAGTGATTGCATTTGTAGTTTCTGGACTGATAGCCCTTCTCTTCAGGTCAGCCGCATCCCAGAAGTTCGTGGCTCATCGGCCGTGTTGGTCGAACACCTCCGGTAACTTCAGCTCTCTCTTGTTTGGATTCTGTATCGTAGTTAGTTCCAGGCTTCGTGGAAACGTCCGTGCTGTCGTGCCGGAACACCCTGCACGACAACTGGCTTCATCCACAATTAATGAACCCGCTATAGTGCGTCATAACATTTCTGGATTTTCCGAGGTTTGTGGTTGCATTTATTTCTGGGCTGATAGCCCTTCTCTTCAGGTCAGCCGCATCCCTGAAGTTCGTGACTCATCAACCGCATTGATCGATGATCTCCGGTAATTTTAGCTTTCTCTTGTTTGCACTCTGTATCGTAATTATTTGCAGGCTTCCTGGAAACGTCCATGCCGTCGTGCCCGAACGCCCTACACGACAAGTGGTTTCATCCACAACAAATGAACGCGCTGTAGTGCAACAAAACTCTGGATTCGCTGAGGTAAGTGGTTGCATTTCCGATAGTGTTTCCGGACTAATAATCCCTCTCTTCAGGTCAATCGCATCTCCGGCATCCCTGAGGTTCGTGGCTCATCGGCCTTGTTGGTCGAAGATGCCCGGTAATTTTAGCTCTCTCTTGGTTGGGCAATTGTATCGTAATTACTTCAAGCCTTGCCAAAAACGTCCATGCTGTCGTGTCGGACCACCCTGCACGACAAGTGGCTTCATCCACACTAAATGACCGCGCTGCAGTGCAACAAAACTCTGGATTCGCTGAGGTCAGTGGTTGCATTTCCGATGGTGTTTGTGGACTAACAGCCCTTCTTTTCAGGTCAGTCGCATTTCCAGCATTCCTGAAGTTTGTCACTCGTCGGCCTTGTTGATCGAAGATGCCCGGTAATTTCAGCGCTCTCTTGTTCGAACTTAGAATCGTAGTTATTTCCAGGCTTCCTAGAAACGTCCGCTCTGTCAAGCGTGAACAGGTTCTTCACCGAACAGAAGTAGCTGGTGCAGTTGACTCGCAGCGATTTACTTGGGTAAGCAGTGCAACCAAAATCGTCGCTGCTGAAATTTGCCGTTCCAGGTCGAGAACCTCCGCAAATTGGCTGAAGAAGCTTCTCGTCAAGAAGTCATAAGTCAAGAAGTCCAGAAGATCCTCAAATTGGATGAAGCTTCATCTTCTCCTTCAGCCTTTCCGCTCGTTCCGAGCGGACATATTAAGCAAGTTCTCTTCGATGTTGTGTGGTTTTATATAACTACTTGTAGGGAATCTGGACAGCTTTCTCCAGTTGGAGATGCACCACAGAGCGCTCGCCAACATGGACCATCAGTGGCTGAAAGCGCAAGCAGTACTTCCGCGGGAATCAACTCTGCCGGGAGCCCTTTGTATGTTCTCTGTGTGGTTCAGCCTCTCCATTGGCTATTTTCAGGCATAACTACTCTCTTAGTGAATGTCTTGAAGGTGCGCGCCTTTCGGAGGTAAAGGATCATGCAATATCGGAAACGATTTTCTCACTTAGGTGATCCGTGGAATCTTGAAAGAGAATCCACTGCTTCGACCTCCAATCCAGCGAGGATGTTCTAAGACTTGTGGTTCTGTGAAGAATGCTCTGGCTGGAAAAGATAATGCTTGTGCTGCCGTGCCCGAACATCCTTCTCCTGGAGCTGCGTGGATTTTATTCCTTTTCACTGTTCTAACTTCATTCATTTAGGCAGAGGGCATCGGCGGAACCCACAGCGAAATCCATCTTTGCGAGTGCAAAACGACCTCCAGCTCTTCGTATGTTGTAATCTGCTCTGACGACTATTTAAACTGCATTTCTAGGCAGGATCGTCCAGTATCCCGCATTGTTAGAGATCCTTTCGCAGGTTACAACAAGTCGATCCAGGACATTCCATGCGGCGTCCCGGTTGAGTATCGCCTCTCGATGCTCATTTCCTGTCGCAAGATGTGCCAGATGTCAGGTGAAGGCAGAGAAACCGTTCGCTTTCCACCGCTCCAGCCGCATCGCCTCGGTGACGAAGTGCTGTTCTACATGTTCTACAACTTATGCGGAGAGATCCACCAGTTCACCGCAGCTAATGTACTGTACTCCCGCGGATGGCGCTATCACAAGAAGCACCAGATCTGGATGACTCGGTTTCCTTCCGATGTCATGGAACAGTCCGCTCATCACGAGCGGGCAGTCTACACGTTCTTCAGCACCCTACTGTGGGCGAAGGTTAGTTCTGAGTAGTAGCTCTCTTCTGATCTGTGATTGTAGGTGACGAAGGAAATGACCGTTTTCTTCGAAGACCTCGAGTGCCAGCCGATCGTTCCCGATGTGGAGGACGCGTCATTTTAGTACGACTGCTGTTATTGTTGTGTTATTGCATTGCTTTCGGATGCTTCATTTCGTATCCTGTGTTTATAGTGTCATGTATCGCTCGTTGATGCATATAAAACGTACTAACTGTTAATTTCTGAGACATTTATTATGACCAAATCACTATCTTAACAACTACTATCGCTGTAGGTTCCATTGAAGAAGCGATAATCCGGGCTTCGTCCCTTCATCGACGAAGAGTAACTGTCGTTCCCAATCGGCCATTTCTTCTTCTTGCAGCTGGAGAGCATCGAGAGGATGCCGACGCAGATTCCTTGGACATCGAGCGTAGGGCTCCATCCATCGCCCAGCGTTGAGATGCAGATGTGTCCGTTGGAGTAGACGTGTGGGTTACAGGGGACCTGTTCGCTGATGAACACGACCTAAAGACCCGTTTGCTATGGATAGAAAGGATGGATTCACCTCTGGGGGCTTGAAGGGATAGTCGTCGGTGAACTTGACGCGAAGCACGTACTCCTCTCCCTCGTAGATCGTTCCCTGGGCGGCCTTGACGTTGATGAACCACATCTTCGCGTCCTCGGCCGTCTTCTCCATGTCGAGAGTCATGCCATGCGGAGGGTTCTCGGCGAAGCGTTTCAGCTCCATTTTGATGCGGAAGATTGCCATGGCTAAAGTTGTTGGTGAAAGAAGGCGAAAGACAACTGAAGATCAGCGAAGATGATGGCGCTTCATGTGGAATATTGTGTCATTATAACACATCAGATGTTAGTGAGATTTCGTTTCGGGAGTTACCATCTTCTACCTCAGCCGCTAGGCTCTTATTGCACTCAATAGTGGCATCAGAATGACATGGGATAACTCTGCCCAAGTGTGGCGTTAGCTACGGCTCTTTGTAAGTGAAACCTTCCAATACGACCATTAAAAACAAATTTACAAGGCACAACCCGCTATGAAACAACGAAAACAACATTACAACAGAGAGTTCGCTAATCGATCGTGCGGATTCGTGTACAGATTCATCTTCATCTCGTCGATCGAGTCGTCGTTGTACTCGTCTTCCGTCATGATGTGCATCATGTCGTCGCCGGAGATCTTGTGGAAGTTCCGAGTGCGTGAGCAGTTACGGTGGACGTTGACGCCGATGCAGATGAAGATCGGTGTGAGGATGAGCACCGTTGAGAGGAAGATGAACGTGGGAATGGACTAAAGACAAGCCTTAGATTTAGATTTCTTGTGGTGTAAACGTACTTTTTCCTTCTTCTTGATCTTCGGCTCTGTTGTGGTCTCCTCCTCCTCGTCTTCCTCTTCGGAAGAGTAGTCGTCCTCTTTTGACTCAGCGGGCTTTTTCGACTCTACCGTCTCGATCTTGAAGGGGAGTCCGTGAGCGTCGAATAGTTCCTTGTCGTTGGCGTAGAAGCCGAGCTTCTTGCCGAAGAGGTGTAGGAAGATTTCGTTGGCGTTGTAGTAGGTGGCCCATTTGACTGGGAAATCGAAGGGTTGTGTGATCAGTTTGATGTAGAGCTCCTCTGAAATGGGTGGTATAAAGGCTGGTCCTAGTCAGAACAGAATTCGAGAATTCGGCATTCACAGAAACCGAGGGGAGATCACAACTGTCTTTTAGAAATTGCCGGTTTAGCTGCTTTAAACCCTCTATTCCACGAGTAGAACCTACCAGTTCTGTTCCTTCCCACAACAGGGCACTTATCGAACACCTTCTTCGCCGCTCTGTCGATAAAATTCAGCGCGGTCAGAGCGATTCTCTCGGCATAGTCCCTGGCCAAGTCATGGTCAAGCTCCGCCCGTATCTCGATTTCCTTCTTGTACTCCGACCGCTTCCGCGCCAACTGCTTCAGAACCGTCGTCGTAATCGTATCTTCGCAATTGTATCGGTTGGTGACCTTGTTGAACGCGCCGAGCACGTCCTTGTCAACGGCATTCTCCATCTCCTCCATCACCTTCTTATCCACGTCGAAGCCGATCTTGTGTATCTGCCTGGCGCGCTCCCTACCGATCTCTTTGTTGCGCTGGTCCAGCTTGGCCAACTCCTTGTTGTAGTAGTCTTCGGCGGCCACTCCGTTCGTTTGGACCATTTCGTTGTATTTGCTGATGACTTTGTCGCGATCCTCGAGTACCCGCGTGAACTTCTTGTGCGCTTCTTGGATGATACGCCGATATTTGTGGAGTTCGTCTTTCTCCGAGCTGTCCATGTCTAAAAGAGGACTGTCGTTGTTAATGGAGGGAGTCGATGAAGTACCGAAATCGTTAGGGCAGCACACATAGTCGACTGCCTTGAAGTAGTCGACTCCACATGGCGAGCTCATGGCGAAGGAGTACAGCGTGAACTTCTTGCCTATCTAAATGGGAAGGTTATATTTGCTTGTGAGATCCTGATCATTTCCGGCTTCAGATGCTTAACCCGATGACTCGGACAGTTCTAACAGTGCTAGTGAACAGTGTTTGCCTAGGCACTAATCCTAAAACTGCAAGAGACGATTGACGCACATATTATGACCCGCTATGGCTGCACAAACAGCCTTTCGAGAGGCGACTGATGTCACGGGAAATATTGCAAAGTATAGTGCGGTGCAGAAAGCTAGACTTACTCCTGTAAAACGATGTTTCCCCGTAGAGAACGAACTTTAAGAAACAAGGATCATAGTGTCTGAAAGCGCTTTTCAAAAGACATAGGAACACGAAAAGTTGCGCTCTCAAAGTGCACCTATCTGTCTAGACAAAAGGGTCTTGTTTGTTGCGGTGTCCAAAATGAAATGTTGATCTCAAGGGTTGGCGACCTCAAGGAGGCCATCTAAAATGACAATAGTGAAATCTCGTTAGAGATGCTTATGAATCTATGCAATTCGGAAGAGTTGCCAAATGCCAAACGCTCAAAACTCAAAATGTCACTCAAAATCCACACGAGTTTAAAGTTATGCTTTCAAAAGGAGTATATAATGATCTTTCTTTTTGCTGACCATTCATTGCTGCTGTACGGCTGCTTGCTGCAATCAAAAAATGGGTCTATGCCAAAATTTTTCAAAAATATTTCTCAATGAACTCGAAACGGAACCTTGTACAAATCAAAAGATTCATTATGGCTAAACCGATTCTTTGTATTGCACAATGGAAACCCGATAAAAGTTGTCTTTCTCTTTTTATCTTTTTCTAAGAGTTTTTTTCCCCATGCCGTCAATAGAATGGGTTTAGTGTTCCCCTTTTTATCAATACATGACCGTAAATGTTGCAATCTTTTAGACCGCAATTGCGACGTAAAATTAAATGAAAGAAAAAGAGACGTTGTGGAAAGGAAACTTCTCAAGACATCTGTTCCAGAATTTCAATCTTAAAACATCTCTTAATTAATAAACGGATCAAAGAAGATAAGTTTTGAGGAAATGTGCCAGACAAGTTTCCAAAAAGAAGACTTCTTATCTTTCCCATTGTACAGTTCTTACATTTCGTAGGGTCCTTTCCTTCTTCGATAATCTCTAAGCATAGTGATCTGTTTATTAATCAAAATGAGCAGGAGAAAGCTCCATGTACATAGTGGTGGAGGTTTTTTTGAATAGAGATGCATCAGTATGTTGGCTGGCTTCGATGCAGATGAATAATTTCAAACACATGGAATTGTAATGCTGTTTCCAGCGAGAAAAACGAATGGATCGGCGCTGGTCAGAAGAAGACAAAACCAATGAGTCAGCATCGTAGAATTCTCTATAGTCATGCCTTGGAATAGTCTTCCAATTTTGAATCGAAGTAATAAGGCCCATTTACTTGGACACTTTTAGGCATAACGACTTACCTCACTGCAATGTTTCTCGGCCGTCGACTTCCAATAGTCCTTCTGGTAGCATGCATCGAAATCGGCCTTCTTTTCGGTTTTCCTGTAGGGACATCCCTGAGGATGATAGACGATTTCAGTGCTGAACTTTCCTTCTAAATGGTCTTCATAGATAGATGAAGATCACCTCAACACTAACCGACACATCTCCACGGCTTTACAGTCAGTTTCAGTCCGCTGGGAATGTTCTTGGGATACGTTACCCAGTCGCCAAGAACGATCTCATGTGCAGCCTCCACAACGGAAGTGATGTTACGATTGGAATATCTCAGCCGACAATATCGAAGCACATCCAACGTGCTGTCCGTGTAGTAGGCGAGCTTTCCCGGATCGGTGATCCACTTAAGGTCTTCCGTGAGGTATCGACTACGGTATCCGTCGGCCATGGCGACCATCGGGGCGAAGGCGCCTTCTTCAGCGCGCCGGGAGCCATAAGCCTCGGGCAACGCGCCATACAGGGCAAGAAGCGCCAGAACCGCAAGCCGCATGCTTGATCGACTGTGACTGTTCACGCAAAGGGCGGCGGCGGCGAAGAAGAAGAAGAGGAGGCTCTACGGCGGCGGCGGCGGCGGAGAAACGTCGCGCGGGAGGAACACAGAAACTAATCGATAAAGGGTCAGAGAGCGGCTTGACCGCCTCGATCGGTGCTGTTTGCATATCGATGCTCTTTTGGGAGCGATGGAGAGGGACGTGGCGGTGAGGGCCTCGCACCTGGAAACAGGTGTTATAGGCGAAAGAAGGTTGAAATAGAGCATCCAATTGCTCATATCGTACTTGGCCGGAAACTCAGGTATCGCTGATGTGCTTCTGGTGGCTTGCAGAAGACTACATATTGTTTCCGTGGGACCGGTTTTGTGAAAAACAATGAATTACCAGATGGCGGTGAGAGGTATCGAAGGGAAGGCTGTGATGGAAACAGTTTGTTATTCAGTTTGAAGGGATGGTGTTGTCACAACAAGTCCCTCAATAAGACGTCCAAATGCCCTTTCCTTCTTTTTCGTCAAACGACCATAAAAACACCAAGGGTGAACGTAGTGCCTGAATCTTGCAAGGGTTTATAGCTTCGCTCGCTAAGCGACCCTTTTAAGTCAAACCTATTCAGTCGAAACGACCTCAAGAGGACCTCATCAACACTGGCTACCGTATAGCAGCAATGAATGCTCAGCAAAAAGAAAGATCTTCTGGGGAGAACAGTCAAATTCGCAGCCACAATTAGTCCCACTTTCCAGGTGCAAGATCCTACTATACTGTATGGAATATGGAGATAGTGTAAGGTCGATGTGTCCGCATGAGGCTGTACGATTATGCTTAAAACATCTCCTCTCCGCCAGTAATGATGAGTAATAGATTCGCACGGCCGTTAAGTGTGTTCTCATATGTAAATAGCGACATATCCCGATTTACGACCTTTCCCGCCCGATTCGAATTGCACGCCAAAGAGTGGGGTGTAATACGGCGATGGAGCTCGTTCCGATCGGTTTTTTGAAGGTCGTGGCGCGAGAGATCGCAACCTTCTTCGCGCATCAGTTGTTAATTGGTCACACGTAGAGAAGGAGGGGGAGTGGGCAAGGTGCGCAAACAGGTAATTGCGTCTCATGGGCATTGATTGGTATAAGGGGTTTGCAATGTAGTGATAGTATCGATGCAAAGTTGATCGATTGGATACATAGTCAAAACTACTAGAAAAGCGGACCATGTTTCTGCAGTTTCTATTCATCTGCTAACCGTAAAATATCTCGCCAGAAATTGTATGATACCGTATCATAGACGTGCACTTACAAAAGCAAATAAACAGTGCAGGTGCACTTTAAAGACATATCAAAACATGATGATTGGGCAAGTTCAATGTTTTGATTCTGTGTACGCGCTCCATGTTCCAGCAAAATGCTCATTTAACATGTTTGACCCTGCTCTTGTAAGAACTCACAAGCATCCAATGAGATGTCTCTATTGCATCCCCAAGATAATAGGCGCTGTCTATTAGGCTTCTATAGAGCGAACTGCAGCGGTCACAACTATTTATCAGGGTTGTGGATTTACATTAAGCATTGATTTATTGAATCTGGCCTTTGCTGCCCGCCTTTTCTTTCAACGTCAAGGTCGTCCTTGCTTCGCGCACATCTTCGGTAACATCACAATTGCACCTGCCTGATTTATGTGCTGACAGCTGCGCATACAGTCGTCGTTAAGGTTGTGCATGCTGATTAATAGTCAAACTCGTACATGAGTGGATGTTTCGTTGAAATAAAGAAACAAAATAGAAGCTTAACGTAGAGGTTTTCCCTGTTCCGGAATTTCAGTCTCGCATGACATCTAGAATCTCGGACGGGGCACCTGGGAATCGGCAAAACTTCGGAAGCGGCAGCGAAAGGTCTACTTTTCTGGGCCTTTAGAGATCACCGAATTATTTCGGAGCTCGCACCTGCATCGAAGAGATGAGTCCGTGGTCCGAAAGTTACGTATTCTCCCGTGGTGTCGTCCTCAGAGCGTCGGCGACCTTCAGCATGATTTCGCACGCAGCGGGATGCCTGGCATCGGACATCTTTTCTCTGCTTCTCTGGAGTGTAGTGATCGCACCGTTGCAACCGAACGGTCGCGCCCCACATAAGTGACCAGCACAGGACGGCTCATAAACTTACCTGGCTGGGATCTCCCCGCGATCAGCAAGGCGGGGAATCCATGGCGAGGCTGGGACATTGCACTTTCGTTCCCGGCTGACCCGTGTGGCAGCTCCGAGTTGGAGTTGGCCAACAGCTAAATTTTTGAGTCAGGGGACAGCGTTCGCGCTTCCCCGCATAAACGAATGGTGTCAGAAAGCAGCAAGTTTATAGTCACACGTCATGCAAAATGCACAAAGAAGAGCAATATCGTAGTCGTCGCTTCTCTTCTTTCTTCGGCACAGGATACGATATCGAAATGAAAAGCGATCCCATTGGTTTGCGCGGGAGTTGAAGCGATGAAAAGCTGAATCCAGTCGAGTCGCGGTAGCTCCGTAGACCACAGCTAACGGAACGGAGAGCCATCTTCGATTCGGTAGCTGGCGGCTCCCTGGTTTTCCAGGCCTTCTGGGAGCCGGGCAATCACTGCGCCAACAGCAAAGTTGCTCTTTTTAATAGATATAATAAATTAGCCCTTTTCCGAATCCCATTTTTTGAAATGCAATTTGTTAACATATGCACGTGTGCATAATAATTGCGGCTTCGTATTATTTCCAACAAACATTCCCACTGGCGGGTGTCGCCTAAGGCTAAAAGCCTATAAGTAGCTTGAATAACAAGCTGAGCATATATAAATGCGTGTGATGTAATCCTATAAGTTCCAAGGGGAAGTGTTCCACGTGTATTTTACTCCTCCTATACAATATTCTTACCTAGTTTCTGATTTAATTTCTCGACGTACCTATTGGCAGAGAAATCCTTGGATTTCACTTCACGCATTGAAGGTCGACGAAGTGGCCCGAAGAAGTCAACTGAGACTGATTAATGATACATAAGCTAATCTGGGAGGTCCTTGACTTCATTCATGACAATCGGATTCAAGTCGCACTTGTGCTCGGAATTTGCGCCGGTATCATCAACTTCACTCTCGTATCAGTGCTGCTCTATCAACGACACAAATATTCGAAGGTGATCAACACCACTCATCTGAAACTCCTTTACTGGCTGTTGTTTCTGATATGGCTGGGCAGTTTGATTAACATACTGCTCGCTCCAGCACTCTTGACAATCTATCACATTGGAAGCGATGACCTCATCTGGTACACCAATCATCTGCTTTACTCTCGTTTTCTGACTGTTTCCACGCCTATCAACGTCTGCTCGACGGCACTGGCTATAGACCGCCTGGTGGCTATAACCATTCCTCTCGCCTACTCCCAGTCATTAAATAAGATCTTGTTCCGATTTGGGTACTATGCGTCGCTGCTTGTGCTCCTCTTTACGTCCTTGAGCAACCTAGTCAACTACCAACTTATGGAGCGTCTCTTTGGAGAATCGACCGGCACAGAAATTTACTTCAAAGTGTTTACAATTATTCTCACCATCAAGGTCTATCCGGCATTTCTTGATATCCTATTGAATGTATTATTTCTCGTGCAGTATTACAATTACGCAAAACGGCATCAGAGGCTTTGCCAAGACGGTCAAAGTAAGAAGGTGAGACAATGCATTCGCTAATCGATTAACTAGGGTTAGTGCGCACCGTTTAAATCAGCTAAATAGGGAGCGTGCACCACAACTGCACCGTTGATTTTCTCCTTTGCAATTGCAAGGTCTCCTGGTTTGGTACCCCTGACACCACAAAAAATATGGTATTCTTGTGGTTTTTGACCGTGATTTCTTCTACAAGGACATGCCCTTTGTCTCTGATCATCAGTGCTCTCTTCGAACCGCTCTTGGTGAACAGTCGCAATTGTTCCCAGTATATGGAACGTTTGCTTACTGGCCGGCTTGGTTGGCTCAGCGCCTTGGCTCATTTGAGAGTTTAACCTAGATATTACAGGCTGGGTCCAACGCTCGGTCAAGACCACACACAACTTTTTTTGCTGCGAACGGACACCGCCGTCGTGTGTGGTCTGTTATTTCTTGATGAGTTGGGGAGAAAGTTAACGCTAAATTATAAGTGGAGACACTGTTGTCGAATTCATTAGCCGGAGGTGTGTGGTTAAGATCTGCTCATCAAAAAAACTTATGGCTGTCTATCTTCTACTGGAATTGCATATTGTGGTAGATTCACGGGTCCCGCCACGAACACCCTGATTATCAGTATAAAATACGGTAGCGACACGATTGCCCGAGCGACACGAGTGCCCACAACACCGGCTCAGCTTGCTTTACTGCTTTTATTTCTTTATTGACGATACTTGACCGTGGAGGGCATATAACTCGAAGATGACACATTCCTTTATGAGCATCTAGGATCATGACCCCTAAAACAGCTCTTTATTTGAACCATTTGAACCGCTTTTAATTTTAACACCGACCTGTCTCATTTCTATCGCTTGTTTAGATAAACAAGACGATCCTCATTCATGTATTAGCGAAGATAATATGCGAATCCATACCATATTCATGCTACATCTACACCGATTACGTTGGAGAGGCTCTGTTTGCGAGCAGAGGATCGGACCTTCTTCAACCGTCATTCTACATCTCCAATATAATCACTTGTACGACGATGTTTCATACGTTAAAGCGTAGGCAAAACGTAGTAAACGTATTTGTGAGCGGCACCTCATCCGGACTCCCTTTGGTGACTTGAAATTAAATTATAAATTTATGGTATAAAACAGATTATGGACATATGCAGATGTTGAATTTCCACGCGACTGGAAACTGGCAAATCAAAAAGCATTCTTTGAATTGGATCGGTGCCTGGAATGATGACATGGTTCGAAGTTCGTTGGAAGGTTTCCTACCCTGAATGGCAATCCATTAGTCATATTTTTGTATTGCAGCAACACCAAAACAACTAGGAGTAGTTTAAACGACATTCAACAATAAGCGATCATATCTTCTCGCGAGTCTATTAATGTAGGCGTCACAGGATCAAAGACGAAAGAATACATGTGGAACTGGTAAACAAAATAGTTAGCAGCTGAGCCGTGCACAGTTTCAAAATGTCAAACTGACGTTTGAGCAACGTTCAGAATCATCATGTGACGGGGGATGGTTGGAGCACTTTTGTTCAACTGGAAGTCAAGTCACGTCTTGTACATACATCTTTTAACAGCTTGTTAGTTAAACGGAAGGCACAATTTTGTGTGTGCATTCGTTGTTTTTTTTTTCAATCAATCGGAAGTGTACACACATATGAGGGACTGAAGAACACTAGGCAGATGGACGAGGACCACCAGTAGGGCTGGCATTCGAGTCAGAAAACGTCGAGTCATCGAGTCGAATCGACTCGAAGTGCCAACCACCACCATCATCGTCGCGCGTCGTTCCACTGGGCACACTGAAATAAATTTCGGCGACAGAGCGACGCGAATTCGCCGCTGTGTGTGTTCTCTCAAAACAGCTCCAACGAACCCGCATGGCTGTCCGATCGATGTTGACGGACGCCACCTCTCGCGATAGTTCACTGTTCTCGCCGTGTTTTGCCGTTTTGTTGTGGAATGAGATGTGTACAAGGCCTGGCCAGATTTCTGTCACACCGAAAATCGAGACGGTGAACTAATTAGAGCAAAGAAAGGGTGGCAAATTCAAGATAATTCCCTTCTTCTTCAGAGTTCTTGAACTCAAGATTTTCAATTCAAGCAATTTTTTGGGTTTCCAACACCTGGCTGATCATCGAATAAAGTTGTTTAGCGGTAATGCATGTGTTGAAAGTGCAATACGAGCTTCCCAACAATTTTGATTTTCAGGTAGTCAAACCGCCTCATTGACGTCGATATATTCGAGCCCAGATAGTTTGCAAATGTGAGTATTTACATTGATTATTGGCCAAATAAGTGAACGAAATGATTCCTTTTAATAGGGAATGTCGCCTTTGTGGGCATGGTTATTAAGTTCCCTGTAAGAAGACAATGAACACATCAAAGATAATCAATAATACTCAACAAAAAACAACACTTGTTAGCCATTAACACCTAGGAAATCGCTAAAGGCTGGGCCACACTACTGAGACACAGGCTCACAAGTATAGCCCAGCCTTAAGAGGTTATTGCTTAGGAAAACTAGGAAAGGTAGGAGGTCAGGAAAACACTAACGGTTACCACAAAATGGAATCGCATAAGACAAGTGGATTACGATCCAATATTTTCGAGTTCACCAAAAAGACGACCGATACTACGTTATCGATGGCTATCCTGGCCTGAACGAAACGACTTTCCCAAGAACTGGAACGATAAAACTATTAACTGAAATACATCCTTAGGGTAAGTAGCATGGTAGTTATGGGTCCTCCATTTGTGTCGGTGACGATCGGTCGGGTCATCCTCAGAAATGAGTTGAGTAAGCGGTCGTTCTTGGCCATTTGTCGGTTCAGTGATTGCTACGGCTTCCAGCAGGCCTGGAACACTAGGGTTCTCAGTTAAATTCAATGGAGATTCATAGCCAACTGCGACATTTTGTTCTCAGTGAAATGGCTGAATTCTGACCAAAGCTCAGAAGGTCAAAGTTGGGAGCCATGACGCCTGCGAAGAATCAGCTTCTTCCGCTCTCGACTTTGAGACCCCAAATCGCAAAAATGTAGGTCGGATGGTTATAAGCTGTTCTCGTGAATAGTCTCACCACAGGGATGACTCATCAGACGTCAGCTGCCATCGATGGGCTCCCTCCTCCTGGACCACTTTAACTACAGTTCGAGGTGTGCTGTTACTCTTATGCTTCAGATAGACCACATATTTTAAGTCTGTCCACCAGGGACACCCCCAACTCGCCGACCATGATCTGGCGATCAGGGGTGGGTGAAGGTGGTCCGAAATCAGAAAAGGTGGTCTTTAACCCCCCGGGTGGGGGGATGGGGGGAGGTTTTGTTGTCAACATACCTTCCTCTAAAAGATGGTGTGCAAAAAACACCCGAAGCCTAGTGCTAATCTTGGCCGACATGAGCCATCTTTGTCCAAAAGTCTGATTTACTTTTGTCTTATGGTGGTCCCGCAGCGATCTCGCTGAATGACAGGAAAATACGGTAGATTTGCCCAAAATGGCCTGTTTTTCTCGGCGGAGCGGAGGGAAGGGGGGGTGTAAAGGGGGGTCTAATCTAAGCTCTATACAGCAGTGGATCGAAAATATTATGTTTCTTTGCCAGTTTCAACCCGGACCTTTCAGTACTTCTTGGATCAAAACCGGGCACAGGTCTACTGATTACTTCAGGTACTCACACATTTGCTTGGTCCTATTTAAGAACCTTTTTCAAGTACGCGACAAAACATGATCGACAGACTACTAGTCGAAATCGACGCCCCACCGTCTTCTTGTTCTACAGAACCGCCTCCACATTTGCCTCTCGTGCTATCCGACGACACTGTCGACTACGAGCAACAAGAAGAACATACATTTTCCCTTATCCAGTATTTAGATTAACTGAAACCATTGTTCATTCGGATATCAGAATCCAAAAATAGTCCAATCGTTTCAGCAGCACACGACCGTTATCTTTGAAACTTTAACCCTTAAGACACTAGTACTAGTAGTACAACGATGATTTTTCTCTATCTTTTTTTTGGTCGGCGAGTTGTCCAGCGGCGAGTTGGTAGGTACCGGTCCACCAGGTCCTAATGGTGCCTATGGCCTGTAATTATGACGAGTTGAATTCTTCGACTATGTGAACAAGTGACTTTTGTGTGTATTACAACAGCGATTGCCTGTTTGTCAGAGAAACTTAACTAAAAGTTCCCTTAGGCTGTTTCCAGCGCCACACTCTTTTCATGAACGACGAGTCGTGGTCGGCGGCCCATCCATATATGTGTGTACGTGGAAGCAACGCGATCACTCCCCAACGCGAGAGATTTCTCTGCTTCTCTGGAGTAGGCGTCCCACAGCGCTGCGATGAGACGGTGACTCTCCACAAAAGAGCCTCCACACCACATCGTCGTCGGTTTAATTACCCAAGTTTGAGGTAAACATTAGATCCGCTCTTTCAAATGGAAGTGGCGAGATAAATCTTGGAACTGCGTCTCTTTCGAGATGCTTATAATTCGCAATGAAATGACTAAGCACAGGATCTTTCCTGTCGTTCGTTGGTGTTGTACGCTTCTGAAATTCCTCATCATCGATATAGGGGATGTTCGAGTTCGTGGAACCCTAGTGAAACACACTAGGACTAGGATCCAAATTAACTCCTTTTTCAAACATCCTCATTATAAGCATCTCCGAAGAGACGCGGTTTCTCGCATGGAGTTTGTGTACAAGATGAGAATTTATGCTGAGGTCATGTGTGTGTTGTTTATATGCACATACATCTAGGGATAAATACAAGATACATGCAAAAACATACAAGCGTTTCTAGGAAACCAGAGATTCAAACACTATGCTGCGATTTTAGTCCGAAGCCATCTAAAAGAATTTGGTCTACACACTATAACGAAACAACGACAAACCCCAGAATACATTCCGATGACCGAGAGTCTAAACAACACTCCAGTTGCGTAGCGATCCGAGAAAACTTTGTTAATCTTTAAACCGATTCCGCGATTTGAATGAGCGACGAAATCGTACTCGATTTCTCTGAACATAGCCCACTCAAGCCAGTCGGGGAACCGGCCAATCCAGTTCTCAGTGTCGAGAAGGAATTCCATCTGCTTCTTTCCGTTTGCGAGATACTTGCCGTCGCCCTTTGTCCAGTGAGCAATGAGCGCTTTGAAATCTTCGTCGCTACCCTCAGTTTCGAACTAAATTACATAACGTTGAACTGATGAATAACAAACGTCACTTACAGAAACACTACAGCAAAGACAGCGGCCTTCCTTGCGTAAAAAAAGCTTCCCAGTGCACGAAGGATGTGCAATGGTGATTACGGCGGAGTCGTCATCAGAATTCGATAGACCATACTTCTCCACGAGCTTCTCCCACTCGTCTTCGGATCCCAAAATGGCAATTTTCGACTCCGAGTACATAGAAAGATATCCGTTTCCTTTTTTCCACTTGTCGACAATCCCCGATTCAACTCGTGCAGCATCTTCATGTTCGTGCTGCAATAGAAATGATGCGATTATACATGCTGAACACCTAACCTCTTCTACATCCATCTCGTCGATTCTCAAAGAGCATGGCCTGGACGGATGTGCAAGAACACCGTCCTCAGTGCCAAACGCGTCCATTAGTTCGCCGGAGATGTCGTCGTAGAGAGCACTGAGGTGCATGTCCAGGCTCATATTGGAATTCATCCACTTCTCAACGAAAGCTTTGGCCGTATCGGCACATACAACGTCCGTATTGGAGTATGTCAGGAACTTTTCTTGAGAGAGATAGTCCACCAAAAAGTTTTCGATAGTCTTGTCGTGGGCGCAATTGTAAACTTCACCAAACGTCTTCTGCACCACATTCAGTATCTTCTGAGCAACGTGCGCCACGGAAGACGAAATGACTCTGATGTCAAGCCTACCATCCGTTCCGTCAACAGGCAAACTGGCGATTTGGAGTACCTTCTGCAGGTCGACAGCAGTGTAGTGTTCACGTAGAGAAGGAGAGAACCAGGAACCCAGGTGGATGCTTGAAATCCATGCGTACCGCCATTTCTTGAAATCCCAGATTTCTTTGACCTTTCCACGGTAGAACACGCAGCTGACGTAAAGCTGAGTGTTGTCGTCTTGGGCTTCTTGTTGGTCTTTCGTCGCTGCCAGCACGATCTCAATACCCAAGAAGAACCGTTCTTCCAAATGGACTTCGGCCATAGCTTTCCAATTATGCAGTTCGGGCCTGTCGGCGGCTTCCTCCTTGATCGTCTCCAAGTCTGTCAGAGGGAGGAAGTGGAGAAGATGATCCACGAGGTCGGAAGGCAGATGATCCATGTCCAAGGTTCTGAAAGTAAAACAACTGAAAGTGACGCCATCAATTTGAGTTTCTTACAGAGAAGTCGGCTCCCAGAGAAGAGAACAACCGTTCGCCGGCCGCTCAAGATCAAAATGATATCACACATGAATATGGTTCAAATGGAGGGCTGGCGTAGACATTGTCTGTCTAGCACTTCATTGACAGGCAAGCTCTCTTCTTTTCACACTTCATTCAAACACAAATGCCGCGTCGGATGATTTGACAAAGATTCAAAATGAATGATTAGGGAAGATCCAATCGTACGATGCAATATGGTCGGGGTAATTTTAATGGGTCAAGGCTCCTGACACGAAAAGTGCGTTTGTAGGAAACGTCGCACTCTGATTTTGGCGTTTCGCCATTGAATCTTTGAGTCGTGTCAGAGAATGCTGCGTAACTCTAGAACGAGAGGACGCGGCGTTCAGTTCTCTACAAAATCATAGTAGGAATGCAAAACATCCTAGATGGCGCAAAATCAACGAAACAAGTTAGAAAGTCTGCAATCTCCCTTGTAAATGTCGGGCACATCGCAAAATTACGGTATTTTGGTGGTCCCACCACGAGGACCTTGCAAACCCATTGAAATTATCCCGACCATAATTTGTTGTGGGGAGTTGTTAAGGACAGGAAATATCTTCCAGTTGGCAGTGGGAAATGAAGCCACCCGACTTCAATAGTTTTTTTGCGGGGAAGCGCGAACGCTGTCCCCTGACTCAAAAATTTAGCTGTTGGCCAACTCCAACTCGGAGCTGCCACACGGGTCAGCCGGGAGCGAAAGTGCAATGTCCCAGCCTCGCCATGGATTCCCCGCCTTGCTGATCGCGGGGAGATCCCAGCCAGGTAAGTTTATGAGCCGTCCAACGCTGGGCACTTATGTGGGGCGCGACCGTTTCGTCGCTGCGGCGCGCAATGTCCACTCCAGAGAAGCAGAGACATGACTCACAAAAAACCGCTCATTCGCATTACTTCGACCGTTACGACACAGAGGCCACCTCCGACTACGATCGATTTCTCTGCTTCTCTGGAGTAGGCACCTCACAGCGCTGCAGAGAGACAGTTACTCCGCACACAAGTGTCTCCACACCACATCGTCGCCGGTTTAATTACCCAAGTTTGAGGTAAACATTAGATCCGCTCTTTCAAATGGAAGTGGCGAGATAAATTTTGGAACTGCGTCTCTTCGGAGATGCTTATAAAACTTCTTGTAACAGATGCCTCTGATACCTATGGAGTGTGATGTGACACTCTTGTAATGACAATAACTTTTATATAGTATATACACCCATTTAACTGAACATCTTCTTCAACATGTCGAAATGTTCGTTTTCCTCCTTTTTCACTTGAGTCGAGTAGTTTCCAATATAATGAAGGCTGACCAATCTTGTGATTCTTTTTCTAAACATGGCTGATGTGCCTTGCCGGATGTTGACCTCACCAACCTCTTGGCCACAGTTCTCAACTGTAGGAGCAGTGGAAATACTACGTAGTAGAGCGGCACGAATTCGGTCCTCGCCGCCGCAATGGCTCTCGTGGCTGCGTTGGCTTGAGAAAAGGCCAAGAAGGGCATCAGAAAGCCGGTAGCCATATAAAAGAGACAATGTATCGTCGAAAGGGGGAACACAAAGGAGATGGCGTTGATGTTCTCCTCGATTTGGAATTTGTGCGAAAGCGAGGTCTCAAGACGATTGCCTCCTTGGCGCCATTTTCGGTTCAGGAAGAACAGGACCGCCAGGATGACAACGTTGACCACTTCAACGGCGGCCAAACTGTACATGACGGGCTCGGCGATGTGGTTCTTGTCCGTCAAGCCCATGTAGAACATCTTCTGATGATAGTTCATGAGAACGAGGCGGACAAGGGTCACTGATGTGCAGATGACAAACTGAAAAATTTAGTGAAATGGAGAAGTGGGATGGAAAAGTGATCTTACAGCGATGATGGAAGAGATGACTCCGATGGTGAGATTGTTTTTCTCGTAAGTTCTGATGAAAATGGATGCATAGAGACGTTCAGCTACCCAAGCGGCGATGAATAAAGTGGAGGCGTTGTGCCCGTAGATCTTGAGCATCTTGGCCGGAACGGCCAGGAGGGCAGGGATGGAGGGGATCAAGCAGTCCTGAAAGATCTGACTACAGGTTGGGGGCCATAAACAGAGGGGAGGAGATATGCAATAAGAAAAGGATGTTTATTAAAAAGGAGACAAAAAATAAAAAAAAAAAAGAAAGCTGCTGCGTCTGAGGGGAATCGAACCCCTGTCGATTGCTTGGAAGGCAACCATGCTGACCATTACACCACAGACGCGTTACCGATGAGCAAATCGGCTCGAATATACCTTGAGTATCTGTTTCTTAGAGTGATTTTTAACGAAAGGAACTTACATAATCCGCAGAGGCATCCATCCTGACGTGCTTAAACACGACAAATCTGGTCAGATCGATGGATTCGCATATGACTGTCCCACAACAGCTGACCAGCACAAACAAGATGTTCATCTTGAGAAGAAGTCTCGCATTAGGGTGGAACGTTGACGAAAGGGTCTAAAATCGATTTTTCACTCAAATCGTCAAATCATAGGCCTATCCACCTCCGAGCACATAACAACCGGTAACCAAATCAATCCGACCAGCGCCAAGAAGAGCTTCACTCCCAATGTAGCCAAATAGGGAATATTCCCGGAGAGTTCCATAGAAAGGGCGCATAGCTGTCGATCGTCCATGTCCATCGTCATTCGACTAAATCCAAAAGTTTCACTTATAGGGAAGTGGTGGGAAAGTGCCGCGGTAGTGTTTCAACGCTTTTAGGATGAGCGCGCGCGTTAATTAAAGACCGAACGATTGAGTAAACAACGACGAACTGACACCGGAGACAGCACGATGGATAAATAGTAGAGATTGAGAAATATAAGGTCGAAATGGGACGGACAAAAAGCGGAATAATGAAAGCAGCTCGAGGGTAATGACAGACCAGCAGGTTGAACTGCTCAACTTGGCAGGTGATAAATGTGTTTATGCATGTTCGATATCTTAGAAGTTGTGTTGACTTACGCGATACAATATATCATTTCACACGCCTGAATTTGAGCTGCTTGGCTCTGCTCCAATCTATAAAATTTGTTCTTATACGGGTAGGTATAAGAAGGCGAATTAGATCATTTTTCCAAATGCCAACTATTGCAAACAAGAAACATTCCTTCCATCCTTGCATCTGCAGGGTGATCAAAGTGCAAAGTTGGGCTGAACCTTGTGCAACCTTAAAATTTTTAGCCTCTTTTCTGAATACCAATCATTACTCTCGAGTCTCGCACAGTCCTGGCCCGGATTCCTGAACCAACTGAATGGAGCCCGGACCGACTTGGAATTCCGTTTCGGAAGGCTGAGTTCGCTTCACAAACTAAGCTTCGCATCAACTACAGCAGCTCTATTCTGGACATTTCTATGTGCTGCTTTTTCGGTGAGAAAGTAGCGAAGCATAATTTCCACGAGCCTAGTAAAGCGCCAACGATTAGCAAAATAAAAGAGTCGCTTGCTCTAATGTTTCCCGCAAACAAGCGAATGCGAAAACAATCTTTATGGAGTTAACGGGAAATTACGTAGAACAATACTTATCAAATTAAGTTACCCTTTACCGTAAACACCATTGTATAATAATGGGAGCAGAAAAAGTGACTACAACCTAGGGTAGTGCTTAGTATCGAAAGGTTTTTTTCTAGAAAAGAGGTTGAAAGCCAGCCTTATTGCGATGGTTTGGCCACAGATGCCCATAGTTCCCCTCTCATCCATCGCCGCCAACGAAACTGCACTTAAACGAATTTTTAATTGCACAACAAAACTGTTTTGAGAAGGTCATAACGTCAACAGCTGAAAGTGCTGGAGCCTTTGCCCCAAAATAGCACTTTGCCAGTGGGAAAGGGAGGCGACATCATGCCATAATGGAACTGAGAAATCTACATCTTGAATTTAGCTAAGCAGAGATAATAGTCTGCGAAGATCACGAGTACATTGAAGTCGCACCAGGACTTTTTGAATGAACTGGAATGGATGGCCATGTGGCGCAATGACGCTGTTTAAATATTAACTTCCGACATTCGATATGTGCATTACTGGCCGAGAAGACAGAGCGAGATTCTCTGAAAACAGCGATGGCCTTTGCAGAGATTTCTGAAAAACGAAAAAAGGCAATCATATATGCATTCCATAAAAAAGAGCGTCTAATGGTTGTGAACGACAAAATTAGCTGTCGTTTCTCTGATGCTCATCTCTGGGAAGGGGTCGGGAGTTGCACGCGGACCCGGAACATGGCGCTCCCCTATTCCACCACGCAAATGGCACAGTTCGTTTCCTCAACATACCCTGGTTGTGCATAACTTTCATTACATGGTGCGGATTTTCGGGTTAAAGCCAAAAATGTATCTAGCGCTACAAGGTTCATGAGCTCTGAATATGGATAGAACCAAAACTTGAAATAGATATCCATCATCACATATATTGGAGCCAGGATAAGAGGTTCAGAACTTCACAGCTTCGAATAGGGATAAAAACAAAACTTGAAGCGTACTTGAAAGGAAGCCCATTTAGAAACCAACAATCACACACATTGGGGCCTGACATACAGGATAGGAGGTTTAAACCTACGTAAACAACTGGTACACACATCGTAGGAGTCCCAGTTTTAAAGCTATCATCGAGAATGACATGGGAAGTAAAATACAACCCAACAGAACTGCATTTAGACGTAAATCATAGGTGTCAAAGTGCATTCCAACTAAACGAGGCAAATTGCAGGCTGTTGAGAGGCAGACAAAGCAATGAGCGATGACAGTAATTCTTCTTTTAAGCTCAATGGTGCAAGGGCAGTTTGACAGTAAATGTAAACTGGAAGAAATTGCGGGTTGTATTCGATTATGCACGCAAAGAAGGCTATTGTATTCACACTGTCAATAGGCATGAGATAGGACCTGTTTTTTAGTGTTTTTGTGAGAACCAAGATCTCAGTAACAGTTTCCTGCTAGCACGTGAAAGATGACGGTAATTCTAATCTTAAACTCGATAGCGCAAGGACAATTCGACAGTAGACGTCGTCTAGTACAAAACTGGAAGAAATTGTGGGTCCTATTCGATTATGCAACGCTAATAAGGCTATCCTGTTGACGCTATCAATAGGCACATGGGTATGCACATGTTATAGTGCAGACATTGAGGTCTCTGCAAAAATGAATATTCTGTTATGTGGTTTATAGGCTATAATTGGCAAGGACACAATTTATGCGATTAGACTTGATGTTGCTCCATTTCGGAAGCATGATGTTATAGGAAACTTTCTCCCATCCGAGGAGATTTATCGTAGACAAAAAGGTCGATTTTCTCGTGGCAGGGAAGTAGTGGCAGGACCCATATGGCAATAACCCAAACTTTCTGGCCTCGTTTAGGCACTCTAGTACCCCTATACGCACACCATATTTTGAGGTTTTCTTGTTCTCGTGAAGGCCTACCATACTGTACAAATTTCATTTCAATCGGCGTGGGACACTTTGTGAGGGTGCCTTAACAGCTAATTGTCATTTGCCATATTTCAGGAGGTGCTTAAGGATATAAAGAAAAGCGAGACTTTCTTAAGGGGTGATAGAATCTAAAAAACATGTAAAAGCACGAGGCCACATAATTGGCTGACGCTCGCAAAATGAAAACACAGGAAGCTGTTCATGGACGAATAATGTTGTTTGCGTGGTGAAAAACTAACGAAGCAGACCAATTTAATGACAGCACCGAAAAAAGAAACATTTTTGCGATTAAGAAACGTCTCAGCGAAGACAAACAATGAAGAAATGGAGACATTTAGGATAAACAGCAATGACGCTATAGTCACAAAATACAGAAACATCATGACTTGCTAATTAGATAAAGGAACTTTCTAGTGAAATGTCTCTACGTGACGGACTGCAAAACCAAAAGCGTTACTGCACGTATCTGTGATGTAACACGCACAACTGTTTCACGAAATTACCAAGGACACTCACAATTATGCAATGTTCTCTATTGCAATATTACACAGTACACATCGCGGCGACACAGTATCTTAAATCAAAGTGATAAATGCTATCTTAAGTTATTATATTCGGGAAAAATGGGATAAAACACGGGACAGTAGACCAGAAAAAGGGAAGTCGTTTCCGAGCGCATCTAAAAGTAAAACCAATCGAAAAAAACGAGAGGGAGAAGCGAATAAGGACGTAAACCGCTTAATGATTTGAGTTTTTGCATAGTTGTTTTAGTTGTGCTTGCTTTGGCTTCTTAGGAGTGACGGATCCTTGACCAGACGGTAGAAATAACTCATTTCTGAGAGCTCCGATCCGATTGCCTCGGACATAAATGAAAAACCCCAAATTTCCCTCAAATGCTAACCTGTTAATTCCAAAGTCTCAGTTCAATTTATGGCTTCCGGTCCTTCTGACAAATCACTACATTTTACTACCGCATAGTTTTATCTGTTCAACGACAAATGGTCGTCGTTTGCATGACGATTAAGGTGCGCACTTCAAGTTCATCGAATTCTCACAGGTCGAACCGTACAGAACTGGCTGGTATTCAAGTGTCCTGCACTCAAATGTCTCAGCAACCAAATCTACTGGAATATCAAATGCTCCATTATGTATTTCAGTTCTGTCCCTCTTCGCTTGAATAATCGCATGATAGATTAGAGGAAAAGAATAATTATTTCGCCTCCATATTCCCAACTAATCCATCGAAAAGGTAAAGAAAAATCTGTTTACTTCGCAATTAAACAGAATCCGGTTCCTACGCCTACGTGAATGTGGTCACAGCAAAAGATAGACGTCAATCTTTTTGATTTTTATGCCAAAAAACTAGTCGATTCTTGCTGTTGTGATCGTTAGAATCAAAATCGGATGACCTTCGTGGTTATACCACACCTGCGCCATTTTATTATTCAGATGTCAGTTGATTTTCTGATGTCATAAAAGGTGCATTATACACTCTATCCGCGTAGACATAAGACATGACTTAGCTTCAATCATAATGGTTAAATATCAATTGATCCTGACCATTTGCACTCTCGGCTTCTTGTAATTCGGTCATTAATTTGTGTTTACTATTCAAACGACTACGGTTATTACCAGGTTCCTACAACATGGCGATGTTAACACGAACTTTCGGACATAATCGAGTCGTTACGTAGAGTCCGTGTGGTTCATGAGAAAGTGAGGTGATGTGTGTTGGCATTTCTGGGAGACTCAGAGTTTTATAACACGTTGCCTAAGCTGTCGGGTTCCGGTTTTCGGGTCGGGTTTTTTCGGTTATTCGGTTAGGTTTTGGGCTCCGGTTTCGGTTCCTCGGGTTCGGATACCCGAAAGTTCGGACAACTGTGCACGTTACACGCTTGTTTTGAAACTTTGGACACTTGAAGGTAGGACGGCGAAAGGGAAATTTTGTTTCTCAGATGTTCAAAACGATTGTAGGTACAAAGAATAAGTCGTTAATCTGTTATTGCATCTGCGCGCGGTTTGAAAACAAGAGCCGCTAATTGGTTCTTTCATATTTGAGTGTGTGTGAACAGATTTCTATGAGATATGTACAGGAAAACTTGAGGATAAAATCGTGTACTCTGAATACTGATGGTATAGAATGCAAATTTTCGGATTTTAAGTGTCCTGAAGTGTCTGGGTTGGTCAATTTGGACGCACGTTGATAGTCAAATCTGTGTAGATTGTCTCCGACGTTCTGATCCTTTAGGCGTAACCCTGCGGGCGCCAAGAATAATGTATGTTCATGGTGATGGGGAGTGTCAGCGGCTCATTCTAAAGTTGACTCCAGACCAGTAAACGTACCAAAGATCTTACGGCTTTTGGGGAGGATGGCCAGGCTGTCTCAAAGGCATAGGCTAACCCTGTGGATAATTGCTGGGTTATCGGTCTTATTAGTAATCGGTCGGCGTCGGTTCAACGATGGCCTCAGTCCTCAACAGCCCTCTTTTGATCTGTTGTTCGACCTCTAGTATAGATAATAAGAGATTTCTTTGCCGAGGAATGTTTACATTTTACTTCATTTTAGGCGATTTAACTAGAGCCACGATCAAAAGTGTGAATAAGGAAGGTCGTATGTAGTTTTTGCCTTCGCCATAGTTTGTTGCCGTTTTCCCAATGAACGACTGCAAAAGAATGAAGTGCATGTCCTTAGTTCTTGTTCTACGTATGCATATTCACTCATTTCGTGTGCCTGGAATTTGTAGCGGTCGACGATCTGTCACCTATCGCAGCAATAACAACAATGACACCGCCTTTTATTGCACCTGGTGGTCGTTTCAAAACAATAGCCATATTAGTGTTATTTAAACCATTAACCGACTGTTGGAAACGTTTACTTTGGTCATTTACAGTTCATTTTCTTCCAAAGGGTGTTTAGTTGACACTTATTGGTTCCTTGGTGCTATAAGCTATGCGTTACTAGTCCTATACGGGTTGGAAAATTCGAGGTGCCAGAATCCGATGACCTCAAAATCTTGAAATTTTGAACAATCGTGAACCCGAAAACCAATAAAATCTATCCCAACAACACTCGAAAACGAACAAGAGTACTTAACTCTGATAAACAACACTTTTAAGGGAAGTTTGCGAAATTTCTGCATCTAAGGTCATGGAATATTCCCTCACTAACTGCATTCGATTCTGCATAGTTTGTGGCCGTTCTCATTCAAACTTAAAATGGGAAACGGAACTGATTGCGTCACCTGCTTTGCAGCTTTCAGACGGTAAGCAGACTATAAGTGCCTTAAGTTTTGCAGATTTGTTACTTAGCAGTTGACTAAAATACATTCACCAACCAAAACAGCGTGTGTTGAGGCCGAACAGTGAACGCTTATTTTTCGGTGCCCAGAATTGCCCACGTTTTACGTGTAGCAGTTCTCACGAACTCGCCGTGCATAATTTTACTTTTCTAGCTTCGAGCTATGGCTACGTTAACCATAATTCCAACCTCGTCCACTGACATGTAGTCTTCTTTGCCAGATCACATGATTTCTTACAAAAGAATCTTCTTAACCGAACTTCCGAAAAAAACCTTCCATCCACCTCAGTTTGACCTGAAAGCCTAAGTGGTACAGACGGAGATCCTCTTGTCCACTAGCCTGTAGACCGGGGTTCGACTACTCCCGCTGCCATTATTTATTCTTGTTTCTTCTTTTTTCTTTTCAGGGCTCTATTTGTCTTCACTGTGACTTCTAGTTGAATTCAAGTCAAGAATACAAGCCAACAACCCCAACACAACTAGCGAATCTCCACTTGAAATTCTTTTAGCGAAAATTTGTATCCATAAAGCCAATGTTACGTGTCAAAGCTACAAAGAAGGACAAGGAATGACTGAGGGAAGAGTCGGTCCTTGATCTAAAGATTGGATAAGTGAACTAGCGGTTCGACCGCATTCGTACATTGGCTTATACTCAGGTAGCTTTCGTAGCTTTCGTACCCTCCTGAGATCATGTTCCCTATTCCGTGCCTGCGTCCCAATTTTCAGCTCGATCTGAAGCGGAATCTTCGGAAGGTTCTCTTATTAGTCATACTCCTATCATGAACACAATCCGATTTTTGTCACCGTGACACAATTCTCATACGTACAAAAACACAGAGAAATAAATATAGGGATTTGTCCTTGCACTCGTGTTATCCATTCGCTTGGCCATAACGAGATTTGGATCTGTTCCTGCACGACAACATGGTTGTGTTTGTCCCACTGGTGCGTCTCCAATCTCATTATGGCCGCTGACACTCCCCTCATCTTGCGGGGACGCCGCACTCTCCTTCATTTCCTGAAAGCATGTTTCGTCAATTATGCGACTATAGAGACCCCACTGCATCAATCATGCGATTCGTTCGTGACGTGACTTCATTTTGAAAATGGTGTTAGGGGTGTTTAATACAACAGGTTAGGACTTCGCTGATATCTTGATGTGTACTTTGCTTCTTTTAGCCTCATGTTTCCAGGATGTAAATAGTGGTTTTTCTAGCAAAAAATAGAGAAGAATCAACTCCAGAATCTACTTCGTTGAGCTTTCTGCTTGGCAATGATGGAAAGAGTCGTGATACCAATCTATTGGGATGGAGTCATGACTTTCTTTTTTGAATAGGTGTTCACTAATAATTGCTTTCGCCCTGTTTTTCAACCAATCTTCAAGGGCTATGAGATAATGTACGGGTCAACCAAGGTGCTTCGGGCAGATCTGTTCCTCTGTTTGTGTCTCTGTTTGTCTATGTGAGATGGTCTCCGTAGACGTCCCAAAAGATTATTATATTCGTGACTAGGGTACAGGCCGAACCGTTGTTCCTTGAACTACGGGTCATATTTTATCGTCTCATTGCTTCGAAGATGTATGTACTTCTTATGCAGTTTCACGGCTTCAATTCTCCATCGGGACAAATGTTTAAAAGGAGAAATATTTCAATGAAAGAGTCATTCAGCTCGGGATTACACTTAATCTGGGTTCCCTTTCAAACGCAATGTCCTAAGTACATTATCAGTGCACCACACAATTATGACAGTTCCTTCAAATGTGATTCCATTGATACCTCAATACATCAATGGGGAAAAACTTCATATCTACCCCATGCAGCATATCAGCTGAGTGTAAGTGTGCTGTTGTATATATCTACCCCTGGCTGCGCGGCCATGGCCATAGACATCTGTTCGTATCGTAGAACACTGCAGGTGCAATTCACTCATAGCATTGTGGTTTCTAATTTTCTGATTTTAGCTTCAATTTCAGCGTTCGGACACATTACCGCCTTTCGAAATTAGCATAGTGATTGGAACCGAAACTCAGCAGTGGCCGCGTTTCCTATTTGTTTGTTTGCTTAAGACCTATATTGAGAAGTGGCCTCGTGTGACTTGGACTATTATCGGAAACCGCAGCCTTCGCTGTTCCGATTTTTTCCGTTATTTTGCGCCAAAGTGCTTGTTTGCTTCTCTTCTTATTCGTGACTTCCATTCACGGTGTTCTCTGCGCTTGATTCAGCCTAAGCTCAGTTGCTTCATCACCATTAGCAGATGAATAGCATGATCAAGCTCAAGATAGCTAATGTGATATAGGTACAAAGCGTAATCACATTGACGCCTACCTATTCTTATTTTTGAAAGTCGAGTTTTAAATTGGTTTAATTCGCCTAGTACTTTGCATCAAAAATGTTTGCATCGGCCGGGAATCGAACCCGGGCCGCCCGCGTGGCAGGCGAGCATTCTACCACTGAACCACCGATGCGCCGTGCAGGAAGCGCCTACTTTCTGATATCCCCTACATAGGATCTTCCGCGCCTTTTCGGACAAAAACAATGGAAATGGGTCAGCTCCCATCGCGTCTGTGGTGTAATGGTCAGCATGGTTGCCTTCCAAGCAATCGACAGGGGTTCGATTCCCCTCAGACGCAGAAGCTTTTTACGTGTTCATATATGTTTTTTTTTGTTACTGGACTACCATCCAGAAATTGATATTTTTAAGTTCGATTGGACTTCCGCTTTTTTCACCAGCTGATCTCCCATATGGCTGCTCCGTTTTGTGTCTTTTTAATTTGGCCCACGTGGCCGTGGCATTGTTTGCCCTCTTCTCGCTACCCGAAGCACTCTCGGCCGCCCCCGAAAGGGTATTTATTCAGCAAAGATATTGCTCATGCGCGTCATTCTCGGATTACCACTGCGCTGCATATGTGATCTCCAATTTTCACCTTTCAGCCGCAACATGCAGCTCGCTCCCGAAGAGATGCACATTTTCAGCTGCCATCTGGCCAACGAGATCTCCGAAAACATCGCCGTTATTGTGACTCTTGCCATTAGAATCTGTCTTTGCGTTGGAAGCGTCATTGCTTTCGTCCTGGCCATCTTCTTCCAGGTATCAAAGAGCACCTAGATTGATTGAAAGGGCAGGTTCAGAGTGTTACCCATCTACTTCACCCAAATGGCCGAGTCATCCTGAAAGCACACTGTGTTTCTGTCTTTGTAGCGGCAATTGGATGTGTGGCGGCCGAAGGGAACGACTTCATCCGGTACACGATCTTGAAGAACGAAAGAAATGAGGCGGTGAGTTGTGATCAGAGATGGGCGACCACACGCAGAGATTGATGCGGTTATTAACAAAATAAACACGTGTACCGGAAGCTAACTTCGCTACCATATTGTAGATAAATAATGGACCTAGATTTTGGGACAAACCAAGGATAATCTTGTTTATTTTGTCAATAACCGCTTCAGTCGCTGCGTGTGGTCGCCCATCTCTGGTTGTGATCCATGCACTAGAAGCAATCCGACTCAAATTTGGCTCACTAATAGTTCTTGGGGAGTACAATAGTCTTTTAAAGTATAAGCGGTCCTTGTCTGCTTTAGATATGTTACCACGAGTCACCCATTTTGAGTTTCCGTGGTCTATCAGGCATGTCGTGGTGGGACCCACTAATAAGCGCGATTGTTCTTGTTTTGTTGTCCTTTTTACGGTAAATACATGGAGGACTGATCTTTAAATGATGTCAAACGATCCGATTTGAGTGAGTTGGAGCTGCTAGCCCAAGAATCGCTGAATTGGAGGAGTATTGAGAGGCCCCGCCACGACATGTTGATCGACCATGAAAACTCAAAATGACTGACTCTGCGTAAAGTGGGTAAGACCACTGATACTCTGTAAAAATCTAGCACTCCCCAAGACTTATTAGTGTGTCAAATTAACGCCGTGAGCAAATCATAACCGTAATGTTTAAATTCCATCAATTTCCCTGATCGGTCAGGCATGTCGTTGTGGGACCTACAAACAAGCACAATTTTCTTCTGTTTTATGGTTCCTTCTACGATAAAACGTGGAAGACTGATGATGAAATGATGTTGAACGATCCGATTTGACTCGGAGCTGCCCACGTCCAACAAAATACCAAAAAACAGAACGGTTTCATCGACTTACCCTGTCCACTCTAGTGCCCTGTCGAACTGGTGCCCGCTTACATTGCCACCAACGCGAAGCTAGTCATGGTCTTCGGCAATAACTGCGCCATCGTCACCCTTACCTTCCTGGCCGTCGAACGACTCGTTGCCACTCTTCGAGCTAAGACGTACGAACGAAAGGAGAGCGCTCTCATCGGATGGATCCTTACCTTACTAGCCGTCAGTTCACCGCTGTCTATCCTCTCTAAAGCCTCATTATAGGTCGTCCTGGCATTGATATCAGCCGCCGTAATCGCAGTCAAAATCGATTTCTCGAAAATGGTTCCCGCCAGCATGGTCTTTGATCCAGCCGGCTTGGCCATAGCTCAAATTGTAACACTTCATCAAAAATCACTGTTCATATTGCTCAGCTTTTAGGTCCTTTTCGTCATGTTAGGACTGGAAGTGACCAACGCGGTTCTGTTCTTTACAATTTCGAGGATTAACCAGAGCTGGCAGAAGAGACTGACCATGAGAGGAGCCACATTGGCGCATAAATATCAGGTATATAATCAAGTGAAGATAGCTGTACTAGCCCATCTTGGACACCTGCTACCATGACTGAATCCATTCCAGATCAAAGAAAACATCAACTTCTGCGCAGTTCTCACCCCGCTGGCCATCCTCCACTGTCTCATCGCCGTCTTCACCTGCGCCACCATCTTCCTCGTAATGTGCTTCAACGCCACACCTCAATTCATCTACTCCGTCGCCCTCATGGCCGATCTGATCGTCGTCTATGACTTCCTCCTGCCCATCCTTTTAATGTACAAAACGCTCTGGCACAAGTGCGCATACAATATGCTTCCTTACGGTCGATTTCTTGAGTCGTTTCAGGCAAAGATACAGCGAAATCGTGACGCGCGTTTTCCGCAAGAAGCAAGTGGCGAATGTCACCCCGCAGACCGAGATGGACCACCACTTCCAGTTGTTGAAAGACATGTTCGATGCGGGACCGAAAGAGCACAGAGGAAAAAAGTGAAGAAAGTCGACTGGTTTTTATCATTTCATGTATATCCATATGTATTTATAATAATAAGGAATGTACAGACCTGCGGATCGTCGGTGACCGGTGACTTGGTGACCGACTGTGTCGCGACAAACGAGTCTACGACCTTCTTGCGACTTTTTTTCCGTTGATTATTTTATTAATTGCAAAGCATTACAATGCAAAGAAGTCCAGAAAAACAGTCCTTACTCTCCAAACTGTATTCCTTCCCACCAATGAGTTCCGTCATCTTTCCCGAGTCCTTTCCAGTGATCCGCTCTCCATTGCTCAACGTCGTGGTCCAAGGGCACAAGTGTCTGCCGAAGACGACTGTTATCGGTTTCAAACCTAAACCAATTGAAACATGGACATGTAGAAGAAAATGGCCCATACCATCAGCCGTACACATAGCATCGCACAGTGGTATCCGTTCCGTCCACAATGGACAGTTGATGTCGGAAAGGACCAACATGGGTGATTGTGGTTTGCCTTCAGCAGCGAAGTTGATGAGATTTCCACGGAGTTCCTAGAGGTGATTGATGGATCTGGGTGGGAGGCCTCTGTTACCGGATGAATCGAGTAGGCAACAGATCCGAGCAGTAGGGCAAAGCCGAGAACGATGCAGCCCATCTTGAACGGTGAACGAGTGCTTATGTCCGCAGTATTTGCGGTTTTATGTGATGCATTGAGCTCATCAAAATTCAGTTTCCATGTATTGGATTTTATGTGTTCCCCTGTTCTAATGGGATTTGGAGAAAAACACCTGCACCTTCTACATAGGCGTATTTCCATAATAGCGTTCCCGCCACAGGCTGTACGGATCGGAGCCGTTGACGACAGCCGCCTGCAAGAGACTTGCAACCGCACAACGGAAGATGCAGAGGCAAATGGCTGGCGTCCGTCTAGTAGATAAAAAATCGAACGTCTGGCAGGGCCAGTTTAAAATACTAAAAGAGAGCTAACTATAGTGGAGATCTGCCAGTATTCCTGGTGATTGAATAAGGAGGTAAGTTAGTCCCCGTTGACCTATGACGGCCACCTTCAGGATGCGCAGAATCAAGAATTCAATGATCGCTTCGACCACCGAATTCGTTCCGGAGACACCTTCAGGTTTATATGACCGCGAAGGGCTACTGTCGTGGCTTCATTTAAAGGGTAAATTTGTTAGATTTCGAGAAAATCAACGCGTGATAGAACGGCTTTTTCATGTTGCAGAACTTGTGAGCCATCCTTTAGGTATTTGAATGGAATTAGGATCATGATCTTATGATTCATGTGGATCAGTATCAGGCTTCATATGGAAAATTTGCTGAATATGGGCACGACTACACATCGACAAATGAAACACATAATGCATCAGTAGCGAGTTCGGTTCTTGTTGTCGTGGAAGAGATCTTTCAAGATGTCAAAATGAGTCTTTGTTTCGTCCTGTGCCAGGGAGTCCACACGGCTCTGTGCTTGTCGTGTGACTGTCTTTCTAGAAATAAGGTCTTGTATTCCTGTCATAATTTGCACACTAACCTCTTTTGACTAGCCTGAATGAACCAGATCACGGGAAGCGCCACATGGTAGATCGGCGAAATGTTAGTGAAGAGAAGCCACGACTCGTTGTCGTTGTCCATGTCATGTGTGTTGCCGAGCTCGTAGCTCAGAATGAACGTTAGACCATAGATGAGCACTTGCACGAAGGCCATTGGAAGGAGTACGGTAACGGAGGCCAGATTCTCCTCCACCTGGTACTTCATGGCTAGGGGAGCGCTGACACGACGCGCTCTTCTTCGTAGCCGTAGATTTATGCCCAGAATGACGAGGAAGATGATGAAGATGGTGATCTCGAGAAGGGCCAAAACGAGCGTGTTGAGGCGACTGTCGCCGGACACTTCGGAGGGTACGGTAATCATCGAGTAGAGGTTATGGTCGACGTGTTTGGATTGTACTTTCGAGAAGAATCGGACCACCCACCAGATGGATACAATGCTCTGGAACTGATCCGTTTTTGGTTGGAATTAGAGAAGCAAATTGAGCCGGAGCCTCTGAGTGTGGGTAGAGCCGGCTCGGCCGGTTGTCTCCGATCCAGGCAGGACCTTTACTAGGGAAAATCCCGACCGTTCGCGAGGACTGGTACAAAGGCCGCAGACGACGAGAGACAACGGGCAAGGGGCGGGGGGGCACCCGTTTTTCTCTCGTCGTCTGTTACCGCTACCCGCGAACGGTCGGAATTTTCCCTAGCGCATACTGCTGGTCCTCCAAATCAATCCATATCGGCATCTCTGGGTCAAGTCGGACTCATGCTTGAAGTACCGTATCCATTACCTCTGCCAAATTTACTTACCGAAGCCACAATCAGCGAAATGCTGACGAATCTGTAGTTCTTCTGCTCGTACGACTTGGCCCAAACAGTCGCCACAGTCCTCTCGATTCCGAGCGCCACCAATGTCAAACTGTCCATGTTCTGCGACAGAATAATCGGTATGTTGATGTAGATCGCATAACTATGTGACAGCAGCGAAACATCACACTGGCTGCTTGAGGTCAAGACAGTGAAGCGTAGAAAGTCGAAGGCTCCGGTGATGCTTTGAGCCAGGGCGTTAACCATGACTGCCAGGAAGTGAACCATGATGATGGCCCTCGCGTTGAAATGGAGCACTTTGCGGAGCTCCGTTTCTCTCATGAAGAGAGTGATGCATAGGACGAGGCCTACGGTAGAGAGGAGAACTTTGAGCACCAGATCTCCGAGGATAAACGGATTCGTGGATAGGGAAGTGGCATGATGACACTCCATTTCGAAGCCATGGGAAGGGTCGAAGGGATGGCTATGTGCCATGGCGCTCTAAAACAGAGAAGGAACTGATTTATGAAGGTTCCACCGCGACACAAGCTCGATAAAAATCGACCTAACGGCTCTATAAGTAGTGAAGTCACAGACTGGTAAAGGCGCAGCTGGACGGAAACTAAACTCAGGACATTCATTTTCACCTGCTGTTCACAGATAATTGAATTAAATGGGCGCCATTCAAATTACGGGCTTCCTGGAAAGTACTGAAGGCGAACTTCTCGAAGTCAAAAGTTGAATTATGTCGACTTAAGAAATCATGGACGCACTGCGGAATAGGAAAATCTCACGCGACAGGCTCGGTGTTTTGAAAATAAGAAATATTCGATAAATAATTGGAGTCAAAGCAAAACAACTTATCGAATTTCATAGTGAAACTCAATCCCAGTATACTTTTGAAAATAGCTATCTAGGCGCGTGGAAAAGCATCATTTCCAAAAGGAAGGTGGTGGACTGGTAGCGCACGGTAAGAGTAAGTGGATGGCCTGGCCGATCGCTGAGGACACCAATGGTCAATCAAATCCACAGGTATGAATGGATACGTTTATATATGTGAATCATGATGGCACTTTTACTCCCATGTGATCCATTTTTCAACTGGGAATAACTACTCTATGTGCATGTTGTGTCGACTGATAGCCTTGTAAGTCTGCGGCCTGACCATATGCTACAAATTTAGATATTCCTTGTTGTTCTGGGAACTCAGTCGGTCATTAGAACAGCGCTGAACTGTCAATGCAAAAGAACGTCAAAAGCTCAAATGAGGCACCTGCTTTTAGGGTGTATTGTGAAATATACGATCGTTCTGGAACGTGACTCTTTTGAAGTGTTCGAACGAGCCATCATAATTTCCTTCTATGTTACGGCCAAAACAACAGATAGTATATAAAAGGGGTTAAATAAGCCATAGCTAAATGGAGGAGGCGTCTGAACGTCTTCCACTGAAAACAAATGGCGCCTATGATAAACATACCCTAGGTTCACAGTACTTTGTGCCCGATCCAAATAGATTGATGCACTTTTGAGGTCAACCAGTGGACGGTAAGAGTGAGTGAATGACCCGGCCGATCGCTGAGGACAAAAATGAAAAGCAAAAGAGAAGGTCAGTCAAATCCAGAGGTTTGAATGGATATCTTTATATATTTGTATACGATGACACTTTTTCTGCGTACGATCCATTCTTCAGTTGGGAATATGTGACAATGTGTGATAATGGCCATCGCAAACGGGAAAACGCTCGAAAATTTCACGAAAAATAGGCAGCTATGGAGCTTGGAGCAATTGCCTTTTAGAATCGATGTACTCATTCAGACAAATGCGTCAGATTAGGTCTATCACACTTACTACATTTCAGTTAATAGTTCATAAGTACATTGGATTTTCTATTTCGAATCTTCCTCTTGAGCATAATGGCCTATGGCAGAGAATGTTCACTTCACGAACTCATTTAAATGATGACCCGAAAGCCCACCTTGCCCGAGAAAGGCCGCATGTGTCCAAGTTAATCCCTATAGCAAAGATCAAATAGCACTTTTCTTATATAGGTTTGTCCCTTTCTACTTAAAATGATATCAATGGAAAGCGTTTTACGTCGAACGTTCGGCGAACAGGTCGAAAATTGGACCAAAAACAATCCTTGACTCTAAACTTTCTACGCTATTCGAATAGGAAGCTGACGCCCTGGAAGCACAGCAATCTTGGCCAAGCCATTCGAAAGGTGCATAAACATAAGTGAAATATCAGTAAAGATTCACTGAAATAAGGCACTATTTTCAGTATAACAACCTACAAACGGTTATTAAGCGCCTTTCTCAGGGCCAGTGTACAATACTCCTCGCTTACTGATGGTCGCAGTAAAAACTCAATAACTGCATTATAAAGACGTTATGCGCTATGCAGCGACTACGTATAAATAAATGTCGGCAGTGACATTTTTACTCAGCACCGCGAAAAACAATGACGTTTCGGGTCCCCTTTTTGCGTAATCAACTTAGCGAATTGTAAAGATCGATGCGATAAAATGTAATTTGTGACGAAAAATGATTTTCACTAAAGTACCTGTCTACACATCGTGAAGTCTATGCGGTTTGTAATGACAGAAGTACATGAACAAGAATATCAGAAATATGGAGCGCATTCTACCTTGACAACAGGCACAATGATGGTCATTAGGTAGCCAAATCGGTAGAACACATGTTACAAACAACGGTCACGTCACAGCAAAATGGGCACATTTTCAACCTCAGTACGATGATCTAAAATCACATCGGCGATCGGTTAAGTCGTCCATGCTCTCTTTGAGCCTTTGATACGAGAAACTCGAAGTCAAAAGTCGAAAACCTCAAGGTACCAAGTCAGAAACACGCTAACGTAATCATAAAGACCACTGAAATAAGAAGCTCACTTTCCAGCATACATGTATAAGTATTTAACTCAAGATCCTTTTGCGTAATCATTTAGCCACCTCAAGGAATACAGCTGCATTGTGACGACGAAAACACCCCTTCTTACGTGTTAAAAGTAATGAAAAATGCATAGCCAGTATTGTGAAACGGCAGAATTTTTGAAAGGCACTGTGAATGAAGTTAGTTGGAAAATCTGATGCACTGCCCCTAGAAAATGCCCTCTCTCTGTAGCAGAGTTGGGTGGGTACTAGGGATGCACCGGAACGGAAACCGGAACGAACCGGAATCAGTCAGAAGGTCCGGGGTTCGAATCCACCCGCGAGCAAAACTTTTTTATTTTCGTATTTTCGTGCGGAAAAAGTACATAAAAAAGTTTTGCTCGCAGGCAGATTCGAACCCCGGGCCTTCTGACTGATTCCGGTTCGTTCCGGTTTCCGTTCCGGTGCATCCCTAGTGGGTACCTTGGGTGTTGAGATCACTGGTCCTGAGCAGAGCTGTAACGGAACCCGACCGTAACCTAAACAGGAAACCGAAAAATTGAGATCCCTTGAAAGAACAATTGTCTGTCGGTACCAGCGGGAGCGTAGACGTCAATTTCTGGTTGTTAGGAAAATCCAAACACACCCATTTATGCATAGTACATGCCGATAAGGTCCTGTAGGCTGACCTAAAGTAAAGGACCGTGAAATGTAAAATAAATAATACATCCTTCAATCACAAAGCGCATGAAGTGGGGCGTATACGCAAAGTTCTACAAAGGCGCTGAGTCGTGAAAAGTGCATAAAACATATAATTCTTGCACTACAGAAGAACGACGAATTTTGCATTAATAATCAGCGATTCTTTATACAAAACTTAGTGTTAGGAGTTGTTCGTGTTCAAAGAATATCTCCTTACAACGATGACCGTTTCCCTGACATGGTTTCCGAAGACCGTTCCCATGTAATTGACAAAGAAGCCAAAAAGCGGTTCGCGTTGTACCTGATCGCCCAGGAAAACTCTCCGAGTTGGATCCGAGCCGAACTGAGCCGGCTGCCCTGGGTCGAACCATCTCTGTTGAACCGGAGCCGGCTCGGATAGTGAAACACTGATCCGAGTTGGTCGGCTCCGGCTCACTTGACATCTCCGATGCTATATTGGATGCTGTACACTATGGCTACTTGCTTTGTATGCAAAAAAATATGTCCAATCTGCGAACGCCACATTTTAAGAATATCTTGTTAGAACTTCCGTCATGGGTGACCAGCCTATAGAAAGTGCAACTCGGGTCATAGTCATCAGATGGGAAATGCAGAAGTCCATCAATCTGTAATAAAGCATCGGGTTTTCGTCATATTATACAGTTTTTTACGTTTCGGGTTTTTCATGAACATGAACATACTAAGGCACAGACGTGGTGAGGTAGCTGAAGAGTAAACTATCTTCATTCTACAGAACTCACTTATCGAATAGCAAATGATGCTCTATTGCTCTGCTGACCTGTGGTCCGCAAAAACCCACAACCGAACAGGAAGAGAAACACTACAAAATACGACCGTCTAAATTTTCTGCTCTGCAAGCACCAAATTGCAGGTGAAAACCTTCATGCAAAGGCGGAAGGCAGTCCTGCACAGGTGCTCAGTGGCGATCCGATTAATTTTGGAATCAGGTCAAAGCACGAAAGATTAATGAGTTGTAATCGAGTAATTTAATATTCAGCTTTTAGCAAAAATTTGGGACCTTGATCTTTCAACGTATATCGTCGGTTGTTCATTCTTGTTTACATTGAGGAGTAAATGGAAATCTAAAGCACATCAGGTTAGCAAAAGAACAATCTTCAAAGCCGCCAGATCCACATGACCATCTTTGGTCTAGAAATTGCAGATCTCCTCACAGTAAACAGCACTTCTAAAGCATCAAAAGACACATAGAATTACTGGAATGCCGCAGGATCGTAGCAATTATCTATGATGCAAGCGTACTCTTCCATACGTGTACTTGCTTATGGTGAAGTAGATCACAAGACGTCAGCAAAAGAGTCATCACACTTGGTGATTTAAGAAGTTTCTCTATACATAGCCAGTGAATTGGATTGCCCAGACCCGGAATCCCTAAAAGGTGACAGCAATCATGAGAATAATTCCAACCTGAAGTCCGTCGTTTTATTCAAAACAAACATGTTATTGGGTAAATATTTCACAAAAACATCACTTAATCTTTGTGTTGGTGGTAAACAATGAAAGGTTTCAATGGCTAATCAACGATGTTGACCGCTGGATTGCCATGAATTCAAACGATCATAAGACACATCATGCCTAGTATGCGGTCATGTTAAGTATTATAAGCATATGCCTTTTAATTGGCTTAGGCTGATTGAATTTTGTATTCAGTTAACAGGTGCATTTAAAGGCTCATCTGGGATACGGTCGTTTGGGTAAGTTCGTTTCATGTGGCCACTACAATGCCTACATTTATGCGGGGAAGCGCGAACGCTGTCCCCTGACTCAAAAATTTAGCTGTTGGCCAACTCCAACTCGGAGCTGCCACACGGGTCAGCCGGGAGCGAAAGTGCAATGTCCCAGCCTCGCCATGGATTCCCCGCCTTGCTGATCGCGGGGAGATCCCAGCCAGGTAAGTTTATGAGCCATCCAGTACTGGTCACTTATGTGGGGCGCGACCATTCTACGGCAGCGGTGCGGTCGCTACACTCCAGGAAGCAGAGAAATATCGCATTGCTAGTGTGAATTCAAATGCGACTATACTCATTCTTGTTTTGTGCGTTGCATTTCTCTGCCTCTCTAGAGTGAACCGATCAGACCTTTGCAACGAAACGGTCGCGCCCCACATAAGTGACCAGCACATGATGGCTCATAAACTTACCTGGCTGGGATCTCCCCGCGATCAGCAAGGCGGGGAATCCATGGCGAGGCTGGGACATTGCACTTTCGCTCCCGGCTGACCCGTGTGGCAGCTCCGAGTTGGAGTTGGCCAACAGCTAAATTTTTGAGTCAGGGGACAGCGTTCGCGCTTCCCCGCATAAACAGATCTTGAAGTCGGGTGCCTTAGTGAATCAGCCTTGAGTCTACGCTCTTTATGGAGCTATGAATGCATCAGTACCTCCTTTCAACCATTGCGAATAACATGAAATGATTCTGATCCATCTTTAATATTTACACCACAAACTTTGTAAGTCAAGGAGCCACTTCGGCAGAACTACGCTAAATACATATTCGTTTGACCGGCAGTGACGTTTTTCGTGCGATCAAACATACATCCATCGGCTTATTTGTCACCAAAGTAGTTTGCCCTCCATTCTGTGCTGCGTATGTAATGCTCCAAAAAGAGAGACCGTACCAAACTCAACGCTTCTTTATACAACTAAACTCTTCCATATCAAAACAACCTATCATCACGTTATCACAGATTCACTTGAAATGCTTTCCAGAACAGCTGATGCAGCAGAGACCTCGTTCCCAGCTTGTAGCGCCGTTCGGAAAGCACTTCCAACACGTCGGAGTAGAGACATGGATTGGTGAAGACTTCCTTGTGGTTTCGATAGGCCCTAAGGATGCACATATTATAGAGGGGCAACTGGTAAACGAACTAACTCAAATAGTTTCCTCTCTTGTGACTTAGAAAGAATCTCCATCAGGTTCACATTTTGGAGAATCTCATTTCGGACGTTGTCGTGGATCGGCACGGGCTTCTTCTTCCGCGAACAGTGGAAACAGAGTCGATAGTTGTGTTCATAGGCGAAGCCTTCGTCTCCCCCGCGATTACTTCCGATACTGAGCTTCTTTTGGGGTACGGTAGAGTCGAAGATTTTCTGAAATAATAGCTCTTTTAGAAGTTTATGTCTGCTTTATTTCGGATTGTAGAAAGTGAGGTCGAAATCAGTAATGAGCCAAGCCATCTGGGCCGGAACCGAGCTATTTGACCCAAGCCAAGCTTAATAGCTCCAAAACCAATTTGAGCGGAGTCGACCCTTTGAAACCCAAACTGACGCATCTGAACCGGAGCCGAGCTATCAAAGCTAAGCCAAGCGTGCCTTGTTTCAGATAGTGGATAGTGAGGGCAAAACCAGTAAGGCAAACCCAGCGAAAGCCAAGCCACCTGAGCCGAAGTCGAGCCATCTGAGCCGGTTCATCTTAGCCAAGCCATGCCAAGCCAAGCTGGAGCTCAGATTGGCTTCAAAATAAGCTAACAAGGGAAGGACCCGAAGTGTGACACTCCGATTTCGCTGAAAATTTGTGGGGCGTATAGCGAGCCCGGGACTAAGAAAACGCACATAGTTTGAGCTGCTGAAAATTAGACCAAGGTACCTAAAAGGGGTCTTTAATTGTAAGGTATCCTGGTGCGATGTCCCTGAAGCCTCAAAATATACGGTATTATTGTCAGTGTTTTTCGTTTTTTTCACCGATTTTCTAAGGTTTTCGGCATTTGGAACGAAAATTAACATTGTAAATTAACAACCATGTTCTTTTAGCACGAAAACCGGTCAAAAAAACGACAAATACTGACAATAATACCGTATATTTTGAGGCTTCAGGGACATCGCACCAGGATACCTTACAATTAAAGACCTATTTTAGGTACCTTGGTCTAATTTTCAGCAGCTCAAACTGTGTGTGTTTTCTTAGTCTCGGGCTGCGCTATACGCCCACAAATTTTCAGCGAAATCGGAGTGTCACACTTCGGGTCCTTCCCTTGTAAGCCGACCCTTTGAAACCAAAACTCGTACTTCTCTTGTCCCTTTCTCACTCTTTTCCATTACTATCTAACCCCCAATCCCTCCTTCGTATCCACTGCTCACATACTTCAGTCATAAGGTAGACTTCACAGGGAAGGCTCACGTAGGACCAAGTGCTGTGCATAGCCTCGATCTGGCGATTCCGAAGGAACTTTTGGTTCTCGAACACTTCTCGATAGGAGTCCGCTGATTGGATCTGAAAATGTCAAATATGTGCATCCGTGTCGTCTATGTGTCTTACCTCCCGATCGGTGGGTATATCGTATCGATCGTCCGCAAGATGAGCGTTATGAATCATCGTCTTAATCGGCTTCATTCCCGTCTGCCTACGGTAGATGTTCGAGAAATGACTCTCCGGCTCATCCTCGATGGTCACCAGTCGGATCATCGTCGCCGCGTTCAGGAGCGATTCCTCGAGCGCCGCTATATTCTCTTCGGTCTCCGATTCCTTGAAATGATATGCTTAGGCCAATTCGAGCTCTTTACCTCCGCTAGAGTCTCCAATCCGTGTGGACGATCCTCAAAACAAGGCAAGTAGGTCCTGGACCCTGCTGGGAATTTCACATATCCCTGCCGGACCTCTTCCAGAACCCTCAAATGCCGATTCGATTCCCACCCTATCCTGGCCAACTGAAGGGCGCCGTACTCCCCGGCGCCTAAGATGTTCATCGCCCAGAAGGCCGTTCCCTTCACACTTAGAACGGGGCATTCCTCCACATAACGAGCAATGATGGGGACCACTTCCGGTGGGACGAAGTCGGGGGTCGCGTCGCTTCTTGGCACATTCCCGACGATGTGAGCAAGTCCAAGAAGGGCCGACTTTATGTGAAGACATTCGACGTCGAAAGTGAACTTCTGCGCGTCTTTCAGCCGGTCTAGAAGACCGTCGACGATCTCCGCCTTACGAAGGATCGTCTGACCGGTCTTGTGGCGTGCCAGGACGCCGTAGAGATGGATGGGGACGGGCAGTGTCCAGTTGCTGGTCTGTTCGGCCGAGGGTCTGGCGAAGTCTCCGCTCGCTGTGCGTTTGATCGGGGTTAGCGCTGTGCGCATCTCGTCTTCAACGATTTCCACATAACGCTCGTTGAAGCCCTGAAATTCCGAATCTAGAGACCTGTTTGATCGTGATCCAAATCAAGTCGGGGTCCTTGACTCCATTGGATCACTAACTGGGGGTCAGACTGGTATTCCTATGGAAGATTAGCGACTTACCGCATCCCACAGCTCCACGAAATCCTCAGCGGCGTTTAGACTCTGCTTGGTGATCTCCTCGCTCGAATAGATATGGGTCCTGACCAGAACGCCAGCATCTCCATGGCCACTTAGGGACGTGCTCATCAGACTAAGCCACTTGTATGCACTTGGATTTTGCTAAACATACGTTTATCTCGATTTTTAGTGTTAGTCCTCACCGGAAGCCATGAATGAAGAATTCTCACTACATGTCTGACCACTTTTATCGAACTGTCTCCGAGCTGTTTGAGCAGCAACCTAGAGATGAATTCCGAAAAGGCCTCAGTTCTAAAGGCTGGCGACGCTCCAAGGAAGCGGGTTACCCACTTTCGGGCTTTCTAAAATGGAAAGAACCGGCTGATTTCTTGTTTATTTTGAGTACCTCACAGGTAGCTGTCATGGCCGTCTCCAAGATCAGCCTTGGAAGGCCTACTGGATTAGTGTAGTCAAGACAGCTGACAATGAGCTTCACATATTCGACTGGAGTTGCAGGGACCATGTAGTCCAGGAATCTAAAGAGGCCGAGTTAGTGTGTGCAAGTAGACGTCCAGGATTACATCTGGAAGAGCATCATCTGAGTCATGACCTCACAGCCCGTCTTCGTGGAAGACACGGCTCCTATCAGGGCGAAGTAGTATATCGCTCCCGGATTCATCATGATCGTCTTTGAGGCGAACACTCCGGTCGCCAGGTTCTCCTTTCGCAGCTGATCGGAGCAGTCTTGGACAAAACGATCGAGGAGTTCTCGGTAGTGGAGTTCGTCGCACAGAGGTGCCAGAAGTCGGAAGAGACGACAGCCACAGTCGACGATGAAACGTTCGTGTTCCATGCCCGGTTTCAGGAATTGCAGTCTGTGGGGAAGGAAGAAGGCCACGATCTGAAGATAGAGAATTAGATTAGGTGGTGGTATTGGGCTCAGCTGAAAGAGGCATCTAGTCCAGATAAAAAGGCTCTCCCCGATTCACAACTGGGCTCATAAGGATTAGGGTCATCAGGTCAATGAAAGTCACATATTTTCGAAATATCAGAACTCTCGCAGTTCCTTATGAGGCAGCTCATCAAAGGTCACTTTCTACAGATTCCCGAAGAATCATAGCTGGATCTTAGAGGGCTCCATTCAAGCCCCCTAAGATTCAGCTATAAAGTAAGTGGCATTTAGTCCATACAAAAAGGCTCTCCCTATATCCTGCCACGATCCACAACTGGTTGTAATGGACTCATAACGGTTAAGATCATCAATTAAAGACACTTTCTTCAAAATATCAGAACCCTCGTAGTTCTTTAAAAGGTAGCTCATCTTGTGCAGTTCAAGCGTCATATCTTCTACATTCCGTTTTCGGATGCAATCTTATCTGACAGGCAACATGTTGATGTGCAAGGATCCCCGGTCCACGTTGCAAATCCTGGGTCATGCCTTCTTAATCTATGCCTTTTCCCTCCCGCCTCGTCCTATTCCCGTTACATGCTCATCTTTTCCCCGCCATGTTCATTTTCTATAGATTACCGAAGAATAATGGCTATGAAACATGGATCTTAAAGAGCTACATTCATGAGATCTGGTTAGGCTCTGGTAAAGGTAACCATATCTGAACAAAGCCTTCGTTAATCTCAAACGACCCACTATAGGCGAATATGGTGAAACTCCCTTCGAATTCGATTACCCACCTCAGCGAAGAAGGCATGACATCGATCGTTGTGTTTCCAGGCCTGCAACGCTCTCCATCCCTCGTCGGACTCGAATCCTTGCAGAACGAGATCCACTTTCTGCCAGTTGATGTTCCCATGGAAATCCACGGATTCCGGGATGTATTCATCGAGTAAAGTGCGAACGGCCTTCTCATCTAGGGCGTGCCCTCTCTTCTTTTTTGAACTCATCTTCTCGTGTGGCAACTTCTCCGGCTCGTTATCGCACTGAACGAACAGGTCCGTGATGCTGATGTTCGTTGTCCGTGTGGATCGCGTGAGGATGAGCTCGTTGAGCTGGTTAAGTCGATGGACGAGAATCATTCCACGTCTAAATGCTTCACCTAAGTATGAAGAGACGACGGATTCGCCTACTGAGGATTTTCGCGCACCACCGACGCCATGCTCATGAGGCGAATTCTCCAATCGCGGGGCAGCACAGAAGCTCCCGTTGTCAGGAGGTCGCTGAGGAGGAGAGTGGCTTTAATGCCAGCGGGCTCGTCCGGGATGGTGCGAATCAGCCGCACAAGACTTTGTGAGAGACCCGCATTGACGAGGACATAGCAGGCGGCGGCGCGAAAGGAGCCGAGCAGGTCGACATGGTCGTTGAAGGGCTAGAATACGGTAAGTGATAAAAAATTGTTCAAATATTTGAAATATCAAGAGCATGTTTCAAGAAAAAAACCTTACAAATGGCCGTCGCAAATCGCAATTTTACCGCTGGAAATTTATAGCTTCTTTAGCGCATAGCGTTACGCTAGAGTTTAACATAAAATACAGCTTGTGATCGGGTAATAAATTCTCTACAAAACCATATATAACATGCCAGATTCTGATTTGTATAAAAGATATTGTCCGGGAACTTTTGGAGCAACCTAGCTGGAGGTTTCTATTCCATGCGTGCTATTATTTATAGGCTATTATAAGAGGCACCAAGATCACTTACAGGTATATAATCAGCCAGGACGAAATCGGCATTAATCGAGCACTTGTATCGGTCAGGGTAATGCATTGTGGCTAAATCCAGCTGATAGAACACACACACACACTACAGAACCATCTTACCGTAATACTCGAGCGCCTCATACCACGTCGCAAACTTCGTCTCCGCGTAGGGGACGTCCATGAACTGGCAACAGATGTCGATGGCCAAGTCGCGAAGTTTGGCCAGGTGTGGGGTGACCACACTTCCAGTGCCGAGGAACTTCATCAGACGGATGGGAGACGCGATGGCCAGATGCATGTCGTCGTCGAGGGTGGCACAGCAAAAGAGCCCTGTCCATGAGCGGAGAATGTTGAGGAAGACGAAGGAGCAGTTGGAGAGTGTGTTGATTAGTCGTCCGTAGAGAACGTTTCGTCTAAGGAACGATAGTTGAGGAAAAGATTTGTGGGATAAGAAAATTGTCCAAAGCTGCTCTATATGAATAGAAGTGAGGACTGAGACCGTCGAACAGACCCCGATCGGTTACAAATCGAACTCGTTCGCAATGAGCCACACAGACAGTTTACGACACTCCGGTTCACTGCCATTCCGTCTCGAGACCGTTTTCGAGTCACTTTCATCGTATTTTCGTTCGCAGGGCTACGGCTTCTCTATACGTGTGTTAACTAGCGGTAGACTACTGTTGTCCTGCCACGCGCAGGGGTACTTGGTCAGAGAGTGCTTAATATAAATCATACACTGTTCATAGTGAGAAACAAATGGAGCATAGTCAACAGCTCATAGTGTGTCTTTTTGAATTTTCTTTTTGGTTCTTATGCTTCGTTCTATCCCCTTTCACTTCACAGGTCCATGTTTCACCATATCACAAAAGGTCACCCACCCTTCTTTGTCCGTCTCCTGAGGAGCGTCGTAGAAGAAGCCGATCTCTATCAGAGGCGAGAATATCTTCTCGAGCACGAAGTTCAGTCTTCCCTCGTTCCTCAGCACGGGACAGTCGAGCCAGGCAATGAACACCTGGCACACTTGTCCGATGATCCTTTGCTCGATGTTCGGCTCCATGAGCACCCGTATCATCCAATCGGTGCCGATTGAATCGATCACGAGCTTCGGCTCGTAGATGCTCGTTTCCAGGAGGAATCCTAGCGCGGCCAGCCACAGGTTGCTGCTCTTCTTCAGCTCCTCATCGGTATCCTTAGACTCGCCCGCCTTTTTCGGCAGTCCTATGCGGAAAAGCGCCAAAACGGCGTGCAGGAATGACTTGCGGAAGTGGAGTCTGTCTGGCTCCCCCGTGATACGGTACATCTCGAACATTCGGGCCATCATTTTGAGCGCTTGAACTCTCTCGGGCTCCCCGTTCAGGTGCATGTCTAACGCACTAAAAGTAGCAGTGTCTCTTGTTGCATCTCATGACACCTACCGTAATACAACGACGTCAAAGCGGTACTGTAGGTAGTGTTGCAGAATTCGCTCGCGGACCAACAAAAGACGAAATATTCGCAAAACTATAGCTCGCACACAACTTTGAGTGTTGTTCAGCAAAAGGAAGAACCTAAAAATTTCTCTTTTCCATCGCTACCGTATACTCTTACTTGTGGAAGACGATGGTGAAGAGTTCCTCGCTGGCCAATTCCAGCTCGTGGCGACCTTTTAGCTGACTAGCCACTTTATTCAGAACGACAAAGAAGTCCTCTCTATTCGGATTCGCCTCCAGAGAGGGAATGTCCAATTCGGCGAGATATTCCAGGAACTCGGCATACGGTAATTGTGGTTCTGCTATGATCTCAGGCGCTTTTTGAGCGCGTCGATGTTGTTTTAGGCGACTAGGCCCCGGTTGGAAGTACATGCTGGTGTTCATTGCTAGTAAATATGAATATTATAATATACTATAACTACGTATATACATCTGAAATATCAGATTTAGTATTTAGGGACCTAAGACACGGTAAAAATTTGGATCTTAGTGGTAGAATATACGGCTTGTCGGATGCTCCAAAAACAAAGAGCTGACCTCGTCAAGTCTTTTATACCTTCAGCCATATAAAGGTCATGATTTAGGGAAAGGCTTATACATGACAAACCCAAGGAAAGGACAAAAAATGGACGAAAAGAATCAAATCGGTGGTGGGTTCCCTGTTTCTATCCTCGAACTCTACTTTTTAGTGCTCTATATAGCTTAAGACCTTGAAAAGCTCCGCTATATTATCTAAAGCATCTTACAAGAGAACATGGAACGTACTGCTCCAAGAAAATATGAAATTTGCGGTCCATGGCACTCTAGGCTTGTTAAAGAGGGGCATGTTATCATTTCTTACAGAGGTGGCATTCGTTTCTCACCGTTAACTCTCAAATGAAATATAATGCAGCTCTTCTCTGACGTTTTTATGTAAGATAGCAAGCTTGATTTGCACAGGTAAATTGGCTGATTGCGTTACCTTTGCTTGATTGCACCATCGTCGCCTTTATGTTCGACAAAAGATGGTGTATAGCTTGAAGCAACTAATTTTGTTAAATTTATCATAACATTACTTTTTTGTTGTGGCTGCAAGATGTTGTTAGTGATGGAAGCAGTTTTTCAGAATTTACCATGCTCGAACTCCATTTCTTTAGTGCTCAACATATGGTTTTGAGCTTAAGACGTCGAAAAGGTCCACTAAAGTTTTCTAAAACGTCTCAATGATCGAAGTGATTTTTCAGAATTTATGATGTTTTGATAAACCATCACCTGGGATGCCACCTTTCGTCTTACTTTTTATAGGGTAAATTAATGATTTCAGCGATGTTAGAGCATTGAAATCTGCATCGCAACATTCCGTTCCCGCGATGACCAACGGACTGACAAACAAAGAAAAGCGTACACGCCTGTTTCCCCAAGGAGCAGCCAGCCGGAGAGCCTAACGACTGTTCGCCAAAACACAAAAAAGAGATTCCCCCGCATTCAGCAAACGGATGGCGCGCGTCTGACGAACCCAGAAGAAGCACGAACGGAGTACGGGACGACGACAGGAAGTAGGGGGAGGGGACGGCCGACGAACGATCGATAAATAATCGCGTGTTCTCGTCAACAACGTCATTTTCCCACCACAGCGCCGCCACCTCCGTCGCCGCTGCACAAAAGAAAGCGATTAGAACAACGGCGCAATTTATTTCTTTTTCTCCTTTTTCGCTTTCTTCGCCGCCGACCGAAGGGCCATCGAGTGGATGGCGTGCTCGTAGGCGACGAGAAGCACGGTACCGATGAGCGTCGTCGTCAGAAGGCCATAGGTGCCGCCGAGGATGTACATCCGAGCGCCGGTGCGCATCTGTATCCGCTGGCTGCTTGCAGTGGTGGTGGTGGTTGTAGGCGCTTCTACAGGTGAACAGGTGCTTGTAGCGGTGGAGTTGGCTGACTCGCTGCTCGAATTCGAATTCTTAAGGAGCGTCGAAGACACGATAATGATCGATTCGGCTCTGCGCGCTTCGAAGATGCACATCGATTCGTTGTTGGCCATCCAGTGGAAGAGTCTCAAGTCGTCGGACCTTAATTAGAAGGTTCGTGTGATGGTTCATGGTCGGAAAAGCGCTTACTTTTGCTCTACAATGAGCGATCCATTGCCGGAAACGTCCTCTTCGTTCCTGGTTTCCCCTGTTAGAACGTCGACTAATTTCGGAGGAGGCGCATTTGGGGAGCACATGGTTCCATTCACCAGACTTCCAGGCTTGGCTTCGAGCTGTCCAGTGACAATATCGAAGTCTGCATTCTCGAAAACCAGCTTTTCATTATGAAACTTCGCCCTGGCCGGGTGGCACACTCCGGTTATGTCCATCCTAGTCAAGATTCGGCTTGGCTCTCCCCTAGAAGTCGATTTTATACGCAGAAGACAAAGAAACACCCACTTCTCAGGGAAGTCGAAGAGAGTGAAAGTAGCATTCTGCATCTGGCTGTCACTGTCGGTTTCGAATATTAGATGAACCACTCCCTCTTTCGATAGGAACATCTTCGTGGCCATCTTTTCGCACGACGGCTCCACTATTTCTTCTACAAAGCAATGCATCAAACCAGGCTTTCCAAAAACTTCGAACTCACTTGTTGGACGGTCATCGAACAAATAGACGTCTCTACAGGACGTGTAGAGCACGGCGAGGTTCTTTGCCTCAAGCAGAGGTTGACCTGGTTGGCAGTAGGAGTCGTTGGAAGCCACGGCTCCGCAGATTAGATAGGCAGCGAGGGCGAGAAAGCGCGTCAGGTTGACTCCTCGCATCTTCGGACGTTGAACACTTGGACAGCCTTCGCTTCTTCCTCAATTGACCGGACGACCGTCCACCACGTTCGAAGAGAGTAGAATGAGTATTGGAGGCGTCTGGAGTGTGCTGCGGCGCTCATGATGTCTACTAGGCAGACATTGAGCAGCTGTAAGGTCATTGAGACAGTCTGAAAACTGTAGAGTTGTGCCGCCACGTAAGCTCTGATAGGTTCAGCGTTTAGTTTCTGTTTAGACTCCGAGTTAGACCCAGACTCGATTAAAGGCCACCCATTCGGTCAGCGTGGGTGTGGGCCTCAAGATTTATAAGGGAAATCGTACTTTACGGATGACAAACACGGCACTCTTCTATCGCCTCTCGTCGCGAATGTGAAGGATGTGGCACTAGTCAAGCCCGTTACAGTTACAGCTCTGATACCATAACGCCAATTTGCCGTTACAAGAACACACTCACAAGCACTTTATTCGAATCGTACAAGGACACATCACACGTGTACTAAAAAGTCGAGACGGTGAACAAAGAGAGAAGTCACATGGACGCGGACATTTTTGCCAGACGTTTCGCCTCCGAACGGCTTGAAATAATCGGGTTGCACAAATCCGTGTCGCAGCAATACGATAGCGTTCTTACTATTCCGGTAACTTCCATTGACATCTTATTGATCTTCTAAATAATGAGAGACTTTATATGCACACATATAAAGGAACGCACTGAACACCGTACGCGTGGCTTGCATTCATTCGTGCTGTACATAGTAGTTCTGACCTACTATAACGAGCCATTGAATTTATAGTTTTCTCGCATCAACTCACGAAACATAAAAGTAGTGCTGCAAAGGTCTTCCGGTTCGCATTGTTCTTCACCCTCTTTCTTTTGTATTGTCTCGTCAAACTTATCGTAAACACGGCAGCGGAGAGAAGAGATCGGATCGACGATCAGCGTGGCGGCGACAAGTCCAAGCAGAACGAGTGTGGACGTCTTCATGGCCGGAGCAGTCGATCGTCGAGCGGCGAAGCAGCTGGAGTCACGGCTGTCGAAGTGGAGACGGGCAGAGGAGTCTTCGGTCGGTGAAACGAGCGACTGGCGCTTCGATTCCGCCGAATCGACCGATCGGTCCCCTTTTATGCGTTTATTCTGTCTTGTTTTGCAAAAGTAGACACAGATTTGCATTCTTGTATCATTTCGACAAATGGACATGCATGGTCTACACGTCGGCCTGTAGACGCTCCGTCGAATCGCAGACGGCAACGTTAACTTCTTCCTTCTTCTTCTGTTTTGGCCGGTCGCAACGAACTTAATAAAGTGGGCAATGACAGAGGAGGAACCCCAATCGGAACAGAATCTTGTAGCAAGTTCATGATTAACGAAACGGTGCATTCATGTCCAATCCAACTGAATAGGACCCGGATTGCAACAGACATCTATTGAACATCAAAGAAGCCATTATTCGAATGGTTATTTTATTAACTGAACCACGGAACGCTCAATTTAAAGTACGCATAGTCGTAATAATACATTTTCACGAGGAACCTCTTCATGTAACTGCTGATCGACAACTGGTACGAGTAGAACTTCTGGGCGTCAATCTCAACGGGCACCTCTTCCGACTTCGTCTTGTACTTTCGGAGCTTCCAGTAGAAGGCGTCCGCCGCCGTCTCCGCGTTCTCCTCTGCAACGCCTTTCTCTTGCAAGAACTCACTGATCTGGATGGTCATGTTCGTCTTTTCGTTGTTGTCCAGTGGTGCTTGAAGCACCGAGTACCACCCGAAATCCTCGTGCAGACGACAGAACCACGTTTGGGGAAGGAAGGGGTAGTCCGACTCGTCGGGAATCGCCTTTCCACCGTCGATCAAGAGCATTCTGGCGAAGATGCGTTCGATGAAGCAGGTCAGGTCCTCTTCGCATTCCCAACACATGTGTCCGACGCTCGTTTTGACGTCGTAGTCGTTCTCGAGACACGCCTGGATGTAGGCGTTGACGAAGCGCTCGCCCGGATTCTCGTGCATCATTATGTGGTGCCATTCGGGAGCTGAGGATTGCGTTTTGGAGTAGATGGAAGAGAGAGATGAATAGCGGGGTTTGGAACGGCAGAGGCTGAAAAGAATTTGTCGAGCGTGTGCGAGCCGATAGGGTGGAAATAAGAAGAATTGTAGGTCAAAATTGGCGATATCCTTTGACCTTAGAAACAGAGATGTTCAACGGCTCAGCCATATGACTGATTTAAAGAGCTGAGTCGGCTAATCAGCTGATCCGTCAAGCGCCCAAACGGACCAACTCGGCTGGGGTATATATTGCATGGCTGATGACCAAAGCCGGATCGGCTGAACCAGCCTATCCGTTCTGTACGGCTGGTGAATATCTCTGCTTACAAGGGAGAATTTTGCTATGCAAATGCGAGCAAATTTTTATGATCTCACAGTCATATCTGATCTCATAGAAGACCGTTCGAACCTCAAACTACGATCTAGTACTTGCCTTAAAGAAGTTCGATTATATGACTTCTGGTTAGTCTGTCGATCAGAGAGGAACGGATTGGATCGGTTGAACGGCTAGCCTGTTCCTCTCTGAAGCAAGATCTGGATCGTAGTATTGGATCGACTAGCCGTTAAACCGATCCAATCCGTTCCTCTCTGATCGACAGACTAACCAGAAGTCATGCAAATATAGTTCTTGAACCGGTTGGCCAGCCGACTCAGCCGTTTAACCGATGTCCTGCTTTACTATATATCCCACGCGGTTCCTACCGTCTTTCCGCGTCAGTACGGACGAGGCAAGCGAACAGAGAAGCCATTTGTTTGTGCAAACGGCATTCAGCCTTCTTCTCTGTTCGTCTGCACCCTCTTCGCGCTGACGCGTAGAGGCAGTTGACCGCTGTTGACGTCAGCGAGATTGTACACACCGTTAAACAGGTGGTTAAGGATCGGTTCAGCGGCTGATACAGATATACGGTTCAGCCGCTGTCGTTTGTCGCACTTTAGACTGTTTGACCTCTACCGTACTTCGATTAAAAATTGCACAGAAGCAGATTCGAAATCATACTTTATGCTTTGAGAAACGACATCGTGATTTTCAGTATCTTTGAGTTTTGAAAAAGCAAAAACGGCGCCCGAATTGTCAACCGTCTTTACAGTAGAATTCAACCTACCCAGATCCAAATTTCCTCTCTCGCTCGATTCTAACCCTTTTATTCTGCCGCTTGAACTCCGTTGGATCGCTCAAGTAGCACATCAACGTCTCCAAATGACGTTTAAAGGAGCCTGGCGCTACACACGCGATAATACGTTCGTTTTCGGCCACCTAAGGCATTGTTATATCTATAGCTCCGGTGAGGCACCCACCATGTACTCGTGCATCTTCTCGAAGTCGACCTCCTTAAACGCCGGCAAACATGTCACCGCATTGGTCTCTTCACACCTCTGAAACGGGTTGTTCCCCATCCCCGCTCCAACGATCGTCAGATCGTCTTCGGTGAGCCGCGGCTTATCCCTTAGGGCATTGTTGATCGCCTTCTTCACCATGCCCTCCCTCAATCGCCGCTCGTTCTCGTCGGCGTCGTACTTGTACTCCGCCAAGAAGACTCGATCGTTTTTGTACCATTCGGTATGATTGCCAGGGATGATACCGTACACCCAATGACCGTACGGTCCCACCACGGGATTCAGTTCCAGATCGAGACGCGCTTTGGCGAAGACCGCTTCGAAGTCTTTTGATCGGCTTTCCACTTTCAGCCACATGAACACCTCCTCGCCTATGATGATGACGAGCATCACGACGACCACCAGGATCAGGAGACATGTTAAGCCGCAACAGATGAAACGGATGGCTGGAAGAGGGTGAACATGGCTTGGAACTTGGAACGCACTCACCTCGACAAATCATCGTCTTGTTGGCGAACAACGACAAAAGAGTCGAATCGATTCTGAACCGCCTGACCCCTTTCGATAAGAATCTTACCGTTTAGTCGGAACATGCTGTCACGAAAACAAGAACTTTGGGAGAGTAGGCACATCTGAATAAACTTTAAAGATCGGTAGAATGAAGTCTGAGAAACACGGCTCGAATTCAGATCCGGTTGGACGGCCAGATGCCCTTCGACCTCGCAGAAATGTCGATTTGTGATAGAGTCTTGTTGGAACACCCAATCGTGGTCTGGAAAATGTTTTTCGGGCCAGGGAATCAGATGCTTCGGATCTCTTCAAGGTACACATAGGAGTCGATTTTCATACTTTTTTTCACATTGTAAAGCGTACGCAGATAGTTGTGTAACGCCTCAAAATGAGAGCTTCAGACTGACTAAGCTCTTGTGCCGGACTCGCGAGACTTCACTCTCAAAGATGCCATAGATGCCATAGTCCAGTGAGTTCAGGTCGGGGCTATTGGAGGGCCATATGTCTTTGCCTTACTACCTTCAATTTTGATCCATACGCCTGGGTCCCAGTCTCATTTTTGCAGTTTTCTTGAGTAGATCTTGGCAATGCTGTCTTCAAAATTCGTTTCTAATAGATTTTTGAGTCGATCTTGACTCTTTTTTGGATAAAAACGAGTTTCGTTCGGCTCGTCCCTCATATTTTGGCCCGCATCTTGACGGATTTCGATGGGTAGTGGCTTCTTTTGAATTTAGCAGATTGAGGAGAACCAGTTTCACTGATAAGAAGTCGAACCCGAACGAGAAACATTACCACTACCCAGTTCGAGCAGTGCCTATAGACTACAGTCAATGTCTGCCGTGCCCAGTCTAGACACCGATCACAGCTCATTCGTGAGTGGGACTGACCTCATTTCAATCATCATCGCTTTGGAAACAGGTCGATACCGCCGAACTCTCCATTCACTCTCCATTCATGAAGATCGCTACGCTTCTGCTTCTCGGATTCGTTGCCGCCGCGCTCATCGTCAATCCGATCGCCGCTCTCCGTTGTCATGACGACGGGTTTATAATGAAGAGCGAAAAAGAATGTGCTGACAACATTAAATTTTGCATGCGTTGGCTTGTGAAAGGTAACGTTTCGCTTCATATGGAAATTGTATTTATGTTTCGTTTTAGCACCGACCATTGTCGATATTGGGAGTGCTGGCTGTGATGATAGCAACAAATGCTCTGTGAGTTGTTTCATACTACTGTCCTTATGTACTAGCTCGCTTTTTAGTCAGCGGGTGAATATAATTTCCTAGGAATCTACAAGTACAGCTGCTGCGACACGGATATGTGCAACGGAGACGGCGAGCAGCCGAAAGCTACGACAACAGCTCGGCCCCATCGAATCAGAACAACTGGACTCCGTCGTTGTCATTACAAAAATCCCAGTAATACGACAGCCAAGAATACAGAGGTTTGCCCTGCGAAGACTTCATTTTGCCTACATGTAGCTGAAGCTGTAGATGGTTTGTTTAATATGCCCTATTTTAAAGTTACAGTTCAAGTATTTCAGGGACGGAAATCACTGCAGCCGATTGCGATTTCAAAGGTCATTGCCAGGTCTGTTCTGTTATATTGTGTATTCATAGTAGCGTTCTGTTTAGGAACCTGGTGAAAAGGAAGAAATACAAGACGGTCGTATTTTCAAACTGAGCTGTTGCAACACGGATTTCTGCAATGGAAGCGAAGGACTCAAGATGTCAACGTTCTCGGCGCTATTCGCTGCCTTTCTGATGCTCTGCCAGTGGTGATTCCATCGAAGCTGAAGAACTTATGAAGCCAAAGAAAGATTCATGTCATGAAGGAGAAGTAGCTGCTCAAGGTCATGACTTTCTTATATTGCCATATTGCTGCCATCTTATCATTTTGCCATAAAAAAAACAATTTATTAAGCAAATGCGAAACTTCACAAATGGTCCATACCGGTATTTTGAACTGTTTTATGACTACAAGATCGGCTAAGGGTCAAGATCAATACAATTGGGTAACAGGGCTTCCAGTCCAGAAAGAGTCAGCACTTCGTATCTGTGTACGTACCGTCGAAGAAGCGATAGTCGACCTTCTTGTAGATTCGAACGTACTCGGAGTCATGCGGCGGACGCTCCTTCTTCTTGCAGCTGGACAGCATCGAGATGATCGAAAGGCAGACGGCACTTATGTCCAGTGCAGGACTCCACGCGTTTCCGAGGATCGAGATGCATATGTGGCCGTTGGAGTAGACGTGTGGATTCTCGGGGATGCAGTCGCCGATGAACACCACCTAATGGGAGTACGGTAAGAGAGGAGACGTATCAGGGACACACCTCGGGCGGCTTGAAGGGATAGTCGGTTGGGAAGCGCACTTGTAGTTTGTACTTCTCGCCCTCGTAGATTGTATCCTTGGCCGCGTCGACGAAAACGATCCACTCGCTCGGGTTCTTTTCGATGTGGTCCAGGTCGAGGATCATGCCTTGAGGGGGCGATTTGAGGAAAGCGCGTAGCTCTGTGCGGACGCGGATTGAACTTGAGCTGCTGCACATGGTTTGTGGGTGGGCGACTAACAATTCTGAAATGATTGTATGACAGAGGTACCTACTTCAAACCACGAAGCAGCTTCCTTTTATCACGATAATCTCGAAAACAGTTACTAGCTCCACTCCTCCTGTCCTCAAACGCGGCCGATTACTGGTCCTCTCTGCCGCACCGTTTGCGTTCTGTCTCGTCTAGAAGATGTTTCAGAAGATCTTCTGCGTCTAGTAGACACGTTATTTGGTGCATAGAAGTATAGTCCAGAATTGACACGCGATTCAAATCCCGGAGAATTGAGAGGACGCCGTCGCTTGTCCCCAGCGAATCCCCGGCCTCCTGTCTGATCTGGTCATGATGTCAGAAACCGACCATCCATTGCATTTTCTACGGCAAAACCCTTAAGCATTTTCCACACTGATGTGGCCTGGCCAAGAGCCATCTCATCTTTTCTTCTCCCAGACAATGCCCTGATACTGATATGCCCTATACCTAACGCTGTCGCCGGTCCATGGTCATCCTTTCCCTGGTCCACCCCACACATATTTCTTCCCCTATTATTCTTCTTTGTTCGATGCTCAGTCCCGGTCTCTTCCCCAGTTCATGCCTCATCCTATACCCTGTAAATGGTTCACCCTATGACCTGACCTTTCACACCTCTTCCCGCCCCAGATATTGGATATTCGCTCATTAACAATGATAATGGCGTCTCAAATGCGTGCAAAACATAAAGGTTTACGGACAGCCGTTTTTCCAGCTGGTATGTAGATCAATCATAAAGCGTTAAAAGGAATAGTGGACAGTGTTACTGCCGGATCAGAAATGTAATCCTAAGATCGTTATGAGTCGAACAGCAGGTCTCAGTGAATACGTAAACCTCATGCATTTGGCTCGATTTTTAATTCATCGAAATACCATACAAATTATATGTATCGATAGGTGCCAGAAGGCCCGTTTTCTCGCTCATACTTGTACGTGGGCACAAGTTTCAGACAAAGACTAATACGCCCACTAAGGCCGGTTTTGTTTACTACCGATCCTAGAGTGATATGCTTGATCCTTTTTTCGTCGGTCCCACCACAAAATTACAATGTTAATGCAAAAAAGTCACCAAAGTCTGTAGATCCGTGTCAGTTCTTAGACTTCTGTTCTGCTACACAAAGCCGACGGAAAGCTAACATGATAAAATAAGAACCTGGTCAACGATCTTATACGCCCCATCAGAAATTGACACGACGTTCAAAATTGACTTATTTTTGGATGCTCGTAATCCAAAGACCATCTGTTGATCTTTGATCCGTTAAGATCTCTGGCCCCTAAAGTCTAGTAAAACTAATAAGCTAATAATAATGTTGGTTGAACAGTTGGTTGAAGCACCTCGCACTCTGGGAAATGAGCCCCTCTCTCATTTCTCAAAACAAGAATTAATTAGCTATTCCCTGAACATGAATGTGTAAGCAAAGTAGTGAATATGATAGCAAACATCGCTGCGTCAAAAACGATTCCTTCCGAGGAAATCTACGGTCTTCCAACAAAACCAAAAAACATTCGTATTCTCAATTAGCTCCGGGGCCGACGGCGAGCCGAACCAGGTTGGATTTTCCAAAAATTTTGCCGAAGCCTTAAATTTTCGTGGTTGAACCATATTTTCTTATCAAAACACAGCAATTTTCGGCACTCACTTTCTTGGCTACCTCTTACAGTCTAAGCTAAACAATTTCGTATGCCGATCAACATTCCTACTGAATAAAGTTTAGGCTATAAGAATAAGAATCGCACAACTGACTGACTCACACACCCGCCTTCACGTATAGTGAATCACCACAAGGCGCAGGACCAATTTACGAACGTTTCTATCAATCCACCAATCAGGTTTCGGTTGAGGAACTGTCATCATATATAAATTTTTGTCAATTATTTTGATTCATTCATATTTTAGCGACATGTGCGTCGCGACTAGAAGACCGGAAACACCTGAATCTGGCCCCACATTCTCGCGCTATTCCAAATTCCCATCTTTGAGAGAATCGCTTGGAGCGGGGAGATGATAAATAGGTGTATGTCAGTCTGATTAACGTTAAAATACACGAAGTTAAGGAGCTTCGAAACTAACCCTTACATGGATCCGGTCATGGATAAAAAAAGTGTTTCAAAACTTCTGAAAATTTCTGTACTGAGGGTCGCTGAGCACAGGGGTGGGCAAAGGGTGGGTCGATTGTGGTTCCGCAACGAAATCCCTGAATTCGCAGTGCACCGCGACGGTCGCGTGGGAGTGTAAAATACGGTGGATTTGTGGGCAGTTTACAGTAAAAATGGCCAGTTTACCCCTTATTTCTCGGCTGGGGTAGGCATAAAAGGGTCTACCCGACAGTACGTGGCTTGATAAACGATCATATTGCAAAACATAAGGCAAAATGACGATTTTTCCACAAAAGTCAACCTCTTAGGCGAAATCCGCCAATGAAACATAGTAATTTCCTCAAACAAACAGAAAAGAAACTGACCTCAGGGTGCAGAATGTGATCGGATTTCTGTAACTCATCACTGCTCTCAGGTGAGGCTAACCCTCCCCATGATCACGAAAATCGAAGTCGGTAGATAAATCGGGATGCGCCGTCCATGGGATCAGTTGTACCGCTGCCTGTACCGGACATTAACCAAAGATGTAGTGTAGCTCAAGTGATTACTGTACGCAAAGATTACTAACTCTCTGACAATGATGAGCTGGCGGGAGGTATGAGAATAGGATTGCTGTAATTCTTGATTTTTTGAATATGAGGTTAACCCTCTCCGTGATCACAAAAATCGGTACGTGCATAAAAGGCATAACACGTAACAGTGTACCCGCAAATGAGATCAAAATATCTTTTTACCTAGGCAAGAATCTCCGACTTAAAAAGGTTATGTTATAAGTGGCCATCCTATCGCGAATCGATTAATCACAGCGCCGTGTCTTACAAGTCCGTCTTACAAAAACCACCCGCCGTGAATGAACTGTCGCCCGGCGCCGCGACCAACGGCTGTCGTCGTAAACGCCCGATGAATCATCGAAACAATCAAGTGGACCGGGTGATAAACCGCCTCGCGCCGGTCCAATCGATCCTCGCAGCGACGGACATTAACCCGCATCTCGCATATGAAGCAATTAAGTGGAGACAGAGCGAACCGAAGAGACGAAACGTCATCGATGTGTGGGGCGAAAAACGCGGCGACCAGCCTCGGCGCCCACTTTGTTGGTCCATCCCCGCGCGGCCGGGCAGCCTGCCAGCGGCGGCGCCATCGCCGCCGAGCGCACACAACTAACACGCCGCTGCAAAGAGCGGAGGTCGTCCCCGGCCGTCTTCTTGTTTATTCGCCGCCGCGGCGCGGATCGCGCGCGAACGTGTGAGAGAATTGTGGTTTTCTTTCGTCGCCTTCGGCTCTTTCCATTTCTTTATTCTCTGCCGTGGCGAGCGCATTGAGGTTCCGCGTCTGCGCGTTTGTTGACTTCGGCAACGATTATGACTACTGCGCGGCTTTGCTCTCCGCTGTCAAGCACCTGCTGACCTTTTAAGGTGATTAGGGGAGAGGTGTGAGTGGTAGGGATTCATTTCATAGCTTAGTTTGTAGCTGTAGCCAGAAGCTATAAAGTAAACAATACAATGAAACAAGATCTTAAAGAAGACATAGTCACAAAAAAAGGTTACAGTCAATGATCCTAGGAGGAATTGAATAGTCTCCATCCGAAGCAAGCCGAATCGGCCGAGGTCCAACTGTCCGGTCTTAATTCCGCTTGACTGACAGAGCAATCCATCATCGTAGAAACTCGAATCCTAACAATGACTAACAGAGCCATAGAATGTATACTTTCAATTTGCCAGGACATGATTTTGTTTCTAGTTGCTATGTATATACGCCGCTTAACATAGCCTACTGATAAACTGGCACAATGAAATGGTGCGTCTAGGCAAGATATAAGAGCAAGGTTCGAAGTAAAAGTTAACTCTGAGTTAATCAGCAAATTTGAGATGGCTAAGGGGGTCAAAAACGTTGAAGATCGCTGGGATGATCACGATGAGTAAGATTGCGAAAGTGACTAAGGTGGTTAAGGCAGCAAAGACGAATACGGTGACTGAGATAGTAAAGGTGGCTAGAATGGCTAAGGTGACTGTGATGGCCATGGTGGCTGAAATGAATACGATAGCTACGGCTGTTAACATGGCTAGATTCCTACAATGCCTAAGATGACTACGGTACGGAGGAATTGGATAGCCTCCATCGTTCGATTGACTATGAACCTTGTTCTTATATCTTGATAGCAAAGGGAGCATTATTTCACTAGAAAAGATGCAAAAAGGACGGCTAAGATGTATCTTGACTAGGGTGGTAGCTAAGACGGCTGTGGTAGCCATGGTGGCTGCAATGGCTACGATAGCTACGGCGGCTAAGATGGCTAAGATAATCGAGATTGCCAAAACGGGTTAAATGGTTACGTTGGCTAGCGGACGGCTCTTCATAATATTGCTCAAATTTTGTGATCAGTACAATACAATTCTCGTTGTTATCCAAATAATGAGCTGACAGAGTCATCCATCATCGGGGCATGAGGAAACACGAATGCGGCATCCTTTCACTGGTCTCTTTCGAGGGTGTGGTTTTGGATCTAGTGGTTCTAGGGTGCATATCTATATACCGCTTAACATAGGTGGCAATTCTCGTTATTATCCAAATAACTAAATGTCCAAGAATACGATCCAATGACCCGTGATGATCAAAAAGCAATCCATGACCGATGTGTGCATTTCTCGAAAAAGTCTCTTTTCATCCTAATGGTGACCTTCAGTCATTACTTTGCAGTTTGTGTAGTCCTTCGTTCTCCCAGAAGACTACCACTTGCCCGCTCACAGAACAGGTCCCGGTCATTGGTAGAAAATAAGCGTGGGAAGGGTGAGAGGAAAGGGCGACCAGGAATGTCAAGAAACAGAACAATTTTCTCTATGTTTCTGAGCAAGGAAACTGTAGATTATGCCCAACAAAAGGGATTAATTACTAATTTGAACCAATAATCTCGCTGTTTACCTCACAATGCAAACACCAAAGGCGATAAGTAGGATGATGGCGATGGTAAACAAAAGGTCAAAATCACTGAGTCTTCATCGAAATTTACCTTCGGTGTTACTAAAAAGGGTAGAAGTTAGGGGATTGTTGACATTTTCGTACCATTCCTTAAAAGACGTTCACTTCCTATAGCCCTGAAATAGACGATACACAAACGACTTCCTCTTCTGAAGGCTTACCACGTACATGTCATGTGTTTGTTCTAAAACAAGGCCGGCTACGGTAATATTTGTTGACAAGATGTAACAACTCCCTACGGTCATTGTAGGCTAGAAATTTACAGGGTGCACATATGTTAGCAACGTAGGAAAAATCGTAATGTGGGTGACCCGTCAATTGTCTTAATAGGGTTGATTTCAAAGACTAGAAAACTCATGGAGCTTGGGTGTTTTAGAAAGGTCTCTATAGAAAGACCTTGCTGTCAACTGCGTTAATTTCCTACATCAATCAAAAGCTTTAAACTATGCCTCATTCCAATTTCAGGACATGGCGATCTATCGCATCCGCTCCGAGTTCCAGGCGTTCATTGTGAACGCGCCGACCGGAGTGGTGCTCGACGTAGAACGGTCCGTCACGGATCAGATGTGCTGGTTTGTGAATGTCGAAGGCGCGGCCAACACGCTCTACGAAGGGGAGAAGTACGTGCTACGCGTGCGATTCAACGACGACTATCCATTCAAGGCTCCCGAGGTCGGTCAAGTCAATTGACAATACCAAAAAAGCCGTTCCTAAAAAAAACTGACAATTGTACTATGACAATGGATATACCAAACAGGATAATTAGAGGACAATTAGAGGGTGTCTTTCATATCTGAACAAATGTACAGTCTGCTTTAATAATTGAGGGAGAACATAGCCTAAAGATAGAGAAGATAATTTGGCATATTTCACCTTTTAAGCAGAGATGCCGGATCGAAGTGGAGCCCCCTCCCCCCCAGCTCGGAGCCAACTGAATCTAGCGGGAGATACGGCTGTGTGCTCCGGTTCGGCTCTGGTTCAGTTGACATCTCCACTATGCCTTGGATAATTTGACATCTTCATTTTTGAAACTTTGAGGGAGATCCTTTTCACAACTCATCTAACAATGAATCACTTTTGGACTATTTCTGTGAATTAACCATTTTTACAAATCATCTGCATTACAGGTAGTCTTCGTCGGCGACACAATTCCATGCAACCCGCACGTCTACTCCAACGGTCACATCTGCATCTCGATCCTCGGCGAAGAGTGGAGCCCCACCCTCGACATCCAGGCCGTATGTCTCTCGATCATATCGATGCTGTCCAGCTGCAAGAAGAAAGAGTGGCCGGCGGGGAACGAGCAGTACGTGCAGAACGTGAAGAACGTCGACTACAGGTACTTCGACGGCACCTACAGCGACACGAAGTGCTGAAGCTCAAGCGAATCTCTACAGAGTGTGACTAGCCAGAAGACCTCATTACTATATGTACATAGATAAGTGAAAGGGAAAGATAAAGTGTGGTTATTTGGAGTTACAATGATTCAAATTGGTGCTGGAGAGGTGTTAGGCTCGGCTGAGAGGTGTATGTTCTACGAAAATAAGAGGATTGTAGCCACTCTCGGCATCGTCTGATGTAAAATGAAGAACTTAAGTACTGGGTATGTCACAGCAGTGGGCTGTTGGACCGCGTTTTTAACCTTGTGCTGATAAAAACCGGATCTGGAATCCTTGGAAAGCAATGTTCTTCGAACATTTCTCTAAGGATATTCATCAAGAAGAAGTCGCCAATAGGCTAAAGGTACAACGCTTCAAGTGTTCCGATACTTTGCTACTCGAAATCGCGCTGAATTTCCCCGTAAAACGCATCATTTACTGCTCTCTAGAGTGGACAGGCAGTTGAAAATTACCGTAATCCAAGGTGCGCTGTGACTCCCGCAACGAAGGTCGTGAGCTGTCGACAAACATTTCACTTCCTGGATTTCATTAGCAGCATTTTTCGGTCAGATTTCGCGGTGGTTTGGAGGTTTCTCGCTTGGTTCGTCTTTCGGGGTACTTCATCGTGTAGACAGGCTTCTTTATATGGGATTATGCGCAATTTGATGTTCACATTCACTTCTGTCGTTGTAGTGGATGCAGGAGTTGTCGTTTCACTCGCCGTTGAGCTTCAAAAGAGCTTCTCCACTTGAGAATTGTACTCTGCTGTCCTGTGCTGTGCGAAGAACCATGAATTTGATGAATTTCGGTTTTCTTTTCGAAGTTATAATGGATATAATTGTGCACGTAAGGGTTCTTCCGTTTGATAGCTACGGACTGACCATTTATATCCGATTTTGAGGGTTTGTTCGGGAAATTGTGAGATGATCAATGCGCGAAATCGTGATATGCTGTTTTCTTGGATCTTACTGTGTGCTACTTTATCAGGGATGCATTTTGGGAAGCTAACTGGACGTTTATTATGGTTACTCCTCGATCTAAATCGGCTCAGTGGAAGCGATACAACTGCACCACCTTCGTTTGGCGACCATTTAAATTTATATGTCCCAAATTACCATCCAGCGCGGCTGTCTAGTCTGGAGCGTCTATTTTTGCAGATCGCCGCCTCATTACCACTATTCTTTCAGACACGCCCGGTCTAACTCATCCGCCGAAATGATTACAATGAACGAAGGTGAGCGGTCGGTTCCTTTCGCTGTGGCTCATAATACTCTTCACGTTTCTAGAATCACTGAGCTGGAATGGACGAATCGTCCAGGGCATCGAGAAGATGATCTCCCACCCGGGGGACGACTTCTTTGACCGAATATCGTGCGCCATCAGCGTTTGGATCATCACCATGCTAGTCGCCCTGACCGCTGGCGGACTGCATTTTGGCGCACCGCTGCAATGCATGTACACCGCCGACTCACCAGGTTTCACTATCGCTCGAGATAAAGAAGTTTATCGTTTTGTACTTTAGAACAATGGACGAACTATTACAATGACCGCTGCTATGTGGAAGGCACGTTTGTTCATAGAGAGCCACAGGATCCTTCTTTGGCCATTTACGACGGTGCGGCAATTGAAGTCAAGGAAATCCAGTACTACCAGGTTCGATATTCTAATAGTCATTGATTGACCTCATTCTTTAGTGGGTGCCATTTGTACTTTTCTTGCAAGCTCTATTCTTCTTGATTCCGCAGCAGTTCTGGAAAATGTGCATTGACGCTCAAAAATTCGACTACCTGACAATCATAACCGAATCGGAAAAACTGGAGAATCTTCTTGACAAGGAATATCGCGAACATCTGAAATCCATCGTGCGTCACATAGTTCACGGTAGAAGAGCCGTAGTGAACAAGAGCAAGTACGTTCAGAAAACCACTCACCTGAATAACCACTTGCTACAGGGGATTATTTGGTCGCACCTTGTCGATATGCCATCTTGCCACCAAATGGCTCTATGTGCTGAATGGTGTTGTACAATTCATTGTCTTGGTGAAATTTGTGGGCGACAATAATTACATGTGGGGATTGGAGGTGAGCTTGCTTACGTAAAACCATCTATCTACAATGACCGTCATTTTAGGCACTGATCCACAATTACAATTGGAGGCGCTCGCCGCTTTTCCCTCTTGAAACTTTCTGCGAATTGAGACACATCTACAGCTTCCAGGTGCAACATTTCAGCTTCCAGTGTATCTTGCCATGGAACATGATCAACGAGAAAATCTACATTTTCCTGTGGTTCTGGTTGCTGTTTGTCATTGTCATGGCCACGGGTTCAGCAGTGATGAGCACGGTTCGCTACTTGGTTGCACCTCTTCGTCGTAAAATAATTCTTGAACTCCTTAGTGTATGTCGCATGTTTTCACACTAAAGGCTATCCAAGGTGTTTAGGCGTCTCCCATGGTTAGAGTGGAAAACTTGGATGAGATTGCTCTGCGCCACTTCGCCACACGTGTTATGGGATATGATGGACTCTTGATGATTAGTTTGGTCAAGGAACGATGCGGATCGATCATCGCGGGGCAAATAGTTTATCAGTTGTGGCTTCAAGTTATGGACGAAGACGACTCTGAAACTGCTTCTGCAGCTGACAAGTCGATTATTGAAGATAGAGCGCAACCAGTGATAACTTCTACGCCCAAGCCGGACATAAAGCGAAAGCGTGGACTGCAGATTCATACCATCCATACGATTGAAGGCGAGAAAGGGAACAACAATGATGATTAGAAGTATTGTGCATGATAGTGTCGATATTTGGATTGGTTTTCATTTTCCTCTTGCAATAAAGGATTTTACCGCAGGACGGCTTTGTTTCCATGTGAGACCATTTCGACATGTCTTCCATACGTTTTTCGTTTGCGAATTTATCTCTCCTTGCTTAATTCGACTGTTTGTCACCAACTGCTGCTTTTTAGCGATTCAGGATGTGCGACACCGACGGCGAGGAGGAGAACTTCAATGAGCTGAATGCGGCGTACAACCGCAAGCAGAAAAAGGCGGGAGGCTGGCAATCCTTGGGCCTCGATCACCCCGTCTTCAAGGGAATCGACAAGAAAGGATTCCGCCAGCCGACGCCCATCCAGCGGAAAGCGATTCCGGCGATCATCGATGGTAAAGATGTGGTAGCGATGTCGCGGACAGGATCCGGAAAAACGGCGGCTTTCGTTGTGCCGATGCTGCAAAAGCTGAAGAAGAGAGATCCGAAGGGAACGCGCGCTTTGCTTATCTCTCCGACTCGAGAGTTGGCCATGCAAACCTTTAAAGTTGTCAAAGAGGTGTGTAGATTGTCCAAAACTGACGTAATTCTATATTTTAGCTCGGAAAATTTACCGGATTAAGATGCGCCGTGCTGGTCGGTGGCGACAGCATTGAAGATCAGTTCGCCGCTATCCACGAGAACCCCGATGTGTAAGAAGCAGTCTTTGACTTATGTTGTGAGATACGGTTTTTAGAATGATCGCCACCCCTGGTCGCTTGCTCCATTTAGTCGTTGAAATGAATCTGAAGTTGACTTCCGTGAACTACGTTGTGTTCGACGAAGCTGATCGCCTTTTCGAAATGGGCTTCGCCGATCAGTTACAAGAAGTCATCAAACGGCTGCCAGAGAACCGGCAAACGCTGCTTTTCTCCGCCACACTACCTAAAATGTTGGTGGATTTCGCGAAAGCTGGCCTTTCTGATCCTTTGTTAGGTAGCTACAGTGAATAGTGTGCCGATTTTACCTTCTCATCCTATTTCCAGTTCGATTGGACGTGGACACAAAAGTTAGCGACAAGCTCTCGATGATATTCCTGACCTGTCGCGCCGAAGACAAACTATCGGCACTTCTTTATTTGTCGCGAAAGGCTATAGCAGCCGGAGAGCAGACGATTATCTTCTGCGCTACGATGAAAGAGGTGGAATACGTGGTCGCCATTTTGGAACGCGCGAAATTGGCGTGCACCTACCTCTACAGTCAGCTGGACACTGTGGCCCGAAAAATCAACATCGCAGAGTTCCGAGATAAGAAGTGCAACCTTCTGGTGGTAACAGATGTTGCAGCTCGTGGTGTCGATATCCCACTGCTTGACAATGCTATCAACTACAGCTTCCCACCGAAGGCCAAGCTTTTCGTCCATCGTGTTGGTGAGTGAATGCCAGAAAGCGCCAAAGGATTATCTGGATCTGTTTAGGTCGTGTTGCCCGTGCCGGACAATCCGGTCGCTCCTACAGCTTGGTCAGCCCCGACGAGCTGCCTTATCTGGTCGACCTTTTCCTTTTCTTTGGGCGACCTCTGAAGTTCGCCAACAGCGAATCGCAGTATAAAGAAGACGAGCCTCTCGTGGGTGTGTTCCCGGATCATTTGATTGACTTGGAAGTTGATTTCCTACGAAGCATCCACGATAACTGCCAAGAATTGAATGACCTGCAGTACAAAGCGAAGAACGCCATGGGAAAATACCTAAGAACACGAACTCAGCCATCTTCGGAGTCCGTGCGGCGCGTTAAGAATGGCCTTCAGGAAGAGAGCATGAACGCCGTACCCCATCCAATCTTGGAAGGCGTTGATTCCGATGAAGCTGCCCGCTTCAAACTACTGCAAGATTTAAGAAATTTCAAACCCTCTTCGGTATTATGGTTATGAAACACCTTTATGCAGCCTCTGTTTAGACTATTTTCGAGCTGCACACGGCGACGAAGAAGGCGCAAGCCGAAGTGATGCGAGAGAAGCGCCGACAGCATCAGCAATACATCGACAAGAAGGCCATCGCGATAGCAGAGAAGAAGGAAGCCGTTGAGAAAGAAAAGCAGGAAGAAGCCGAAAAGAACGTTGTTGTTGAAGCGGCGACCAGCGAAGATGTGGAATCGACATTTTCGAAAGTCATCACCGAAAGAAAATATGACGCCATGCAGTCAGACGCATTGGCCGAGGCCAAGAAACAACGAAAGCGGCGCCACGCTGATCAGCGCGAAAAGGAGAAGGCCGAGCACTATATCGCATACACGCCCGCTGACGCATATTCCGAAGCTGGATTCGCCGTTGACCGAGGGTTCATGGATGCCGCAAAGGGTGCCGCCGTTGACATCTCCGCCGACGACGATAAGGGTCTCTACAAGGCGCAACACAAGAAGGTGTGGGATCGAAAGACGAAGAAATTCGTCACTCAGGGTGGAGACCAGCCGGGCAAGAAACGCATCCGCACCGAAGACGGAACATGGCTCCCCGCCTCGTACAAGTCGGGTAGATACGAAACATGGCAGCAACAGCAGAAGCTGCACTTCAAACGCGACGACGGCAATGATTCAGATGGAGGCGCGGAAGGTCCAAGGCAGTCCAAGAAGGGAGGAGTAAGTGTTTCTCGAATACAGATAAATGCTAAACATGGCATATTATAGTATCGACCTGGACAAAAGCGTTTCGGCTTCAAGAAGAAGAGTCGCGGCCGTGGAAATAAGGAAGTTGGAACTCACCAGAAGCAAGCTCCCACGAATGAGCTCAGATCGAAGGAGGCGATCTTCAAGGAGCGACAGAAGAAGGAGAAGGTCATCCAGTTCCAGAACGAACGTCGCGTTGCCAACGCGAAGAAGAAAGCGATGCAAAAGAAGAAGTAGACGATGCTCTCTGTTTGTTGATTTTTATTCGTTGTTGATTGTTTTTGTTAAACTTGTTGAATTTGTCTTCAGGTCTCTGCTTTGGGGTTTCCCTCTGATGTCGGATGATAAGTGCCCATGCGAAGAAGCGCCGTTTCAGATGGGAACGACGCCGAACGAACTGATCAGCCGGTGGATGCCGGGAGAGGAGCTAGCGCCCTATCTCGAACTCAGCGACCTTATCGAATTTCGTAGAGTGGTGAGGGATCGCCATCACGTCTATACACACTGGGCCGTGTATATCGGAGTCCTCGAAGACAAGCACCGCGTCATCCACCTCTCCAACGGCGAAAGCGACTTCGGCGTCGACTTCGACGGCCTCCCAAAGGACTCGATGAAATCGAAACTCACGAATCAGAGCGACGTAACCGTGCGAGGCGACGAGTTTGGCGCCGTCGCCGCCACCGACCTCTGCCGCATCAACAACAGCCTAGACCGAGTCATCAAGCCCCTTCCGCCGTCGATCGTTCGCGAGCGCGCCGTGCAAAGCCTCGGGAAAGGCGACTACTCGGTGTTCCTGAACAACTGCGAACACTTCTGCAAATGGGCGCGCTACGGGTCCGCCGAGAGCAGTCAGGCTACCGTCGCTAAGAGCGTCATCATCGGGTCGGCGACGCTCGCTGTGACGGGATCATTGGCCGCCGGCGCCACGGCTACGGTATGCAGCCTCGGCCTATGCTACATGGCCACCAGAATGCGGCGCTATTTCTCGTTTATGCCGCGGATCTTTCGATGACGTAGAAGCCCCTCATTCTCTTCTGTATATGTACCTACTGTAGTTACTGGCTAACCCGTTGTATATATCTCTTTTTAACACATAAATTACTAGTAAATCGCAGCGCCCATTCAGATTCAGGATGAATATAATATAAATAACACAATTCTGGTAGATCCTTGAGCGGAATCACCACAACAAAAGAACGTCTCAACACTAGGCCGTAGACACGACCGCTTATTGTCGATTACGAACGCTTCCATTTCAAGCGACTGCTCCTTCCCAAGGTGGTCGACAGTTACTCCCTTTTGTAAAAGCAATGCAGTGCACATCGTAAGTTCTTCTTATCGCGGTGGGCGTTTGAACGTCTCTTTTAGTGCAGACTTCATATTTTGTGTGGAGACGCTGATGGCAATTGTAGTGATCACCGCACTCATCACCTTCCTCGTCGTCGCTGTGGTTAAATGGGTGCTGAACAGGCGACGTAAGGGACCCTACGAACGTGTTCCCAACGAGGGTCGACAGGCGAGGGCCGTAGTCGAGATCGAGGATAAGATTCCGCTTCCTCCAAAGCCTCAAGGAGGGATTGACTAGCTAGAGGAATAAAGTGAAGTTGAGTGTAATTGTCAACCTTTGAAAAAATTCCGAACGTCGTGTGGACGATGAATCAGTGAATCGGAACAGTCAAAAATGGAGATTCACACCCGTGTGACTCGGGCGGATCTGTGTGAGTCGTTGACTGGCGCCGGCCGCCGCTGAGTCACGACTGCTCCATAGAAAAGGGACGAGTCCAGTCGATTCTCTCACTCAGTGATGAAGTTCCTTCTTCTCCCGGTCGTGGCCTTCGTCGCCCATCTCCTCCTCGCTGGTAGCTCTATCTACCGTTCCTCTGATCCTCTATTCCTTCCAGAAAAAGCACTTCTGACGCCAGGGGACGCGGAGAAGCTCAGCTCCAGCGAACCATGTGAAGATTCGTTCTTGAAGGGGAGAGTCCTCGCCGGGATAAAGAAGCAGGAGGTCTACTTCTTCCGCTTCGGTGGATCGAACGCTTCGGAGGCGACGAATGGTACCATCTCGGAGCAGATGAATCAATCTTCTATTGCCATGGACGGTATCTTCCGGCAAGGCTTCAGTAGTTTCTTCCAGCAAGGCTCCAGTATTCTTCCGGCAAAGCTCCAGTATCTTCCCCTTCTTCGCGTCAGCGACCATTGGATCGGCGTCTTCTTCTTCTCCGAAAATGGGTTCCTCTGCTACGACTTCAAGCAGATCCCCGGGGGCATCACCGCGTAGCCGAAGAGTGCCCACCCCATAATACAAAGATGTTTCAGGAAACCGCAATACTCCTCGATCCAGCTGGGGAAATGCGTCGAAGACGTCTTCCGCTTCTGGGATACGGTAGTCTTCGTCGACGGCGATCAGGTGAAGCTCGCGTCGAGGGGAATCCGCTTCTCTCAGTTCGGCGAGCAGATGTTCGCCGTCAGAGGCGTCTTCAGCTTCAACTCCACCAGTTGGGTCTACGCGTCAATCAACGAGAGGCGCGCCAGACACTTCCATCACTATGAACTGGTAGGTTTGAACTGACATAAATGGGATCCCCCGCCACTTACAGTATGCCCGACCGATGGTTGAGCATCGTCTCGCTGTCTACGGAATGGAGAACTTTCCGATGGTGGACGAGGGGAAGTTTCACGTTGTCTTCAACCACAACATCAGTCGTTCGGTGATGATTGGGTAGGGATGTTTCCATCAGAGCTCTGTCGATTGGCTCCTTATTCAGGGAAAACAGCGCCAAAGAGGAGAAGATCTGCTCTTTTGCCAGAGGCGGTGACGGAGTCGTCGAGAACCTCATTTTGTTTCCCCGAGACGTCCCTGCTTCTTAATTTGTGTCATGATTTGACTGAAAGTGGAGTAAATTAAATAAAATATTGGCTCGCTTTCAACTCGGAGAAATCGAGGCGCGTCACAGGAAGCGTCCGCCAACGCTTACCCCGATTCCAGGAAACAGAGAATTCCAAGACTAGGCCATGTTCCGCTCACTTCGGAGGGAGGATGCAGTCGAGGATGCTCTGCAGCGCCACTTTGGGATCGACAGTCACCGAGTCGGCGAGCTTCTTGAAGTAAGGCGTTTCGACGCCGCCGTCTTTGAACACTACAAGTCCAGTTAACACGCGACAAAACATATTTGTTCCAACTAATTATAAAAATCATCCATACTTATTACAAATATAAATACATAATTCGTTGTAAGCTTAAAGGTCCAGTTGGAGCTGAACCGCCAAACTCTTAAGATCCACTCCGTCATTAAATGAAACCTTAACAGGATCGTTGTATATCGTGTTGTGCTTGTAAATAACGTAATCTTCTATTGAAACCTAAAAAGGCAAACACGATAGCACCAACACGAATCGAATCATTCACACTTACTGTGAGAAATCCATTCACGAGCTTAAAGAACATCTTCATAACAACACCAAGGAACAGCTCCGGTTGATCTTGAATAAACTTCTTATGACCCGTTTTTGTGTCTTCAAACATAATTTGCTAAACGTAAATGTTATTAATTCACCGTACACAGTTCAATCTTACATAATGCGCCTTCTGAATACGCATGACAAGATCGGGGCCAATGTTAGCACGACATTCCTCGTTTGTCACGCTCAATACGGCTAATAGTACTTGATCTAAACGAAGAATGCGGATATATTCGATACACTACAAAGAAACATACCTCCAGAAAAGGTTTCGCTGCGTTTCGTGCGCTGCGCACCCTGCACATCGAACTCCTCAATGGCGAAGTTCGTTGCCTTCTGTTCTTGGAAAAGGAACAGAAACCTCGCTTGAGACAGAATGTGAGTATCCTCTTCGAAGCGAAGTTCTCGGCCATTAACTTTCACGATAAAAAACACATCCCATTTCACCGTGATGATCTCAATAGTGTTCAAATGATCATTGAACACTGTGTTATCCGCGGACAAAGCACGATCTTCCCAGTCATCTTTTTTGATTCGGTTTGGTTTTCCTCTCGAAACTTTCAACGCGCCATTCTGCGATTTTATTTCAATCACAGATGATTTCTTGTGATTGGCTCCATCGGAGAAGCGAATACGAAAGCTGAAAGTACAAATTATATAGACCCATATGAATTTGGCAAAAACTCACTCGTCCTTTCCGCCTCTCACCTTAATTTTTATTCTTTCGAAAGCATCGCCCGGAAGCTTCAGAACAGTTCTGTTGTGAAATACACGATCGTGTTTGCACTTCACCGTTGTGTCAAGGTTCTCCGCTTGAGCGCAAGTATCTGAAAATGTGCAATAATATATAAACCTTCAGAAAAAACAGACAACTCACTGTCCACAGTCAGGTTAATCTGGCACGTCGTATTATCAGACCTTAACGCTCCCTTCATGCTCTTGCAGACAGCGCCCCGAATCTTCGATTTAACACCCTGTAAATCGGCACGTGAAATTAACGAACAAACCCTGCACAAGCCTCCAGATTCATCGTGCAGAAGTGAGATTTATCACGTTGCTCATACTTCCATCCGCTGCAGCAAAAGAGATCTGAAACGAGCTTGAAATTACTGAAAAGTACACGAGAAAGCGCCCACAGTCGTCCGTAATTATCGTTGCCGCGTATGCTTCATCGACTTTTTGTGTCTTTTGAAGCGGCAGTTCGTGGTACTGACTTCTCGAACTTGCTATGAATGCCGCGAAGAGAACCGCGTGACCGAGCAAAATCATGCCGTTCACTAGGAGTGATTCGAGTTAAATGATACGCAAAGGAGCGGTGGCGTGCAGGGTGGCCTTTCTAGACCGTCTAGACAGCTTAAATGGACTGCAAACGCTTACAAAATTTCGTTTGCACGTTTGCAGGACCCTTCTTTAGCTGCTTTCACACTCCGCGTGCGTTTTGCCGAACGCACGCGCGTTCATACTCACCCTCTGCGTCCGCGCGTCTTGCCGCGCGTCTAGACGCTCGATATGGAAAAAAACGCACGCAAAAATCGCGCGTCAAAACGGACGCGGCTGCGTGTTCAGCTTACGCTGGACCGTTTTCAGCTGGATTTCGAGCTGTTTTTTCGTGAATTCAATGGTAACGAATGACTATACGCCTGGTATCACTAATTTTAATTGGTTTTTCCTGTTTCACATAGTTTTTGATAGCCTTTGTCGCATTTTGCGGAGGGCTTCCAGGCCAACTTGCTGCTCTTTACATTTACGCGATTTCGTACTACTATTAGTTTTGCGTCCAAATTAGAGTCCAATTTTTCTGAACGTCGATTTTTCCGGGATCATTCTACCGCCCTATCGGAATGAATGAACGTTGCCTGAGGTGGGAACTGGGGATTACGGTAAGCCGTTTTATATCGACCGAGTGGTCCCGCCACGAACACCCTCTGTGCAGCAAAATGGCCTACGCAGCAGTTTGGCCAACAACGTTTTGTTTCATTACTGCTTTTTGCATCGTCCTTCACCGTCGTAACGCCTCGGAGCCAATTGTTCGACTTCCTGGGAGATTCAGAATGATTGTTTGACACTTCCCTTGTTAGTCTTATCATATTGGACTCTTCAAAATGATTGATTCCAAAAAGAGCCTATATCACTCGACGGTCGAATATCGTTGCCCCAAACCTCCGCCCGAGGACACGCCATCTGTTTGGAAAGGCACCGCTAAAATCCACAAACTTCGTAACGCTGCGGAGTTTCGACAAATTGTGTCAAATCTCCAAGAGAAGCGCTCAAAATTTTTCGAAGTTCTATGAAGATAGGCAGAAAGGATTGCTCTTTCACGTACTGGCAGCAAAATATCGCTGAGGATATAGCTTCCTTATAAAACGCCTTTCGAATTTTCATATGTGATTTGGTTTGTTTTGATAGACGAGTGGGCAGACGGGAGACGTCTAGGAGATAGCGATAGGAAGCCATTATTCGGAGAGGGTGCCCAAAAGCAATTCTTTTAAATCCAACTACTCTCCTATTTTATTTTGCTTCAAAGGAAAATTTCGTTACGGGACATAACACTCCGTTAAGTGTGGGTGAGTGGGCAGAAAATTACTTCCAAATTAGCTGTTATGTAACCGTGCAAAAAATATCTGAATCTGTGCGATTATTCGAACGTTGATTGCCTTTAGTTATGCGGACGACGCTGTTTCGCACAAAACTGTCTCTTTGCTCTATCGCTGACTATTATTCGTACGCCTCTTGTCTCTTTTAAAAATCGTTTTCTATTCTGCCAAAAAGAGTTGTAGTTTTCGCGTCCTTTAGGCGATTAGGGTCAAGTAACCCAGCTAGACACCAATAGCTTGCCAAAAGGCTCATAGAGTCGCTCAAAGGCTCACAGAAATATAATGAAAGAGTCATATTTTTCAATGGCCTAGGTATGGAGATTCCACTATCCCTACAGATGGAAAGCTGATGCTCGTAGGACGTTATTATTCATGTCTAACCCGGTAGACAATTGGAGGGCGATCGGTCTCCAAGACATAGTGGCTTCAAAGCCGATTCGGGTCACCTTTTTTGTCTGGTGTCCGAAATAGATTCGCCTTCGTCCGGAAAACTTATACATACACGGACCCGTCGGTTCTCCGTTTAGGGGATCCACTTAAGGTGCTTTTGACTACAAGAACTATCGATGCCCTGGATAAAAATATTTTCTTACAAGAGATCTTACAATCGCAACCCGCCTTTACCGAGGAGCGGTGATGCGATGGTGAATCTTTCCGTATCCTTTTTGAAATCTTTGTTACTCCATTTGTGGCTAAATCAATTCACGGGTAGCCTAGTAAACAAACGGAATGCCCCGCGGTCCCGAAAACATAGTGGCAGTGAACCGGTCGCTGGGCTCATTGAAACGTTGCTTGATATCTAATCGGGGTTGGTTCAACGACGTCTTCCGACTACATTTTATCTGCTGTTTGAAATCGAGCGCTCCTCGGTGATCACCCCTAGAAATGCACGCAGACGAAATGAACCATCGGTTCTCCTGAACATAATAGGTTGTCTGTTACACAAATAATACTCTTGAAGTACTGCTTTCAGAGTACCAAGACGTAGAAGACCCAAGTAACGAGACAGATCGAATTGATACTCATGCATTTGTTTGCACGCGTTCCAATTTTCATTGCCACTCCATCGGCTATTCACCTTTTTCAGATCATGCTCTCATTCATGTCTCGCTTGTTGGTATACGTTCTAATATGCTGTTTGATCCTCAAGGAGTTGGAATATGCTCCTCCTGGAGTCGGAGCTGACAAGAATAGATTGGTTCCCTCAAATACTAATCATGTGGAGCGGAAAAGAGCTGAGAGCGAGTTGGTCGATGATCGATCGATCGATGAAATATGCGAACTCATCGTTGAAGGAGATGAAGTCGATCCGGAAACACTCTCTGCACCTGAATCATCTTCCTCTTCTATTCGAGACCTTTGTAAAAGTTGGCCAGGTAGGTGTTTATCTGTTGTGCCTTACCTATAAATGTGAGAAAATTCTGTTGCTTTCAAACAGCTCAAAAACTATTGGGTTGAAACATTGAAAATGACCGCTATTAATTCGAGCATTTCCAATCGATTAATTAATATAACAGGCAACGGGGGACATCTAGCAGGTAGCTGTTACTCACAGCTACTAAGCCCACATAGCGGCTCCACGAGTTCACTTCTGCGTTACAGAAACAGAGGCGAAATGTTGAAAAAAATGACCCTCGGATTCTCAAAAAGTACAAGTGCCCGAGACCGCATTTTTAAGTTGACCCTCAGAATGGCTTTCCACTTTGAGCTGAAAGATTTCTTTTTTGCTGTTTATCTATCACTCTCCCAGGCCCCTTTTCTATCTTGTCATCTTCACTGATCCGTAAATGGAAACATCACAGGAAGCCACGCAGAACAAGGCAAAGAGGTCGACATTTCTAGAAAGTCCGAGACTTGAGCCTCAAGCCTCGGACTTTCTAGAAAAGGAAGGATCCGGCTCCTGCCCGAAAAGACGACTGACGTTGAGCAATCGAATGGTGAATACCTTAAGTGAAATGAGCGTTTTTGTGGTCTTTAAACATTCACTTTTAAAAACGGTCATTTTCAATGCTCCAACCCAATATTTAAAAAAGACATAAAAATTAAAATGGGTGCAAAATTAACTGACTTGTAGTCATAGCGCCGTTTGAAGAACCTGACTCCGCCCAATTGAAATTCAGGTTATGCAGTAATCATATTACTCTCTTTGACCTTCTGTAACCGCCATCTTTTACATGAACTTTCAGAACGAATCATCATCAACCAGCCGTTTAGTCCACGCACGATGACATGGGAGGAATCCTGCTGGAGCAGCAAACCCTGGAACATGATGCCAGAATCTGTCCGAGCTGCAACTGAAATACCCTTGAGGAAGGGTAACTGGCTTCTCTTCTCTTCGGTTCACACGGCTTGTAACTACGCCGACACGCATCCTGACTTTTTCAATGGCAGAAAACATCTCCTTCTTAACCAGTTCGACAAGTCTCAAGCTCAGGTTCTGATGAGTGATCCAATTCAAGACCCTTCGGTCTATATTCAAAAAAGAAACGATAGTGAAGTGGTGCCGGTGGGAGAGACTCTAGGAATTGCTTGCGGCACTCTGCGCCTCACGAAAAGGAAAGATGATATCCGCTTTATACATGCCAACGTCGTCGGCTCCATCTACTACTTCCCGTCTCTGATCGAAGCCTGTCTCTTCTCGGGCGAGAAAATCGCTCTGCGGAATGTCACCATTCAGGAATACAACGGACTGTGGCCTCCGACGAACTCACAACGTGCCTATACCCATGATGAACACCCGATGCTGTTTGGTGTCAACTACGTTGAAGTGGAATCGATCGCAGACTGCAGGGTAACCGTATACGGTTACACTGTCGAGGACTACTGCCAGAAGCCAAGGCGAGGATCCTACGAAATGTATCTGACCGATCCGAGGACGAACTGGACAAACTGCGCAAGTATGTGTGGCCACTACCAGTCGTACTCCCACGTGGTCTTGCCTCCTCTGGAGAAGTGGAACTTTATCTTCTACGAGGAGTACAAGGAGCGCATCATCATCACTACATGGTTCTCCTATCGCACGTTGACATGGGAAGCAGCCTGCGACCCACAGGCCTTATGGAACACTGAAGATGCTGCCCCGGAAGCGCCATCCCTAAAGAACAACTTCTACGTCTTTTCTACTGTCCAAGCCGCCTGCAAATACGCCAAGATCAATCCGTTGTTCTACGAGGGAAAGGAGCAATATCTTCTCGATACAAAAGAGGAACCTTCCGGAAGAATAGATAGGAACCCGAGGTGGTTTGCTGAGAACATGGTCAACATCATCTACGTCCTCAAAGCCGAACCTAAAGACGTAAATGTGACGCCTATGAAAGCCTGTGCACAGTGGAAACGTGGAAATCTCACCAAGACACCATTTGCACACACCGCCGCCAACGTCTACTACTTCAGAACGATCGGGGAGATGTGTGAGTACTTCCATAGTAGCGACACCATCAAGGAGGCCATGAAAGACCATATTGTAAAGCTGTCGAAGTTGGCAGCTTTCCCTAGGGAAGTGATCGGTCAGATTAAGATGCCGTTGAATATCACTCTACAAGAAGCGGCATTTCTATATCCCCCACGTAAGCTAACTATTCACGTGGAAGACTTCAAAGTGCTATTTTGAGGCTGCGAATTCAGCGACTTCGGATTGGGGCCGGGGAAGAAGGAACAGCTTGCCATGACGTTGCTGATGAGCACCTCTGCTGTGGAAGGAACTCCGATCCAGCAGAAGCTGTACGACAACAATGAAGACTTGATAAGGAATACGGCCACTATGGTGCAGGCCTACACGGATTTCAAGAGCGTTGAATCGAGCCGTATTGTGGACGCTATCAAAGGTATAGGCAAAACGCTGGTGCACTCAGATCTGGACACGGTCAGGAAGGATGATCCGGAAGTGAGTATTTTATACAGATTGCAAAAAGCGTGACACATTTTGGGTCAGGTGGGGTCAGGGTAACAGGGTAATCGAAGCGGGACCAATTCGCCGCCAAGATTCCGCGGCGGAAATGTCACTTCTAACTTCTTTTTTTACTATCAACTCGGTATACCAAAAGTATTTCCGAGTCGCCAAAACTTGTAAAGTGTACATCTGTGGCCGTATTCAATAAACTGGGAACGGGAACCTCCCGGGAAGTGCTTCCCATCCACTTCCCAGTGGGCAAAAGTGGTATTCAATAAAAAGTGGACAAGTTCAAAGTGGGAATTTTGTATCATATCGTCATTTTTGATGGTTTCTGTGCATATTTTGTGCTAATTTTGCGCGAGAGCGGTCGGTTTTTCTGGTTCACGACAGGAGCGAGATGCTTCAAGTTCCGGCTAGTTCTCTCAACTCGCAAGAACTTTCAAGAACAACCCAATAAGAAAGAATAGACCACACGCAACGGTGGCGTCCGTTCGCGGAAAAAACGTTGCGTATGGTCTTGACCGAGCGTTGTACCCAGCCTCTAATAAGTAGATTAAACTCTCAAATTTTCATGAAAACCGTTTTAGAACGTTTAAAACATGATAAAACAGTGTCCAGTGTCAACAGTGTAGCTTAAATATAGTGCAAATTTACTAATTTAATAAACCCGGCTGCGCGCGAATTCGCGCCCTCCAGGTACTAAAAGCCAAAAAACTGTAGCCCTGCGGGCGGCAAGATTGGCGCTCATGGATAGGGCTGAAGTTGGGGCCAAAAACCTGCAGCCCTGCGGGCGGCAAGATTGGTGCTCATGCAAATGACTGAAGTTGTCCAAAAAACAGCGATATGCTGGAAGTATAGCGAGATATGGTGGATCAGAGATATGGTTCCTGCGGGCGGCAAGACACCAATAGCCCTGCGGGCGGCAAGACACCATAGCCCTGCGGGCGGCAAGATTGGCGCTCATGGATAGGGCTGAAGTTGGGGCCAAAAAACTGTAGCCCTGCGGGCGGCAAGATTGGCGCTCATGTAAATGGCTAAAGTGGGCGAAAAAATTGTAAAGTTTCAGGAAACTCGAACCGAAAACACTGCTGGTTACAAAATAGACAAAAAATCACTCAAAAACAGCAAAAAAAACTCAAAGCCTAGCAGCACCAGAGAGATAGTGGAAGTAGAGCAATACCATCTCAACTGTCTGTGTGGCTCATTGCGAACGTTCTCTGTTTGTAAGCAGGCGGTGTCGGGTTCGGTTCCCCTCGGGGTCCTTATTTTGTGTGGGTGTTTTCCCCGTGCTCACGGAAAAACACACACACACACACAAACACACCAACGGACCCGTCGGTTCTCCATTTATATATAGGGGATATAGGGGATTCTCTGCAAATTTGTTTGAAATGGTAGCCGGTGCAATTCCAATACATTTCCGTGGTGACTAGGTGACGAATTGATCACACTGCGATCCTGACCCATCGAAAAAAATAGGGCAGAAAAAATGGGGCCGAATTGTTGTGGAGCTTAAACTTCAAGTAAGGGTAGCCCTATTGTCCCGAAAAAATGGCATTTGACTAGAATCGAAGGCTCAAAATATCTCAAAAAAAAAACATATAACAAAACCGCCCAACAGAAAACGCCTACTTTCAGTACGTATCTCGAGAAGACGTCGATGAGATAACTCGCGAAATGACCACAAAACAGCAAGAAGAGTTGAAGAAGAACATCCAGGAACTCAAAAACCTGATGGAAAAAGAAACGAAAACTGTCTTCGCCGTCCTTAAGGATGTCGAACAGCGACTGAGCAAGAAGCACCGCTTAAGTGGATACCGCAAGTTCTACTCAAAGTTCATCAAACTCGTTCAACAGCAGGCCAGCGAAGCGAACAACATCATCTACAAGCTCCAGTTTACTGATTCTAAGCTCTATGAAACGGCACATCGACAAGTGTGCGACCAGTGTCGAAAACAAACAGCTAAGAAGGCTCTGCATGTTCGTTCGATTCATGCCGGAAATTTTGCATTCAAAAACATGATTTTAGGTGTTCAAAGTGTTTATAACTCCCGGATTCGACTACAACATTGTGGACGCCTATGTCAAAGTACGTGATCGCAAGAATTACAAGGAATACATCGAGAGTCTGGCTAAGGTGAACTACATTTTGGTAAGTTTTAGTCATGTCTCTGGGAGCTCTTTAAGGTCGATTTTAGTTTTACACTGCTGCCAGATGCGAAGTCATGGTGTTGAATTCGGAAGGAGCGGACGAGTTGACGATCAGTGACTTCGAATTCATTCATAAGACCTTGAAAGCTTACTCTAGCAAGTAACGTGATAAATTTTGTGTGATTTATGTGGTGATTCTGTTTGTCATGCAGTAAAGAACTCCCCAACCCGCCCCTTCCAAGTGGACAAACCCGTCTTCTTCTCGTTTTTCCATTCATTTCGCTCTATTGATCACATTCAGTAGTGTTCAGTGCATTCACAGGCTCCGGCAGAAGTTCTGTCAAGGCAATCAATTCAAAGTGAATCTGTGGTATTTCATGTAGTCTTTCGAGAGATGAGCGATTTTTGGCTTTTCCCAGAACGTTTAACAACAAAGCACTGGTACGCGATCATAGGCATCGGTGGTTCAGTGGTAGAATGCTCGCCTGCCACGCGGGCGGCCCGGGTTCGATTCCCGGCCGATGCAAATTTTTTTTTTCACTCCGTTTGTTTGAAATAAAGGTTGCGTCATTCGCTTCACTGTGGCCCCTTTCTCTCAAACTCTATGTCGCCATCCACTTCAAATATTATTCTTTCATTTCTGTCAAATTCCCGACCGATGCAAAGTTTTTGTATTGCATGAGCCGTTCTGAATGTGCTAATAACGGAGAACGTCAACCTTAAGCATCGGCTGTTCTTGTCATCTTCACCGTGATATTTATGCGGGGAAGCGCGAACGCTGTCCCCTGACTCAAAAATTTAGCTGTTGGCCAACTCCAACTCGGAGCTGCCACACGGGTCAGCCGGGAGCGAAAGTGCAATGTCCCAGCCTCGCCATGGATTCCCCGCCTTGCTGATCGCGGGGAGATCCCAGCCAGGTAAGTTTATGAGCCGTCCTGTGCTGGGCACTTATGTGGGGCGCGACCGTTCGGTTGCAACGGTGCGATTGCTTCGTTCCAGAGAAGCAGAGAAAACCAAGTGATCTGTAAAAAGACCGCTCGATCGCATCACTCGCCGTGACTGTGTGGTGTGACCACGACTCACAGCGTTGCGACGAAACGGGCGCTCCTCGCATAAGTGCCTCCGCACCACATCGTCGTCGGTTTAATTACCCAAGTTTGAGGTAAACATTAGATCCGCTCTTTCAAATGGAAGTGGCGAGATAAATTTTGGAACTGCGTCTCTTCGAAGATGCTTTTAAGCAGAAATCAAGACTAAGTCTAAGCACTGATATGTACTTTCCCGACGCATCGCGTTAAGGGATACAACCTAGGTCGTATGAAACTGTATAAGTTTTCACATCATTGATAGGTTTTCATATGGCTTCAATGGCTGCGGTAGCATCAGAGTCGAAGTGAGCAATCCCACTTGTTTGTGCGGGCGTAGAAGCGGTGAAGAAGGTGGATTCCGGTGTAGAGCAAAGCGAACCCATCTTCTGACCGGTTGGTGGCGCAGATCTTGAAGGTTGAGCGATGCTTCTTTGGCTTGATTTGGCGGCACTGGAGTGGTATTCACATACAGAGATGCCGAGATTCGAGACTCGGACTCGATGATATTTCGGACTCTTTCGGCATCACTGGTCACGTAGTCACGACCAGTCTCGGAGAAGCTCGGCATTCCAAGCAGGAGCCGGCTTCGGCTCAGTTGGCTTCCCGTCTTTTTGGCTAATGTGGCTAAACAAAGAAATAAATGAATCGAATAGAATTTATCTCCATTAACAATCAATGCAGAAGGAAACGGTCATAAGGTATGGCAATACATGACAATCAGCAATAAATGACGATCGAAAAGCATGATTTAATTTCCTATTGGAATGGACTATTATACTGGTTCATTATATTGTGTTGTACGCATAATTCGTCCGGGAAGCGGACGTCGACAACAATATTCTGGCACTTCAGGCTATCGTCGCCAGACCACATGGGCTTCTGGGTTTTCTTCATGCCTTCTAGAACAGCATTGATATCATTCCAGGTTGAGACGTTGATGGGCCCGATGAAAGATGCAGCATCGGCCAATTGAACTGGATAGACATTTGGGCGATCTGGACAATGACTCCGGACGTAGCTATCGCAGAAACAGCCTGGACCAGACACATGATTGGGGTTCTTAAAGGTAAATCTGAAACGGTTTTTGTTGTAGGTCACAACGTATGCGTCCGAATTTACTTATCTCCGTAGGGAGTCAGGACGTCGACGGACTCATAGCGAAAGCTGGAGATACTGGGGAGCACAAATGCGATGTGAGTGACCTTCTCGCACACGTTCTAAAAGGTGTTTGGTGGAAAAGCCAAGCTGTATATTATACTTACGATTCGTGACGACTCGCACATGTTAGCCTGGAACTTCTGCAAAAATACAAGTTAAATAATGCACTTCTGTACGCAATTTTTGTACTCTACCTCTTCTGTGGCCCTAATGAATGATAATAGAATGCTTGGCATTTTGCCCAGGTGGTTGAGACCCTTCGAATGGAATTTCCAAATAGAGTTTGTGAGCAATGTTCCGGGAGACATTCTCCGGATTCGATGGCCCACCCTATCCAGAAATGTGAATGTCGAAGCTTCACCTTGTTCCTTATTGGTTCGCTCCGGAACTTCACTTTCCGAAGGGGGACTCGTGAGTCCCAAATCCAAACTCATCGAGCTCCGGGTCTTACGTGTTTGCACGGTTTCTGAATCATGTTTGGCTTATTTTGTGAAATGTTGGCGCTCGCAGGCCGCCCGCAAAAACCCCTCCGGGTATCTGTCGCTGTATGACCCCGTTCTTATGCCTTGAAATTTGGACGGCTGACCGAACGTACCGCTTTCTACGATTCTGTCATTTCTCTGAAGCGCCAACTAAAATTACACAAAGAGGTGCACCATTCGCTTCATGTTCATATCTATTTGGCTGCTGCATTGAAAATGTTACAAAATTAGGGTCCCTTTTTCTAAAATAGCCATCTCAGGTCTACCCTTATGGAGATCCCCTCTCTCAACTCAACAGGTGATTAAATGTGGAGAGCCATTCTGGGGCTCAACTTGAAAATGTGAGGTTCCAGGCACCATTCCTGAAGTGTGGCTTTTTCACCCTTTTCCATGAGATAAAAACGAATCCACCATGAATAAGATAAAGAGGCCCAAAGCATCTTTCCCTCATGTTCTATGAACACGGCATGCGGCATCCACCAAGTGGGCTAATGATGTGCAAACTAATCAACAAGTCAACAATCCAACTGGCATCCAATTTTTTGAAGTCACTACAGTCTGACACCTACCAAGTACTTGTTGTAATCATCCACTCTATAAATCTCGTCTTTCATATAGGTCCCGTTTTTATCCTGAAGCGGGAACGGTTCTGTCCAGTGCTCAGGCACGCCGTGCTCGTTGTCGCGGATTAGTATGATTTTGACCTCGTCTGCAGTGCCCGATATAGGGCAGATGTCAATGTTTACTCGGATCTAAATATTCAGCTTCATTACGCTTTGAGAATGGAAAGGGCTTACGAAGAAGAATTTGGGCAGCAAGTCAAAGTTGAACTGTTTACTCTTGACATGCAGCTCCTGTTCCTGAACAACGACAGTATTAAGGTCTGACATGAGGCAATTAACTTGCCGAACCGAGAGCTGAGTGCAATATGAAGACGAGAAGCAGCCGTTTCAGTAACATCTCTGCCGGAAGCCACTCTGGAGCAATGCGTTGGGTTCGCTTTAATGCAAGTGATCACCGGTTGACAGACAGCCTTCGGGCCATAACCAGTTTTTGCATAGGCTGATAAAGTAGGCGCCGAGGACCACATGCTACGAATGGGACAATTAATCATACGTTTGCGTCAGTCATTATTGAAATCCTCAGATTTTGGCTTGTCAGCTGTCGGGCCGGAGCAATCCAGCTGCTGGGTTTGTGTCTTTGAGGCGGTTAGAGCACAAGATTGATATTGGATTGCAGAACGAAACAAAAAATAAAGAGGTTGACATCAGTGCTACATTATGATTCTAATAAGTATGAATGTATGCCTTTTACTTTATGTGGCCTGTTTCTCTGCATTACTTGCGTCTATACAAGCATACAAAAACCACAATTTATGGTTGACAAAAACAGGTAGCATCAAACGCCATCTCATCAGTTTACAAGGGCAGCGGAGAGCTATATCCAAAAGAGGCGGAGACGGTGAACCACAGTGGAGCTGACAAGGCGAGGGATCAACAGGGTAGAGATGAGAATCATGACGAAGATGGCAAAGATTACATTTCCTATCATTTACGTCTGTTGATCGACGTTAAGAAAGCTGAAATTATGTAATCGTATTGAACACAGTACGGTGTTATTCTACACGCACTAAAATAATGGACATGTCCGATGTGGTCTAGTGGTTAGGATTTGCGGCTCTCACCCGCAAGGCCCGGGTTCGATTCCCGGCATCGGAAGAAATTTTTATCTGTTTATTCTTTTTTATATTTTTGTTGTTTTTCTAAATAGTGAAAAGCAGCTGGCGCTACGGATAGCGGAGTTATAGCGAGCTTTGGCTTGAGTGGAGAGCGCGGGTGGTCGGGCGATGGTTTTGACCTTGGTGTCCGGTGGAACGGCTCCCTAATGTTCCAAGCTTTCTGGGGGGTTCATTGTGCCAAGAACAACCGATCACTCAACTCATTTCTTGAGGAGCAAAAGCGAAAAAATGCATCTTTCAGTACCATTACATTTCTCTGTGAGCCAAGCCCTCTCCATATCACAATAAATCATCATTGTCAGACTACTTTTTCCCACACAGAGCGCTTTTCTCACAAAAACATGTGCCGATCACTGAACACTCAAATCGACGGTCATTAGTCATAGGTCGATCGAGAGGCACTTCCATTCTGCATAAGATAGTCGATGCGAGTTGCTGGCTTGCTTATTTCGCAGATACTGTTATTGTAGAGTGTGTGTACTGAGCACGCGTGATCTAGGGGATTCCGCTGCTAAAACATCCGTTCAGAATTGCATATTTCAGATTGATGATAATACGTTGGCATTTACTGTTGTTTTCTGTGGTATTAGCCGTGTTAGGCGTAGACCAGAACGGTGAGTTCAGTTTTATTGTTAAAGCAATGAAGTGAACTGACAAGGGACCTGTCTGATATGTCCGCCGAGTTAGGAGCTCAAATTTGGCATAGTAATAGGACTTCACAAGACTAATACAGAGCCAAAGGCTTTTCGCCTGTCGTTGACTTTAACCTAGTTAAAAGCATTAAAAATTGGGAAAATTCACTCATTAAGGATAATACAGGATCGAATGTCGCTGCTCGCTAGTGCTCGAATAGCGCAGTGGTCACGTTGCAGGACCGCTGTTTTCTCAATGCGGGTTCGAATCCGGTTGGAATCTTTATGATTCTCTTTCTTTTATTTCTATTTCCTTTTCTTTTCTAACCCCGAAAAACGCCAAAAAGAGCAAAATTATCCTTAATTAATCCTTGTATCATCCTTAATGAGTGAATTTTCCAAATTTTTAGTCATGCTTTTAACTAGGTTAAAGTCAACGACAGGCGAAAAGCCTTTGGCTCTGTATTAGTCTTGTGAAGTCCTATTACTATGCCAAATTTGAGCTCCTAACTCGGCGGACATATCAGACAGGTCCCTTGTGAGTCCAGACAGCAATACTATTAGCAACGTTTATGTAAACTGCTACTGCGATTTTCACACCACTGCTCGTTAGATAAGTCGGCTATAAGTCGATTTGAACCATTGTGGCCGACTAGATAGGACTAGATAAAGGTTCGATCCCCCTATGTGTACATAGGTTCCAATTACTTTTGTGTAATACAAACTTTGAGTTAATAGATGCCGTATGCTTTCAGAACAATGCGACCTCTCATTGCTAGAAGGAAAGTACATGCATCTCTTCAGTCAATGTGGGATTGCCAGGATTAAAGTGGAAAACTTGACCAACGCAGAGCTCAACGAAGAAGCGACTGAGATGCTGGCCGGAGGTTAGATTCCTATGTAAGTACTGCTCTATGGCGTCACCGCTTAGGAAGTTGCGGCCAGCCAGTAGACGGCAAAATCAAACCGTTCGTCTACGATGAGGCGCACATTCTTCTACTTAACTACGGTGCAAGAAGTAAAGTACAAAATACATGCGTTCTGAAAGTCGGCTCCCTCGAGTGAGTTCCTTCTTATCCTTAGCATCCATATTTTCTGCGTAATGTGGAGTTCATAAGGTCACCGTGCACGTGACGTGCACACTTAAAATTTAAATTTCGATTCTGATCGAAAGGGCGCCTTCGCCGCCGTTGTTTCGGGTTTTCCTTCGGGTTTTGAGCGTTTTTTGATTGCTGAGCTCACTGCTCACCTGGTTTCCACGGAAAAGGTTGAAATTAGGAAATGCCATCCGTTTGACCGGTGAGGCCAAACTGTTCGTCATTTTGAGCCGATTAGTAGATAAGAAACTGGAAGCAAGAGGTTTATTTGTTTATTTCATTTGATTTACGTACAGTGGACAGTGAAGATGAACGCAACATAACAATCATAGGAAAGGGTGTAGGGGAGATGAGAAACACCTAAAGAACCTAAAGCAATAAATTAAACAGCAACCCAATCGATATCAAATAGACTTTCGTGACACAATTACGAGAAAGTGACGGAGACCAGCTCTAGACGGGGTAGCAGCACAATCCATGACGACTGCAAAATCCATAGCTGAAATTAGGAAACGTCGTAAGTCCAGGAAAAGGTGCCAAAGAGGCGCTTTGGTGGAACTGAGTAAAAATGGCCAGGGGCGTAGGGTGAGATGAGAAAGGGAACCATAGAAAAAAAACGGTGACAGTGACGGAGACGGAGACGACTATACATAATACAAGGGTTCTGCTCCATTACACCCCAAACAACGAAATCCAGAGGGTTAAAATCGAGCGGCTTTTATGGTCAAACAACCTAACTTCAGAATAGGATTGTCGATTACCTGGAAATCTTCGAATTTCGGACCGAACCGAACATTCGATATGTGAAGGTTCGAGTTGAACTGAAGCTAAAATTGTTTAAATGGGAAGTTTCCTGTTAACGAGAAAAACAAAATAAGTCCGAATGACTCTTCCACTCCACTGGAATCGTCTTGTTGATGAGGCGTCGTCCAGCGTCTTTCAGTCAATGTTACTTTCATAGTACGTGTGCAACAACTTATTCCAGGTCCCAATTCATTTCGTACGACCAGTGCCATTGGGCGTTTCTCGGCAACGAAGAAGACAAGTACAGCGACGGCACGTACTCCTATTCCGAGCAGTCGAAAGCGTCGCCAGTGTGCAACGGAGAGTCGGCCATCTTCGACGCCCACATAAAACGCCTCTACATGGACCAAAAAACAACCAACGAAGCGGAGTACAGTTCTATTTTCGACATATCGCCAACTGCGACAAAAACAGTCTACACAAACGTCAGCTCGGGTGATCCGTGTGTCAGCGATGACGAAGTGAGTGTTGAGTGTAGTTTCATAAAACAGATAGGCATGCTTTAGATCGCCGCACGACAAATTGACCCGACGTGGACATCGGAAGACCGGCGTCCGCACGATATCCACGAAGGTTTCTTCAATCAACTCTATGAAGAGATCGTTCTCTGGGCTGAGAGAAAGTGGGCGAGTTCGAAGAGGCAAATGAAGCACAACACGATTTAGGGATGAGAGCGAGGAGTATGTCCTGAAGGCCGATTTTCCGAGCAAGGAAAACTACTCCGACTTCATCAACTCTACACTGGGAGTACGTCAACCAATGCTCCATCGTAATTATTCGTGTATTATGCGTGAAATGAACGCTGAGGAGACGATGGAGTATCCCAGAATGCTGGTGATGAACGCTCTGCCGTAATTTGTTCTTCCTCTGCTCTTCCACAAGTAAATCTTCTTGTTTAGGCCGGCCCTCGAAGACGACGAAAAACTTCTACACGACGAGACGATGGCCGTTCTGGACAACGGGCCTTTTGCCCAACAAATTCCTCAGTAAAAGCCATTTGCTCAAACATACACATGAAACTTGTTTAGGTCTCCTCCGCAAAGTTATGAACAGGGCTTGATAGAACAGGCTGTCGGCAAGAGACCGATCCTTGCGAATTGTAATATCTCTGCATAACATGCCATTCAGCACTGTTTTCAGATTTTACTGAGGTTCCTTTGTGTAACTATTCCATGTTCTCTAACGACTATCTGCACGTTTTCACCTCCTGTGGAATCATTAGCGTCGAAATGGCGACGATTGACAACAATGCAACGCTCGAGGCGCGCATCGCGGAGTTGCAAAATCATGGCGGTATGTTGAAATGAGACGAGAACGAAAAAGTCTATATACTCAATTAATTGGGCGACAGGACATTACCGCGAATACAATTACCGCGAAGGCAAGCAGTGCGAATGACAATTACGGCGAACGATAATTACCACAAACTTCACAGGGCAAGCGCGGTAAAACAAGTTGGGCGACCAGATATTGAAGGTTATTGAGCGAACCGAGCTAAATATTCGTTTTTACGCACGGCTTAACATCCAGGCTTGTCTTAGGCTCTGGCTTAGCACTATGCCTATTGATTTTAAGCGAGCCCGAATGGCGAGCCCTATAGTCCAACTTCCAGCGACAGAATATACCACTTATTGGTGTTCTTACCGCGCTCACCCTGTAGAGTTTGCGGTAATTGCCTTCGCGGTATTGACACGTAGCCGGTTAATTGGATTAATTAAACGCTCCATGGAGACATGTAATCCTATCGATGTGAGACCAAAGATCGAATGCGGCGAATGAAAACGTCGAAATTCCTTCGTCGTTACACTGGGTATGATTTTTGGTCTTACCACGATTGATTCGACGTCGGCGCACTTTGTCGGAACAATCGAAGGAAGATAGAAAGAAAGGAAAATGCTCGTCTGGCCCCTAGTAACATAACTTCGATTGTTGGCACAACTCCAGTTAAAACAATCATCGAAACAAGCACACATCTCTGTAATTCGATGTGCAACGGGACGTACGACTTTTACCGTTCGGTTGTCATTTCTAGAGTCGAAAAGCGTAACGTCATCGAGTTGAGTCGATCCCGAGTCGCCCAACCCTAGTCATACCGTTTGCATACCGACTACTCTGTAGGCATGCCTGACGTGGACAGGCTAATGTATTCGCGGTGGGAGTTAATGTGGGAATTTCAAATTGAACATTTCCGGATTTTGATCCTGTTTCATCCCTGCTTTCAACGCATATCTGATCAGGAACTAAATGGCGTTATATGGTTGCCGTAAAGTCAATACGCCTGCAATGTGCGTTTTGGGACCACCAGACTACGGTAATTTTGTTATTCTGCAGACTTTCACCAATTTTGAGCTCGATTCGAATGTTCCGTTTAGAATAAACACATAATTCACATACATATTTGCACATCATTTTCAGCTTCTTGTAACAAGAGTCGACCCTCAGTGAAACCATTTTACTACAATCCGGAAGCGCTGCTGCTTGTTGACTATTGGTCATTGTCAAAAAATAACACCGCAGTCGAAGTCGAAGTCGCCATTGTGGAGCTTCCAAACAATGGGTAGGTTAAAGCTATGCAAACAGTCTAACAAATAGCGCTCTAGATCGCGATTTTTCGCCTACCCACAAAACTGGAGGAAGGTTCTTCAGCGCAGAACATGGGATCAATATAGTGTATACAACATAACGAGCGGTCAAATATGTGACCCTGAACATAGCGTGTACCTGTCGTTAACGAAAAGGTGGCTGTTTGACTGCGTTCCTGGCATCACGAACTCGTGTGGGCAAATTGGATTCACGAACGCAACGCTCAATCGTCTCCACTTTTATCCTGACAAGCGAGACTATTTTCGAAGCGAGGGTTGCATGTCCTACACTGAGGTTCACATCAAAACCCTACTTTGTTACTCATACGATTTCAGAGTGTGGAAAAGCAGAACGACCCGACCATGTATCATCACATGAACTGGATCGACGCGGCTCTTGTTGCACGGCGATTTCGAGTGGGAGAAGGATACCCACGTGAAATGGTGAAGAACAATCTTCACTACGACAGCACACGACAGATGACTGTTTTGAAGTAAGCCAGTCGAGTAGAATTGTGTAGCGATCGGAAGGTACTGCGCGTTCAAAAGGTTTTTTTTTTAATTTAGTACGTATTGGGAATTGGGAATAAGATAAGATATCCACGTGGAATGTCGTTCGACCGATCGACCAGGATGAGTCCAGTGCTAAATGCTAGGCGTTCACTCAAGTATGAGCCATAAAATGAGCGTTTAATATTAACCACAGCCAGAGGTGGCGGGTTAGGGCTTCGGGTTCGGATACCCGGACAACTCTGACCACATCTAATTACTAATACACAAAATACGATTTTCATGAGTAGATCAACCAATCAACCGATTATGCTGTATATCCTTTTTTAGCATGGTGACGAAGCAGTGGGATCAAATCATTCTCTACCCGTCAAAGTTAGTTTCCGCTATTTAACTTGCGCGCATAACTTGCAATTCAGCTTTCCTGCCTACGACCATTTTGCTCGTGGACCTAATCTTGGGTACACATTCGACAGAGCCTGTCGCATTCGTTCCGACCAGGGTGGTGGCAATCATCGGTTCATGCTCATACCCAAGGATTATGATGAGCTGATGTAAGCTAGAAGCTCTTTCGCTAGAACAGTGACATTGGATATTTTCAGTTTGAAGTCTTGAACGACGTTCTTGGACCAACGAGGGAAGCTTAAAAGTCATTTGTAGTTGCTTATATTCAGGCATACACATTATATAAACGGTCGCTTTCATAAAGCAGATAAAACGCCAAACCGAGCCCGGCCGATTCAGAATGTACTCAGTGAAGCACAGACAGCTTGTAAGGGACTCCAGTACTATACCTCCAGGATCGCTAAAGCATCCACTAACAAGAGAGCAGTCCGCCATTTTAAAAAGAACGAAAAAGTCTATATAGTCGATTTTTTATCATCACCGGCTCGGAACTACAGTCACGCGGACCCTCCAGTTACTAAAAGTTTGTGTGGTTCATTGCGAACGTTCTCCGTTTGTAAGCGGGCGCTGTCGGGTTCGGTTCCCCTCGTGGTCCTTGTTTTATGTGGGTGTTTTCTACGTGCGCACGAAAAAAAAACACATAAAGATTGATCGTCTTTTAAAGTGCTGCAGATATATATTCACCAGAAGAAACGTTCCAGACCTGAACGAATTTAACGAATTTATTTGCGAAACCCAACACTTACATGTTGTCGCACCCCTAATCTATCCATCGCTGCTTGGCTTGTTGTCGCGCGTGGTGCCTCCATGTTCTGCTGCCTATCTTCACGAAGAAGCTAGATGGAGGCACCTTATCCAGGCCTTATTACTAGTCAAAATGGTGCCAGGAAATAGGATGTATTTTGCGGTACTTTACCTATCTCGTCATACCAAATACATTACCCAAGCGTTTACGAGTTTATTTCTCGTATCTCGTAGGCTGACGTTGCAAGTCGTCGTATATGCACAAGAGCCACATTGTCACTCCGTAGTCGCCAGGCTTCGGCAGGTTCTTCACAGGCGGCGATCCCATCGGTGTACGTGGGCATCAGAGAATTTATTTATTTATAAAAATTCAAATGATATTTATTTATCAAAAACGTGAAGCTTTTAACATCATTCACAAATAGGTCAGTCGTACCTAGAAGTCTGCCACACTCCAACGATAATGAGCTTCAGCCTGTGATATTGGAAACGACGTACTACTTTCTCCCAAACGCGATCATCACATGGCGATAGGACAAAGGTCGACTTGTCATTGTCATTTCTGAGCAAATACGCTCCAAAAACGAGGACATTAGTCTCTTTTCGGATGGCACACACGTAGCTCCGGGCCGCCTCGCCAACAGCGTAGTATCGCATCTTCTTGAAGACACCGTAGCTCTTAAAGAAGTTGCTTCGGCCGTCTTCGGTGTTGAAGTCTTCCATAAACTTCACCGAATCGAAATTCATTCCTTCCAGATCCTTCTCAAATTCCGCATAATGCAGCGTATTCCTCCGAGTGGTTAAGACTGTGGCGGTCTGGTTGTCAGGGATCATCGCATACACATTTCTCGCGTCCTTCTCCTTACGCCCAACTACAGTAGCATTTCTAAGCTGGTACTGCGTAAAGGGAATGTCCAACGCGGAGAAGTTGTAGATAAGTATATCGTCGTGAACCGTTGACACGCTGTAATTGAACGCCTTGTCTCTCTTCATTTCCTCGACTATCCTGTTCTAGAACGACCCATGCAGCGTCTGAACATGGCAACTTCACATACCTGTCGTCCAATCTCCAATTCGCGCAGAGAACGAACTATATCCATTACGATGAATTCGGCCTTTCTCGCCTCGATCGCTCCCGGGTTACTGTACAAACAGATCATGTGCGACATGGACTGAAAATAGAGCGGAACATAGGCAATTTCGGTTGCTCAGTGCTACCAAAAGGAGAGTCGATCTGTACATCTGATTGATGAATCCATGAGCGCCATCTATGGAGTTCGGAAGGTACTGCTTGACAAAGCTGCCTATCGTTCTTGTATGCAGCGCATATTGCAGTTTCTGAAATTCGAATCAATGAGTGCGCTCTGTGGCTAAACAACCCACTGTTAGTGTATCCGCGATTTCATCGAATCCCCGAACACATCTATGGCAGAACACCGAATTCGCATTTTCTCTTGGGGTCTTCACAACGGCTTTGATGTCCATCCATATAGCCTCGGCCTTGGCTTGCACTTCAAACATGAATTCCGCGTAGGTGTCCTCGACGACCTCGTCGTCCAGACCGCCATCCACAACGGTTTTAGTTTGCGGAGCGATCAAGTGCAGTTCCGTCTCAACCTGTTCAAGTCCGATGTTCAGTTCGAGGAGGTAGTCATCAAGTATTCGCTTCTTCCGGAGCGTTTCTGCATCCCAGGAGCGCTTTGTCGATCTTGGGACCTGTGCGGGATTCGGATATTTTGTATCGAACATGTCTTACGTTTCCGTTGGGTTTAAAAATGCCTTTGCCGAGCTTGAGCACACCATTGATGAACCGAAAAAAGGACATAACCAGCGCTGGGGGCTCGGTCAAACTGAATTCAAAATATCCACTTTTTATCGTATCGACGCCACCGTCGAAAAGTTGCAATCTAGACTCATTGCTACTTTCCCTTTGTTCGTAGACGAGCGCGCAAACTGAAAGACCGATATGAACACTTATTTCTGTTGTGCACTCACTTGGGAGAGGAACGAGGCTGGCCCTTATATCCTCGATAATATCGCTGCTATAGGTTACGTTATCTATGACGATTTCTTCGGAAAGGGCTTTGGCTATTACTGCACATAATAACACAAACGCTTTTGCGTCCATTACCTGGAATGGAGATACTTTAGCGTTACATTTCTGTGGTTTAAGTAGCGCTATTTTAAAAGATCTCGGAGACGACTGGAAAAAGAGAACCGAAGGTCGTCTAGGAATATCCTGTTTCTGGGATGCCCTGATGGCTTTGAAGTCGCTTTGGGAAATTTGTGAAGCGGATAGCCACCACTGTCTCAAGGAGAGCGATAATACTGGACGACGTCCCGCCAGCCGCCGATACATTACGCCGCCGCCCGGACACCCAACAAGGCACTCGGCGGATAGTCGAGCGCCCGCTCGGTCTCTCCATAGTCCCTCCTTTCATCTCCTTGATCTCATGTCAGTATAATCACGTTGAAGCATATAAAAAGGGCCATGAAAGAGTACAACTCCGGGACACCTTAAGGGCACGCAGGAATTCGGACGGAACGCTTTTTTTGTCTATTTTTTGCTATTTTTCGGAACCCTTTCGTTTCGGACACTATATTTCTTTTTATGGTCTACTTCTTGAAAATTACCAGGTTTTCTGACTTCGACATTATCTTAGGCAACCTCTAAAAGAAGTGATAGAAGGGTAAAGTTTGTACGACGTTTTCCTTGTTGTCTATTTTTTTGCTATTTCTCGGAAAATGCGATAGTTTCCAAAGAACTGATTTCACCTTCGTGCTCAGCGACCTCAAAAAGACTAGAAATAGGGAGAAAGTGAAGCCGAACGGAAGGGAAGTGTAGGAGGTGTGGTTCCTCTCCGGTGTCTAGGCTGACTAGAGGTTTTAAAGGACCTTTTTTTAACGAAGACCGAGTCCCTTTCGTTACCCTATGCGCGGATATATTGATTCCCTGAAACGCGCTCAGGAGCTCTTGGACCACCAAAAAAGAGAGTTTATCATATTCACCCTAGAACTGTTATAACTTCTTGAACAGAGCAAAAAATGAGATGCATCACTCTCGGCGAACTATTATCGACGCTGAATATTAAAAGCGCTGTGTTCGAAAAAAACCCACTTATTTAGTCAAAAAATCGGAAGGATTTGACTGGCTAGAAGTCTTAAAGGATCTTCTACTCCTCAATTGTGGTCCTGCCACGAATTATTGCGGTGGCATTTGCCGTTGATCCGACAATTGGCCACCGAAAGCACTTTTCAAAGGCGTAAAAATAAAAGATTAAAAGATTGACAAAGATAGAAAGATAAGCACGAAAACAACATCGAATAGTTAGCGACACGTGGCATTGCGCTTTTGTGGCGTTTGTGTCACCTTCTGCATAATGGAAAGAAATAAGGAAACGCCAAAGCCGGTATTAAGACGTTGACAGCACCAAGAAATAATAACAAAACCCCTAGAGACTCTTGGAAGACGCTAAACCTATGGAAGACCTATGTTAGGATCTAAAATAAGATCTAAATTGAAGCCAAAAGAATGCTAAACGATTAAAATAGCAATACGATCGATAAAGGTGGCCAAGAAATGGTAATCGAGACGTCGAAGTAACCGACATCTTTGGCCCCTTCATTGTTCAAAAAAAAATATTGCGCCTCCATCGCTGAATAATGACTTTCAATCACCGGCTCTCAGACGCTCGCTCGTCTGCCCACTCGTCTATTAGACCAGACCACATCGAATATGGAAATGTAAAGACATTTCTCAGTCGGAAGACCGCAAAACGACATGTGAAACTCCCTGGAAGACTGAAAGTGACAATTTATTATCAAGTTAAATCACATATACACATCTATCATCCGACCGGGCTCTGGCCTAGTTCGGAGGTCGAGTAAGACTGACGTCCTTCGCACTAAGTTCCTTGAGAGGGGAATCGGTTTTCACTTCTGGAGGACGTTCACTGTGGTCCTTGGCAGTGAATTCCATTGGATTCGCATCGTCGATTTCCGGTGGAAGAGCTCCAACTAGACTGAAGTCCTTTGCACTGACTTCGTTTGCACTGCCTTCTATCGGAGTAGCGACGATAGTAGGTTCCGCTGGCGTAGAGACAATAGTGACTGGAGTTGGCTCAGTGACGACAGTTACTGCGTTAGAGGCGATAATATTTGGAGACTGGTCATTGTCATTGGTCGCATCTGGGGCCGTGTTGACACTGACTGCATCCGTAGGAGTAGCCGATTCGTTCTCAGGCGCACTGATTGGCTGAGTTGTGACTTCGCTTGGTTGAGCGCTGGGTTCAGCTGGAGCACACGCTGCGGGCTCCCTACTCTTCTTCATGTCAGCCTTGAACTTGAAGAGAATCGCCGATGTCGTTCCTGTGAAGAGAAGTGCGACGAAAAGAATAGTACTGGAGGTGACGAGACCACCGATACTCTCATGGAACATGCTGAAAAGAGTCAACAACAGCAATCGGACGAGAACCTTACCAAAACGGTTCCTCGGTGGTAGTTTCGACCTTGGGAGTTGTCCCGTTTCCAGCAGGATGCGGCGATGATCCAGGAACGCGTACTTCAGATTTAGGCGGCTGCTCGCGCTCATTCGTCTGCCCGGACTGGTTCGGCTGCAAGGGTTCCTGCGTCGACTTCAAGTCTTCTTCCCATGTCAACTGCGATCTGACCTTCATTGGCAACTGATTTTCATAGGCTGTACGGCTGAAAAGGAACTTTTAGATTTAAGAATGGAGTTTGAACAAACTTTGATGATACCACAATGATCGACTCGGCTCCACGAGCTTCGAAGATGCACTGCGGCGTCGCCGTGCTTTGTGGTATCCAATAAAAGCGCCTCACGTTGCCGAACCTGATCAGAATACGGATAAAGAGCAATATTAAACTTTTTTTGACTACCTTTGCTGCACTGTGAGCGCTCCATGGGCCGCGTGGTGGATGACGCCAGCCGAACGGCCTTCACCGCTCCAGATATCGCCCGTCAAAACGTCGACTAATGGTGGAACACGAGCCGTCTGCGTGCAAACACTTTGCATCACGGGACGCTGTTTGGGCACGAGCGTCTGGGTGGCGATGTCGAAATCAGCATTCTCGAAAATCACCTTTTCGCTGTGAAACATCGCCATATTTGGGTGGCACACGTCGATAACTTGTCTCTGAAGAACTTGACTCGGCTTACTCCTAAAACTCGATTTAATGTGGATATAATGAATGGATTACTGACTTTTCAGGGAATGAATAGAGAGTGTACCGGACCTTCTGCAGTTTACTATCGCTGTCAGCGCTGAACGCCAAATGAACGACTCCTCTCTTCGACACGAACATTCTGGTGCTTTTCTTCTCACAGAAAGGCCCCACAAATGCTTCTGAAAAGGCTCATATATAAGGCTGCAATTTCTACAATTTTGTCTCACCTCTTGGACGATCTTCGAACAAGCGGACGTCTCTGCACGACGCGAAGTATACGACGTGGTCTTTGCTTGTAAGCAGAGAACCAGGTTGGCAGCTGGAGTCGTTGGAAGCCATGGCTCCGAAGATTAGATAGGCAGCGAGGGCGAGAAAGCGCGTCAGGTTGACTCGATGCATCTTCGGACGTTGAAAACACCTGAAAACTTCTCGATGACACAACGCTTCTTCTGGGAACCAACCGACTTTGCTTCAGGGGAAGTAGTGATTTCGTTCGACCGGTCGATCGCTCCGAAAAGGTCGAAATAGACTCGAGCCACATCACCTGGCTTTATAAGCGATACGACTCCCAAGACTGTCTAGACTAAAATAGTGCAAGGACCCGCCTGTCTGTCTACATGGATGCGACGCATTTCACATGCCAGCGTAGACGGCAGGCTAATCGTGCCGAGAACTGCAGCCAATATTTAATTTACGCTAATTTCAGTCAAATCGTGGCACAAATTAAGAAGCAGGGACGTCTCGGGGAAACAAAATGAGGTTCTCGACGACTCCGTCCTTGGCAAAGAAGCAGATCTTCTCCTCTTTGGCGTTGTTTTCCCTGAAGCATACTGTAAGTGGCGGGGGATCCCATTTCTGTCAGTTAAAACCTACCAACTCATAGTGATGGAAGTGTTTGGCGCGCCTATCGTTGACTGACGCGTAGATCCAAGTGGTGGCGTCGAGGCTGAAGACGCCTCTGATGACGAATATCTGCTCGCCGAACTGAGAGAAACGGAATCCCCTCGCCGCGAGCTTCACCTGATCGCCGTCGACGAAGGCTACCGTATCCCAGAAGCGGAAGAGGCGATCTTTGACGCAGTTCCCCAGCTGGATAGAAGACTATCCATCTGCTCCGAGATGGAGCCATTCGTCCAAGAAGGAATCTTCACATGGTTCGCTGGAAATAAAATTTATTACAATATACATACATTCGTCATTACAAGTCGTTCCATGGTCCAACGATAATAAAACGAGCGTCATTTAAATACGCCCCTTTTGATGCGATGATCTGCCACTCCTTATCATCGCACACATTTTGGACAAATATACCATTATGAAATTTGCCGTTGTCTACTATCAAGTACGCTGCCAACACAAGAACGTTTGTTTCCTTTCGGTTTTGGCACATGTAATCACGATCCGCTTTACCATAGGCGTAGTACCGAACTGGGTATTTAAAGAGTTTACCATGCCTCTTGAAGAAGTAATAATGAAGACATTGGTTTCTCGTTTTACATACTTGGAAAGGGCGCAATCCTCTCTCGTGTCTCGTCGATGATATTGTCGCTAACAGTGAAAACACCTAGTTTTGTATCGATTTCGTCGCATATGACGTAGCTGGCGAGCGCATATATCAGTAGTATATCTAAGTTCATAGCTGGAATAGAAAGGAGAAGGCATAGTTTCACGCATATCGTAGCTTCGACGTAGTTTCCTCGACAGACAAAACACAGTGATGAGGCGGAATGACGAGGCGAAATGATGAGGCGCGTTTTCATGTGCAAAAAAAAAGAACGATTTTTTACGAGTTTATTTCTCGTATCAACGCCTTGCGAGACTTTGATGAATCTGCTCTGATGACGAATATCTGCTCGCCGAACTGAGAGAAACGAAATCCCCTCGACGCGAGCTTCACCTGGTCGCCGTCGACGAAGGCTACCGTATCCCAGAAGCGGAAGACGTCTCCGACGCAGTTCCCCAGCTGGATCGGGAAGTATTGCCGTGTCCTGAAATATCTTTGTATTATGAGGTGGGCGCTCTTCGGCTACGCGTTGATGGACTCGCGGATCTGCTTGAAGTCGTAGCAGAGGAGCCCCTTTTCGGAGAAGAAGACGCCCTTTGTCAATGTGTTCGAAACGACGTCCCTTCCGATACCTCCCGTTATTGCAGCGCCTCCTCGCCCAGTTCAACATAGAGGACCGGCACCAACTGGGTCTCCATGATCAACCCTGACAACAACTTATGATCATGACTAGGGACTTCCTTCGGAATCACTTCAATGGGTCGAAGATAACAACACGACTGCGAATTCAAAGTCCATATTTACAAATAACAACTGAGGAATCAACGATTTGAGCTGGATGCGCCATCTGTGCGCCTCTTCTTGTTCGTGGGGCGCTCAAACACCTCTTTCATGCCTCCGGAACGACCGACGAACTTCGTGCTCTGCGCTGTAGCCGTCGCCCAAGTGCCTTGGTGATCGGTGGTATCCTCTGCCGTCAAGTGAGTCCATTTCGATCTGCTGGCTTTACCAAAGTTTTTCACCTAAATTGGTGTCATGTCATTAAAGAAAAGATAAACTAAATGACGTACCTGCATGACCTTGGGCAAGATGGATTTGTCGAACTGATCATCAAGAGTGGCTTCGGCGAAGTTGCGCTTCAGAATGTCTTCTTCTTGGTCGAGGAAGAAGGCACCACGATGGTAGTACTTTTGCAGGAACTTGTACTTGCCCTTGTCTTGCTTGTTGGTGACAATCTTCGGATTCGCCTTTAGGTACCTCAACCGCTCTTCCTCAGTCATGTTGTGGATCTTCTCCATCTCAGCCTTCTCCTTGGCCAGCCTAAAAAAATGAATACGGATTAAGATTCAACGGTACAGATGAAAACATACTGTTCTCGTTCGTCGCGGTCGCGTTTGATTCGTTTCATTTCGCGAAGCTTCCACAGCTCGTACTCGATTTCCTCATTTTCGTCATCGGTCACCACCGAATCCAGCTCGAGCGGATCCTCTTTCTTCGCCTTCGCTTGCTCATCTTCCCGTCTGATGGTTTCCTGAGCCATGCGGACCGATTCCTTCTTCCGTTCATTCTTACGCTCCTCCTCTTCGAGCTCTAGTTGCTTCAGGCGCTCAGCCTCCTTCTCCGCTTCGATGAGGGTGACACGATCTTTCTTGTTGACAAACACCGGCTTGAAGCGCTGCTGTTCTTCTTCCTCGTCCTCTTCATCGGACTCTTCTTCATCTTCGTCCTCGTCGCTTTCGTCGCTTACTTCCTCGCCGCCTTCCTGCTGGCGCTGAAGCAGCTCCTGCTCCTCGCGCTGCTTGGCGCGCGCTTTCAACATTGCTCGCTTCCGCGCATCTAGCTCTGCTTCATCGTCGTCCTTCGCCACTTCGACTTCCTCCATATCTTCATCCTCCTCGTCGTCGTCCTGCTGACCTCGCCGCTCGAGAGCTCTGGCTCGCGCTCGTTCTCGTCTCCGGAACGCTTCCTCTTCATCTTCGGATTCGCTCTCTGGACGGAGCTCGTCAGCAACGGTCGCCGCTTCCTCGTCGGATTCATCAACTGGTCGACGGCCCTTTCGAATCAGCTCTGGCTCAGCTACGGCACGGCGTTCCCTGTAACGATCACGATCGTGGCGGCCATGATGGTGGCGGTCGTGGTGGTGGCGCTCTCGTTCATCTCCCGAGTCAGACTCCCGCTCCGATCCGCTAGACGACTCCTGAGCGTATGCTGGTCTCTGGCCGGCCTTGTACCGGACTACTTTCACCTTCTGCATTGTTTCTTGACCCTTTTCGTTCTTGACGAGGATTGCACCGGACGTCGGCAACTGCTTAGGCCCTGAACGCGACTCCATCTCGCGTTCAAAACGAGGAACAAAATCACCCATGGTGTCTGAAACACAGCGTGTCACACCAGCCGTAACATCGATGCAGATAATGCACGGTCAAATACCAAGATAACGGAATAAGCAATGCATGAACGAATAACATTTATTTACATGTACATCTCTTTCGGGATAAATCGTATAAACTTTTTTTTGGATCACTGAAAAGGCTTCAATCATCTCGTAGCGAGACCCAGAAATCTTAGATGCTTCATGCGTTCGCTAGTCGTTTTCAACGCGCTGATTCGATTGAAGCGTTTTGCAGTGATCGAAAAAAACAAAATATAAAAATCAGTGGCGCTGCCTCCCGTCTCTGTCTTCACGAGAACGGGATCGTGGACGATCTCGGCGGCTGCTGCGAAGTTCTTCGCGGGAATGTCTCCTTGTCGTTGGCGAACGATCCCGTCGACGATCATCACGCTCCCGACGTTCGCTCTTGTCCATCTTTCGCTTCTTGTCGCTTTTTGACCGCCGATCATCCTCAATGTCCAAGTCGCTCGAATCGTGGCGACGCTTGTGATCCTTCTTGCTCTTCGCAGTCTTTTCACTGTCAGAATCCGAAGAGCTGCTGGACGATTTTCTCGACCTTCTCTCGCTATGGCTCTTCGATTTCTTCTCTTTTTCTTTCTTGTCTTTCTTCGCTTTCTTCTCCTTCTTCTTTTCCTTCTTCATCTTCTTGTGCATCTTCTTCTTGAACTTCGAATCGTCACCACCACCAGCGGCAATTTTACTGAAATAAAAGAATTATCGAACTGCCCTTATACAAAGTGCTTACTTCCAAATCTTCATGCGAATTTCCACGGGAACTGAACTGCAGAACGCTTTGAATTCATCTTCTTCTGTTTGAGCTTTGGTGATCTCAGAGAGCTTCTGAAACAAGGATGTTATAACAAGGCTTTCGACTTTAAGAGAACGTACTGATAGGCCTTGTTCGGCGACGATACTTTTCATGATGCCAGATTTAAACTGTAGTCCGTGCTCTTCCTTCATGTTCTCAGCCAATTCGATCCTGTTCATAGGCGCCTTAGGCTCCTCGTCTTCCTCTTCCTCGCTGTCATCAGAAGCTTCGCTTCCTGATGAGTACTGGCGGCGCCTCTTCTGCTGATGAGGGGTCTCTTCCACTTTAATTTTCTTTTCCTTTTTAATTTTTGCCTTCACCTCAACCCAATCTGACGCGGAATCGGGCTCTGTCTTGGAACTGGACGGCTGGTCACTGACACCGTTCGTCTTGTTACGGCGCATCTGCTTCATCAAATCGGAAGGATTGTTGGCATATCCTTGATCGTCAGCAGTTCCACTCATGTTGTACAGTGGGCATTCTCGGTCGGTGTTTAAGTGACCCCAGGTGCGACAACGGACACAGCGCACGTTGCGGACTTGGATTCCGAACGGCTGGTCCTGGATGTCCTCGTTCCCCTTAGCCCACTCTTCACGGGGAGCGTTGTACTTACGCTGCCACTCGAATTTTGGCTCTGGCTTTTCTTCTTCGCGCTTGTTAATTCCCGCCGGAGCGTCGTACATAAAGGACAGGCCTAACTTGGCCTTTTCATCTCCCAAAAGAGCCTTGTTCTGCAGCATCTCCTGCTCTTTCTCATACTGCACTCTTAACTCATCCTGTCGCTTCGTTTCCATGTCCTGTTTCTGTCGAGCCTCCCATACCTATAAAAGGACACCCCTGTTGGAATACCAAAGCAATTTCTCATTCCTACCTTCTTGATGTTCCACCATGCGCTCGGATGGAAGTCCTTTTTGGACATGAAATTTTGGAAGCCCTTACCCATTTTGGCTGTCTTTCTGTAGTCAAGGCTGCAATAAAAAAGGGCTACACTGCGCGAAAGGTGAGTCGATCACGGAGTCGATAGGAAAACTGTCTCGAAATTTAAAAGATATGAAAAAATGGACATAAATACGGACGTGTATTATAAGCGACGCTTCAAAATACAGGGCAGGTAACTTGATCAACATGTATCCAAATCTCAGGTACACATGCTCGCCTAAAAAGGGGCCGTACGAGGACATGCAGGGGGGACTTGGCCTGGGTACAAAATTTTTGGACAAATATGATTGTACAGTTGTAAATGTACATAGATAATCCAAACTGCACAAGGCAGTGCATCTTTTAACTTTTTGAGTTTACTTCGGGGCCGGACTTGGCTTTGGTTTGGCAGATGTAAATACCAGAGTGCCGAAATCCGACGATAGGATGTCTCCATTCGGGCATTCAATCAGCGCAAAACCGGCAATTGAGCAACATCAAATACCAAGAATCAACAATTCTAGAATCTCACTGCGTGCTGAAGATAAGGTGCACTGACATATAGCTAAACAACACAAAAGCGCACGGTTAAATACCAGTAAACACAACAAAGATCCACCGCTAGAGGCCCGAGAGAAATGAACGTCACCGGAGGCGCCGAAGCAGACTCGTTCCGCGCCAATCCAACCGCGCGAGCGGTCGACCTCTCGCTCGCCATCACGTGTTTTGCGAAAGTCGGACAGGTCGGGGTTTCCCACTGGTCCCACAGCGTCGTCCGGCGGACTTTTCGGCAAACCATAGTTGAGGCAAGCTCCTCCTCACTTTTGGAATGGCTCGCTGTCGCGCGCGTCTACGGCGCGGCGATGCTTGTGTCATTTGGCTGATAAGTTCACAATGCGCGCATTGCTCTTGATTTTCATTTCTGGACTCTGCGATTTCAATTTCAACATTGCGATCTCCGAAAATCCCTCGCCTCCCCTACTTCTTGCATTGCCTCGACCACCCGCGTTGTTTTGGTACAATTTCCATTCGCCTACTTTGGGAGGGAAAATGTCGTTGTGGGAATCAGTGAGGCGTTGAAGCGCGCTTTTATTTTTAAGGCGTGCCCAATTCATCTGTGTTTCTACGTTCAGGAACGATGTCCGGAAAGAAGAGGGTGTCTTACTACTACGACGGCGATGTGGGCAACTACTACTATGGTCAAGGGCACCCTATGAAGCCGCACCGAATTCGCATGACGCATAACCTCCTCCTCAACTATGGGCTCTACCGCAAGATGGAGGTCTATGTAAGAATGGTCGTCATAAGCAGCTTTGAATAAGCAGGTGAATTTAGCGCCCCGAAGTCGCTACGCTGGAGGAAATGACGAAGTTCCACAGCGACGACTACATGCTCTTCTTGAAGAACATCCGTCCTGATAACATGACCGACTACACAAAGCAGATGCAACGCTTCAACGTCGGCGAAGACTGCCCTGTCTTCGATGGTCTCTTCGAATTTTGCCAGATCTCCAGCGGAGGGTCTATCGGTATTTCATAGCCTGTCGGAAATAGCGATAATAGTGAGCTTATTTTAGCTGCTGCCATGAAGCTCAACCACCAAGAGAGCGACATTGCCATTAACTGGATGGGTGGCCTTCACCACGCAAAGAAGTCGGAAGCTTCTGGATTCTGCTACTCAAATGATATTGTGCTCGCCATCCTCGAGCTTCTCAAGCACCATCAGCGCGTTCTTTACGTCGACATCGATATCCACCACGGCGACGGTGTCGAAGAGGCCTTCTACACCACTGATCGCGTGATGACGTGCTCCTTCCACAAGTACGGCGAATACTTCCCTGGAACGGGTGACTTGCGCGACATCGGAGCCGACAAGGGCAAGTATTACGCGCTGAACTTCCCACTACGCGATGGAATTGACGACGAAACTTATGAGAAGATTTTCGCACCCGTCATGGAGAGGGTCGTCTCCACGTTCCAGCCGAACGCCATTGTGCTTCAGTGCGGAGCTGACTCCCTAACCGGCGATCGTCTTGGATGCTTTAACTTGACGCTGAAGGGTAAATTCTTCGAGAGTTCAAGGCGTAAATTAATCTTCATTAAATTTCAGGACACGGTCGATGCGTCGAATTCATGAAGAAGTTCAATCTGCCACTTCTGATGTTGGGCGGTGGAGGCTATACTATCCGCAATGTCGCTCGATGCTGGACCTACGAAACCGCCGTCGCGCTCGACACCCAGATCGCCAATGAGCTGCCTTACAACGATTACTTTGAATATTACGGACCGGACTTCAAGCTGCATATCAATCCATCCAACATGACTAATCAGAACACGCGAGAGTACTTGGACAAGATCCAGATCCGCCTCTATGAGAATCTGAGGCACATGCAGGCGCCCGGAGTGCAGATGCAGCCGCTTGTTTGCGACACCTTCGACAGAGACCCGAGTCGTGCGAAGGACAACGCCGATCCTGATCAGAGGTTGCCAGGTTCGCATTTTGATTTATTATGTGCAAAGTAACATCTGCCCTTCAGACGCCGTGAAAGATGCGATGATAGAGCACGAAGGCGAATACTATGACGGTGAAGACGAGGGCGATGATCGCAGGAACCAGCAGTCGTTTAAACGCCCGGCCGATGGTTCCCTCAGTCCCTCTCTAGAGCAAGCCGACGCTAAGAAGCCGAAGACCAACGACGAGGTGCTTGAGGAGCCTCCGGTGGTGGCACCGAACCCGGAGGACGGCGCTGCTGCGGCCTTCTTGGAAGAGCAGAATCAAAGCGGGCAGGATGAGGAGATGGATACTGCGCCGGTCGAGGGAGTCGAGTCCACTGAAGCGGCAGCGTAGGCGCCCAAACTGGTGTTACGAGCTGATAGTTCACCATGTTCCCTTGTTTTCTTGATGCTAATTAATTACCCCGTTGCGCATTAATATTATCCGTCTCTGAGATCCTCAAACCTATGCTAAATATCCGTTTTAACACTCTTCACGCGGTTGTAAGGCGATGCCACGTTTCTCATTTCTGTACAAAGGTGAAACCATCCAAACGCATAAAACAATTTCCTGCTGTGTTAGTGTGTCGTGCCTGTCGGTTCCGAACCGCTCGTTATTTCTGTACCCTTTGCCCTTTCCAGAACTTCACGTGTCAGTTGCAGCGAAGATGGCGACAGAAGGCGAAACCGAGAGCCAGTTCTACCTGCGCTACTACGTTGGCCACAAAGGAAAGTTCGGCCACGAGTTCCTAGAGTTCGAGTTCCGCCCCGATGGCAACATGCGCTACGCCAACAATAGTAACTACAAGAACGACACGATGATCAGAAAAGAAGCTTTCCTCTCCCGCTCCGTCCTCGACGAATTGAAGCGGATCGTCGAGGAGTCGGAAATCATGCAGGAGGACGACGCCAACTGGCCCGAACCTGACCGCGTTGGCCGTCAAGAGCTGGAGATCCTCATCAACGACGAACACATCTCGTTCACGACTAGGTATCACCGTCCTGGTCTCCATTTCCTGGCATCTATTCACATCTTTTCAGCAAAATCGGATCCCTCGTCGAGGTGAATAACTGCAAAGACCCCGAAGGCCTCCGCACATTCTACTACCTCGTCCAGGACTTGAAGTGCTTCGTCTTCTCGCTCATCAGCCTCCACTTCAAGATCAAGCCCATCTAATAACGTCGCCAGACGCACTAACACAGTAACATCGCCTGTTACATTATTTACCACCTTGTGATTTGTTAAGACATCTTGTTTTGTGTGAATCTTAAAGATCTTCCTTTTCGTTGGTTAATCATTATTTATTACGTATTACTAGCGATTAATAGAAATCTCTGTGTTTTGTACTCTGTTACGAAGTGTTAGTACGTGTCATGGGAACTACAAGACCCTAGGCAGCGGTGAGTTACGTCCTCTTTAAGAGGATTCCACCGATGGCGCCGAGGAGAAGGACGCCGAGGCATAGTAGGACGGCGCCAAGGCTGAAGATGCCGAAGCAGTGGGCGGACACTTGGTTGAGACGTGGGACGACGCCGCCGGATTCGATTGCCGGGAGGGTGGGCGCTTCGTAGAAGGTCTCGATGGCCTCGATCGTTTGTGAGGCGACGTCGATGGAGTTGTCGAAGGGGAACTCCACAGGAGGCCTGGAAGTAACGGTGAGAGAGAAGATGCTCGATTTGGTGGACTCGGTCAGGGTCTGACGACGCTCATCTCGCTTTCAAAAGGACCTTAAGGAAGGCACGGAAAGCTGCCGCCTTAGAGGCATTACAGTATACCCAATCCGCCCCCTCTCCACTCACCCCTCGACGGCCCTTCGCTTTCTCTCCGGCGCCTGACAGTTCGGCCGCGCACAATCGGTCGCCGGCTCCTTCAGCGTTATCGCTATCTGGCACTGAAAGAACAGTGCCGGCCTGTCGGCGAACTTGAACACGTGCGCCTCCTGACCGGCGGTGAGATCCTCCGGATACTCGAGGTTGTTGAGCACGTACTTGTCCAGCGAACACCCATCGGCGTCCAGCATCGGCACCGACGTCCCGCGCTCGTCGTCCACCTTACACGAGTGGACGATCATGCAAAACGTGTCCGTCGTCTCGCTCTCACACTTCCACTGGTGATAAACCTGCTGCCCGATAGTGGCAAACTTCACGGGCGCCCCATGGGGGCCTCCGTCCAGAATATCATATCGGCACACCGGCATCGGCACGTTGTGTGTCGCCAACGCCGTGGTCATCTCGCTGACGTCAAGCTGGTTCCTGACCGTCTTGTCCGCTTCCATGTAGAAGCACTGGATCTTGTAGACTCGATCCACTTTCGTCACAAACAACGGATGGAACGAGATGACTATGGTGGTGCTGGCGAAAATGCCCCGAGGATTACTGTAACTGAACTTATGAGCGATTCGAGAACGGCGCCCTACAGTGATCTTAATCTGGTCACGCCGCACACTTCGAAGTTTAGAGTGATTCCGGTGAACTTCCTTCCAACCTGCTCGTTCCTACAGTCACCATTATCAAAACGGCCTTTCACATAAAGTCTTCCAGTGAAAGGGTTCCTAAAAGCCGATTTGCAAAGCTATAAAAAGACGTAAAGAAAACCTCGTTTTGAAGTTGATATCTATCGCGTCGGGGCCACAGGTGATCTCCGGCTCGCCCTCCACGTTATTGTCCACCGGAATGGCCCGTATCACGGCGACAGGGCCAAGTGCGAGCAGCGCTACGGTAAGCAGTGTGGACGGACGGCGAAACGTCGACATGGAGGCTGGCAGTGGTGGTGGGCAGTGGTAGCAAAACAAAAAAAGAGAAACGAGAAAACAACGAAAGTGAGATTGTGACCCTCATCGGCGACACCTTTTATGCGCGAGATCGCCTCGTTTCGGAAATGTGTGCCTTGCGCAATGGAGCAGTGAAGAGTGAAAGTGATTGGAAAGGCTGATAGCGGTCGGCATCATAGGGGAGAAAGTGAGCGCCGCGCGAGCGCAAATCCGGCTGCCAGAGCTGGAAATCGCGAAATCGTAAATTCACACGGATTTGTTGTGTTTTGCGGCGGTCGTCGCCGTTGCGCGACCCCGAGACGACGTTAATGGGATTAGTTACGGCACGTCCATTTAGGTGAATTACATCATTGGCCTAATAGGCTCGCTTTGCAACGGGGGCGCTGTAAAGGGGCGACCGGCAGAAAGACGCACAACACACCGATACGCTGTTTTGGGGATTAGGCGAACGGTGGAGGTTGTGGGAAAGTGAAGGATGAATGGGCAATGGTTACGGTAGCTTTGAAAGGATGCATTGGATTGTTACCTGCAGATATCGATAGTCCATGGACTGTATATGACCTAAAATGGCATATAGACAGAAGTCATTTCGATGGCCTAAAAAAGGGCACCTAGACCGAAGTTTGGAATGTCATTTCCATGATCATGAACTTGACACCTTAAGAAATCTGGAGAGGGACCAAGGATCTGCGTTATTGTCGCCAAAACAGTTGTGCGACTTCGGCCGTTCTCACCTTAGGATGCTCATTAAAATGAAATTCCAAAATTCTACCTAGATTGCACCTTTTTGGACCACTTCTTGGTATAAGGAAGCACTTTTAAAGTTAGAGTACTAGAATATCACACACATTTGAGGCTATTTGGCTAGAACAGATCGATTTGACTGAATGATCATGTCGTTTCTTTGAATTTTAAAGGAAGTGCGGAGGACACAAGAGTGACCATAAAAAGTGCGAAGTGCGCAACGTCTCTTTTCTTGCTAGCCGCCAATATAGTGCGAAAGGTCCGCAGCTTCAGTAAAACGACCTAATAATAGCCCAGTACCGTACAGTACTATCCGTTCAGCACGTTTTGGATAAGGCTTATGAAGTCAGTGAATATACACAGTTTATCCATAGTTAAACGCAGTTTTGATTAATTTGAAATTTAATGACCTTACAACGAATGAGAACTCACTAGCTCACTTTCAGAGGCTAGGAGTGCTGAGGGAAGGTTGAGTTAATGGTCAGATTACGGTCATTTTAAGAAAAGGCACGTTGATCTCTATGTATTGGAACGACCAGAATAGGGAGCGAAGAATATGAATAAAAGACTCATTTTGTGTAAGAGAAAGGCACTACCCTCGTTTTTTCAGTGTCAGTCTACCAGACAAGCGTTGCAGACAATAGGAGGAATCAGTGTGAGGGGTTTCAGGACACATCGTCCCGGGACACTTCATCCCGCTGGCAGATCATGCCACAGACAGATCATCCCATAAATCGTTCTGTTCACCGCTTCAGTCTCTGCGACCAAAACGCTCGAAATATGGTAGAAAACCGAACGATTTCGCACGGATCTGCTAGAAGAAACGATTGTCTTTTTTGCGAAAACTTTAGAATCAGTGAAGGAAACTCAAAATCGTGTTCAAATAAAAACTTTTAAATACAGAGCTGAACCGGGAATAGGTGTCTTTTGTGGCCTAATTGGTAGCGCAGTTACTTGTCACTTTCTGGGTCCTGATTCGATTCGTTTTCCTTCAGGATTTTACGTGTTTTGTTGTTGTTTTTGCTAACTTTTTTTGCAGCACTGTTGTTTTTCGTCACTTTATTGTCTGTCTTGTGAAAAAAGACCGACTGAGTGCGCTGGTTCTATTCTCCTTCTTGCTTTGTGCGATTTTATGTCGATTATATCACACGGAAAATCGTAGAAATTGCCGAAAAATCGTTTTCCCTTGTTGAATCGTTTTTTGCTCATCTTTCCACCCGCACTTCCTTGAACTTTTATGTCTCATTTGTAGTGCGTCTATTTCAGTTTCGCCCGTCGCAGTCTCGCTAGAGCTATATAAGCGCACCACCGGACCATTCGCACCAGTCCGCAGAAATGAACGCCGAAACCGCTGCCGGTGGTGATTCGCCGAGAGTAATCGAAGTCACTGTGGTCGGCGACACTGGAGTCGGCAAGTCGAGTTTGATCTACGCGTACGCCCTCGACGTTCACCCGTGGCACGTTCCGAACGAGTGAGTGATCTGTTTTCAGCTGCATCTTTTTAATGTGTGTTCTTTTGCAGGGTCGATCAATTTTTGACTGAAGTCGAGATAGATGAGAAGGTGCATGGCCTGCAAATTTCGTTTGTCACAGATGATGTGGTATGTTGGACTTGTGCATTTTTGGTAGTGTTAAATGTTTTCCAGCAAGACATCGAATACGGCCCTTCTGCGGACGTATTCATCGTGTGCTTCAGCGTAGCCAATCCACATACTTTGCGCAGCGCCAAGAAAGACTGGATTCCAACGATAAGACAGTATTTCCCAACTACACCTATCTTTCTCGTCGGTGTGTGCACTCATTTTGTACTCATTTCATTTCATTTTGCACCTCCTTGTTGTAGGAATGAAAGCCGATCTGCGGACCAGCTACATTCATCAGAAGTGGCTCTACATGTCGGTCAACGGTTATCAGCCAGTCACGAAACAAAAGGCGAAGAAAGTGGCTAAGCGATTCAGCAACGTGAAGTACGTCGACTGTTGTTCGACGCGCGGACAAGACGTCAGAGAAGTATTCAAGCGAGTGGCGAAGTCGGCGCTGAATCGGAGGGCGGACGAAACGATGTGCCCACGAAGTATTTGCACTATTATGTAGGCGTTGCACATATTAAGAAGAAACGAGAAGTCGTCCAAATAAAGCTGTTATCCGTCCGTCGGCGAAGCGCATGTGTTTGGACTCTTCGCACTTGACCTGAGCGCCATGCTTTCTCACTAATTGTCGGCAATCGCTCTAATCCGCTTCTTCGCGGTTGTGTCATCACCGGTTTCATGTTTGCCGCGTGATGCTCTCTCTCGTGCGGCAACACGATCTTTTACAGCTTCCTCGCCGATGCCCCGCCCCATCAAAGTTCCTCGCCCTTTTTTGTCTTCCCCGTGGCCCAGTCACTCATCCCGAGTTGTGCTAAACCAATTAGTCGTGTCTACTACTTCCGCCATGGGAAAAGAACTCGCCCGATTCCAGCATCAAGAGATCCAGCTGCCGAAGTCGCGTCGGCAGCGCTCGAACATTAACGAGCGGAAGAGGAATCGCGATATGAATAGCGCTTTCGATCTCCTGCAGTCTAAGATGGCAAGTCGAATCTACTCCCTATATCTAACCTTAATTCATCTGTTTCAGAGCCACATTCCGATGTTGCCGCCCCCGGAGAAGCAGCGACTGAGCAAGATTCGGACGCTTCGTTTGGCTTTTCAGTACATCGACTTCTTGAAGCGGATTTTGAGCGATCAGAATGTATGTTGCCTAGTCAGATTACTACATTCGGATAATGTGGACTGATGCTTATTTGTCGAAAAATCTGAAGCTGATGCAATCATTCAATTGCACTTGTCTTTTTTCGAGTTTGTGATTTTTTGCCAGTCATCTTTCTCTAACTACCGTAATCTCTATAGCTTCTTCGTTTGATAACTTGTTTCATTTTAGTGCGAAACCGCTCCGCCCCGAGCCATCGAAGACTTCGCGAACATCGTCCGCAGCGAGCTGACCATCCGAAATAGCTACTCCGAGCGCGCCGAGCAGGAACAGCAACTCAAACCCCATCCTTCTTCTAAATCCCCGCAGAACAATCTATCATCACCATCATCTAGTCACTCATCCCTCGACTCCTACGCTTACGAACAGTTTTACGACCTTAGGCATTATGGCACCGGTTACAGTCACCACCACCATTGTTAGCCCTATAGCGAGCAAATTGCAAATAAATCGACACGCGCAATAGACGGGTCAAAGTTCATGTTTCCATTGTTTGGCCGAGTGGTAGAAGTAATGTAATACGGCGTAATCCCCTCTTGACGAGCTCGTGTTTATGAGTTCGGAAGTGGCTGTGGCGAGGAGTGAAAGTAAACAAAAGAGGGCGAGCAGACGGTCCAAGGGTCGGCGGCTACAGTAACCCTGCCCCAGTGAGTGAGTTCTTCTCTCAATCCTATGAATAAGTTACAGTAGGCTATCATCCTTTAGCTTTTGGATTACAAAAGAAATAACGAAAATCGAATGACTTCTTCTTCAGAATGCCCCTCTAGTTACTGTATAAGCTTATGACCAAAAGTTCGCGTGACTCATACCCCGGCGACTTCCTTTGGGTCACCGAAAGTCAAAGTCGGCTATGTTTGTTTACACAAAGTGACATAACCATTCGCACTTCCGAAAGCTCGTCGGCAGCTCGCGTGTGACCTTCCGCCGCCAGTCAAAGGTACCGTATCCCCCGATTTATTACACCGCATTATTAGCTCACTGCCTGGCGCTTATGATACACTCCATTTCCGTGTAGGGATTGCGCTCTTTGAACTCGAACAGCTCCTCAACGTCGAAGGCGCCGCTCTGGTCGGCGTCGAAAGTCTTCGCCAATTCGCTTAGCCCTGCAGAAACGCGGATGGTCTTCTTTGGGTAGAAGCCGTTGGCGACATAGTCCCTCAGCTCGTCCACGTCCACTTTTCCGTCTTTGTTCGAGTCGACTTGATTGAAAACGAGCTCGAAGTTCTTGCGACGGAACTGCTTCATGCGGGCGGCTTCTCTTTGTGGGAACGAAAGGAACTCGCCGAGGGTCAGTTTTTGGTCTCCTAAAGATGATTTTAAGTTTTAAGAGGTTAAAGAACTATTGGAGGGAGTCGAAGTCGTCTCAGCTTACCGTCGGCATCCACATGCCTCATCACCTCAAGTATCTCTTCGGTGAAATGAGGATCGCGTCGAAGATATTCAGTGAACGATACCAAACCGTCGCCGTCCTTATCGAGTCGATAGAAATGTTCCCCTAACATATGTGTACTCAATGATTGGGATCTTCCACTTACTGCCCTTAAAAGGGGACGCTAGCGGGTCTCCGTTGACCTGCTTGATCGCCTCTCGCGCAATCATCTCCTCCAAAGTAATATTTCTGTCTTCTAAACAACACTTTTCTTAGGACGCCTTCTTTAATTCACCGTTCAGGTCAGTAGCTAGGAAATGCTCCATCGTCGCGTCAATGTAGTCTTTCTGAAGAAAGAAGAATTCGTCTACGTCCACAATGCTGTCGTTATTTGCGTCGAGGCGACCGAAGGTCTCTTCTAAAAAGCGCACAAGTGATACACAAAAGCTACTTTACCTAAGGCATCGTTTGGGCCGAGCCACGTATCAGCCCTGATTCCAGCAACGGCGACCAATAAGAGTAGCGGACAGTGCATGATTGGACTGATGGTCAGTGACCGTTGCTTGGCCGTTTAAGTACAGTCGATCGATGTTTATTCAGTTGTGACGACCTAATTAAACGCCGTTTCAATGGAAAAGTCAAAAGGTAAACATGCGAGATGAACGAGTGGTAAACACGTGGATTGATCGCTGATGTGAGGATTTGAAACTGTACATCGGATAGCTTATTAAGCGAAAGATTTTTGGTAAATCCTTAATTAAGTAGGCTAGAGTCAATATGACTTGGATTTCACAGAATAACGAAGCTTACTGTCTTTCTCATCCTCGTGTCCATTTTGACACCCGTGATCCCCTTGTTAGACGAAAGGAAAACTTGCGAAGTATCGTAGTTAGGGAGCTATCAGGGTTAATTTTCAGGACTCTGGTCATCCTTTCCATTTAGTCCTCATTTGTTCACATTTCTGAATTCGATTCACCACAATGACCTGTTTGTGCAGCTTCAACACAGCTCCGATTGTTCTATGTTGTTTTTTTCTCTGCTCTGTCCTATGCAATATCGTAGACAGGCTAGAAGTCTACAAAGCCCTCTGCACGCTTGCACTTCATAGACAGCAGTTAGTCAGTATTCGACGTGCTTGTTACCGTTGCGAGCGGTCGTCCGCCGTCCGCAATGACGTCCGTTTCTTCCAACTCTTCAGCAAAACCTCCAGGTGGTGGCAAGCCTCCGGCTGAGGATGTGACGATGAGATCTGTGGTGTGCTCTCAGAACGACGTCGTCAATAATCAAGCATCATCTACGAACGTAACCGTTTTGTATTTTCGGCACATTGAATGACTGTTATCTTTTAGAAGAATGGCCCGCCAAGGACTCAAGTGGGCAGCATTGTTGCCGAGCAATCGCCTGCTGTAAAGGTATTATTAGGTTTAACATGGTTCCGTTAACTTTGTTTCAGAAGCCGGCACCGGAGAAGAGTAATCCGACTTCGCAGTCGTCCTCTTCTAAGGTGTGCAATCTCTATTTGAATAAATATAGCTTGTTTTAGAAAAGTCACGCGTCAGAAACGCAGGTTAATGCCCCGCCAAGCTGCATGACTCAAGTGTGCAGCGCTAAGATTCACATTATTGCTGAGCAATCGCCTGCTGTAAAGGTATTATTAGGTTTTGTACATATTATTCCGTTTATTTGTTTTAGAAATCGACATCGGAGAAGAGTAATACGACTTCGCAGTCGTCCTCTCCTAATGACCCGCCAAGCTGCATGACTCAAGCGTGCAGCGCTAAAATTGACATTGTTGCCGAGCAATCTCCTGCTGTAAAGGTACCACTAGGTTTTGTACATATTATTCCGTTTATTTGTTTTAGAAATCGACATCGGAGAAGAGTAATACGACTTCGCAGTCGTCCTCTCCTAATGACCCGCCAAGCTGCATGACTCAAGCGTGCAGCGCTAAGATTGACATTGTTGCCGAACAATCGCCTGTTGTGCAGGTATCACTAGGTTTTATACATATTATTCCGTTAATTTCGTTGTAGAAATCGACATCGGAGAAGAGTAATTCGATTTCGCAGTCGTCCTCTTCCAAGGTGTGTAATTCATGTTCTAATAATTCGCAAAGTATAGCTTGTTTCAGAAGAATGGCGCGTTAGAAAAGCAGGTTAATGACCCGCCAAGCTGCGTGACTCAAGTGTGCAGCACTAAGATTGACATTGTTGCCGAACAATCGCCTGCTGTAAAGGTATCGCAAGGCTTTATATAATTCCGTTAAGTTCGTTTCAGAAACCGGCACCGGACAAGAGCAATCCGACTGTACATTCGTCTTCTAAGGTGTGCAATCTCTATTTGAATAATTTGCATAAGTATAGCTTGTTTTAGAAAAGTCACGCGTCGCAAACGCAAGTTAATGACCCACCGAGCTGCATCACTCAAGTGTCCAGCGCTAAGATTGACATTGTTGCCGAACAATCGCCTGTTGTGAAGGTATTATTTGGTTGTACTTGATTCTGTTAACTGCGTTTCAGAAGCCGGCACCGAACAAGAGTAATCCGACTGTGTATTCGTCTTCTAAGGTGAATAATTTCTGTTTTAATAATTCGCATAAGTATCGCATGTTTTAGAAGAATCACGCGTCAGAAGCGCAGAATAATGACCCATCAAGCTGCATGACTCAAGTGTGCAGCGCTAAGATTGATATTGCCGAACAATCGCCTGCTGTGAAGGTATCGCAAGGTTTTACATAATTCCGTCAAGTTCGCTTCAGAAACCGGCACCGGAGAAGAGTAATCCGACCGTTCATTCGTCTTCTAAGGTGAATAATTTTTGTTTTAAATAATTCGCAAAGTATAGCTTGTTTAAGAAGAATGGAGGATCAGAACCGCAGGGTAATGCCCCGTCTAGCTGCATTACTCAAGTGTGCAGCGCTAAGATTGATATCTCCAATGAACAAGTGTCGCCTGCGAAGGTATTAATTTTTGTACATATCATTTTTGATGTGTTTCTAGAGTGCATTCTAGAAGCCCATAGCAGAGAAGAATGACTCAGCTATGCGTTCAATATCCAGTAAGGTATATAATCTTTTGTTTCGAATCTGTAGATGACTATGAGTTGTTTCAGAAGTGTGGTAGGTCGAAACGTGGGAGAAAATGGCCGGTAAGCTGTGTGAATCAAATCGAATTTATGGATTGGTTTAGAGAAGTTCGAAATCAGTGAAGAGTCAAATGACGCAGGTTTCATTGATAAAGTCAACGAAGAGCCCCAAGAAAAATGACTCGGAAGCGTCCATTTGTACATCGATGTGTATCGATCCTCCAAAGTTTCCGAGAGAGCCTGTGCGTTCTATATCATGTCATAATTGCAAGTAAACGCTAAATTTAGTTCAAACTGTCGCTATTCATCAAAAAGCATTTGATGATCGGCGACGAACGAATCGAGTACGACTATCGCGACATCTTCGAGCTGCTCGAGCGTGCCCTCGAAGTCTATCAGCGAACTCCGGCTCTTATTGATGTTCCGGCGCCGGTGAATGTGTGTGGAGATATACACGGACAATATCGTGATCTCATGTGGATTTTTCAGGTGTTTTTTGCTTTTGTTTGTTGTAGGTCTGGCGATTTCAGACAATTCTGCCTTGATAATGTTGTTGTTCCGTTCACGTGTGTGTCTTTAGGCCTGCGGAATGCCGCACTCTACCCGCTTCCTCTTTCTCGGCGACTACGTCGACCGCGGACCGCGCTCTGTCGAAGTCATTGTACTTCTTCTCAGCCTTAAAGTGAAATTCCCGCAAAACGTCTTCTTGCTTCGAGGCAATCACGAACTCAAAAATATTAACAAGCAAGTAGAAAATTTCTTGACTCATGCCTTTAATTGTCGCTTTTCAGATGCTACGGTTTTCTGAAGGAACTGCAGTCACGTTTTAACTGCTACCTCAAACTCTATGAAAAATTCAACGAAGTGTTCTCTGAAATGCCGCTTGCCGCCATCATCCGTGACAAGATTATATGCATGCATGGCGGACTTTCGCCGAGCTTAAACAGTATCGATGACATTCGCAACATCAAGAAGCCGCTAATGACGGTTAAGGACGTTCCATTGGCACAGGATCTGCTCTGGTCGGACCCGCAGTTGGGCGTCAAGGGATTCGAGCCGAACAAAGTGCGCGCTGTTTCTTACGTTTTCGGAGAGGATGCAGTCGAGGCGAAGCTGAAACAGCTCAATCTTGGAATGATGATTCGTGCTCATCAGGCTGTCGAATTCGGCTATGCGTTTTTCGCCCATCGGAGGTTGGTGACCGTGTTTTCAGCAAGTGAGTACAATAGTGACTTGTGCAACTTCGCAGCTGTAGCTAAGGTATACTTGAATACTTTTTGATCCACCCCTTTCGTTGTCTTCCAGGTTGACAAAGAACTTCAAGTCTCGTTCGCTCAATTTAAGCCGGCTGGCTATGAAGCACATAGGCGTAAAATGGAGAAACTGCGGCAGTACACGCAAGATAATGAGGATTCGTCGAATGCCGAATACGGTAATCTGGAGGGAACGCAAAACGACGAAGATGAAGGTTATGATGATGGAACACAGATGGATACTGATGAACTGCCGAAGTGAAATGTTGTAATAAATGTATATTTGTAGGTGCGTGTCGTAGAAGGATCATGTGCCGAGTCTCGTGCACTGTGGCTGAAAGGTACAATGCCAAAGATACATCGCTTTTTAGACGTGAACTGACATATAAGATTTGCGCCCGAGGCAGCGCGGATTTGAGAATCATGAAGACACTCTTTGAAACAGTCGCAACGAAAGTCCTGCACGACGAATCAATTCCCGTTGATCCCGTACCACAGCACATCTATGGTCCTCTACTGAGATGCCAAAGAATGCTCGAGTTTAAAGAGAGCATTTTATACTTCCCAACTGTTCCAAATGAGTGTTTTGCCTTCAAGTCCGACCACTCTGTGGACGTAGCGAGAACACTTCGAAATGCCGAGACATTCCTTGATCCTGTCACCATGTTCGTTTACTATCTAGCCATGGGGCAAGTAAGTCGATTGGAAGCCGTGTGGAATGGGTGTGGCGAAGAGGAGAAGGCGCGGATGCCACAGATCGCCATCGCGTCGTACTTCATCCATCTGTTCGAGTATGGTGAGCCGGACCCTCGGTACAGTACCTTCAAGCTGTACATAGAAGCTCGGAGGCTGTGGTACCTCGACCTTTGTCTGCACTTCTTCCAGAAGTGCTCTGCGGCTGACAAGACGTTCCTTTTCTTTTCTGACCTCCTGACCGCGATGAGATCTTCACGTTTGGGAGAGTGGTGCCACAGCTGCAGGCATCTTGACCGACTACTCCAGAATGTGGACATTCAAATCGACCAAATCACGGAGGAGCAGATGAACTTCATCAAGAACGATGTTCTCAGACACTACTGCGACTATCTATCCCTTCCGTCGGAATGTCGCTTTCCTAAGTTGGATGCTTTCCTCTACGAGCTCGTACATCATCTCTATGCGCCGATGCAAGAAGCAGATCACTTGAATGGCCTCTCTCCTTCTCTCTCCGACTCTCTACAGCTACAGCCGTGACTCCAACTGCTGAGACCATGAAGACCGCCACGTTCGTCGTGCCCGGACTCATCGATACGATCTCAGCCCTCCGTCACATCGCTTCATAAAAATCTGAATAAAATGCTTGTTGTTTTCGTAAACACGTTGATCAACTGTTGGAGCTACATATAGCCCGTTCAAAATTGATCTCCCAAAAAGAGAGCCTGTTTTCGTGATAGGATTTCCATTGGCAGAAGGAACATGCCACTACATTTGCTCCGTTTTGGGACGACCTTCCCTAACCTTCCCTAAACATCGAATGCTCCTGATCGATAGTGACAAGGCGATGACGGCAACTGAACGGCTGACTCAACCCTTTGAACATTTGGGTTAAACCAGTTAACAGTTCGGATGTCGTTTTCGCATTTTCAACACTGAAAGATACGAAGAGGACCTGACCTGCTTCATCGAACGCATCTTCGCCCGAATGCTCTTGATCGACGGTGGAAAGACGATTCCCGACGAGTCGGACTACCCCTTCCTTCCGCAAACGTGGTTCTGTCGTCTGCACAAGGATTTCGGGTGGTACTCGGTGCTTCAAGCACCACTGGACAACAACGAAAAGACGAACATGACCATCCAGATCAGTGAGTTCTTGCAAGAGAAAGGTGTTGTAGAGGAGAACGCGGAGACGGCGGCGGACGCCTTCTACTGGAAGCTCCGAAAGTACAAGACGGAGTCGGAAGAGGTGCCCGTTGAGATTGACGCCCAAAAGTTCTACTAGAAGGAAGAAGTTAACGTTGCCGTCTGCGATTCGCCGGAGCGTCTACAGGCGAACGTGCAGACCATATGTCTATTTGTCAAAACGAGACAAGAATTCAAATCTGTGTCTACTCTTGCAAAACAAGACAGAATAAACGCATAAAAGGGGACCGATCGGTCGATTCGGCGGAATCGAAGCGCCAGTCGCTCGTTTCACCGACCGAAGACTCCTCTGCCCGTCTCCACTCCGACAGCCGTGACTCCAGCTGCTTCGCCGCTCGACGATCGACTGCTCCGGCCATGAAGACGTCCACACTCGTTCTGCTTGGACTTGTCGCCGCCACGCTGATCGTCGATCCGATCTTTGCTCTCCGCTGCCGTGTTTACGAGTACCGCCGCGGGATAATAAAAAGGAAAGAGGGTGAAGAAGAATGCAACCCGGGAGAAGTTTGCATCTCTACTCTTCGTGAGTTGATGCGAAAAACTTTAAATTAAACGGTTCGTTATAGGAGGGGTGCGAGACAAGATTAATGGATGCCACCGCCGCAGATACTATGACGTGCGTTTCTTTATATGTATGTATATATAGTCTCTCGTTATTTAGGTGCTCAATAAGGTGATGAGAGACTTCAAAGGAGTGATAACCTATTACTGCGACACGGATTTGTGCAACAAGATTATGCCAGAGCGTTTGGAGGCGGAAGGTCTGGTAACGATGTACCAGTCCGTGTGACTTCTTTCTCTGTTCACCGTCTCGACTTTTTAGTACACTTGTGATGTGTCCTTGTACGATTCGAATAAAGTGCTTGTGAGTGTGTTCTTGTAACGGCAAATTGGCGTTAGAAATACGGGTATCTGAACAGGATTTGAAGGACAAAATGGCCTGTAACGGGCTTGCCTGGTGGTAACTGGTGATCCTTCGCATTCATGACGCCTCAGAGCCATTCATTCATCCTTATTTCTAGTAGACGGACTATGGCCTTGAGACTCGCGGGTTTAATCTTGTTACCCGAGACCAGAGACGAGAGTCGATGCAAAAGTACCGCATTTTGATGTGTTTGTTATCCATACAGTACGATTTCCCTTATAAATTTTGAGGCCGGAGCGTCTACAGGCCGGCGTGCAGACCATGCATGTCCATTTGTCGAAACGAGACGAGAATGCAAATCTGTGTCTACTTTTGCAAAACAAGACAGAATAAACGCATAAAAGGGGACCGATCGGTCGATTCGGCGGAATCGAAGCGCCAGTCGCTCGTTTCACCGACCGAAGACTCCTTTGCCCGTCTCCACTCCGACAGCCGTGACTCCAGCTGCTTCGCCGCTCGACGATCGACTGCTCCGGCCATGAAGACGTCCACACTCGTTCTGCTTGGACTTGTCGCCGCCACGCTGATCGTCGATCCGATCTCTTCTCTCCGCTGCCGTGTTTACCGTAATAATAAGGGGATAGTAGAAAGGAAAGAGGGTGAAAAAGAATGCAAACCGAAAGAACTTTGCAGCTCTTTCCGTTTTATTGGTTAGTTGATGCGAGAAAACTGTAAATTCAACAAGTCGTTATAGGAGTGGCACAGCACGTCAGCGATAATGACTGCATACCTCTTGAAGGCTGTCCGGTGCGTTCCTTTATATGTATGTATATAAAGTCTCTTATTATTTAGGTGCTCAATAAGATGACGACAGACCGATTTAACCAAATGACGACCTATTGCTGTGAGACGGACTTGTGCAACCCGATTCTGCCGCTACCCACTAAGCCGCCCGGCCCTGGCCGCCGTTGGCGGCGGAACGCGAAAGCGGTGTGAGAAGAATGTCCGCCATGTAACTTCTCTTTCTGTTCACTGTCTCCACTTTTAGTGCACCTGTGAAATGTTAAGTAAAGTGTTTGTGAATGGGTTCTTGTAACGGCAAATGGCGTTAGAAATACGGGTACCGGAACAGGATTTGGATGACAGAATGGCCTATGACTGGCATGACCATCACCTTCGCCTTCGCAACGACTCGGAGCCAGATCTCTGGTCGAGACTTTCGGGTGTAATTTTTTACCCATGACGAGATCCGAGAGTCGTAACAAGAGTACCGCATTTGGATGTGTTTGTCATCCATAAAGTACGATTTCCTTTATAAATCTTGAGGCCGGAGCGACATATGCCCCCCCCCCCCTTTGAGGCCCATATGTCTATTTGTCAAAACGAGACAAGAATTCAAATCTGTGTCTACTTTTGCAAAACAAGACAGAATAAACGCATAAAAGGGGACCGATCGGTCGATTCGGCGGAATCGCAGCGCTAGTCGCTCGCTTCACCGACCGAAGACTCCTCTGCCCGTCTCCACTCCGACAGCCGTGACTCCAGCTGCTTCGCCGCTCGACGATCGACTGCTTCAGCCATGAAGACGTCCACACTCGTTCTGCTTGGACTTGTCGCCGCCACGCTGATCGTCGATCCGATCTCTGCTCTCCGCTGCCGTGTTTATGAGAATTTGAACGGGATCGTAAAGAGGAAACAGGGTGAAACAGAATGCAACCCGGAAGAACTTTGTAGCACTACTTTTATGTATGGTTAGTTGATGCAAGAAAGCTTTAAATTCAACGGCTCGATATAGCAGAGCAGAACTACTTCAGCATTAATGAATGCAGTCTCCGCAGAGAATGTCCGGTGCGTTTGTTTATATGTATGTATATAAAGTCTTTCATTATTTAGCAGGCCCTCAATAAGATGACGAGAGTCGGCGGATTCTTAAAAGAGATAAACTATTGCTGCGACACGGATTTGTGCAACCCGATTATGCCAGGGCGATTGGCGGCGGAACGTATAGCCAGAATGTACGCCATGTGACTTCTCTTTCTGTTCACCGACTCCACTTTTTAGTGCATCTGTGATATGTTAAGTAAAGTGTCTGTGAATGTGTTCTCGTAACGGAAAATTGGCGTTAGAAATACGGGTATCTGAACAGGATTTTGAAGACAGAATGGCCTGTGACGGGCTTGACTGACACATCACCTTCGTCTTCGCAACGCTTCCGAGCTATTCAACTTCCTGTCTATTGGGTTGGTGCATAAGTTCTTGCCGTTTTTTTTATCTACGCTTTCTCAGTATTTTTTATTAATGTTCCGCGGATTGTAACATATCGTTTGAAAGACCTATCTCTGCTCTACACCAGCGTAGTAGCACTTTTCATTTATATCCATACTCTATATAAATTTAAGGATATTCAGGTGCATCTTCCAGGTGGTAAAAAGTAGTATTTGCGGCACGTGCTTTTTTTGTCTTCCGTCGAGGTCAAAAAAAAAATAAAAAGTGTTACCATTTTGGTGTAGAGCAAAACAATGACTTCTGTATGGTGGGCTGGTAAGGGCTTGCTACATTGGGAAATGCTGTAGCGGAACAAGACGGTCCACCAGAACTTGTACATCGCCTAGCAGAATCGTTTGAAACAAGCAGACCATGCATGTCCATTTGTCGAAATGATACAAGAATGCAAATCTGTGTCTACTCTTGCAAAACAAGACAAAATAAACGCATAAAAGGGGACCGATCGGTCGATTCGGCGGAATCGCAGCGCTAGTCGCTCGCTTCACCGACCGAAGACTCCTCTGCCCGTCTCCACTCCGATAGCCGTCACTCCAGCTGCTTCGCCGCTCGACGATCGACTGCTCCGGCCATGAAGACGTCTACACTCGTTCTGCTTGGACTTGTCGCCGCCACGCTGATCGTCGATCCGATCTCTTCTCTCCGCTGCCGTGTTTACCGTAATAATAAGGGGATAATAACAGCGGAAGATGAAACAGAATGCCATCCGGGAGGACTTTGCAGCTCTATTCTTGTTTATCGTTAGTTGATGCGAAAAACTTTAATTTCAGTGTATCGATATAGGTAAGAACATCGTCAACTACTACGGCAGCGTGAGTCACTGCATTTACCGCGATAGGTGTCCAGTGCGTTCCTTTATATGTATGTATATGAAGTCTCTTTATTTAGCCGGTGCTCAATAATATAGAGCGAGTCAGCGGAACAATGGAAGTGGCAGCCTATTGCTGCGACACGGATTTCTGCAACACGATTCTGCTGCCACCTGGTGTTACTACTCCGCCGCCCGGCTCTAGACGCAGAATCGGTGGCGTTTGGCGGCGGAACGTGTAAGAAGAATGTCCGCCATGTGACTTCTCTCTTTGTTCACCATCTCGACTTTTTAGTACACTTGTGATTTGTCCTTGTACGATTCGAATAAAGTGCTTGTGAGTGTGTTCTTTTAATGGAAAATTGGCGTTAGAAATACGGGTATCTGAACAGGATTTCCACAGCAATCTCCAAACGTCTCTGCGTATCTGACTTGGGACTTGCTTCCCTTGGCCGTTTCCATTGAACACTGTGAGAGCTCAAATTCACTATTTCTCAGCGCTAAAAACTCTTTATTCCATTGTGAAACTTATGACTCTATCCGAACTTCTCTGAAACATTTGCCGCACCATTCTCTGCGCAGTTCTCAAATACGGTTGAAATGTTACAATCGATACAACGGAGTAGACGGTTCCATGATTCGCAGCGATGAACGTGGCGATCATCGTAATTTCTCGGCTATATGGGAAATAAGGGAAAACGGTACATAGTAGGCTAATCGACAGAGGCACGGCGCCGAAGATTAGTGGCACTGCTGTGTTGATGAGCAGATAGAAGAGGAATTTTCGATGGAGCTCCAACGTCTTCGTGCTCAAAACGTTCTTCATTTTGATAAGATGTTTTCGGAGAAGAAGTGAAAACACTATTAATATACAAACAGTTGCCAGTATGGCGATGAAATATCCTACAACCATGAAGTTCTTGCCCAAACCATATGGCCAGAAGCAGTAGGCTCCTTCTCGAGATGGTAACTCACCTCTGATGGGATAGTCATCGTAGGAAATGAAGAATTGAACGGAGACATATGCAACAAAAGCGCAGGCAGATAGGTGTAGGGATGCGCAGATAAGGAATATCCACGCAGGACTCACTGCCCTGAACAGGTCAGGATGAGCAAAGACAAAGTAGCGATATGGAAAGGAGAACCATAAAGATATGGAGCCATTGAGTATACAAGCGATTATGCAGCCGAAAAGGGCATGAGCGACGTATTCATTTGTCGTGATGAGACCCAGAAGCCCATCTACTAGGAAGCATTGGGCTGGAAAGAGAGGGTGTATGTGAAGCAGCAAGGAGAACACGTTCCCTAGTAGGTTCCACGCCATGATGTCCAGAATGATTCGTGGGAGAGCGTCCATGTTTTTTGGGGAATGACGGAAAATGATGTACATGGCCGGCAGGGAGATGAGGAAATGGATCGCGGCACCGATGTCCAGAGCTCTGTTGAAAACCTGCTCCAGCATGGATGGAGATGGATTGAAGTGGTAGTGGTATAACGAGCAAGGAAATGTACTGAACTAACCTAAACTTAAGCCACAAAACAACCGTGAATTATTCTCCTGCTCTAGATTGGAGTATTCTCCAAATAGTTAGCTTTGTTACGTAGAATATCCGACCTGGCCAAGGACTTCGCTCGTCCTTATGCAGCGAATACGTGTGCTCAGTCTGTCATTATGGCATCGGACACCCTTGTTTATAAACAGTGACGTCAAAGAATTGATGAGCGGGTGGCAATTATCCACGTGGTGTAAAAAGGCATACATTTCGGCCATGTTGTTCTATATGGTAGAAAAAATAGAACCAGCATATGCTTAAGTTCGTTTCAAAAAGAGAAGGGCGTGTACATCGATGTTGATCATTCATTACAACAAAATGTGTGATGGCTTACATTTGACATGAGTCATGGGTGTTATATTCCTTTTTTTGATAAACGATAAGTTCATAACAAAAAAGTCGTTTTCGAAGCACGCTATGGATTGAAGATATCGTATGTCCCCAAAAAGCAAAACAGCCTAATCATGCAGTGTAGAATAGGATATTTAAAGTCGTATTTTGAAACCTAAACTTTGCGACCTCAAGAGAAAACAACATGTTGATCAAGAACATGAATTCATATCATGAGGAACTACAATGAGAACTACTTGTTGGTTCCAGAATGTCTCATAGCCTCTTGCGCTCAAATTCTCACTTATTCTCATCAAGCTCTCTGTAATGTTCCTATAGTGGTCCTTGTAAGCATCTCCGAAAAGACGCAGTTCCAAAATTTATCTCGCCACTTCCATTTGAAAGAGCGGATCTAATGTTTACCTCAAACTTGGGTAATTAAACCGACGACGATGTGGTGTGGAGGCTGTTGTGTGGAGAGCGACTATGTCTTTGCTGCGGTGGGAGGTCCTACTCCTGTGGAGAGTGATCGCGTCGCTTTCACGTGCGCACGGGTGGCAGCATCGCATTGCTTTGCCGCGTACAAAAGAGAACCTCCGACCGAGAGATTTCTCTGTTTCTCTGGAGTAGAAACCTCGCAGCGCTGCAGCGAGATAGTCGCTCCCCACACAAGAGCCTCCACACCACATCGACGTCGGTTTAATTACCCAAGTTTGAGGTAAACATTAGATCCGCTCTTTCAAATGGAAGTGGCGAGATAAATTTTGGAACTGCGTCTTTTTCGAGATGCTTATAAGAACAGGATGAGAATACAACTTTGTTAAGGTACATGTTCCTTCAAGATGAGCTACTATGTTAACATTGCGACAAGTGCACGTACTGTGTTAAATTTTTATTTTTTTCTTATTATTCACCCAAAATAGCTTTGAGCAGGTTAATTATGAACTTGGCACAGTCTTATAAACGGGACGAGCACGAACAATTTTCGGCATAAAATCTGGCTCTTCATTGACAGTAATATATTCGTCTCCACTTCCATAATCTTCAGGGTTATCGATGATTTTCCATTTACGTTCTCCATCATCCACCCATCCATCCTCGCCGCTCCCTTCAGTTTCGCTAGATTCATCAACAAGTTTTTGCAACTCTTGCATCCTTCTGAGAGAGAAAGGCGAGAAACCGGAAGAAATTTCGGACTCTTTATCCGATCCGTGAGGTCTGTGAGCGAAGGATAGTGAGCTTAGCATCGCTCCATAACTCGGACTTTCAGATTCAGCTAATGGCCCCGAAGGCATGAAAGGCAGAAGGGACCGTAGGGCACTGAGAGGACTGAAACCAGACCTCTCTTTCGAGCCACCCGATCCAAGGGAGCTTAGGGCGAGGATGGACGAGAGTGGACCTCCAAGGCCACTTTCTATTGATTCGTTTTCCTCACTGCCTCCAGGAATCATGGAGAGAACTGTCTGCAGGGAGGATATGGGTCCAGGCAATGAAGGAGGCCCAAGAGGATCAATTCTGCTGAGTCGGTCCTCCTTCTTCTTGTCCGCATAATCGGAAAATTTCTCGGTGAGCCTGTCTGTGAACAGGCTAACGATCTTTTTGAAGGCGAGGCTCAAAGGACTGATGAGCTCTTTTGGCTGGAAATGGGTAATTTAGGAGAAAACACTCTGACATAACGAACTTTAATCATATCGGGCACTTCTGCATCGGACATCGGAGTTATCTTCAAGGTTTCCTTGACAAGACCTTTTACGGAATCGGGAACGTGAATGGTTTCATTCTTTGTGGAGTTCACGCCCACAGGATGTTTAGATTCTTCCTGAAATGGCGCTTTCTTTGCCACAGAAGAAAAGAGATGTGATATAATAAGCATCTCCGAAGAGACGCAGTTCCAAAATTTATCTCGCCGCTTCCATTTGAAAGAGCGGATCTAATGTTTACCTCAAACTTGGGTAATTAAACCGACGACGGTGTGGTGTGGAGGCACTTGCGTGGTGAGCGACTATGTCGCCGCAGCGCTGTGGTTTTTCTACTCCAGACAAGCAGAGAAATCACAGACTGCTGCGGCGTGAGTCGAAGTGGGCGGGACTCTTTTACACGCGGCGAAGCGATGCGACCTTTCCACATGGCGATAGATTTCTCTATTTCTCTGGGGTGCGAACCTCACAGCGCTGCAGCGAGATAGTCGCTCCCCACATAAGTGGCTCCACACCACATCATTCTCGGTTTAATTACCCAAGTTTGAGGTAAACATTAGATCCGCTCTTTCAAATGCAAGTGGCGAGATAAATTTTGGAACTGCGTCTCCTCGGAGATGCTTATAATTCAAACTTGAAGGGTCTTCTTCAGGTCATTGCACGACCGACCGCTCGCCACCGCGACACGAGTGAAACCTTTTCACATTGCACTAAATTTCTCTGCGTATCTGGACTAGGAACCTCACACCGCTGCAGCGAGACGGTCGCTCCCCGCACAAGTGCCTCCGCACCACAACATCGTCGGTTTAATTACCCAAGTTTGAGGTAAACATTAGATCCGCTCTTTCAAATGGAAGTGGCGAGATAAATTTTGGGACTGCGTCTCTTTAGAGATGCTTATAAGGACCACTATAGGAACATAGATTCTTTTTTCACTTTTATGAAGTTTGCTGTAATGCCTCTCACTTACTTTACTTACCTCGGTAATAATACTGAAGTCCTTCTTTTTGATCAGCTGCTTATACAAATCAATCACTCTTCTGCTCGCATCATCATCTTTAAGGAAGCTTAGGTGTTTCCGTAAAATACCGGGAGTGGAGCTGATTTGTAGTTCAATCAGTTGATCCTCTGAAAACAGCATTAAAATGGTCACTCATGTGCCAAAAGCTTACCCAACTTCTCCTTCAGTTCAGGGAATGCTTTCAAACTCCTATTGGCATGCTTCTCAATAAGTTTATCTATGTTGAACTCTTCCAATTGTTCTTCCAGGGAACAAGTCGATTTTCCATCAATAATACTCATAAGAACTTCATGAAGAACCTTTGTTCTTTTGTTGTTTTCTCCGGTTAATTTGGCCATAATGCTATGATAACTGCTCAGAAAAGAGTCAGCTTTATCTCCGAGCTTGTCCTAAACAGACAGCATAGAGAAGTGCCTATAATACAGAACTAACGTAGCCACAGTCCCGGGTGTTCGACGCAAACATAGTCATCAACCCAGTTAGCTTGTCGAGAGTCTCTTGAAGCGTGAACTGTATTTTGAAGCCCGAGTAATCTCCCCTTCGAATTGAACCTATGAGCTGAGAAGTGGGAAAATGGGTGGCTGTAGTTAAAAACGGCCATCTTGCGGATTCCACACCTTTGCAGCCCTTCATAGGACTACAACACGAGAAATTTACCGCCTTGAACTCGATTCCTGCACAGTTTTCTTCGAATTTCAGGTTATCGATCTGAAAGGGGACGCTTCTAAATAAAGCTTCTGAAATTAGGATGAACTCACCGTATCACATTGTTCTTTGATCGCTTCTGTCCAGTCGCCCACTGGAATACATTCACTTTTGGACACAAGCCTGTCATTCCAGCACTCAGAATGCGCGCTTGATATAAGGGGGAAGAAGACGACTGCCAGAAGTAACATCGTGATGATAAAGTGAAAGTATCATATGATAGATACGGGATATGGAAGAGTCAAGAGGTCATTGATGAAGGACAAGGTCAACTGTAAAAAATAGTTTTGACGAATGAGCGCTACCGTCGGAGATGCTAGATTACGATAAGAGACTAATCCTATCCCTATTCCTATTCTCTATCGTCTATCCTCTATCCTCTATCCTCTACCCTCTATCTTCTATCATCTATCCTCTATCCTCTATCCTCTATCCTCTATCCTCTACCCTCTACCCTCTATCTTCTATCATCTATCCTCTATCCTCTACCCTCTATCTTCTATCCTCTATCCTCTATCTTTTATCATCTATCTTCTATCCTCTATCCTCTATCTTCTAGTAACTCCACCTCTTTTGTGATGACTATTCAACAAGATTTATTAATGAAATGTACATATATCGTCATTTTGTTCAAGTGCTTCCATATGGCACCATCGTCAATCGAAGCTCGAAATCACGCAATCGAAGCCACGTCGATCGGCTTCTTCTCCGGCGCATGAGTCCAGTTCGCCGGTTCAGCCTCTCCAAAAACACAAAAGAAGAAGTTCGTGACAAAGCAGAGGACGGCGTGCAGGACGAAAACCCACCACCACTCGTCTACCGTATCGTTGACCACGAAATGGCTGACGACAAGCGGGATGAGCAGAGTGGAGAGAGCGTTGATGAACGAGTTGTTGGCCATGATGAAGTGGTTGTGGTGCCTAGGGCATTTTTTAGAAACGGCTAATCATGCCCACCCACCTGGCAACCAGCTGGGAGCTTTTGAAGAAACCGCCACAGTTGAATCCGAGGATTATGCTACATCCGGAGAAAAGGACGACACCTAACATCTGGGCACTTCTGAAAGAATCTCGATGAAATCTAAGCCAGAAAGGATTCGAGTATACTGTGGGGTGTAGGCCAAAGCCAACAGAAGCGCTCCCAGACCACACAGAGCGATTGTGTTGAAGATTTTCACGGAGACCACTGGTCGACAGCAGGTCGCTTTGTCGCTGATGATTCCGGCCGCCAGCTTTGCGATGAAGGTTAGGATCTGAGGAATAGCGGCGAGAAGACCCGTCGCTTCTACAGGAAAGCCGAGGACCTAAATGTGCCGATTGTATCTTGCACATTCTTTATGGACCACCTGCCTTGTTCAGATAAGTAGGACCATACAGGATCGGCAGAAGGCCACCCATGAAGTTCCCAACGGCCGATATCCAAATGGCCCACACAGCAGGCGATGTCAAGATCGCTCGGTAGGGCACTGACTCTTTTTGAGTCGTTCCATCTTTTCCGCGATAGATTTTCCCAAGTTCTCGTGAGCTAACGTTGCGGTGCATGTCGGGTAGATCGCTGAAATGAAGTGAGTGATACTTATTGAGATGAGATATATCCCCTATATATAAATGGAGAACCGACGGGTCCGTTGGTCTGTTTGTGTGTGTTTTTTTCCGTGAGCACGGGGAAAACACCCACACAAAATAAGGACCCCGAGGGGAACCGAACCCGACACCGCCCGCTTACAAACAAAGCACGTTCGCAATGAGCCACACAAGCAGTTGAGATGGTAGCGCTATACTTCCACCATATCTCTGGGGACGCAAGGTTTTGCGTCTCTTTACAGTTTTTGTGCCGTTTTTAGCGTATTTTTTAGCTTTGCAGTTTTTTGGACAAGTTCAGTCTTTTGCATGAGCACCAATCTTGCGGCCCGCAGGGCTATGGTGTCTTGCCGCCCGCAGGGCTACAGTTTTTGGCCCCAACTACAGCCCTTTGCATGAGCACCAATCTTGCCACCCGCAGGGCTATGGTGTCTTGCCGCCCGCAGGGCTACAGGTTTTTGGCCCGAACTTCAGCCCTTTGCATGAGCACCAATCTTGCCGCCCGCAGGGCTACAGGTTTTCGGCCCCAACTTCAGCCATTTGCATGAGCTCCTAATTGGCTTTTAGTACCTGGAGGGCGCGAATTCGCGCGCAGTCGGGTTTATCTGCGTATAAAGTGAACACCCTAATGATTCCAATAGAGAAGCTATGATAACTAGCTTCAGTTGACCTACCGATAGAAGTAGAGAAAGAGCGCAAAGAGGACTATGGTAACCGAGGCGTGGAGGTAGTAGACCGAAGTCCACCCGAGAGATGACGCACAGAGAAGTCCGGACACAGGCATCGTGAAGATCGGACCGAACTACACACTCGCTATTTATAGTGTTTTCACTCAATCACGGTTTACTTGATAAAATCCAGATAGACATGCGATGAACAGAGCGTTTGTCTTTAGCATCGACCAGTTCCCGGTGACATAGCCGATGACGTTTAGGCAGACTGATAGGGCAGTACCCTAGACGGAAAGTTGCCATCGCTGAGTTAGAATCTTATGTTTACCTGAAGGAACCTCATAGCAAGAAGATGATAGAATCCCATAGTGGCGGCAACGGGAATCAAGGCGGTCGACAGAGCAGAGACAAGCCCGTAGGCACTGACCACTTTCCGAGCCCCAAATGACTGAAAAGACGAGGTGTATGTATAAGGCGTACGACATTGAGCGAACCTGGATGAACCAAATGGATGGGTAGACCATGGTTAGAGCTCCAACGGCTACAATGGAAAAGAGCAAATTTTTCTCGGTGGATGAATAAACGTAGGTGGAGTCGTCGTTGGTGGAATTCTGAACAACAAGAATAAGCAACCAACAGCAGAACTGGCTGAGTCAGTCATGAAGTTGACTTAACTTCCACTTTTGGTCAGAAACAGTGTCCACAACATGGACAGACATCTCTTATCCAGGCATTTTTCATTTCACGGCACAAACAAAACGATCCTTCTTAACATACTATTTGGTTGATAAGTGCCACTTTGCCCGGATGTGTCAGTGGTTAGCTTTTTTTTTAGCGAAAAACTCTATTAGGTTCGAACTCTAACATCCTCCATCGTTTTTGTAACTTATTTATTGACTCTTCTATGAAACACAATGCCATTACTAACCCATTTTCTAATAATCCAAGAACAGAGCGGCACCTAAATATCAGGGAGCCTATCATCGGTGTTCCAGAGAGTTGTTCCTATTCATTAAACGATATCTAACCCAACAAGGGAATCGAATGTGCACTAAACCAATTGAAATCATAGGGATTAGTAAGCCTATGCCCATCAGGTAACTTCCAAGAATATCAGGTACCCCTTGGCGTTAGAAGGATATCGTTTATACTAGACAGGCCTTTCAGTAGCCTGTTTCCAAATCTCAATCATCGTATGGTATTAAATATCTTGCGGGGTAACGAGCTTCATATAAGCCCCAAATTGCTACTATGACCAGAGATGGAATACCACATGCCGCGATTGCAAGGATTGCAAGGGCTATCGACAAAATATGCATGAATATCTGATTCTAAATTAGCTTCACCAGTGTGCATGGCGTAGATAAATAATGGATCCACACTTTAGAATAAGAAAAAAAGTGTTTTAAAAAGAAAATCTGAAAAAAAAAACTCAATCAACTGACCTCAATCGAAGCTAATTTAGCCTCCGATATTTCTGTATATTTTATCAAATAACCCAATCGCTACGTGTGGTATTCTATCTGTTGGTATGAAGACTACAGTACACAACATCATTCCAAATTCAAACAACTTACTTCACTCGTTCCCATGCAGATAATGGTGAAGTTGAGTGTCAGTGTATTGGACTGGACAATGCTCAAACACAGCGTGGAAAGGATGAGAACAGCATATCTCGTCTTATTGCCAAAGGTGAAGTTGTACGGTTTCTTCGGAGAAGCATCAGCAAATGGCCGTACCTTCATTGTAGAACAGATCTGGAAGATCTGGATGTTAAATGAGCGGAAAATGAGACGAAAGTGTACATTTTATCCGGCCGGCAGAACCCGTTCAATGTGGAAAGAAGCGCGCAGCTCGGAACTTTTTGTGATTCATTTCGCTTTTGTTGGAACGGCTAGGAAGCGGGGCACGACAAAGTGCAACTGCGTGACCCACAAAGGGCTGTGCTGACCGGCGCCGCGACGATGAGAAGCACAGAGACAATAGGGAAATGTTTTGATTATTCTGAACGTTTCAACTAAGGTAGTAGCACATGGGATGAATTAATGTCTGTACTTTTTTGGTCAAACCGGAAGTGGCCAGTTGCCTTGATGAACATGGTCAGAATGCATTCAGTCGCCAACGCACCCGACGAGCCCCTCAGCTCAACTACCGTATACCAAGTTCCTGGAATACCTTGCCAAATTGGACATTACATCTCTGGAATCTAATACCCAACAGAGAGGACTTCTGTCAGCTAAAAGATCGCTACAAACTGGAACTGGCCGGCGAGGAAACCTTTACTATCAAGTAAAACCATATGGTAGCATTAAAAAACGCTAAATTCAGTGAGAAGGTCTTCTTTTGTTAATTGTATCTGTAGCATACGATCGATTTTCGTTAGACCGTTCTTAAACAGACCTGAATTTCTGTCCTCCGATGTTTCCAATTCCATAAACAATAAAAATGCATGCCCTACTCAAGGTCGCCGAGCGCAAAAAAGGTCTACTTGCAAAGGAAGTGAAGTTGTGTCGCAAGAAATGGAGCGTGTTCCGCTGTGCTTCGCAACCAGTTGGTATCACTGAAAGTCGGTCTTTGCGCCGATCGCAAGTGAGTGAAGAAAATCGACGACACAACAAAATGATCTTTTAGTTCCTTGTTGGTCGGCGATGCGTCATTCACTTTGTCGCGACATTAGGAGCATCATAGAGTCGCAACAATGGATGTGAGCACAGGATAAATAGTCGAGATAAGCCTTGATTAACCACAAATTTTTGATTTTGCTTTGAAATTTGATCTTGACGTTGGGGCGAAGCCAGTTCAATCAAAAATTTTTGGATCTGACTTCAAACTTGGTCCGTACTGTAAAAATGCAGTTTTTCGGGTTTTCGGGTTCCACCCGATGGCAACTTACAAAGAAGCCATTTACGATCAAGGCTGTGCGGAACTCAAAACTCAGAACTTGAAATCGGAGGTCAACAATGCCTTCATTTCCCTTTGATCTTTTAAGTTTCAATGTTTTCGTTAATTGCACCAGCTTCGTGAGTCAATAAGCTTTACGTCAATAAGCCCACATTTTTAAAACCCGCCCTAAAAATTTTGGAGTTTTGGGTAGTTTTGAATTCAAAGCTCAAAACTTTTGAAAGAAAATTTTGTTCATTAAGCATTCTTCAAAAATACAGATTTGTTACCAAACTCCTATTAAAGCCTATTGACTCACAAAGCTGGTACAATTAACGAAAAAATTAAAACTTAAAAGATCAAGGGAAAAGAAGGCATTGTTGACCTCCGACTTCGAGTTTTGAGCTTTGAGTTTCGCACAGCCCTGATCGGGATGAATCCGGATGAAAACGATAGGCTTCTACAAGTACAATCTAAACCTGTACATAGAACAAAACTTGAATAATTTGAATCTCTTTGGAGCTCCGAGCACGAATAGCGCAGTTGGTAACGCGTCTGCTTCCCATTATTCACACCCTGTTCAAGATCTCGACCTTTTTCGCCTCCAGGACATGTAAATAACATTTCTTCGGGAAACAGACGCATTACCGACTACACCACTCACACTCCCTGAACTGATATGTATCAGTACATACTAGATTTGGTCAACATTGACATCCCATTTTCCTGCTCATACTTGAGTGATAACAGCTAGTTCTATGTACACTCACCAAGGACTATCATTCGGTACTGGATTAATTCCGGTCGGCGATCCGTTTGCCCTTATTAGTTACTTATTTTTTATGTTAAACAAACAGATATATCCACAAATCAAAGCGAGCCAACATCAGTGATTACCAGAAGCATCTTTCGACAACCATCACCCATATAAAAACACTTGAACTTCGTCTAAAGACGGCCAAATGACACTGAACATGAAACGGAATTCTGTGAGCTCTATTTCGAGCGACACGATAATGGCACGGCCTAATGAGTCATTTGAATTCCACAGCCACCATTGCTTGAAAGCCGCTGACCACGATTGGATGGTCACCCCTCTTTTTTAATTGTGTTGTCTCTCGGGCAGCAGGAGGAGTCAAGTATGTTGCACAAACATTGACCGCCGCTAGTTCCTGCTTCAAAAATTAACGAATTTAATTAACATCGTATAGTACAGTAGCGTGTGGCGATATAAGAAATTGACCTTTGATCTGCATGAATGAAATAGAACAAGAAGAAGCATGCGATCGTGACGGATGAATCCACAAAATCGTTTAAAACAAATCTACATCGTCGGGCAAATGACTCATGCGCCTTTGCGAACATTTCCTTCGGACTTTGTTTGGGTTACATTTCTATATTTTGATTCGATATTGCAACCATCTACTGGATTCAGCCTCGTCGCCTCTCCAATGCTTGCGTACACTGACGGGATCGCTGATCGCTCTGGTCGATAACGTCTCCAACAGAAGCAAGATCAACGTCAACGAAGTAATTCAGTCTTTGTTGTGTATAGATATCTTGTCACGCAAGGTGCAAGCCATTGATACGAGACGATAGATCAAATCAAATCAATTATCCATTCTTCTGTCGGACCACCTCTCCAATGTCCTGTAGATTCAGATTTACTCAGCAAGCAAAAACAGAAAAAATTGAATGGTGGGAGGAGTAGGATCGACTCGAATATCTCGCGAGTCGAACTCAACTTGTTAGAACCGGGTCAAAGATACACCATAAGAATCGTTAGGATGCAACGGTGGTTAGAACAAACACGATAAGCTGGTTGTCAGCAATGGATATACTGGGGATGCACCCGGTTTTCCGACGTTTTTCAGGGTGATTTTTTCGTTTCAGTGCGTAGAATTTTCTAAAACGTAGACGGGACAGACTTCCATAATGGTTGTGGAAAGCACAAAAAAGGAAATTCGAATCCGCGAAATCGTATCCCACAGTTAGAGAGCCCTGGGTGGCGACGGCTGCGCGGAAGATGCGGGCGCCTATCCTCCAGGGGAAGAAACAGGTGATGGCGCTCCGGATGGTTTGTTCGTTTAATGCGAGTTCGTCATTTCAACGTCCAGATCGACTGGGAAATGCAACCGCTTCCTGGCTGGCAATTGGGCGTGTGTGAACCGCACACAAACTTTGGGGCGTTTGTGCAAATTTTTAGACAGTAGACAGTCTGAGGGTGGAGGCTAATGTAAGGCAAAGAGTAACGGGAACATCGAACTCTTCCATAGAGAAGTTTCCAGCGGAGGTCCGCGTTCAGAGTTCATCGAAGTAAAGACACATCGAAGTAAGAGAGCTCAATGAAGTCGATTTATTTTAAGGAATAACGATATCACAGATACAATATCACAGCGGCCTTCAAGGCTTCTTCAGCTCATTCGAAACAGTCGTCCAGAGGAGGGGCCCAGTAACGATCCAGATAAGTCAGAGATCCCACCAGAGATCTAAAAGGTAATGTCTCTTGATTAGTGTTCTTACGCGCACACATACCTCTTTTACTCGCTTGACCTGTCGGCTATGAGAGACTCCCCTCTTCACCTCGTTCACAAAATGCTCGCAGTTCTCAGCAAGAAGATCGTAGTTGCAGACACCGATCCTCTCAACCGCATCGAAAACGACGTCCAGTGGTGGTTTGGCGACGGATTGGTCTTCCCTGTAGTCGTATTTATACTCATTTAAAAATTGAGTTGCTCACGTTTGAAGCGCCGAGTTGAGCATTCCTAGTCCAAGCGTAAGGATACTGTAGGCGGGAGAGCAGGTGAGAAACAGAAGGGGTGAAATGCCGGATGTCGACTGAATTTCGTCGAGTGGAGCGCGCCGCCATTCGACGTAGTCGCAGTTTGTCATTCTGGATAGGACGACCGCCCCGTTTGGTGCGTCTGAGTTGTTAGAACTGGAGAACAGTGAATCTTTGGTACCATCCTAAAGAGAGGCAAGAAAATAGGCAAACAGTCGTTAACCAAAGATACAAGTGCACCATAAAGTTCGGTCAGCCCAAAAGGCACCTCCTTAGTGAGAGGGCAAACGATAGTTGCCTTTCATTATTCTCATCCTGTTCTTATAAGCATCTCCGAGGAGACGCAGTTCCAAAATTTATCTCGCCACTTCCATTTGAAAGAGCGGATCTAATGTTTACCTCAAACTTGGGTAATTAAACCGACGACGGTGTGGTGTGGAGGCTCTTGTGTGGTGAGCGACTGTCTCGCCACAGCGCTGTGAGGTGCCTACTCCAGAGAAACAGAGAAATCTCTCACTGTCGCGGCGTAAGTTATGGTCGGTGTTGAGCTTTTGCACGCGGCGACCCTTCTACAGTGCGATAAATTTCTCTGTTTCTCAGGAGTAGGCACCTCACAGCGCTGCAGCGAGATAGTCGTTCCCCACATAAGTGGCTTCACACCACATCATCTTCGGTTTAATTACCCAAGTTTGAGGTAAACATTAGATCCGCTCTTTCAAATGCAAGTGGCGAGATAAATTTTGGAACTGCGTCTCCTCGGAGATGCTTATAAGAGCAGGATGAGAATATTGAAAGGCAACTATCGTTTGCCCTCTCACTAAGGAGGTGCCTTTTAGGCTGACCGGAGTTTCTCTTTTGCATGCGGCAAAGCGATGCGATGATATGTGTGCACGTGAAAGCGACGCGATCACACTCTCCGCAGCGTGAGAGATTTCTCTGTTTCTCTGAGGTAGGCATCCCACAACAGCGACACAGTCCCTCCCCAGGTCCTCCGCACCACATCATCGACGGTTTAATTACCCAAGTTTGAGGTAAACATTAGATCCGCTCTTTCAAATGAAAGTGACGAGATAAATTTTGGAACTGCGTCTCTTCGGAGATGCTTATTATAGAGAACTTGATACAGCAAACTCTCACCCCACACTATGATTGGCTGCTTCTACATTGCATTCCTCCTGGTGTTGGAGGCGTATTCTATCTTGACGGTCATTTTTCTGGCCCCTCGAGATGACAAAATGCGAAGTGATGTTTGGGCTGCCTATGGTATTAATTATGTGATTGACGGTGACGGCTTTCAACCACGTAAATCCTCTTGTATAACCTACCTAACGCACCTATTCCTGTGTTGGTCGTTTATCACAACATGAGCTAATCTCAAAAAGGTGGTCTTTTCGGATCATCGGATCGGATCATGTTCCGTTAACGCCAACGTGCCCAATTGGTTAACTACAGTAACAGAGAATGGGGATATGTAGCGGGTAGCCCTCACTCACAGGTGCCATACACGCATAGCTACTCCACGACCTCATGCTTACTTTACGGAAATAGAGGCCAAATGTGGGAAAAGTCACACTTCAGAAATGGTGCCTTAAACATCACATTTTCAAGTTGACCCCCAGATTGGCATTTTCACTGCACCAGCCCAATATAATAGCGCCCGACCTACCTCAATGTCTCACATTACGATCATAAGCATCCCCATAGAGACGCAGTTCCAAAATTTATCTCGCCACTTCCATTTGAAAGAGCGGATCTAATGTTTACCTCAAACTTGGGTAATTAAACCGACGACGACTTGATGTGGAGGCTCTTGTGTGGGGAGCGACCGTCTCGTCGCGGCGCTTTGAGGTGTCTACTCCAGAGAAGCAGAGAAATCTCTCGTTCCTCCGATGCGTGCCTTTTGCACGTGGCAAAGCTATGTTGTGCGGAGGCACTTGTATTGAATGGAATGGCTGCTGCGGAGTGAATTGCATTTTGCAAACAAATAGAAAAGGATGCCGAATGCGATCCTTCAAATGCTAGGGCAAAACAAAAATACCTTGTGGATTATTCCATCATTGTGAAGTAGTCCATCATCTCCTTCAACTTCACCAATGTAAACCATGAAGTGATTGATCATTTTGAAGTATCTCTCAATCTTCGCCTCGACCAAATCACCCGGTGTCAGGAATCCTCCCTTAAGAAGGTTGCCAAGTGACATGTACTCCGTCGCTGTCGTTCTGATCGTCGTCGAGCTGGTTGGTCTCCGGGGTGACTTATCTGGCAGATGGCCGACGACACCCTAGGGCCCAATAATTCAAAGCAGTCCATTTCTGCTTACCTGCTGACATATTCCGCTAATCCACATAAGCAAATCCTGATCTCCACATTCAAAGGCGACTGTCAGCGCGTCACAAGAGGTTGTCTTATTGGAAGGTGACTTGTAGGAGAACGCAGATTGACCTTTCAAAGCAAAAAGGGATAGGACACTGTAATGACTTGTCTGGATGGCGTTCAGAAGAGGCGAGCGAACGAATTGGCCGCTCTTGGTGATCTGAAACGATCTGCAAAGTTTCAATCTTTGGGACAAGTACATATTACCTCGGCCCCTAGATACAAAGCGGCCTTAGCCATGTCTGCGAGACCCTCCCTCAGCCTGCCATAGGCGATTACGCCTAGGAGAGTGTTCTTCGTCGCCTTAACATGTTCCGAAGTTTCAGTGTAGAGAAATCCTTCGCTTTCAAAGGTCTCTTCGATCGTCAAAATTCGCAATTCTCTGACTCCTTCGTTGCTGTAGAGGATCGTCAAACCCTCAGCGTAGAGGTAGAAGATAAGGATGGATACAATTAGGGCCTGAAAGGAGATTCACTAACCCTAAAATTCTTCGTTTGTGAGACATAATTTTGGCGCTGTAGTAAACAAAGAAGAAAACGAAAAAGGTCACTCCCCGGCCGGGAATCGAACCCGGGTCTCGCACGTGACAGGCGCGGATACTCACCACTATACTACCGAGGACATATAATATCAAATCTCCAAATGCCCCTAAGAAATGAGTGACAAAATATCGTTCCGTGGTTGGATTTTTTGCAGACTTTTGATACATTTTACTGGCTCACCTTGTCCCACAAATGGGCATCGATATATTGGACCATTTCGTTAACAATCGTTCTAAAGCACTTTTTACTTTTGAACCGACACGCGATGGCAAAGTATCGATAAAGAGAAGGTTGATAAAGTTGACCTTTTTCTGATCTCGCATCCTCTAAAACATGTTATTTTTAGGTTGCTACAAGACGAAAAGTTACCCAAATGTCTCATGAACTCTTCCAAATTGTCTTCCTCAACGCATTCTTCTATTTTGTCGTGTGGTTTCGCGAAAAGAGGCCAATTGCGGACGGCAAAAGAGCGATATGCTTCTGCGTCCGATTCTGCCGTGAAAGACATAACCTAAAGAAAGACGTTTTCGGAAGAAAAGCAAAACACGAATGATAAGGGTCTGTTTTCATAGCGGAATGAAGATGGGGGTTATTTGTGAACGCACAGCGCACCCAGCTGCCGCCCAATCGATTGATCGAATCGCCGGTGCCTTCGAGTTGTTTATCAACGGTTTGAGCGTTGGAGAAGAAAACGCAAAGCAAACAACGGGGTTTATGGTTATCACCGTTTACTGCTGTTCAAAATTTTGTAATTGCTTAAAGCGAGTTCAAAGGACTACCGTTTTGGCGCTGTTTCGAGGTGTTGGGAAGTGCGCAACACGCCTATCTTATCGGCATAATCCGCTATGATATGTGGACGATTTCTTAAAGCCTGATTAGATTTGATTAGGCCAAGTAATCAACGCAAGTTATACACGGAACCCTGTGCTAGTGTTGGCATGAGAGTCAAAAAACGCGATGTGATCGAGTTTGAAGTGCCATCTGCGAAATTGCCCCTTTTCTGTTCTCCATCGTGTAACCTACAAAGGACTATTCCAAAGTGAATCTTGCTTATCCTGTGTATAAGAGTCGGTAGATTCACTTTGGAATAGTCCTTTGTAGGATACATAATGGGGAACAGAAAAGATGTGATTAAACAATATGCTAAATAAGACAACTAGCAAAAAATGAACCGGTGGGGAGCTGAACCTGACAGTCACTGATAGGGGATCAAGCATGCTCGCAATGACCTACGCAGATTACGATCTGACTGCTCCACTTCCACCTCAAAATCGCGAATTTATTCTTGTCAACTACAAATGGTAGAAAGCCACGAACTGGTCCAATAAATTTATTTACAGTAAGGTCAAACACTCGAAGCACTGCCAAGAAGGGAACATCGATCCGAAGCGGAGAATTGACTCTCTAAGTCCGCCTCGTCGCGCGTGTCCACTTCTGTGTGTACCTTTCTGTTGCGCGCCCACATACAAACACTGGTGATTCCTACGAAAACGACCGCGGTGACGAGCCAAATAGCGAACATGCCCATGGATGTGATTATCTAAATTTACCACAATGACCCATGCCTGATTGCCCAAAGTACCCCTTGTTTCGTCCATCGCTCTTCCTTCAGAACTTTCTCGTACAACTGGATCAGTTTCTCTGTCGAATCGGAGTCGCCGAAGAAAGTCAACTCGTTGGACGAGAGGCCAATTGTGGATAGTTTTAAAATATCGATGTAATACTGATCTAAAGCGACTCAAATATGCAGTAATCCTCTGGATGGACAAGAACATACGCATCTCACTCTCTAGCTCAGGAAAGAGATCATTTCGTGGACTCATAGTAGCCGTTTCCCACGCATAGTTGAACTTGGTATGTCGAAAATCATTTCGGAGCTGTGCCTTTTCTTCTTTGGAGAATAAAACATGTTCTTTTTCGATGAGAGAGAGGATCACTTCGAAAGAGATGGTCATTCGGACGGTCGCTTGATGGAAAAGGTACTCTTTTAGGGAGTGACGGAAGGCTTGCTTTGTGACAACTGTGCCAGGCTTGTATTTGTTGAAGAATTTCTGAAACTGGAAGCTGTGTTCTGGGCAAAAATAGGCAATACGGCATCAGAAGACAAACGTGTCCTCGGTAGTATAGTGGTGAGTATCCGCGCCTGTCACGTGCGAGACCCGGGTTCGATTCCCGGCCGGGGAGTACTCTTTTTGTGTTTTCTTCTTTGTTTTTCAGGCTAATTTCTTAATATCATTTCCCATCTTTTCTTTCAGACATCGAAACACAAAGAAGTGACGAGAAAAAGACTTGAAATAATGTCCAAAAATGCCACGAGCCGGGATCGAACCGGCGACCTTTAGATCTTCAGTCTAACGCTCTCCCAACTGAGCTATCATGGCACACCACTCCATTTCCCATCTTAATATATTACTTACCTCGGAGTCATGGACTTGTTTCTGCTTCCCTTTGTCAGTTCTAATTTCGGCCAAGTATTTCGTAAACTCCACAAGTTCGTGTTCGACAATGTACGCCACCATACCCTTATCTCCGCGTTCTTTTGAAGCCGTGATGTTGTCGAAAACATTTAGATATAGCTTCAGCATCTCGAACGCTCTTTCCGACTCATTTCGAAGTTCCTCGATTTGGGGTTCGGGGTATTGTTCTTCTAGAAATATCTTATTTGTACCGTATTTGCCATTGTACCTTCAACCGGCTTGCAGCAAGTAAATCGAATATCCGAGTGCATCGGTCCGCCAAGTCCCGTTTTACATCTCTCCCCAAATTCATAAGTTTGCACTTGCTAAAACAGACCATAGTTTTTGTTTCAGTAGTGAACACGTACCTCTCCACAATCGACATTGGCCCATTCAACCAAAGAATCTTCGAGTGAACATGATGGGGCGCTGAATTCTTTCGGAACCTCTCGGAGTCTATCGGTCCAGCACTCGTTGCATGAAGTGACGTGAAACAGTGAGAAAACGGCAAACGATAGCGGTATGAACATGTTGACTGTTGCAGAGCTGAGATCAGTGATTAGCGCAGTATGAGGAATCGATGCGGTGAAGAATCTAAGAGAATCGCCGATTTCACACTTTTGGGCAGAAATCTCGCATTTTTTGTGAAATTACACGAACGCAGATAGTTAAAGGTAGTTCAAGAAATGAGTGTAGAACATCAGGGCGAGCTGTATTGAAGTAGACGTTCCATGGAAAAAAAACGCGCCATGATAGCTCAGTTGGGAGAGCGTTAGACTGAAGATCTAAAGGTCGCCGGTTCGATCCCGGCTCGTGGCATTTTTGGCCATTAATTCTTGTCTTTTTCTCGTCACTTCGTTTTATTGGAAGTCGGCAACGAAAGGTGAAAAAGGATATCAACAAATAAGCGTGTGAAATAAAGAACAAACCGAAAAAGATTACTCCCCGGCCGGGAATCGAACCCGGGTCTCGCACGTGACAGGCGCGGATACTCACCACTATACTACCGAGGACGTGCTCATCCCTCTCTTCAGATTCCTTACTCTCTACCAGCAAAGTGGATCGTTAATCAACAGTGCTTTATTTATCACCGATGGCTTTTGTAAAAAGTTTTTAGAAGTAATGAATAAGCGATTAAGAAACGATCTAATAAGCGCACGAAATCTTTGGTACAAGGCAATCTGACTGCGTAGATGTCAGTTTGTTAAATATCACCCAGTTAAAAAAACAGCATATTATTATATTAAATAATAGATAACTGGCAAAAAAATTTAAAAAGAGTCAGATGAAAAGGTAGGCAGTTCAAATCTCATTTGAAGAGCAAAGAAGAACATGTGGCCCGAGTGTTTTTAACGCCGCAGTGAGTCATATCGCGCTCGAAGACAGAATGTTTTCGCACTAAAAAGATAACATGTCGCTGTTTTATATCTTTATTATTGTGTAGGATCCAACAGGACCTATCGATTAGTCGGATGGACATCATTCGGCGGGAAGGGAGGAAAATTTCATTTTAGAATTTAGAACAATGCATAAGCGGAAAAGAAGAACGAATATCTTGAGACTTCAGTAAAGAACAACGATCATAACAACAACCGGAAAAGACGACGCTGAACAAAATGAGATTTTGATCATCAGACGCTGGAAGAGGTCACTTACGCAATGAAGCCTTTGTTACCACCCCATTCTAGCGCCGCTGCTCGGCCCATTATATTGTATATAATCGAAGGAGCCATCTGTTGCCTAATCCACTTCGATGATTGCACGCAAGTGGCATATCGATGACCAAGTCGTAAACTGACCAAATCGCTAATTTCTATCTCCGATTCTCGTTTTATTTCGATCGCCTGTTTTGTCTCTCGATTAAAATCGATTTTCGTCTGTTTCCGCAACAGAACTTCCATTCAGAATGAAGACTATCCAGCTTTTTTGGATGTTTTGCGAACACAACTTATCACTATTGAGTCTGTGGAATTGTTAAAGATACCTATGATGCATCCGGAGAAGATAGTGAAAGATGGAAACAATGGACAAATAAATGGACAAAGTTTATTTTTCTTTCAAACATCATAGTTTCTTGAGAACTTAGGCCTTGACGGCAGCGGTGCGAGGAGGACAAGGGCAGTAAGAAGCGTCGTGGCCGGGAACACCGACGCCTCCAGCGCTTCCAGGGTGTCCGTCGGCTCCACGGAGACCAGGGCTTCCAGCGGGTCCCTGAGGTCCAGCAGCTCCTTGGGCTCCGGGCTGACCAGCGGCTCCGTTGTTTCCAGGAGCTCCGGCGGGTCCAGGAGCGCCAGAAGGTCCCCTGGGTCCGGGAGCGCCACGTCCGCGGAATCCGTCTTGTCCGGGAGCACCAGGCTGTCCAGCGATTCCAGGAGCTCCGGGGGCGCCAGCGTCTCCAGCGGGTCCGGCAGGTCCAGGGCGTCCCTGTCCACCTCCGAGGCCATCTTGACCGGGTTGGCCACTGGGTCCCTGAGGTCCGGGAGCTCCGTCAGGTCCAGGGGGGCCAGGAGGACCGGCGGGGCACTGGATGCAGCCAGGGCGGACAGTGTTGAGGACGAGGGAGATGCCGGGGGCGCCGGGCTGTCCATCGTGACCACGGAGTCCATCGTGTCCGGGTTCTCCAGCGGGTCCAGGAGGACCGGGAGGTCCGGCGGGGCAGTTGTTGGAGCGGGCGCCACAGTTGCAGGCGGCCTGGCGCTTGTTACGTCCGACGAGCATGCCGAACTGGGCGCGCTTCGTCTCTCCGGCAGGGATACGACCCTGGGCGGCGACCATGCTCACCCAGGCGTCGTTGGCGATGGTGCGGAAGTCGCTGATCTCGGTGGTCACCTCATCGTAGAGGGAGTTGATGTCCTGGTAGAGGTTGGCGACCGCCAAAAGACAGGCGACGATGACGATTCCGCTTCCGGCCGAGGCGACGTTCACCAAGAGGTTGGTTCCGCTCGTCATCTAAATCCTAGTTGATACCGTGTCTACTGAACCTGTAGCGAACCTTGAGGAATCAGATGATGACTGACTATTCGTGGCTTTCAGCTCACTTATATAACAGAGCGTTTCACCCTGAAACAGGTTCCACCCACGCACATTGCGACATCCAGCGGAGTGTTCTGCTATTGAAATCGGTTTTTTGAACTCCATGTTCCACTACCGGAAACATCTTTCTCGACTAAGGTTACTTTCACATACAAAAATTGTTCAGTATGAGCATTTTTGACTTGTTTTTCTATAACATCAGTTATTCATATCGTTTATTTCGGCTGGCTCACATTACTGACTCCACTGAAAGATAACGCGTTGTTTTTGATAACATGGTTTCTTGACAGAGCATATGGCCTCCATACACAGAACTGGCAAACAGAGCTGCTTCAGTTCTTCCAGAGCTCTCCAGTGGGCCGTTCTTGTTAAATGCCATCCAAACAAATAACTATGACGTTCTCTATCGTTTCATCGAATGGTCATACTCCATTACTCCTAAACTGCTACAAATGATCGATACGATCAATCAGACTAAAAAGGTCGAAAATAATCGATCGAACTTACGCATTATTTGTCAATTTCCGGTCAAGGAAGGCGATTAGGAGACGACCGCCAATACGACCTTCCTCTGAATTAACAGTGGGACACCATACATGTCACTCAGCCAGCTTCTTCATGGAAGATACCTAAAGCCGGGTGATCTGATAGAAGCGAAAATCGGAGGGTTCCTAAATTTCGCGAACCATTTCATGGTATACGTTGGCAAGCTTAATGGACAAGGCCATGGAATAGTCCATAAGAACACTGTAGTATGTGGATTTTTATCGTCCCAAATATGCTTATATCATTACCAGGATGGAAGTTCATCTGTCGGTTTGCCACGTTTTGTAAATGGGAAAACATGCCTGGAGCGTCTGCAAGATCAACGATACAGTCAGTGGCGACTTTCACCAGTCGATAACTCTCCGGATAACTCTGTCCATGATCAGGATGCTGACTAGGTAAACCTGGCCCGTCAAGATTTGAAGACCATTGTCGTTTATTAAGAAAAGAACCTGTTGAAAGACCACCCTTGGATGTGATTTTTGATGCGATTGACAATATTGAACCTTCCCATTTTGACATATCAACAGCTAATTGCGAGCGTTTTGCAAATCTGGTCAAACGAGGAGTTGCCTACAGCGAACAAGTTATGACATCAGTAAGATACTAACGTATTTCAATAGTGGGTTCTCTGTTGAGATGACAGTGATACCCGGATTTGGAGCTCTCGCTGCACTATTTGCCAGCATTTTGAACGGTAGCAGAAGCAGTGGACATCGCCAAATTGGATACACCCGTGCCATTAACCGTTAATCTTCATGGCGAACAAACATCATTTATGTTTTTTGGCCTTCAATATGTGATGATAAAATCGGATGTCTACAATTTTGACAAGAGGTTGCATTCCGAATAGAGAGACTACATCTGTTCTATTGGCGGCATCAGAAACGCCTTTCGGTCATTCATTCCCTGAGACTCCTTCTCTGTTCTCTCTATAGCATAAACTCTTACTTAAAGGAAAGTAAAATCGGTTCCGACGTATACCCATGTTTCCGGTAGTGGAACGTGGGACTCAAAAAACCGATTGCAATAGCAGAACACTCCGTTGGATGCCGCAATGCGTGTGGGTGGAACCTGTTTCTGGGTAACGCGCTTCGTTATATAAGTGAGCTGAAAGCCACGATAAGGCAGTCATCTTCTGATTCTTCAAGGTTCGCTAAAGCTCCAGTAGATACAGTTTCAAATAGGATTTAGATGACGAGCGGAACCAACCTCTTGGTAAACGTCGCCTCGGCCGGAAGCGGAATCGTCATCGTCGCCTGTCTTCTGGCGGTCGCCAACCTCTACCAGGACATCAACTCCCTGTACGATGAGGTGACCACCGAGATCAGCGACTTCCGCACCATCGCCAACGACGCCTGGATGAGCATGGTCGCCGCCCAGGGTCGTATCCCTGCCGGAGAGACGAAGCGCGCTCAGTTTGGCATGCTCGTCGGACGTAACAAGCGCCAGGCCGCCTGCAACTGTGGCGCCCGCTCTAACAACTGCCCCGCCGGACCTCCCGGTCCTCCTGGACCCGCTGGAGAACCCGGACACGATGGACTCCGTGGTCACGATGGACAGCCCGGCGCCCCCGGCATCTCCCTCGTCATTGACACTGTCCGTCCTGGCTGCATCCAGTGCCCCGCCGGTCCTCCTGGTCCCCCTGGACCCGACGGACCTGCCGGACCTCAGGGACCGAACGGTCAACCCGGTCAAGATGGCCTCGGAGGTGGACAGGGACGCCCTGGACCTGCCGGACTCGCCGGAGACGCTGGCGCCCCCGGAGCTCCGGGAGCTGCTGGACAGCCTGGTGCTCCCGGACAAGACGGATTCCGCGCACGTGGCGCTCCCGGACCCAAGGGACCTTCTGGCGCTCCTGGACCCGCTGGAGCCCCTGGAAATAACGGAGCCGCCGGTCATCCCGGAGCCCAAGGAGCTGCTGGACCTCAAGGACCCGCTGGAAGCCCTGGTCTCCCTGGAGCCGACGGACACCCTGGAAGCGCTGGAGGCGTCGGCGTTCCTGGCCACGACGCTTCTTACTGCCCTTGCCCTCCTCGCACCGCTGCCGTCAAGGCCTAAGTTCTCAAGGAACTATTATGTTTGAAAAACAAATAAACTTTGTCCATCTATCTAATGTTTCAATCCTTCAATGAAGCGCATTTTACTGTCTTCAAGGCATAGTTGGTCGGATATTAAAGCATGGCTTTCGCCTCCTCACACAGCATCGGCAGCTGTGCGAGGATGAGTGAGTAGACTGCGAGGTGTCGTTATCGCCGCTCCAAACAGTCGGCGCCGAGGTCAACGTGTGCCGTTCACTGTTTTAGCATTTGGCGCGAAAGGTTTGTGGCACAAAGGATGGATGGAATACTTGAGTCCTTTAGGTCATAACAGGAATGGGCGGCTTTCGGTTTCTTTTATTTGTCGTTCCTCTCCTTTGGGCCGTCTTCGAAAACCTCTCTGTTTTGGGTTTGAGGAAAGAGCCTCCGCCCGATCGCTTTTCTCTGCAGATGCTGCGACCCACTGTCCGTTTTTAGTGTACGCTGCCTGCCTACGTTAGACGATCGATATGTTCAATGTCTGGCAAAGAGGCTCAGCCTGTCGCGCCTTTTATTTCCCAATAAAATGTTGTTATCGATGAGAGGACATGTGCACTTTTGTGGGCTGTCTTGTTTACGTGTTAACGGCGACGGTTGGTCTGTATTTGTTCAACAAAAACGTACATTTCGTATATGCATCAGACGACTGATTCGTTTCCGTGACCGACTCTTTCATTCTGTGCGCTAGCCAACAATCCGTAGTGGTTGTTTTCAGCGCTTTTACAACAATTTTTGTATTTTAATCCCGTACTTTCCTCGGTGGCCAATATACCGAACATTGATTGCTCGAGCCATTGTAAAAGCCTTAGAATTTCAGATGTTCATGACCGAGCAAAGCCTGCTGCTCTACGTTATCTGCCTTGGACCTGATAACCAGGAACTGCATGCACGAATTAATATCCGCTGCGAAATGAACTACGTTCGTCAGGAGTACGCGCGCCACTTCGGCTACAACCCCGACATGCTCACTATCTTCTATAAGGATAGGGAAGTCGGTGGACACGACACTCCGATGACCCTTGGAATGACTGGACTCAACGAAGAACTCGAGTTCTACACTCACAGCATCGGCGATCCTTTCGAGTAGTTCTGTTTGTTGATCTATTGTGATCTTTGATCTGATGTATAATTGATAGGTGTTACACATTTACAATTTATATAAAATAAACCCGGCTGCGAGCGAATTCGCGCCCTCCAGGTACTAAAAGCCAATTAGCTGCTCATGCAAATGGCTGAAGTTGGGGCCAAAAAACTGTAGCCCTGCGGGCGGCAAGAGTGGTGCTCATGCATATGACTGAAGTTGTCCAAAACACTCTAAAGCTAAAAAATACGCGAAAAACGGCACAAAAACAGTAAAGAAACGCAAAGCCTTGCGTCCCCAGAGACATAGTAGAAGTGGAGAAGTGCGCTACCATCTCAACTGTCTGTGTGGCTCATTGCGAACGTGCTTCGTTTGTAGGCGGGCGGTGCCGGGTTCGGTTCCCTCGGGGTCCTTATTTTATGTGGGTTTTTTCCCCGTGCTCACGGAAAAACACACACACACACAAACAGACCAACAGACCCGTCGGTTCTCCGTTTATATATAGGGGATCTTGCATTGATTTCGTGATGTCTTCGACAAACGCTGGTGTGTGTGCAAAAGAGAGGAAGGGAAGATGAATCGGTATTTCGTGACGGTATTTTGCCAAAGCCAGCGAAGGCACTCACACTCAAGGAGGCGGTTGTCAGGACACACTTTCAGTTTGCGCAAAATAATAGCATCGCTTTTAGCATTTTAGAATTAGAGCAAGGGGTAAGACTCATCGATTCCTGCGACACCGACTAGATCTGTAATTATATCTATCTTCATCAAATCAAAAATGTCCAATGCATGTAACTCGGTCATTATTTATTGAAAAAAGCCATATCTTTGGGTGCCATTCGATGTCTTGTCTCTAATCACTTCGCCTTATGAACTTGTGAGAACAAAAAGAAGCAAAGAAGACAGGATGATGACCCATACAGATGATACAAAAGAGTCTTATCAATCTGGATTTTTCCAGTCTTCGGATTCGCTGTGCCCAAATCCTCCGACGTTTTATTGGACGATTCACGGAATGCATTCGTACTTGGAAATCGTATTTCTTAATGATAAAATCACCTGTCGAATGCCCTAACACCAACAAACTCCACCTGTCTCTGATCGAGTTCTTCGATCTTGTAAGCTCTTAGCCATGTTCATCTCCCTCATAGCTCTATTCCTCCTTATAACGGATCTTCGTATCGTTTCTGGTTTACTCTGTCACTGCACTCACGAATACGATATCCCTTGTTTTCGTGGAAACAACACCTGCTTTGGAGACGTTTGTGCAATCAGTGAGCTTTGAGCTTCCCACATGGTGCTTCATCTAGAATTTTAGGCAAATACATCACTGCGTATGGAACAGCTTACACGAGATACTGTGCTGAGGCGTCTGTCGGAATATCTTGCGGTTACTATAGCACAGCAGAGTAATGGTCACTGCAAAAATTCTAATCTTTACTTTTGATTTGTAGGCCAGAGCATGTCTACAACTGTGGATGCAATAGACATGACCTCTGTAATACGATACAGATTTTGGAAGATTACATTGCCAATAAAACGGTGGAGGAGTTGAGCACCCCGGCTCCGAAGACTGGCAAAATCGAGATTGACAAGACTCTTTTTGTATCATCTATAGCCGTCATTGTCTCCTGTTCTCTGCTTCTTTTTGTTCTATTTGTGGTGTTTGAAGTTCACAAGACAAAGTGATTAGAGACAAGACATCGAATGGCGCCCAAAGATCTGAGTTTTTTCAATAAATGATGGCCGAAATACATGTATTGGAATCAGATGACTGGTGTCTCGCAGTGTCTCGCGCAATCCATGTGATCTCTCGAAATCGGATCGCTTGCTGTGCAGCTCTCCGAACTCACTTTTGATTGCTCAATAGATGGCGACCCTTCGGACACTAATCCAAAAGGGCATCGAGCAACCGCTTCTTACAGCTATGATATATAAAAGCGACACTACTATGGAAGAGCTCATCACACAAAAAATGAAGGTTCTCCTAATTGCATCCAAGTTGGAAGTGGTCGCCTCCGTCCAAACGGAATCGGTGAGTCTTGCTCTAACCCTCTGATCCTAGCATCCTCTCACTGTTCTCACGAACGACACACTACAAACGAAGAACGTATCACTAAACAATGATGGTTCTCCCTGTTCTTAATGGCCGTTTTCCCCAATTGGAATCGGTGAATCTTACCCATCGCATCCTTTCATAGTCCTCAGGATTTAGTCACCAAACGGATGGCCATCATCTTAACCAGAAGCCTTCTCTCCTCCACCAGACTGTCCTCCTCCGTCTCATGGAGGAAGCTCTCCTCCTTCGGGAAATCAGGACGGCCTAATCAGGACTTCCCCACCGCCTGGATGTTGCCTTCCGCCACCCCATTTCAGGGAAATTCCCCCATCACCATAGAATTGCGACGATATCGTAACTGTGCCTTCTGGTGACCTGAGACCAAGAAGACACATATGTGTGTAACTACTCGAAGTTAACAGATGTTGTGAGTGTAATAATCGAGTTCCTCGTTGAGTCTATTCATTCCAAAGGACATCCGAGTATCGTACCTACAGCCATCAGGTCCAGTCATTGTACCTTGTGGTTATTTCCTTGTTATAGCTCGATTCAAGAACATTCTTTTTAGCATCTGTCATATCAGTCAGTAGACAGACGCAGACCCTCAACGTGAATTGTTATTGTTCAAACTTCAATAGTCACGTCACAAACTACAGGCCACATTCCTATGAACAGGTGATGTTCATAAGCACCTGCTTCTTTTCTCCATATATTTGAACAAACCAGTCCGGTCCAAACATGCCGATATGAATCCTCAGCTTGCAACATTTCTTTTCACGATACTTGCTACAATGGCCCCCGTTTCTAGTTGGAACTGCCACTGTAATACCAAAGATGCCGAATTCCCGTGTTTCCACGACAACGACACATGCTCTGGGAGCATTTGCTACATTAGTAAGTTACTTGATTTGGCAGTTATTTCTGTTCTAGAGGAGAAAAGAAGCATGTACGAGTCGAGGTTTGAAGTCGGCTGTCGGGGATCAAGATCTAAAAAGGAGCCTTGCTGGAAAAAGGAGCTAAGGTGAGTTTTTTCAGCAGATTCACAAGGAGCCTGGTATCGTGAAGAAAGGTCTGATTGGTTCAGAAGGATAACAGACAAGAAGTCATTCCTAAAATGCCACTAAAAGGGTTAGATAGGGTTAGGATGTATAGGTAAAATAGGGCTACTAGAATAGAAGGACTGTTGCATAGAAAAAGACACATAGCGTCATAAAATTATTTTTTTTAATTTTTTTTTTTTGAATTTTGAATACCGATTTGAAATACTGAAATATTTTTTCAAAGGGACCGCCAGGAAAGGCGATATGTTGGCAAAGATAGAAGACAGATCATTTCAGTGGGCCTTCCCCGTCCATCGAAATATCCTGCGAGTGCAAGGAGTTCAACCTATGCAACACAGAAATGATCACTTCCGACTTCCTACGCGACAGTATTCTCAGAGAAACAAGAACACCACAGTCGATTGGCACAATTCTGATCAATCGAACTCTATTGATTGTTATATGCTGTGGCGGACTGGGATTGTTGGTTTCGATGGTGCTCGTCGTAGTTTTCAAGAAGAGGAAGAACAGAAGAGCGTCTACAAAGACACAAGAGTCGCAAGGCCGTGGAACTGTTACTAATGCTTGAAGACTTAGCGGAGACACGATCACTTAGCGTTTTTAATAACAAAAAACGCTCGCGTTTATCACATAATTTGTTTATCACAATCCGATGCCGCCTCGGCTCAGAATTCGACTTCTGAGCGGATTCCGGCTCCGCTCACTTAGCTCCGCAGCCGATCCAAACCTGGAGCTTAGTAGCTGGAACATACAGTGTAGTTAATGGTGATCAAGGAAGCAAACTGAGCTGGGGTCAGCTTGGATTGCGAAATTTAGCCGAGTCTGATACCGCAGATTAAAACTACAAAGTCAACTACATAATGGATTTCTGCAGTCTTATCTTAGCAGCCAATCTTATCTTTGTCTTTCGCCTATCGTATCTAATCGAAATGGAATGAGGGTTGGCTTGATTTAGTTACCGTTTTCTTTTGCAGTCCATTGATTACCGGCTGTTTACCTTCCGCGGAAAGGTAGTAAACACCGTCGTAAAGATCAGCAGTGTTGGTCACATGTGATAAATCGATTTGTGTTCTATGCCAGTCTTCTCGAATCGGGGAGCGCAATTTCCCGGCATGTTGTTTCGCAGCGTTCTCCTTCCATTCCTAATTTGTCAATCGGTTTACTGCCTTAATCTAACCAGCGACATATCCCAGGATAACACAGCTAAAGAAGATAAGGTAGGCCATGCAGTTTTGTAATGTGACAAAAGATATATCTTCAGGATGATGACGCATATAATGCATTGATATTTTGGATAATCGCAGTGATCGCCTTCTTCGGATTTCTGAGCATTTGCTTGCTCGTGGCGCCGGACATTAGACGACCGCCTCGTCGAAATTACGAGCCTCTCGACGATACATATGATGATTACTTCCCTTAAATACATTTTGCTTGTATTTTTCAAATGAACGATGTAGCATAAAATGGTGACGCTCGTGGAATATTCCAGGAAAAAACGTTCGGGGAGCAGCACAAGTGCATTTATAAGCATCTCGAAAGAGACGCAGTTCCAAAATTTATCTCGCCACTTCCATTTGAAAGAGCGGATCTAATGTTTACCTCAAACTTGGGTAATTAAACCGACGACGGTGTGGTGTGGAGGCACTTGTGTGGTGAGCGACCGTCTCTCTGCAGTGCTCTGGCGCCCCTACTCCAGAGAAACGAAGAAATCTATCGCCACTGCAGCGTTAGTCGCGGTCGTTCTTTTGCGCGCGGCAAAGCGATGCGGCCAGTGTCAGAGAGTTCTCTGTCTCTCTGGAGTAGGCATCTCACAGCGCTGCGACGAGATAGTCGCTCCCCACATAAGATCCTGCACAACACATCGTCGTCGGTTTAATTACCCAAGTTTGAGGTAAACATTAGATCCGCTCTTTCAAATGGAAGTGGCGAGATAAATTTTGGAACTGCGTCTCTTCGGAGATGCTTATAAATCATTTGTGGACAACGAACGATTTCGTATGCGTATCGCTGTCGGTATGCCGCAGTGCATGGTCTATTCCATTGTTATTTTTGTTATTCCATTCCATTGGTCTATTCTATTCCATTGCAGATGACCAAACAACAGTACCAAGTGGTGCATGACGACGAGTTCGGAAATCGAACTAAAGCGCCTCATTATGGTTATGTGCGTTGAGTTATTTTCGAAGCATTGGTGGCGATAAAAATAACCTTCATTATCTATAATAAAAAGTGCATAAAATAACTGTGAAGACGACATATTCTACGACATGGGAAGATACCACCTTCTAGGATCAACTGTCGTAGATCACCATCGTGCTTCTTTTTCCTTGCTGAAAAGAGGGAAGTACTGTAAAAGGTAAAATATCTAAAAATGCCACGAGCCGGGATCGAACCGGCGACCTTTAGATCTTCAGTCTAACGCTCTCCCAACTGAGCTATCATGGCTTGTCGTGCTGTGACGTCTAAGTTAATGTGGCTCGGTGGCTTTGATGAACCTGTGTATGATCACTTTATAATGGTTAATTTCTAATTGATTTTAAATCATATTTTCGAAGGAATTTTACAATTTCTTTTCAGTTGCCATTTTCCACAAGTTGTGCATTATTCAACAGAGAGACACGATATTCATATCTTCAGATCGAATACCGACTGTTTTCAAACCACGTCATTCACAATTGATCGAATGACCATTATTTACTTTTCCTCGAAAATGATAAACAGTCAGCGAAGTCCGCGTGTGATTTAGTTCGATTTTCGAACGCGTCGTCATGTGCCACATCCACTTAGTTCTGTTGTTTGGTCTTCTGAGACTGTCTACTATTTTCAGCAACAACGAAACAATCATGAACGACATAGACGACAAGGTAGGCGTGCTGACTTTCGTCGCTTTTAGATCATTCCAGATCTGCATTTCTCATCAAATAGCTGTTCTTCTGTTCATCATCGCTGTTACGCTATTCACGTTGGCTCCTTTCGCCATTGTCGCCATCTATCGTCTCATAGATAATTGTCGTAGACCGATTGTTTACGAACATCAAATACTGGACGAATCTTATGGAACTGGTGATCTGGAAAATCCCGATTGATCTGATGTAAATGGCGACTAATCCCTTTTGGAAATCAATGGAAATAAATGTTTGCAGATAAATGTCTGTCGCTACTGTATAGGTCCACAATCTTTGACATCTCTGCAAATCCTGAAATATGGCATTGGCATATTCGCAGTCAATCGTTGCCTGAACGATAGAATGATCATCATAATGAAGTGATAAGAAAACGGTCTCAACGAAAGCAACTGAGTCATCACACACGACGCCTCTATATCAAAAGACATCTTCGCTTCCTCACCATTGATCACAATGGCTTGCTGTCGTATTATACTTTTCAGTTTATGCGCCGTTATTTTTGCTGCAGGAAGTGGACTGGAAGAAGGTGATCAAAGACCTGCCCAGGTAAACACGGTGGCTAAGTTGTTATTTACAAATAATCATCCAGGTCGATGCACTTCCCTATGTGTTCATCTTCCTTATGTTCGTTGTGCTGTGGGTCATCGTTCTCATCATCATTTGGCTCTTTGAATTAGTCCAACGCTACTGCAGGACACGGTACGACTACGGATATGGAAACATCTGAATGTGCTTATTTAAGACTTATGTATATAGCGATCGATAAAATATCTCTTTATAACCTATCAGTAGATGTCTGGTCATCTGCTAACGAAAGAAAACAAACAGTTCACGCACTTCCTAGATTCTTAGATTCGCATATTACTGATGACCATAATGATCTGGCACATTATATAGTGATATAAAAATGTTTCTACGAATCCGGCGGTTTAGCACAACGGTGAAAAATGTTGCATCGGCCGGGAATCGAACCCGGGCCGCCCGCGTGGCAGGCGAGCATTCTACCACTGAACCACCGATGCTCGCTGGGATACGCGAGAGCGAATTGATATCCCCAAAGGCCATATGTGCGACGTAAACAATGGAATAGGTCATATTCTAGAGCGTCCCCGACAAGGGTTCTCGTAAGAAAAGATCGAAGTCACTCATTCTTTGTCCATTGGCGATCACATATACTTCCCAAATAATCATCAATGTCTTATATCTTATACATCCTATCTTATACGATCAGTGATTTATAAGCATCCCCATAGAGACGCAGTTCCAAAATTTATCTCGCCACTTCCATTTGAAAGAGCGGATCTAATGTTTACCTCAAACTTGGGTAATTAAACCGATGAATAGGTGGTGTGGAGGCACTTATGCGGGGAACGACTGTCTCGCTGCAGCGCTGTGAGGTGCTTACTCCAGAGAAACAGAGAAATCTCTCAGGCTCGGATTCTTCATCTTTTGGAATTTTCTCTGTCCGTGAGAAAGCTCTTTTCGGCGAGCTTGCGTATCTCGACTCGTCTCCGATGAGTTCCCGAATGGTTCCGTGCCCAACCCACTGCTCCTGGGTGAGTTTTCACGCAGTTCTCATGTGGTTTGGGTTGATTTTGGCGCTCGTCTCCGATGAGCTCGCAGCGTCCATTTTAGCTCTGGGGCTTTAGCCGTTCGGTGTCTTCCACCTGTTATTCTACCGTAAATTACAAATTGGCGCCAGGTCGACAACATAATATTTACCTTTCCAACCATATCGTGTAAATAGTGGCCTGTATAAATAATGAGCGAGTGGTGCAGGTAGTGGGAAGCGCTCCGTACATGCCGCTTTCCTAAACTATGCTACCAGAAAGTCATTATGCCCTTTCAGAATGCCGTCGTCTAGTCAACGCTCAATCTTTCATGCTCAGTGGCAGTCCAACGAGCGATTTGAACAGGGTCGTGTCCAGGAGTGTGTGGAGAAGACCATATGGACCAAAGAACAAAGTTTCGCTGCAGGAGCAGACGTCAGTGGTCCAATCGATCAGGTCGTGCAACACCGAAATGAATTTCTGATGTCAACAATTTCAGATTCTGTCATTTTTTAGTCGGGTCTTGGGACTGGACAAGAAGAAGGAGAATGAGGAGGAAGAAGCGAAAAAGAAGGAGAATGAGAAGAAAGAGGCCGAAAGCGTGCCTATGCTCGACGTCGACAGCTCTAAGGAAGCACTTGAATTTCGTAGTATTCAGAACAATGTGGGCTGCTGTACTCCCACAGTAAAAATGTTGAAATAAAGAAACATAACGTGCTGGTTGGGGCATGAAAAATCGCGAGCCAAATATTGAAAAATTCACACTTCAAGAATGATGCTTGCAACATGAAATTTCCAAGTTGGCCCTCGCAATCAGAGATGTTACTCGCTCGAAATTTCATCGAGTCTCGAGATCGAGATCGGGATCGAAAACTTTTCGAGTCTCGAGATCGGGATGGAAGCCATCGAGACACGAGATCGGGATCGGAAAATTGCCAATTTTTTTCGACCTTTAAAAATGAAAACAATGGTAATAAAATAGCATCTTCGTAGTAATTTTTTGAACCCTTTTCCTCGTTTTGTTCATTGAATTTGCCAAATCGTGACAAATGGTCATCAAACGAGTGATTGTTGTACCTATGTTGTAGTATCTAGACATGTCTAGGCAACTGGAAGTTTCCGGAATTCAAAACTTCAGGCATGCACACATCTGCTTCGCGCTAAGAGAAAACGTAGAAGTATAGATGTCTCTGTCCGTCACCATTTTCGACGATCTTTCGAATGGTGTACAGCTTTTGTAATCAAAGTCACAACGAAGCCAGTAGCCGGAAAAATACTAGGTGAGGCTATCTTTATGGCCCATACTGTAGATGTCTCCCTTTCATGAAATACTTATTTTACCACATCATTTATTTCAAAAACAGTTCACTTATGATTATGTACAAGGGCTCGGAGGGAGACTGGCAATACGGAGTCGGACGTGAGAGGGCGAAAGTGAAAGAACAAATATCGGTCGGTAAAGCTGAGAAGCGCTTTTGGGAATGATCTCGGACGGCAAGGGGTTGGCCTAGGGGTTGACTGAAGCTCGGCACACGGGACACGTGTTCTGGCGCTTCAGCCACGGCTCCAGGCACTTCCGGTGGAACATGTGCGGGCAGCCGATTCGAAGAACTCGCTCGTCCAGTTTGAATTCTTCCATGCACGTGTAGCACTCTTTGCTCTCGGCCACCTGGTCCGCGGTTATCTGAAAAGGGTTCTTTGTAATGAAAGGGAAAATAAGATAGAATACATGCACTCGGAATCTTGACCGAATCTTCCCATTTTTTGTTCGCTATTGTGTACGAGAGTTCTCAGGGATCAGGATACCATGAGAACAAATGAATAAGTACGGTATCCAAGGGAACTGTTCCCAAGTACAAAGAGCAACAGCAACTTCGGACATCGGGGCATGTATTCGCCGGTCTCTATGTTAACCCCAAATGCTTTTCGATCATTTCGGGCTTCTACGCTTCTATAATTTCTGACCATACTTCAAAAGTCAGTTCTCGGGCATTCCCGATCGATTTTAAGCTCGAGAAGGAGTCCATATTCTGCTCATAGCATAGATGGGAACCCAAACAAAAGGGGTTGATTTCGGTTACAAGTTGACCTACTTGTCCGTATGGAATTTCAGTGAATAAGGACTTGTAATGGCCCTTACCTTTGCCGTTTTGATCTTCCGAATCTCGTCCGAGCCCAGTGGTCTCACAGAATTAGTGCCGTTTTCGCTTCGAGACCCACTTCGACGCCGGCTGGGCTGCGTGGCGGCAGTGAACGGGCTACAACGATCCACTTGGATCCTGTTAGATGCGCATGCCACTCACAACATCTCGTCGATCTCCATCGGGTCAAACGAAAAGGGCTGGCTTCTGTGGAAGCGGAAGTTCATGTGATTCATGAGATTTGTGAAATGGCGACTGAGGCTCGGGTGGCGGACGTGTATGACCGGAGCGGTTGTGCTCTGCTGGTGCTGAGAAGACTGCGATGACGAGCCTTGAGATGGGTCCACGCGGATGCGCATGATCCTAGATCCAAAATGAAAAGATTATAAACGGGCAAAAAGGTTACTCCCCGGCCGGGAATCGAACCCGGGTCTCGCACGTGACAGGCGCGGATACTCACCACTATACTACCGAGGATCTGTTTTCACATCACTTCATAAGACCTACAACCCCGTGAATGCCTTCCTAACTTCAGATTCTGGTCTACTCATTCAAACTCACCCTAATGGATGCTGTTCAACACTGGCATACCTTCCAACAGGTCCAAACAGTCCTGGAGGTCCAAAGCCGACAAATCCAATGGACCCACTATTCATCGTTGGAAATGATAAATCTGAAAAAGAGGAACATGTGCTTGTTTAGAAGAAGAATGCTGTCATCGGCTGCCCGAAAACGATCGCAAAAACAGCCTTGACTGCAGACAGGCAGACAAGAAGCTTGTTCGCCGGTGACTGTACGCTGTGATGCTCGCGATCGATAAGGAAACGTCCCGTAAATGTTATGTGCAAAACACGCGTGATAAGATGTTGAAAGGTTACAACAATGGAAAATGATTAATGGCCATAATAAAAACAAAAAAAAAACAAAAACAATGCCACGAGCCGGGATCGAACCGGCGACCTTTAGATCTTCAGTCTAATGCTCTCCCAACTGAGCTATCATGGCACGTTTTCAACGCTTCACAAAGACACTATGAGGAGAGACACTGGATTTTCTATGCTGCTGCCATAACAGTGGTAGCTGTATCTAGGAAACCATCTTCTTGTCGATATAATAGCTTCCGCTGGGCGGTGTCAGTTGCATAACATCGCCGCCGGGGATTAGCGTCCATTTGAAAAAGCGCACGATACAATGACATAGAGGTTTTACTGTTTTTATTCCAAAAAGCGACGGCGATTGTCGTCAAAAGAGAGATGTTCCCCGCGTAGCTCCACTTATATCCAGTTCGGTAAATAGAGGTTAAAGTACAGCTGTGGATGGAGGGGGCTAGGGTCCATGGAAACGCCGTTTTTGCACTTTTGTTTACAGATTCTTTGGAGGAGAGATTGATGGTTGGAGCTGCAGAGTTGTGGGATGGGGAGGAGCAGAGGAGACCCGACGAATCAAACATTAATGGAGTTGCAAGGGATAGGGATAGGGATAGGGATAGGGATAGGGATAGGGATAGGGATAGGGATAGGGATAGGGATAGGGATAGGGATAGGGATAGGGATAGGGATAGGGATAGGGATAGGGATAGGGATAGGGATAGGGATAGGGATAGGGATAGGGATAGGGATAGGGATAGGGATAGGGATAGGGATAGGGATAGTCCGTTATCAATAGAAGGTTGAGCAGGGCTCCGATTAGAAGATCAGAGACTCCTATCCCAAAATGGCACATCCCAGCAGCCAGTACTGAAATAGAAATGCCCGGAGTTCCATTTTCAACGTCCTTCTCTCCACGGAACCGCACCAAACAACTTTGTTTTCGCTTCCATTTTTGATACATCGCCACGAGATTAACAAAAAATGAATATGTAAGCCCGAACACCACGCAACCAAAGCCCGCGTGGTCGTCCTCGTTCTGTCAACAAGATCGAATTCCAACAAAAACAACGCAATCCAAAAACAACTGATAGAAAGAGAGGTCACCGAACGGGAGCCGATATCCAAGAAAACCCCGACTGTTTCCTCCAGTGTGCAATTTGAGGAACACATGGAACAGCGCGCTACGTGACATATGCCGGTTTGCGGAAGGAAACCCCCGGAGCGCAGAGAACGAACAGCGTTTGTCATTATGAAATGCTCCATTTGCCTTTCGAGAAGTGGTGGTAAACTAGGCGGGAAACAACTGGTTCCTTATGTACAGACAATGATAAATGCACACCCTTATAGGAAGACATGTACAGCTGCACAGATATCTTATATTGCCAGTGTAATGACCGATCGAACCGAATCCAAGAAGGTTGAACATCTTCAGGATCGGTTCAGTTGGGATTGGCGAAAAGGTGGCTTCTCTGTGGATATTCATGCTGGAGATCGGCAGCAAAAAAGGGCCTAAACTTCCCCTATTTTAAATTTTTATCGGGACGTCATTTACGACAATTCAATTACGGTGCGTAATCGGTCCCTAAAGACCCATTTCAATCAATTTAGATTTCTATTTTGACTCCCATTACGTGACGTGTCAGAGACGTTCGTGATGATTACCGATTAGGGAAAAGTAATTTGTGTTCGTTTGATGATGCGTTAAAGAGCCAGTGATAAAAAAAAGTGCATATATGACCTGAGATCGAATATAGTCAATAAAGAACGTATCAAGAGTTGTCATTGGCTCAAAGATCGTAACACCCGTGTGTATCTCGCTCAAGATAACATTAGTGACTTTTAGGTTTCCGAGCCTTACGGTTTCATGGATCACACATGGTACTCTTTAGGTATCCACCCGAAAATGAACGTGCCTTGCGGTGTCTAAACCCCCTTTGACAGCCCCTGAGACGCCCCTTTGTTGGCTGTATTCGATCTGAGGTATAACAGATAAAGGCATAGGCAGTAAGATATGCAGAAAGATATAAAGGTTGTATCTAGGAAAAACGATCATCTGTGTACCCTATAATTCACTGAATCTGGGCGTGACTGGAAGTGCATATTATTTAGAGAGTGGATGTCGAAGAGCGGACTTCGGATCAGGAACTATTTTCCGAGAACAAACACACCGATGTCCTTCTTGTTTTCCAGAGGATAGAATCATAATTAGATCACGAAAATATGGAAGAATAGGAGAATAATAGGAAAGCGGAAGTAGTCACGTCGTTACGGTTCTAAAAATGGAACGTTCAGCTTCTTTGATCCAGCTAATGTCACAATCATTGATGTCACACTTTTCATCATTTATATTAAGAACAAGGAAGTCGATAGGCGCTTTAATAAATTAATATTTTTGAATAAAAGACGGTCGCTCACCATCAGCGAGAACGACTCTTCTAATAGATCAAATAGGCGAATCCCGACAGCAATGAACGGTTATCGCGTGCCACTTTTTGTTAGGTTGATCGACACCAAACAGGTTTAGGTTTAAACGTGTTACGCGCACAAGACCATCAAACACCTGCCACCCTTTGCAACGTCACGTTTTTGCATAATTAGTGGAAAGCGATTTGAATGTGCAGAGTTGCAGGATTTAAGGATTCAATGAGCATTATTATCAAATGAATCGAGATCAGTGAATAGATCTTTGAGTGATCGGCGCTCCTCTCGATCAAAGCAATAAACAACACAAACGGATCTTTCGAAATCACGCTCCACCTTCAGAAGAAGATGTGCGTGTCATGTGGTGTTGCTCCTTCTGAGATATAAACAAAGCATTCCGGAATGGTGGACGTGCATCGAAGAAAGCGATGACCTTGTGAATGTCCCATTCACAGCTGTCCTTTGCATGAACGAGTTGCCAGCTGTTTGACAAATAGGTTGCATCCCCTTCGGATCAAAGCGCCATTAATCGCCATTGAGAAGCGCCTCAGGCCAACCACTGACCGATCTGCAGTCTAAAAGCAGCCGTGATGGGATGTGGACAGCCTAGTACCATACATCTTGAATTCTTTGCTGATTATGATAGGTCCATAAAGAGCACAAACGTCAGCAAAGTAAGGATTCCCAGCAAGAGACTTTGGTCAATTTTAGGAGCTATTTTCAGCACATACTGCATCCAGTAAAACGCTTTGTTTACCACAACGAAGAGTCAGATGTGGAAAGATCAAAGACCGACGCGAAAGTGCACAGCGCTACTGATCGAAATTCCGAATTTTGTCCTTTCAAAATCACATGCCGGGCCACTCATGTGTCTGTATAATATACAAATGGATCTGCCATAGATTATGATCATTTTCATGCGGCAGAGATTCAACCTTTTCATAGACAGGCCATAGTGATACGCTTTTTTCTACTGACTAATGTAAAGATATGCGTTGTGCACTTTCGACGGGGCTTCGACGACCCCCAATTTGAGCTTTGAGGAACGAGTCCCCTCCAAATTGCCCCTTTCAGTCCTTCCGAATCTCTCGAAAAGGCCTTGTTGGTAAGATGCTGACCGTATCCAAACTAATCAGCCTTCTATTCTCTCATCCCTTTCCATGCGTCTTATAGATAAAACCTCAATAATAAATACTGAATCCTATCCCACAGAACCTGAAGGAAACTCCAGAAACGGCGGCGGACCTTCTCCTTTTTCGGGGCACTGGGGAAGCGTCAGAACTCCTATCCCCAGTAGCAACCTTTGTGACCCCCCATAGATCACTTCGCGACACAAAGGTGCCCGTAAAAAACGCATTCAGTCGGCGACCTTCAAACAAAGGACCCAGTCATGCAGACCTAAAACACCACCTTCAAGAGTGGACTCAAAAAAAAACAAGAGCCAGGAAAGATCCCGGCACCTTGCGTAATATTTCACTCCCTTCTATTTACAATAACAAATCGCCATCCGCTATGTAAACACGATGGCGGTGGCGGCGAGACACAGTCCTCGCGTGGTGCACGGCACTTTTTTGCTCTCTCAAGAAGCCTTGCGGAAAATTACAAAATCAATGCTCGTGCGTGCCTAATGCCAAATTCCGAGAGAACCTCGTCCTCCTCCTCCTCCTCGCTCCAGTGGTGGCTAATCAATAGAAGACGCTTTTTGGGGCCATTCATTCTACAAGGTTCTTATCGCCAGCACCAAATATCAACCTGCCGAACAGCTGGAGCAGAAAACAAAAACAGGCCGAGAATTCGGGGACAGCTGATAAAGAGAGAAAGGGAGCGGGAGGTCAGCGCCTCAGGGTCCGAAACGCGAACGGTGGGTGTGGGTTAAGGGTGCGGCGGAGACCGTTTTGCGACTGTGTTTACACGGCGACGATGGCGATTTGGAACGAAATCGAACGACGGCCGCGCATGGTGGAAGAAGGGTAAACATGGGTTGCGAGGAGAGGAAGAAGGACGGAGAGGGCGAGGAAGCCGTCCTGACTGACAGCGGGCGCCGCGGACATCGGCGGCTCGTCTCCAACGGGAGCGGCCGCCTTGCTTCTGGCTCGCACGTGACCGACGATCACCGACTTGCGACTCGTCGGAAACACAAAAACGTGCGAATTGTTCGTAAACACTTTTCGAGGGGCCGCCGAGGGTTCCCCCCTTTCAAAAACGGGGAGATGGTGATCGATCGTTGGCGGGTGGAATGTGTTTCTGGGGAACGCATTAGGAGGAGGAGAATGGGCTTAAGAAGAGAGAAGATATAGAAACATTTTTGCAGAGAATGTACACTTCGTTCTGAACAAGACTCAATAAGGACATAAGCAAATTGGACATTAGTAAAGCAATAAGCCATGATAGCTCAGTTGGGAGAGCGTTAGACTGAAGATCTAAAGGTCGCCGGTTCGATCCCGGCTCGTGGCATTTTTGTACATTAGTTTTAGTATTTTTCTTGTCATTTCATTTTCTTGAAAGTCTGAAACAAAAGCTGTGAAATTATATAAAGAAGAAAGTGTAATAAACAAGGACAAAAACGGAAAAGATTACTCCCCGGCCGGGAATCGAACCCGGGTCTCGCACGTGACAGGCGCGGATACTCACCACTATACTACCGAGGACATGTTCAATGCAATCTCTAACACAGCTACCACTTCAAGATCCACGTTTCAACTCCTTGATCTCTGTGCTGTTGGACTTCATCCATCCTGTTCTTCTCCACTGTTTTGACATTCCCTTTTATGTATTCATCCTAACGGATGCTGTCCACCACTTACAAGCCTTCTTGAAGCTGATCATCGCATTCCCAGAAGGCAGAAACCTTCTAACCACATTAGTATTCCACCACCACATAGCAAAGACTGCAAAAAGAAAATGCGATGATCGATTGAAACAGCACTCAAAACGACAAGCTATCCATCAACCGCAGCATCGCTGTGGAGGCACTGATCTCTGAAATCTGTTCCTAAAACGATAAAAACCGACGCAGGTGTTGTTGAGCAACAGCAGCACGCGGTCTTCGGTGGTCTCTGTTTACAGATTTTGCACTCTGCGCCCCCCAGATGAAAAGTCAACGTGTATTTACACGGCTTAATGAACGTTCTCGGAAGCGACTAGATGGATGTCGTGCTTGATTAAATTATAGGGGCGATGGAGCTGCGTGCAAATGATAGCACTGCGGATGGCTTTATGGAGTGGAGAGACGAGGCTTTTGCATCTAGGAATCGTTTGTTCCATTTTCCTGGTACCCCAGCGAGCGGACATATCGCTTTGGCATTAATCTAGTTAAAGCGATATCAGCCAAAGCTCAGTCACACGCTCATCCACTTGAAGGTTCTAAGGAAGCCTCTCAAAGAAACAAATCAGCTTTGAACAACAAACAACGATTCCTTTTTGAATAGCAATTCGTTGAAAGGCAGCCCTTCATCAGCTAAATTGGCTTCTAATCGCTAATACCCTTTCGCACTCTATCTACACAATCAATACCATATGTAACTTGTATAGAACAGTGCATTTCACAATCTCAAGGTACCAGTTTAAGGACCCTGAGGCCAAAACAGTCGCCCAAGTTCAGAAAGAACATATCAACGGACAAATCATGGTAGGGGGCGAGAGCCGACTGCAATACACCAATAGACTTCACCCAGGGAGTAAGCATTGCGAAAATGGAGGATATTTACGTTAAGCCTTCTTATCCCGGGAATCCGAAGTCCAATCCGAAAACGGCTACTTAACCTCCGGTCGCGCATCGAACATTAAGGCTCTTATCCAAAGAAGGACTTTCAGAAAACCAGCAAATTGAAATTTGTTATTGTTATGAGCATCATTCACAAATGCATTACCATAATCCGTCTATGTCTATTCAAACCGTTCCTGGATTGTGTTTATGTTTTATGCCCATTGTCTAGACATGCATGTATGAGTGGGACAGGATTTACATTGTATTTTTATCACTTCCTGTCGTGTGAACAAGCAGAGATCACACAACAGCGATCTGATCACCACAGGGTTCAACAGCGATAGTTAGGCCTGTTTTGGGATGTAGTGAAAGCTGTACATGTTCACGGGACCCGACCAACATTGGCAAACATGTCGTAAACTCTTAGGTTTTATGAGAGCATGTTGAATTGAGGAAGTGGAACAAAAACATGTATCATTTAATGATTTCTTCGCTGTTCAAACTTCGGGCCACACACAGCGGTCCTGATTTGTTCTAAAATATCTTCGAGTTCAGGTTGTTTTCACAAGCTTACAGGCTTTCTATCATCCTACCGTCTATGAAGGCTCAAAAGAATCAGGAAATCTAACGATATCCGCCCCACTTTATGCAATTTCAGCCTTTGTGCATCCTTTGGATCGCACACATCGATACTGAATCTTTTCAAAGTGAAGAAAATTTTGAGTTGTATTAATTTTTCCATGCGAGCAACAAAGAAACGAACGGAAGCTTCTGTTGCCATCCACAAAAGCAAAGAGGAAGTGTACGAACGGTACTGTTCCACTGAACCACAGAGAGCACCAGCAGGACTAAGCCGAACATTTCTCTTCGCAGAATTGAAACGCCGCACTGACTGAATCCTGTTCAACACGGAGCTGGGCTGCGATCGCCCTGGTGATACTGCGTGCAACGCCGCTTTTATTACCCACGTCGAACGCCAACGGTCTCGCCGCAGCGGCGTGAAGAGAGTCAGACGAACAGAGAAGACGCGCGTGTGTGTCTACTAAATAGTGGCGACTTTATCGAAACAGAGCACCGAGAACAGCTACGGAAAAGGTGAAAAGGACGCTTTTCGAAGAAAGAGGCGTTGCGGCGTTGCACCAGTCACTCTGACAGATGCATTCCATGCCCATGCTGGCTTGCCACAACGGCGCTTGGTTGCACTGTTCGATGACGATGTCGGCGCCGCTCAGCTGGCACATCTTCGACACTCGCAGCGTTCCTAAGATGAACAAACGAGGATTAGCGTGATTTTTTAGCGATTACCGTCGACGATGGCAACCCGTTTGAGGCAGGCGAAGCCTTCGCAGCTGGCGCCAATGCAGTTGCTTGAGTCGAAACTGTCGCAGAGGTGGCAGAGGACAGCGTCAGCTGAAAGGAGAAGAAGGTCTGCTTGAATAGTGCTCATTCCCAGTGTATTCGACTGATAGAACAGTCCGTAGTGATCTGATTCGATCCAACATAACCGGCTCACCTTTCCGTACCGTAAGCGCAATCAACACAGCCACCAGAACTACGATTATTCTCCACGCCGCCATAACTCATCGAATCTGAAACTGTCGTCACTCACGAGCACCCTCAACCGATCGGACGGTAACACAACAAAAACAAATCGATCATGACACCTCGCACCGTTCCCAAAAGAGGACTCCCGGCTCCGGGAGTACAATGGCGCGCCGCAACAATGACCCTTGGGACGGTAGCGCGAATGAATACCTGGTGGTGACAAACGACACCCGCCGTTGACTTTGTGTCCCGGGACAAACAGACAATCGGATCTGAAACAACGCGCGATCCACTTGACGGACCGTTTGATGCGTCACTCGCAGATGACCGAATGTTTACGATGGCGTCGACGGTGGCAACGTTTCTTATAGTCGCCGGAAAAGCGTTTACATTCACATCCGGCATTTCGCACCCTCTAGTCATTGTTATAAATGACTGCACGTGTGGTAATGTCCGCCACCTGGGGCCATATGTCCGAGTCTATCTCAATAGAGTCAATCCCTGTGTATGTCTTGCTTGCTGGCTCATTCACAAGATCGGTTGCTTCACCTTCCTGTCTAGACTCTGAACAGTCTGGTCTGAAGACTCAGAATATGACCATTACCGTCTGTTGACTCGTCAAGGATCCCACCGTTTTACATAAAATCATACGCACAAAAAATTATAAAACAACCTCCATAACTCCCTAAACTATCAAAGCCATCTAGCTGTTCTTGTACTTCTCAATTCCAGATTCGCTCATGACGCAAATGTGGTTGAGATCGCGGAACTTCTGGTTGTAGTCGAGTCCATAGCCAACGATGAACTTGTCGGGAATGTCGAATGCGACGAAGTCTTCGGGCACTTCGACCGTACGCGGCACACGCTTCGAGAGGAGAATGCTCGTCCAGCATTTCTTGGCGCCGTTCCCGTAGATCGTTTTGAGAAGACGCGACATGGTGAGGCCGCTGTCGACGATGTCCTCGACGATCTAAACAGATTGCATTAGAATGGAATATGGAAAATAGGAAGACGCGGAATTCTGGTACAACTTTGTGAGCCAGGAAAGAATGATTTTGCATTCTAAAGATGGCGGCAAGGGGCAGCAAAAACTCACCAAGATATTCTGCCCCTTGAGCTCGTCCAAACTGGACAATCCCATGATCTGGAGGGTGCCAGTGGACTCCGTATCTTCGTAGCTCTTCGCGCGGATGAAATCAATCACAAGCGGAGAAGCACAGGCGTGGCGCGCCACGGTCAAATCGTCCACCAGCGTCGTGAAGAAGCGGTACGATCCTTTCAAAATGCATAGAACAACAAGAGGCTGAAAAGTCACAATAAATAACCCTAGTAAGTCCAATAAGTATACCTCATCTCCGATAACATCGTGGATCTCCTGGGCCAGCCGCTTCACACGATCTCTGATCAGACCTTCGGGGATGATCACCGATTTCAGATCGTCACGATAACATCCGGGCACGACAAACGAGTTCGTCGGCATTTCCAGCGAGTCCGGGATAGAGATGCTCGTCGACTTGGTCATGTTCGCAGCCTAAAACAGAAAAGTACAGTTTGATGAAATCGAACGAAAAAATGAAGACAACGAGCAGCGAGCGAGGCGTGAAAGTGCAACTGGCGACCGTCAGCCGCCTGTCAGACGACTGCAATGTCGCAGCTTGCGGGGCGCGGCGTGTTACTAAACGGGACACCGTCGGTGTTAAACTTGCGAGCAACATGTGATAGCTGTGGATGGAACATCAAGTGAAATGGGCTTATCAAAAATGACCGAACGGAAGAATCTATCGGCTGACACGGACTTCGTACGATATGTTCGGACAAAAAATGGGGAATGGAGCTGTTTGCACGCAGACGTGATACTATCACAGATTAAAATACGTGTGATCCCGGCGAACGACTACAGAAAGCAGCTGACTATGACGTCTCAAGAGTAAAAATTACTTTTTGTAGCCAGAAAATGTGATTGTGTAATCGGATTACTCGCACACACCGGTCAAAGATGTCTAAAAATCGCAAATAAACACTAGAACAGATGCAGATTGTCTCATTGAGCTGCTGGACAAGCAACGCCGCAGACAATGCTAAAAAGACCAGACAAAGTTCATCTGTCTAGTGAGACTCTAGACACACCCGGCTCACCTTGTTAGCCTTACTGCAGCAGCTATCGACCGACATCGTGGATCCTTCTTTACAGAGTCCGCGCACAGACAGCGACGTGTTTAAACACTGATAGACGGCGGCGCCTTCCCCACATCCATACTCGCTTATCAGCAGCAACTGTACTTCAAGAATGAACCCACAAAGACGGAATACAAACATGTATAGCGCTGTCGCCCGCAAGAAAGAAACAAGTTCGCTGCCAACGTGAAGAGTTTAACATAAAAATCAACAAGAATCTGAAGTCCAACAACAAACAAGTAACAAGATCTTCTTAGAATTCCCAGCCGTCGTACTCTTTGATGACGTTGAGATTGTTCTTCCGGCCACGACCCACTGCGCTGTGCTCTCCTTTGACCTTGAGCTTCTTCTTCGGTGTCTGCTTCTTCTTGTCCTAAACAAACAGGCTATCACAGAGAGTCAAATAGATATCATAGATATCATAGAGAGTCAAATATTTGACCCTTCTGGATCATAAATAGACACCAGATCTAGGCTGACTTACCCTCATCAATCGAGACTTGATGTCTTCGGGAGCGATCGTGGATCCACAACTGTAGACAGATCGAGTACCGGTCACCTTTCCACGCGGTTGGTAACGGCTCCCAGCAACGGACACCTTCTCATCCTGAGGATCTTCTTCTTCTTCCTCGTCAGGATCTCCCACGCGTTTCTCGATCGTCGCACCTTTCAGCTTCTCTTCGACCTCCGCCACGGCAGCTTCGTACTTCTTTTGACGCTCCTCGTCCATTTCCACAAGCTCCGGGCATTCATCATTGTCAATTCCGAGCTCTTCGAGGTGCGTTTGAGCTGAGCTAAGCCAGTTATTAAACCGATCCATCTTTGACAGCTCCTTGGCAGCTTGTTTCTGTTCTTGGCGCTCTTCTTCCAGCTCCTCTTGATCGTACTCATCTTCCTGTTCATCCTCTTGTCCATCTTCGTCTTCCTCGCTGCTCTCCTCTTCTTTGCCGTCGAGATGTGCGCCGAAACGGCCTTCGTCGAAGGCCTTGTTCAGATCAAGAGCCATCTGCTTTGTGAATCCACTGGCTTCAAGTACGGCATCCAGGCTGTGCTTTCGCTCAACGTCTTTAAATTCAGGGTATTCTTCGCTCTCGAAGGCGAAACGCTTCCGGAAGAATTCGCGGACGCAATCGACGTCACGTTTAAAGTAGTAATCAGCGTTCGGGTGATCGATTGAAACCATCTGTGGGAAATCGATCATGACGGGCTCGCCTTTCTGAAACGGTCTCCAATGTTTACAAAACAAGAAGCTTGAGTTTAATGTATGCCTCGTGCTGTTATGACGGTCTTAGTCACACACGATGATCAGTGATCGCCACATCAAAAAAAACAACTGCACTTGGTCACGCAGTTTTACGTCTTTTGTACTTTAGACTCCATGTGAAGCACGTGCAAGGTCATCAGAATATCTTTTTGTGAACATACCTGATTGATCATCAAGTTGAATTCGTTGAAATCACCATGGATGAGTCCATATCGTCCCAAACGCATGATCATGTTCATCAGCTTATCGTAGAGATCAGCCACATCTTCAACTTCGGACACGTCACAAAGAGTCTTTCCTTCGATCAGTCCCATCACAACGGTGTGGCGACACACATCGATCGGCTTCGGAACGGAGAATCCGCGATCAGCTAGTGCCTTCAGGAAGGAGTATTCCTTCTGGGCTGCGAGACGAGCCAAGTAGAGCCAGTTGCATGAGCGGCGCTTCTTCAGATAGTCGCGTTTCTCCTTGATTTTGCGGAAAGAGGTTCTTCCGAGACGGTGAAACTTCAGAACGAGATCCTAAATGGAGAATATGAGCGAAGTGTTGGATAAACAGAAAGCCGTTCTAGGTAGCAACAATCATTGTGTCTAGATCATTGCGTCTTCTGTCGGCCGTCACTGGGGTCTAACAGTCATGTCTAGACTACTGCAAAGCAAAACGCGCAGCCAGTCTAGACCGAAAGAAGAGCGACAGCAGATCAGAAGCATTCTAAACCGGCTTAACGAATGCAGACAGACGCAAGCTTGGATGCAGAACAAAATGCGATCATAGACAACCGCCCAATCAGTCTAGACTCATTCTATGAGACGTACATTCAATTCTGGATCGCCTCCAACGAACACATCGGACTCCTTTCCGACACCGATCTGATTTCCAACGCTTCCAACGGCGCCACGCGCCAACAAAGTTCTCAGTGCCAAGAAGTCGAATCCCAGGTTTGTCAAATGATATCCATCGTACTTCTTTCCGCACTCGCGCATCACAAGACGATTCCTGGACAGCTCGGAAAGCGCGTGACACGTCGCTCCTCGGTGAATTCCGGCGATAGACGAAATCAATGGCAACGGAACGACTTCGTGATTCCGCATGCCCATCTCCACGGCGATCAGCACACGGAAGTGCTCCGCTTGGAGATAGCGCATCAAGTGGACATTCATTCGCCCCATGTTTACCTGTAATCCAACATCCTAGCTCTTGAAAAGGATCGCGCATTCAAGTATACAATAAGCAATACGCACAGAAAAGCGCTTTTAATCTCCGCACCAACAACAGAAACACATCAATTCATTTCCACGATGAAAGAGCTCCACATATACAAATAATAAGTTGCCGTATGTACATATTTGTAAATCATTTCTTTGTCTCAGATTCTTGACTTCTTAATTGGGGGAGGCGACTGAGGTTCGGTGATGACGATGGACTCGAGGATCTCGTTGCATAGGCGCGGGTTTCGGTCGCGCAGTTCGCACCAGTTCTGCGTCCCCATCACCTGTCGCTTGTTCAGGGTAACCTAAAGAAAAGCAAGGGTAAAGGTCGCACTAGGCACATATCGTCCAAGAAGTTGCCTAAGTCAATCCCATTCCCAGGCACTCGGCGTAGGCCATCTAGGAATGACGAGCGATTGGACAACTTCTGGAACATCTGCTTTATTTTGATAGATCTTGGATGTTAAAATACAGAAATGTACAGTATAGAATAGGAATGAGGTAGGAATAACAACAAGTTCTAATCATAAAGGCCTACCAGTTCCGAACACGCGGTCTTCAGGTTCATCGCGTTGTGATGGTCGGCCAAATGCATCATCAAACAAACGTTGTCGAGATCCAATCTAGACGACAAGAAATGTAAATGTGAACGGCGACACTTAAAAGCTCACTTTTCAATCAAACGCTCTTCGCAAAGAATCTTCAAATGGTCAACCCCGTATTTATCGGCGAGCTGCATTACCGCAGAAGCCTGGTCGTCGTCAAGAAGCGGTGGCAGATTGCCAGAGTACATATAGGTAAGCATCTGCTGCACAGCGAAAGACGTCGTGTCGGACAGTCTGATCAAATCATCCAAGTTCTCCATCATGTCCTTGTGTGAAAACATTGCTTTGAACACGTCAGACTGCGTCATAAGCACGAACTTATGAGCTTGGAACGATTCGCCTTCGCACAATATAGTGCAGTCGGATGCATGGCCGGTTTGAAGCATTTCGTGCATTCGTTCAAAATACTGGCGCGCAACCTGAAATATCAAAGGATATTTCAGCTTTTCCAGCCAATCGTCGTACCTGGACATTATCAGTGATGCGCATCGTGGGCGTAATTTTTCTGCAAACTACGCGCGAAAGATCGGGAATGAGAAGGATATGGCAGCTGATCATGAGAGATTCGTCATCGCGGAGGCATCCCAGCACCTTGCTTTTTGGAATGTTCCGCAATCCCCAAGAATGACCGCATTTTGGAGGTTTCGCGTGGAAATCGCCAATGTTGATATTACTAAACCGGGCTTCACCTCTGTCGTCCAAAAAATAGAATTTGTATTCAGCTTTAACTTGCACCTGAAATTCACAAAAAATCACAAATTGCACAGAAAATACAAAATCTAACCTCCTTCATCGGCGAAGTGGCGGACATCTTTAAAAACAACGAAACATTGTCTCTATTCTCCTCGCGTTTTCCACCCGGATAGAGACAGAGCTGCCAACAGGCTTCTGGTAGTTGGGCATCTCGAAAGACTTGACTGCGTAAGCAAACACCCGGCTGTGCCAACTTGAGCGTCGATGCGAAGTTGCTAACGTGCCACTTCTGGCACAGCTGCACGGGATCGATCATCGTTATGCATTCCTGCGTGATGTTGGTACTCTTGGAGTGTCGCGACGATGTGAGTCCGGACAAGTTGAGGCGCGACGTCGACGGCATCGACGATACCATGTTGCTGTTGCTGACGACGCTAGCATTGCTAACGTCAGAAACGTTCATTGGTGGTCCTGCAAATGGCAGAAAAAAACGATCAGAAATGCTATAAATCATGCCGCGCGCTGAACATTTCCCGATGTAAATGGAACTATTTGTCAGTCAAGCCCAAGATTAGGTTCTGCAAACGTCTATTCTTGCAAAACCGAGACAAACTGAGGAAATCCGCGCCGAGGGGGGTCATACGAAAATAATACAATCTGTTCATTGTACTGTCGGGGTAATCGCGACGAGACGCACCTTGTCTATCCGACACAAAGCAGACACGGTTCAGCGCGATGTAAATGGACTCGTTTGTCTAGAAGACGAAAATTAAATATCCTCTGCAGACGTCTATTCCAGACAGCCCTGCAAAACGAACGAAAAGCCAAAGGAATACGGTTGAAAAAAGATGATGTCTAGGAAGTACAGTACTGGAACAAATGAATAATCGGGGTAATCGTTGTGGGATCCACCCCGGATGATGGAAATCCTCGGGAATTTTATATGCGACTATAATCATGAATTCTTTAGTAATTTTCGATAGCTTCCGCTCCACTGGCATAAGGATATGCCTCTCTAGAGGCCGCTAATATTCGAAAACACATCAGGATGTGTCAAAATGCCTTAAGAACATCTAATCCGATATCGTAGTCTATCACTTCCGATTTTTCAATCTGTTAATGACGAATCATTCGGAACTCCCGAAAATAGCGTCTTAACGGTTTAAATATGGACGCCCAGTCAAAGAAAAGGACTCAGCGAATCAGTACATTAGCTAATAACGACCTATAAGCCATCTATAAAGGTCAGCTCACGTCACTGATCCCTAAACTTTTATGAGACATCATTCTTTGAAATCCCTAGATCCTAAGAAGATCTCACTATGACACATCTAATACTATGACCAACCACTTCATTAGCCTATACACTATCTAAGACCTGCATAAAAGGCAATCTCTAATACCTAATGCTGAGAATAAGAATCACGCGACCGTTTCCCAGTAAACATCGCATGGACGACAACCAAACAACGCCGTCCGAGGCAGGCACGACAATCCTAAACCGCCGCCCCACTACCGGGGCGGTGTAAACAAACAAAAAGACAAAAAAATTACTACTTTCGAATTGTCTGCGCTTTGTGCTGGGGCAGCCTGTCGCGGCGCCGTCGCGAAACCGGTTGCTGCCTAAAGCACACATGCGCACATACACACACAAGAAGTAGGAAGGGGAGACAGGCCACAGGCGGGGTGGTAACTCGGCGCTAGTTCTCGTTGACAGCAGCGCGGCGCTAATTCGAGCGAAAGTAATAAAGCGCGCATTAGAGAGTCATGAGCGAAGCATCGGAGACCAAGGAGACGGCGAGATTAGCACCAATCCGAGCGATGTGCTAACGGTGGACGCGATCTGGTGCTGGGAACAAATCGATATCGCCGATCGCAACACGGAAGAACGAGGCCGCCGACGAATCGTTCGAAAAACAAGACCCTCGCACACCTAACTCTTGCTTATAAATGGGTCAAAGTCATTGTAGAGGCCGTCCGATGGCGTAACGCCGTTCTCAAGGGCTCAATCGGGAATCTGGAATCGTTTTCCGATAGAATCGCTATAATTTATGCGGTAAGGGGGAGAGCGAATTAATCGATTCGTTCCGAACGACCAAAGAGTGCACTTGGATTAGCTGGCCGGAAGCATGGCTTAGCGGCTGGATGAAGTGGAATGGAAATGAGGTCAGGTAAGCCTCGCCATTACGAAATCTAAATGTGATAGGACCGTGTCGCGTCATTGTCCTATCGAGCCTCTTATCGTGGAATTGTGACTAAGCGGCTGGCGGCTGATATTTCGTTTAGTAAAACATAGTATAACATAGGAATGTTTAGATCAGATTTAGATTTAGGTTATGAGCTGTAGTGCTAGGATCGGATCAAGCTTTGACGGACACATACGTGCCTTTTCGGACCCTCAAAAAACATTCAAAAAGCTGAATAATTAAGGAGAAACGCGCTTCAGAAAGGGACAGAGATGTGGCCGAGACTTTGATTTAGATCATGTGAGCTGTAGCGCTAGGATCTGATTAAGCTTTAATAGGTTATACCTCCTATATATACAATTGCCTTGCGGGACCATCACAAACATTAAAAAAGCGAGACATTTAAGATGAAATGCGCCTCAGAAAGGGACAGAGACGTGGGCCAGATGTTCAGCCTTTCCTGTTCGCTTATTTCGATCTCCATAAGTGGTCATGGACTCCTTTAATAACTGCCAAAAAGAACCTAATTTGTAGGGCTATCTGTAACCCCTGTCCCTCAAGGGCCCAACTATCAGATTGCGTCTTTAGGGTTTGGCGTACACATTATCTAATAAGGACCAACTATCCTCAATCAGCCGTATAAAGGGTCCTACCCACAACGAATTGGGCCAGCTGTCAGCTAATTACGGTAATGAAGCTAGGGTAATTCACCTAACCCTTAAGACGAAGTTCGATAGTGCATACTCTCATCGAGTATCAAGACTCAACAAAACAGATCATAATCCCAAACATCGTTTAATTGGATAACAGAAGATATGGCTTCCGAAGTGTTGGATACATGACTGACTAACTAAGGAACTGATGTTTCATGTAAACATCTAAGGCATCGTCTGCGAAAACACCCTGAGAAGATTAACGTTTAGCGTCACGCGGATTGCGAATAGTTCATATGCATCACTCATAATGTCTCGAGATTCGTCAAAAACAGAAATTTCTTCGAAACTAAGGCCTATGATGAATGTCTAATCTAGATTTTGATGAATTATCCTTTCGCCTATCCCTCATTAAATCCAGATATACGGATCAGACAAAAGCCGCGTTCACGAACCTTCCGACGCGACGCGACACGACGCGACACGACGCGACGCGACGCGACGCGACGCGATCTGACATTCGTGAACGGGTGTTCACGAACGCGCCGATCGTCAGCCGACGCGACGTCGTGCGACTGTCGGCCGACGTCGCGTCGCGTCGCGTCGGGAGGTTCGTGAACACTCATGGTCGGCCGACCGTCGGCCGACGCGATTTTGCCTTATGATCCAAAATATCAAAACGGTTTGAAATTCTCGGCGGATGCCTTGTGCGAGGTCTGAATTTTTTTATGTCTACAGGTTACCCATGGTGCATAGACACCGATTTTCAGCCCGAAACGAATTTTTTGCTTGACGACGCTGGTCATCGATGAGCTTATGGCCATGACTCTCCACGTTGGGGAACTTCTCATGTTTAAGTGGATTTGGTCCGTGTTTTGTCATGGTTGGCAACTGTGACCTCTTCTAGGAACATTCGCAGGTTCGGTCGGGTCAAAATTAGGAAATGCCGCATGTTCGTACGCATTTGTGAGGACCTTGAATAGGTGATTTTAGAACTTTTTAGACATACGAGAAAAGTTTCGTAAATGTCGTAGGTTCGACTCACTGACAACAGGTCATAGTCGGGAAAATTCGCACATTCGGTTAAGTTGGGAATCGCCACAGAAGGGTGATTTACGCTAATAAACGCGACTGCGCGCGAATTCGCGCCCTCCAGGTACTAAGAGCCATGTAGCCCATAGCCCTGCGGGCGGCAAGGCACCATAGCCCTGCGGGCGGCAAGATTGGCGCTCATGTAAATGGCTGAACTGGGCGAAAAAAACTGTAAAATTTCAGGAAACTCGAGCTGACATCTCTTCTGGTTACAAAATAGGCAAAAAAAATCACTAAAAACTGCAAAAACCTGACATCGCCAGAGACATAGCGGAAGTAAAGCACTACCATCATTGCGAACGTTCTCAGTTTGTAAGCGGGCGGTATCGGGTTCGGTTCCCCTCGAGGTCCTTAATTTGTGTGGGTGTTTTCCCCGTGCTGACGGAAAAACACACACACGCAAAGAGACCAACGGACCCGTCGGTTCTCCGTTTATATATAGGGGATTTCACCGATCTTCGGTGTTAGGTTCGCATGATAGGTTCCTTCTTGAGTGGGGAGGAGGAGGAAAAGAGTGTCCACCAGGGGTATCGGGTAAATTTCGCGGATGGTAAATTCTGCGGATGGAAAATTCCGCGTAGTGTAAAAGGGTAAATTCCGCGGACTCGTTGGATTCCAAACGTGCTCAAAGCGAACGTAGGACCATGTATCCCTACAAATTTAGGCTGCGAGCGAGCCGCAGGCGAGCTCTGTATTCATTTTCTGGAACATTTAGGCTTGGCTTATTCTCCGGCTTAGGCTCCGTCTTAGGACTATGCCTGTTGATTTAACGCAAGCCCGAAGGGCGAGCCCTGTTGTCTTAACAGCTTCGCTGATATCCTAGTACTTCTGACGTAGATTCCAAATTATGGAGTTCTGTATTCATTTGGATATCCCAAAGTGTATAACCTGATGCATCGTAGAAAATTTCTGCAAGAAATGAAGGCTAAGAAGAGCTATAATAACCGAACGAACATTTTGAAAGTCCGCGGAATTTACCATCCGCGGAATTTACCCATAATCTCCACCAGGGCTGCGCAACTTTTGAGTTTTTGGCAAAACTCGACCCAAATTCTCTCTCGTCGTCTGCTAGCGCTCCCCGCGAACGGTCGGAATTGTCCCTAGTATATATTGCGGCCTACAGGGAGTGGATGGGTTTCGGCTCGTGATAGGGTTTGAGCCGATCGTCGGCCGACCGTCGGCGGGTGACACTCGTGAATGGGTGTTCACGAACGCCAATTGTGGCCCGACACGACGCGACAGGACGGTCGCCCGACCGTCGGCAGACGTCGCGTCGCGTCGCGTCGGTGCGTTCGTGAACATCGATCGGCAGTGATCGGCTGTGATCGCGTCGTGTCGCGTCGCGTCGGGGGGTTCGTGAACGCGCCTAAAGAGTCACACACCTAAGACGCTAAACAAACACATGCTTTGACGTCAGCTGCTTACGCAGATAAACGCCATTAACCTGAAGATATATCCAAAATAGCGATTCCCGTGGGCAGCTAGTCCTCAACCACGATAGATAGACACTGGGTTTAAATTACAATGTACGCTAATAATCGGGGTGGCACTTACGTTTTTCTCTCATCCCCATCGCCTCGTGAGAAGCCGACGGCAATTAGAGCGGCGGCTTAGCGCCAACATAACAAGCAGCATGCGCAAAAAGGCTCAAAACAGGATGTCAATTAAAGCGACTGTGTCGCTATGGTAATTGACCGTGTTAAAAATGATTTCATTACAAGATTTTAAGCTTTTTATAGCTGAGGATGCCGGGGATGTCATCTCAAAGATTCGTTGACAGTGTCCCAGCTAAAGAAAAACACATTTTTTGACTTTTTGGGTAAGTGTACGAATGAGATGGCCATAATGTCATATGATTACTAGAAATCATTAAATCAAGATGGTTTTCTATGAATTACAATCCCCACATAGGCACCTTAGAATCGGAGATATGCCAGCATCGTACAGTAGCTATACGACGGGCCAAATACAAACATAATCCGTCTTCTTACTTACTCGTAATCAAGACGACTTATCATCCAACCCGCGGATCGATCGAAGCCCGACGGATAGATAGACACAGAGACACAGACAGTTGGGACAGACGCGACGCCGTGGGAGACAGCTGAGATAGCAGCGGTACGACGTTCAGCTTCGTCGTCGCTATGCTATGCCTCCATAAATCAGCAGAAGGAGGGAAGGTGGCAACCGGCGTGACAGCGCAGCAACAAGCGGCATGGAACCTAGGTGTGGACGGGGGGACCCAATCGATCTGTGCACATACGCATAACAAAGGACTTCCTCCTGCGCACAAAAGAAGAGGCAAGATCCTGTTGCTTCGCCTGTGGAATGCTGCTGAACCTAGCCAGGAGTTCTCCGAGCCGACGACGTCAAAAGAGCAGAGGAGAAGATGAAGATACTAGTTGCTCGATCAGCAGTTCGATCCTGTCCTCGTGGCGCGGCGACGACTATCACGCCGGCGGAGCAGCCAAAGAGCGACTGACCGCGAGGGGCGAACGCGCACAACGGCTCTCTGGCTCGCTCCGCGATCGCCGCGATCCCTGCGACGATGCGTCGTCCTTTACGCGTGCGCGCGCCCAGCCCGTCCCCGTCGATAGTATTGATGTCAGACTGCGTACACGAGGCACACGAGGACGTTGGGAGCGACAAACGGCTCCCGCACGGCGCTCGATATCTTCTCTGTTGTAGTCGCGGCTATTCGGGCGTACTTGTGAGCGTCGTCGCCACTATTTTTAGATGTTTCGGAGCTAAATTTGCTGCAAAAACGATACGTTCGAAAAAGAGTCGATCGTGACAAAGAGCGTTGTGAGACGAGACTTTTTTTGGTGGACAAAAGTGCGTAAGGCGGTCACGTGCGCTTTAAAGGTCACGTGGCACGAGGACACCTTGGATGGGTTATTGTTTGGTGAAAGGGCTGGAACTAAGTCCATGTCTATATTGTCTTCGTGATTCCCACTACATCAACTCTCCAAAAAGAGTACGAGGGTGATATGGACCAAAATTTAAAAATAGATTCCGCTCCCGAAAAAGTAATTGTAGTCAAGGAGGCCTTACTGTGAAAGATCCATCTGCATACATAAGCCAAATTTCCGAGGACGTAAGGAACCTCGTACAAAAGCGATAGACTCAATTTGAAACAAGTGGAAATCAATTCAATTCGATTTTCAATTCAAATGAACATCATTTCTCCAAAAAGAGTATGAGCTGATGATCTAGACTAATATTCAAAGATAGATTCCGGTGGTTCCTGAAAAAGGGACCGTAGTCAAGGAGACCTTACTGTGAAAGATCAGGAACATATGACGGACAACCAAATTTCCGAGGATATAAGAAACCTCATGCAAAAACGATAGGAAGACTCAATTTGAAAGAAGTTGAAACGGACCGATTTCACAAGGTCCCTAAATAAAATGATTGAGACCATAAACAGCATTATTGACAATGTCTAAAACATTCGTCTGGCAAACAAGCCGCCAAATGGGACAGGAGAGGACATTTTCTTACTCGCTATATATAGAATTAGGCAGGATCTTTCTAAAAACGACGATTTATAGAAGGTCTGCCTCCGTCTGGCCTTAACAAAAAGATTCATATTCAAAAAGATAAACTAAGCATTGTCATGTCGCGGATATCAATGCCTTTCACACAAACAGACGAAGATAGGGTCCAAAGCAAGGTAGGAATACGACACTACAAAGCCTTGAAATGTGATCGGATTCTACAAATTAATTTTGTATTGATCTGATATTTTGAATGAGTTGCGCACAAATATGATCATCGAGACCTATCGGACGGCCCAGAAGAAGATGGCGCGACGAGATCCACGGGAAGACGGGGACGCAATTGTGGCAGAACAAAGCGAGAAGAGATACACTCCACCAACGGTTGGAAATGATGGGATCCGCATGATAAAAATTATTGATACGGAATTAAATTAAAGTGAAGTGCGTACAAATATGGTCAAGCTAGGGGATCACAACAGTTGCCGGAATCTGGCACGATATGTTAACATTTAAGATGTTGAGGATGATGCTGACAAACAAATATCCACTGAAACGCAGTACAAGAAGCAATCACAAGTCATCTAATAGTGTGCGTAGTGCAGCAGTAGCACCTCTGCTGGACACTCAAGAGATTTCAAGGTAGCTACTCATCTACAAGAATGGGCCAGAACTTTCCCGTTTACACGGGCTGCTGTTTACCGGTGGAAACGGTCAAATGTCAACCAACAGAAACGAACAAATAATCAACGTAAAGGGGCTGGTGACAACATTTTATCTATGTCAATACTCACCCCACGTACCCTCGTGTGTCACCCTTTACTTCGGAATAACATGCATGAGTCAGGTAGGACTGGGCAATTTACTAATTTCTTGCCGGAACTTATCGAAATATTGACTGGTACTTTCGTAATAGATCTGAGTTCCGTTCGGAACTTTCCTTTATGGCGACATTCCGATAGCGTTCCCTAACAAAGTCTTACGTAATTATTCGTAGCGTACTGTCAGTATGAGTCCATAAGCGATGGCTGCAATTAGCTCTGTTAATACGACTTTACGGCTCTATTTCGGCGCGCTTCACGGGACATCTGGGAATCGGCAAAACTACGGAAATGGCGACGCATCTTCTCGGAATGTTGGCGACACCACAGCGGAGTTGACACCTACTTCGGAATTTGGAAGCTCCTGTGTTCTACTGTGGAAGTTGTGTCTTCGACGTCGCTTAAAGGGACCCGGTCATGGATAAAAAAAACTTCTTCAAATCTTCTGAAAATTTGTACAGCCCTGTTTTCGGGGTTGCTGAACACGATGGTAAAGTCGGTTTCTCGGAAAACATGATAGTTTCTGAGAAATGGCAAAAAATAGACAAAAAACGTTGTGCAAACTTTGCCTTCAAGCGCAAGGCAGAGTTCGCGGTTCGTTCCGAAAACGTTTCAGCCCCTTGTTTTAGAGGCTGCCCAACATCATGCTGAAATCAGTTTGTCAAAAATTCCCAGTAGTTTTCAAGAAACGGACCTTAGGATGCACACAGTTTTGATGTCCAATTCTCGGTGTGTCGGTTCCGAAACGATTTGCATGACGGACACGACCGTAGTTCCCGCGTTTTCTACGCACTTATCCTATCTAGGCGCGCCTGGGCTCATTCGACTCGCCAGAAGCTGCTGAGCAAAATGTTCCCAAGCACGGAGCTGGTCGCCACCTATTTCGGCCAAAAAGAATGAAAATATTGCGCAACTCGTGCCGCGCCGGATAGATCGTGTCGGGACCAACGGTAAAACACATTCTGAATCCTAAGGTCCGTTTCTTGAAAACTACTGGGTTTTTTGGGAAATCGACTTCACCACCGTGCTCAGCGACCCCGAAAACACGGGGAAAAAAATTTTCAGACGATTTATAAAACTTTTTTTATCCATGACCCTTTAATACAACAAAACCATACAATCTATTCGATTCGATGTGTGCAAGTTCCAGTTACAAAAACGATTATGATTCGATTAACCATTTCCGTTCGCCAGTAAAATGTGGCGATTCTTTCGCCGCAAAACTCAACAGCAAGCCGATTCGGTTATTTATCTCCCATAGTAAATGTGAACAAGCATCGGTGGTTCAGTGGTAGAATGCTCGCCTGCCACGCGGGCGGCCCGGGTTCGATTCCCGGCCGATGCAATGTTTTTTCTTTGACCTTTTTGCAGATAATTGTTCCTTTTTCAGTGCTTCTCAAAAAATATTCCGAATACCTCAAAATCGTCTTTATTTGGCAATGAATAGTTGCAGCACCTGATGATAAGTAGCATTTGCGATTACAGCCAGCATGTATCGAAGAACCGTTATCGCTTAAACCTTATTGCCATGCTACTGACATAGCAAACTGCGTGCACAGGAAAGTCAAAAAATAAGTCTATACGGGACTACAATATTCCGTCTTTAGATGAATATTTCACCAACTTTCAAGGGAAATGGACACCTAGAGAGCTCTTTCAGTATCTTTTAGTGTCACGCGTTCTCGTTTCGACCCCTCTCTGTATTTCTCGTTAATAGTGCATAATAGTAAAGCGGACCGGTTTAATAAATAGAAAAGTTCCAATGGGAAAACTTTCTTTTTTTAAACAATTCCAAGATTTTATGGCGAAGTATTCTCCTAATTACAATCGAAAGTGACCCATTATCGGACATTTCCTGGCGAATGACTTTATAAATTAACTGCGTAAAGAGGTTGTGACGAACACTTGAGAATGAAGGTTATGGGATAATGAATTATGGGGTTAGGAAAGGGAAGGAAAGAGAGCAAAGAAGAGACGGCTCGACTACATTAGATCTGCGCGTGGAGTGTCAACATGGCGTCGCAACAGACGTAAACAAACGTTATCTCCGGGGCGCAAAGGTCGTCGGGAGGGGCAGAAGAGCTTGTTTGTCGCAAGACGACATAGAGAACAGTCGAAGATGGGGGAACGAAAATGGCGCGGTACAGCGATTATCCATGACACGGCGGAACAGTGTGAACAAACGAAAGACAATCTCGTTTTGGCGACGATTCTGTTTGCACTGCGTCTGGAAACGTTTATTCAACGTTCCGGATGGTGCGATTGAGAGACGCTTAGGCAAATACCGAAAAAAGTCTCATGAGGGCCGTCGAGCCGTATCGAAGTGGACTTTCTACAAAATAACAAGCCATGATAGCTCAGCTGGGAGAGCGTTAGACTGAAGATCTAAAGGTCGCCGGTTCGATCCCGGCTCGTGGCATTTTTTGACTTTACTTCCAGTCTTTTTCTCGTCATTTCTTTTTATTCGATATCTGTCTGATGTCTAAAACAAAATATGAGAAGTGATATTAAGAAAAAAGAGTAAAAAACATAGAACAAACCGAAAAAGGTTACTCCCCGGCGAGGAATCGAAACCGGGTCTCGCACGTGACAGGCGCGGATAATCACCACTATACTACCAAAGACATGTGTTCACCTGAGGTCCATGGTATATATCCACTCCCTAAAGATCTGGCATTTTGAGAATAGAGAAAGTTCGTGCCTGTTCAGTGATCATCCCGCACGGTCTCCCTACATATTAACTTTTCTGAGGTGGCCATTCAACGAAAAGAATAGAAAAGCTTTAGAGGAAGCTATGCCTAAATCTTTAAACAAGAATCAACAGCAAGGGTATGACGGTACAACAGATAAAAACACTACAATATCGAAGTGCCTGTGAAAGAAGCCGTTCCAGTACTTAGATTCGATGACACTTCGCCTCTGAACCTGAAAGATTTGCCAAGGGAGACATATAAGAAGATCGTCGAGATCGATCCGGCCTATTCATGGAACTCTAGTTAGAAAAAACTTCTAAGAAGTATCTCATGCGCCACATTCGGAAACGTGTTTTGAAAAAAAGATTCATTTGGGACGGATATGCGACAAGGAGAACATGACAGAATTGGAAAACAGTAATTCATCGGTTGTTGTAGTCACCGATTACTAAGCGGGAGATCCTGACTTCTAGTCAGGCATTTTACCTCTGAACTATTGATAGGTCCTTTAATAAAGTCTATATATACTGAGTTATATTATACTCCAATAAACTGGATTTTTGTTTACAACTCAATTACCTCGTCATATTAACCTCATCCTGGCCCTGATTTGCTTTGTGTTTAATCGTGATATTCAGAGACACTGAACAGTAATTTCATAGTGTTCGTAGAATCGTTCACACATTACAGATGACAGTACCACGTACTTTCGAATTTGCCTCTAGTGTTGGTCTGCATGAACTGAGATGAAACCTTCCACAAGAAGGCCACTCGGAAGACCTCGAACCAGAGAGAGGGACGAGTTCAAGAAAGCAGCGACAATGCATCTGTGACCGGCGAGAACCCAGGAGAGACGAATGCCGTTGTATCCATGATTAGAGTTGGGAATCCGCTCTTGGGATGGGATCGAGATGGGAAGGGAATAAACGTTGATTGAAAAAAGATAATAATAATTAATATTGATAAGACGGTTTCAATTAAGCATGACGCACTTGAATAGGCATTACTTTGCAGTCATTGAAAGGAAGGTTGGTAAGGACGGCAAAGCATGTGACGCCTGACGCTGCGTGAGATGTCATCCCGAAGGTCGCCGACGCTCTGAGGACACCACCAACAGCAAAGACGCAACTTTTGGGACCAAGCACCCATTTCTCGGAAACGAATAAGAGCTCTATGTCGCAACCGTCCCGAGAAGGCAAAGATTCGTCGACGTCACCGAAGAGGCTAAGAACACTGTTCAAACATTTCAAACAGTTCAAAAATTCCCGCTGTCTTATCTAATCAGGAACGAACGAGCGGCGCGAATTGCAAACGTTTGGAAATGGTGGCGCTAATATAGAAACAAACGGACGCGACCGTGTGTGGCGGCAGGTATTGTGTGGCCATACTATTCTCGAGGCTGTTGATTCATTATAGTCGCGAGGCAGTTTCGCGAAGCTGTTGATTTCACTCCCCCATTCTCGAAGCATTTCACTCCCCCATTCTCGATTCTAAGATATTCTTATTTTTACGAGCCATCACTGCGCATTTACTATCCATGAACTGCACAAACATTTTTTTTGTTCTACAGGATGCCTTGCACATTCCGGACTGGGTCAGCCGATGAGGTGTACCGTGCAACGGTACTCACCTGGATGGGCTTTTTCGCGCTGCCAAATTTTGGAGATGGTCCCGATGATCACGCTTCGGCCGACGATCACGTCTCGTTCCAGATCGACGTGGCACGCTATAGAGGTAATTTTCAATTGAGCTAGAAGAACACAGGGCATAAGTCGCCCATAGCTTGCGGGTTCTTTTATTGGAATTAATAAAAAAGCCCTAGATTAGAGGCTCCAGCCTAGCCCGCTCTATTCGTACCGGCTCGGAATTCCGAGAACGCAGACGATTGGGCTTGGCTCGGATGGCTCGGATGGCTCAGTTTAGTTCGCCTAGATAATTGAATTTTTGCTGCGTTTTCTATTTTAGAAAACGCCGAATTACTCACTAAGAGCGACATGGTCCTATGTCGCCTTGTTGCGATCTGCTCACGCTACAAAAGCTTGCGGTGTCTTTCACTACTGCTCGACTTAATCGCTGATTGTGGCATGGAGTTCATCATGTCCATAAGGGTAAAGTTCTCTCAGTGTAAAGTAACTAAAGAAGAATTTAAGGACCATTTGATATCTATCTTTTTGTTCTATTCTGACATTAAAGGTCTCAGAATGCTTTACACGCATGAGCATTTGAAGGAGCATCTGAACATTGACGATGCCCTTTCTGGTGAAGGATTGCGGTACGTCGGCGGTGGTGGAAAGACTACGATACTTGGAATATGCGCATTTGGGCAGCTGCACTCTGACATGACAGCGTTGACCAGACTTGCTTTGGATCTTGGAGCCAGGGTGAGAAGACATCCACTTTACGTTGAATATAAGTCAGATTCAGATGGACGTTTCATCCGTAGAGTCTCCAATTTCGATAGCAATCCGCAGTGAGAACTACAAATTCCTGGATACTTGTGCTAAGCGAAATATGAAAGAGTTTATCAACGCGATGAAAATCGTCTGCGCTGATCGAAGATTTGAAGACGTTCGTGCTAAAAGTAATTCTGACATCCATAGAATGAAACAAATTCGTGTTTTGTCACTAGCACAGGTAGGAGTGAACTGTGCGTGAAACTAAATCTTAGGTCTTTCAGGAGCTTCGTTGGCGTCTGAAGGTGAACGAAGACATCGCAAAACATATTGTTAGCAACGCGATGCACATTTGTTCTCTTGAAGAGAGGGCACGCTTCACGTCTTTGATATGGGAATTAGGACTATGTGAGGAGAAGAAGTTCATCATTGACAACTGGAAACGATCATTTAGATCGGTGAGAGCTTAATTTTTGGATGTGAATCAACATTTTTCAGCCGAAAAACTCAAAAGCGTGCGATAAGTTAATACGACTCTTATTGGAAAAGTTATCAGGAATCGAGGCAAGTTTTGAGATAGTTCGCGGATGTTTGTTAAGAAAAAACGGGAGCCTCCGTTGGCTCTTTTGTTCCACGGAACAAAAGTATGGACTTCAAGGTCTTTACAAATATTTCTCCACTAACACTAAAACGTAATTTTAGTTAATGTTGAAGTTCATTATTTTAGGAAAAGTACTTGAGCTGCTTGGACGCATATTTTCCCAAAGAGCAAATGGTAAGTTACGTACGGGTTAAAAGACTGTAAACAGACCATAAACCGTGATGTGCATATTGCTTCAATAGCGGGCAAAGGTTATTTTAGGCACTGCCCAAAACGAAGCTTTAAAGCTGCCCTAATAAGTTTCCCAAAAAACTGAGTACCTTTCAAAAAACCTAAAGGTTAAAAAAACCTAAAAACCTAGAACTTGACTGATCTTGACTGAAATTACATGATCATTGACCGGCCCCGATACAGTTTGCCTGAAGGAGCATGACCGCCATTTACTTCCTCTCTATGAATTTAGACGCTCGTAGCGAATTTATGTAGCTCATTGGACAGGCCAAACTCTGTGGAACATAGCGTGTCCAGAAAGTTCACCGATTTCCTCCAAAATACCAACTAAATGGACAAAATCTACAGTGGGCTAGTCGCGTCCTCTAGTCAAATCGCATTCGGCAACTGGCAGATATTTAAGTTTAGATTCTGCTCAAAAGTCTACTACCTGACTATTGAACGTATATCCATCATGTTTGGTAGTCAATAGTAACGAAGTAGAAAAATTTAAAGAAAATGCTATGATCGGGTCCCTTTAATGTTCTTTGTTTTAGGATACGTACCTGAGTTGGTTCGAAGCATGGATTCCGAAAGAGCAAAAGGTAATTGTGCAGACAGTCTCTTCTGCCAGAAATGGCTGCAACCAACGATTGTGAGAACGGGCAAAAAAATACCTAGGGAATTTTGGAAATATCCCAAAAGAGGAGTTTTTTTTTCAAGTTAACACTTCTTCGTTTTAGAACATTGTAACGAGTCTGTATGACAGATTGCTTGCTGCTTTTAAAAATATCACCACTACAAGAAAGCCTTCTGTTGTTCCATCAGTTTTCTCTCGTGAAGCAAAGCTTAATCACAGAAGGTCGCTGATTAAGGACAAGGAAACAGGCAAGATGTCCAAGTCACAAATCGTACAACATAAGGCCTTGCTCCCCGGGGATGGGCTCAGCGCGGCGATGAATTCCGTACTTTCCCACAAGATGCTGTACGTCGGCCGCTACAAGGCTTCAAGCGGAGTAGTCTACGATCACTGCGTTATCCACAAGGTAATTGTGCAGTTTCAATTGAGTTTCAACGACTGTTGCGTTTGTAGAACCCAGACGAAGATAAGCAAATGAAGAACGCATTGGGGACTTGCAAAGGAATTGTGTCGCTTCAGCCCATTGACGAAATTGACTACCACCTATGGTCCATTTCTCAGAGTATCAACGAAGACAACAAAGCCTCAATTGACGCCATCTTCATTGCGGTCGGGGAGCTTGGCAACAGTGACTACTCACTTTTGAATGCAAACTGTGAACATCTCGTCAGCCGCTCTCAAAAGGGCAAAGCCCATAGTGCACAAGTGCACAAGTGTGTGATGCGTTTATTCTTCATTGTTTTCACTTTTTGGTCCTGTAGTCTTTTTATTCTCTGGCGCTTGGCCAACCGCATTTCGCGGTTCTTTCACACTTCCCACAACGTCTCTTCCATTTCTTAGACGGGTCGTATGTTGTTATGTTCATTGTTTCGAGAGCTTTGTTTGTTATCTTTTGTTTATATTATTTATTTCTGTTTTCTTTTTCTCCGGTGCTACAATTGTATTCGTTAAACGATAAAATGTTTTGTGGCTCACTGCGTCAAAGAAAGCAGCCATCAAATATGTTGCGTTTTCACAGGCTACGCATATTTCCGACCGATTGCCCGACTCAAAGATTTAGCTCCAACTCGGAACTGCCATACGGGTCAGCCGGGAGCGAACTTTTTATGTTTTCTCTGGCGTGGTGCGGTCGCACCGTCACAACCAAATGGTCTCTCCGTGCATGAGTGAGCAGCACTGGATGGCTCATAAACTTACCTGGCTGGGATCAGGCCAAGTCGGAGTAGTCTATTTTATCTCCGCCATGAGATACAAGTCATAACTGCTTGCAGTGGTGCGCGCGGCGAAGCGATGCGACCTTTCCACATTGCGATAGATTTCTCTATTTCTCTGGGGTAGGAACCTCACAGCGCTGCTGAGAGACGGTCGCTCCCTACACAAGTGCCTCCACACCCGACCATCGTCGGTTTAATTACCCAAGTTTGAGGTAAACATTAGATCCGCTCTTTCAAATGGAAGTGGCGAGATAAATTTTGGAACTGCGTCTCTTCGGAGATGCTTATAATCAGAAAGCGAGATGCGATTAAGCACGGATATGAACTTTCCCGACGCTGATGTTGAAACGTAAGAACTTGCAGTGGATGCTTCCCGGCGCTTCCAAACCAAGAGATCACGTGTTCTCTATGTTCAAGCGGTAAGATTTTGTAAGACATAACAAAACATTCCTTAACCAGTAATTATAAGTACCTCATTCGGCGCGCGGTTCCAATTACTGACTGAAACTACATGACCGGAGCTAACTGTGTTACCGATATACCTAACCGACGCCCACAGGGTGTTCAGATTTTTCCTGAAATGGCCGAGCAGAAGGAAGCATCTCGAAAGAGACGCAGTTCCAAAATTTATCTCGCCACTTCCATTTGAAAGAGCGGATCTAATGTTTACCTCAAACTTGGGTAATTAAACCGACGAAGATGTGGTGTGGAGGCACTTGTGAGGGGAGCGACTGTCTCGCCGCAACGGCGCGAAAGCGATGCAACAGAACAGTTTTTGTGGGTCTTATGTTTCTTCTCTCTGTTTCTCTGGAGTGAAACGGTCTCACCATTGCAAAGGAATGGTCGCGCCCTGCGTAAGTGCCCAGCGTTGGACGACTCATAAACTTACCTGGCTGGGATCTCCCCGCGATCAGCAAGGCGGGGAATCCATGGCGAGGCTGGGACATTGCACTTTCGCTCCCGGCTGACCCGTGTGGCAGCTCCGAGTTGGAGTTGGCCAACAGCTAAATTTTTGAGTCAGGGGACAGCGTTCGCGCTTCCCCGCATAAATATTGGGCCGCATAGAAAAATTCTCAAATTACAGTGAGATTAGCTTTTTTTTGAGGATAGTAATTCGTTTGTAATCCCCTATTATAAACGGAGAACCGACGGGTCCGTTGGTCTGCGTGGTGTGTGTGGACCATTAACCCAGTGCTCCCCATGAACCCCATAAACGTACCAAGAACAAAAGGACTGACTGTGCTCTTCTCTTGATAAGCTATCATCTCATAAGTGATAAATTAATTATTAACCATTACATTAATTAATTCTATTTGAACATATTCTCAAGCATCTCGAAATGAACAGATTTCATCTTGTCGGCGTCGTCCTTCCCTGTTGAAAAGCGTCCGATGAAGTTACTTTCAAAGAGTTCTTCAATCTTCCTTCTAAAGTTCAATTCTTATGAGTAGCTCCAGCAACAGATCTCACCGCTTAGCCCTGATTCTCCACATCATGACCAGAGGAAGGGCGGCGTTGTACAATGGAATAATATCCAAAACGCCCACTAATCGCGTTCGTTTGACTTGATCAGTTTCCCCTATGAGAAGTGTAGGCATGATGACAGCTGTAGTGAGCTGGAAAGCTGCGTGCAGAAGGGCGAGTGGGAAGAGAAGAGCTGTGGTGGCGACGTTTTCACGCGTCTAAAGAAGACGCTTGGTTAAGCCCTTATTCATATGGCTTACTTGGAACTTAAACGACAAAGAATGCGTAATATGAGTTGACGTCTTTTTACGGTAGCAATTCAACACGAAAAGGATTCCGAATATGATGACAATGAGAACTTCGAGGCCGCCATCGATATAAAGCGACTGAAATGGCTTCATATTAATCCTGTTAATAGCTCAGAGTGCCTCACCCCAAGAGAGTACTTTATCCCTCCAGGCGGAATCACCGTCATCGGCATATAGACTTCGCTTTCGGAAAATATCCAAACGACAAGCATGACAGCAAAGGTGGCAAGAAGCTGAAACGGAAATGATAAGGAGGCCACTTTAAAGGACACCTTACCGATACGACCGACAAGATCTTCCCGATATTATTGTTAACCTCTTCATAGGTGTGAGCCTTGATAGTGGCGTAGATACGTTCGATAGCGCTGGCGAGGAAGGCATGTGCGCAGCCTGACATTCCGAAGATTTTGATAAGACGCAGGGGAAGGCCAATTCGTGATGATATGGGGAAGACGGGACATGTGATCTAGACACGATCCTATTAGGGTCACATGGCGTTGTTCTTGTCCCAGTATAGGGCGAGGGTGAAAAGAGGACTATCTCTATGAATAAACTCACATCATGACTCATCCATTTGAAAACAGTCAGCCTGAGAAGATCGAATCCGTCGCTTGCGATCGTCCCAAACGCTGCCACTAAGACTAGCCATATGTGGAGACGGAATATTTCTCGAGCATTTTTGTGAAAGAACGAAGAAAGTTTCTAAAATTTCCATTTATTATCCTCTAACTCTATGCTTTTTCCACCTCTCGCAACAAAACAATCGGCAAAACGATGACTCCAAATATCGATAGAGCCACTTTGATGCCCAAACAGATGAGCAAAATGATGTCCTGAGATAGAACTGTTCCAATCTCACATATATCGTAGTTGTAGCTGTTGTTTGAGGATGTGAGGCCCATCTGAATGTTATGCATATTAGGTGAGATGTTGATAAGGAAGACACGCGCACAACACTGATATATTACGTAATAATGTATAGTATTCTTGGACAAAGAAGGTGGTCGTTTCTAACTTGCAAAGTGCAGAGTTTCAGATTATCGCAGCTGACAGGTTAACATAGTCAGTACTACATCTAATACTGCACAGAGTACAAAGTAATGTTGCAAAATAATATACATGAACAAAACGAATTGACAGAAAACATTTGCATCGGCCGGGAATCGAACCCGGGCCGCCCGCGTGGCAGGCGAGCATTCTACCACTGAACCACCCATGCATGCTTTTTTGACCACTGGAGTTGGATATCCCCTCCGGCATATATCCCGCGCAAGTGTAAGACAAAAACAATAGAAATGGATCATTTTCCATCGCGTCTGTGGTGTAATGGTCAGCATTGTTGCCTTCCAAGCAATCGACAGGGGTTGGATTCCCCTAAGACGCAGCAGCTCTTTTTAATATTAGCCGTACGTAAATAACGTATTTACGTATCACAAAGACATGCTGATCTGGTCCGGGCACGACATCTGTCGTGTGGCTGTGCAAATGAGACCCAAACGTGAGACGCGAAAATTACCGCGAAAGCTATTTTTCACTTCAGCTGTCCGAAAATACGTCACTCACGCAATGGTAAAACACGTGATTTCATGAAGGCATGGGTTTGGAAGACAGGGCCTTAGTTTCTGCGGTGGAAGAAGGCGAAGTCTAACGATAAGATGATGTCCATCTCATTAACCTGATAGACAAATGAAATGAATGATAAAAATGACTTTGAATTGTGGTCGTGTTAGGGAGCGATATTCCTTGCATGAGCGAATAAGATAACATGAACAAGTAAGAAATCTTTAAAATACATCTGACTGTGCATATCTTCGCATGCATAAGTGAGTGACATTGCAGCAAGGCCTACGCGCTTTGCATTATGTATTAGGGACATATAGAAGTATAAACCCACGCGTCAAAAAGCTATGTATTACGTTCCTCACTTATGAACAAACTGGTCCGTACTGAAGATTGTACATTTAAATTAGGCACGCCTAATTTAACCTGATTGATTTGCCACAGAATTTCATTAGGCTAATTTAGAGAAAGCTGAAAGTGCAGAAGATGAAAAACATTGAAAAATCCCGGAAAATACGATTCTTCGAAAAAGTGATTACTGCTGACTAAAAACAAGAAAGACGAATTAAGATATTCTGAGAGAGCTCGGACTTAGTTTCTTCGCTCCTTCCATGCTCGCGCAGACTGATGACTGACCGCCGCTTGCGACTCTCGTGCCCCTTCTAGCGCCGACGCCAGACGACCAGAAGTGACCTAGGTTTGATATTGTGCTCCTAGTGCTTACGTCACATGTATGCTGGTGTGGGTGCGCTAATAAACTGCAATATTTTTGAATCGTTGATTTAAGTTGAATTACGAGAGCATGCAGCAATGATGGCCAAGAAGGACCACTGGCTCAACTCATTTCTGAGAGAGCGAACGGACGATCAACCAATACTAATGAAAGACTAACTTGAATGGACATAAAAGAGTGACATTGTTTTCGCGTGCGGTAAAGCGATTGGGTGCCGCTCCAACGACTCTTACAATGATCATAGCTAACGGACGTCCCATGCCCAGACTTACGTGTACATAATATCAGTGGAACGGGAAAATTCCGATGTCCTTACTGAGCAACGGATCAATAAATTTGAACAGTCGCTGAGTTATAATACTCGATGCATATGTACTTACTGCTCGGTCGGATAAAACTTAAAAAAAAAAACAACCAAGGCACTACGTCTATGTAGCGAAGAATAAAATGAGAATGTCACCCGATTAGGTGCCGCGAAAACTACAACGTCGCAGCTTTGTTTTTGCGAGTACAACATGGGAAACGCTAAACAAATTGGCTACACTTTCAATGATCAAGAAACGGTGTAGTTTCTAAATTAAGTGAAAGAGTTAGAGCGCTAGAATTGTCAGAGAATCCGCTGGCTTATAGCTTATACGATAGTATGGTTTCTTAAAATAAGGGTAAATTTATGCTCGTATAGAGGAACAAACGCAGTCGATTTTAACGGTTCGGACTTCCGGGTCTACAACGCTGTACCCGAAGAAAGCGGCACAGGATTGCTTGTTGGAAGACGGCTGCAGACCCGCGCCGTCTCTCCGCTGGATTTCCCCGGCCGCACCCAATAGAAGCAGCCATATCTTGCGCCTCTACAGCGCCTCCGACTGGATCCAGAAGCAACGAAAAAGAGTCTTCTTAGAAGAGGACTCTGATGAGGACGACGATGACTACGAAGCACTGCTTGACGATCTTCGTGCGGAACTGCGGACATCTAGTCTGGTGGGAAATGGATTGGGAGCAATCGACTCGGATGCGGGTGTTTCCCAGTCGAAGACGGGCCGCAAACATAAAAAAGACGAAGAAGCACTTGAAAATCCCTTTAGGTAATGACCCTCACGGCCGCACATAATACAAATGCCGTCGCTAAATTGGAGCCACAAAAGGTACTTACGTTTTTGTCCATGCTGGCGTCACGAAGTTTAGTCATGGTGACCGCCGCCTTACACTTAGAGGAATAGACGTAGTGTCTCGTGAAAAATAGACCCTAGACCCTCCGCCGAAGTAATTAACTTTCACAATGAAAATTAATTAAATGGCGCGAGAAAATCGGCCAGTTTTTGGGAACTCGATTTCACCCTTGAGCGCAATCGGCGTCGGCTTATTTAGGAAGTAAAGGCGACACTTTTAGATAACGCAATGCTGCGAAGTGGTAAACATGTAATTCAACGAAGTGGAGCCTTTGCATGAAAGATGACGCGAGAGGGGTTCGATGTACATTATGTTATGAGACTAGAATAATGTGCACGAATGAGGGAGCCCGAATACGTGAGCATTTGCTTGTTTTAGAAAACTGTTTATGACGTGCATTTTTACAGGTTCAGTTCAGCGAACTCTGAACCGAAAAGCACCTAGACTTCCAGGAGAGTATTAAAAGTGACCTTCCCAGAAAATTGCGCACACATAATACTCCCATGATTAGGTTGAACTTTCTGGATGGCTGGCGCAACAGTTATAATGTACACATGGATCACCGATGTTCTGGAATCCGTATTATCTTGCAAACAATGTAAGCATCGAAATTCAATGTTTGCTTCAGGTGGTGGAATAATTAGATATCTAGAAGACCGCTCTGAAAAGGGAATCTTCCAAAGTATTCGTACTCAAATCTAGCTGAAAATTGACACGCAGCCCAATAAAGGCGCTGGCTTATACGCACTTGACAGATAGTGGAACATAAAGCCGCTCTGAAAAAGGACCTTGCGTAGTGTCAACGTCCTTATAGGGTAAACATCCACATTCACAACATGGTTAACATGTCTACGTGCAGACCTATTTCTAGCTTGATCTGAGGCGGATACTTCAGAAGATCCTCATGTTTTGGTTTTGGACGATGCACGACGATAGAGAATTATCTCAGCTGGATCGGACTAAAGCTCATAGGCATCAGCCTAATCCAGTGCCACAAGCCAGGGTTTGTCTAACGTCTAACCTCCGCATGAGTCGTACCAAGTACAGCGGGGGTTGCGGTCGGGAATTAGTTGATCACAGCTTATAAACGATGGTTAGCACTAACTACGGCTCGGCCTACGTTAAGGGAATGTTCTGGGTTGCTTGCGTCGAGTGCATCCGTGCTTCACTGGTTTTCGCAACGCATGTTTAACGAATTTAATGCACTTTCCAGATGCATAGCTACAACAACTTAATGGGCACCTAGAAGTTGACACGATAATACGGTACATGCAGTCGTATTATTAGTGCGAATACCGCCAAAGATAGTGCCATAAATTGCTACTAGCGACGGGTATTCATTTCACAGATATCTCTGATTACTACACCAGCCAATTGGTCTTGGTTCATATCGTTAAGGCACTAACGACCGCCACTATGAATAATTCGTCATTTCACCTGCAGAGTACAGGAACTTAGTGCCGTTGTTTGGCCTGCACGAGGAAACACGACCGATTCAAATACATCATTTTCGTAAGAGGATCAATCAAGGTAGTAATCACTTCTATAGTCATTAAAGTGCAGTGACGTTAAGCTTTAGATGGCCACTTCTAACGCCTACCCTTCGAAATTTAGTAATTATCGCTGTTAAGGTTCTCAACAGCCTGATATCTTTCTCGGCACCCTAATATGAGCGCGTTGTTAGAGCGAGAAGTGCTTCAATCGACAAGCTCAACATCACATTGTCGAACTTCTAGCAGCGGTGTGTTTTGAAAGTGATTACGAAAGGTGGTGATTATAAACCGACCTGTTGAACTATTCATGCGGAGACCGAGTTTAAACGCAATTTACACTCGACATATTTCACACATAAACGTTCTGGTCCGAGGAGCACCGAGATCCAGCAAGTCTCCATTTTGAAGATAATGAAGAAACTCAGGCAGTTACTTATCGAGACGACAGAAAACATCGCAATTACTTCGGCAAAAACACTTAGAGAGTTAACTGGACTGCACTACTACGTCGGCAGAATAATTGCTTAAATAAGTACTTAAACATTTCTAGGACTATAAAGGGTGTGGGTACAGGGCAGAACAGAAATGAACGTCATTGTGAGTGAAAAATTCGCACCTGTTTTCGTCGTACGGAACTGCGTGTGGCTGCACCTGCAGCAGCTGGCATGATCTGGATCAGTTTTAGCAAAAGCAGACCAATGAGATTGTGAGCTAATATGGTTAGTGATGTCTGAGTTGGGTGAGAATTCGCAGAAATTCACATTTCCGGAAAAATACGAGAATAATAACTTATCAAGCTTGGAAAATATTTATGCGGGGAAGCGCGAACGCTGTCCCCTGACTCAAAAATTTAGCTGTTGGCCAACTCCAACTCGGAGCTGCCACACGGGTCAGCCGGGAGCGAAAGTGCAATGTCCCAGCCTCGCCATGGATTCCCCGCCTTGCTGATCGCGGGGAGATCCCAGCCAGGTAAGTTTATGAGCCGTCCTGTGCTGGTCAGTTACGTAGGGCACGACCGTTCCGTTGCTATGGTGCGATCGTTTCACTCCACAGAAACAGAGAAAACATGTGACCCACAAAAAACCGTCAGGTTGCGTCGCAAAAAAAACTGTTCTCTTGCATCGCTGCGATAGTGGACACACAAGGGCGCCACGGAACATGAATTGCGCCGCAGCAGAGAGACGGTCGCTCCCCGCACAAGTGCCTCCGCACCACATCGTCGTCGGTTTAATTACCCAAGTTTGAGGTAAACATTAGATCCGCTCTTTCAAATGAAAGTGGCGAGATAAATTTTGGAACTGCGTCTGTTTCTAGATGCTTATAATTGAAAAGCACACGCAGACAGGATCTTTCCTTCTCTGGTTAGTGTCCTACGTTGTATCTTCAGGGATGCTTGTAATTACAAGGCGTGGTTGTGGAATCGGGCGAAGCACAAGTGTATAAACGAGAAGGTTTCCATTAACATTGTAACTGTAATTGCGTTTTTTTTGTAGATGGGGTGCTGTTGTATATTCGGTGTAGAACAATTAACTGAATTTTTATTTTTTCCTTTGTCCCTTTAAGTTAAGTAAGTAGTTATGTAGAACAGCATACAGAAGCAATAGAGAACAGCAAGCATTTATCCTTAATGTTACAGTCTTGACTAGTATCTGTGTTTTTTAAGCCAAGTGCTTGTAGCAAGGACAGTGGTCCATCAGTGATGAACTTATTCAGTTTAATACGACGTTGGCAATTCGCTTTCGGTATCAACATAGGAAAAGTTCACATCCGCGCATCTTGCTTTCTGATTACAAGCATCTCGAAAGAGACGATATGCAAGGTCTGCCCATGCAAATCTTATAAGCATCTCAAAGAGACGCAGTTCCAAAATTTATCTCGCCACTTCCATTTGAAAGAGCGGATCTAATGTTTACCTCAAACTTGGGTAATTAAACCGACGATGTTGTGGTGCGGAGGCACTTGTGCGGGGAGCGACTGTCTCACTGCGGCGGTGCGAGTCGTGGTCGACAGCAGTATGCGTTATCGCTATTGTGTGTGCGCTATCGCAGCGATGTAAGAGAACGGTTTTTTTGTGGGTCACATGTTTTCTCTGTTTCTGTGGAGTGAAACGATCGCACCATAGCAACGGAACGGTCGCTCCCTGCGTAAGTGCCCAGCACAGGACGGCTCATAAACTTACCTGGCTGGGATCTCCCCGCGATCAGCAAGGCGGGGAATCCATGGCGAGGCTGGGACATTGCACTTTCGCTCCCGGCTGACCCGTGTGGCAGCTCCGAGTTGGAGTTGGCCAACAGCTAAATTTTTGAGTCAGGGGACAGCGTTCGCGCTTCCCCGCATAAATATCACGGTGAATAAGAACAGTCGATGTTTAAAAGTTGACGTTCTCCTTGTTATTTGCACAAATTCAGCATGAAAGGCGACGAGGCAAAAAAGGCAAAAGATTTGCATCGGCCGGGAATCGAACCCGGGCCGCCCGCGTGGCAGGCGAGCATTCTACCACTGAACCACCGATGCTTGTTTCGGTGTGCCGCTGGAATCGAATATCCCCACAGGCATATATCCCGCGCAACTTTGCGACAAAAACAAAAGAAACGGGTCATTTTCCATCGCGTCTGTGGTGTAATGGTCAGCATGGTTGCCTTCCAAGCAATCGACAGGGGTTCGATTCCCCTCAGACGCATAAGTTCTTTTTTCGTCCATTTGTTTACCGCTGTAAAGTGGGTCGCTGCCAGTTATCGATTGAACTTCTCTATTGCGCTCGTTTTTTCTCAACTCGTCCATTCGTCTTGGTCTCCAAAATGGACAAACCGCTCAGCAAGACCTGTAAGTCAACGAGGCGTTTAAGACGAAATCGAGAATTGGTGAGTAGCGTCGTTTAGTGCTCTGTGATTATACCTTGTTTATCTGTTCAGATCCGTATGCTGACTGCTGAGAATGCTCGATTAGAACTGTTAGTGGCGGTGATGGAGAAACAGATTCAAATGCTCAAAGAGGAGAATTTGATTTTGAGAGCAGAAGCGACGCTGAAAATCTAACTGTTATCGTGTTGTAATATGTTGTATGTATGGCTGCTCTCTATAATTAATAGATTTACTAGTTCAACGAAAACAACAAGTGGTTCATCAAACAATCATCGAAACGGCCCGCTTACTTAGAAGTTCTTCTCTGGAAGAGCTCATCGATCATCTTGAAATGCTTCTCATTCTCCATCCTGACACGATTCACGTTATCACCAATGCAGTGGGTAACCTGATGTACTCTGTCACTTCTCCTAAAGTGTGCCCTTCAGCATAAGGAAAAAAACTTGAAGAAAGCCTCACTTTTTGATCCAATTGCACCAAATCAAAACGGCCGGAAGAGCGATAAAGTAGATGGTTATTGTTTCGGTCTGGATGGTGGTAAGCTGTCGTTGGGTTTCGTCGTTTTGTACGTTGGCTATGGTGGGCATGATGACGGCCATGAGCAGGTAGAGCAGAGTGTGGATGACGGAGAGGGTAAAGAGGAACTTCAGCGATTCGACGTTTTCGCGGATTTGCGATTTGTAGTTGAGGCTTTTGACGATCATACGATCACTTCCGCGGGTCGTTTGCCAGTTACTGAGGAAGAGGCCACACTGCACGATGATGACGAATGCTTCGATTCCGCAGGAGAAGTACAGCATCTGAAATTGTAATATTGAAAGCCATGCTACAAGATTTCTATTGGGCCCTAGGTGAATGCTTTCGGCTTCAGTGTGAGCGACAGTCGCTGCTACATTGGCAAAGTGGCCAGGACGTGGCCATATTTCCACTGTGCCAAGTCCACATCGCTGTGAACTTAATCATCATAAGAGATATTTTCATGCCGTTTACATCAGAAGAAACGAATACCGCTGGAGAATGACTTTAACCAGAGGAATTCGGAAGACGATGATGATTTGACCTTATCCGATAGCCTATGGAAAAGTGAAAAAAGTAAGACTAGAAGATAATGTTAGCAGGAGGGCGGTCGGTTTCAACTAACAGATTAAATAAGGCTGAGCCGACCCCACTCGATTATGAAACTAGCACGAAACTATACAATGAGCCACACAGACAAGCCTTGTGCCTTCTCTTCACTGTCACTATAGCATTTGTGCCATTAAACCACCCGTCTGCTTACTGCATTAGATTTGAATTATTATAAATCGATTTTAGGAACACGAATCTTTCCATCTTTAGGTCTTTTCCTCCTTGTATAGAAGCCTCGAATCTATCTGAAGCGACATTCACCTGAGTGTAATGTCACCAATCTGATTTTTCACAAAAAGTAGGTGCAATTCGATTTGTTGAACTTCAGTTCAAATATCATTCCCATGTATAAGTTCATGTTGTGTATGTTTCACACAAAGAAGACTATACAAGCACCAGTTTATCTGTTCCTGAGTTTCTAATCGTTCATGCCTCTTAACCGTTCCCGTCCATGCTTATCTGTTACTCAATTAAAGTCTGATTCGTTCCCTGTCTCAGCCCTTAATCCATTCTCATTACACCCCCGGTCCATACATCATCCCATGCTCAGCCCATGCTACACTTCAGAACTCACTTTCGACTGTCTCGTCCCCGATCCACGTTGCAAATCCTCAGTCATACTATCTCGATCTATGTTGAACTTTATGCCTTATCCCTCCTCCTGCCTCGTCCTATTGCCGTTCCATGCCTGTGTATTCCTCGGTTATCCCACTTATCACTACGTACTAATGTGCATTGAAGGCAAAAAGTGTGCTTTGCTTATCCAATACGATCGTGTTTATTCTTTGTTTACCCGGACTTAGCTATTTACATAACCCATTTAGGTTGTTTACTCTGACCCTATAGCGTTAGCAATACATAATCAGAGATCATAAAGATCAAGTAGCTTGTTGCACTACTTATCGCTAATTCTGGTTATGGTCGGCGCTATGAAATTTATGTCAGCTGGTGCAGGCCATAGTATCAGCCGTCTGACAGAGATTAATTACTTTCCGACGCAATAACTTAATTGAATTTGCATGACTTCAGCAGGCGGAAGTGCTTTGAGAAATCGACGAAGACCAAAAAGACCACAATCATTCGAAACTTACATATAGAGACATTCCCATGGCTCCTCTAGTGATGGTTGTCATGTAGACAAGGTGAGAATAGTCGGCGATCACAAAGTGAAGTCCGTATCCAATGCTGTTTATGCTCACCTAAAATCGTTACTTAGCCTCTTACATGGAATCGGGATGCACATACGCATATGAAACCCAAGAAGATACCGAACTTTAGCGAAACCGTTTGATACGTTTTCGCGAAGATGGTGGCGAAGAGACGTTCGAAGGTAAGAGCAGCCATGGAGAGCATTGTACCGGAGGTGCCGAACAGCTTCAGAATCTTGAGGCTGATCGCGAGGAGAGGATCCATCGGTGGAATCAGGCATTTCTATAGCTACTGATAGATAGAGGCGGATAGAGTATAGGCTTACGCTTCCGGAATTGAGTGATTTTTGAAGCGTGAACCGGTAAAAGTCGAATCCGTCGGAGGCTACCGTTCCGAAACAGCTGACCATGGCGAATAGGTAGTGGACCCAGAGAAGAAGACGCGCATTTTTGTGGAAAGTCATCGTGAAGTGCTGGAAATTAAGATAGATTTACGTTGGTATAGTAAAAAATGGGGCTGTTTATAATATTGGGAATCTACAATATTATAAACAAGTAACACAATCTATCTCTGCTCCTTCTTTCCCCCTCCATTCGGGCCTCTTTCTGAGTGTTCTATTTGCTCAAATTTCCCAGAACATGCAACAAACGCGACTGTTTTCATGGGAAAAACGACCAACTAAACATGTTGCGTAATTAACTAAACATGCAACCGTCTGCAAATGTTGCTTACGCGTGACAAAAGACAGAAACCTTTGTATTACCCGTTTTTTGAGTATTCTTGAAAGTATTTTCTTGATAGAATAAAAGCGGCTTGTTTGTAGTTTGATTTTGGTTCTCAAAGGTAACCTTGAAGGCTAGAAATATGTATGAAATGTGCCTAAAAACGGATATTTGCTTCTTCTCTGCTCGTCTGAGCTCTCTCACAGCGCTCCTTCCGAATGGTCGGATCAAAAGGGATATATCCCACTTGTTTGGTTCGTCTGCGTTCTGTGGACGTTCAGTTTGGGCCTATGTCCCGCGACATCTTTCCCTTTCTGTTCGGGCCTCTTTCCGAGTGTTAGATATCGACCATTCGCTCAAAGTTCCCAGAACATGCACCAAAACCCGACTGCTTCTATGGGAAGAATGACCAACCACAACTACACATGCTGCGTGATTAACTAAACATGCGACCGTCTGCAAATGTTGTGTACGCGAGAGATTCATGAAAGAACAAAAGATGAAACGAAGAATTTGCATCTTTGAACTTATGCTTAAACCAGATAAAAGACCTAAACACGACAGATGCATCGGTTGGCAACAGAATCCGGCAATGTTAAGTCACTGAAATCGGATATCAGGCCTATCAATTGGATATCACCCCAGACAATAGGTCTTTTTCCATGAGTCTTTTTGGGTGTTTTTGATCTTAAGAAATGGGAAAAAAATTTCCAGTTTGATGTCATTGCCCTCTGGGCATATTTATCCACGATTTAGAAAAAAATAATCGTTCAGAAATTCACGGGAATTGGCTACATAGATAAATAGAAAAAAGTAATCTAAATCACGCTTTTTGAGCTAAACGAATGTCGTAATTAATTAGCCATTACGTTGGCTTTATCTAAGAATTCCGATAAATATTCCCTTAATAGGTTGGCTAATCCAGCTCGTGCATGAGCCTTATTTGTCCAGCTGTTATACTTAACATGTTATGTCAGTCACTTAACATGTCAGCGGCAACTGGTCGAAGGTCGATGCGTAAAATGACGCTTAAAGTTCAACTGACTACATGGAAACGACGGAGAAGTTGGGATTTCCGGTTGTCCTATCCGGATTAGACCCGCTCCCACCTTCAGCGTTCGTAGAATACATTCTTTTTCTCCATCCTCTATTGAGATGTGTCTACTCAAAGCTACCGTAATTCGACGATTCACTAATTCACTCAATACTAACGTGGAATGGCATGCTGTGTTACACGGTGCCATCCTACCATACGGCCATATTTGAACCGAAAACACGTGCTTTATACCTTGTGCCGATCTCATTAATTTTGCAACGCAATTAACATACGTCATAGAAGAAGCAGGCGAAGATCAGTCCGACGAATCCGACGATGGCGAATAGGATCTTGACGATGAGCGCGATGATGATGCCCGTGTTCGCCGAGATCTGGAGCGCTTGCTGGCACAGCCTCAGATATTCGACTCGTTCGTCCTCCATTGTACCCAAGAGATCTGAAATGATTCAGCGTGAGCATGAGACTCCCACGCCGGTGTTCCCGGGCACCACGCGTGTGCAAAACCAAAATTCAAGTAGATTAGGCTACATATAACTGCGCAACAGAGAACAGGATTATCATTCCCGTGCTTGACATTCAAACTGATGCCGGCACACCTGCGCGCTCTCCCCCCGCAAACGCCCCTCTGGTCCTAATTAGGTTTGATGGCCACGGCGGAGGGAGGTCCACGAACAGTGGATCGTCGTCGTCGTCGACGCGCGGATTTCCTGACATGAAAAGGTAATTCCATCGAAGCGGAAAACTCTGAATTGCGGCAAGAGGATGTTGACTCAGCGGAAATGATGCGCGAGCTATTTGTGGATGGGGAAATGACGATCTTGAAATGCGCATTCTAAGTAAACACATTTTATTGGAGTACGGTAGGTTACATAGATCTGTGTCATGTGCAGCTGACACAAAAGTGTATGCCTGACCAAATTTTTCTGGGCTTCTGTTACATAAATCGTTCAAACTGACGAAGTTATAAAGTAGTTCACTCTAAGAGCTCCGTCCATCTGGTCCTTAAGCTCTTCATTGCCGTCCATATAAGCCTTTAAAGATTCGCCGTGATGGCAAGCTCCCAATTGAATCAGCCCCTTCCAGCGCAAGCGAGTTCGACTCAAAAGTCTTCCATCTGGTTCAGAAGCTCTTCATGACAGGGGAAATTGGATATGCGACTACGGTGTGATAATACTCCCTTTGTACCATAACAAGCTCTCCTGGATGGTAATTAGACTCGTAAACTCCCAATAGAAACCACAAAACAAGTCACATGTAACCAGCCCAGCACAAACTCCTAAGAGACACCTTTTAAGAAAGGGTATGTCAAACACAATTAAGAACACACCCCTTTTATTGGATGAAGTTCCAAGCAGAGTTTTTAAGCTCCCCTGTTCTGAGCAAGTTTTCCGGAAATGGGTCTCTTAAGCGTACTGTATTGAATCGGCATCCTCCATAAAACTTTGATGGCGTACCCAAAATCGCGGCATCAGTGAAATCAGAATGTGTTCATTATTAAAGCTGGAATACATTTTTGCGAGTCAGATTTTCATGCTTATTAGGTAGGTTTTGACTTGGCTTTGACGGTGGAGTGTTATAAACATATTACTGATCATATAGCAAATCATATAGTATAATAGGAAACCACAAACAAAGCGAACTTACAGAAAATCCCTTTCGGAACCGTCTCTTTTAAAATTCCTCCCTGTTATCAGACGTTATCACTTCAAAATTGAAAGACCTTTTGAATGATTTACACGGAGAGCACCACAATGATTTTCGATGAAAACTAGTTGTTCCATAGGGCCCACAATTCTGTCCACGATGATTGGTGTCTTAATAGAGTTTTTGATGTTCTGTTGCTTATTAGCTGCGTGCGTTTGTGCAATATGCATGTTTACTTATTTGTCATTTACACCTTATAAAATTCGCTTACCAGTTTAGAAGGCTGGTGATGGCGAAACGATCTGCGACCAGATGTCAGTGACGCATTAAGCCGATTATGGTAAGCCGTTTATTCGGACGAATCCGCGAATTTGAAAGCCTGGCACGGCACATCCATTTTCCCTCAAATATGCCGTTTGATCAAAGACTTACCTTTGAAGGAGGAAGTAGAGATGTTGATGTTCGTTTCCCATAATGACCGGAAACTCATCACGGAGAGAATGAACAATGTGTTGTTGAGTTTGAACTCGAATTGCGTATTGTTTGATAATAAAGGCTCATTAGATTATCCGTTATGAAAGATTAGCTTTTCGCTACAGTATTTGAATGCACCTTATCGTTATTGCAATAATTCGGTTCTTTTCGTCCCTTATCGAACAGTTATGTTCGTTGAAATCCAGGCCTCTTCCGTCTAAGGAAAAGAAGAAAACGTGAAATAATGGAGCAGCAAGAAAAAATGATTAGCAGCGAGTGGTTTCGATCCACCGACCTCTGGGTTATGGGCCCAGCACGCTTCCACTGCGCCACGCTGCTGATGCTACGTGAAAAGTGTGATTTTAGACATGGTGTGCAGATCGATCCCGTTGATAGCGGTGTTGTACAGTCTCGTGAACTACATAAATAATAGGATATATTTTATTAGAAATCAGGTTTTTCCCGATAGTGTAACGCAGCAGAAGGCCCATTAGGATGTACCAATCTAAGAAAAGAATTCCTGTTGACCAACACACTACTAACGCGATGGAAGACGATCCATATCTTCTGTTTTTGTCGCAAAGATGCGCGGAATATATATGCCTGAGGGGATATCAGTTCCACTGTATCACAAAGGCAAGCATCGGTGGTTCAGTGGTAGAATGCTCGCCTGCCACGCGGGCGGCCCGGGTTCGATTCCCGGCCGATGCAAACTTTATACCATCGCATTCGTATTCCAAACCATAAGTATCTATGCAAATACTATGCCTCGTGGTGTGTTCCTTCGTAAATCCAAAAGGCATCAAGTCGGATGTTTAGTTAGTCACGCAAAATGTGCGGTTGCAGTTGCTGATTTTTCTTTAAGCATTTGTTTCAGGTTCTGAGAAATTGGACCGAATGGTCGATATGGAACGCTCGGAAAGAGACCGACGTATGGGAAATACGTGCGGAAAAAAAATTTTTTTCATATGTTGTAAATTGGTACTCGTAGTGTCATTCTCAGAGGCTGCTTTAGATCTATGTCGAGTAGTGATAAGGCGAGCTTAAATTCCTTCCAATTCATTTCAATGTTTAGCAAAAGCGACTTTTGGCCAACCCCGTGACCAATTATTATGCCCGCCGCTATCACCCATTATTCCCCCTCACTCTGAAAGTGCTCCGGCCAGAGTGTTGTATCACCCTATTGCTGTTGTTATTTACGTGCAGTTATGGATAAAATGATTTGAATTATACATAATTATGTCCCGCAAATCACATTTGCTCAAATAAGTTTATATTAAGTTCATACACCTAAACATAAACGTACATACATCTAATGTCCATTTGTGTCGGTGAGGTCGTCCACTCGCCCCGGCCCAGAAGGCCTGGAACATCAGGGCTGCCGTAGTTCCACCGTCCTGCCAAGAAGCTGTTCACCACCCGCGCTGCCAGCTATTCCGATGATGGCACCCGTCACCCGTTGTGCTCTGCTATCTGCCCTATATGGAAGTGAACTCCTCGCCTCTCTAATGCCCGTGCAAACTAATGGGACCGCTGATCAATCTACTAGGATTCCATCTCCAGCCGAGGCTAGAAGAAGATCAACGGTGTGGTTTTGTCCCGTTGAGATGCTCTACACGATAAATAATAAATGGTATACATCTAAAATAAGTGACGAAGCATCGGTCAACATCAATAAACTACGATTCCGGTGGTTAGCATGTATGTACCCGCAATTGAATTGAATCTTCTTATTATGAGTCCTGATTCGCCTCTCCGCCACTAGCTCATTTCACTTCCAGATGGTACTGATTCTGCTGCTGAGGTTGCTGCTGGTTGTGTTGGGGCTGCGCCGTCGACGTCGTCACCACTTGGGGCGTCCGCTGATCGCATAGCGACTGGATCTGCGCTCTGGCAATCTGTCTTGCCTGTTCCGGTAACGTTCGGAGATCGGCAATGACGCTCAATGCGAACGCTCTCTCGCCATCCACCAAATCCGTCGGGTTGAGGATGAAGTGATTGGGGTTGTGCGTGGCTTGAGGCTGTTGGATATGTTGCACTGTTGTGGTGGGCTGGTGCTGCACGGCTTGTGGACTGGCAGCGATTGTCTGAAAAGAGGGGAATTAGGATTTCGCTTGGAATCAAATAAAGCAATCATGGGAAAATACACAGAAGTAGAGCTGCCTAAGTGGATGAAAAGGTGGAATTGCGGTTGATGCATTGTCGGTGATGGAAAATTGATACAGGTTATAGGACAGACACATCCTATTGGACCATTTATTGAGCTTGTTTCTTAAGAAAGAATGACAAGTTCACAAGAATACTTCAAGCTAGAGTTCTGTCAGCCAATCGGTGTGAAAAAATGGTATACATGGCTGATTTGACATTTGGTTTTGTATTAAAGAACGACCAAAAGACAGATCTCTGGCGGAGTCGGAATCTAAGCCGAATTGGCTCGGCTCTGTCTCCAGCTTAGTTTGCATCACTGATCTTTCTGGAAGGGTTGCCTATTAAACATATTATGTAAATTTGAAATCTGATGTTTCGATTCAAAAGAGGTGCGTCCGTGTGACCATAGAAGTCTAGCTTTCGGAGAATGTTTCGATAAGGATTTGATAATATATTAAATGATTTCTACAGGTACAACAGAGTCCCTCAGGACCCATAATGAAGCAGCTAGTCATTCTAGCTGGGGACATATTCCCAAACATAGATGGGCACGAACGGCTCGGATCGGATAGCCGGACGATCCGATCCGTTCAGCCGATCCTTGAGCTAGTTAGCCGTCAACTCACAGATCGGCTGAGGATATACAGTTGGGTCGTTGCCCACCTCTGTTCTCAACTATGTCACATGTTGGATGTCACGAAGGTCACAGCACTTACCTGATGGTGATGTTGCCTCGCTATTCCTGGAGATCCGTTCATGTGGCTCGGCTGTATATCGTCGACCATCGAATATTGGGGCATAATATTTCTGAAAAGCCATATCTCAGTCCTGCTCTGCGAAAGCGCGGGAGAGTTCCCACCGATGGATAGCAGCCAGATATAAACAAGCGGTCGATCAAATTCCACGACTTACCCGTGAATATCGTCGAACATGTTCATGTCTTCGGACATCTCGTCGCTGTCCCGTTTCCTCTTCACCTGTCTTAAAGTCCTAACTTTAATATTACGATGAAAACGAATGAACTCACGTTGTTCTATCATCTAAATACGGGTCGATCCAGGCCATTTGAGAGTATAGATTCCACGACGATGACTCGTCTGTTCCCTGAACCGACATCCTAATTTTCCGTTTTTCCCTCACGTATCGATCTCTCACTTTCTTCCATTGCTTGTATATTGAACTTATATCTCCTGAACATAGCAAGTCAATGTTAAACTGTGTCAAGCAACAGGTTACCTGGATAGTTTAGTACCTTAATGATTTCTGACCACGCGGAACTTCTGAACTCGGAGTGTCGGTACTTCGGGTCTCTGATGTCGAATAGGCAGGGCTGTTTTCGGACCTCGTTGATGAGATTCTGTGCAAATTGGGGATCGCTGATCACTACCTGACGGTCTTGTTCGTACTGAAGTGGCGACTTAAGCAACAAGTAGATATATTCGAGCAAGGTTGATGTTTAAGATGATATCTCATTGTGTATTAGTTTTGACCGATGTACGAAATAGGCAAGTTTATGCTGCTCTCTTTAATCATCCTTTTGTTCACTAAAGCACCAAAAACGAGTGCTAATTAGGTCCTTCTATCTTTTACCCCCTTATCAAATACACCTGATTCTCAGGCTATAATAGCTCCATTTCCAGGGTCATCTTTTGTCAAGAACCCACTCCTAGAAGACGTTCTTATCAAAAGATTAAAGCGTTCTATCATACATGGTTCTCAATAACCCAATATCATTTGGACAGCCTTCAATAATGGCCATTTTCCGACAGTTCATGTATGCCAAGATCTAATACATTTCCCATAGTAAAGTGTCATCGAAAAATCGCTTCTGCAACGAGCCTTTATGATAAAGTACATCGACATGGTTCCCGATATAGGTCGGGGTGTGTCTTTGTACCTGTGGTCAATATACCATAGTGGTTCGAAACAGAAATGTTGCATTCTCCGTCTTTCAGAATGTTGACCAATTTTAATCATGGAAGTTCTTGTTCCTAAGGAGTTATATGGTGATCATATGTGGGCCAAGAAGGCTTGCGAAAGGAGACGATTCTTGGATCTTCCCTGTTGTCCTTTGTAAATAAATAAGCGAACATTCTGACCCGTGTATCACATGTGTTGAAGCATTATTGCGTAATTTCGGTCTTTGTTATGCCATTTCACGAAGCTGACTAGTAAACATCTTAATTTTGAAAGCCAAAATTTCTGTGATAACGACGAATAACAGATGGAAATATCAGTCTAACCCGTGTACGATTTATAAGACTTAAAAATACACGTACCTCATCTCCATTCCCTCCAGGAATCTCCTTTCCGTCCTTGCCTACTCTCATGTACTTCTGCTGTGTCCTGTCCACCATATGTGGATCCAAAAAGCTGAGATGTTTGAAATATTGCCATGACGTTGTGTCGCCATGATACTTTATTTTCTTTTTTTCCTTTCCGTACTTATCACGTAGCTGCTTCCATCTGTTGTACAGTGTCCGCGCATCGCCTAAAGCACCCAAAAATGAAAATGTGCCAAGCGTGCACGCGCGAGCGTACCGTCGAATCCGAGATTTTGCACCAAACGGTTCCAGACCTTGATTTTGTAGTCGGCCGACCGGTACTGGCGGTCGGTTGAGTCGTAGAGGCATCTGTATTGGCGGACGGCTTCGATGAGGCGGAAGTTGAACGAGGGCTCGTGGTCGTCGCCCATCTGAGAGGATAGCAGTGCTCGGCTGATAAGTGCCTTCACGCGAGAATCACGCCGTCGCGGCCCGCGCGCGTCGCGTATACATAAACGGGCGAACGGTCAAGAAAGCATTCATTTTTGGTGGTGAGCAACGAAATTGCGTGTGAATTTTATTGACGGCGATACAGTGCGCCCGCCGATGGCGCGCAATTTGGTCGTGGCGGGACCGCGCTCCGCGGGGGTCTTTGTCACCGAGGTGATTGTGGAAGGGGTGACCTTTGCCGGGAGATCAATATGGCTTGTAGAAAATGAATGTAGAGGATGTGTCTTACAGCCTGAAATTTTGAATTTGAATGTTGAATGAAGCATAGCTTTCGAAAATCTGTGTAATAGAAAGGGACATATCTTATGCACAAAGAGAGGAACAACAAGCATCGCTGTTTACATTATTGGATGCTATTTAAAAACAGTAAAGGGAAGTGAAAGGTAAATATTGCTTTTTCTGTTCAAAAGGACGGTTTGAAACCGTTTCTACAAAGGAAGTACGCGTCGAGAGATAGTACATTTTCTATGAGGGGTATTCTTCCCGTCGGTACCTAAATGCATAACAATGAGTGTGAAAAAAAGGTGGAAAAGAGTAGTGTAAGGCAATCCAGATTCTCTTCGCACCTTCAGAACAAAAAAAGCCGATCATGGAAACTCGATCTCATCAATCAGAGGGGAATAATTTATTAAATTGCGATTCAGGATTGGTGAACTAAAGGTCACGCCTAGGACGGAGGTACTGTATCTTCAAGTGAAGAGAATGTCGCATTAAACTTTGTATGAGATTTCAGCTACTGTCCCTTATTCGATGACTAGTCAAACTTGGATTCAAAATGCTCGTCTGATCTCTGGTAGCACAACTTTGCCTGTTCCAGCATGGTACTGTTTACAGAAAATATGTGTGAGTCACTCGTTTGATGATCGTTCGTCAAGATGTTGCAAACCGAAAGCGGGAGAACTATTTTCGATCTAACATCTTTGAGATCAATCGAGATGTCGTAGAATCCTTGATTTTATTGATGTCATTACGTCTAAGAAGGTAGTGATCGACGGTTAACACATAAAATAAATATGCCTCATTTCGAGAAAATTGGGTCAGCATCGAGGAATGATCCTCTGAATATTCTAAATGAAATATCAAATATCGAACAATTCTGAAGACAGGTATGGCCACGACCGAGAGCTTCGTCTTAGTGTTATTATCGCAGTATCAGACAAGAAAATGCAATTTCAAAGAGCTCTTTACAGAACATAGACAGTTTTTATTACTGTTTACTCTTAAGCACTCTGTCCAACCCTGTCTAGTGTTTGACATGAAGAAACCAGAAGAAAATCTTTTTATTGTGCAATCTCTTCTAAAAGAGTTTAATTAGGAGATGTATTCATAGATGTCACGTTCATCTTCCGCCCTCCGGAGATACTCCTTTTCCATAAGGACGTCGAAGCATTTCTTGATCATCGCCACTCGTGGTATAAAGCGCGTCTTCACCTGCTCGATCACCTCAGCGATCAGGTTGTTGTGCTCCACCCTCCGGCGCATCTTTAGAATTCGCACTGTCGCCGCTTGGATCTCGATCATGCGTCCCTTTTCGATCGCTTTTTCCATCTCCTGGTCATCCTTCTTCGTCGCCGCTTTCGTGGTTTGCAGTCGCGTGAGATCAATCTTCAGTCTTTTTCTGAAATTCTTCCTTGAAAGAGGTCACTTATCGCTAACTTACGATGTGAACTTGGCGTTGACCACTAAATTGTCATCCTTCCTGAGGATCGCCACCTTTAGAAGGGGTTCCAGGACCTCCTTGAGGACATCTTCTGTGATTCCAAGCTTCAACGCGAGGCCCTTCTCTGTGAGCGAGTCAACGTTGTTGAAGTGGAGGAGGAGCGCCATCTGCAGCGCCGTCGCCACGAAGGTGTATTTCCGGGGGAAGCCTCTCGTCTGGAGCTCGCCGCGGCTTCCATTCAGATGCCAGATAAGCTTCCGGCTCTGGTGGCGCTCCGCATAGAACTCCTGGAAGCACTGCATGTGTGCCTCAAGGGATTCTGGGATCGAGAAGGTGGTGGCACCGGCGAAGGGCCACGTTCCGGCGCTGAGAACGAGCACTGAGAAGTCGGCCTTCGTCCTCTGAACGTTCTCGTGATTCCGAAAGGCGGTGGACAGATCCTTGCTGAAGACGATGTCGTTGAACATGCGCGACATGGTGGTGGTGAAGTTGTAACCGCAGGCGTCCCTCAGATTCACGATCATCGCCTTCTCGGCGTCGTCATTAGCCGAAGCGCCGCCGACAAGCCTAGCGGCAAGTAGCTTCGTGTAGAGCTTCTCGAAGATGTCCTTCTCGCGGAGATACTTGAATACGATCATCGCCTGCCGGAGGACGTCTTCGACATCGCCCTCTTCGCGACCAACACCTCTCCGCTGGACACGATCGAGGTGCCTGGCGAGGATCTCTGCCACACGCGTTGCACTCTGGAAACGCCTGGAAACGGCGTTGTCATCGACAAAAGCTTCACAGGCAATGTCAAGGGCCTTCACGAAGCAAGCGTGGTTCCCGAAGGCGGACAGCACTAGTGATCGGAAGCGTCCGTAAACGGCTAACACGGCGGAAACGAAGGCTGAGGGTTCCGAGGCGTCTACAATCTCCTCGATGGCCTTCTGGCCCCGCTCCCGCACGTGATCTTCGAACTCCTTTGCAATTCCTTTGAGCGCCCGTGGCTCCCGAGTGCACAATTCGAAGAGGACGTTTAGGTCTTCGACGGCCTCCTTCTCCAAGAGTGTCAGGAACTTGCCTCGGATCTCGGCAAGCTGCTTCACAATCAGCGCCTCTTGGACCGCTCCAATGACGGCATCCCTCGAATGGGCGTGGAGAATTCTCCCACAGAGATCTTCTTCTTGGTGGATTAGACGCCGCGCTTCGTGCATGAAAGCGATTATTCCGAGGGACGCAAGCAGTTCATCAGCCTTGTTCTCATAGAATCTCTTCGTTGCCTCGATCACAGGTTTCTCGAAGTTCTCCACATAGAAACGAAGTCTGTGTTCTATGAGTTGCTCGTCGGAAAGGTCGCTTTCGTCTACTTCAGCGCTCCTTTCGAAACCAAAAGCCGCCAGTGACGCGATGACCGCTTTTACGAGCCCTAAGTCGACCTTCTCGTTCCTCCGACTTCTCTCAATGAGTCTCAGCGCCGCGCCTACTACCTTGTCCCTCGTCGTCTCGGCCATCAGGACGTTCTTCCAAGCAAGTTGAGCCATCTGTAAAGATTCTATAGCCGCGGGTGATGGAAGGCGTACTGTACCTGGCCCTGCTCATATCCTCCATAACGTTTCGTGTAAGAACGATTGACATAGCGCATGAGACCGTTGAGCACCGGAATGGCGGTGGAGAAGATGCGCCACTTCGCGCCATAGCGCTCCAGGACTACGTCGTCGTCGACCACCTCAGTGATCTCCCGGAAAGTCAAATCCACGGCAGAGGAGTAGAAGTCGACGAGGGCACCATGGATCTCGAAGGCGCCGCTCTGACTCTCCTCGCCGAGCTGAATCTCGCGGATCGAATGGTTGTAGAGCGTAGAATGCGCGCTGTTGTACCTGTAGATGTCAAGGCGCTCACAGTCGAAGATCTTCTTGCAGACCGGCACAAGTATCGTCGTCCACAGCTCGTCAAACGAAACGCTCATATCGTGAAGATTTGACGGCGATAGGAGCGATCGATGGAAAACGCTTTAAAAGAACAGGAGCGATGCCATCGGTTTCACAGCGATGGCTAACAGAATCTGTGGAAGAGGAAGTTTTTGAGGTCGCTGACCACGATGATGAAATCACTTTATCGGACAAACCCGACAAACGCTTCCAAGAAACAGACCTTAGAAACAGATCCGTCGAAGACCTTAAGACGCAAAATGTGTTTTACCAACGGTCCCGATACGACTTTCAATCTTTTTGGGCGTGACATCCATGTCCGCGGTGGGTAGCATTGTACTCAGCAGCATCTGGCGCGTCGAATGAGCCCAGGCTCGGTTCGATTGGATAAGCGCGTAGAAAACGCGGGAATTACGGTCGTGTCCTTCATGGAAGTCGTGCCGGGACCGACAGACCAGGAGCGATACCATCGTTTTCAAAGCGGTGGTTAACAGAATCTGTAAAAGAGTACCTTCACAGAGTTCTGTCCAGAAACGGCCAAAGATACAATGGATTTATTGAATTCGTCGTCAGATTTAGGACTGATACATGAGTGGGATAGACGAGCTCTAGCTTGCCCAGCCTTTCTCCGATCATCTTCATAGCATCGTCCGCCAGCACACCTCTTTATTCCTGTCCACTTCCTTCTAATCACGTACTACTCGGCAGAGGTATTACCGCAATTGAGGAGAAGTTCCAATCCACTTTGAGTTTTCGGAGAAAATGATGTCGAATAGTTCTAAAAACCGCATATTAGACCCACTTTCCTGACAATTCAACTCACGGATTCAGCGTCAAATACAATACCGGATTGAAAGCACCGTTCAGAATGTTCAGAATACCAATCCCCATGTAGGCATAGTGATTGTCAGGAAGAAGCGGAACAGCGTACTTGTAGAAGGTCACTGTAGCCGCAGTAGAGAAGAAGATGATCATCGATTGAATTAGAAGTCGAACTTCGAGGAACGATACCGCTTTTCTCTGCAATACACCCTTTCAAAAGGTGCTAGAACTACCAGGGCCTACCGTCGATACCATGATGCCAAAAATAATGAGATAACTCATCAAAGAAATCGCAAGAGAGACGATGATGATCACATAGGCGGATTCGCCCCCAATGAACGCTGAACTGTAGGTCTTTCTGTAGTCCCAAAGGAAGACGTCCGGTTCGAAGAAACAGCAGTTGAGAGATATATTGATGCCGAATTTGACGAAGAAGTAGATCCAGCCAAGAGCTATCAGTCCCTAGAATAGGTGCGGCATATAGCATCTCCGATCTCCGACTACGGCTGGCGGCGTAAACGTCGACGACCCTGAGAATCAGCAATGGCTTTAACAGACTACTGTCTCCGCTTTCGGTTAAATTTTCCTTGTTCTTTCATCTTATGAATGTCTTGTCCGGGTTATCCTATCCTCCAAACTACGTATAGCATTCAAGTCAAGAAGCGCCGATTCTTACTGTTAACTCCCCACCCCAAACACTGCTTTTGAAAACGAAAAATATGATTTCCCTTAGTTCCCTTTTAGCCACTCACTCACTCCATTTTCATACCTTAAAAAGGCGTCTTTTCGGAGACGACAGAAAGGAGTTGAGACGATTAAGCGATAATATCAGAACAATTGGTCCATGCGTATCCCAAGCAGCCGAATTCAATCCACCAATGATCTGAAATTTTCACATTTCACCGCACCACAAGCTAATTACTCACCGTTTCCGAAAGCTCGTCGGCTTTGCACTGGAACAGTGTCGCGAAACCGTCAAAGATGGTCATGGTCATTTCCAAACATTCAAAGATTCCGAGATTCAGCATGATGATATAGGCCATATTTGATCGGAATTCTTTGCATGACACGAATATCTAAAGGCGACAGGTCCCTACGGTGCTAGCCCCGCTACTACATGATGACTCACCCATAAAATGAAGAGATGAAGTGGCAGACAGACGGATATCAAAATTAAATAGACAGCTCCAGCGACTGCGTTGAGTGGAAGCGACATTTCCGTTTCTGAAAAGCACGAATTACTAATCCAACATAATCATAGTGCAGTTCCTGTAAGCACGCACTAAGTGGTAATTACAAAGTTAAGGTGCTACTTAGTGAAGATAGGTGCTCAAGAACGAGAAGTCGATCTTTGGGAATGACGTTTATGCTTTGAGGCTCGGTCCTTAAGGGTACCCCAAGTGCGAGGTAGCGACATCCTAGTAAGCTTTGAGTGTCGGATCAGATCTGTCGGTGTGTGGAGCCTAATGTGTCACGAAAACAATTACAGCTGGAAGTGAGGAAACACATGGTTCTTGGAAGGAAAACTGTTGACGCACAAAGCATAACCTTCGTGAATTATTGATGATCATGGTAGACTGTATATGGATGTACGAGAAAAACAAGGTAGTAAATGTAGAGCCCAGGTCATATTTTCTTTTCAGGGCGCTGCAAAAGTGCGGCATTTAGCGGGCAAAGGAGTCAAGATGACGTCTTTCGTATGTAAAAATCTGATTCTGAAAGACATCTTACTTGAATATATGCAAGAACTCTTCGAAAACAGGCGACGGACGCTGATGCAGCGGTGGACACCCGCTTACGGAACCAAATCAACGATGGACTTCTGCCGGCAGCGGAACCCAGTGCTCCGGATCAAGAAAGATTGGCCCTCTAACAGTACCGATTTGAACAAGTGATTTACTGAAGAGGGTTCTTCAGAAAGTGACGAAATTTCTATCCGAAATCTGGCGGCCATAATGAAAAATTTTGCAAATCGGAAGACTGCATCGCTGCAAAAGGTGGCCATTTCGAAACAAATTTGTGATATCCTACGCAGTTTTTGTTGCTTTTCCATGTTGTCTCGCCTGTTTGAATTCGTCTGTATCAAGCATTCAACAGGCCTAGATACCGTTTGCATTCAAACATTGCGTTACTGTTCGTCTGACTCTCTTATACAAAGAGACAGTTGCGACAATAGATCGGTTGAGCCGACGACACTCTACATTGGAGCAGCTGAGTACTGAGCAAAAGTCATCAGTAACTCCTGGAGTTCAAAACAATTGTTTGGCAATAGGTTCTACCTTGCAGTACAATGGAAATTGCAATGATATCACCATCTACAGCGTTTGTCTTTCTGAATCAGCCTCTGAACCAGGACATCTTATGAGAACAAAAGGCATAACAGCGCATAAGAGCAAAAAAAAAACAGGTGAAATCTGTACGTGCGTGTACAGGTGCAATCATTTTGTTCTTGTATGTGTCATCATAAACACAAACCTCTGGTATTTCTGGGACTTCGGAAAGGACAGCACATGTCTTTCGCACAATTTTTAGTCATGTTTTGTGAAATAAGTTCACATTATGCTCATAATTTCGAACTAGGAGCTGTACAAATTGGAAGTGCGTCAACGTTTTTATGATATGACCGTTAACTTTGTCGACTAACTTGATTGTACTGCAGGAAAAGTGATCAATGAAGTCAAGTAAAAACAGAAAAATGTTTCACAAATACGGAATGGAGAACTACGTGTGCATGATATGAATTGATCACAAGTGCTTGGACAATTTATGGAGCGTTGCTATTTGCAAATTCGGGTAAAAAAATTCGTAGGTCTGAAAATGGAGCATACCGTTTAGCTTCAGCATTAGACGCCATGAAATATTCTTATGCCATCGGTCAATATAAAGATATTGCCACCCAATAATACAAACTAGCGATATTTCTCCGAAAACGACCAGTGCTCTTTAAACGATTATTTCATAGTTCATTCACCATTTCGTACAAATTTGGCATAGTGAACTATTGTATGGCGGACATTATGACCGAGGCGATCAACCACCGCCAAAAAGTAACGTAGATAAAGAAAGGCGGAAACTGAAATCAAAGGTAGCTCCTGTGTTGGGTCGGGTACAACTGATCCCAAGACAGCTGATCCCAGGACAACTGATCCCAGACAACTGATCCCAAGGACAACTGATCCCACGGACAACTAATCAGGACATCTTATGGACATATATAGGACATATACAGAAGAAAAACTTTGCGACTAGTGTCAAATGAAAATGACTAAAGATAGAAATGTCAGTCCTCAGGGTCGATTCAAACCCGCCTCGAGCCGTTTCTTCCGGTTGCGGACACACGCATTGTTCCGCACAACCCTGTTCCGGACCAGGAACCCATCTTTCTCCGAAGCAGATGAGAGCTCAGAAGCGTCCGCTGTGTCACAAACCCCCGCAAAGCAGATGTTTCGCTGCCATTTCCGGACATTTCCGGAGAACCCATCTTTCCAAAACAGACTCCGAAGTCCGGTAAACGCCCCGAGAAAGAGAAGAGTCCCACTCATTTATGATCACATCTCATTTGCAGTCACTTCAAGCATTTGCCGCTTATGCTTCGGACAGATACCACTGCGGAATTCGTGATGTTTCTTTCCAAAGTTAATTTCCGGAAGAAATGTTGCCGAATTGTTCTAAAATCTCGGCTTCACTCTGCACCATTTGAAATCAAGCTTACGGATTCAATGTCAGATACATCACCGGATTGACTCCACCATTAAGAATGTTCATGATGCCGATCGCCATGACCGTGTATGGGCTCTCCGGAAGAACCGGGACTCCATAGTTGTATACGGTTACTGTAAGCGCAGTTGAAAGGAAAATGACGATTGACTGAATAAGGAGGCGGACTTCAAGGAAGGACACTGATTTTCTCTGAAACAGGAATGAAGAAGGAACCTAAGGAAGTAGTCTTACCTTGGATACCATAATTCCGAAAATAATGAAATAGGCAACCAAAGAGATGAGCAACGATCCTATGATAATCACGTAGGAAATCATTCCAGCTGTGTTCATGAGAGATGAATCGCGGAAGTTCCAGATAAATTCGGATGGCGTGAAGTAGCAGCAGTTGAACGCGATATTGATGGCGTATTTCGCTGCGAAGTACAGCCAGCCCAGGACTAAAAGACCCTGCAATTCGGTCGTTAGAAGGGAAGCCTGGGCTCAAATTAAGATCTATGATGCCGGGCCAGAAGAAGACCGGCGAGTACGGTATGAAACTGTGCCCTTTTATGCTCATAGAACGCCTTAAAGACAGAGTAGAAGAGGCAAACTATGCAGAGGAAGCTTATGTATACTGAAGATCAACTAACCACGAACATCCCTTTCTTGGGAGTCGATAGGAATGCGTTCAGCCTGTTCAGCGACAATATAAGGATCACTGGACCGTGCGTATCCCAAGCGGCCGAGTTAAGTCCACCAACAATCTGAAAAACGTCTCTAATTATGGTCATGCTGTGAACGGTACCGTTTCTGACAGTTCGTTTCCTTGCATCTGAAACAGCGTAGCCACTCCATCATAAGTGGTCATGATCAACTCTACGCACTCATAGACCCCCAGGTTCACCATAATCATGTAGGCCATATTGGATCGGAGCTCCTTGGTCGATACGAAAATCTACATATGATTACGATCCTATACAGGAAGGCAAGGACGTCTCCTACCCATAGAATAAATAGATGCAAGGGAAGGCATATTGAAATCAGTGACAAGTAGACAACGCCGGTCACGATGTGCAGAGGAATCATCTTCTTGCTGAAAGAGACGTTTCTGAATAGGAAGTCTACTGGGTAGAACTAATGTGACTCGGCTGAAAACGGCACCTAGACGAGTAGGAGGTTAAATATGTGCCTTGTTCGTTTGGCACGACAACGTATGATTGTCTAATTGTAGTACTTTACAGCGTCAGTCGTTTCAAAATTCGACTGGAATACTTTAAGTTTTGCACGTCGTATCTGATTGCTACAGGTATAAGGCTTTTCGACTTGAGCTAGAGCTGTTTACAGCTGTTTGAAATACTGGTTGATCCAAAGAACTATCAAAAGTCCAAGTTATTCGCAGTAAGATGCCAGCTTGGCAATCCCGACGGATATTTTTACAGGTTGTACGATATACAAACTTAGATCATAGGATACGCATACAATGAAAAATCAATGTCCATGACATGACCATAATGGCTCGACGTTCTTTTTCGGTCCTTTTGTTGTAAAAGTCGATGCACTCGCGGGAAAACGGGGCCTTAGTGCTTGAAGGAGGACTTAGACCTTCTTAGATTAGTGAAACAAAACTCAGGCCAATCGGCATCTTGGGGTACACTGAGTACTTTTCAAGATTCATCATCTAATCAGCTGACGAAGGCAAGCGACCACTCATCTCTAATACCATGTTTTTGAAAGTTGAAAGTGTGCGGAGTTGACTCACAAAAAGACCGTCTTTTCTAAAGTTTGTACATCTTCTTAAATGACAATTTTTAGGTAGTCAATAGTGCTCCATGTTACATGGAAATACTATTTAGTTATGAGTAATTTAAAGAAGATATAGACGCACACACTTCCGGAGTCTCTTCTAAAAGCGTAGCTCTACTCAGAACCGATTAAGGTTAAATTGGCCAAGTGACCTCAAAGTGCTCGCATGCATTCGTAGGAAACGTCGGAATGAGCAGAGAACAGGAGAGCTGCAATTAGGTTGATGTCAGCCTAGATGTTACAGTAGCTGTTGCTCAGGAACAGGCGAAGAAACAAACGTAAAAGAGGAATTAACGAGGGAGCACGCAGATAAATAAATGCAACAAAGCGGAATTTGAAAAAACAAGGCAGATTTCTCTGAATAAGTGTATTTTGTTTTCATGTTTGTGTGTCACCGTCACGGATCGTCGTTTTCAACACGCTGGTTCACATTTCTGGGTCTCGCCACGAGATGATTGAAGCGGACAACGCTCTGAGGAGACGATCAATCCCATCGTTGTGAGACCAAGATTCCGTCGTCGAATGAGCGGTCGTTCTTGGCGATGACAAGAGTGGAACAATGATCGCCCCGGCTCTGGAAAGCCTGGAACACCGGGTAGACGACCGCCACCACCTATCCGTGCCATCCACTCAAACCATTCGCCGAAATTCTAAAGTTCGCACCGCCCAACATGCATGAAAAACTCATCTCAAAGTTAGAATCGTTGAAAAACGTTGAAACTGATGTGATCAAAGATAATGAATGACGTTTGGTGTTTTGATCTCATTTCTCAGAGTTGCATTCCACATGGATGCGATCTTTTACCGTATAAATTCAGGAAAGGCTCATATGCGTAACAAGACAAAACATCACTAAAGTTGCGGTATTTTTAGGATTGAGCATCGGGAGTACCCGTGACACGACATAAGAGCGCCGGATTTAAGCGCGCCGAAATAAGCGCGCCGTCATAAGCGCGCCGCGACATAAGCGCGCCGTCATAAGCGCGCCGCGACACAAGCGCGCCGTCATAAGCGCGCCGCGACATAAGCGCGCCGCGACACAAGCGCGCCGTCATAAGCGCGCCGTCATAAGCGCGCCGTCATAAGCGCGCCGCGATATAAGCGCGCCGCGACACAAGCGCGCCGTCAGAAGGGGTGGTTTCGACACGATACGCGTGTACAGTATCTGTTCTCGATTCCTTCAACGAGGAAGGGAACAATGATTTAGCAAGAACTAACTGTGGTTTATTGATGGCAGTGATTTGCAAGAACGGCCAAGTAGTCAATAGGCAGACTAAAATAATCGGACTCATATCTGTCAACAATTGAAACGAGTTCTTTATCGTGCCGAGAATAGTTGTGCCGCTGGTGACGCTGTTTCAGTCCTTTAGATGGATTGAGAAAATACTCTCTGTAAGCTTGTCTACAGTGAGATTCTTCGCGATGAATGATCTGCAGCAAATGTTTAACTTGAATTCCTTTGTATGGCCAAATACCTCAAGCAGATCGATCATCCTCGGAGTTCCGACGGCATATCTGTTTAGAACTCCATGCCAGGCCTCAACGGAGTTATTCGTCCTAGGGCCTTTTCCAGTCCGATCGTACAGATTCCAGTCATTTATTGAAAAAGTCGTCTTGTCGCAGGGCCTCAGATGCCATATCGTACAGAAGCGTTCAGAAAGGACGTAGAAAAAAAAGTAGAAAATGAAGGCGGATTCATAGCAGAGACGAAAGAATCGAGAACAGATACTGTACATATGCATCGTGTCGAGACCACCCCTTCTGACGGTGCGCTTCTGACGGCGCGCTTGTGTCGCGGCGCGCTTATATCGCCGCGCGCTTATGACGGTGCGCTTATGACGGCGCGCTTGTGTCGCGGCGCGCTTATGACGGCGCGCTTATGACGGCGCGCTTGTGTCGCGGCGCGCTTATGACGGCGCGCTTGTGTCACCGCGCGCTTATGTCGCCGCGCGCTTATGACGGCGCGTTATGACGGCGCGCTTATTTCGGCGCGCTTAAATCCGGCGCTCTTATGTCATGACGCCGGAGTACCGTGTCATTGTGTCGACGCTTGTTTTCATCGTTTTGTTTCATCAATGACTTCGTTTATGCCTGTTCGCATTCTGACCTTTTGTCCACACTGTTTCAGACAGTCTCCAAGCGTACAAGATGTCAGTTCACTCCGTTCAAGTTCCAGAGAGCGGTCGCGTTCGACTCGCGCGAGCTTCGAGCTATGAACAACGCGGAGATGTCGACTAAAATGGCGCGGGTTCATCGGTCCGACGACGATAGGAATGTATTCACGAGTCCCGGTAGTGAATACGGAAGAGTCATTGTTATATTTTACGTACGTTCTAGGACACTTCGCTTCGAGCAGTGAACAAGTAAACGATTCCGGAGAGCAAAAAGTCAAGCGCAAATCGAAATTGCCGAAAGCACCGAAACGCTTTAGACCCGAACTTTGGGGTTCTGCATCGTTGTCGTTGACGTCAGTGACGTCCTCATTGAATCGCACCTCTGGCCTGTCGAGCGACAATATCCGGAGTGAATTCGTGCTTAGGTCTAATAGAGATGTAAGTCTACTTGTATTTATGTTTTATCGTTAGCACTGTTTTATTTTAAACTTGTTGGTATTTCGTTTCATCATAGTGCACCTAAGATACCCAACAAACTCGTACTATCCTGCGTATAGTTTCTTTCTTTTAGCCACCGTTGAATTCAGATGTCGAGTTCAATGACAATCTGCGCCGCGCACGGGAAGCCATTAATGCAGGTGTGCGTCCAATGTTGATCCGCGCCGGAAGCTCAGGGTCCTATTTCATACGCGACGCATCAAATACATTTCTCGGAGTGTTCAAGCCTAAAGACGAAGAGCCGTTCGCACCGTTGAATCCGAAATGGCGCAAGTTCTTCCAACGCATGCTTTGCTTCTGTTGCTTCGGTCGTGCATGTTTGATCCCGAATCATGGATATCTTTCCGAAACGGGCGCATCATTAATTGACGAGCGTCTTTGTGTAAGTTTCAATATCTTTTGCTAAGTTTCTATCGATCACTTTCAGTTGAACATTGTGCCGAAGACGCGTGTCATTCGTCTCTCATCGCCAGCCTTCTTCTATGGTCGTTGCTGCGGACGAGCCATCGAACCCTACCCGAAAGAGGGTAGTTATCAGGTATGGAACCTGAAATGAATGTTGACTCTGAACCTGATCGTTCTTAGATATTCGTTAATGGTTTTAAAGATGCCGGTGCTGTACTCACTGAATGGGCTAATCTTGGAGGCCCCGAAGCCGCACTAACACCAGAAGAATATGAACTGTTCCTCATACAGTTCCAGAAAATGGTTGTGCTTGATTACATTATTCGAAACACCGATCGCCACAGTTCAAATTGGCTTATAAGGTGATTCGGTATTAGTTCAAGTTTTATTGATGAGTGTTTAGATATATTCCGGGAAAAGAAATTCGCCTCGCCGCTATTGACAATGGCCTCGCATTTCCCGTGCAACACCCAGAAAATACGAGCCGTTTCCGTCAATTCCCATTCGGCTGGTCATCGTTCTCCTTCGCCCAACAGCCATGGCATGAGGGCTTGAGAAACTTCCTGCTGCAGTTGCTCACTCCCCTCTTCGTTCACAACCTCTGCCTGGACATCAAGAACCTCTTCCGTCACGACAGTTCGACAAATCGCCTGTTGACCTATATACAACTGCGAGTGCTACGTGGTCAACTGTGGAATCTGCGGCTTGCGCTGATGGCGAATGAACCACCCTCCCAATTGGTTAAGAGGCCGCAAATACTTGTCCGCCGCCGTTACAGCGACCTCCCGGCATCCGACGACTGGGACAAATGTTTCCGTGCGAAGCAGGTCGACTTCTCCTCCCCTGGATGTTGCTGAATACTGCTTGTGAACTCATGTATATTAGTTATGTCATCTCTAATATATTGAAGGTGTTGTGCTAATGGTTTGTACTCGGTGCAAAAGGGATAAACCGTAGCAGTCAACGATCGACAAGTCGCCTGAACGTGACGTTGTCTAGACTCCAGACAGTTCTAACAACAAACAGTCGCGAGCGTCAGTTTTCCGATTGCGCTGTTGTGAGCGGTCGACTTTGCCACCGGATCCCATGGTTGATAACGCTCGGCAACTTTTCCGGAATATCCGGGCACGCCTCTCGCGCTCCGGCGCTCCTGTCTTCGAGGAGCAGTCTGGTCTTCTTCGTCAGCGAATCGAACAACCCGCGGCTGTTGTCACCAGAGAAGAGCAGGCTGAAGATGATGCTGCTGATAGCAATCCAGAGCAGAAAATCTGCTGCCACTGCGCATTGGAGCGAATCGCAGGTAAACGGCTCTTTACCCCATTGGCTGAATTTTTTTATCTTAGACGAGATTGAACAAAAACCGGCGACCTGGATCGCCATCGAAGGGGGGCAGCTCGTCGAGCGCCCCATGGAGTGTCCCGTCAAGTGTCCAACAGCTCCCACTAAAGAGGAGTCAGAGTCCTCGTTGATCTCCAAGCTTGAGCAGGACATGAAGCGCACGTATCGCAAAATGCGCGATTCTAGGATCGCTAATAAGGTGACTTCTATGCGGCTAATGAACCTTCATTAAATCGATATCTTTAGAAATCGAAGTGGACCTCAATCGCCGACAGTGAGTGCAAGAAAGCGGACGAAACCATCACAAAAGTCAATGACTTGCAAAAAACCATCGACGAACTGTCGGAGAAGTTGCGGACCGCTTAATTTTTCGCGGAACAGAAAATCTTCGTAGATATCAAGTGTTAACAATAATGACAAAATAAAACAGCGTAGTTATTGCAATACGTAGAGACCATAAAGGTTGCCGATATCCAAAATGGAATGGAGGAGGCATCTGCGTTCTCTCGAGCTCGACATGGCAGAGCTCAAAGGACTACGTTCGATGTTCGAAGAACTGAAACCCCAACAGACGAATACGAAAGTCGCACTGTCATATATTACAAATAATTTCACATAAGCATAAATATTAATACTCTTCGACAATAAGAACTTCGTCATTATAGCTGGAAAATAACCCTTGAGCGCCAGATCGATTTTGCTTCCTTGTCCCAGTTGACCTGCGCTTCCTTCTAGATTTGATTCGATCCTGCTTTTCAAATAAACGGTCATAGTATTCATTGAAAACTTCTTGAACGCGTTCTTCGGCTTCACAACTCAGTGTTCGAATGTGCAGGAAGTTGCAGAAGGATCCCATCGGACAGCCTTTCGAGCCGTTGTCACGACAAAAACTTTTCGTGAAATCCTCGACAGGGCAGAGCTCAGCGTGTATGGGGCGACCATTGAACCTGACGATGACAAAGTTAAAAACCTGCTAGCAGATAGAACGAACCATCGATTGTTGAGCTCCTCCATGGCCTTGCGAGCAACATCATCGCGCTCAAAGCGTACGTAGACATTCCCGATCATATGCTCGGCCATGTTGTCGCAAACGAGCATGTCCTCGACGAGTCCATATTCTAGCAATTCGGTGATCACCTCTTCGTAGAACTCTTCGAAATGACGCTGCTGCTCGGGAGTGTAGCGCTTGCAGCGGTTCAGCGATTCGGCGTCGCCAGCAAAAACCGGATTCACGTAGAGGTTGTGCAGCAAAATGGTTCGCGAATACGTAGGCTTCACATGGTTCCGCGTGCATGTATCACCGAAGCGGCAAGCGCCGACCTAAACACGACAATTAGAAGCTGTATTCACAGTGCATGGAACGTACACGATAATAGAAGTAGCAGTTGACTTTGTCGCGCTCCGTGCCATAGATGGAGGCCAGGTACTCCGCTCCACCGACGTCGTTGCCCGTTAATCGTCCACTGCTCATTTTCCGGCAATCGGCGGCGTGACTCTACTGATTTGTGACCCTGCGTTCGATCGAAATGCTTTTATGCACTTCACGAGACATTGTGCAGCCTGCAGAACCAACGTAGACGTCTGGCTGACTAAAATGGCCTGTTGTGCGAAGTTTAGACGAATTTATGGTCGCTTGTGAGTGGTCAAGATTGTTATGGTATGAACGCGTGATGTTTGTACCAGTTCAATGGGTTGTGTCTCGCCGCGCTATCTATATGCACGGTATTCTACACCGGATGTCACCTTTTCCAAGGAACTATTGCAGACTCACAACTGACTTGTTGAAAAAGATCGAGCATTGCAGCGTTCTTGCGCCAATGGATCTACAAATCGTGATTGTTCACTCTTGTGCTCATAATAACTCAGCGAGGAAAGCGCCAAGGAAGATAAGCCAGGGCTCATTCGACGCGCCAGACTGTCCTGAAGAACCGTTCGTCGGCGAAATCGCCCCACAAATGAAAAGAGACAAGTTATTATGACTTTGAGCATATCCCACTATAAACTCATCGACGCATGAAAAGCGCGCGCCAAATTATCGTTGCGAGACGCCAAATGGACCGACTCTACGACATTTCCGTTAACCATCTGTTAACCTTTACCGTAACTCAGTGCAAACAAGCGTTTGCACCCTTTAATTTCTGCTTGCTGTCCGTGATTTTCGCTACTTAAGTGATCCAAGATAGGTTTGAAATGACTCAGTGGGAATGCCTGTGCAGCGAAAAGAGACGCTTAATGTGGTGTTAGGTGTAGGCGCATTCGCGATTTTGAGCGTTTTCTGATCGGTGGAAGGAAAAAAACGCGGTGCTGATGTGGAATCTTCAATTTTTGATCCTATTCAGTCATGTTAGTTGCGCTTTCTGCTCAGTATGTATATGTGAACTATCAACATTTCGTATGACCAACGGAGTTTTCTCTTTGTATTTATCTCGTGTTTATCTCAAATCGCTTGATGTCAGGAGTGAGCAAGGGGCTGTGGGGCGTTTTCAATGTTACGGTGTTTTTCGTCCGTGAGCCCTCGTGGTGCAAGCTCTAGGTAGTGCGCGGTGTTACGCGTCTCACCCACATTTACCAACCTCTACTTAATGTTTGCTTCAGATATGGTCTCAGAAACCTCTAGTAATACGATGTATGAGATGGTCATCACTGAAGCGTTTTATGAGGAACTCTTCGAGAAATGTATTGTGAGCTCATAGTTACTTTACAATTCATTTATTTTTTTTATCTTTAGGCCGTTGAACCCCCCACCACCAATGCAGAGCAAAAAGTCCAGGCATGGCACGAAGAGCTGAGGCAGGGTTGGAAAACCAAGACAGTCGTGAGGGTTAGTTGGCGAATATGGTTTCCAATTCAATGGTTTACGTTTTAGAGCAAGCTAAGAGCTATCTGCAGTGAGTCCTTTGATACAATACGTCGCACTGTGCGCAAAAAGGTCATGCTGCTGGAAAAGAATCAACTTGATCGTGATGATGAAGTAAACTCGATGGCGGGGTATCTTCAACGAGCCCTAGACCTTAATGAGATAGTGTCTAGAGGTAAAAGGAGGCGAAGGGATGATGAAGATGCCTGCTCGCGTTTTGCGTACTTATTGCCGCGAGCAAACGATCCTGAGCCGAGGGTACAAACTGTGATTTCTCTGAAATTACTTATTGTTATCTGTTTTAGTTATACAGCAGAGAAGGAACCCATGTAGATTTTAAGGACCGGATATGCCAAATCGCGGAAGAAGCTAAATGTCGAAATGCCGATGAACCGCCAGCACTCAAACCGCGCGGAAAGCGTCCCCTTGTAAGCGTTTTCTTTTGTGTCTCAATCAATTGCAGTTCTGCTTGCAGGTTTACGCGGACAACAAGGTCATCCAATTCTTCGTCAGGAGCCAGCAAAGGACCAAGAGGCAGATGGTGGAATTGGCAGAAAAGTGCGGCTATGTGTATTGTGAAGTCGAACAAAGCATGTTTTGGTACTGATTCTCGTTACAGATTATGTCCTTGTTGTTTGTGTAGAACTTTAATTAAATATACTTGTCGACGCTCAGGAGCAACAGTCACCGATACGTTCTTCCTCTTCGACGCTCATCAAGGGGCCAAAGAAGAAGTAGGCGACGATGTGACCGACGATCATCGAGGCGAACATGGGAACGTTGTAGGTCATCGCGATCATCATGAGGCAATAGGAACCGAACATCTGAGCGAAGTAGAGAGCGCTCTGCGCGATGTGAAGCGACGATGTGAGAGACATAAATCTGCAACAACTAGCCCGCATAGCAATTCATTTCTGCATACGGTTTAGGCGTGCGACCTTCGAGGTTCAACGGCTCCGAGCTGGTGATAGAGGCGCTGCAGTCGCACGGCGGCGGCTCATCCATCGGGAGTTGCGAGACGCCACTGTTCCGACGACTGCGGTTGTAGACGTCGGCGGCGCAGCACGGCTCGTGCTGTGCGTGGATGCGGAAATTGTACCAGCGGATGAGACGGATGAACTCGTAGACGACGGCGAGGATGCCGATGGCCAGGCATGAGAAGACGTAGGCTGCAACGACCATTGTGGCTGCGTAGCGTCTCACTTTAGGAAGTTTAGATTTTAGGAAGTTCTGTTTAAATAGATTCTGTCTTATTGGTTTAAGAGGACAAAGGAATGTCTAGCTTCCAAGAAGGAGAAGACGACTTGTCTACAAAAAGAGGTGTCTATTCAAGTGACAGTGACATTTCCTTCATTTCTATGGATTTAACGTTTACAGAATTTGTATATGTACCTGTCGTCGTTTCGGGAAGCCATCCATGAAACAGAACGTATTCGTTCAGTCGGAAATGAAAGTACATCTCCATCATAGGCCCCATCTTCGGCGTTTTCCTTCTGAAAATCGATTGTCAACTTATCAAAACGGGTATAAACAGTAGTTATATCGAGGGAGCGAAGCCCGATTGATTCGCGACTGAAGGCCGTTAAGACAATCGTATTTATTGCTCGAAAAAAAAAGCTCTATCCACAGCAGGACATGGGGGATTCGCTGGTCTGAGGAGCGGCCATGCGACGATCGGCGTGCGGTTGACGAGGAAGTTCGCGCGATCCGAAGAGGTAGTAGCCGACGGCGGCGCCGGCGGTGACGGCGATGCACAGCCACACGGAGAAGGTCATGAAGATGAGCATGAGGAAGTAACTGACGACGATCTGCACGCCGAAGAGGACGCTCTGGGCGAAGTGCGACAGGGAAAGCAGCTTCTGGCGATAGCTGAAACAGTGAGCTTAGCACACGCTGAGCTTTCGCAAGGGTCGCGGGCACTTTCTTGGCGGAATGTCCGCTACCGCGTACTTGGTGCGAGTTCCGTGCGAAGACGTTTGGCGCTGAGTGACCTCGAGGCGCCAGCGGAACCACTTGAGCAGCTCGAAGCTGACTCCCATGACGAAGACGATGAAGCAGCTGAGGACCATCACTAAAGAGAGGGATATGTGGGTGCTGGGGCGGAGACGGTACCTCCGACGGTCTTGACGGTCCAGAATTTGAAGAGAACGGTGTCGTTGAGGGTGGTGTGGAACCACATCCACATAGGGTGCTCCATCATGTCTTTCATCATGGGCGACATTCCTAGAACGATGATTGTTTGCTTTTGGAAATCGGAAAGACGAGGTAATACAAGGCTAAATTCAAGAGGCTCTGTCTTTTTTTCCATCAACTCAGAGTGGATTTGGTCAGTTTACTTTACTGTAAGTGATCGGTCCGCACACTATCCACCGAATCAGCCATCCATACTTATTATCCCCCTTAGGTCTCACTCGCATATCGTACTCTGTGTACAGTAGGTGAAAGATCGAAACTCGCAGCCCTGATCCTAACCTCCTTCTATCTAAAGGAACACTAAATCGATATGTGTTGTATAATGGAGCAATCCTCGGACGGAATGTCATCATCGCAAACGAGTACGGATCCTAGGACCCGCGTCATAAGAATATGGATTCGTGTCGGAAGGTGACCGTATTTGGTAATTTCGGATTTGGGATTCGCGATCACAGAGAGATGTTGCTGAGGTTGGCTTTTTCGCTATGTTTTAGGAGTTGTGTCTCCTATCTATTAAATGATGACACAATTGGCCCACCTAGGTATTCCACTATCATAATGGTGTAGTGCGAGGGCCACAGTCAACCCATTGCGTCAGCAAAAATTTGAACGAGGCGAGTGACGCGCCGTTTAAGCACAATTGAGAAGGACCAAAAGCGTCACCTACGCATTCCAATGATCCTTTAATCGGTAGACGAAGGTCCGAGGATCCGAGTTATAAGAACACAGATTGCTGTTGCCAATACAGTGAACTCAACAGCTATTCAATTTGGAAGATGACCTGATTTTGTGTACACAAAGGGATGTAGCTGAGGTTGCAATACCTATACCAAGGAATTGTGTCTCCTCTCTAGCACAGTACATGATAGCACAATAGGGCCATCATAATGGTTTGATTGTGAGGGTCACAATCAAACCGTTGCATCAGCAAATTTGAAAGAAGGGAACCGTTTAAGCACAATTGAGACGACCCAAGAGCGTCACCCACGTATTTTAGTCGGTAAAGGAATAAAACCAGAAAAGAACTCTATATTGTGAAATGGGTGAAATGCCCTTATACACAATATCTCGATAGTACTAATGATCTACTATTATCGGCACACAATGTGTACTTTCCTATCATAATGGATTGATATTGTGAAGGTCACAATATGCATTCCTATTCTTGCATCAGGACAATCAAAGAAAACTGACCTCCACTCATTCCAGGCATTTTAGTGATAGTCATATGATCCATGGTTTCGACCGAGGACGACGACAACAACAACAGCAACCGACGGAATCGATTCAAAACAGTCGCACTGCCGATTAGGGGGGACTGGAGTGGTGCTGCAGCTAAGAGCTGAGTGCGGAATGAGCAAGGAAAGGCGATTACTGATAACGCGGGCCGCGGTGAGACGTCTCGGTTGAGAGGTCGACGGTCGAACGAAGCGGAGGCACGTATGGCTTGAATTCTGTGTATCCTGTTGATGAAATGAGCGGGGAGATGGTACGGGATGCGGGGTGGAATAAGAGGAGAGTTCGCCAAACAGACCAACTTATTTGTTTGTTTGTTTGTTTGTGAGTAAATGTTTATGTTTGTCGTCTTTGACTGTTTTCCAAACTTCTGAGATTTATAAAGAAGTATCTATGGAATGTTTTTAGGTTTTCTGGTCCATAGAAAGAACTTTTGATGATGTCTTAGATGGTATATGAGTTAGATTGCAATCGGGGGGCGATATGTGGCGCGATGCGATGAAATCCAGTACGATCTGTGGTCTGTTTTTCGACATTTTGCTAGTGTATCAGTACCAGTGCACCAAATAATGACTGTTTTATGAATGACAGACGGAAAATGAAGGTGGTGATGTTTGATAGTTGATTAACCCGATTGTTCATCGTTCATCGATCGTAGAACACCTATTCATTTGGTTCGACAGTTGTCTGTGCCACCCTATCTTATTCGGACTGTAATCACAGGCGCCAATGTATTTTATAGGGTATGGTATTCACCGATGATATCATAGTCATAAACTAGTGTGCATCGCAGTGACCCCAAGCTGACGGGAATACCCCATAAGTACACGACCAAAAATAGAAACTACATGTGCCTAACATAAAAAAAATAAAGAAAAACTTATGCGTCTGAGGGGAATCGAACCCCTGTCGATTGCTTGGAAGGCAACCATGCTGACCATTACACCACAGACGCGATGGAAATTCACCCATATCTTCTGTTTTTGTCTCACTCTTACGCGGGATCCACGTGTGAGTGGATATATGATTCCAGTGATAAAAGTTCACGAGCATCGGTGGTTCAGTGGTAGAATGCTCGCCTGCCACGCGGGCGGCCCGGGTTCGATTCCCGGCCGATGCAAACCTTTTTATATCTTTAGATATCGGCACACTACATGTAAGCAACTTGCAATTTGGATGCGTCATTCCCAATTTATATTATTTTTTTAGCATTTTAAAGGAAAAAAAAAAAAACAGGGAAATTACCCAATAAAAACGAAGAGAGCCGGATCAGTGAAGGCAAGAAGATTCTGGACGAATTGGCGACACTGGACAAGGAAGCCTTCAATGAATTTTTAAAAATCCTGTTCGAAAGATAAACAAATTTGTTCATTCGTATACAAAGTGCACGTATAAACAAAAAAAAAATAAAACATTACAGTGTAATTTCACGCTTGGTGCGGGGATTGAAAATAGCTAACTGAATGTGCTATTACATGCGTCAGCTGTTTGGCATTTCGAATCCCGCACGTGGACTTGATATTTTGTGTAATTACTAGTTGCCTATAAGCGTACTAAGCCTCCAAATTTGAGTTCGATCAGCGTCTGACACTTTGTGTCTCTATTTAAGATAGAAAAGTGGGACAATGGCATGAAAATCAAACCAAGGGAGGGTTCATTTTATCAGAACCATGGTCAAATGAGATTTATGCGGGGAAGCGCGAACGCTGTCCCCTGACTCAAAAATTTAGCTGTTGGCCAACTCCAACTCGGAGCTGCCACACGGGTCAGCCGGGAGCGAAAGTGCAATGTCCCAGCCTCGCCATGGATTCCCCGCCTTGCTGATCGCGGGGAGATCCCAGCCAGGTAAGTTTATGAGCCGTCCTGTGCTGGTCAGTTACGTAGGGCACGACCGTTCCGTTGCTATGGTGCGATCGTTTCACTCCAGAGAAATAGAGAAAAGTTTATCACCTTATCACTTATCGGTTTTTTGCATCGCTTCAGCGCACATGCATAAACAAAGAAGGGCGCTACGACCTCGCGCCATAGTAGCAAGGGGGTCCTTTGCCCGCACAAGTACCTCCACATAACATCGTCGTTGGGTTCATGTATTAAATGCTCAAAATAAAAAAAAGTAAAAAGAGCTCTTTATTAAGAGTGGTGCCGTGGCGACGTCCGTGTTCGTTATGATATCGTTGGTTTGTAGTACAATTTTTAATTTCCATAACAGTTTTTTAAAAGTTTTTACAATTTTCTGTTTATTTTTTACAGATTTATTATAACTCTCATTTACAGTACACGTCAAGCACATTAGCATCAGCAGATCAATGGGTTCCTGGGGGAGTCCAACCTAAAGTATCGATGTTAATACATCATACATCTTCGTCAAGACCATACCTCCGAACTTCCTTTCCAGTTCTTGAGCAACGCTGACCAGAAGTCGCTCCGAGTTGGGCGCTCCAACGATCTGACAGCCAACGGGGATACCATCACGATTGAGTCCAAGGGGACAAACAGCCACAGGAGTGCTCATGATGTTCCACAACGCAGTGTAGCAGCAGTTGTTGGGCGTGAGAAGGAGCTGGTTGTGGTAGGGCGCCGGCGTGTTCCAGCCGGGGAAGACGAGGATGGCGTTGTCGGCGAGGAGGTTGTGGATCTGGGTGCGGAGGGTGCGGAGACGTTCAAGGAGCTGAAACGTGAAGTTTAGATTTCTCTGATTTACGCCTTAAACTCACCTTATCACGTCCATCGAAATCGAAAGGCGGATTCGCCTCGGCAATGCCTCCAACAATCGCGGCAACAGTGTGGTCTGACTGTCCAATCATGGCCTTGATAAGTTCGGCGGACAGATTCAGCGAATATTTGTAGTTGGTGGCGTGTTCGGCGAACGTAGGATAGCCAGAGCCACGGCCATCCATGGCCGCCAGCCACATATTGAACGTGTCGGCCATTTCGTCGAAGTGCACTCTTTCGGTACGCATGCCGACGTCCATCTCCAGATGACGGACGACGTTCTTGAGACCCTTGGCGATCTCCCAGTCCACGGGTTCCTTCTCGTTTCCGGGCAGGTGAGTGATGTAGTAAGCGCGAAGGCCTTCCAGCTTCATCGGTTCGTCCACCTTCATCGGTCCGTACACCTCGGGTGCCATGGCCTTGAGCATGATGGGAAGATCCTCGGCGTAGCGGCACATAGGCCCGATGACGGCGAGCTCTTTGCGAATGCCGCCCTTGTCCATGTCCTTGGGGATGTGAAGATGAGCGTCGACCAGGTCTTGGGTCGTTTTGATGCCGAAGACGCCATTGAAAAGCGACGGGATGCGGATGGAGCCGCCGATATCGGAGCCGATTCCGATGACCGATCCGGCGGCGCTAAGAAGTGCTCCTTCGCCGCCGCTGCTGCCGCCGACACCCCTTCGCGAGTCATAGGGGTTCTTCGAGCGGCCATATACGTGGTTGGACGACTCGACCCACATGCACAGCTCCGGGACGTTGGTCAAGGCAAGGAGAATGGCGCCGGCGTTGGAGACCTTCTGGAGGGTTGGTGCCGTTTCTTTGGAGACGATTCCTTTGCGGGCGGTGACTCCACAGGTGACGTTGAGGCCCTTGTACTCCATGCTGTCTTTGACAGTGAAGGGTACTCCGAAGAGGGGCTTCTCGGCGTAGATCTAAAGTTATTACGGCTATGGTTGTACTTCGGAACAAGAACCTCACCTTCTCCATTTCCTCCGAATTGGCCTCTACGTTCTCGAGTTCCTCATCGCACTTTTGGGCCTTGTCAAGAGCTTCTTCGAAGTTCTTGCAGACGGCGGCGTTGATGATCGGGTTCACCTCCTCAATCCGCTTGATGAACGCTTTGACGATGTCGGTCGAGGTGACCTCCTTCGCCTTCAGCTTCTGGACCAGCTTCTGCGCGCTCAGCAGAAGAAGGGGATTGCGCGGTTTGGAGACGACCTCCTTCGTTTGGAAGTGGTTGTATATCTCAAAAGAGATGTTCACGAGGAAGAAGTAGACCTTCCAAGCGAGAGATTTGAAAAGCTCAAGTGCGTCCGACATCTGGAAGAGGAAGGAGGATTTAAAAAAAGAAAAGATATCTCGATTTATGTGTACACGAAGCGATGCTTGTACAACCTAGGTGTAGCCCAATAGCAGAAGCAAAATAATCCAAGAAGGAGTGCAGAAGGCGCCTTTGAGATCATCAATGTGAATGGAAACAGTAGCTTCCAAAGATCGTTTTCACTACCAATCAGAGACTCTATGCACCCTATAGTGTAGTTGAGGAAGATTATTCTAAAAACGGTGCGACCATCGACCCGTGGTTTATTGGAACACAACAACCACAGTGGCACGTGATTCCTGTTAAAAATCAGAGGCAACACCATAATAGAGTATAGTGTGAGCAGTACACTATGTAGTGAAGCAGGCTTCGACGAACACGTGATACCATATGCTATCCATGGTGGGCGTTGTTCGCCTATCAAGCTCACAAAGATGATATCTTTCCTAGACCAGTTTTTTTTATCGCATTTTTCTTTTAACCAAGCATATATCACAAGAAAGGCACAAAAAATTCGATGTTTTCTGTCTAACAAACCATTGAAACGTCGTATTCAGCAGATGTTTCACCAAGTTGGCCGAGTTGAATCTTTTAAAAATCTGCTAGAGATATTGCAATCTAACTATGGGAGCCAATCCAAACCGCACGCTTAGGCGGGACTCGCTTTATATGCTGGGAACAATGGCGACTGTTTGCGAGGCACGTGATTCCTGTTAAAAATCAGAGGCAACACCATAATAGAGTATAGTCGGTGTGAAGAGAGCGCAGACGATCAGAGACAAAGGGTGCGTGGCAATACATGCGGTTTCATATGATTGGCTGGCCCAGACGGTTCAGCTCTAACTGCGACTCAATTTGCTTTAAGATTAAGAAACACCTCAATGTAAAAACCGATCTTGAGAAAACATAAAGTGCTGAAGTGCTGAAGACTAACTCCCTTGAATATCTCCCTTTTAATAAGTTATAGCATAGCAAATTTGTTTTTTTTTTCTGAAAATCAGCAGTGCGTGAAATCGAAATTCTCGTGCCACGCGTCTTATCTCACAGATCTTAAAGAAAGCTGGTTTACTCAAGGTCGGTTCTTATCGAATTTTCATCTAAGCGATCGTAGAAATCCACAAATCACAAAAAAGACCAAGACCAACGGTTTGAATCAGAGTTTTTGTTCTTATTTCCCTTTTAGATCAAAATTTTTATGTAGTGAGTGTATGAGGTGTTTAATGGATCCAGTGATCAGGATCTCTAGGGCCCATTTAAAACAACTATCGCCCAGAAGAGATGTGATAATTACAGCGCTCAATTCTCAATAAGACAATCTCCAGTCCATTATAAAGCGATAGTAATATATTCTAAAATAAGCTGGAAGATATCGAGTGAGTATCGAGTGCAGAAGACCGCAGTTGACCCTTGAATGGGTCTAGGAAGCAGAAATGAAACCTTTTAAAAGCTGTAACATAACAGACATTGGACCCTACACATCGGCGTTTTGACGAAAAATGGAAAGGGGCAGCACGTAGCGTAGCTTATCACCGCAATAGTTGCAACGACCCCCGCCGGAACCTTTGTAGTGCATCACACGCTCGAGCAGGCGACCTTCGCTAATCGATTTGAGCTTTTTGAGACGCTCCGCAAACAGTCGACTTTGCGATAATGAAAGGGTGTGGGCGTGGCGACACGCACAGGGCACGGTTCGGCAATGGAAGACACGAAATCGCGGGGGAGAGGCGACGAAGAGTCAGCAGGAACAATGGCGGCGCACTCGGCAGACGAGGTGTGTTGTGACTTCCGTGCACTTTGCTGTGCCAAGACACAAAATGAACTAGTTAGATGGAATGATCTTTGGTACAGTTGGAAATGTGGAGCATCGGTGGTTCAGTGGTAGAATGCTCGCCTGCCACGCGGGCGGCCCGGGTTCGATTCCCGGCCGATGCAGATTTTTTCGTTTCTTCCTTTTAATGAATAAAAAACTTTTTTTGTTCTCCATCGTTCACGTTTACCCACACGTTTTCCATCGTACATCGTGCAACATCCAATGTATTCTGCTGCTATCTCATTCAAAAACCTCTTTTTTTCCGAGATTAGCATTCATCACAAACTCCGATGAACGATAAATCAAAGTCCGCAATATTCCCCATTGACACAACACCGACACACGCAAGACATGAGAAAAGAGGCAGCGCCCTGTCATTTCCATTAGGAAAGTGGTTTTCGCGATGAGATGAAACTGGTTGTTCGCATAAGTTGGGTTCAAAGACCGCGAGGTGAGTAAGGCTGATTTTTCTTACGACGAAGCTCTTGCTGACATCAAGTCAATCGGATCGCTATCAAGGTTAAACTTTCCATAACCATGAACTTCAATTGCAATTGATAAAATGTTACATCTACTTCGACACATCTGAATTTCATTGTTGTTGGATGCAATTCAATAAATAACAATGACAAATGTTGCTGCGGAAGACATGATTCTTTTTTTTTCGATTAAGCAACGATTAATCATCTTCTACGATGGCACAAACGACGCTTTTTTACTTTGAACATTCAATACATCAACGCTGTTATGTAGAGGTATGTTATGTTGTGTTCTCTGTTTCTCTGGAGTGAAGCGGTCTCACCGTTACAACGGAACGGTCGCACCCTGCATAAGTGACCAGCACAGGACGGCTCATAAACTTACCTGGCTGGGATCTCCCCGCGATCAGCAAGGCGGGGAATCCATGGCGAGGCTGGGACATTGCACTTTCGCTCCCGGCTGACCCGTGTGGCAGCTCCGAGTTGGAGTTGGCCAACAGCTAAATTTTTGAGTCAGGGGACAGCGTTCGCGCTTCCCCGCATAAATATCATTTGACTGTGGTGAAGGTGAAAAGAACAGCCGATGTTTATTTGCATAAACAGATCTGAGCAGTCTACTTTGTGTGCTTACCGCCATGTGATGTATCATAGAAGTCATAAAAGAAACATGTACCGTAAACAACGTCGTTTTTCTCACCCTTACCTATTCTCATCAAGCTATCTGTAATAAGCATCTCCGAAGAGACGCAGTTCCAAAATTTATCTCGCCACTTCCATTTGAAAGAGCGGATCTAATGTTTACCTCAAACTTGGGTAATTAAACCGACGTTGACGTTGTGCGGAGGTAATTGTGTGGGGAGCAACTATCTCGTTGCAGCGGTGTGGGACCTCCACTCCAGAGAGACAAAGAAATCCATCGTTGGTGCAGCTGGATCGCTTCCACTTCCACGATACATTTTATTTACAACATCGACGATGAAGAAAAGTGGTCGAAACGAGTAACGGAGTGGAGACCAATCGTTGTGAGACCGCTCGGACGACCCAGAACAAGATGGCGCGACGAAATCACGAAAAAGCTGAGGATGCAAGCATGGCAGACCCAGTGGTTGAATCAATGATAAATGTTAATAATGTTAAAAATCATCGATGAAACAATCAAAATATATGCAACAATACAATATCAATGGATAATAATACATAAATATTACAAAAAATGATAGAAATGGATAATAATAATACAAAAAATAATAAATGAAAAAAGGCAACATAGAAATCCAACGTTAACGTTCTGCAAGCAAAGGTCAATCACAGGAGGCTATCTCAACTGGTACGGTACCCCGCTATCGTATACCGTTGACCACATATCTCGCTGAACGTCAAAAAGGACTTCTAGTCATTACTAGTTACAAGTTGTCCGTACGGGTGCGGGACGGACAATCAACAACTAGTGGGACGACAGACTGGATTCGGGACTGTTGAACAGTCCCTCTCTTTGTCCAATTGAGGACAATAAATTGGGTAGGCTTGTATCAACTGTGGAGGAAGAATTCACTTCCCCAGATGACATAGGCCCAAACAGATAACAATCCAAATCGGAGGGTAAATTATCACCAGTATTATATTCACATATGTCAATATCTGGGATTTTAGGATACATACGATCGTTTGGAGCATATTGGATAAGTTGGCTGGGGGATTCCGGACTATAATCAAATGAATTTGGATAACCGGGAGTATTACAAACAGGGAAAGTATTCAGAGGCGGTGTAACGGCCTGGTACAAGTTGGAAGAGTCGGATAAGGCGGATGATGGCATAGCAAAGTGCCCAACTGGACTCATTTCCTCACTTCCCAGGGTTTGCGCGCTCTGATTCGTAGACACTACAGTGGTCCCGTGCTCATAAGCGGAACAGGCTCCATAGGTATGAGCCGAGAGGAGGCTTTCAGGACCATCAAAGGCCAGATTCTGAAGTGGCAAAGTTGCCGAGGCAGAGATAGAAAAATTAGAACTAACAAGAGCATAAGGCATATCATACGTCTCAGAGATATGAGCGACAGGACTGGCAGCGAAGGGTTGAAAACCCAGGCGCACAGGTCCTTCATTTCCAAGTGATTCGGCCTCTAGCACAGGCGCAACTCCGCCTATGTCACTTGGTGCAGCTTTGTCGGGATCCACTGTGGCGACACTTGGGGGCGACCAAGGAACCACCAGGTTGGAGATTGACAGAGCTTCATTGGCTATTGCAGCACACTGGATACACAGTGAGATTCTCTGTAGTTTGCTCGTGAGAACAGCGTTTTGCGCTTTCAACGCCTTGTTCTCCTCTTCCAGCGCTTCTAGCTTGCTTTTAGTCTAAAGTTTACAAAGTATAAGCGTAATGGATTCGATTCGATTACTTGATTACTTGGTTACAGATTCGATTACTTGATCGGAGTTGTCAACCTAGTACCTCCACGAACTGTGACTTTAATGGAATGTGGGTTCCCCATGTATTGCCCACAATTGTAAGGATCAAAATAGGCCTAAGTCGGAGCCCCAGCCAAAGTCTGGATGCTACTGTACCAGCCTGAAAAATGACTACATAAGTTTGCATTCCACTGGATTCATTTTTCTCATGTACGGCCTTCAGTGTTTTGTAATAGGAGCTCATTTTCTCATTCAACAAATAAAGTTTATTAGATGAACGTCCTACCTTCTCCCGAGATCTCCTTCCACGTAGGGCAGATGCCGTAACGTTTCCGGTACTGCGTTGAGGGGGCATTTTAGAACGAACACACAACTCGAAACAACACTTCGATACGCAATTCAACCGTTCAAGAAAGTGTTGACGAAAAAGATCGTTCCTAACGGTCAATTTTATCGTTAACTGATAACAACCCGGCACGAGTCATCACATTCATGCAGTTGTTGTCCAACTAAAAAAGATAGAAGTGCATCATCAGAGGCACAGTCGCCGGAAAACATTTTACTCGAACCAGTACAACTTATAAGTAACAGACGTTGTGAGTTTGATCCACACGAACAGACAAAAAAAAGTTTGCATCGGCCGGGAATCGAACCCGGGCCGCCCGCGTGGCAGGCGAGCATTCTACCACTGAACCACCGATGCTCATTGATTTGCAATTACTCGAATCGAATACCCCCTGAGGCACATGTCCCGCGCAAGAGTGAGACAAAAACAGAAGATATGGGTCATTTTCCATCGCGTCTGTGGTGTAATGGTCAGCATGGTTGCCTTCCAAGCAATCGACAGGGGTTCGATTCCCCTCAGACGCAGAAATTCTTTGCAGTTCTTTTGACACTGTGCACACTGTTCACATTTTACACATGAGTTCTGATGAAATGAACCCGTGCGGGATTCGAAATGGCAAACAACAGACGCGTGTAATAGCACATTCAGTTAACTGCTTTCAATCCCCGCGCCAAGCGTGAAGTTACACTCTAATGTTTTATAGATTATACGTGCACTTTGTATACGAATGAACAAATTTATTTAGCTTTCGAACAGGATTTTCAAAAATTCATCGAAGGCTTCTTTGTCCAGTGTCGCCAATTCGTCCAGAATCTTCTTGCCTTCATTGATCCGGCTCTCTTCAATTCGTTTCCGACATTCTCGCGAGCAGCAAACTGTCGAGGAAGTCGTCTCTTCAATCCAAGGACAATGGAACATTACATTAGTGTACACATCTAGATTAAACGTTTAGCTAGGCAAAGAGGCGAGGATACAAACTTTTTCCTTTCCTGGAGCAATTTTCGCAGTTTGCCACTACTATCCTTCGCTAACAGCGGCCCCCCAGAGTCGCCGCTGCACACATTTCCCATGTTTTGCGCCTGGAAGCATATTGTGCTAACGCGTTCGTATGAGTCAGCAATATTGCACTCTTCCGGGCTGAGTACGTTTCCTTGCAATTGCAGTAGCTTATTCGACGTTTCTGCCATCTCTACATCTAAGAGAATTCGTTAAAATATCGGCGAAAACGAAAGAGATCATACCTGTAACGCCGTAGCCCATGGTGATCACGCTTTGTCCGATTTCAATCTCTTCTTGGGCGAGATCTATTGGCTGGACATAGGCGTTGAATTCGATGGGGCGAGCCGTCTATGTTTACATGACTTTACAACGTAAAATTAAGACAGAACTACCTCGAGTAGAATGATGTCGCTCAGCCCGTCGGATTCATCAAATTTTTTGTACCAACTGATCTTTCGGGCTCGGTATTTTTGCACGATTGGACTATTTATTCCCGCATAAATAGTGACCTCATCATCGGCATTGAAACAATGCGCCGCTGTCAGAACCCATCGATCGCCGATTATAGCACCGCCGCAAGAGCCTAAAGGAACGAGTTAACAAAAGAACATCTCAAACCACCGTTACTTTCTGCATCTTCTACATAAACGAAGAATGGATGCACTCCTATAGGAACGGGCGTCCCGTCAAGTACCCGTTTCTCGCGTGGAGCCGTGCTCACGCTGGAGAAACACAGTCCAACGAGGAACGTCAACAAAATCATGGTTGTGTTGAGGGGACGACATGACGCTTTTTATGTAGTCAGAGACAATAGGCGTTAGTCAGAAACATTTCTAATTCTTGATACTTTTCCAGACACCCTTTGAATGATTGTAGATGATTCAACGATAAAATTAGAGAGAAGCTATTACAAAGCTGAGCACTTTTGCTCCTTTTTAATATTTGAAGAACGAATTGGATCATCCTGATATCTAGTCAGGATCTGTTTTTAGTTCAAAATTGTACATTGAAAATCAAGCAGAGAAGCTGGCTGCAAGAGACATCCTTTGTTTGTCTATTAATCGGTGTCATTAAAAGCGTTAACGCCTTTCATTCATAAAATAAAATCGTGAAGTTGTGAAGGTTTCCAGAGTGTCAGACGCCAGAATCTCCAACTTTGGGGCGTGTCAGGCAAGCATTCCATCACTTAGCCACCGATGCCCTTTGTTGTTACTGGAATTGAATATCCCCACAAGCCAGGCATATGTCCTCCCTATTCTATCTTAGACAAAAACAGGTGTGATGTTATTTTAGACTATACGTGCACTTTGCATACGAATGGACAATTTTGTTCAGCTCTGGGAGAGAATTCTTAAAAGTTCTTCGAAAGATTCTTTGTCCAAAGACATCAATTCCTATTCTATCTGAGACAAAAACAGGAGGTGTGGGTCATCTTCCATTGTGTTTTTGTGACCTGGCTTGTGGGGTACTCAATTCCAGTAACAACAAAGAGCATCGGTGGCTCAGTGGCGGAATGCTCGCCTGACACGCCCCAAAGTTGGAGATTCTGGCGTCTGACACTCTGGAAACCTTGCTGCCCATGCGGTATTATATGATTCAATTGGTTGAAAAAACTTGTGTTTAATAGTTCACATATTGCTTTTAATGACAAAACCCAGTTATGCAATTAGTGCACATGGTTGACTGCTTTCAATCCCCGCGTCAAGTTACACAATGTTATTTTAGATTATACGTGCACTTTGCATACAAATAAACAATTTTGTTCAGCGCTGGGAGAGAATTCTTAAAAGTTCTTCGAAAGATTCTTTGTCCAAAGTCATCAATTCGTCCAATATCTTCTTGTCCTCACTGATCTGACTCTCTTCGCTTCGTTTCCGGCATTCCGCCGAACAGCAAACTGTCGAGGAAGTCGTCTCTTCAATCCAAGGACAAAAGAACATTACACTAGTGTAGACATCTAGATTAAACATTTAGCTAGGCAAAGAGGCGCGGATACAGACTTTTTTCTTTCCTCGGACAATAATTTCCACCGCCCTTTGTACCGCGGCTTAGAACACCATGTAGTCGGAGTTTGCCACTACTATCCTTTGCTAAAAGCGGTCCTCCAGAGTCGCCGTCGCAAACATTTCCCATGTTTTGCGCCTGGAAGCATATTGTGCTATCGCGTTCGTGTACGATAAAAATATTGCACTCTTCTGGAGTGAGTACGGTTCCCTGCAGTTGCAGGAGCTTATCCGAAATTTTTGTCTTCTCCACATCTAAGAGAATAAGTTCAAATAGCGACGAAGGAGAGAGCTATCATACCTGTATACCCATATCCCATGGTGATCACGCTTTGTCCGATTTCAATCTCTTCTTGGGCGAGATCTATTGGCTGGACATCGGCGTTGAATTCGATGGGACGAACCGTCTACATTTAAATGATTTCTACATATGAATGAACGTACAATTAAAACAAACTATCTCTAATAGCACAATGTCGTTAAACATGTCGTATCCATGAAATTCTTCGTACCAACTGATCTTTCGGGCTCGGTATTTTTGCTCGTTTGAACTGTTTTTTCCCACATAAACAGTAACCTCATCATCGTCAATGGAACAATGAGCCGCTGTCAGAACCCATCGATCACCGATTATAGCACCGCCGCAAGAGCCTGGAACGAGTTAACAACAGAACATCTGAAACCACTGGTACCTTTTGTATCTCGCACGGTAACGAAGAATGGGTACGTTCCAGGAGGAACGGCGGTCCCGTCGATTATCCGTTTCTCGCGTGGAGCCGTGCTCACGCTAGAGATATACAGTCCAATGAGGAATGTGACCAAAATCATGGTTGTGTAGAGGGGACGACATGACGCTTTTTATGTAATCAGAGACAGTGGGCGTTTGTCAGAAGCATTTCTATTGCTTGACACATTTCCAGACAACCTTTGAATATGATTGTAGATGATTCAGCAATAGAATTGGAGAGAAGCAATTGCAAAGCTGAGCATTTGGTTACACACTTTTTCGTTTTTTTTACATTTGAAGAACAAGTTGGATCTTCCTGCTGTCGTGAGGATCTGCTTTTACTTGAAAATACTGCACTGAAAAGCAAGCGGAACAATGTTGTATGCGATGGGAAATATCACCCTTTAGAAGCAGCGTGGCGCAGTGGAAGCGTGCTGGGCCCATAACACAGAGGTCGGTGGATCGAAACCACTCCCTGCTAGTCATTCTATCTTTTGTAAATTGTGTAATTTCCCAGGTTTACGATTTACACGATTTATGTTCCCGAATCAACGGCTTATGTTGCAACTACACGTTGGAACTACGGCGCTCTGGTGATCCAGACCTTCTGAGAGCAGGGCGATCATTGCGGACAACAACGACGGCCGCTTTCACTATTATATTCTTTTAAATCAAATTTATCAGTTAGATGTTGCCATTTCTTGGACTTTTCACTCGTCACATCACTGATATAACGGAAAGAAGAACGGAGTCCTCACTGGAAATGAATAGAATGTAGAATTCGTATGCAATCTGTGGAACGTAGGCTTTCTTTGAAAGGCCGTCAATCAGAAGCGATATGAAAACAATACAATGACTCCATCAAGGACCATAATTGCAATGGACTATGGCAGCTACGAAAATATTTCAACGAATGTCACAAACGTCACTGCATTAAGGGCCATTTATAGTCTGCGCGACACAAAACGCCCTTTTTTGTGTCGCTTAGCTTGTCTACGCGTGACTATGTACGCAAAACCAAATAAAACTGCACAGTGATGATGCTTTCGGATCGGGATATAAAATCATCAGCATAAAAAATTTTTAGGTTGACTTTGCGTAGGTTAACTTAACTGTCGCTTAGCTTTAACTTGACTGTCGCGCAGCTGTGTCGCGTAGCTAAGCGACAGTCAAGTTAAAGCTAAGCGACAGTTAAGTTAACCTACATGTCATGTCCCACAATTTTTTTCTTTTGATGGTTTGATAGCCCGATCCGAAAGCATCACGACTGTGCAGTTTTATTTGGTTTTGCATATATAGTCACGCGTAGACAAGCTAAGCGACACAAAAAAGGGGGTTTTGTGTCGCGCAGACTATAAATGGCCCTTTACGAATCACACAAAGTTGTGTACAAAAACATTTCCAAGTCCAAGAAATGGCAACATCTCACTTATTTCCTGGTGGCAAGCGGTCGGTCCCTCCGCTCTCTGAGTGTCTGGTTGGTGAGATGGCAAACCCCATGGCAGTTGTAAGTCATCCTGAAGGTCGCCAACGCTTTGAGGACTCTACAATCGCCGAAGACGCAGCATCTGGACATATGCGAGTCTCGAAGCCACTCTTGTGCCGCAAATGCCCCGAGAAGAAGAAGATGTTCCTTGTGTTCCTGCTATGTTCCAGAAGACGCCGATTCGCAGATGCCCCGTGAAGTGCGCCGCCACCGATCTGTTCGATATTATCGCCACGCCAGAGATGAAGCCTGCAGCAAACTCTGAAGATCGACGACACTCTATTGACACTCTATCGCCTAAACCGAATACGCTTCCACGCTTAAAAGTTCATCTAAATTCTTAGTGAATCTGTATGCCCAGTGGACATATTCACATTGAAAGTTCTACATCCACTAGAGTAAGGTTCCCACTTAAACTAAACTTTCTTTTGGACGTTCGGGCATCATGACTGTTATGCACAATGGTAAACAAGCTGTTTAAATACCTTACGCTCTCAAATTTTAAAGGGCATTTCTCTCAAATGCCCAATGATGTAATTGTGAGGCGTTGCACATAATTCTACGTCTATTTGAAAATGACCTAGCAACGTCCTATTCTTTCTTGAAAACCTGCGTCACATGGGAACGCCATGTGGATTCTTGCTAATAACTATGTAGTGTCTCTTCCATCGTTAACGACTCAAAAACCATTCCATTGTTCTGACTACACTTCTTTGTTTCTTGGAGACGTTGTAGCCTAGAAATCCTCGTTATAATAACATTGTAATTCTTAGGAGTAGTGGTCTTAGGAGCAGTATGTGTATCCTATGAAGCGTTGATCTCTGTTTATATCTGTGTACGTTTTTTCCGTGGAGTGGTCGCATTCAACAGAGGCGACCGACGGGTCTTGGTTAGCGTGATGCATGTTCTCCACGAATTCAGGAGCAACCAGTTCGCTGGTTCTATGTCTATGATTTATTTGTCAGATTAGCCTTCAACAAAGACGATTTTACAAGTAATATTCTTGGAGGGCTCTTGCCATCTCGAAACGAAGCTGTCCATCGCTTTTTCGTGCATTCAGCGCTCGCAGGTTACAGGTGTCCTGTCGTCCGCAAATCTACTGTCATCGCAATTTAAGTTTAAGGGAAAGAGGTCGTAGAAGTCAAGAAAAAGCGATCGCGTTCGCGACATACTGGGTCCTTAGCCTCTAGAGGTCCTGTCATTGTTCCATATTAATTTGCGTTTTTACTATCTGGCTTGGTTTAGCTGATTTTGTCATTTTAGATTTCTCCACACTTTACCTATCTGAAGTGACTTCACTTTATAAAAGATGCCACAGAATTCCACAACATCATAGTCGGGTCGCCTGCAGTTTGCAGCCAAAGAATCGTGACTTAAATTACGAGTAATCTGGAGACCTTCCCACAATTCTCAGTGCATGTATATTAACGTTTTGAACAAGCTTTTGCACGCATAGCAACTATGTCCTTCTCAATTTTCAAACCCATCGCTCACCCTTTTGTTCGAGTGCGTTCCACCCTTTATCTCGAAGATCATTCTCCTTTTGAATAGGATAGTTTTCAGAAGCATGAACAGCTCCAAGTTCGTTTTCGGCTTTGAATTCCAAGGTCGAGGAGAAGTGACCGAACGGGACATCATAGTTGGATCTATCATGCTTGCAGTGAGTGCATCTGAGGGGATCATATCTTTGCCAACTTTCCAGCTATCCCTGACCGCTGTCATCCTCGGATCCACCAATCTCGTAATCATCTATCGTTCGACAATATTCCACAGCGCCTTTGGCTGGTTCTGGGCCACTCGAACGTCTTCCGAAATCGTCAGTAATGCTGTGCATGTCGTTTATTCAGCTCCGGTCACTTTGCTGTGAGTGAATCACTTCGGCGAATTATATAAAAGTAGAATATAGTCAGCCTCAAGGGATTCCTCCGATAATCCCTGTGCTGACGTATCTCATCATGAATTCTAGTGCATTTTTGGCCTGCATGATCCATCAGGCTGTTTCCACGAACAGATTCATCGCTGTCTTCCTCCCTCACAGATACAAATTCATCTTCACCAAGAGGAGATGCGTCATGATCGTCTTGAGCCTATCCATTCCAGTCGTCGCATTCGATATAGCTTATATAGGTAAGTATTTTAGTGTTCTGTTTAATTTTTGATTGCGGACAATAATGTTTTCTAAAAGCAGTGTTTCCCAAGATCAGCTTATTAGATAGGAGAAAGCGTCTAGAAAGCTATAATAAGCGAAACTTCCGAAGTGCCCGCCTCCGATCGAGCTGAAAATTGGCATACAAATGGGTTTACATGAATAAATGCCCCAAAATCCGACTTATGAACAGTATAGAGATAGGAATTGGTGGCAACCCTCTTCTATAATGAGACATACAATAGCAAATCATGAGGTCCACAGGAACCTCAGGATGGCCGTAGAACTGAACCCGAGTTTTTGGAATCGGTTCAAAACCCACCCTAGGCACAACCGTACAGCAACCGAGCCATAACTCTACATCGCGCCTCATGGAATAGGTCGTGCGAAGAAGATATGGGAGAGTCGGCCATGGAGCCAGACGTAGGTTACTTCGAGAACGTTTTAGGTGTTCGAGAGACGGGTCATTAAGTTATCTCAATCAAGAATCTTCAATCAGACAATCAAAGAATGCTGTTTTTTTCTGGAAGCCTTTCTGTTTCCCACTTGTATTCGCATGTTTTCACATTCATCTTTCACAATTTGTTTCCAGCTGTTCCGTGCAACTTGGTCGGATATGGACCTACAAAATACGAAAACGTCTTTGCCACCTGCGAACCACATTTCCACCGCAACTACTCCCCCATCGTCGCCTCTCTTTACCAGTTTTGCTTCGTTGTCTGCGCCGCTACGATCTTCACCGATAGCGCGACTCTGTTGAAAATTTTACACATGAGATTTGTAAGGTTACTCGACACAACAGTCTTAAAAAGGGGCCTTCTCTCTAGGCACAAAATAGTATCAAGCAAGATATATATTCCTCCAGGGACATCAGATTCTTCGCTCAGTCGTCGGTCCAGAACATCTCCATGATCCTTACGTCGCTGTCGGTGCTGCTGGCGGGTAGTACCTACAGGGGCGACGACGATGCATGGAGGATATCTGGATTGAGTATGATCATCGTGACTCATATATGCAACGCGTACGTTTCAAGATGACCGGAACATTTGATGAATTCGTCCATTTCAGGCTAGCTCTGATCTTTTTCAATCCAGAAGTGAGGAAACAGTTTTTTGCGACTGTTTGTGGGAGAACGACCACGACAGTCGTTGTCGCTTCAACAAATTCAAACATGATGCAGAGAAAAAGATAAATAACACCAGTTTTGAGCACACGAGACTGAGAACTCGAATCGGGACTAAATCTGTGGTCCTTTGTGGGAAGAACGCTTCATGTGTATCGAAAAAAGAGTAATAACTGTTCGTTTGGAAAATTGTCAAGTGGTTCTTTCCATGGTCAAACTATTCCGGGACGGTTCTCTGGATGTTATCATCACTGCGATGTAGATAATTTCAAGGTCGGGAGCTGTCCTACTGGCGAATCTCTTCCGCATCAACAGGTTATTCCCATAATTGTTTTTAAAACCAGCTCGTACAACTGATTCTTGTTCCTAAACAGTACATATCTTTGAACCTGATGATATGAGATTTTGCGTAATAGCGATGAACGTGGAAGTATTAAATGTGATAATTTATGTGACATTCTTGCTTAATCCGTAATTTCTTTGCACCTTACGTAAACACGCCAATCACCGAGTTCTTCCGAGAAGAACGAATTTTCGCGATCGGAACAATAACAATACGCTTGCTACTTGAACTAAATAACTTGTTACCTACTTACTTTACCAAGTCATCTAGGGAAAAACCTAATTTCTGCCAATCTGCAACAACGCCTTATATGCATCTCCGAAGAGACGCAGTTCCAAAATTTATCTCGCCACTTCCATTTGAAAGAGCGGATCTAATGTTTACCTCAAACTTGGGTAATTAAACCGACGATGATGTGGTGTGGAGGCACTTGTGTGGGGAGGGACCGTCTCGTCGCAGCGCTGTGAGGTTCCTAGTCCAGAGAGACAAAGAAATGCGGTGCGAGTCGAGTCGGCGGCGCTCTCACTGGCGAAGCGATGCGAACGAGCAGTTTTTTGTGGGTCATTTCTCTGTTTCTCTGCAGTGACGCGATCACACCATTGCAGCAAAATGGTCGCGCCCCACATAAGTGTCCAGCGTTGGACGACTCATAAACTTACCTGGCTGGGATCTCCCCGCGATCAGCAAGGCGGGGAATCCATGGCGAGGCTGGGACATTGCACTTTCGCTCCCGGCTGACCCGTGTGGCAGCTCCGAGTTGGAGTTGGCCAACAGCTAAATTTTTGAGTCAGGGGACAGCGTTCGCGCTTCCCCGCATACACAGATATCAGCCGGCTCGTCCACCCTATTCCACAATTCGAACCAAACTGAGTAATGTCATTTAAGTGTAAAGTGTAAGCTTCGGAGACACACACCCAAAAGTCCATCGTCCCATCTCAAGATTCGAAGGAATCGACCCGAGGACACAGTCTAACGGCTCAAAAGAAGGCATCCGCCCGAAGAAGACACTTAGAAGACATCCGTCCTAGGTCAAATGACGAACGAGAAATGTTTTTTTCATCAACGCTATATCCAAGGACACTACGACGTTTCCGTTCTATAATCATGCTGCATCAAAGTTTTTTCCGGCCGCCTGCATTCCGGTGCTTGTCATCCAACTTCCGATGCTCAAAAATGTAAGGGGAAACTGCATTTGCGTTGATTCTCACAGAATGTCACACGGCGACATTTACCAATCGGCCGTCTAGACAAGCGCTCGTAAAGGATCCAATGAACATCTTATTTATTACACAAAAATCAATGACACTCATATACTATAGAGATGTTAGGCGTCCTTCACAAATCAGACGAACATGTGTTGTTTTGGCATATATTGTTTCATGATTATTATCATCTCGACACAGAAGAATAGAGCTTGTAATGAGTGCACAGTTCACTCGAATGTTATCGAAAACAAGCACTGGGTCCAGACACTACAGTTAACCTATACAAAACCATGTGTTTTTGACCCATTGAGGGTGCACTCATATCAAACTAATAAACGTTGCCTTCAGTTTCATTTACAGATGGGTTCATCATGCAAGAAAAGGCTAGGAAACCTTCGCTTCTATTAAGCGCCAATCGGTATGATATATAGGTTATTATGAGGCACTACAGTTAACCTATACCGTTAACCTGTTAACCTATTATTAATGAGATATAGGGTATGTGGGTTGGGTAAGGTATTTGAATTCGAGCACGTTGATCATATACCTAAGCAATGTCACAAAATGGTCACTGTTCAACCAGGCATGTTGTGGCAGGACCCAGACGCAGAGTTTGCCGAGTTCGGGCTGGATTCGGATATTCGGAAGTTTTGCTTCTTGGGTCTCTTTTGTGCTGGCGTAGAAATACGTGTGTCTGAATGTGATCCTTTTCAACCCGTAGAATGTAGGTTCCGTTTGGATCTCACAAATTACTTTTGTTTCTAGCACGTGCAACCACAGAATATAACCACAACAACAACGCTAATAAATGATAAGGAAACACCGAAACCCGGCGCAAGTTTCTTCCTAGGTGAAAGTTGAGATGTCGTGTCATTCCTCTCCTCCAAAGACTCGGCACAGAAGTTCGCTCTACAGCAAAGGAGATCCGATGCGTCGCGTAAAAAGTAGGTTTCCTGAAGAGATCATCTGCTGAAGCCATAACCCAGCGGACAGACTTACACCACTACAATCCTGTCCATATCCATTGGAACACTTCTGTTTTAAGCGACGAAACGCTGAAATTCCAACCTGTAGGATCCTCAGTGGTAATCCACAACCTACGTCCGATATGATAGCATCGCTCCATGATCTCAGGGCATTTGATGATCCGGGTTGGGTCCTTTACGAAATTGGTAGCGTTGTAGCATCTGGTAGATGAATAACAATACGAGAACGTAGCAAAAGAGAAGACAAGGATGGCGGTGATCCTCATAGAACAGATCGAACTAACTGGAAGTTAATAGGATGGAACGCACTTATGTAGTGAGTCAGCCTATGCAACATGGATGAGGAAGCACTTTTTTTCAGCTGATGCATACACTGGAAACTCTAATTTGCACCTGATCTGTTTCAACTAGCTCCAGTCAAAGACCAACAGAGGTCAAACCGAATACGGACTTTATTAAATGCAAAAACGGTCACATGGCTCTAACACTCATACTCCTTCCGACACTCCACCTCGCCTCGGGTTGTCCTCAAAATAAACAAACAGGTCTCGGTGGAGCTCACACGATGGCCGAACGCTAAAAAGAGAATCTGCACACAAAGAAAACGACTTATGGGACTAACCGGGTCGTCCAATTATGCACCGCCCGTAAACTCCATGATGCAGTCCATGCTGGAAGCGCTGTTCTGCATCGACTATAGGTCCGCCTGAGTCGCCGGAACAGGGACTTCCGTTGCTCACAAGGAAACAGAGCTCTTTACGATTGTTGAACTTATGAAGGACGCTACAGTGCTCAGGGCTCATGATATTTCCCCCGATTTCCAGAAGTTTTTTCGGGGGTACATCGGCATTCGGTACTAAAGCACACATTTAGATAAGAGCGGAATTTCCAAGTCCAACTCGTTGTTCCGAATCCCATGGTTAGGGCTGGCTCGCCTGCTTCTATGTCGAATCCAGCGACACAAATCGGTTGCACATTCACGTTGAATGTAATGTTTCTGTCGGTCTGAAATGAAGTATTAGCGTATTATATATCCCTGATATGAAAAAATAAAGCACCTCAAGGATAGCCACATCATTTCCAGCATTCGGTGTCTTCGAGTTAGTCCGTAACTTCATCCTCCTTACATTATAGAAAGTTTCGTGTCCAGTGTTATGTCCAACCATGACTTTAAGCATGTTAGTTATCAATAGCTTCGGATTGTCATCGCCATAATACAGACAGTGGGCTGCCGTGAGGATCCAGCGACTTCCGATGATGCTTCCTCCGCAAAATTCTGTAAAATACGTTCACTGATGAAATACCGAATTCCAAATTACTCTGATTAGTTGAGACCATTACTAAAGAGGCGAAATAGGGGTGATCTCCGGGTGTGGATGGACGACTTTCAGGTCCAACAATGGGAACTTTTGTGGACATAGTAGCCGCGAGACCGAAAAGGAGTAGGGCTTCGAGAAGAACCCTCATTGCTGAATGAAAATAGAATCGTCTGATGCAAAGAGTACAGCAAAGAGGATCGTGTATGAATGTCAGCATCGACGTATCGACCTATAGGCGTATTATCACGCCACGGAGCGATAATGGACGTCGTTTACGTCTTGTATGGAAAACGAATTTCAAATGATCGTCGCCCACAAGGATTGTTTGTGCCTTCAGAAACTAAGCATTTTTTCCGCCCCAAGGGATCCCAAGGCATGTAGAGAGTGGGCCCAACAGCATCTAACAACATAGCCGGACGATACATAGCAGGATAAAGGAAACTGTCCCTTTGTTACCTGGGGTAAGAAGCCAAGCTGAGGAGAGACCACTTAAAAGAGATCGCCAGAAGACTTCAAAGTGGATCCGACGATCAACAGATCAAGAGGCGAAATTTCGCCTGGAAGACACGAACAGAGATGCCGACTCGCAAGTGAACGGCTTTTCCTCAGATGGTGGATACAAATACATGTGTGTAAATATTACAGCATAAATACAAAACTCAGCTGCTTCATAGTGCTTGAGGAAGACGTTCGGACGCTGCTTCTCTTCATGTCTTCGTAAGGTCCTCGAGGGTCTTGGCCGCCACTGGCAGGCGATCTTTGACTTCTCTGACCTTCCATCGTGAACCAGTCTAGAACGGATGCGTTCCCAGGTCACCTTTTGTATAGGGAAATCATCGAAAATTTTGTGGAGGGATGTCATAAGTGAAAGGATACTTGCGTGTAGTATCTTGGCTGTGTTCGTCGACCCAAATTTTCGAAAAACTACATAACGTGGGCTGCTCCCCTGACGGATAAACGTGGATCGTGGTGGAAAGTGGAAATCCGAAGGCATGGTTTGGTAGGATACCAATGAATAAATGTCTTCGCGAAGACAATTAACTGCCTCCGGCTCAAAGAAGAACGATTGTACCTTGTGGTTCTTTAAAATAGTTTGTACAGAGATCTGCTAGCATCCACGGACCCTTTCGACCTCTGGTCCCTTAGGTTCCATTTACATCATCCGATTCCTGAAGATCATTAGATTAACAGGTGCTTACGAGTGACTATAAGGTAGAAAGTACGCGCCAAATCAAATTGGCATCTGGTGAATGGCCATTTAACGCAGTCCACACAGTCCACTCGCCAAACATATGCTTTTTCGTCCACTGGGATTACTCGCTCGTTATGATGAAAACATTAGTGCTGCCATCCTTCTATTAGATCAGAAATCGGTTTCAATTAGGACATTAGTAGTTTGTACGAGTGTTGTATGCGCTTCTTCTCTTTCTTGTCCACATCCATGTCGTCAACAACTCAATCCTGGTGGTAGGAAGTGAAACGCTGGCCAGCTTCGCCTGATTCCATGTTCATTTCTTTCAGCGAGACATGGCTAGCTGCTCAATTTTTATCTCTACATACAAAATGAAACAGTTTTCACTAAACAGTAAAGCGTTGACTATGCAGTCGTAAATCAGCAAACTTTCGACTTTCGAAACCATAAACATCTATATGAAGATCCACATAATGTATCGTGTACTTTTCATTAATCCATGCGCGGACAGGTGGAAAGTTGGACGCCATCAGCTGGCTCCATATTCGTTTTTTCCGTCCACCTGGTTGGTGTACGAGCTTGATTATCGAGCTACCACGTATATAAAACGTTTTTGCGTTTCTGTGATTTAGTCCGTTTCCCTATTATTGACTTTGTTTTATCTTCATTTAGTGGCGATGAATGCGTCTGCGTTCGTGTTCGGCTTCGAGATGCAGGGACGAGGCGAACCGACAGCCAAGGACATCGTTCTGGGAGTGCTCATGTTCGCGGCAAGTTTACCTGTTTATCCATAATTTCTAGGCTTTCCTTACTTATCGAAGGTTTTGTGATGATTTTGAACCGGATGGATCGTATATCAGATCACAATCCTTTTGGCACCAAATGGTGATGCTCGAATTGATTTATAGGGCACGTACTGGCGATTCTCGTTAAAAGTTCATTAGTCATACTTATTTTTCGGTATTCGATGAAATTCGATTGAATACCACCCACGACGATTCGACAACCTTGGAAAGCGCTCACATACGTTGAAAGTGAATACCAGCCACTTGTTCTCTTTTTTTTTCAATCGGAGCATGGATTTGTAGCAAAAAAAAAGCAAAAAATCAGAAACCGTAAAAAGAAATTGTTTGATTTCTTTTGCACGAATTTCAAAAGAAAGAGAAGAACATAATCACAGGAAGGGTTGGGTGCAACTGATCCCATGGACAGCTGATACCATGAACAACTGATCCCATGATGTCCAAATCGCTTCACAATCAAACACGAATCAAAACACAATTTAACCCTTAGTTCACCTATGAGGTGTTATATAAAACGCGACTAATCGGTTCCACAGCCTCCACCCGTAATGCAAGGCCGTAGCAGATTGCAGACTGATCGATATTGCTTTAGTTCCTATCCAGCACCTAATGCACATCACATAAAGATTTCATTTAGATCTCCTTCTGTGGCGCACTGTTCGGCCTTCTCAATATTTACATTATCTATAAGCTCGAAGTATTCCACAACGCATTCGGATGGTTCTGGGCCACACGGACATCCGCCGAGGTCATGACTAACGTTCTGCATGTGGTATTCACGGCTCCAGTAACTACCTTGTAAGTGCCTTTATGACACATCTGATCATTCCGACGATGCTGTTCTTGATGAGCTATTCTCTAACGAATCAATTCCAGCCAGCCGAAGAACATCCCGATCGAGTTGGGCTTTATTGCCTATATCATCGGTTATGTCGGCGCCTTAACTGCCTGCCTCCTTCACCAAGCCGTCTCGGCCAATCGTCTCATCGCCGTCTTCAAGCCGCTCCAATACAAATACATCTTCTCTAAAGCCAACTGCATCAAGATGATCATTGCTTGTCTACTACCCGTACCGTTTATACTCACTCTATACTTTGGTGGGTCGTAGATGAGCTAGATGCCCTATCGAAATCTTTTAGTCATTCCTTGCAACATGATCGGTTACAGTCCGACGATGTACGAATTCGCGTTTGTCTCGTGCGAAGCGAACTTCTACAGGAACTACTCCATCGTGGGCACTGTCACTAACAGATTTTGTTTGGTTATATGTGTCTTCACGATTATCGTCGATTCGGCGACCGCTTTCAAGATCATACATATTCGAAAGGTTTGCCACATTCACCGTTATCTAGATCGTTCTGTTCAGATCCAAAAAATTGGCAAAGATGACCAGCAGCTGCGTAGAGACATCAGGTTCTTCATGCAGGTCAGTGACCATGCGTCCATTTCATATTGCCCTCATTCTAGACCTCCATGCAAAATGTCACGATGGTAATCACATCCATCTGTATTACCGTAGCCAACAACATGTACACGATGGATTTGGAAGTTTGGCGAATTCTAGGATTCTACTCGATCATAGTCACTCACTTGACCAATGCGTGAGTTCATGTCGCAATGGTACAACTCAAAGAATGATCTAGGCTCTCGCTGATCATCTTCAACCCAGAAGTCCGACGTCGTCTCTTCTCGTCGAAGGTCTCCTTCAGCGAAACGTCGCAGATTCAGTCCACCTCACATGCTCGACAGTCGATCTAAACGCCGACGTCAAAAAGCTGTTGTTCGCGTTTTCGGTGAAGCTGTTGACGCAACAATTTCGCACGTTTTATTGTGTCAATCTATTGAACCTTGAGTCAAGTGACGTCGTTTTCGGCCATGTCATAATCCGTAAACAGTTGCGTTGTGTTCCATTGTTCTGTGTGACGATTGGATGTATTCGTTTTATTTTTATCGATTGTAAATAAGTGAGGATATCTACCTACCACATCGTGCGTATTACAAGAAAAGTCTTCTAAGTTCCAGAATCTGAAACTGGTATGCAGGTCCAGGTATTAAAAAATGGTATCCAGATGTGTGGATGAAATGTCCATCTGGAATCTGAATCCGAAATCCATCCCAGATCGTGCTCACAATAGGTGAATCGAATAGAGGTTGGGATTGGGAAGTCGAACCTCGCCGCTGAAGCAAATAACCTCGCCTGCGTTTAGTCGAGTTTTACCATTGGAAGCTCGACTCAGATGAGTAAAAATGTGAAAGACATCAGCGATGGGACATCCGGCATGTCATGGCATGACCCACCAGTAAAGGGCCGTTGAAGCACAAAGTAAGAGCGATTCTTGAATGCGAGGCTCAGGTCCAACTGAGAATGAGACAATTCCACGTCATCCCACGACGATTTTCTTATTTTTTTGTGCAAAAAAGCGCTGATATGAAACTTTCTGATGGGTCCTGACACGATGAACCTGATTACTCACGGAAATTTCGTGTTTTCACCATTCTGAGTCCAGTAGCCGAATAGCCTTGAGGATAGCCGAAAAACTCGACTCACGACAGTGATTGGCGCTTAGGCATGTCTATGTCCACTTTCTGGCAACAGTCACTTTATTTTTGAATAGGGTATCAGCCGTTCGCTTTCACCCGAGCTATGAAATCAAAATTTCATTTCCTGAATGAAAATATGCATCCGCTGGCATTTACCAACATCCTGCTTATCTTCCACATCCGCATTAGCCACGTTTCCTCTGCTTATCCTAAAACTTCATAATAGTTTCGTTCATGGAAAAGGTGACTATCGCATAATTCCTTCCTCGATAAGCGTCGATGACTCAAGCGGACGGACCTCTTGCACAGATCGGAAGGATGTCGACGTAAAAGCGATAATTTTGTTTTGCTCACGCAATTAGTCGAAAATATCAATGAACGTAGAAAACATCCTTGTGCATCCTTGACCACCCTAAATTTTTTAACCACCCTAAATTTCATAGGCATGTACCGTCATCCAGAACTAAAGCTAAGTAGATGTTCGCTGAGCCTCTTCAGTAGGGATGTACCCGGTTTTTCGGCATTTTTCGGGCCGATTTTTTTCGGTACGGTGCATCCCTACACTTCAGAATCTTCACTTTATTTACCTGGGGCCATAATGATATGACTATGCCGCATCAGGAACGTATAGCAGACCTGCACAAAAACCATAACATCTGGGGTTGTTGGCGAGCTACATAGAGTTTTGATTGCTCTGGTCGCCAAGACGCTGTATAAAATATATCGAGACAAAGGACTTCTCTTGCCAGATATGAACCAGTGAAGTCATTATTGTTGCGAGATTAAAGATAGGCCTGCGCAACTAAGAAATGTGCCTCGGAAAGTAGAATTCGTCGCATTTGTGCACTGGAAGGCATACGTCTTGAGGTGTGGTGACCATTCTCTCGGATCCCGCAAACGGGCTGTGCCTCGTCCCACGGATCACAATCAACAATGGCTGTCTGTCTCTCAACTCTTGATCAACTGTGTCATTGGACGGAAATGCCTGTATGGTGGCATAGTCTAAGCCAGGGACATATAGCAGACCTGCACGACAGAAACATAACATCTGAGCTAAAGAATTCGCCCCGGAAAGTAGAGTTTGGCGCATTTGTGAACTGGAAGGTATTCGTCTCGAGGTATGGTGACCGTAAACTCTCGATTAATTGTGCCATTGGATGAAAATTCTGAAAATAGCCTCTATGGCGGACTGAGGCCATTGTCACTTTGAGAAGACTTGTCAGTTTAGAATTGCCGTTTTCTTTGCGCTCTGCTCTGTTTTGTGCTGTTTAATCAAGCGTCCAAAGCAACAAGGAAGTAAATCAAGCTCATATAGTATTCCATTCACTAAGAGGCAATTATTCGAATTAATTTGCCATGCAGTGGCGAGACAAAGGAAGCAGGAAGAGTGAGGGTCTGAGTAAAAAGTCGATGAACGTTCAATTCTTACAGGGAATATCACAAATGCTCGAAATGACCACCATCATACCATCCGATAAAGCTCTGTATGATGCTTCACACAGAGAGATCTCGCGACGGAAGCTATTGTTGATTGTGATCCGTGGGACGAGGCCCAGTCCTGTCAGGGTCCAATTTCCATCCGGGTAGCGTTCTCGGGCGAAGCGTGTGGCTTCCTTCCACAGCATCTCATTCTGGTACACTATGATACCCTTTTCGACAAAGAATCAGTTTCGCATTTTAGATGTGAACCCTCTTTCGTTTTTAAGATCACCGCCATAGATTTTCTGCTAGTCCCCTTTTATTACCCTATCATATGTTTTGCCTTCTGAGAATCCCAAACTTTTAGTGCACTGAGCCCTCACAACGCAGTCCTCATACGAGGACAGACAAACAAGAAGCCCATGAGACTATGGACTGCAGACCGATGATTCAAGTGTAATCCTCAAGTGCAGTTAAGGCTGAACTTATGAACTAACAACGTATGAATGGATGCGCCTTTTGGTGCATAGACCTGGTAAACATTACTAGGCGACAACTTGTAGTTTGGTACGAACATGGCACATATGAACTTTGGGGATAATGGATAGGTCTACAGGTGGATCTGGATTGGTCAAGGACGCTTATGTGTGTTTTGGTGTCTAGACGGTATTCCGAAGAGGTGTTCATTCCAGTTATCCGCCAACCTGAGACCTGAAGGAGGCGATAAACAAAAGCGACTTAGGTGACTAAGCAGGAACTTCAATGGTGATGGAATTTGGAAATATAAGAGGCGATTCGGAAAAGGCGATTACGGTTCATTCATGTCTCATATGGACGATTAAGTGGGGGGTTAGTGACGAGAGGTTAGGTAGGCGAGCAAGCATGAAATAGGATTATGACGACGGTCATCAAAACTAGAAAACCATATCACTTTCGTGCAGGTAAGCTTATAAAATACCTCTCGAAAACACATCTTTGATGCGCAGAAACGAAGAATATAGAAGGTCTTTGGTCACTAGATCTGCCCCCATTTGAAAATTTCACATCAAAATTTTGCACCCAAGCGAAGTATAAGGGCTTCAGTTCAGGAAACCATCCATTCCAGATCAACTTCCAAAGATTCGATGCTGATGTCAAGCATCCCCAGTGCGTTTGAGAACGCGCGACCTCACGACGCAAACAAGCTTTTTATAATTTGTGAAACCTTTGTTCAGTGTGGGTGATCATACACCAAACTAAAATAACTGGACTCGTACGTTTGAAATCGAAAATAGGAATGCTAAAAACGTAGGGGCTTCGTCGGCCTCTTTTTTTTATAAATTTTGGATAAATTTAACAATTAGTTCTTAATGGTTGTGAGGTGATGATGCTATTACAACTTTTATTGTTTTGAAAAACCCTAGTACCCATCTAGAAGGTATATGAAAACGACGAGTGTTACGCTGTCGCATCGGTGGTTCAGTGGTAGAATGCTCGCCTGCCACGCGGGCGGCCCGGGTTCGATTCCCGGCCGATGCAAATCTTTTATGATTTTTTTATCACACGTACACGTAAATTATTGCTAATGTTTTTTTTGGTTTTTAGTTGCTTTCCTTTATTTCGGGCATGGTAAATAGAGAAACAGTTTGGGATCATTCAGAGCAAGAATATCTCAAGGTGCTAATCAACAGGTCCTCGGTAGTATAGTGGTGAGTATCCGCGCCTGTCACGTGCGAGACCCGGGTTCGATTCCCGGCCGGTTTAGTATTCTTTTTTCATTTTTTAAGTGTGTCTTACAAATGAAGAGTGAAGTTCTTTCCTTGTTCATCCCTGTGCAAACGGGTCTAAATGCCCATTTTTTTGAAGTCAAATGAGAAATATCGCTTTGATGTTTGCTCATCGCTGTAGCTAAGGGCACTCTGTCGTTTCCTATTTTGGATTGATACACCAAGGTCTCTTCCGCTCGCCTGCGCATCTCTCCGTCAACGTCCGACGTTCCAACATGGTGATCATCTGTATGTTTCCTTCTTCGTCAAGGTCAATTCTTTTGCGTCGATCCCGGGATAAATGGGTGTCTTTCTCCTTCTGTTAATAGAAACACTTTGAATTACGCAGAAACAGATCGTATGATGATGTTGCCAAAAAACAGGGCCCTATTCCCAGGGCCCCAAGAGCGTGTTATGTTTTAGTAACTCATCAATTTGATGTACTGCTTAAGTGCCTTTCAATTAAGTCTCAGGAGCCGCCTTTCTCTAGGTGGCCTCTGTATAAATAAAAGAACATAATTATTTGAAATGTGAGGGTTGAACCACTGATGCGCATTCCTGGTCACGGAACTATACAGAACATGTCGTCTTAACAAGATAAACAAGTTGGGAAGTATTCAATTAAAAGTACTACGGCATAATCGCCATTTCGTTTTATGTGAGTGTACTTTTAATGTTGTTTTCGTAAACAGTACTCCATGCTTTTGGATAAGTACAATGTGATTTACATGTCATGTGGTTACTAAAGAAGCTAATTGGCCAAGTTTTTCTGGAGGTAGCACATTCCTGTAAGCCGAACCATTTTCCTTAGCGTCTTTGAGGTGGAACTGTTTTGCTAACGGCAATTCGGTGAATGACTGTTTTGTATAGCTCACTCTTCGAAATGTGGTCTAGCACATTTCCTGGTGCACATCATCGAATTGATGATACAACTAAGAATTCGATAAAAAAAAACAATGAACAATGTGTTCGGCAGACCTCCGGGCCGAAAATGGGACTGAAAGTTGAGCCAGAAATCGTGGCAGAAATGGCGGAGGTTTCCTGAAAGCCAACTATATTAAGCTTAAGCTAAAGCTAAGCTAAGCTACACATGGAAACACAGAAAAATTCTTCAGAATGGTCTGAATATTGATCTGAGTTTCTGATTCAGTGTCATGTCCCCAATGATGAAAACATGGACAGTGTTGCACACCGAGAAGAACATATCTTTCTCCATGAATGGCCACACAGAAAAATCGAGTGGATTTAGATTCTAAGGCCAACCAAGCTTTGTCCAAACATTGGTGCATTGGTCCGAAGACAGGCTGAAATTATCTTCGAATTGTTCAAGTGTCATCCCGCTTGAAAATCTAGTCGGTGTGTACGCATGTTTTCACAGCACCCGCTTTCTGCTCCACGACGCTCCTTTTCTTCGGAAAAGATAAGCGTTTTTCTGGACAGAAATTTTCAGCCCAATCCGTCAAACTCTTTGCGCCCTAGGTATTCTTTGAATACTGAAATAAGTCAGTGTTTTCAAAGTTTTTCCCTTTCCCAAAGGAGAAAACTTAGGTTGTTATTGTTTTCGATGGTCAGTGGGAACATATCACAAATCCTTCTCTGTCCTTTTTCGTCGCACGTTCTTCATAGTATATCTCGCACAAATATTTGTGTTTTTCCGATTCTTGAAAGAAACCAACATTAGTTTTGAATGGCAACACCTGCTGTCGGTCATTGTGCTCACCGTTTTGGCCGCAGTTACAAAAATTTCCAATGCAAAAAGGATGATAAAATAAGGGTACAATATCGAACCCACCCCGACCCATTACGAATCAAGCGCTTCCGGAGTGAGACATGCGGACAGTTGGAATAACAGAAATCCATTAAAATGTCTTCGGTAAAACCTTCCAGAATGCCGGTTGACTTTAGAAACAGCAGCTTTTAGATATTTCCCGATGTCAGCGACCTTCGAAGACTGGTGAGAGCCAGTGATGCCGGAGAAAAGAGTCTCTCGCATCCGGCATGGGTGAATAAAGGCCGAGTTTTGAGTCGAGTTTTGCCAAAACCCCAAAACTCAAAACTTGCACAGCCCTGATGCAGACAGTTCGGATGACGCTCTTTTCATAGGTTTTCGTCGATTCATTTGCTGGGTTATTCTTGAATAAAAACGATTCTGTGAGCGCCAATCTCCATCCGCGAAGTCTCTTCTATTCATACAGGATTTGCAGGATTCGCCGATCTCCATGGCGATCCAAGACCATGCATGAATGAAGATGACGAAGAGTAAAAAAATGAAAATCAATGCTGTCCATGAAGTTGGTCTCGCCGCGCTCCACGCTGTCATTGTTTTCCCGTTCACCCAAGTCCATGTCCATGTTTTAGTACCCACGAGTGGTCATAAATAGGGATCTCAACACTTGAAGGACTGAAAAACTGTACTGCAGTGGGGTGAAATCTTGACAATTCAATGTTTATTAATACATGGTGTTGCTTTTTCGCTCAATTGATTGAATACATGATCGAAAAAACATTTTGTACTTTAGCTTCGAAGTGCATTTCTCCTCAAGATCACGTCAACTGGAAGACGTTTTTTTGCTTCACAATTCACACCATAATTTAAGAGGCTTGATGTGTCTGGTGGGAACATTTGAAATGAGTGAAGAGGTCAAATAGATCAGTTTTCCTTCCACATTCCCATGCACTTTCTCTAGCCTATAATAGACGATTAATGTGTTTTAATGCTGGCTGTATCCGATCTATCGGCGGAGGCGGAAACACATCCTGATCTTTAGAGAACGGATTGCAAAGGATTTTAACGTATTATTTATCCGCCGAAAGTATGATCCAGGAATAGATCCGAAGATAAACGTACGCATCAAAGGTGCTTATTTCAGAATGGAAGATGTACAGAAACGTTAAATAAGCCTGTGTGTGTGCCCTTGTAAGCATTTAGATATATCAGGAAGAGTGCCCACTAAATTCTATACCACATGCAAAGCTGTCAAGCAGAAGAGATCGCTCTTCGGTCTAACTTACGATGTGTAACTCATCTTGATCTTCATCCTGGCCTAACAAGGGAACATTTAAAGGTCCCCTGCCGATCTGGCTGGACTTTGGCAAGCTAGTACTACCACCTGGGTGTAGTAATCCATTAACGGCCCACGGTTAGTCTAGGCATGTTAAAAAGGGACTGCTATCCTTTCTCATCGGTCAGGCAAATCAAAATCCGAAGGCCAGACGTTCTTCAAATATACATTCGGTGACTTGGGAGTCCCAAGTCCCAAATTGGGGCTCGTCGATGAGAAACGGATATGTCCTCGATGAGAAAGGAAAACATGTCCCATTTTAACATGCCTAGAGTACCCATGGGCCGCTAATGGATTATTACACCCAGGTAAATGTCTATGTCTCGGACGTGCGCAAGGTGAATACAAGCCTACTTCGCTCGTTACTGGCAAAACGTCTAGAACCTGAAGAGAATATGATAAAGTCACTTTCGCCACTATTCGTCATATCGCGATTCAGATTTTTTCATTAAAACAAAAAAAGGAAGGAAAAAGACCGGCGCCGGCTGGGATTCGAATCTGAGTGGACAGGCCGGCAGTCAGGAGTGATTCCACTGTGCTACATAATCAGAGGCGAATCAGTTGCTTTAGTTCGTCATACTACGAAATGTAAAAGCATCAGCCCGACTATCATGAACACATCTTCTCACCCCCGGAGCACATGAAATATTCAGTCCCTAGTACTCAACACTTTTCCAGCGATTTCATTGGTCCCCACGTGACTTCCCTTCGATCGCACACCACATGAATTATTCGGTCCCTTACGTCTATGCCCGGATTATTTAGCAATTGGCAACAAACGGCTTTCATGAATTCTTAATGTGAGAGCACAGAGATTAATTTCCGGAACGTCAAAGCGTTTCTCGGAATGTCAATTAGAGACGTCTGTGCTTTGGCCGATGGCCGCGTTTGAGAGCTTTTCTCTCAATTAACCGCTTCCTGCAGAGAATGTAAACATCGTTGTTTCAATGCCACAGCGGGATGTTAATACGTTTTGAATATGCATGAGATGGGTGACTCACACAGCGAATGCCAACAAGTGATGGGTGGCAATTAGTGTGAGTCATGGAATGCTTACGAGCCTTGGAACGGTTTTCGGAGAGTAGTGACTATGTTCTTTTTTTGAAAAAGAAACTTACTGCTTCCTGATGTACATCGGGCAGCCAGGGGGCAGTAGAATGGGCCGTGAGGGGCAGGTGTTACATCTGTTATGAACCATGAACCATATGGTGAACATCATATGATCCTCATCGCACTGCCCATCAATGCTTGCCTTGTATACCGATTGTCGCCTTGCCCCGGCCGGTTAGTCTTCAAGTTCTATGATTGCTTACTCAGCTAATTTGATGCAACGTTCCACGCAGATTATTTAGCGTCTAACCGAATTTGCTTCTGAAAGCTTTCTTCAGTGTAATGAGTGTGATTGAACATGACAATGCCTTGGTGATAGAGCATCGATGATGTTGTTGCGACTGGTTTGGATCCTCGGGCAGTCCGGAAATAATCTGCATTTGAGGCGAAAGCGCAGGTTTTGAAATCTATTGCAGTACGCTTCAATCGAGCTTCGGAATGAGCAAATACGGAATGAGCAGAACCTGCGATCTGCGATCGTGGGTGGCGTACGTGAGAATCTGCCTGTCTACTACCGCCCTTAGCTATCGATGTCTACCAGTGTGTTTATATACCCCTGTGTTCATGTGTCTTTGCCCCTTCTGACCCTGAGCGGTCTAGTAAATAGTTACCCCTGGCCACATGCCGGCCACACCACAAGAGTACTATTGTGGATTCACCGCATGGTACGACCTATCTCTAGTGGCAGGAGAATTACGAGCAAAATGGAAAGGTGCCAAGCTCAATCTCTATGATTATCATGCGGTGCTACGCAAAAGCTAGGAAAAGCGATGCACCTCTAAAAAGGACGCATTACTTCTGAGCACATAAATGCCTCGTTTCTGCTCCATGATCGCAGAAACAAATTCCAGCGACATGGATAAAGTCAACGAGCAATTCTCCGCCGCCATCTTCGCACTTCTAAAGGGACAAGAAGGCGTTCAACAACGCGAAGTCGACCAGTTGGCTGATAAAGTCGCCGTCGTTTCCGTCGAAAGAGAGGACACCAAACAGAAGAACCAGAAGGATGACAGTCAGAAGTGAACCACTTATGGATAGTGATGAACCTCGTTCTTCTGTTGTTTGTTGCCAGCCTGATAAAAATAAAAAATGTGTTCCAATACCATCGTGTCAGTATGCATAGATAATGTTCATTATGAAGACAATTATTGGTAAAAAGGTGGGAAAATATATATTTTTCGGTTTATCTTCATAAAAATTTGATATTCACGCCATCTTTGCACTAAAGCCAAATGTATCCATGTGAAAATCAGCTATGCAACCCACGAGAATTAGGAAGTGGACACATGACTCACGTGATCTATTAGTACAATGTCTCATGCTCTTGAATCTGTGAAATGAACCATCGTCTTCCATTGGAAAGCACTGCCCCCTTTCTGCCCAACTTCAATTGCAGATGAATAGGCATACTCATATTCTCAGTGACATGGTGTAAATCCTGGTCTTTGAGTATGCTGGAATTCCTGACGTATCATCGAGATATTCCCGAAATTCTCATTCTCAATCCCGCATGACTTTTAATCTCAAGAAGAATTCGTAGGAAAGCGTGGAAGGAAGCGGTGAAAACAAAAAACAAACAATAATGTTGAGTTCGAATTTCTAGGAAGAACACGACAAAAACAAGGATTCGGATTTACATTTGAATGAGGCAGAAACACGATTGCTCGTATTGTTTTGAAAGCAGGCATGGCCATTGGAAAACACATCAATGATCAACGGACGTGACATCTGATACCGTACCCACATTGACACTGGGAACTGTCTTATGTGAAAGAAGTCGCTTTGAATATGGTTGAAATTGGAGACCTTTTTCATTATCCAGTGTCCGAGGCCAAGAAGGCCGTTTTTCACATCGCGTGTTTGTTGTGACTTTGACGCAATTCAAGGACAGGGAAATTATCGATTTAAGTTTTCAATTGTTGACTCATCTAAAATTATTTGCAACAAATACGTCTGACAGTTTCAAAGCTTCAGTTGTCAGTGCATTGTTCTTTGTCAATTCGCGTGTGTCCGAGATATTATGAACACAGTCTGTTTTTAACGCAAGGTTTCCAAACACTATTCTGACGCAAGAAAATATAAGGACAGGGAAATTTCTAGCGGAGGTGCAGGTCTTGACTCATCGGTATTTGCAGCAACGTCTGAAAAATCTTTCATTTAAGGCTTCGTTACCGACATTCTCAATTCGAACGGGAGGACAAGTAGAGACAGGTCAGACGGTATCCGATTTTCTTTCGTCGCTCTCTTCGCATCGCTCCTTTCGAATGATCGCAATTATCCTTGATATATGCTACGGCCTCAGTTCGGCCCGAAAGTAACCGAGGCGAGTCATAGTCGACGCAGATTGTGATATGCAGAGCCGAATAGGCATCTCTGATTCCGGTTCATCTTCCAATTTTGAAACTGACCGTCAAAGCAGCTGAGCATGGAACAGCTCTGTTCTGAGCATGGAAACCACCGGTTATTGCTGAGTTATTGTTGAGAGCTCACATAGCTTCATTTGCGTACAGTCTGTTTCATTTATATCGTGAGATTTTGTGTGCACTAGACAAAGTGGTTAAAACATGGACCGCAAAATTCTTTGATTCGGAAGCCCCCTTATTCTAGTAGCATGAAATTTATACCCTACTTTCTACAAGAACTTTGCAACCCTATAGGCAGAATGTTGACTTTAAGCGTTGGCTTTTGAAAAGATCGCCCCAAAAGTGCCACAGTTTCATTCCCCTTTTAGAATAGAAAATGATTCATTGGAAAGCTATAAATATTCGGCACTCTGTTTTCAATCCTGTACTGTTCTACGCATTCTGCACTTTAAGGCATCGCCTTCACTCCGGTCACTTTTCCATTTGCATGATTTAGTGAGTTAAGTTCCAAGCAGTGGATGGAAAAACTATGTTTATCAGTGATCAACTCACATATCTGCGTACTGAAATTCCGATTTCTGACGGCTTGTCTTCATTATAGCAGTTCTAGGACACCACATGATCTCATTCGGGAATTTTCATAATTAAGGAAGAACAACTGGATACTCCGCTTTTGGTGTGATCAAAAACAATTTTTTACCGCAATGACAGATGAACACTTCTATGACTGCAAACCCCATGTTTTTTGGGGCGATTCTGGCATCTCATTGTTCCGTCGATTCATTTACTCTTCTTCTTCAATATCTGTGTCAACTGTTCCTATGAGAAATCTCGATTTTTGCAAGCCAGATGTGAAGCGAACAGCAAGTTGACATTCCGATATTGATGCACTGTATAGTCACTTTCATGGCCGTGGCCTTCTTCCTACTGTGGCTTTTACAGTTCTCAGTTCATACCCTTCGAGCTCACCATATCTTTAAACGTCCGACAAAACAGCGACCGTTGTTTCGCCTCAACCTAAGTCTTTCTATCGTCGAAGCGCCGACTTTTCGTGTCGACACACATTTCGCGGAATTTTGGCTACGAAAAGACTGAATTATAGTTGCCAACGAGGTCCCTGAACCGATTTTTGCTCTTGACTTTTTGGAATGAAAGGAGAAGAAACCGAAGTCTCGGCGGGTAGTTGTTGATCTTTACGGAATGTTGCTATTTTTTATAAAGACTCAAAGACCACCGTCCTAAAGAATTGGCCAAGAATCGAGGGGGCGCCAGCAAGCGCCTGGGGAATCTTAATGACGCAACACGATACTTAATGTTTAAGTCATGTTTCATTGGCCAAGGTCGAAGAAGAAGAAGAAATGAATCCAATGAAAGACGACTGATTGGAGTGAATCACTAAAACGATCTTTCATCTACGGTTACCGGAGCTGAAAATACAATGGCATTAGTTGGACATACAATAAGAATTCGTTAAAAAAGATCGCCCAAGCAAATGATCTTTTTTGTTTTCAAAGTAAGTCATCAAAGGACCTTTGTTATCAGTAGCGCCTTTCTTCGACTTATATTATCGCTCCGTTCTTGAGATAGCTTGGAAACGTGTGGTTTATACTATTCTGCAACAGAATCTGCAGAAAATGAGACATTCTGAGTCAAAATTTCTGACCAAGCGGGCATGTTGCAAACATGCTTTCACCACGTCTGCTGTCAACAACTGCCACCACGGGTCATTTTCTAAACCTTCCAAAAAACAGATGTGTGCGAATCACTCCATGCTTTTCGGTCCGTTTGGCCAGCTCCTCTACGAAGGACTACACTCTGTGATCACTTATAAATGTTGACACCCAAGACTCAGCCTGATTTCCATTCAAATTTATCTTCTGCATACTGAAGTGGCCATTGACGTGTATCCAACCCTGCTAAGCCCCTACTTATGCATCAAAGAGTGTCCACGCTGGTCGTTTAGACGTGAACAAATTTAACTTTCTCGCCCACGTTTGACATTTGGGAAGAAATATTTCTAAATACTCAAATAAAAACAACGCCTTTTGCAAATTACTTCTTTAATAGCTCGGTTTTTTCATGCACAGAAACGGCCCCATCCTGTTCCAAGAACCGTTTTCTGTTTTTCTGTGCTGTTGTTTTTGGATGAATGAACAAGTGCGTTTTGCTGAAAAACACGAAAATTAAAAGAGAACAAGTGGCTTTATCTTGGAATGCACATTGATTATGGAATACGCAAAAACACAAAAATATGGAATTATCTGGACGAGGACTACATGGGATGTAATTCATTTAGACTTTATTTGGACTGTGCCTTGGTTGACCGAGTAATAGACAAACACAAGATGTCCCTTGCAGTAGTTGGTGCGGCGTTGACGTCGAACGGCTCTCTGTCGTGGATCGTCTTCCTTATACTTATGCTTGGTCTTCCGGAGTCATCAATGACGTCTTCCGCCAGTGGCAGGAACCAGAGCTGGCGGGTCGGATTTGAACTCCGGGCCTGAAAAACCGAAACCGAATCGGAAATCCAAAAAAAACCAAAAAATTGAGCCAAAATCCGCCAGCTCTGGTATTATCGTCTCGCGGAATTCGAATCATCTGATCGTCGCTGATATGCCTTGGGCTTTAGGGTACACGTGGGATTCGTCGAACCTCCAGAAACGACGGTGAAGCTTCTTGTTCTCGTGGCGTTTGCGGCACAAGGGAGGCTACGGAGCTCTCATTTGATTCGAAGAGAGAGGTTCCTGGTGTCCAGGAAGCCTAACCTCGTAAATCTTGTCTTCTAAGCGGTGAGTACATGGGAAGTACATGACACTGCCTAAATTCCGCCTTAGCCCCATTGGTCCAGCTAAAATGCATCCTACAGGCGAGACATGTACACGAGTCCGAAAACGAGCCCCATTTCGCCGGTCTTCAGAGCGTCGGCGACCTTCAGGGTGACTTTTTACGCAGCTGGGTTCTCCCCGTCAGTCTCTGCAAACCACCTTGTCGACATTATGAAACAAACAAGGTCCCCTTCACCAGTTTTCCATCCGCCTCATGCAAACCACGTGAACAACACTGTCGGATGTCAATGCCAACGTGATTGTAATGAGCACACACGAAAATGCCTGGTTTACTGACAATAAAAAGCAACTGTAAATGAGAGCATGTTACTGATTAAGATGACTAGGTCCCGTAGGATGATTATTGTCGATACAAATAGTTCATGGATACTGTAAGAACTGAATCTCATGTTGGCTTTGAAACGACGAAAACGCGACAAATCCACAGGTAGAAAATTTTGCAAAAAAAAAAAACACAAGAAACATGCCGTCGTTTTCGAAGAAAATCAGGCGATGTGTGTGGTCCATCCCCTCAAAAAACACGAAGGTCAGTATTGTTCATATTTCAGGTTAGGTGTGTGGCATGTTTGAGTCAAAATTCTTGTGATCATGGCCTTGTCTTGAATGAGAATCTTTTCTTTGGGACTTTCAGGGCATGGCCTTCTTTCCGAGCCCTCTTTGTGAGTCCTTCTTTAGAACACCGTTTAGCATTGTGTATGTTTTAACGCTATATTTAAGCTTTTTACAGCCTGCTTCCCTCATTTTCGGCATTCTCGATGTTTGGCCGCACCATGTAGTTAAACATTAGTCCAAGTTTGGCTCCCCTCTTTAGAGAATCATTCCTAATTCTCAACGAGAAATGAACTTTCTCTGTAAACATTTATCCTTCCCTAAGCAATCAAATCAAATCAGATGCCCTGAAAGTCCCTAAACTTCGTGATTTCCTATTTATCTGTTGGCCTTTCGTCTGCCCTTCGCCATTGTTGTTTTGGCATAAGTTTCTCGGCCACAAGAGACCCAATTGGCGAGACGGCCCCATTTTGACAAACATATCTTTTTCGAAATCAAATTTGATTTGACGTCATCATCGCTCTGATCTTGTGAAGGTCCCATGGAGAATAGGCTTTGTTGGCCTTGGCTGCACGGATTCGACGAAAACAGGCTTTGTTGCAAAGGACGGAGGCGAAATTTTCGGAATCGAATATTAGTGTTTTCAAATTGAATTTTTGATCAGCGCCCTTTTTAGAAGTTTTGTGATTTTCGAAGAAAGCGATGTTTGATCGTTTCACTGCGTCTTTTATAAAGCGGCAGGTTGAAGACTTCTCGAAATTTAGCAATAAACCAGCGTAGCCGACTTGATGAGATTTCGCAATTCGAGCCTAAACCAGAGCCAGTTCGAACCGCTCCTTCAGGGACCGCTTTATATATTGGGGGCAATTGTGACTCTTCACAAAGAACGGTGCAAGGTCTGTCCTTTGCTTGATAGAATTGTCATTTTTCTGTCCACAAAGCAAACTGTAAGCCAGGTGTTGCTTCACAAAGCATTTTATTGTTTGCCTGACTGATGCTGCACTTAGACATTCGAGCCACCTGGGAGCTGAAGGTTAAAGATCAACCTATAAGCCAGCCCACTTAACCAGCTGCTGAAAAGAGAACTCAAATTTTAATTCGAGAGTTCGATGATGACAGTGGGAACAACGAAACAAATACATATCCGATTGCGACTTCTATTTTTGAGGTCAACTTTCCAAGCCACCCTACCTCCGACTTTTTGTCGTTTGTAAATGATTCAAAAACAGCTTGCACGGAGACACCTGGAATCCGAAAGCCAATCTACAAACCGGCCTCCATATTTCAGATATGTTTCAAACAGAGCTATCAGCTGAAGGTAAAGACATCCATTCATATTGCCGAAATAAGCAACGATCTCAACAGCTTATCGAAAGACCTATTCAGAAAGTGGCATACAAGTGTCCAAACCTTCTTTCCCTATCCTCAACTAAGCTAGCACATAAAGGAACGAGGTTCTTTAGCTAAAATTTAATTAGTCTTTGAGCAGGGAAGCGTGCAATTCCTTTCGCTCCCGCTTTTTGAACCTAAATGAGGTTATGTCTTCTAGCATGCAAAAGAAGAGCACTCCAACTGTCCTCTTCTCATTTCAGTAATTAGTTTCGTCTGTAAGAAGAATTTCTAAAAGTCAAAATCGAAAAATCGCGCATGACTGAAGAGCATAAATTCCGAACAAAGGACATATCTGTCTTGTCCTTTGGCGCGGCCAAGGGGATTCATGTATAATGAATTCCGTAATTCCTATATGTAAAAGAAGAATCGGCGGGTTGGTTGCTCTATGTGGCTGCACGCGACAGACAATCATGAGAATAAAGACCCGGAGGGGAAGCGAACCCGATCAGGAATAAACCGCCTCCGCAATGAGTTATGCAGACACACCAGAAGTAGCCACTAGCAATATAAGGTGGTACAGTTCGGTACCGCTAAGGCCGCCAGGCCGCCAGATGGCCGCCAGATTTTGGATTGAAATTTCGTCCCATGTCTTCTTGAAAGTGGTCTTCAGTGAGTCATTTGTTTACTCTCCTTCAAGATGGTCCACACGCGAAATCCGTAGGGTTCAAATCGGGGCTCTTAGAGGGCCAATCAGAACTCTCAGCTCCCCTGGCAACAGTGCCAAATTTCGCGTGATTCCCTTCTTCGTTAAATTTTTTTCATTTTCTGGGTCTAGGTTCTACAATGTTCTGTGCACCGTCCATAATATTGTCACGTGCACTACAATGGAATCCTGAATATGAATGTTGTGATTTGTCACCAAAAACATCACGTTTACGTTGTTTTTTCACAAATCTGTGTGTCTTGCTTTCACTGCTTCTCGTGTCATCATTGAAACCTCTCATTAAATTTTAAAGCCCCGAGCGGTTGAAGGTGTTTGATTGGCCTACAACTTGAAAAGCATCGTCTTTTTATCAATAACCATAGTTTCGGACAATGTTTAATCTAAGATTTATGATCAGCAGCTGGTTGAGTGGGTCGTTGTGTACACTGGCCTATAACCTTAAGTTTCCAGGTGGCACAGATGTCCTAGTGCAGTATCACTCATAAAAACAATCAAATGCTTTATGGAGCAACAACAGGCTTATGGTTTGCTCTGTGAACAGGAAAATGGTATTTTAATTCTTATTTTGAAACATAAAGCGAAGGATAACACAAATAGAAGAATCAAAAAACACTGTACTTCGGTGGTCTACTAAGTCTCATAGATCATGTGTGCTTGAATTGACTGATATTTTGAGTATCATCGTTAAGAACTGAGTAACACTGCATGTGGTCCTCGAAATTGCTACTTGCTATATGAAACTCTGTATGTATCCTTTTTCTGAGCTTCTTGTTTGTTCTTTGCATAGTTCATTTTCATGTATCATTGCTTCCGTAATGCGCTGCTAGACAGATTCTCCCCAAATACACACCTTCCGATAAGCTGATCTCTCCCGCAGCCCGCAAAGTACGTGTCTATGTTTTGCTCCAAAACTAGCCGGCTATGACGATTTTTGGCGGAGAACGGCTTAAAATTTGCGAGGATCAAAAGTGCGAAAATTATTGCACGGTTCGATGTTCCTGGACGGTTCGATGTTTCTGGAAGAAGCGTGATACATAGGAAACCGAGCGAGAATTGCAAATACACACCTTAACATCGATAATTGAAGTGATCTTAGCAGGTAGAGCATAGTATTAAAGGGACCCGGTCATGGATAAAAAAAGTTTTATAAATCGTCTGAAAATTTTTATCCCCCTGTTTTCGGTGTCGCTGAGCACGGTGGTGAAGTCGGTTTCCCAAAAAACCCAGTCGTTTTCAAGAAACGAACCTTAGGATTCAGAATGTGTTTTACCGTTGGTCCCGACACGATCTATCCGGCGCGGCACGAGTTGCGCAATATTTTCGTTCTTTTTGGCCGAAATAGGTGACGACCAGCTCCGCGCTTGGGAACATTTTGCTCAGCAGCTTCTGGCGAGTCGAATGAGCCCAGGCGCGCCTAGATTGGATAAGTGCGTAGAAAACGCGGGAACTACGGTCATGTCCGTCATGCAAGTCGTTTCGGGACCGACACACCGAGAATTGGACAGGAAAACTGTGTGGATCCTAAGGTCCGTTTCTTGAAAACTACTGGGAATTTTGAGAAACTGATTTCAGCATGATGTTGGGCAGCCTTTAAAACAAGGGGCTGAAATGTTTTCGGAACGAACCGCGAACTCTGCCTTGCGCTTGAAGGCAAAGTTTGCTCGACGTTTTTTGACTATTTTTTGCTATTTCTCGGAAACTATCATGTTTTCCGAGAAACCGACTTCACCATCGTGTTCAGCAACCCCGAAAACAGGGGTGTACAAATTTTCAGAAGATTTGAAGAAGTTTTTTTATCCATGACCGGGTCCCTTTAAAAGTGAAAAAATATATCCAGAAATGGACAGTAAGTGAACTGAGGCTGTGATCTGTGATCCTTCATAAAGAAGCCTCTACAAGCCTAACCCAAAACCACAGCTCGTTCGCCGGTCGACAACTTGGGCAGATCTGGTTCGGGATAGCTCCGGATCACAAGAGGCCGTTCCGAAGTATCAGACGAACTTTCGAGATTCGTAGGTTTATATGTAACCAGCAAATCCCCAAAATATCGGCTGCCCATGCGAATATGTGCGAGAAATGCCTGTAGCAAAGCCACGTGAGAACTGCATTCGCATATTACCAACAACAGCAAACACCCATAATGTGCAATCCCCCAAACCCAAGCTTTGAGCTCGATCGGCGTTTCAAACTTCGGAATGGTCCGTTGATAGTACGGATGAACTGTTCAGTCATCCTTTGCAGTTCGATCTTGCTTTGTTCCAACGAAGTCCTGCGTCAGGTACATTCAGAGAGTATATATGCCCTTGAAACTAGAGTGTACCACGCAATATCCCCTCCCTATGGGACAAAAGAACATCTCTATCTTTATATTTATGCACTGGGACTTCAAGCACTCACAAACATTTCGATTCCTCCCAGACGAGTCGAATGTCGGCCACGGATATAAACAGTAATTTCGTCAGGTACACGACAAAAGAATAAAAAATCAAAATAGTCGACGATAAACATGCTATGTACTTATTCTATACACATATAATTGTTATTTATGCGCTCCGTATACATTCCAAAAATAGCAAAACCATATGTTTGGCTGTGGGGTTCAGACAACAGACAACAAGATACATCATAGGCCTTAGATAGAGCCATGAAACGTTGTTCCGCCACGTGAACATTTGGGCAGAACGAAATGGAACGTCATATGTCTGCCCATTGAAATCTTGGAAGGACATGGTTTTAATCATAAGTCTTGCGGGCTTAACTGCGGCATTTAAAGTTCTTTCCTCCATAGTGTCGCATATCAACTGATGCTGAAACGATTTTCAAATTCGCCGCTTGTCCACTCATTCATTTTTCATAGTCACACATGAGGTCCTTACCAGTGTGTTCTTGTGAAACTGAATCCAACAGAAGCGAATGTTGGTGACTCCCAATGGGAGCACATGTATTTTTATGTTGCCATTTCGCAAATCGCACTGATCTACCCAGTAGCATTTACCTTTTTAACAGTTTACGTCTCTCAATATAGTGCGCCTGAGGATTGAAGCAGAGGGATCACTTAAAGCTGAGAACTCAGTAGCCATCTCCCAATGAAAGTCGATTATTATGAGTTTACGTAGGCCATAACATGCTATTTTGGGAAATACACGAGACTGCTTTTCTGGGAGCGGCACAAATAGTCAATGAAAATAGCCAAAATCTCTAGTTGATAGGCGCTGGATTGCCCTACAACAAAGCTGGCGGCTCAGCTCAGTGTCAGTGACTTTTGCCACCAAGAGCTCCGTCCAAGGTCGAACTCGATCATCCCCAATCCTTTCAACTTTTAACCTTGGTACAGTGGTCCCCATTTTCTGCTCCCTTCGGGCGTATTTGGTCATTTTGGTTTTGAAAATTACCGGCAGCCTTGCTGTCATATCCATTTTCTTCTGAACTGTCGTAAAATAAGTGATGTACACAGATATTCTTGCAATAATCAATCTAGCTTCTTTATCTTCTATCTTTATCCCATCGAATTCGCCATTCCATTGTGCAATTCCTGTACATCATTCGGTGTCTTAAACCTTCCATTTGCCGACTCCCCTATACGGAACTTCCCTGCACATTGTTCGATTTTCATTCCATCGAATCTTTAAACTCTTTTAAGACTCTTGCACTTTTATGATCTCCAACCATTGCCCGAAATGGGCTTTTTAGGCTACACATGTATAATTCAGATCCTGCTCTTTTGGTCGGCTTTCATCATATGCTCCCTGCATTTTCATCGAAATTCCATGGACATGTGACCAATTTGCAACGTGGCATTTCTGGTGAATCCGTCTGGGTCGACACAAACGATCGGTGATTGGATGTACTCATCCTCCTGAAAGCGCCCAAAACAATGGCAACAGCGATTGTCGGTCTCTGTATTGTGAGTGAGCTAAAATTATCCTAATTATCCTAATTATCCCTAATTATTGACCCTAATTATCATGAAAGCCGACCAAAATGTTCCACGAAAAGAGCACTTTTCTTGAAAATTTCGTGTGATGAGTAAAAATTTGGGCAATTTGCGAATGTCTAACGAAGGATTAATGTTCTTTCCGGAAACTGAAATAGGTTTGTTTTTAGGATGATAGATCGTCATGCTTTTCGCACAAAGACTTAATTTCTCGAAGCCATAGTCTTTACAGACGTTGTTTCAACTCGTTTCGATGAATCACTTATCGTACTTGAGGGAAAATGGTTTGAAAACTCTTGCGTCAAAATACGGAAGAAACCCGGCGTGCAAGAAAGTTTTTATTACCGGGGGTGACTAACACACCAAGTGCATCAGTAATTCGTATCTCAACTACCCCAAAAACAAAAATAAAGTCTGGAAAACTTCTTGGACTTACAGTTAATCGGTAGGCCCGACTGTAGCACAATAAATTGATCAGGATGATTCTCGTCATCGTTAAATGTAGATTGCTCCCGGTGTATCGATTGTTCAGAGCGCTTATTGTTCTCTTTCTTCGTACAACGGACCAGATAACAGACAGGTCCTTTGTAGTCAGCTTCCGACCCATTATGAAGGACCTCCTTTGCAATTAGAAGTCAGTAGTAATCGAATAGAAAGGGTCCTAGTCACGGTGATTCGCTTCCTGCCACGCATTTTTTGATGGTGTGCTAGCGGTACACATTTTGATATGACTCACACGAGACTCTTCGGCTATATGCAGCATGAAAAGCAACGGGGATTATTGGGAAGGCGGCTAGTTCTGCGCCTTGATAGTGGAAAAAGCAAGAAAGTTTTCAGCACTGCGGAGCTACTGGACACTGTATCGGCAATATGGAACGAATAATGTGTGGTAATGATCGAAAAAATGTACAAAACTTTTCTCTACATTCTCTTTACTTACTTTGCTTTTCAATGAAATCATGTTAGCCACACGATTACCCATTACAGGCCATCTTTATGGATCACACCTCCAATTTAACTGCCCTTTTCCTGCCATGTTTATCGTGCTCCTACTAATACGATCTTTGACTAGTCCTAAGCATTCCACCCCCGTTATAAATATTAAATACCATATAAGCCTCTAAAGTACATCACCTCCGCCAATTGGGGTTGAAATTCTGTGCTCCGGCCAGCGATGATCTCTTATTAATGGTCGAACCTGAAAGAATATCTGAAACAGAGATGTTTGGTTTTTGACACTTGAAGACCCGTCGCTGACGATTTTCTTCAAATTCCGAGATGAGCCATTCGGTTCGTCTACTACTGGGTTGCAACATTGAAAATGACCGTTTTTAAAAGTGAATGTTTAAAGGACACCAAAACGCTCATTTCGCTTAAGGTATTCACCATTCGATTGCTCAACATCAGTCGTCTTTTCGGGCAGGAGCCGGTGATAGATAAACAGCAAAAAAGAAATCTTTCAGCTCAAAATGGAGAGCCATTCTGAGGGTCAATTTAAAAAAATGCGGTCTCGGGCACTTGTACTTTTTGAGAATCCGAGGGTCATTTTTTCAACATTTCGCCTCTGTTTCTGCAACGCAGAAGTGAACACGTGGAGCCACTTAGTAGCTCTGTGTAACAGCTACCTGCTAGATGTCCCCGTTGCCTGTTATAGTCCTTAATCGATTGGAAACGCTCGAATTAACAGCGGTCATTTTCAATGTTTCAACCCAATACAATTATTGAAAATATCTTGAAAAGAGCTTACAAGGGAAGTGTTCGAAGTGATACACGCCGATTTGGCTGAAACTTTGTAGACTGGTAGAGCTATGGTCATGCAGTGCAGTGACGTATACCGCACCGGCAGCATCTTATATGAGAGGGTCTAAAAGCAGGTTAAAATACAGGGATATCGGTGATATAGTGCTGTTTAAGCACAATGAAAACGGATGACTGTGTGGTGTAGTGGTTAACGTGCGGGACTACCATGCCTCTTTTTTGCGCGGGTTCGATCCCACTCGACGGCATAACTTTTTTTCTTAGCTCCACTACCTTCCTCAATGTCTTTAACCCCACTTAATCGCACGAAAATCGCTGTTTACGACAGTCACAAACGACCACACACAGCGATACCGTAGTCGAATCAGTTTTTTTTTGTGAGCTGCTTGGGAATAATAAGTTCTATTTCACTTGGTTCTCCTCTTGTAATCCACTTATCAGCTAAAAAATGGCGTTTGATTTTAGGCAACAGGACTCTGCGACCGAAGTTTCACTACGCTATCGCTGTGTGTGGTCGTTTGTGACTCTCGTAAACAGCGATTTTCGTGCGATTAAGTGGGGTTAAAGACATTGAGGAAGGTAGTGGAGCTAAGAAAAAAAGTTATGCCGTCGAGTGGGATCGAACCCGCGCAAAAGAGGCATGGTAGTCCCGCACGTTAACCACTACACCACACAGTCATCCGTTTTCATTGTGCTTAAACAGCACTATATCACCGAATCCCTGTATTTTAACCTGCTTTTAGACCCTCTCATATAAGATGCTGCCGGTGCGGTATACGTTACTGCACTGCATGACCATAGCTCTACCAGTCTACAAAGTTTCAGCCAAATCGGCGTGTATCACTTCGAACACTTCCCTTGTTAGCATTGAAGTAGGTTGTATTCCAAGCAAGTAGTATTCAAAATAAGTAGTTATCTGCTTTACGGTCCTGAATCAGAATACCGTAATGTGTTATTTCCGTGGGCCACGAAATTAGACACTTAAAAAGGCAATAATTCATTCTGTTCATGTCTGAGTGAGCAAAGTAGATACTCTGCGAAACGTAAACATGACTTCGCAGATTTGGACGCACGTCGGAATCCTTAATATTGTCCACTTTGCAATGCGGAAAACAAATTGAACACAGGCCTGATTGACAGCCGAGAATCCTTAACGTGTCTTTGCAATTACAAGAGGAGAACGCGGAATTTTAGCAAAATTCTGCGAACTGGATGCATCTAGGATCATGGAGGCGCTGACGACACGGTTGGTTTGCTGCTAAACTGGTATCTCCTGTTGGTCAGCGAACTTAACCAAAGTGAACGCCTTCTTCCAGGTGAAGTGATCAATCCGGAGTCGAGATAGAGATCAATACGGGATGCATTTCGGTGAAAAGATCCTAGTAAAGGCGTTGCCGGTAAAGCACAACTATCGGAGTGGATCCAATGGATGCACGGTGAAATCTTTAACACAAAGGAAGCAAGATACTTTTGTTTGAATAAAACATTGTGAAATAAAAGTGCATCTTGTAGTAAACGCCACAGACGATGTAAACAATTTTTGTGAAATTTTGAGTCACAAAGGAACCGGACCATCAATCGGAAACAATTCGGTTCGAGACTCCGTTTTGATAGCCATGTTTTCCACAAACTTTGCACTTAGCGTCTGTTCCCAACAGTTACATTTTATTGTCGCCCCAAAACGAAAATATTGTGTTAAATGCACTAGTAATGAATCGAGGGATTTACAGGTTCATTTAAGTGTTTGTTTCGAACAGAGCCGACATAAAAAGTATATGTTGTTCTCCCCCATTATTTGGAAAACAACGGATTAGCCGAATCCTTTCTGTCTAAAAATGATGACATGCGCACTTATTCGATAAGCATATCAGCAAGTCTAGGTGTATCAAGAGTATATTGATGTCGCAACCTTTTGCATTCTCCAGACTCGAGTATTAGATCGAATTCTGTGGGATCTATGAGAAGACTACAGTCACCTTTGCCGACATGGGTACTGTCTATGTGGGCAAACTGGGTAGTCCCTTTGTTTACCATCTACCGTATCCGGGTTCGACACCCCTCCCAACCATTCTTTTTTATTTTCTCGATTTCATGCAAACCGTCCTCTTTTTACTTCCGGAATAACTAAGCTTCTCAAGAAGGTACTCTTCGGAGGTTAAGCAATTCAGCGTCAGTGCTAATCTCGGAAAGAACCCTCTTTAGCGTCATAATAGGATTGCCGACTATACTCTACCCTAGTGAGAATCCTGAATATTTGCACCACTTTTTGCGCTTGTAGGCTTGTGTGCAGGCTGACGAAAGGCAATTTTCCAACGGAGTCGTAAACAAATTGGAGAATGGAGATAATATCGAGAAAAACATGTTTTAGATGGGGAAGTCACGTGAGAGAACTGCTCGTCCCTCGTGGAAGTATAAAAAACAGCTTATACATTGAAGTTCAATGCGCGTTCAAACTTGTATATTTGGCGAACTTTCTTTTAGGCGATTTTTGGAGCCAACTGGCTAATTTCCTCACATCATAAAAAATACAATTACTTTATGGTAGTAAACAAAGTGGGTGTCCCGGAAGGGGCTTTGATTCATGGGAATGTGGAGGAGAAAAATAATAAGGATGAAAACATTTTTTAGGAAATGATGCGGGAATACGGATCAATGAGTTCTTTGAATAGCTGAAAGGGAGCTGAACCACGTAAAGTGATTGTCGCTATTGATTTAGGAATCGTTCAGTTTAGAAATCAGAAGTGAAGAGTGCGTTCTTGAGTAGCTTCACTAAATTTGAACAGAAGTAAAAATTGATCCGTTTGCATAAAATAGAGGGAATAAAAATAATGGTTGAGATGGGAGTCGAACCTGGATCTGATAAATGGTAACTGAGACGCTACCCAGTTTGACCACCTATGCTTACCCCAAAGTTAGCTATTGGTAAAGTTAGCTATACTTTGACCACCTATGCTTACCCCAAAGTTAGCTGTTGGTAAAGTTAGCTATACTCTTCTTATGGATGCTCCAGAATTCGATCTAATACTCGAGTGATTACGAACGCTTTCTGGAGAACACAAAACGTTGCGACATCAATAAACTTTTGATAGACTTAGACTTAGGCTGTACTCGTCAAATAAGTGCGCATCTCATCATTTTTTTGACGGAAAAGACTCACCTAATCCGTTGTTTTCCAAATAATGGGAGAGAACAACATATACTTTTTATGTCGGCTCTGTTCGAAACAAACACTTAAATGAACCTGTAAATCCCCCGATTCATTACTAGTGCATCTAGCACAATATTTTCGTTTTGGGGCGACAATAAAATGTAACTGTTGGGAACAGACGCTAAGTGCAAAGTTTGTGGAAAACATGGCTATCAAAACGGAGCGTCGAACTGAATTGTTTCCGATTGATGGTCCGGTTCCTTTGTGACTCAAAATTTCACAAAAATTGTTTACATCGTCTGTGGCGTTTACTACAAAATCACCTGCGTTCTACTTTTCAGAAGACGTCATTTCAACCTTTAGCTTTTTACTTTGCTTCAGAATGTTTCGTTTCTTTCATATTTCACAGGGCCATGTGGTTTGGTTAACATTACGTTTTTCGGTCATTGAAACCACCATTTGCATCTTAATTTGTTTGTCTTTACTCAATGGTTAAAAATGACGTCCAGTTTTCAAAGAAGCCCACTCATATAGGTCAAATCGACGACGCATAAATCGCCCACTTTGGTCAATTAAGCTTGCATAAATTAAATATTGTCACGTAGGTTCTCTGTGGACTTTGAGAAATCTGAAGAAAGCAAAACTCGGTTTACTTGGCTCGCTTACTCTTAACACACCCAATCCACAAGATGTACGCAAAATGGTGAAAGGACTCTCTATTCTGTCCAACAAAGAGCATATTTGGGTCTGCTGTCAACATCGGCCATCATGGATCATTTTCGGAACCTCCCAGGAAACAGATGTCTGTGCATCAGCTCATCTTTTTCGAGGCATGCGATCGCTTATAAATGTTGACACCTAAGAGTCGGCCTGATTTTCATTCAAATATATCTTCTGCATAATGAAGTGGCAAGTGACGTGAATCCAACCCTGCTAAGCCATGTTTATGCATCAAAGAGTGTCCACGCTGGTCGTTTAGACATGAACAAATTTAACTTTCTCGCCCACGTTTGACATTTGGGAAGAAATATTTCTAAATACTCAAATGAAAACAAGGCCTTTCTCAAATGGCTTCTTTTTTAGCCCGAATTTTTTTATACAGAAAGGATTCTTGACACCATCCTGTTCTGAGAAACGTTTTGTGTTTTTCTGTGATATTGTTTTTGGTGGAATGCAAAAGTGCACTCTGCTCAAAAACAGGAAAATTAAAAGAGAACAAGTGGCTTTATCTTGGAAATGCACATTGTTTTGACACAAAAATAGAAGTAATATCGAGCCATCTGGATGGTGAATGGTGCAGGGAACGTAATTGGATAACACAGAGCCACTCAATAACATCTAACAAATGGATGATCAAATTCGCTTCCTCTAGCAAGCCGTGCAGGTTTGGCCTTTGCTCTCAGGACACCCACATCGCACTTACAAGACGGAACGAAACCCCTCAGTACTCAGACTTCCGATAGTCAACATGACCTTACGATTTCTGCGTGCCAATTAATGACAAACATGTGGGGTGTAGGAAGACTCACGGACTCCGTAAGGATCTTTGGCTATTGAAGCAGGGATCTCTGAATGCTCTGAAACATGAATTCTTTCAAAATTAGAGATCTATGCTCTACGACTATTAAGGAGAAAAGGAAAAAAAAAGAATAAAGGGTTTCTGAAGCGATTGATCTTTGGCTCTTTATTCAAATGCTACATATCACATGTCAAATGCGCTTATTTGTAGCACTCTTACCACCCTTGACTGAAACATTCATCGAAATGTCAAGGACCATTAACTACGGTTGTCGCATCGAATATCCTAAAAATATATGGTTTTCTTTTAAGTGCAAATTCTAAGTCGGTCCGATGTCCACACCTATCAGATTACCTATCTTAAGTACGTCATGACTCTTCGACGTAGAATCTTTCCTCTTTTCAAAGTTTATGCTGCACTAAAGTATTCATGGAACTTGAAAAGACCGACAATAGTTGAACAACTCGTAGCCGCAGCTCATCCTTGGGACTCCTTTAGGACCTCGTGTGAAGGGATTGCTCGTCCAGCAAACTTCTAGACATGAACTTCTAGACCAAGAATAGAGCAAAGCTCCATATTTTCATTCATGTCACACTACGGTGGCCAACATGGCGATCTCTGGCACTCGAATATGCGATCTTTGAAAATATTCCACAGTTGCAAGAAAATGTTTTTGGATATCCGCAAAAAAAAACAAAGTCTAAGTGTGTAGTCTAAGCGATTAAAAAGCATAAACTGATCATCGTTACAGGCTCTGTCACTGAACATTGACTAGGTGAATCAAATGGGACATTTTTACCAATGACACCCGCGCCTTGCCAATCAGCCAGCTCTGTTTAGAAGATTTTTCGTACGTCGAATAATTTGTTAGACACTACGGGGACTGATCCCTTGACCCCCTGCATGGCAGGCAAGCGCCATACCAATCAACCAACCAGTAACTGCTTAATAATGCCTCACGGGTTGCATTACTAGCTTCCGGTATTTTCATTGTACTGTACCCTGATTTTTTGCCTGATTCACTGTCAAAAGTTTGATTTGTGGTCGTCAGCAAAGATATTCCGAGGGTTCACTCCCAGATACTCAGGCTCGACAACCCTTGTACTCACCCAAAGCACAGTTTCTTCATCCAGCCTTCCTAGGAGCCTCTAAAAATACAACATTAAAGCGCTCATAAATGAAGCACACGTGGATGTATGTCTCATACATGTCGATGGGAAAGTTCCGAATTTTACGACTTATATAGTAGTTTTCACATAATGAATTATTCAAAGCACAGTTGATCATAAATTAACATTAAGAATCCCACAATGTAGTCGTATAATCGGGCCATTTGCTCTATTTGAACTATTCCGTCTGCTGGAGGCCATGATACTTCAGTTATAACCACACTGGCCCATTTCGATATAATGCATCCTACAGGCGCTAGGGCTCTGGCGTTAGTAAATCTCAATACAGCTGGATCCGATCGTTTTTTTGGCAAAATTCGTAGCCACGAAATGGACTAAAAGTGACTCAACTCGTTTCTTCTGAACTGTCAATGCGAAGGCGTTTCATTCTCCACTTCAGCTGTTCATGATTTAAAGATAACCAAGCTAACAAGAGGATGTACCCCTCTTTTGACGGTCAATTTCTTTGGCAACATCCATTTTTAACTTTTAAAATTGTTTGTCAGCAACTGTTTTCCAGGAAAACAATTGCCTTCTGCCCAAAAATAACTCATTTGTTTTCAAAACATATTTGCCCATTTTGCCTGTTTACCGCTCTCCGAAGAGAATTCGTTAGAATGTCGTCCAAATTGTGCACGGTTCACTAGAAGTTCTACTGATTGCTGCAGCCATTTTGAAAATGAAAATTTATTATGCATGCACTGACATTTAGTGTTTGGTGAGCAGTGCTGTGAATTATGTATAGGGAGACCTTTTAGAGAAGGTGCTTAGGTCGGGCTCAGTCGAAAGGCTGCCATTAAGACTGTGTCATCAGGTTGAGAACGTTTATAATTTTGGACAATGACAGGTTTGCTAAGAAGAGGTTGCTAATGGATAGTTTGGTTTTTGGCGTTCTAACAGACATGGTTGCTTTCGGAGCCAATGCACAAAGTACGACTAGAGGTGAGTGATGTACAATAGCCCGTGATCACAAATCGTGCATTTTTTTAAGTGATTAGAAACACTAAAAACCATTCTTTTTGGAGCACAGACGAACGAAAATAGTCAAAAAATAAGAGATGGGTTTAAAATATTAAAAAATCTGAGCGAAGCTTATTATAAAGAAAAAAACCAAAGAAATTTGCAAAAATATGAGCCTACTTTGGGACCCAGGTTTCTCTGGGCTTGGCGGCTCCACGTTAGAGTTTGATATATCTTAGGACTTTAGAGGATAGCGGACTTTCAGCGTCATACTGTTCAATTGCTCGAATCATCTAAAAGAGGGTTTGATATATGATTTGCATCCAAATCTTCACAGACCTCAAGTCCTGGACACTGGATGACACTTTATATTCACGTCTGGAGACCTCTATCGAGTGGAAATTTTAAACAATTGAGGATTCTGCAAATTGGCTTATCGACCGATCATTTCGGGACATACAAGTCAATTCTCCGCTGTTCAGTGGTGTGATGGGGTGAGGGAGTTGACGTAGAGTTGAGCTTCTCTGAGGGTCCTGCCACGTTGGTCATCAAGTGAGCAGACAGAGGCGACAGTGCTTCTATGAGCTCGATTGGCAAGTGGAATCAACATTTAAGAACCGATTGTGTGTTGATTCGTCTTTTGCAGACTGAGAACTGTGTTTCATTTTGGGTCACAGAACTGGCATATGCGATACAGCTACATTGAAAAATGTTTCGTTTCTTGAATTCCATCTTGACCCGATTTAAGGAAACTATTTCATCTAAAAGGAGCTTTTCTGCCTTGCAATACATATTATCTATTTTTTGCATTCACCTGATGATGAGAAACATTTACTGGTGGTCGAGTGACATACTGTAACACCCTGTAAAGTCGCACAAGTTCCGCAACACAACAAAATGAGCAAAACCACCACTTCTTCATCGCTGATTCCGGCCCACACTCACTCCAATGATCTCTTCAGCCTGTCCACGGAAGTGCGGTCACAGAAGCCTACTTTCTGAACAGTGCATGATGGTTGATAGGAATGTGTCATTTCCTAAAGGCCATGCTACTGATAACTAGGCTGACTCAATTTCCAGCGAATGTTTGCTCACCTTATGGTTAGAGAAAGGTCGTATATCAACGATACTTTTTCGACTTTTGGATTTCTAAGCTTGAAAGTGCGTGTGTTGTGGAAAACCACCATCTACGTATAGATAGTTTTTTTGTGTTATGCCAATTTTTTGAACTCATCTTACTGGGAGTTGATCTGTTTCGCGTTCTAAGAATTAAAACGAAGCCACTTGGGACATTCGGACAGCAGCACCCAGACGAACGATGAACGTGCAGCACGAGGAGACCTTTCAACAACCTGCTCACATCATCCTTTTCAACTACACTCCTTGTTTTTGATATTTTTTCTCAGTGCACCTGTCATTAGTGACAACAGCACGTAGGCCGAAGTCTTTTGTCCGTGGCGGTTTTGAATGGTGATGTTGGAAAAATAAAACAAAAACATCAGAGTGTAACACGCCTACGGTTACATGAATGTTTCATGGGTGCATCGTTGCATATGGAGGAGAACAAGAGATGAGTTTCCAGGAAAAGCAATGTTTCATCCATTCAGAGCCATGATGGCTAGACATACAGTACCTCATAAATTCAAGAAGGATCCGCAACTCCTGATCTCGGAAGTGAATCCCCTGACTCATAAACGTCCCAAATCATGGAATCTATCAAATCCGAGTCAGATTACGGTTTATGTTTTATAGGCTAAGGATAAGAGACGTAGATAATTGTGGATAATCCAACACTCTTTACCTTAAACATGCTTACAAGTCGATGATCTTAATCTGCCTATAACGTAGACAGGCTTATCCATGGCCGCTTCCTTATCCACATCCGCATTTTGGAATATTCAATCCAAAGGGCTCTTAATGCAGACGGTAAACCAACTCGGTAAAGTATAATCTCAATTCAGAACGAACATATCCAGACGGGACACCAGACTATAGTGGATGGGGTGGGATGGGTTTAACGAAGGTTTAACGGATATAAAAATGATACTGTAGAGGCACCAAACATGGTAGTTATAATTTGTGAAATCTACGCCTTTTAATCTGGTAAGGGAATGTTCCAAAGTGTCCCTTAACTGGATTCTTGTGCAGCCAACGGTAACGAAGAGGACACAGATATTCGTAGTAACATGGTGAGTGATATGGTGATATCTGTGTCACTGCAATTAATCTACGGCGGGAATCTGCAGAACTGTCCCGCCTCAGGTCGAGCTGAAAAATGGCACACAAGAAGGCATTCATTACCGAATGACCCCAAAAGCTCATTCGCTTATATGCACATCTGACCATGTAAGCACCCTTCGATTACGTGACAACACCGCCAAAAAAGACCACCAATTTCCTTACACGAAGCTGTTTAGACAAACAGTCTAGACATGTCAGGACAATGCCGGGATCTGCCAAAACCATCACGACAGTAGCTCGCCTCAACCTCAGCTGTGAAGACCTGAACACATGCATCTTACATTGTAGCTTGATGTAAGGAAATTGGCAGTCATTTTGTGGCGGTCTTCAAAATGGTGGTCTTTTTTGGCGGTTTTGTCGCCACACCCTCCCTCCAAAACAAACCACTATGGGCAATACTTTGAAACCTGCCACGAACATTTTTAATATGGAACTGGTTAAACCTTGTTGGGTCCTTTTATTAATCATTAAAGGACGCGAGAAAGAACCAGAATAGGGATGGCTCAGAAGTGAGTCGAACCTGGATTCACGAAATGGCAACCAAACCTTACCCAGTTCGACTACACAGAGACACCGGTCGAACTGGGTAGGATTTTGGCCACCATTTCACGGAGTTCGACTCTCTTCTGAGCCATCCCTGTAGTTGGCGCTTTGTTGACATAGTTGGCCATAGTCGTTTGAACGTAATTTTCGAAACATATCCGACAGGCTTTCGGGATTATCGTTCAGTAACGGATGCCTACCTGTGTGCTAATTTTCAGATCGATCTGAGGCAGACACTTCGGAAGGAGCCCTGGGTTTTTGCGTCTTTATAAGCAAAGTTTGAACATTATCTTTTTAGGAAGACTATAGACCCTCAAATGGTCGCATTCAGATGTGATGACGAGCGACATTTCATGCATCATTCATATGTAGACTTATCCAAATCTTAATTCTGATTATGGCGGTTTACCGACGTGGTTGTTTTATGATGAAAACGTCACCTCAATGTACTCTATTTTCGAGATTTCCCATCTTGTTTGCCTACATTGTCCACATACAATCGAATGCACCTGTTGACATACCCATTACCACCACAGATCCTCTTTGGCGACCCTCAAGGGCCTCGCGTCGTGCCTGCTCCGTGCGGGCCACCCTCGACGCCCCACCTCGGCCAGGACAACCCCCTCCTGCTGAGTCAGCTCATTTTTTCGACCTGCCCTCCCCCTAAGCGAAGCGAACGCCCCACGCTCCGCCCACCGCCGCACCAGAGGCGACTCCTTATAAGGGCGCGTCCGTTGGCTTGTTTACCACATTCCTCAACGTCCTCTTCTTCTTCCAGTAGCCGCGATCTCTCTTATCAAATCACCCCATCCAAAGTCTCATCCCAAAATGGTAAGGAGCTCTTCGATATTTCGGCCTTCTTATTCTGTTCATTTTAGTTCGGAAAGCTGATGAAAAAGTCCAGCAAAGAGGAGCAGACCTCGCCAACCTGTGAGCACCAACATCTCCCGGAACGCTCCCTGTCCGTTCGCAAACTCAAGTGTCCCATGTGCTCGGAGTCGCTGTGCAGCCGAACGTTCGTGCAACTGCCCTGCCACCACTACTTCCACATGCACTGCGTGCCATGGTGGAAGGGCGACTGCTCCTTCTGCCCCATTTGCCAGGAGCCCGTCGACCATGTCGAATGGATCCAGGCCTAGGTTGTTCTTTGTTTTCACTGTGTACAGACAAATAATATATATTTAAACATCGGTTCGCTTTGGGGCAGCACAGAGTAGTATGGTTTATTTCTTCAACTCAGAAGGCATACAAAAACAGGTGGCTTCGATGATGGCAATATACGGTATTGCCACAAATCTTAACATCAAAAACATGTGCTACTCATCTGGACATCTATCTTACTCTGCAAAGACCAGCCCATCTTCAGAGCACAGATTTGGAAATTTCATCGAACATGGGAACACAAAGGACACGAAGGTTGTTTGAGATGAGCACAAACTCTTGAAGAATGGCATAGGATACTGGCAGATAACTCCCGATCTCGATATGACCCAAAATTCTGGAGGTCATTCGAGAAGACTCCAAGAGAACCAAAAACCTTCCCGTGTTTACACAAAGCGCAAACTTCAAAGAACACATGTGCTTCCTGGTGGCAACACCGAAGCCCTTTCCACCACTTGACTACGCTGATTTTTGTGTCTACAGGCCAGCTGTAAGCACGTGAAAGGTCAGCGAGTCACGTAAGTCACGTAACTAAAGCACGTAAGTGAGAGGGTCCACCTGTCACTTTTATGAGACGCATATCGATTATGGACGGTAATGGGCGGGTAAAGAGTAAACCTTCACATGTGAAACGTGTTGACGAAGTTGAAATTCTTTGGATTACTGGATCCGCCTGTAATCAATCACTGTGTACACGTTTAGTTGAAATATATTTTACTCGAATTTGCACCCGAATATATCCAGCTTTAAAAAAAAAAGACCAGCTTCAGTATTCTACATTTGGCGTTTACCTCCTGTCCAGGCATTGCTGCGGGAAGCCGTCAGAACTTCGCCTTACCTGTGTCCTATATTGTCAGCGGTCGATGGCCATCTAGCCGTGAAGGTGGCCACCTTCAGAAAAATCAGTTGCTCTGTAAGAAGGAGCGTTAGGACGGCAGAGTTCTTCTGATGTACTATGATATAACCGACTCATTTCTAGCAGCATTTTCCCAATGCTGGGTTCATGCATCCATCCTTCCATAGTACCCTCGTCTGTCTAATGATAGCGTTGTTGGTGGCCTCCACAGTGAAATCAAAGTTGATCATTATTAGGCATAAGCTATACACGTGGCCATGTCCCACGTGAGCTTTAACTTCGTTTTTACGTAATCCATTCCGCCCTTCTACAGTCTCCTCCTGGCAATCTCATCGTCATGACCTTCGTCGGGGCCCACGTTTCCGATCCAAAAATCATCGCTGGCAACATGCACGTGTCTCACTCTCTTAAATTTCACTTCCACAGGTGGTTCCTGAAATATGACCCATTCCTTGTGTAACGGAACTTTTGGCAAACACTACACTTGTCGGCCACCCACGATGTGCCTGATGCGACCAGGGGCGTTTAGTCTTGCTTACCGTACCGTGGTTTGGCTGCTACAGCTCATTGCATCAAGGATGAGTCAACGATTTTGTATCACATCTTTCATCATTGAACCTTGCCAATGCTACCTTGGGAGCAGAACGATTTGACGCGAGACTTTCGAGGATATCAGCGAAGTTGTCCCGCTTGAACTCTACAGATATATAAGGTTGCGGGCAAGCAAAGCGAGCCTTTTTTGCGCGTGGCCTAACATCCAGGTTCCGGCTTAGGTACATGCCTATGGATTAAGCGAGTCTAAAGGGCGAACCCTGTTGTCTTGGTAGCTTCGCTGATGTTCTCTCGTGTCAAATCGTTACCCACTCTGTTGCCTTGGACCTTTGTGGCAGTTGACTACAAACACTCCTCAAATGATCGGTCAACCCTGTAAAAACAGGGTATTTCCATTGATGTTGTGTCAAGTTCCCAGTTAACCGTTCTTAACTGATCCACCCCCGATACATTTGAAGGCACACGTAGACAATAAGAATCGAAAGAAGGCACACGTAGACAATAAGAATCGAAAGACACCGACCAGTCCTTTCGCGTCACTATGATATTTCGAAGATCCATGCAAACACATGGAGTCATCTGTCTATAGAGGCGAAGTTTCAAAAGGAAAGGATTAAGTGTTTTGCCAACGCACGCCGGCGTCATTTCTGCAACGCAAGAAGACCCTGTGCATTGTCTTGTTTTGTTCGACCCGCATAATCCGCGGGTGCAACATGCCTCAACAGACCATTACTCAACGATCGCCTGTGCGCAACAAAGACACGCACTTAAGTGACTAACATGTATGTCATCGATGGAACTTTAAGCCTTCAAGATCTAGGAAATCTCAAAGTGCATCCTGGGCGATAAAGACTTCATATAAAATGATTTCCAGCCATTGTGCGACGTGCGCCAAAGAAAAGTCGTTTGAAAGCGTTTGGGAAGATCGGACGGACGGACGCGCATAATTAAGTTTTGAAGCAAAGCTATTATGCGAACGCATCAAGACTGCTCGTCCAAATATCAGTCACTTTCAGGCGACATGATCAAAAAACAAACAAGAATCTGTCAAACTGCATAGATAATATTACGAGTTGGTACTCATGAATGGCTGATGGCATTTCATACAGCATAAGGAGGCCAGGTATTACTCCGCAAGAGGGAACTTCAAGCAGACTTTGGAGTTGAGGCTAATGTTCAGCTTTGGCTGACGGTCTTCTTGGCGAGATAAGGAGTGCCATCTTCACGAACGAAAGACCACAGATAGCTCTATGTAGCAAGGACGAAAAGTGCAACTCGTGTCATGCAGTCCCAAGAAAGTGAAAAAAGGAAGTCAGTCGCCTTTCGCAGGCAGTTCTTTCCATCGCGTGCCAACGGTTTTTTAGGTTGAAATCTCTGAAATCGAACAATTTTTTAAAAGAGCAAGGACAAATTAGGCTTTTCAAATACAAGATCAACTCGAATAAAGTTCAATGTTCCACGGTTCCAGGTTCAAATGCATAACTAGGTCTTACAGGCAAAAGTTTTCATAGCCGTTAGAAGTAGATATGTAACAGCTCAGGGGCATAGTCATGTGACGGTAACGGAATTGAATTGTGAATTGAATAGAGAGTGAATTGAAATTGGACCATGATTTTGATAGAAGAATGCAAAGATGTGAAAAAAGACAAGTTATAGACATCTACCGAATACTGGCCTTTCTTTCGTTAAAAAGCACAGACGAACCTATGAGAAAATCTCTCTTTTCTTTCCAAACTCAGCGTCTCGATGCACAACGTTTCAGATGATCTAACGGCCTCACCATTTGTTAACGCTTATCAGACATAGACGTTCAAACTGATATGAAAGGTTTGTCACTGGTGCAACTTCGCCCAAGTCAACCTCGCAGAGGAGGGCATACTTGGAGCACATAGAAAGTGCGCGGCAGTGCCTATCGTTCTTTGCGAAGAAGCCCTGGAAACGTAGCGAGCGCTTCGTTTAGCTCTGGAGTCGAGGTCACCGATCTCTCCGAAGATCTGTCCTGCCTGGACAGTACATTCCCACTGTCCGTTCACCTTTTCCCCTTTAACCTATCGCGTGCCAAGGTGGAGGAGTGTCCAGTACAGTACAAATGCACGAATACAACTAAGTTTTTATGCACATATCCAAATACAAATTCCGAAATAAAAGCGCAGAATTGCTCTGTTCGCAACATTCCACCTATGACAATGAAGATCAGCGCCCTCTTGGTTACTGTTATTTGTACATACATCGTCACCGCCGATATAACCTGCTATAACGGAACTAACTTCCACAGGCATATAGAACTCCCTGGGTGCCCGGAGATCTTCATATCGTGCGATCAAGGTATATCTGGTAGGTTAATGGGAACTGAGATCAAGTTTTTTATTTTCGCTCTTTAGATGAGAATTGGGATAAGGGCACCTGCGTAATCGGCGAGACCGAGATCAACTGTACTGCGGTAGGTACCACGAGGAAACTGGGGTGCCAATATGACATTGCACCAAAAAGGGGGTTTTTTGATTCTTTTCTCGAAAACCATATGGTAATTTGACTTCGGGACAGATGGACGGAAGAGTTGAATCGATCTTCTAACTTGAGATTCTCGACTTGAGTATAAAATACCGGTATATCTTTCAGGAAAGCTTCGTCTATGACGATGGGTTTGAAATCAAATGCTGCAAAGGGGCTCTCTGTCCTGGCTATCCGACGAGGGAAAGTGGCGCCATGGCACTCAGCACTTTTTCGCCATTCCTTGTTGTTCTTGTGGTGGCAACAATCTTTAGTTGTTAGAGTTCATTTCCAACGAACTCCACGTTCTTTCTTATCTTGTAAACTGTTTGCTACATTCCTTGTTGTTGTTCTGCTGTCTTGTTACCAACTCTCTAGCGATTCATCCTGTAACTTTGTGATCTCAGCATTTTTTTCACATATGCGTATTAACTGGACTATTTTGTGATTAAAGTATTATCAGCTTTTTTGACACATGGCTAATTGGATGACTCCAGCCAATATTTAAAGTCTCAGCCCTACAATGATGACAGCAACGAGAATGGAGGGAGTTGGGACACAGAATCGTCTGTTGGTTACTGTCCCAAGCAGTGATCCCAACAAGAGCCGTGCGAACCGAGACGCTGAAAAACCGAGACCGAAGTCAAAACAGTGAGGAATTCATAATTGCCACAGAGAACGGCTTTCCTCCTCACATGTTTACCCCAACTACCATGCTCCCTGAATTGAAATCCAGTAATCCACGTGACTAATTGGATGACTGATACTTCCGAGACCGAGACTGCATGGCTCTGATCCCAGCAAGTCCGCCGACAATCGCAACATTTGATAACAATAGGCAAAAACCCCTTGCATTACCCCTTTTTGAGTACTCTTCCGAGCACTTTTTGGTATAATAAGAGCGGCTTCCTTGGCATTTCATTTTGGTTCTCAAAGGTATGCTTGAAGATCCGATGGGTGGCAGTCTCTCCGTTAGCTGAATATGGGAAATATCGTTATTTGGAGAAGATGCTGTAGAGAGTGATAGTCGTGATGATCGAGATACGATCGGATGTCCCGAGTTGGGAAATTTTCAACTAGGTACCTTGTGAAAATGACATGATTCGTAAATGTGATCACATTCCGAGAATGGAACCACTCCGATACGGAGCTGTTGTGTCGGCAGCACTCGCATAACATTCTACTTCTACTAAATATCATAATTGATGCGGATTATTCCGTCACGGAACGTCTTCACGCCACATCTCGGCCCACGCCTTTGTCTGCCGAACGTTCCTTTCATTCAGCGATGCAGGTTCTTATCGAAGCTCTGCTTCTATTCGGGCTCATGGCTACAGTGTTCACCAAGAATTCCATTGTTGGGCCTGGAAGTCGTGCATCCACACCCGGAGATCATCCCTATTTCGCCTCCTTAGTAACGGTGTCGACTAATCAGAGTGAGTCAAGAATAGGAATTCTATGTGTATATGTTATACAGAGTTCTGCGGAGCAAGCATCATCGGAAGTCGCTGGATCCTCACTGCCGCGCACTGTCTCATGCCTGATGGTAAACTATTTCAAAAGGGACAATTTGAAGTAATGGTTGGGCATCACTCAAAACGACAGGATTGGTATGCTGTGAAGAGGATAAAGTTGCGAACCAAGTATAATGACCTCAACGCTGGGAATGATGTCGCTATCCTTGAGGTTCGTTGCTTTTTTGATATTAGGAAGGTCACCCGCAAGATTCCACTTCAGACCGACAGAAACATCACCTTTAAGGAAAATGTCCAGCCTATTTGTGTCGCTGGATTCGACATAGAAGCAGGCGAGCCAGCCCTAACCATGGGATTCGGATACACTAGTGGGTTTTGAGTAGAACATTATCCTGTATCCAAATCTGTTATTCAGTCCCAGGGATCGACTCACACTCGAAACGGATGTTGGAAATCGATGGAACGATTCTGGATGCCGAGAAATGCGGCATCACTCATGGGTTCAACAATCGTGAGGGACTCTGCTTCCTCGCCAATGGTGGAAGCCCTTGTTCCGGCGACTCAGGAGGACCTATAGTAGATAAGTACGGGATCTTCCAGCATGGCCTGCATCATGGAGTATACCCAGGATGCAAGATTGGACCACCCTGTATGACATGGTCTCTCTTCCCGCCGTTTACATTCTCTTTTTAGCGTTCGGCCATCGTGTGAGCTCCATGGACACATGTTTGTTCATTGCACTGACTACCAGAGGCGAGGTGGAGTGTCGGAAAGAGTATGAATGCTAGAGCTATGTGACCGCTTCTTGCATATAATAAAGTCCGTATCCGACATGTTAACTTCCACCTAGGAAGAAAGATGCGCCTGGTTTCGGTGTTTTCTTCTCATTTCATAGCGCTGTTCTGGTTATATTCTGTGATTATACATGGTAGAAGCAGAAGTAATTTGTGAGATCCAAACGGAACCTACATTCTACGGGTTGAAAAGGAGCACATTCACACACACGTCTCTCTACGCCAGCACAAGAGAGAGACCCAAGAACCAAAAAGAGACCCAAATGAACCCAAGAAGCAAAGCTTCCGAATATCCGAATTCAACCCTAATTCGGCGAACTCTGTTTCTGGTTCCCGCTACGACATGCCTGGTTGAACACTGACCATTCTGTGACATTGTTTAGGTATAAGATCAACGTGTTCCAATTCGAATACCTTACCCAACCCACATACCCTATATCTCATTAATAATAGGTTAACAGGTTAACGGTATAGGTTAACTGTAGTGTGTTATAATAACCTATATATCATTCTGATTGGCGCCTAATAGAAGCGAAGGTTTCCTAGCCTTTTCTTGCATGATGAACCCATCTGTAAATGAAACTGAAGGCAACGTTTATTAGTTTGATATGAGTGCACCCTCAATGGGTCAAAAACACATGGTTTTGTATAGGTTAACTGTAGTGTCTGGACCCAGTGCTTGTTTTCGATAACATTCGAGTGAACTGTGCACTCATTACAAGCTCTATTCTTCTGTGTCGAGATGATAATAATCATGAAACAATATATGCCAAAACAACACATGTTCGTCTGATTTGTGAAGGACGCCTAACATCTCTATAGTATGTAAATGTCATTGATTTTTGTGTAATAAATAAGATGTTCATTGGATCCTTTACGAGCGCTTGTCTAGACGGCCGATTGGTAAATGTCGCCGTGTGACATTCTGTGAGAATCAACGCAAATGCAGTTTCCCCTTACATTTTTGAGCATCGGAAGTTGGATGACAAGCGCCGGAACGCAGGCGGCCGGAAAAAACTTTGATGCAGCATGATTATAGAACGGAAACGTCGTAGTGTCCTTGGATATAGCGTTGATGAAAAAACATTTACCGTTCGTCATTTGATCTAGGACGGATGTCTTCTAAGTGTCTTCTTCGGGCGGATGCCTTCTTTTGAGCCGTTAGACAGTGTCCTCGCGTCGATTCCTTCGAATCAATCATGGGGAGGACTTTTTAGATTCATGCTCCCAAACATCCGATTTACACATTCGGTTCTCATCCATTCTAGTACATCCATCTCCGTGTCGGATTTCGGTCCGACAGCCGTGGGACACTATGCAGATTCGCCGTGGTAAGAGCAGACCTGTTACCTTATGACTATCAAGCACCAAGCGTCGCACCATAGTAATCTTATCGTTACAAGGACCAACGTATCGCTGTCAAACATCTGACTTTCTTGAACCCAAAAGAAGATCAGTGATCGTCAAGTACATCACACGCGCACTTTCCTATCATCTTACTGATTATCAGCACAGAGCAATATGTGTTCTAAACTAGTGTAGAAGATTGAAGATTAGCAATCCTCTACTGACTCAAGATTTCAGTATAACATGTAATATCTACGGCATATCTTTTATTTGGGCAGGGCACCTTATGGATAGATGATTGGACATGGAATGACGCCTTCATGCGATCAATCGTTAGTTGATATTATGGGTTAATGAGAGGTGATCTCTAGCATGCCTTTTGAGCACATACTTTCCAACCTCATTCAGCGGTCACAAAAACTTGTGACTTGTTTGTACTGTCTACCTCTGTCAAATGATCGTCGATCGCACTTAAAAAGTGCACAATCATAAGATCACACAGAGTAACTTTTAGAATGTTGTTTGAACTGTCTGAACTAACTGATATCGTAGTCACAAGGTGTCTTATCAGTTGGACATAAAAGAAGGCCACGATCCCGTCTAGATCAGCTCACCAACCATGAGAGTCATCCTTGTCCTTGCAGTCCTGTGGACAGCTTCCCTAGCGTTCCTCGTGGAGAAGGTCGAGGAGCCTTCAGTCTTTCCCGAAAGCTATGAGGCCTTCATGGAATTGGGCCAAAAAGCGGCCATTCACCTCAACGAATCACGTCTGGTAGGTGTAAATTTGAGAAGATGGACATGCCCTTCTAGGTCTTTGGCGGCCAACGCGCCGGTCTTGGCTACTTCCCATACGAAGCTTTCCTCAGCTACCAGAGTAGTAAAGGTGGTAGCTACATCTGCGGAGCCTCTTTGGTCACCACCACTCATGTCATCACTGCCGCTCACTGTGCCTACGACTTGGTTGCAGGAAAACTCCTCTTCGGCACGGTCAATCTCCAGCAGCAAGGTCCCAACACCCAGGCCCGGAAGATCACTAACAAGATCGTACATACTGGATATGTGCCCGGACAGAATGGAATCCACAACGACATCGCCATCTTAGAGGTATGTCGAGTTTCCATAACAAAATATAGCTTGGATTGACGATACTTATGGTGAGGTCTCGTGCATCCAGGGACATGCATAAACTTTTTTAAAACCTCGATTGATTTCTGCGAAACTTGTAACTTCCCTTTGTTTCAGTTCAGTCCCGCCGTTAGCCTCAATAAGGACGTCCAAATCGTGAAGATCCCATCGAACGACGCCCCGGTTCTCTCTTCTGGAAAAGCCATCGTCTCCGGCTTCGGAACCTACACCTGTAAGCCAAAATTGTTGTAATGCACATGCACTCTATATGTGTTTAGTCCGTGGAGGCCAGTCCGTGACCAGCCAGCAAATGCTCTACGCCGAGGTTGACCTCGTTCAGAAGGCCACGTGCCGTCAGCGCTGGCGCGGCGTTCCCATCGTCGACAGCCAGCTCTGCGCCGGATCCCGTGGGAAGGGCGTCGGACCTGGCGATAGCGGAGGACCCATCCAGGTCAAACACAACGGTCAGCTCTACCAAGTCGGGCTGTCGTCTTTCGTTGCATCCGATGAGCGTATGATGCAGTACGGTCAGGACCAGATTCCGAACGTCTTCACGCGCGCTTCGTCGTTCTGCACCTTCATCAGTCAGGGCACTCGAGGAGGATTTCGATGCGTCGATGCCAACGGCGCTGGAGCTGGCGACTGTCGTCCTTCTGGGCGTTAGATCTTGTACTATATTTGTATAACCATGTGTATAATGTATAACCGATAAAGAAGAAGTATTTCACAGCATACTTTTTTGCACAATTACTAGTTGTACACCTTCCGTCAAGCATTTTCTTATAAGCATCTCGAAGGAGACGCAGTTCCAAAATTTATCTCGCCACTTTCATTTGAAAGAGCGGATCTAATGTTTACCTCAAACTTGGGTAATTAAACCGACGACGGAGAGGTGTGGAGGCACTTGTGCCGGGAGCGACTATTGCGTTGCAGTGCTGTAGGGTGTCTACTCCAGATACGCAGAGAAATGTCTCGCACTGGCCGCGTCGCTTCTCCGCGCGCAAAAGAGCAACACCGACCATAACTTACGCTGCAGTCGCGATAGATTTCTCTTTTTCTCTGCATTAGGCATTCCACAGCGCTGCGACGAGACGGTCCCTCCCCACACAAGTGCCTCCACACCGCATCATCGTCGGTTTAATTACCCAAGTTTGAGGTAAACATTAGATCCGCTCTTTCAAATGGAAGTGGCGAGATAAATTTTGGAACTGCGTCTCTTTAGAGATGCTTATAAGAATTGTATCACCAGAAACCGATCAAACAGATCAATTTTAGCACCGCGTCCGGAGAGGAACGCTCACAATAAGATAGTGATCAAGCTGCACATAACTGTAAGAACTGTAAGATGACATGCTTCTTCTTCATTGGTTACACATATTGACTATACAAATATAATACAACGTCTAATGCCCTGACGGACGGCGGCCGTTATCCGTTGACATGGGCGCATCGGAATCCGCCTCGAGTGCCCTGACTGATGAAGGAGCAGAACGACGAAGCGCGCGTGAAGACATTCGGAATCTGGTTTTGTTCGTATTGCATCTTGTAGTTATCGGCCACAACGAAAGACGACAGCCCGACTTGGTAGAGCTGGCCGTTGTGTTTGACCTGGATGGGTCCTCCGCTGTCGCCGGGTCCGACGCCCTTTCCACGGGATCCGGCGCAAAGCTGGCTGTCGATAATGGCACCGCCCCAACGCTGCCGGCACGTGGCCTTCTGGACGAGGTCAACCTCGGCGTAGAGCATTTGCTGGCTGGTTACGGACTCTTCTCCGCGGACTAAAGGCATACAAAGTGCATGTGTGGAACAACGAATGCTTACAGGTGTAAGTTCCGAAACCGGAGACGATGGCTCTTCCAGAAGAGAGAATCGGGGCGTCGTTTGATGGAATCTTTACGATTTTGACGTACCTATTGAGCCTAACAGCGGGACTGAACTGAAACGTGGGGAAGTTATAGGTTTCGAAGCAGACAAGCCCAACCGAGGCGTGTGACAAGTTTGTACATATCCCCCAATGCGTAAGAGCTCGACATACCTCTAATATGGCGATGTCGTTGTGAACTCCACTCTGTTCGGGCACATATCCAGTATGTACGATCTTGTGAGTGATCGTTCGGGTCTGAGCGTTGGGACCTTGCTGCTGGAGATTAACCGCACCGAAGAGGAGTGTTCCTCCAGTCAAGTCGTAGGCACAGTGAGCGGCAGTGATGACATGAGTGGTGGTGACCAAAGAGGCTCCGCAAATGTAGCTTTGGCCGTCACGGCTCTGGTAAGTAAGGAAAGCTTCGTAGGGGAAGTCGCCAAGCCGAGCGCGTCGGCCGCCAAAGACCTAGAAGGGAGTGTCCACAGTCTCAAATTTAGACCTACCAGACGTGATTCGTTTAGGTGAATGGCCGCCTTTTGGGCCAGTTCCATGAAGGCCTTATGACTCTCGGGAAAGGCCAAAGGCTCCTCGACCTTCTCTACGAGGAACGCTAGAGAAACTGCCAATAGGACTACAAGGACAAGGATGACTCTCATCATTGGTGAGCTGATCTAGGCGGTTCATGGCCTTCTTTTATATCCGACTGATACGGGGCCTCGTGAAAACAACATCAGTTCGTTCAAACAACATTCTAAAGGACACTGTTAGTGATCAGAAGACAATGTACTTTTTAAGTGCGACAGTGCTGATAATACGTAAGATATTAAGAAAGTGCGCGAGAAAAACATGACTATTTCGAGCACATAACAATGTGTTAACTTGACACAATGCTGGTACATTCAAATATGTACGTTCTACTTTGGCTTCCACAGATCGACTATGGATACCATATCGCAACTCTTCATCGAAGCCGTCATCGATTTGAACTGTAGCACGTCTGATAGGTCCAACTTCGCGAAACTCTCTTCGTACTGGGGAGATCGCGCAACCTATGTCATCAAGAATCGAATCGAAATCGCCCTATACATCAATTTCGCACCAAAGAAAGGAAAACGCCGATTGGAACGCAACAGGGAGCAGCTTTACTATGGATTCTATCGCGGTGTACAGAATGTCTCCAAGCAAGTATTTGACGATCCTCGACGTCATGCCATTACGAACATCAATGTCTACGAATACTACCGTACCAACCGCTTCCTCTGCAAGAGGATGACCGCTGACGATGCTGAAAAACTAAAGCAGATTCTGGTCAACAATTGTCAACCTATTGAAATCCTCCATTTCGAGCAATTTCCATTTAGAGAGAGCGGTGAATTTTGGGATCTTATAGACGTCATCCCGGCTATAAGGAGATTCGAACAAGGAGCTAATGTGCACCACAACGTGCAGAGGATGAACGAATCCATCAAGAAGCTATGCGCAGGAGGTTGCTTAGAGTATTGGAAAAACGAATGGATGGATCGACAACCCACTGGGACTCGACTTCGTTAACCTCTACGACATGACAGAAGGACCCCGAACAACAAATCATGCTGAAGCCTACCATAGCGCACAGCGCCATTATTGGCGATCTCCACATATGCCACTAGGAGAATGGCTAGCTACGTTCCAGAATGTACAGCATGCGGAGGAAACGAGGATCCGAGATGTCCTCCTGCTAAGGATCGAACCCCGTCCTCGCCATCCTACAGCAATTGCGAACGACGAGAAGCTGCAAGAAGCCCGCAGGAGATTGGAAGACATACTGGATTCCGGCACAAGCGTCGAAGAATTTTGGGAATTCGTCGAAAAGTATCTGACAAGAGTAGGAGCAGTAATAGGATATAATGTCCAAAGGGACCAGGACACCTCAGAAGAACTGCTCACTACAGAATCTTAATATTTATAGTCCCGAATTGTATAGTATGCATTGAGTAAATTATTACATTCCAAGATTGCGCACAGAAAATTACGCAAGTTCGCGCGAAACTAATGCCATTTAAAACCGATGCCACATTCGCGCAAACTGACCGATTTTGATTCGCGCAAACTGACCGTTCGCGCAAACTGACCGGGTGTCTTTCTTATACGCATACCCCAGATGACTGCCATTTCTACGCGTATTCTTTTGGCCTAAACGACCACAGACTCTTGGGACGGTTGACGATGGCCCAAAACTAATTTAGGTACCAGGTAGTCTTACAAGGGAACATCCCCAAGTGTCCGACGAGTTAGGAGCTGAGATGTGGCGCGGCTTGTAGACGGTCTTCTAACTAAGAAAACGCACATAATCTCATCGGCCATAAATCAGTCGGGCTACCATAAAGATGGTCATGAAGTTGCAAGGTCTCCTGGTGCGATGTCCCTGACTAGTCAGAATATACGGTATTTTTGTCCGATTTTGGACGGGGTTTTTAAGGATTTCGGCATTTAGAGCCAAAATTAACATTACCAGTTAACAACCATGTTCTTTTAGCAAGAAAAGGGGTCAAAAAATGACAAAAAAACTGACAAAAATACCGTATATTCTGACTAGTCAGGGACATCGCACCAGGAGACCTTGCAACTTCATGACCATCTTTATGGTAGCCCGACTGATTTATGGCCGATGAGATTATGTGCGTTTTCTTAGTTAGAAGACCGTCTACAAGCCGCGCCACATCTCAGCTCCTAACTCGTCGGGCACTTGGGGATGTTCCCTTGTTAGTCAATTTTCGTTCCAAAATTTATCTCGCCACTTCCATTTGAAAGAGCGGATCTAATGTTTACCTCAAACTTGGGTAATTAAACCGACGACGTTGTGGTGCGGAGGCACTTGTGCGGGGAGCAACTATCTCGTTGCAGCGCTGTGAGGTTCCTAGTCCAGAGAAACAAAGAAATGCGGTGCGAGTCGTGATCGGCGGCGCTCTCGCTGTCGAAGCAATGCGAACGAGTAGTTTTTTGTGGGTCATTTCTCTGCTTCCCTGGGGTGGACACTGCGCACCGTTGCAACAAAACGGTCGCTCCCCACATAAGTGGCCAGCACTGGACGACTCATAAACTTACCTGGCTGGGATCTCCCCGCGATCAGCAAGGCGGGGAATCCATGGCGAGGCTGGGACATTGCACTTTCGCTCCCGGCTGACCCGTGTGGCAGCTCCGAGTTGGAGTTGGCCAACAGCTAAATTTTTGAGTCAGGGGACAGCGTTCGCGCTTCCCCGCATAAATCATTTAATGTGGTCGGACGGGATCGCCGGCTTTCCCTTTTTTTAATGATTTTTTGTGATTTTTTCAAACAGCCATACAATAGACTTAAACGGCAGTGTTCCCTTTTGCTAAGCGAGAAAGTCAAAACGAACTTTTTCTCTGTCTTCTCTGCCGTGGACACATCACACCGCCCCGTAGCGACGGTCGCATTTGCATGGCGTCGATCGGAGAAGATCGGTCGTCAGTCTCTGGAGTCGACGCAGTTAACCGAGAAATTCTTTCGCCTTTTACTAAAGAATTCCGTGCGTCGACTCACTTTATGAGTTTATCTCAATTTTTGGAGTCCCGATCGCAAGAGAGGGATAATTAATGAATACATAAATAAGGAGCCACTGGTCATTGGAAAGAAAAGTGTATACGCTCTTTACAGACCGTTTGAATCATTCTCATAGAAAGTGAGAGAAGATGAGACGTGTGAAAGGCCACCTCTAAATAACACTGGTGAAGATGAAAAGAACAGCCGATGTTAAAGATTGACGTTCCCCTTGTGATTTACACAAATTCAGCACGGCTCAATACAAAAAGATTTGCATCGGCCGGGAATCGAACCCGGGCCGGCCGCGTGGCAGGCGAGCATTCTACCACTGAACCACCAATGCTCTCATTGGTCTGTGTCGTCCGTCGATATCCCACCAAAACACCACCCGAAAACGTAAACAACTACTTTGTGCTTATAGATCTGTAATCGCCAAGGAGCGAAGTGTTGGCGAATTTCTTAAATAGGTGCAGAGATGGAATACCGGACGCAGCGATTGAAACGGTTATGGAGAAAATAAACAGGAATATCCGGGGCTAAATTAGCTTCGCGGGTGTGCCGGGTTGATTGAAAAAGCTACACATTAAACCGCTTCTGACGTGTAGCTCTTTGTCCCAAAGTGTAGTTCAATTATTTGTCTACACTGTGCGCACCGGCGAAGCTAAGTTACCTCCGATATTCCTGCTTATTTTGTCCATAACCGTTTCAATCGCTGCGTCTGGTATTCCATCTTAAGGCGCAGAACCACTTCGGCGCAGACCTACTTAGGGCGGAGAACCACTTAAGGCGCAGAACCACTTAGGGCGCAGAACCACTTAGGGCGCAGAACCACTTAGGGCGCAGAACCACTTCGGCGCAAAACCACTTAGGGCGCAGAACCACTTAAGGCGCAGAACCACTTCGGCGCAAAACCACTTAGGGCGGAGAACCACTTAGGGCGCAGAACCACTTAGGGCGCAGAACAAGGTCGCGTGTTTGACACCGCCCAGTGTCTTTAACGTGCCATAAGCAGACGTGTGACAACACGACGGAAACGCTGACGACTGTTGTCACGATTCGTCCCTCGTCAGGACTTTTGTCTCATAAGATATGCCGGCGAGAACATGTGGCGTAAAGCCTGAGCTACCCATAATCGCCGCCGAAGCTGATGAACAGCCTACCGTTGTTGATGAGTGAGTGTTTTGAATTTGCACGTTTAAGCGTAATTGTTTTAGCATTCAAAAGAAACCCGACGAAAAAGAAGAGATCCTGTTCGAGGAGGCTTCTACAAAACGGACACGGACGAAAACAACCGGAAAAGGAGCTTACATGCATGGAGGCTTCACTTATCGGCGCGATCGAGAACTTAGAAAGCAACCTGGGAAGATATCGTTCAGATGCGTCGATCGTCAATGCTCTTCTCGAGCTCATATAGACTCTATTACTCACAGAGGACGCGTTGTAGTGCCTCATAACCATGGGCCCGATATGGTTGATAAACAGGTAATATTCCTTTCTTCTTGCCAAACAAACTGAAATCGCCTGTGATTGTTGAGATCCGCCTTGCCCATGACCAGCTTGAGCAGATGGCGCGTACGTCCGCGTCGACGACCTCTGACGCTCTTGCAAATAGGAATGCCGTCATTGCTATTCGTAGCAACCTGTCCGCAGAAGCGTTAACCCGTGCAACAGATTCTTCCGCTTTTACGCGATGGTTTCAACGTCGGCGTCACAAAATTCGTCTTTCTTATCATTGTCCCAATCAGTAGTTGTTTTTTGTTAACGTTATAAATTTTTGATTTCAAAATTTAATGTTGTGACACCGGATTTTTGTTCTCGCCTTCGTCGGTATATCTTATAAGACGGCGGTGCTCGTTTGCGCTCCGAAGCGATGCGGTCTTTTCGTGTGATAGATTTCTCTGCTTCTCTGGAGTAGGCACCCCACAGCGCTGCAGCGAGACAGTCGCTCCCCATACAAGTGCCTCGGTACCAGGTCATCGTCGGTTTAATTACCCAAGTTTGAGGTAAACATTAGATCCGCTCTTTCAAATGGAAGTGGCGAGATAAATTTTGGAACTGCGTCTCTTTGGAGATGCATATGAATAAGTACATAAGTAAGTACCTTTCTCCGATTCTTACTATGTTTTGAATGAAAGATAGAACAGTCGAAGAAGCCTCCGTCGTGTGCTAACCAAGCTTGGCTCCTAAAACGCAGCAGATCTCTCTTTTTCAAATTGCTCTACTTACCGTCTAGAACAGCGCTTTGTGTTATGATTATAAGCATCTCGAAAGAGACGCAATTCCAAAATTTATCTCGCCACTTTCATTTGAAAGAGCGGATCTAATGTTTACCTCAAACTTGGGTAATTAAACCGACGTCGATATGGTGTGGAGGCACTTGTGCCGGGAGCGACTATTGCGTTGCAGTGCTGTAGGGTGTCTACTCCAGATACGCAGAGAAATCTTTCGCACTGGCCGCGTCGCTTCTCCGCGCGCAAAAGAGCAACACCGACCATAACTTACGCTGCAGTCGCGATAGATTTCTCTTTTTCTCTGGATTAGGCAACCCACAGCGCTGCGACGAGACGGTCCCTCCCCACACAAGTGCCTCCACACCACATCATCGTCGGTTTAATTACCCAAGTTTGAAGTAAACATTAGATCCGCTCTTTCAAATGGAAGTGGCGAGATAAATTTTGGAACTGCGTCTCTTTCGAGATGCTTATAAGAAAATGTTTGACGGAAGGTGTACGGTAAGGTAAGCAAGTAAAGTAAGTGAGAGGCATCTTCTGTTCTGTTTTCTAAAAGTGTTCAAACTTCATAAAAGTGAAAAAAGGGTCTATGTTCCAATAGTGGTTGTGTTGTGAGCTTCGTTGTGAGCTTCCCGGCTTCCAGAGGGAATTGGGACACCCGGAAGCCGTAGTCCCACCACCGTTCACAACACGATATCCGACGTGAAGAATCCGGCCACGTGAGAAGCCATTCCAATGGTTGCCGACGCTCGAAGACGCAACTCCCGGACCAAGACGCAATGCTTCTGTGATAAGGTATCTCAGCTCGTAGCCACATTAAATTTACGCTATCTTGTCCGGTCATTATTCTCGTAATAAATTCGGGGCTCATCCAGTTGTTCTTGCAATAACCAATCTCATTTTGGCTACTCTTCATTAATGCTTCACTCATCTTTTCTGTGAGAATGATTCAAACGGATATGTAAAAAGTGTAGATAGCTTTCTCTCCAATGACCAGTTGCTCCTTTTATTATCCCTCTCTCGCGATCGGGACTCCAAAAATTGAAACAAACTCATAAAGTGAATCGACGCACGGAATTCTTTAGTAAAAGGCGAAAGAATTTCTCGGTTAACTGCGTCGACTCCAGAGACTGACGACCGATCCTCTCCGATCGACGCCATGCAAATGCCACCGTCGCTACGGGGCGGTGTGGTGTGTCCACGACAGAGAAGGCAGAGAAAAAGTTCGTTTTGACTTTCTCGCTTAGCAAAAGGGAACACTGCCGTTTAAGTCTATTGTATGGCTGTTTGAAAACATCAACATCGGGGAACGAATTGCGTAACAAAGGGAAAGCCGGCGATGTTGGTTCACCAACATTGTATGATTTGTGCAGGGAATGCATGGCTCATAGCGCTTTTAAAACTGACAAACATCAGATACAAAAAGTATTGCATCGGCCGGGAATCGAACCCGGGCCGCCCGCGTGGCAGGCGAGCATTCTACCACTGAACCACCGATGCTTCTGTTACTGCGCGTACTCCACTGATATCCCACCAAAACGCCGCCCGAAAACGTATTTTGTACATATCAAGCCCTGACAATATTTCAGGTCGCTCATCTTTGTACAAAAATCTTTACAGTGCAAATAGACGCGATTTTAGTGATTTTCTTGCACAGTTCAGATATTTGTTCGATGATCTGATGTTTATCAGCTTTACAAGCGCTAGCTTATAAGCCATATTATATGCATCTCGGAAGAGACGCAGTTCCAAAATTTATCTCGCCACTTCTATTTAAAAGAGCGGATCTAATGTTTACTTCAAACTTGGGTAATTAAACCGACGATGGTGCGGTGTGGAGGCACTTGTGTGGGGAGCGACCGTCTCGTCGCAGCGCTGTGGAATGCCTAATGCAGAGAAAAAGAGAAATCTATCGCGACTGCAGCGTAAGTTATGGTCGGTGTTGCTCTTTTGCGCGCGGAGAAGCGACGCGGCCAGTGCGAGACATTTCTCTGCGTATCTGGAGTAGACACCCTACAGCACTGCAACGCAATAGTCGCTCCCGGCACAAGTGCCTCCACACCTCTCCGTCGTCGGTTTAATTACCCAAGTTTGAGGTAAACATTAGATCCGCTCTTTCAAATGGAAGTGGCGAGATAAATTTTGGAACTGCGTCTCTTCAGAGATGCTTATTACAGAGAGATGAGAGTTGAGGGTGAGAAGAGCGACGTTATTTACGGTACATGTTCCTTTTATGACTTCTATGATACATCACATGGCGGTAAGCACACAAAGTAGACTGCTCCGATCTGTTTATGCAAATAAACATCGGTTGTTCTTTTCACCTTCACCATGGTCAAATCATATTTGTGCGGGGAAGCGCGAACGCTGTCCCCTGACTCAAAAATTTAGCTGTTGGCCAACTCCAACTCGGAGCTGCCACACGGGTCAGCCGGGAGCGAAAGTACAATGTCCCAGCCTCGCCATGGATTCCCCGCCTTGCTGATCGCGGGGAGATCCCAGCCAGGTAAGTTTATGAGTCGTCCAGTGCTGGGAACTTATGTGGGCCGCGACCGTTCCGTTGCAACGCATTTATCGCTTCACTGCAGAGAAGCAGAGAAAAGCATCAGATGAGATTCGTGTGCGCCAGGGAATACTGCGCCCATGTCATCATAAATTGCGACTTCACGACTTTATTTCGCGAATCAAAAGCATTATGCCTTGCGCGACACCGAAAATAGACAAACAGAGGATGTCTGGCAGACGACTTCATCCCTGGCGCGGCGTAGATGTCGAACCGGTCGTAGACGGCGCACTTCACGGGGCATCTGGGAATCGGCAAATCTTCAGCTGCGGCAGCGGAATATCGTTTGCGGCACAGCGGACGCTTCTGAGCTTGCATCTGATGGTCCGTGGTCCGGGAGTTGCGTCTTCGCTGATCCTCAGAGCGTCGGCGTCCTTCGGGATGACATCTCACGCAGCGTCGGGCGTCGGATTCCTGGCGCCGGCCATCTTGTTGTCAGCGGTGGTGGGACTACGGCTTCCGGGTGTCCCAATTCCCTCTGGAAGCCGGAACAGTCACAACTGCCACGGGGTTTTGCCATCTGGCCAACCAGACACTCAGAGAGCGACCGGAGGGACCGACCGCTCGCCACCGCGACACGAGTGAGAGCCCATCATAAATTGCACACCACTTAAAGTTACATATCTACTTTATTTACCACAATCATCGATGAAACCACCATATATGTACAGTAATACAATAGCGATGAACGCATACTAAATAGTACATATAAGAAGAAGAAAAAATACAAAAGATTAGGAGGCAAAGAGAAATGCGTCGAACGTTCAGCAAGAAAAAGGTCAATCCCAGGAGGCTCTGTTTTTGTCATCGTGATTTATTCCGTCGGTTGGCCCTTGTGCTTTGCCCGTTTTCTTATCGATTTTGTACAACAGTGCTTGTCGGACGTGGTCGCAACCATCGACTGTAACTGTGCCACGGATCGTAAGAGAGAAACGGGCAATTGACCAGGGCTCATCCAAAAGGTTTCTAACGCTGAACAAATTACTACCTCCTCTGGGCGGTATCCCGCTACCGTATACCGTTGACCGCGGATCTTGCTGAACATTAAAAGGGGGACTTAGTTTCACCGCAAGTTGCCAGTTGCCCGTACGGGTGCGGGACGGACAATCAACAACTAGCGGGACGACAGACTGGATTCGGGACTGTTGGACAGTCCGGTTCTCTGTCCAACAGTGATTCGAGGTCATGTTCTTGCAGATACTGATCGAGCTCATTGGGGTCGTAGTCGCCAAATAGATACTCATGTATGTCAAATTCGGGAATTTTAAGGGGCAGATAATAGTTTGTGGGTTGGGTGGTGGGGTCGGAAACCGGATTCGGATGAGTAGCATTTGAATAATAAACACAATCAGGAGAGTTAGTCGGCGGCGCATTTGGCCAGGAAAATGACGGCTGTTCGAATTGGGTCTCTTGGGTTTGCCCATTTGGATTTGGATTAGAAAATGTGGTAGAGGACCACGGTATCTCGAAAATGGGAGGGGGGAAAGGTTGCAGATGCATTGCAAAGGGGGGTTGATAGGTGTGTTCAAGAAACAGATTCTGAGTGGCGGGTGGGTTGCCAAGATGAGGGCCTGGGTGAGATTCGGGAGCTAGATATACTTCAGGCTCACTGTGGACATTTGCGTTTTGAAGAGAGTGTGGACGACGATCCACAGGAGACGTTCCGCATGCCGGCGGATTCGGTGGATTGCCAAATGCGTTTACGATTCCACTTGTAGGAGGTCCGTTTTGTGCAATTTGAGGAGATTCTGCTGACTCATCATAAGCAACTGAAGCGGGAGTAAGCAGCGAGCTCGCACTATAACCACTCGGCCGTGTTGTAGTAGGGGCGGCAGCAAGCAAAGACTCCAAATCCTGATTGCGATTCCTCAGCTGCGCGTTTTCCTTTTCCAGCTTTTCGATAAGCGCATCCTTGGATTTTTCTCTCTCCTTTGCCTAAACATGACCAGTTGTAATCTAATAATTTAGAAAACAAAGAGCAATCACGAGCATTTGTCACAAAGTAGAAGAACTTACAATCTCTTGGAATTTCCTTTGACGAAGGGTGGATGGAGAGACGGGACCGACCTTGCGCTGTCTTGGCATCTTCGAAAGTAAACCAAGACAGCATAGAAGAGGGACAGATAACACATCGACGTTTATAACGGTCAGCTCAAAAAGTACACAAAAGCGGTTCCTAACGCCTCACGTCGTTGCTAAAGACGGAGTACCTGTGGGTCTGTGAGGTGTGCTGATAAGGCACTTCACGTAGCACAGGGTTGTTTTGGTGATTGCAAAATATTGACATCACAGCAGCACAGTAACATTAGTGAATTGAAAATTTCAGGACCTTCAAACTTAATGCCAGTTTATATAAAAAAAACTGAACGCAGAAGAATGAAAAAAATGTTATAAAAAACAAAACTTGCATCGGCCGGGAATCGAACCCGGGCCGCCCGCGTGGCAGGCGAGCATTCTACCACTGAACCACCGATGCTCAACTATACCAATCACTGGAATTGGATATCCCCTCAGGCATATATCCCAAGCAAAAGTGAGGCAAAAACAGAAGATATGGGTCATCTCCCATCGCGTCTGTGGTGTAATGGTCAGCATGGTTGCCTTCCAAGCAATCGACAGGGGTTCGATTCCCCTCAGACGCAGAAGCTTTTGCATCTTCATATGTGTTCTAATTTGTCACTCGAACCATTAAGTGGCATGATTAAGTGGACTTTTGCCTTGATACCAAAAACTTGTATTTATCTCGACATTACTGATCGATCAAATACTGATTGTCCCAATGTTGTCGGCGTTTTCCTTTATTAGGAATGACAATGGACATGAAACCTTTGCAAAATGAAACGCTATTTTGCACGCCGGATGCTTCGGAGGTGAAGTATACTCGTGGAGGTGAAGTATACTATAGGTGAAGTATACTCTGCAGCGCAAAGCTATAGGGTCACCCCGCTGTGTTTCTGGCTCTGTCACTTTTCGCATCTGCCCGGAGAAACCGGCATGCGCATGTGGTAGACCGTCCACTGAAACGCAGGGAACGCCACTTTCCCCGGAAACACGTGCACACATTAGGAGGGTACGGCAGGTAGAACTTTCCAGTGTACCGTTTTACCTGTGCAAAATTATAGGGTCACTTCCGTATTTTGCGTGAATTTCGCTATTTTCCTCGCGTTTTTTTGTCTGTTTTCTTTTAATTGACTTCTATTCAGATGTTTATCAACCGTACCGCGCGGAACGAAGCTCTCGGGAGAGCAAAAGGCGGCAATTTCGGCGCTTTACAAGACCACCTCCTCGATTCATCGGATCTGCTCCGAAGTTCACCGAAACCAGCACGTGGAGTGCCAATTTTTGTTTCTAGTGAACGGGTAGGGCTCTGTAATAGGGAAGTCGCGCTCGCCGGTCGTAGCTGCGCGCGAGAAGCACTTGATAGCGCGCATTAGTTCCATGTCTACGATAGATTGTAAGAGGTTCGTGGAGAATTCTGCAGAATTTGCAGTTGAATTGCCGTCGAAGTGCAATGAATCGGGTGCGAAGCGGAAGTCAGTGGTCAAGCAGCACGTTTTGATAATCATTTGAACCGATTTGCGTCGAAACGGGAGCGCTTCAGAGCTTCCCAAACGAACTGAACGCGATCCAAATCAAAACGCTTCCACAGCTGAAGTTTCCTCCGCAGAATGGACGTTCTTCTCGTTCCAAACACTCCAAAATGTATTCTTCCGTCCAGAAAGCGCTGTTCCATCTGTTCGGATCCGAAACAAACACCTGAAATTGAAAAAATCAAGATCATTCATCAGTTCACATTTGCATACCTGTGTCCAGACTCGACTCAGATTGTTTCTGGCGTAGTCCAAACGATGCATCTTCTGAGCGGCGGTCAAACAGGGCGCATTCGATCGTTCATTGTTCCAGCATGCATTCCACTCCTGATTCATTGCACTTCGACGGCAATTCAACTGCAAATTCTGCAGAATTCTCCACGAACCTCTTACAATCTATCGTAGACATGGAACTAATGCGCGCTATCAAGTGCTTCTCGCGCGCAGCTACGACCGGCGAGCGCGACTTCCCTATTACAGAGCCCTACCCGTTCACTAGAAACAAAAATTGGCACTCCACGTGCTGGTTTCGGTGAACTTCGGAGCCGATCCGATGAATCGAGGAGGTGGTCTTGTAAAGCGCCGAAATTGCCGCCTTTTGCTCTCCCGAGAGCTTCGTTCCGCGCGGTACGGTTGATAAACATCTGAATAGAAGTCAATTAAAAGAAAACAGACAAAAAAACGCGAGGAAAATAGCGAAAATCACGCAAAATACGGAAGTGACCCTATAATTTTGCACAGGTAAAACGGTACACTGGAAAGTTCTACCTGCCGTACCCCCCTAATGTGTGCACGTGTTTCCGGGGAAAGTGGCGTTCCCTGCGTTTCAGTGGACGGTCTACCACATGCGCATGCCGGTTTCTCCGGGCAGATGCGAAAAGTGACAGAACCAGAAACACAGCGGGGTGACCCTATAGCTTTGCGCTGCAGTGCTTTCATGGGCGCTTTCAACCGATCAAGTTTGTGCCTTAAGTTCGTGGCGTCAGACCGATGAATAGACTCAAATCTTCAAGCATTGTTCAAGACGAAATCTTTCCAATGTTGCGAATAACATCAATATTTGACTTTTAACTATTAATTTACAAACGCATTGTGAAAGAGAGCAAACAAAACCGTCTCATGTGATAGAGGTGATAGGGAGAAGCAGCCGTTTTTGGTAAAACATCAGAACCGCATTCACAGTCTCTCCCTATCGTGCTAATTCGTGTGCTTTCAGTCATCTCTCTGCTAAACAATGACCATTAATCGCCCATCTCGTTCCGAAAACACTGCTCAAGGCAAATCGAAGGCGCGAATTCGTGCCAACCGGCATTACATGAAGGTCTGATTGGTTTTTTTGCCCAATTTTGAAGCTCAGCTTTCAGAGAAAGGGAGCTTGGGACTTTCTCCAAGCACTTCGCCCTGTTTTGGAGCAAAACCAAGTTCACATTGTTTTGCAAATGCTTAGCGATTTCTACCAGCAAGAAAACTCCCAACTTCATGCCTCCCAACAGGGCGATTCGGTTAACGCGGCAGCTGAACCGCAGTACACCTCGCCCCAGCTTCACGAAGCTGACAACAGTCCCGAATCCAGTCTCTATATGCCCACTTATGAGGTGGTTAATACCTATCACCATTCCAGCTAAACCGAGTGGTCCAACAGTTCTAGTGGCTACTAGTAACAACCTATGTTGTTTCTCCCTTTTCAACATGTATGTTGTGTTTGTTCAATAAAGGGATGAATGTCAACGATGTGATTCGGGTCGAAAAGAGCGTATTGCAGGGGTGCGCATGGGGTTGGCCTATTTTTTCTAACAGCTGCCGCAGGCCGATTTGCTGCCCTCAGGATGTTTGTGGCGGGACCACCCGGCCGATTTGCTTCCTCCTCTAGGCCAGCTTGCTGTCCTCCCATTTCTGACCGTTTTCGTGCGTTTTTTACTATTAGTTTTGAGTCCAAGTTGGAGTCTGAACATCGCTACTGACATGCCAGAAGTGCCTCCAAATCTAGACCTCCCAAACAAGAAGACATCTTGTTCTGCTCCGTCAACGTTATCGTTGATAGATTTTGTCCACTTTGGATCACTATAGCACAAGAATGGTCAAAAACTAGTAAGAACAGCAAGTTGGCCTGGAGAAGGAAGCAGATCGGCCGGGTGGTCCCGCCACGAATACCCTGAGGGCAGCAAATCGGCATACAACACCGTCACTAACCGTCACCACCGTATTCCGGGACAACTAAGGGAGATCGTCGCGAGACCATCGCTATTAACATTCATACCGCTACTAGATATTGTCATAAAAACCACGCCAATCACAACAAACAAAATCGGGTCAGCTCAAACCCGGGCAACTGGGTAAGAAAACCATAAAACATCTACTCAGAGATTCTTTGTTTACAAGAAAGATTGTAAACCGAATGCGACCACCTCCTTTGATGTTACTGATAAGTGTTCGCTGTTAGGTCGATCAATAAAGGCCCCATTTCTTTCGATGCATAAGACACACGGAGCAATGGAGATAGATTCGCTCCAAAACCTACTAATTTAGATCTCCAGTGGTCTGATGGCTCTTCTGAATCTTCTGAACGAGCCTTTAGTAGCTGGAGTCGTTGATCTTTGCGTGTTCTTGAGGATGGAAACACAGCTGGAAAGTGTATCATGTGTACAGTAAGGATGTGGGGAGAACGAAGTTGGACCTTGCAATCAAGCCTCTAGAAATAGCCCACAATCACGTTACGAAAGGTATGATCTTTTCAACGTTCACAATCTGCCTGTTAGTTCATTTGACTAAAAATAGTCGGAAAAGGAGGGAATTCAGCCTGATAGCAAGCGGAAAAGGGACTTCACAAACATGAAGGCAAATTGTGTAGTTGTGCATACTTCTGTTCGGGCACTTGTCCTCAGTGTTATCGCATTTTGACATACAACCCTCCATGTAAGCCCTACATTTCTAGTTAACCGTTCCCTACCCCATCCCTTTCCTCGCCTTATAGCGTCACCACTACCCTTCACATTGAACTTGCCCACAGCACCTTTCAACGAAACCCAGCACTGCAGCTCCTCTTCCTATCACCTCTGCCTGGCACACTACATGTCCTTATCGTGCTACTTTCGGCTCCCAGTGCAGCAGTTCAAAACAGCTCAGCACCGCCAGCCCCTCGCGGCGATTACAATAGATAAAAAAGGCGACTCGGCGCCATTCACTCCACTTCGCCGCTCCATTCGAAGCAGCCGCAATGGTGCGTATCGGCGGCATGGCCTCGCCGAAGAGTCCAACCTACATCGCGCTCGACAACTCGCTCTACAAACAGTGCGGTGGCGATAACGATGGCGCTCTCAAGAGTAAGCTCACTGATCCCGGTGGACCTTCATGCTTTATTCACATTTCCAGAGCTGAGCCGAACGAGCAAGATCCATCTTCTGCTCATCCTCTTCTCCGTCTTCGCCTCCACTTTGATCGTTTCCGCTTTGATCGCTGGACTCTATTGCCGTTTCGACTATGTGAGCTTCAAGGAACTTCGCGAGGATGGTGAGCTTTCATCTCAAGAACCATCTGATTCCCCAAGTTTCAGTTGTCCCTGTCGAAGTACTCATCGACGAAACTGAAGCCGGTCTACCAAGCACCCATATTCGTCCACCGGAAGTGTCTCACAGCAACGGATTTAAGGAGGCTTCGCGCTACTTGAACAAGCTTATCGATACGTCGGTGGACCCATGCGACAACTTCTACAAGTACTCCTGTGGAAACTTCGTCAAGAACAACATGAGTAACGCTTTCGTGGCTGTGCAGAAGAAGGCCGATGAGGATATCTTCAAGCAGCTGAAGACCACCGATAATACGGTACGTATTTTGGCTAGGACACCTTGACCTGTATCCCATTTTAGGATCTGAAAGCCCTGCAGACCACCAAGACGGTCTACGACGTCTGCGCCTCCACCGACTACTCGAAGTACACCGGCAAAGAAGTTCTCGACATCGTGCGCTCCTTCAAACGCGCCTCCGGCCTCAACTTCCCCTTCATCGACAAGCGCTGGCACGAGACCGCCGACCCGAAGTTCACTCCTGTGCAACTCGCCTCCACCCTGGCCCTCATGAAGTCCGTTTTCGGCGTTGACAGCATCGTCGAGATCGACGTGGACACCAACTGGGCCAACCCCGCCGGCAAGAACCCCTACTTGATGCACATCGGCGAAGCGTCGCTTTCCCTTCCCACCGTCTTCTACCGCAACGGTCATTTCGACGAGCAGAAAGGAAACGTCGAGAAGCAGATGCGCAACGTTCTCACCAAGATCGCCCAAGTGGCCAAGGTGCAGGTGGACAAGCAGACCATCGAAGACACGATCTCCCAGATGCTCGAAGTGGAGAAGGCCCTTGGCAAGTTGATGCGTCTTCCCGAGGAGACGCGCACCGTTTCCGAGGAATGGAACCTGTTCACCATCGCGCAGGCCAAGGCACGCTGGAGCTTCATCGACTTCCCCACCTATTTCCGTTTTGTCGCCATCGACAACGCCAAGGTGCAGAAGATGGTCACCGGCGAGAAGTTCCAGTTCGTTGTCACGTCGCCTAAGTACCTGGACGGCATCGAGAAGCTCATCAAGGAGAGCACGGTCAGCGACTACGGCCTCCGCAACTACTTGATGTTCCGTCTGATCGCGTCGAAGGTGAAGTTCCTCGGAAAGAGCCAGCTGCAAGCCGGCGACGACGCCGTCCCCTCCGACAAGGTGCACCACGGCTGTGTTGGCTATCTGCGCACCAAGATGCCCTACGCCGTCGGCCGTAGCTACGTCGACAGCAAGGCGAAGGCGGAGCGCGAGAGCATCGAAAAGAAGCTGATGCGCATGGCCAATTACATCGGCACCGCCTTCCAGACGATGATCGACGAACTGCCGTGGATGACGCGCGAGGACAAGCGCCGCGCCACCGAGAAGATCTACCAGCTGGTGAAGACCGTCGGCGCGCCTGAGTGGATTCTCAACGACCAGAAGTTCACCGACTACCACAAGGACCTGGTCATCGACCCGAAAGACGATTTCTTCAATGTGCAGCTGAAGCTTGACCGCTTCCACCATGGAAAGAGCCTTGCCTTCCTCGTCAGGGACAAGATCGATCGCACCGATTTCTCCTCGATCTCCCCGGCTACCGTCAACGCCTGGTACCAGGCTCATCTGAACTCGATCAGCTTCCCTCTGGCTACCCTTCAGGCTCCGTTCTTCGACACCGAATGGCCGGTAAGTGGACGAAACCATACTGCAAACACTCAATAGGATCCTATGACCGACTTTTCCTCTATACCTTGTCTCCAGAGATCTTTGGACGTGATTCTACCAACCATCCTTTTCAGCTTTCGCTCAGCTTCGGCGGCATGGGTTCCACGATGGGCCACGAACTGTCGCACGGCTTCGACGACGGCGGAATGCAGTGGGACCCCACCGGCACCTTCAAGAGTTGGATCTCGAGTAACAAGACCAAGTCGGGCTTCGAACGCATGCGCGTCTGCGTCGTTAACCAGTACGACCAAGTGTGCCCTTATGGCGAAGGCAAGAGCTGCGTGAACGGCAAGATGACGCAGGGCGAAAACATCGCCGACAACGCCGGAGTCCGCGCCGCCTACCGCGCCTACAAGTCGCTCGTTGCGCTTGACGGACCGGAACCCCGTCTTCCCGGAGCGCTCACCTCCCAGTATACCCACGATCAGCTCTTCTTCATCGGCTATGCAGGAGTGTGGTGCAAGGCCGAGCAGAAGGAGGAGGAGTTCAGCAGACAGGTCATCATCGACGTCCACTCGCCCGATCGCGAGCGCGTGCTCGAGTCGCTCAAGAACTTCGCCGCCTTCCAGGACGCCTTCAACTGCCCCGCCACCACCACGATGGCGCCCAAGAGACACTGTAATGTGTGGGCCGGCGATAACTAACTTGTGATAGTCACGTCAAGCATTGATCTAAAACTGTAGGCATGTCAATAAAGTCACGCAATTTGTAGCATTTCCACATTTATGACCAAAGAATCGCTCCTTCATTATGCTCCAAGCTCATTCCACTCGCGATTCATTTTGCAAGCTTATCTCCGGTCTCTGTCTTACCATATTCCCATGCTCATGCTTTCCGGATCAACACCTCATCCTATGTCCTATACCATGCCTTGTCCATGTTCATCCACCCACAGATCCATGTTCATTTCTTCCGCTTCATTTCTTTCTACATCGGGGAAGAAAGCAATGTACATCCTACTTTTCAAACGAACGTGCATTGAAAAGAATTCACGTATACAGCCTTAGACGTGTGGATGATCTGATACGAATCTTCAAAATACCAACCATTTGACCAAGGGCCCTTCTCTACTGATCCATTTAAAATGTTGTGATGAATCCATCTTCTATTCTGAACCAATTAGCTCTCGTTACTTTCGGTGGCAATAACTTTATTTCAAAAACCAATAGTCGAGTGAAGAGAAAGTACAGTGGCATGTCAAAAGTCGTCGAATCGCGTAGACCGTTTTCTCGTCCGTCAACTATGGTCCGAAATGCCACTGCGGCAGATGGGACAGGCGCCTCCACGCTTGAGCCAGGGAACGATGCAATCGCGGTGGAACACGTGGACACAGTTCAGCTTGACCATTTTTTGCTCTTGGAACAGTTCCTCCATGCAGACGGGGCATTCAGAATGTTTCGGTGGCGATATCGACACCTAAAAAGAGTTGGTGAATGTCATGTTTTTAAGCCATTCCTTACCTTTGTCATCATAGCATCGATTTGGGCATCGGTCAGAAACGGTTTCCTCTCCCTGAACTTCTCCTCAAAAATCCTCCCCTTCTTGCCGCCACTCGTTTTTCTGGCCGACGGCACGGCAACCCTCGATCCACTGGTGATCTGCGGAATGCCATGGAAGATGTTCGAGTAGCTCTCGTCGTCGTTCAGCGTCGGCATCGACTCGAAAATGCTGGATAGCTCGTTCGCGTCCACAGCACAGGGCTCTAGGTCGTTGCAGCAGGTTTGCATCCTTAACTCGACGTCGTCGTGGTGTGCGATGGTGGGCAGCTCCTCGAACAGGGACGAGTAGCTCGGGTCGTCGAGGATCTGTGCCGACTCGCTTCCGATCACGTCGACGGAGGTGAGGCCCTCTTCGACGAAGCCATTGCGACAGGCGACGCATTCGAATTTCTAAAAAACCAAGGAGTGATGCTGATGTAATTGGGTCGCCTTTGTGGGAAAATGTGTCTGCGAAGGAAATGCATATAGGCATTTTGCAAATCATAAGGGCATAACTGCGATTTGGAAACGGATTTCTGGATTTAGCGATTTGGGTAGGTACATCAGATAATGGTTGGATTATAGAGAGTTGGGCGGGTAAGGGTACCCGAACCGGAAATTTTTCTTCTCTGATCGTCTTTGCTCGCTTCCTCCAGTGCAAGAGGATAGTTGTGCTTTCATAGGGCCTCGATTTTTCGGCCCTTCGTTTGGGGAACTCTCCGGGTTTGGATTCGGATCAGAAGACTGTCGGAAACTTTAGCTGGTTAAACCCTAGTCAACAGACTATAGGCAAGAGACTTGCCTGCTCATCCACATAGGCAGAAACCCCTATCCACGATCGCGTAACTTTCAAAGGTTGTTTACATGGTAGGGTGTGGGAATAAGCCTCCGCCCTTTTGGGTTTAAAGTTCACTCATGTAGACCTATTTGAGAACCGTCGCTTCAGTCCGATTTGAAGAGGGCATTCCGAAAGGCTCCCTTGCCAACCCATTAATTTTGAGTACGACAATATTTTCCTTCTCATCAATAAATAAATAAACTTTCTCATCATTCAATTTTATGATCTTCTCAAATCAAAATAAACTAGCAGTTATTCTCGAGATTTCATGATCTCGTTCCCATGGTCAAATCAACTGCATTTCATGATATCAAATCGGTTTTTTTTTCGGTTATGTGTTCAATAACCGGTCTCACTCGTGTCGCGGTGGCGAGCGGTCGGTCCCTCCGGTCGCTCTCTGAGCGCCCGGTTGGTCAGACAGCAAATCCTGTGGCATGTATGAGTTTTCCGGCTTCCAGAGGGAATTGGGACACCCGGAAGCCGTAGTCCCACCACCGCTGACAACAAGATGTCCGACGCCAGAAATCCGACGCCCGACGCTGCGTGAGATGTCATCCCGAAGGTCACCGACGCTCTGAGGACACCAATACTGAGGAAGACGCAACCCCCGAACCACGGACTCATCTCTTCGTAGCAGATGCGAGCTCAGAAGCCTCCTCTGACGCAGAAGCCTCCTCAAACGCCCCGAGAAGAAGAAGTTCGGCCGCCATTTCCGGAGTTTCGCCGATTCCCAGATGCCCCGTGAAGCGCGCCGTCTCCCACCGGTTCGACGTCAACGCCGTGCCAGGAATGAAGCCGTCTACAAGTGATATCCTCTGTTGTCTATTAATCGGTGTCATGCAAGGCGTAACGCCTTTGATTCATGAAGTAAAATCGTGAAATCGTGAAAAAATCGTGAAATCGTGAAATCGTGTTCAATAACATATTAATCTCTACGAATCTCATCCCATGGGATCTCCTCAACTTGAACATGCTCGCACTTCATGCACATATTCTAGGCACCACTTATGGGCACGGTTCCGCATTATAATGGTCATGTACTAAAATAAATGGAACAAAGGACATATGAAGTTCATTGCGATTAGAGATCATTCGGAACTTCCTCATAATTACAACAGTAATTACATTTGCAGCGAACGTAATTACAATAATTTTCGTATTTCTAATTATCACCAGAAATGACCAACTCGATTAAGAAGTATCAAGAACCCAAAATTAGTCTTTGATGGACCAAAAATGGACCAAGAGAACCGGACTCGAGCCGGCTTCGGCTAGGAATGCGATCTCTGAAAGACCCATCCCTATGACAATTACGGCGCCCTTTAATCCTGGTAAACCCTTACCATTCCCTAACCAAAAAACATGCCTTACCTCACTACAGGGCATAGCGTCCTCGCACACATGACAGAAATAGACTTTCGGCAGAAGGCGGCCACTGTCTTTGGATTCCTTCGTGGCGGCCATATGTAGTATAGTCTGAAAATGAAGACCTGTTGTTTTGCCGGGTTCTACAAGCGACGCGTGAAATCAAACGCGACGCATCCACGATCCACGGGGAATTCAGAATTGAGATATGGACATGAGTCAGACAAAAATTATTTTTCAGGCTAGACAGTCATAGCTATATGTTATGGATGAGTGAGCTTATTCGGGTCTCGGAGGGCTAATATGACAGGATGTTAACTTAGCGTAAAGATTGTGGGAGCTGACTTCAGGGAGATTAGTTCCACTGAAAATGCAGTGATCGTCAACAACGACTAAGTAAAGGCGGCTTCAATACATGGATATACGATAATTCTGTGTACCGTATACCCATACGCATACCTTAAGGTGATCCGCATAAGATGAACCTTCAGAAACGAGGACATGGAAGTGTCAAACTAAAGAGTCGAATTAAGAGGGTTGATATGGGCGGAGTTACATTGGGAGACGCGTGAATGGGCGGGACCAAAGTGCCAGAATTCGCACGTATGTTATGTGATTAACCTAGAGTTTTTTGAGATCAGCATCAGCTGGACAGACCAAAGGATGAGCACAACAATTGGCTTTCTTTGACTCTCTGACTCCATGACTCGTCGTTTCTCGACTCGAATCTGCACATCCGGTCCTGTCAGACTAGGATTGTTTTGTTCACCTAAACTTTCACAGACCGGGCTCTGCACCGAATGACTTTTGTCCAATATGAGGCCGAGTCTGTGAGAAAGTCACAGTGGGACCAACTGGCACGTCAAGGGAACGTCAAAGGGCAACCGAGATTTTGCGAATGTATTCATACATCAAAATTAACAAAAATAACCTGCAGTCACTGATCGGGGTTCATCTGAACGCAGAATGTAGCTGTTAACCCACTGCAGAAGGTGTCACGCGCATCGGTCCAGTCCTCGAATAGCATTACTAAAATGCAATAAGCATATCTCCTTCACTTGAGCTGGCACTTATTGAAATGCACTTATTGGCGACCATTAAGGACTTCATCCAAAAATAGAGCGCTGGTTATAGAGGACATGGGAATTGTTGGGTTATGAACATATAAAGTGGAACATATGAAAAACAGGCTCTGAATGTCGAAACTTTATCTATCTGAGGTATTAAAACCACGATAGTTTTGTTGGATTGAGCACGCAATTGAAGGTGAGGTGACTGGCATAACAGGGAATTAGGGCCATAGAATTGAGTGAGAACGGTGGGTGCTATAGATGGGCACGACCGGATCGGATCGGCTAGCCGTTCAGCGGATACGTGAGCCGGTTGACGCTGATATCTGGGTGCAGCCACGAATTTCTGGGTGCTGCTTAGAACTTGAGGAGTACGACCAGGATTAGTCATAAAATATAGGCCTTTTAGACTGATAGCACTAAGCAAAAGAGACCTTATATAACGATATAATAAACCAGGAACCATGAACCAGGTTATGAGTATGATCACCGGCCACTAATCCATTTATGTAAGTGAATACCAACACATTCTCATGTAATATGTACTATAGTAAATCAAGAAGAAATCACCCAACAAAAAAAGCGGAACACGCGTAATAGCGCTTCACAAATCGGCGGCAGAGAACACGGAACGAGGACACAACTCTCGGCCTAAGTGTCAACTTGAGAATGGCCAAAGAGCGGCAGCGCGTATCTCCACAGGGGGTCGACGGAAATGAGCGGCGCTGAAGTCCGCCGCGAGTCCACGCGCACCCCAGTCGGCACGAGAAACTTTCGTAGAGTTTCAAAAAACGCCCAAACGAACCCACTTAGCCAGCTCCTTCCGCTGCACTCCGGCGTCGATTTGATATTAATTAAGCGCCGCGCGCGACAAGAATTCCGGCGTCGTTCGCACGTCGGGACCGCCTTTGAAAAAAGGACATTAGAAGTGGAGAGTAAGGTTGAATGTGGGGCCGCGGAAAAGCAGAAAAAAGAGACAGAAGAAGGGGTATCATTTAGATTTAAGGAATCACTCCCAAAGTCTAGCTAGATCTTCATTTATTATCTACATGCGAATGCATACAAAAAGCGAAACGTCCCGATCAAGGGTCGATATCAGTCACGGTAGAAATGTTGCTTCATCTTTGGATTACAAGAATTGAACCATGGTGAATAGCTTCACCCAAATAACCACATTTCAATGTAGACATAAAAGGCACATACTGCTCATATCACGCCCGGGCGAATCAACCATATAATTGGAACATTTTTATGGCTGACCAAATCTGTGACCATATGATATTAGGTCAATATGTTTTCTTGAAATGAAGATAGTTATTGAGGGATTTGGATCGCGGATACGTAGAAGAAACATAGAAGTAACCAGCGAATACATAATCGTGCCTACATTGCTGGAAGCACTACATCATGAGGGTTGTCTGTGTCCAAAGGTGGGATCACTCCTATAGGGATTATTCAAAGTGAGTCCATGAATGAAGAGAAGAAGATAAGCGTGCATAAAATCTTGTTTTTCAAGGCCTATTATAACAGAGAGAGAGAGGAGTATCAGTTTGGGAAGCAGAAAGAACAGAGTACAAATATGGGCTTTCTGCCCAGGCTTTCTACCCACTGGAGAACGTAGGATCGTCTTAACTTCGATTCTCACAGGCCTGTGACTGTAACAATCACCCTCCTAAGATCCAAACCCTCTTCATTGGTTAATTTGAGAAGACATCCTGTATCAAGGAAAGCCTTGAGGGTCCAACTAAAAGGCCTCGAGCACGATGGGAGGACGATTTCAATATTATGCAAGGCGGCTAGAACGTACCGAATAGGTAATGGTCATCATACCTTCGATGTTAACTTAGCTAGGCAATAAATGTAAATCTTCTATCGTCACACACACGTTATAGTTCGCAAACAATAGTACATCACTACCCACCGCCGCCAGTACGATTATAGCCCATAGAATCAAAAGAGAGTGGCCTTTGTCTTGGCCAAGCCAGAGACTAAAACCACTCTTGACTCTTTTATTGCCACCATCGCTCTCGTGCAAGGCGGCCTTTTGGAATTTATGCGCGCCGATAAATTTTACGATTAGCGTCGCGGACAAAAAGTGACACCGCTGACACGCGTGTAATATGGCCTAAGGGATGGGATCTCGGGCAATTAGTCGATTGGAATTCAATTACAAAAACGTGCTTTTTGGTCGGTACACGCATAAAATTCTAAACGCACGCCTAGGGACTTTGGGATTTGACCTAATCTCGTTTGATTGAACACAATTTTTTTGCCGTAGATTTCGACGGAAATGTCTCTTTTCAAAGAATGGAGCTGCAAGTGGAGACATGTCTGCTTACCCGGATCTGATTAATAATAAAGATGGAGAATATTCCATGCAGAGTTCTTCTGCATCTTTGAGCAGAGGGGGACAATTGGCCCAATCTAAGTACATCCGTAATTGTAAGGCAAATGCTGCAGGCTTAATGATGTGCGTGGGATTCAGTAGACGGCGAAATCTTCCAAGACATGATCGATGGTTCTTGAAATGTATGATGCGTGACGTAACATAGTGATGTGGACCAATGATTCGAATGTCGAACAGGGTGGGGTGACATTCGAGAGGTGGTAGACGAAGCTGTTTTTTGAGCAAAAGAAGGGTGTTTCTGACCAAAACAATTATGGGATCTTAACCAACGAAATCACTTTACAGTTATTTCAATTTTTGATCACAGATTCGTCTAACAAACAGGATTTGTTGGCGTTATGCAGCAAAATAGCAGCTAACCCTTAGTAGACCTTTTAGCACTCCTTTCCTCGTCGTCAAACACACGTCAGAAGGTCGAGAAAGTCAAGTCAAGTCGAAAGTTCTTATGTTTTCTAGAGAGGTATTATTATCGCAATCCATTTCTTGAAAACAACGAATGGATTACGCCTTTCCATTGACTTCCACTGTTAAAATTGTATGTCCATGGGCGGTTCACGACCGTCCAAAGGATGGCCAAAAGTGAAAATTGCGTGTTGATAACTGTCCATCCATGGGCTGCTCATGGGTAAAAGTACTCGATCCATGGCTGTTCATGTTCCCGCCGCGATTACTCTTACCCATCCATATCCAGAGATGGGCACTGATCCAATATGACCGGTTGAATCGATCGAAGCGACTGAGGACTCTATTCAGTTGAATCCCGATTGAATCGAATCACCAATCGCCAACTGCCAGTGGATTGGAAACCAATCGAATCGAAAGTCAAAATTCAACTGGCGATTCAGTCGATCAGTTGATTGAAACCTATCTCAATGCTCATATCCATGTTTTATGCCGACTCTAATCGGAAACCATTTCTTAAACATGGCGCATATAACTGTTTTATTGAATTTTGAAATTGTCGGGGATACCTCGAAACACTGCGAGCCTAGATGGCACCACAGACCATAAGCGACATCCATAAGCTCAAGACTACAGTTAGGTGTTTTTTTGTAAGTTTTCGGATATCTTAGCAATTTCGTGTCCGAGTTTGGCTACTCTAATGTCTCGCGTCCAGGTTCAGGTTTCAATCTGGGTAACTCTGATCAGCTCTCTTTATGACATCACCAAGAATCACTCTATTTGAGGGATCCTAACTCACTATTCAATCAAAGAATGAAAGCCCTAGCCCCCCACATGACTACACAACTAGGACTACAAAATAGCGAATTCGAAACGCCGAACTCCCAGCGAGAAGAACGAACTCATAGAGAACACGCGAGTGACTCTCAGCCATGAAACCTCATCTCTTCGCACTAACAAACAAGTCGGCTTTCGTTGAAGCGACATCACAGATCGAAAGCGCATACACGAGTGGCCAAATTGTGTTAACTTATGAACGCGTTTCTGCGAATAAACATCGCCGGAAGCTGTCTACTTCCGGCTTCAATCTATAAACACGGACAAGTTCCATCACATTAGGGCGCTTGTATGAAATTTTTAAAATTTCAGCGAACGCCATCACACCAGTCCTAGGAGGGTAGCCTTAGAACGCATATACATACATCACTAACGAAAAGTGACGTAAAAACATATTTTCTCACTGCCGTGGCGTTTCATAACAAACATAACCTTAAAGTGCATGATGGATTATGCTACATTAATTTAGACATACGACTACGCATTTCGAGAGAAACTCAGATTCTCCACATACCAAAGAAGGAGCGTTGATATACGAATGTGCCAACATGGCCATCAATGATTACGTCTGCACAGCGTAGTCCTGAGCAACCGACTGGGCACAGAGAAAAATGATGGAAACTAACAATGTGAATATTGTCTGGGATCTGGCCCATATACAACTTTTGTTCTAGATCTATAAACATTTCGAGTTTCAATAAAAAAGTACCTCTACGCGCTTTCTCTGGACTATTTTGGACAAGAATTGTTCTTTAATTGTTGGAGTTCAGGGTACAAATCATGTAGGTACAAAACAAATATGTAAATTGGTTGCAGAACCAGCCACCCGAGCCTAACCATCCCTCACGGATCACAATTAGATAATGGGCACAAATACAGTTCCTAAACTTGATCGCTTACGAAGCGAACCAAGATGAATCTCGCTCTCGACGGCTCAACCACGGACGGAACACTGAATGCGGGGTCCGATTTACATGATTGTTCGTACAGTAAACCCTGTGCCCTACAACTCCGTGAACCCAAGATAGATAGACGTCCGAAAAATACAAAGTAGAAGAAGTGGGCGACCCCAAATAAGAGAAGAAGCCAGAGAGAAAGTTATCGCAAAGGCGGAGATTTACATTCTAGGTCGACCTTATTAAATTAACGTGCCAAGTACGCACTCATCGAAGCGAATGTATTAATAACGCTAGTGTGGTCAGCCTGCGGAAAGAAATCGCTGTATTTTTAAATATAAAAAGTAAATCCATATTTGGCTATGGTGACTTATAAAATTCTCACGGTTCTTGTGAGGTACAACCAGAATGGTGATAATTTGAACGGAACGTCACTTAGATAGCGCTTTTTGATCTGCGCAGATTGGTGGGTGCGACAACAGTTCGCATGTTGCAGACGGCCTGATTCAAAACAGATTTCGCATCAGACTCAAAACAGACGCCCACAAGGTCTCATTAAATTAATTCGCTGATGCAAATATAAGTCAAAGTGCATGCATATGATCAACGTTCTATGTAGAAGAAAACGTCGCAGACACCGATATCTATGCTAACCATGCAAGACGAAAACAGGAACGTAGCAGATATGCCATTCTACAGTAAGCACAACGAGTCGGCTGACTCGTTGAGATCACACTCCGAGTGTAACTGACCTTACCTACCACATTCTGAATGGCAGTTTTGATAAGGTTGTTCCCAAAGAGGTACTAAAACACTGGATTTAACTGCTCTATACTTTGATGTGAACGGTAAAAGCTTACTACAGTTGTTGCTTTAGATTATTCCTGATCTGAGAAGAATCATATGAAGTAAAATTTCACATTTTTACACAAGCTATTTGAGTGACGCGACCATTCATAATCAGATTCTTATCGCTCAACCTCAAGAAACCTCAATTCACAACCTGTACCAGATGTCCATTTTTTGGGGGCACGACAACCGGAAATTTAAAACACCGATCCATTAACCGACCGCCCTTAGCCCTTATTTACTCTCCTCTCCGCTCCCTACGCGCCCTAATTGAACGTCTAAATAATTGAACACGGCCGCGAAGTGCCTGTAAACAATTTATCTCACGCGCCGCGTCTCACAACAACAGTTGCCCGCTGCACTCGACTACCGGAATGCATAATGAACGGGTAATAATGGCCACATTCCTAATGACCACCGCGATGGCACCACAGGGCACTGAGCCCCACTTCAAGTAATGTGGGCATTTAGAGCGCAAACAAAGTGATTTCGTCGTCCTCACCGTTACGGCCACATCTCTCGCGTTCTTGTCCCCCTTTAGCCCTATTGCGGGGGGTTCTTTAAGAGATTAGAGAACAAAAGAAAACGAGTTTAACAAAGTAGACTCGTCTTCCTATGGAATTTCAGTGCAGTCTCAGAGAGAAGAGGTCGTTGGCCGGAGAACAGTCACCGTCAGACATCTAAATGGGATGTTAGTTATGTAGACATTCACTCATTAAGAAGTGGTTGTGGTTATTGATAAAGGAAAACAACAAGGACTGGTAGACAAAGTTGACAAATGACCTCATTCAATAAAAAGGTTTCAAGGTCATTCCAGAGAATAGAACAATCTCAGCCGGCAGACAATGGGGGAGTAAAACATATTACAAATTCAGTCAATTCAATAATAAAATCTATTAAATCTGGAAATCTATTACTCACAGCTTGACCGAAAAGTTGTCAGATTGTTGTCTGTTGTCTGAGTTGTCTGAATTGCCAAATTGTCATATGGGAATCTTACAATCGAACCTTCTGGAAACTCACAACTGGCCATCTAAACAGGTTTCGAAAGTTACGCTGAAATGACTACAGACAACTTTGCCAAAAATGCTGAAACTGTGTGTGTGGTCGAACTGGGCAGTGTCTTGATCTCTGATTTTGGGGACCTGGTTCGACTCCCTTCCCAAGAAATCCTCTTCAATTTTCTTTATTTCTCCATTCTCCAACTTTCGAAGGGTATATGCCGACGAGTTTTTGGAATTGACATTGTAATGTATGCCAGGTCGATCTGAGGTTCTCTTGTCAGATAGCCTCATAGGAATAATAACGAAAGAAGCCACAAAAATGAACTTAAGACCAGTGTTATCCCTTCGAAACAGCGTAATAGATAGATTTTAAGAAGATGATGCAGATGGAAGTACCTACTGAAAAGCGTACGCGAACAAGCAACGTTTAAATTATCGAATCGTCCATTTCCTACTGGCGCAAGACAATGGTAGCAGGCTGAATGGTACTTTTGTTGTCGCCTCGTAGAAGATCTCCTTTCTTTCCCCCCAAACAAAAATGTGATCACTTAAATTTCCTGTCTAGAACCTGATTGAACGATGGCCTATAGCACAAAAGGGCATATGGAAAAGGTCGAAAGATTTATGGCCAGGAATGGCACATCTTTTTAGTACATTTGTAATGTCGCGGACACAATTAAAAGACTCGCACTTACAGGGTACTCCTGGCTAGCTTCGTTAGTCAAAAGGAAAAGATTCCAGGGGGTAACTTGCAAATAAAAAGAAGAAGTAGTGAGTTGCATAGGCAGAGTTCAGCAGCATGTTGAACATCTTTCTTCATCACCATTGGCCCGCTCCTTTCCTTGCTCTAAGAAACCAGAGGAATGCAGCTACTAATGAGGATGTACAAGGCAAAACATCGTGTGAAAAAACTTTTGCCTTCTCTTGGTCTTTCCCAGCGAACCCGGTCCAAAACTACCCCGGTCTTTCCCAGCGAACCATGTCCCAAAGTCCAGACGCGCTCTCCAGCCAATTCCCATTCCACGCACCACTGAACCCGCTACTCTACTATTCGGGAAGTGTAGTCATCACTTTTCGAGAACTTCCATTCTTCTTTGGACCCACCACATACGTCTCTCCCCCCAATTAAGATTCTAATTCCATCAACTTTTTCTGTATACCACAAAGAAGTCCACTTAGCGTCGACTTTGATTAGCGTCCAGCACGCCAACAGCTGCAGCAGCACACAGTTGTAGAGCTCAAAAAACATGTGCAGAGGAGCGACTTGACCGACTAGAGAGCGTTGCGCGTTAATTTCCTCATCCGTAAAGGTCATTTGTTGAATGGCCGCAGATACGAGGGTAATTGTGCCGGGGGGCCAGACGGCGCTGAGAAGATAAGGAGTCGGATCTTAATGAATCGGACACGTTTTATGTCGACGCGATTAGGTTAATCTTTAGGCGCAAAGTGCAAAGGGCGATTGAATTAAATGCGGTTCATACGAGTACTAAGAAACTATCCTATTTTATGGGGCAAAGAAGCTCTGAATTAGAATCCACCTTCTTTGAAAGACAGGAAGCTCGAGGAGAGGGATGTGGGAGCGAACTTGTGACCTGGAGATCGACATGTGTCCAGCGCGGACACATCCGTCTCCATTCTCTTCTCCTCATAAATCACTCTAAACATCTGTAAAAAACCGCACTTCCTGAAGGAGCGGCCGAAAAAACGCGATAAGTAATGAGCGACCTCGATGGTCCGCCGGTCTTTGGCTTCGGGCAATTGAGAGCTCACTGCTACATCGGTCAACATTTCAACGGGGAACCGGGAGTCGATCATAATTTATCGCCGACATCGCCGAAACATCTGTCACCACAAAACACGAGGAAATAGGTGAACTTAGTCATAAAAATAGACCGCGGAGGAAATGAACACATTAGTTGGGGAGAGCGAAATGTAACAGGGGAACGTTTCTACATTTTGATCGGGAAAGGGAGGGGGTTGAATATAGCTGTGGCTACAGTTTTGATCTAAAATTATGTTGAACTTCTTTTCAGCTCACCCACTTATCAGTTATTGAAACCTTTTTTTGCAAACAGTGTACCCTGTCAAGAGTCTCACTCTTGTCGCGGTGGCGAGCGGTCGGTCCCTCCGGTCGCTCTCCGAGTATCCGGTTGGTCTGATGGTAAACCCTGTGGCAGTTGTGAGTTTTCCGGCTTCCAGAGGGAATTGGGACACCCGGAAGCCGTAGTCCCACCACCGCTGACAAACAAGATGTCCGACGCCAGGAATCCGGCTGCGTGAGATGTCACCCTGAAGGTCGCCGACGCTCTGAGGACCACCGAAGACGCAACTCCCGGATCACGGACTCATCTCTCCGAAGAAGATGCGAGCTCAAAAGCCTCCTCTGTGCCGCAAACGTCTCGAGAAGAAGAAGTTCTACAGCCATTTCCGAAGTTTTGCCGTCTCCCACATGCCCCGTGATGCGCGCCGTCTCCGACCGGTTCACCATAAGCGCCACGCCAGGGATGAAGCCGGCTACAACGAGACATCCTCTGTTTGCCTATTATTCGGTGTCGTGCAAGGCGTAAGCCTTTGATTCACGAAATAAACTCGTAAACTCGTAAACTCGTACCCTGTCGACAGGATGAGGAACTCAGGTTGACCAATGACGCAAAACGGTACCTCACACTATGAAAATTCGATGTAATTATGTTCCGTTTTGTCAACAAGGAAAAAAGGTTTCTTTTCGTTGTACTTGTTATGAACTTCCTTTGAGGTACCTATGATTTTGTTTCCACTTTTTGACTTCGTCCTTAGGTGTGCTACAGTAAAAAGAGGCAGGTCCTTAACCACACAGATATTGACCGATATCCTGCCTTTTTTAGTCCACGTTATAGCCAAATCGTTCCGGGACCTCGAGTCCACTCCGACCCCCGAACTTTGGGAACCCGAGTATCACACTGAATCTTTCCTGGTCACATGGAAGCTTCGATTCGGAGTGCATTTAGACTCGAGATCCTGGCACGATTTCACCTCTGACATTGACAATTACTCCAAGATTTGTTAGATCGCTTTGTGATTGGATCATTGGCAACGTTGAACGAATCGAAAAAGAAAACAAATTAAAAGTAATTGGATCATCTCACATACACACCTGTCCAAACCATCATTTTATCTATGGGAACTAGACGTTAAAGATTCCTTCGTCTAATTTTATGATTAACGGATGGGCACAAATGAGAAAAGTGAAACACAAGATGTGTTTTACAACTAGGTCCTCAAGTTCCAGACACATGCCTAAACACAAGGCGATCCTGTATTTTACGTAACATCTAATATCCAAGCTCCGGTTTAGGCTCATGCCTAAGGCGAGCGAGCAAGAAGGGCGAGGTTGTGTTCAGCTCCGATGTTTTGTTGATAGGTTCGCACATATCACTTACGGAATCTTTCGTAGGCACCTCACTTGGGCTCGTTCATATTCCTGGGCACGTTCTTTTTTCGACACAACAAATGGGAATTCAAACGTCAATTATTAGCTAACATGTTGAAACGTTTCCCGCTTGCTTACAAGTTGCGCTCTTGTGCCATGAACAGATATGAGCAAGAACTGATCGAATCGGATCGGATAGCTGTTCAACCGATCCGTCAACCGGCTCACGGGTCGGCTGAATCGGCTAGCCAACCGGTTGACCGGTTGATAAGGATATACGGCTCAACAGTTGCCCATCTCTGGTCATGAATTTCATATTTACGTATAGGAAAGCAATTTTAGAATGGTTCAAAACATGTCCTTTGAAGAGGACATGTGCAAGTTAGTACACATCCGCATAAGTACAAAAGCACTTGAATCCCAAAAAACTTGTTTGTTTGGATTACGGTATTTACTAAGCTATTTATTTCCCATGTCCTCATTGTGTCCTACATCTTAAAAGTGCTAAAACAGAACAAAATCGGAATACACATAAGTGATAATTGAGCACATGATTGATGTATGATGGTCCAATTTTCGCATTACAAGCAAATGTTTAAATCATAGCAATGTTCCGGATTTCTCATGGACACGGAATCAGCACAGAATAGATTTTCGAGTTGGTACATGAGGATTGAAACTTTGATAGTATTTAAAGCCAAGTATGGAATAGTGATTTTTATTGATTCCTGTAGCTATGTTTCACTTTACGAAGGCTTAAGGACAAGCGATGGCATGACACCTAACGTCCAGGCTTTGGTTCATTCCTATAGATTTCAAGTGAACCCAAGGGGCGACCCCTGTAGGTACCAATTTATCCACCCCAAATATTCGTCGAATGCGGTCCAGTACATAACCTTGCGCATTTTCACACTTTTGCGTATACTGTGGATTGCGGACGACAACAATTCCGTTTTTGGATCACTTATCTAGGCACCTCTAACCATCTAGAGGTCATATTGCCCGTATCTGGGAATGTAAAAGACGGCCCGAACCTGATTCAACAAAGGCTATTTCCTTTTGAATACAGCTTACCTGTTTTTACACGAAAGACGGTCACAAGTTCACCTCCCGGTCAGCTCTAAAACCTCATCAGTTCCGCTCAAGAATCAGCAAATAATGGCTTCCATCCATCAGTCGATCTGAAAAGAAAAAGGACCATTCTATCTGCAGCCTCGCACGCTCTCCGATCCACAAAAAGCATCTTGGCCGCGCGTCTTGCGGGAGCCTCCTCCGCATCGAAGCTAATTATCCCCATTAGGCGGACTTCTTCGACGATGAATTCGACGAGCAGATCGACGCCAAGAGATAAGAACGCATCGTCATGAGGAAACGGCGGGTGCATTTCGCGTTTGCATTTAGCGCATCGTATATACAAAATAATTTGTTTATACATTGAGCAGATGAGCAAAAATTGAGAAGTAGTGGTGAAGAAGAACGCGTCGTGATCGTTGGACACCGTGGTGGCAACCGACGACGACAATCCCGTCAGCTGAGTTCGCTCCTCTGCTGACCGGCACTTATGTTTACCTCTTCCTGCCACCCTTCCTGTTGTCAATCAAAGACACGAGATGTGGGAAGAGTGGCACCCAGGGGGTGTCGAGTTACCCGTTGCTTGGAAAAACTAACGACAAGCTGTTACTACTAGAAGTGGTGTGGATTTACTAGTGGTTCGAAACGCTATACTTACTATTTTGTTCATATAGCATTGCAGCTAAGACCAGAAGGAATTTTGTACACTGGTGGAGTTCAGTCCAGTGAATCAGAATCCGTCAAAGAGATTCCGTTGCGTTTTCGTAGAGCGAAAAGTTAAGCGCATCGAAATATAGCAAATTTTTTTAATGCAATGCGAGCTTGACGGTGTAGCACAATGGTATGACTTTAGTTTCTCAATTTTTGGGTCAGGGGTTCGACACCCCAAGCGACATTATTTTTTTCTTTTATTTGGAATGAGTGTTATTGCGGTTTTCATTTCTCCTGAAGCGAAAAAATGTGATGCGTGTGAGGCAACGTAGTGTGTGGTCCATGTTATTTTGAGCGCAAAATACATTTGGCATCCATCTCCGTAAAGTGGAAATGAATTCGTGGAGTCGTAATGTGGGTATAGTGACTATGAACGTCATCCACATGCTGGAATGTTTACAAGGGGCCATTTTCAATGTAACAACCCAATAGTGCATAGGCAAAGAGCTGATGGCTTGCGCTACCTGTAGTAAGGTACGTCTGATTAGGCCTCAATATAAAACTTTAAATAGCATGGATAAAATATCGTTTTCATCATAAACTACTCACGGCAGATACGTAGTCACAAGACCACCGTCATGGATACAGCAGACATAACAACGTAAATGAATTCTAGGACTGCTCACATTGACGGAAGGGGCCATTTATAAAACGTTCTTCGACTTCATTAAAGTGTAAATGCGGTAGACACTATTTAATTCCTCTTCCGCCAAAACAATTGCATTTATATGATAATGAAGCACAATAGGTGATTACGGCTTACCCAGCCAGCACCGAATTTAGTAAACAGGCTGCGTTGATGAGGAAGGAAATCCTAGAGTGCAATCCAAGGAGGGGTAGTAGCCAGATCGCCTTCTGACTTTGAAAAGGAGGAGATATTGAGTGATCGGCAAATACCATAAGTTATTCCATTCAAAAACACATCATCATAAAGAAAAGGGCCCATTCAGGATGCATATCTAAAGTGCGTTGTTCATAAATCGAAAGAACTCGATAGGAATATCTCCCTGAGGAAGCTTCGTTCATCGATAAGGAAGAAGCTGGATTAGAAAGGTCCGGTGGTTACAAAGGACAATGGAATTTTCGGTAAGGGAGCTAATTTAGTTCATTTCAGTGACACAGAGAACTCTTGTTTCTTAATAAGGAAGCGTTTCTCAAACAAGGGAACATCAGAAGAATATCAAAGATATAGCATTCCGATGACATGTTCCCCGGTAGCATAAAGCTTAAAGTACGCGCATGCCCATTATCAGATCAAACGAGGATATGGATATGTGTAGGAGGGGCAGACGGCATTTATGATTCTTTAAGCGTACACGTATGCACTATCACGACTGAACGCAGAGAATGGACAGATATGGATGTCCATGAATGGAAGAGCCTGTGTCTACATGAGATTACGCATCAGCTCTTTCGAAATAGCTATATGTCATTCATATGTAATGGAATGAATTTGTCATTGACGGCTATGATCACGTGAACATCTAACATAGCTCATCAAATGACTTACACACCAATTCGGCTTAACTATCTGGAACGGATAGATCCAGCCTGGGGTCGTGTGCGCATAAACTAACATAGCTCATCAATTGACTTATAGAATTTGATCTATCTTCGATGTTGATCACATGAACATCTAACGTAGCTCATCAAGTGATTTATTGAATTCGAGATACTAGCAATTGTTACCAAGCCACACACCTATTCGACTTAAGTGTGCTGGAACAAATAGAGCCAGGCTAGGGTCACGTGCGCATAAACTAACATCGCTCATGAAAGGACCTATAGAATTCGATCCAGCTTCAAGTAATCTAAAAAAGGGCTCGAAATATACGAAATATAGCGCACGTGACCCTAGCCTAACTTTATACAAAATGATGACATTCGGTCACTAGGCTAACGATACTGTCAAGGGAAGATTCCCAAGCCGAATCGACTTATAGAAATCTACAAAAGAATTCGAGATACTGACAAGGTCACACTTAAGTATCCTGGAACGGATAGAGCCTGGTTGGGGTTACGAATGCCTACACTCGCCTGTCCTCGGTCAACCTTCAAGCTATCTAAAATAAGGCTCGAAGTAAGGCATTCGATCACTAAGGCACATAATTAGATGGTGAAGGGTATAGCAGTGGTCACGACTGTCATTTTCGCGGGTCGGTTTCGAGTCCTCAATGCGGCTACACCTTGTACATAGCCTTTAGCGATTCATTAACCCATTTAAGACAGTCTACTAAAAAAGCTTTGTATTATAGAGCAAAAAACATTTTCGAAGTTATCAAACATGTTGACCTCTATCCGGAACACGAAACAATCCCAAAAATGACGCAAATCACGGGCCTCCCTCTTTAGAGGAATTCGACAATTACAAGCCTAAAACACAGCACTTTCAACTGGCACTATTCAACCCTATTCAACAACAACGTCGTTCCCATAGTACGCATAAGTTCTCCTTTTTTTCTAAGGCAATCACGCCGCGTCGAAAGAAAGGTAAAGGTCAGAGGCGGCCCAAAAAGAACACATAATCGAAAAACACAGTGTAATGCAACATGACGTCCAAGCCAAGATTAGATTTAGCTGTGACACAATCGGTGAATGGGCGCTCGACAAAGAGGACAAGGAAGCACTATAATCGCTTTTCGACGGACACATGGGCGCGTAGAAGAAACGCGCAACGATCGACTCTTTCTTTTGGAACATTTCTGGGCTTGTGGGTGATAAAACCAAAAAGAAAGTGAGTCACGATCAGCAAAATCGATAGATCACAGTCAGATGGTCGACAGAATCGGCCACATGACTGTTTTCACAGTGGCCATAGAGCGAAGATTCCACTAGAAAACAAGTTTTCGCCACAATCGATAAAGCAAAAAACAACACAGCAGAAACATTTGTGCCCGTGTTCTCATAGGAAATAATATTCGTTGCGCACGCGCCGTCCTAATCGACGACGCGCCCCGACGAAGGGAGAGAGTCAAACGCGTCATGTGATCAGCTGGGCTGCGCACTTTCGTCATTCATTTGCCCGGTTACATAAATAGAACGCCGCGGAAGGAACGCTCGAGCTTTGAACTCTTCAGGGGATTCGAAGGTCTAGACGAAGGCGGCGTGCTTAGGAGACTATATACAGGCGGCTGTGATGAGATTAAGGGGCTTAGGAATACGGTAGCTTCCTTTCCTATGTGTTTCAAAGGTCTAAGCTACGATTATTAGACGTCTGGAAGTCAATGGATGTCTGGGAAGAAACGCCAATGCAAATGTCTAAAAAGTAAAAGTCTAGACTGCTGATCAAGACTTTTGAGACTTCATGTTTACACTTGTAGACATTCATGAAGGTCTAGACCGTTCCAGACACCCATTGCAGTTTAACAAACAATGAGACACCACCCAAACGGAACTCATACATTGACTGAGGGCCCGCTACCGTATACCAAATAGCAGGTAGACACGGTGAAGTAATAGCCAGACACCCAGTCCAGGAACATATCTGAAAATACTTCGACCAGCGGAGTTCAACCGAAACTGCTATCCTAACCCCGACGTGGGACCTTTATGAACATGACATTAAAATATTACACCAATCGCGGAGCGAATCCGCCGGAAAAGAGGAAAGGAGAGTACCAACAACACGATCATCGGATAAAGCATAGGATCAGGGGACAAAATAACGTAGAAGTTCAGGTATATCGTTTGGGAGGAAATTCATTAGAAGTGAGGGGACAGAGGACGAACAACTAGGATTTTTACATGGAGGTTATGCACAACAAGAAACATCTAGTCCAAGTCCATGTCGTTGTCCTGCATCTGCTGTAGCACCCACTTCGACGGGTCGATTTTTGAGCGACACACGGGGCACGTGTTGTGACGCTTCAGCCACGGCTCAATGCACGGGCGATGGAACATGTGTCCGCAGTTCAGTCGTCCTACGTCGTCGCCCTCGTGTAAATGGTCCATACAGGTGGTGCACTGCTTGTCTGCCTGCTGGGCAGTGATCTGGAATACCATATATATAAGTATCTTAGGACAATTGACCTACCTTCGTCATCGGTAGGCGTTCAATGTCAGCGTCCGAAATACGATCGCTACGTTCACCGTCCATGCCGAGAGCCGAATTCAGAACATCCATGAAGGCCTGCGATTCTAGTCCGCCGGCTCCGAGGCGGATAGAAAAACCGCGCGGGCCACGGCGAACGCGTGGCTCGTCTTGTGCGGCTCCCTGAGCTTCTTCCTCGTTCTGTTGCTCATCGGCGCCGTTGTCGTCCACGACATACTGTTGAAGATTCTCGGGAAGGTCGCCTTCCATTCTAACTTCAATGCCATTTCGATCGATCAAATTGTGGAATAGATTCTGGATGAAGTCTCCAGGAACGGGCACTCCTCCTGGGCCCGGCATCTGCGGCATCGCTCCAGGCTGCTGTTGCTGCTCTTCCGCATTAGGCTGCTGCGGGGGCGCACCGGCGCCGAAACCGGGAGGGAATGCGGCAGTTCCGTCCAAACGAATGAAAATCTGGCCAGGAGCTCGCTGAGCCTGTCCTTGTTGCTGCTGCGGAGGAGCATCTGCAGCCGGCTGCTGACCAGCTTGAGCCTGAACACGCTCAGCATTCGCACCACCGCTGTGAATGAAATTGATGATTTGCCGAACGAGCTCATCGGAAATATTGGGTCGAGCCATTCTAGGGCGATTCTGCTCTCCTTGTTGCGGGGCTTGCTGCCCTTCTTGCTGTCCCTGCGCGGGTTGGGCGTTCGGCGCCGAAGTTGACGGGCGCCCGAGACCTTGGAACAGCATGCCGAATCCAGGCTGAAATTCGCAGATGAGAAAGATCACAAAGCGAGCACTTACAGGCATATACTGTGCGGGATAGTTATCCGGCCGTGGAATCTGCTCGATGAATCCGTCACCACACCGAGTGCACTCTTGCACGCGTCCATGAGTATGGAACTGCATATGACACTGGTGGCAGAAGTAGTCCACACGAGTTTCCGGATTCTGATCAGCCATTTTTAAGGCGGAGATCAGCTAATCTGAAAGCAAATCTTATTCAAACGATGACCACTTATAAGCACGAGCGGAGCGAATGGACGCTACTCTCCGGAAAACACGCATTACGCAACCCAAACTCAACAGGCAGGTCACACCAAGGAGCGCCGCGAATCGATTGAGATTCGTCCTGTGTGGCCGGCTGGCACTATGACAACGAACAAGCCCTACATGGTTGAAGACTTCGGCATTTGTAGCGGCAAGAAAAACCGCACAACGCTGGCTTAGTCATCCCAATTCACTAAAATGTGTCACAAAAACGCTTAATTTTAAAGTAGAAAAGGTAGAGTAGAGTGCTCACAAACAACAGAGATGTTTTTGCGTGCAAAAAACAAGCCGCCAACGATGTAATTACTCCATCTCACCGCAGCATATCGCATCAAACCGCCACAAACAAACGAGCGCGGCCGCGATGTCTCAAACCTTTCGAAGGCTGCGGGCATAACGGCGCGATCGCGTACTGACTAAAAAACACCATCAATTGCACAAAAAACACAAATATTGTTCACAGCATGGACATCGCAGCGCAACATTGCGCAATGTGCATCACCAATCTCGTCCTCACCATTTGCGCATTCCTATTCAGACAGTCTGTCTGCCTTCGCACGATAGATAGAGACAGCGTCTGCAACGCACCCACGCCAATTTACGACAAAAGCCGAGCTGTGCCGACAGACGTCTCAGACATCGGACGAGACACCTCTTGCCAGATGCGCGCTCACACATCCGCAATAAGGACGCAATCGCGCGGCACAACACGAGCGAGGAATGTCACGCAATGCCTGACTGCACCTGAAAGCACCGTACCAAGAGTGCATCAAATATATGATAAACACGGAACTGAACCGACTGGTATCAAATCACGCGACGAGAGGGTAGAACTTTGCTCTCCAGCATGGTAACAAAAACAAGTAAACAAGAGTTCAACAACAATAACAACAAAATACAAACAAGCTCAGTGCTTCTTGCCGCCGCGCTTCTTTCGGGAAGGTCCGTACGCGTTTGGATTGCGATTGCTTCTCTGCCCCTGCATACTACGAAGTCCCAACAAGGCCGACCGCGAGGTGACGTCGTTGAGCGCGAACGGATTGTCGCTGAGCGGGTCTTGGTGCACCTTCGCCATGCGATTCTGCGGCATTCGCTGGTCTTCAAAAAGTTGCGGACGGACACCGTGCTTTCCGCCGGTCTTCTTGCCTGGCGCGGGAAGGGAGAACTTGAGTCCACGGTGCGATTTGAGGCGATTCCAGTTGATGTGCAACTGCAGTGAGCCATCGTCGTCCATAGTGCACGCCACGCGATGCAGTGAGTCGTTGCCACACTTCGGACAGAACCGCTTAGTCATCACGCTTGTCGTTCCAAAACACGAGCGACACCGGAGAATGTAGGACTTGAGTTTTTTGATGCGCATGCCGTCCATCGACACTAGTCCGAGTTTCATGTGGAGCAGCACGTTTTGAACGGCAAAGTCAGTCGACATACACGCCACCTTCACATTCTTCTCGTCGATGGTGATGGCGCCGAGCTGTCGGAGCGCCTCATCGATATTGTCTTCATTCAACCAGCCCTCCTCGTCATCAGAGTCGCTTTCTGACTCGGACTGTTCGGACTCCTCCTCCTCGACTTCTTCTTTCGTTTCCGTGCTCTCCTTCTCTTCCTTTTCTCCTTCCTTCTCTTCTTCTTTATTGTTGTTTTCCTCAGTTGATTCACCGTCGGTCTTGTTCTGGAACGAACTATAAAACGACCAAAAACAAATAAAACTTGCCTTCGTTTTTGGCATCACAAATCCTGCCATTGTGGACATCTCCTTTAGAAGCGATCGATGGCTTGGCACGAGTTCCACCTTCCTTTGGATGTCATAATTGACGCTGTCCTTGCCGCAGTTCTCGACATGGAGTTCGTGTGTGAGGGCAATCACTTGAATATCGATGGCCGACAAGGATCCATAATCACCGGTTTTCTTAGCGGCTTCGGAAACTGAAAAACGAAATAATTGGAAAATTATGATGCAACACATCGGATCATTGATGTTCCGGAATGTTCGAGAATTTTTCACCAAATAGAACATTCTAGAATGAATAAAAAGTTCAATCAGGTTCAAGGTTCACACTGATGGACATTGTCAGTGCGCATTCATCGTTTCATTAAAAAAAATATAGGTAAAAGCCAGCAAACTTGCCTTCCCCATTAACGGATTCAACCGCTCTCTGCACCGCGGACTCCACAAATGAAATTTTTCCTTCGCAAGCCGGTTTTGTAGGATTTCTAGACACAGACTACGAATGTCCCAGTTCAGTAGCCCCATATTCCCACGGAGAACGGTCGCTACAGAAAACGCGGAGCTCTTTCCGTCAATTTTAGCAAACCTTCGCACACAAACATACCATCAGTGATCGAATTAGGAGAAGGCTCTCGCAGGTGGATCTCGTACGGGAGCGCAGCGATCCTCAGGCGCGTCTTCTTGTCGCGCAGCTCGCTGATCACCTGCGGCACAGTGTAGATTACAGAGCCGACGTCCTGAAGAGCACGCACAATTTCGTCATCGGAAACGTCAAGTTTCGCAACTTACGTGAAGCGGCGCATTTTTGATCAGGCAGCAGGCGTCGACGACCAAATGGTGAACGGGGACTTCATCGGGCGACTTCATTTTTACCTGAAGCAGTGCCGTAGATAAGAAATACAAAGTCCAAAAAGGTGGCACACGGAAGACGCGTGAGCGGAAACGGCGATGAATCCAAAAATCGCTGAGAGCAGCTGAGCTTTCTAAGGGGTCTCGACGGGAAGCGCCTGCGGCGAGAGGGTACAGTTGCCCGATTCAAAATATAATTTGCGGAGCAGCTGTTTTCGGGTTGTTTTTCACGATGTTTGCAACATTTCTATTGTCAAAACATAGAAGTAATTAGTTCTTTAGATAGGCTGAATTTGGACAGCAACTGTCGCTATTGTCATACCAGCAAGAATCACAGAAATAGACAAAAGGTTTTTTTTTCCGGGGAATCCAGACTGTCCGGGCTGTACATCGGGACCGGGCTTTTTGGCCATTCTCTGACACCCATCTTTGTGGAGATGAATTCCTACGATGTAGCATTTGCAGGATGAGCTGCGATAATCAGGGCTGCTCGGAGCAGTTGCAGTATTGTCAACTGTCATTGATGAGTAATTCTTGCGAAATAGCAAACAGCTGTTTTTGGATTTTTTGTCCAACTGTCCCTCCAAACAAGAAAACGCAAAAATTCAATTTTTGATTCAAGTCTTGAAGGTTAACAACTTTGTGTCTGCTGGATGTACGAGCATCGGTGGTTCAGTGGTAGAATGCTCGCCTGCCACGCGGGCGGCCCGGGTTCGATTCCCGGCCGATGCAAGTTTTTTTCATTTTTCAGTGTCCTCTTAAATATTTTATGTGCTCTTTTTCTGCCGCCCAAACATCATTAAGTCTTTACTATCGTCCCATTACTGTCATAATGATCGAATGTTTGGTTCCAGCTGTCAAAATGTTTACATATTTTTCATTACTTAGGCTTAGTTTGTGTTTTTCATTAACACTCTTATCTCTCCTGTTATGAAGACATGCGCAATGCGATAATTCAACCTCTAGAGTCGACTTTGTGCATTTCAAAACCCTCAGCGAACAGTCGCAAATGTAAACAACAGTCGCGCCACAGTGAGTGCCCGTCCGCGTCAGGATGTGCGTGTTGAAGGGCGCCTCTGTGGGTGTTTTTTCATTTATCAGCCTTTCTTCTGCTCGCTCGGCCACTGTGCCGCCGCTCTCGAGCCGGCCCTCCCTCCGTCAGTCGTCAATTTCACTGTTTCAGCGACGATGGACCGACTCTTGGCCACCGATCGGCCGAATCTGGATTCATCGGACGACGAGCATGGCCGCCAACCGTCCTTCCAAAGCAGAAGCAGTAAGCTTAAGCTGGAAAATGGTCAACTCTTGAAATTCAGAGGACTGGTCACGGAACACGGCGAAGCGGATGTTCCGACTGCTTCGCAAGCGTTCCGGTCAAACTCCGAGCTCTCGAGAAGGTCTTCGACAGCTGATCAACGAAGTGGAACGTGATCAGATCACACAGAAAGGTCAGTATAGCCGGCCGACCCAAAAAATCGGTCTTTGTAGAGTTAATCGAGAAAATGGCCGAAAGTGTGGACATGGAAGACGCGATGGCCGGCGACACAAGAGAAGAGGAGTTTGTCAGTGGCGTTAGTAACATGCTAGAGGATGAATCCGAGTTCTCGAGCCTCTTCTCTAATGTAATTTATCAAAGTGGTCGTCAAAGGTTGAAAATTGGCTTCAGAGGCTCTTTTCTGTGGATGCCTTTGTGGAGTACTTGCTTAGGAAGCTACAGCAACAGTGGAAGAATCTCTTCTATGCGATTTTCCCAATGCATCAGATTCAAACGTTGATTCTTATCTGCTTCGTGCAGTTTTTGAGGTAAGAAACGCTGGATTCTAAGAATACATGTACGGGAAAAAAGGATATTTTTGATGTATAGTAGGACTTGAGCGAAGTGTAGCAGTTTTCAGGAACCTATTAAGTGATTGACGAATGAGAACAGGCGCCTTACAGCAGATGCATTTTTTATAAATATCCTTGAAAAAGTTGTTATTTATTGACGAGGTCAACTTTGTACATTTCAAAGTGAAAAAGAAAGAAACAGCAGCAATGGAAGTTACGGTAACGGAATTCCAGACCACAAAAAAAAAGACAAAATATTGGACCGAGGGGTAATGCGAAGCAGATTCGATACATAGCCTTGCGACCATTTTCGCTCCTGTTTACTTTCGCCGCGATGTCAGCCCAAGCAACCGTCGGAAATCGGAGACTTGGTTCCTAACCGGCAATTTAAAATTGCATGCCACGAGCCGGGATCGAACCGGCGACCTTTAGATCTTCAGTCTAACGCTCTCCCAACTGAGCTATCATGGCGCATAAAGGATCAGCGCTAGGAAGCTATATCATTGGGACAACTGAGATTACTTTCAACAATTTCAGTCACTTTGCTACCGTAATCTCACTACCGTATCCAGAATTTTGTGAAATTATCCGCTTTCAAAAAAATTTGGAAAAATGCGAATTTTTGCGAACAGGAGCCTCTTTTTATGACTGTTTTTTTTTCAAAAAATGTAATTTTCAGCGTGCACACGATTATCCAGACCCTTCCCGTCATCGCCTGTTTCATCTCTTTCTTCTCCATGATCTACTTCACCCTAAAGATGTTCCACAACAAGAAGATTCTCAGAGAACGAAAAGTGTGGCGCCGCCTTCTCCATCTCTTTTCCGAGAGAGCACAGTCTCCAGATGTGGAACTTCCCCCAACCATCGAGGAAGAAGAGGACACCAATATCGAGATCGATGAGGAAATTAGTGAATCTGTAAGATCTGGCCAACCCCGCCAATTTGGCCAAAAGCCCTGTTTTAGGGAAGTAGGTTCGTGACAGATTCTTGGGATCCCTATATCAACTTCTTCCTCTCTCTTTTCGTATTCATCCTTGCTCTCGGGGCCGCCGAGAAAAGAGTGCCGATTCCGGTGCTCTTCTGTGGAATCTCCTTCTTCTGCTGCTGCCTCTGTTTCGTCGCCTTAGCCGATAAGTCCGACAAATTCGCATTGGTCGCCATCACGGCTAACTTCCTTTCCTGGTAGGAGCTTTGACGAAAACATGATCTATGGTCTCCTTACAGTGTCCACGTGATTCTGGCCAAAATGCATTTTACCGTCGGCCGCTGGTTCATTTGGCGACCCGTCATCGAATGGCGACTCGGGTTCATCCATTTCTCCATAGGAATCCCTTCCTTGGCTCTGCTGGTTGTTCCGGCAGTTTTCGTCATTATGGCCCGGAAGAGGAAGTCCTGGCTTGGTGTGGCTCACCTTATCGTGCCCCATATCGTAAGTATGACAGTCCAACACAAAGAAATATATATGAATCGATGATACCTTCCCCTGCCTTTCGGTAGTGAATGCATGAACAACTGACCCTAAAATTGTCTTAAGTCAGGAGCCAAATTTGGCCTTAAAGATGTCACATCTATACTTTAGTAGGTGCCTGTAGCCTCTAATTTTCGTCGCATACACCTCTGGAATTCCGAGTAGATGCACCTAGGTCGATGTTTTTAGCACGGTCAAAGATTGACTGGAAGACGCTCTTTATTACGGCCTTCTTTCATCCCCTTTAGGTCTGCGTATTCTGGTCGGATGTAGCCGTCACGCTTCTCCTAATCGGCTGGAAGGGATTCAACTTCAACGGACTCGTGCTCACCTTGGCTATCATCTCCTTATTAATGGTTCCATCTGTCTTGGGCGCCGTCTTCGCCATCGCCCTTCTTATTGGACAAATTCGCTCATCCATAGATATCGTCAGTAGTTATGGATGCGCAAGATAATCACCTTCTTTAGGTCAGTGGATTGAAAGCCCTCTTCACTCTCTTCGTTCTGTGTCTTCCCTTCCTTGCATACCGTCTCTACAAACTACTATCCAAAAGATACAACTTCGAAGGTAGATCTTTAGCAGAGTGTTAGAGGCATATGCTCAACATTTTCAGCATTTGCTGGCGATTCAAAGAAGCGAAAGTGGGTGCTGCTATGCGTGTACATCTCCCTGCTGCTCATGTCGATCAGCTTCCTCTACCAGGGCCAAATCGCTCAAGACGCCACTGCCGATATCACAAACATGACCTGGTCGAAGTTCCATCAACACTGTGCCTTCACGGACCCTTCTACGGTCAAACAGCAGATCGACTGCAGCCAACTGAAAGGAACAGCCGTGAATTGGAGGGGAACCATCCAATCCGTTCGAATCATCGGAATTGACAACTCCTTTGAAAGTCTTCTCGATTACATGCCTGACTCGCTGAGTCAAACGATGAGATGTTTCTACGACAGCGACCGAGGCGACGTGGATACGAATACCGGCATTAGGTAGGACGACCTCAGTTGTGCTCTTCCATCAAACCAAATCCATTCCAGTCCGAACCTGTGCAGTCTAACCTCGCACAATGTCTACACCTACGAGCTCGAAGTGGCCGGGCCCTATGGAGAGAGAATCGTCAGCAGCAGCAAGAGCTCCGTGCTGCTCATTGCTCAGCACGCCTTCCACGACGTCGCGCAGATCTTGGAAGAAGGCGACGTTGTCCGATTTATTGGCTATTTTGACAACTATCCGGTATTCCGATCGCCGGCTAAGATGAAGCTCCTTCTACTGGAGTGCATGTCGTGCAAGCAGGTAAGGTCAATTTTTGGCATAAAGCCGTTTCAAGCCTGCCCTTTGGGGTTTACACCATCCCTCTTTTGCGTCTTGAGCCGTCCCCTTGCTTTGAACCGTTCCCCGTTTTTGAAGATTTGAGCCATCCCCTTTAGGATTTCAAGCTTTTCATCGAGATCCCAGAAGGATGGCCAAAACCTCACGTCATTACAAAGGGCGCGCTTATAATCTCAAGTGGGGCGCTCCAGATCATAAGCATATATCAAGACGGCAGTCATGGAGCTAAGGAAAATTGGGCATAAGGCCGTTTCAACCGTCCCCCTTGATGTGCCGTATTGATCTTTGGCACTATACGGTCAAAAAGCAGGTGATCCCAGCTCATTTTTGAGGGGGGCGGTTGCAATGGGGGATGCTTCGGATCCCCGGAAGGACGGTTCAAACGGCGTTATGTCCAATTTTCATTTCCCCCTAAATACCGTCCTGATATATATGCTTATAAAATAGCTGCAAAACCAATGATTTTGGATCTGATCTGAACCTAGATTCCGAAAGATGTACGGCTGACTTCCCTCCTCCAGGACCTGAGTGTCAGCTTCAGTTCCTACTCTTAGTTTTTAATAGACAGAGACGCCTTTATTAGTACATACTGGATTTCAGATGCACCAGAACAAACAACTCCGCCACCTCCGTCTCACCAGCGTCAAAGCGGACCGAAGCCGTCTGTGGTCACGCGTATTCTTCGCCTTCAAATTCGTCTTCAACTTCATTTTCGCCCCGCTGTTCCGCATCCCCACTTAATGGCGCGGCACGCCGCCCCTAATTAGCTCGAGCTTTAGTCCTCCCCGGAGAACATTTTCTCTGTTGTACATAGATATTAACACATAAAGAAGATGGAGCGCAAATGAACTCTGCGGTGGTCGATAGACGGCGGAGAAGCGGCCGGACATGCCGGCTCCTTAATCATCGTCGTCGTAGCCGCCGTTGTCGTCGTCGCAGAGGAGAAACACAGGGCCGTTCCGTTGCGTGTGTCCCAATTATCGTTCATCCATCCATCATCACTACCCGTCTGTCGAGGAGGGAGGCCCGAGCAGGCTCGAGCTGCACGCAAATCTTTCATTCGCCGATTCAAAAATGTTTCTCTCGTATTGAATTGTGTTGGTGTACGTGTGATATGTTTTCAAACAACCTGAAAACAATAGATTGGATATCTTTGGATTGCGAAAATTCTCATTGAATGACGCAAAACTGCGATGCTTATTAATAGCAACTGCGTGTTCTAGTGATGTAGTTATCCCAGCTAATCTCATTATCTCGTTCGGACTTTGGTTCTATGTAAGCAGCGTACATAAATAAGTGGAAAAGTGACAAAGAATAACGGGAATAACGCACAAAGTACTATTATTAGCTGTTGTCGAACAGGTGAAACGCCCTATCAGAAATGGATTTTGACTTGGGGCGCGTTGTCTTAACACAGAGATGTTATAGGAGTGTAAGGACAGATCCTCAGACCTCGGAACTGTAGCGAATCACGGGTGGAGTCGGGTGGTAGGGACCGTCTTCTTGGACTCACACCTCACATGTTAAAGTGTCCGCCTCAGATCGAGCTGAACCTTCTTGGCCACGTAGCGCTAGAAAAGTGTACTTCAACCCAGTAGAAGCTGATCTTACCATGTAAGCTCCCTTCCGCACTACGAATAAACCATTATAAGCAACTTTGTAAGAGTCGCCGCTTCCATGTGGAAGAGGGGAGCATCCTGACTGCCATTTTTCGGGTCTTGTGGGACCGTCTTCTTGGCTGTCACACCCCTTACGCTCTAATAAATGAACCCTCAGAAATGTCCAAGCTTCTTGGCAGAGAGTGTACTTCAACCACAGAAGCCGATCTTCTGATATCATTTAAACTCCCTTCGGCACTACACATAAACCATTTGGCACCCGGGAGTGGCAGGTTCCGTGTTGTATGGTAGAGCGTCCTCACTCCCACTTTTCCGGTCCGTATTTGACTCCACTCTCAGTCATTCTTTTCTAGTTTTCATCTTCTCTCATCCTGAGATAAAGACATCCTATTCTAAACCGACTTCATCGGCAGCTTTTTCAAATCACAAAACCTATCCGTTACGCGATAAATAGCCCACCTAAGGGACAAATTGTTAAGTTCACCATCAAAACAAACTATTTTCGCCGTTGCACTTCGTCTAAATTTGGCGCCCACGTAATCAGATTGCTTTCCAATCACCACGCATCACGTCATCTTCGGTTCTTTGCCGTTCTAAAAGTGTCTCAAGCGGAAGTTCCTCCTCTCCTAAAATCAGATTTACTTTTTTTGACGACGCCGACACCTCAAAGCGGCCCGACAGGAAGCGAAAACGTTCAACCGATGCTGTTGTTGCAGAAACCATTAAATCGGAAGTAGCGGCATTAGGAGCTTTGATGTTTGATGGAGTTTGCCCTTTTACTGGTGGCGCCAGACGGCGCGCTTGCAAATGAGCCGCTGCCGACTACAGAAGCGAGCCTCAGTCACTGCGCTGCAAAAGTGTGGAAAGCAAAACATCATGGCTCGTAGACGGTCCGTCGGCAAAGTGCACTTTTGCAGAGCTGTTATTGCAGTAGCAGCGAAAGTGCGTTGCGAAATGCACAAAGGAATGAGAATTTTAGTGGATGAAGGTAGAAAATGGGGGGACTGTTCTGGTTAGTGTTCATGCCGAAGGATGGAGCAGCTAGGACGTGTCAAAGATCTTTGCCCTACTTGAATTCCGAACTTAGCCACATCTATGCTGTCAAAGCCTTTCACTAAGATTTATTTGGGGGAGGTGCATGAGACGGTCGGTCATGTGAATCGTAGTGAACAGCTAGTGAAATGGTACGTTTCTGTTGTAGTTGACCAAGCCTCTAAAGCTCCTTGAGAAGCCTTTTTATTACGTTACATATAGCCTTTTCGATGCGGAAAAGAGCGAGAATGTAAAAGCCCATATAAGCAGTTTGATGGTCCTAATTCGTTAGTTATTTGGATGACTCATGTTCGTGGCCTTTTTTGGCTTGTTTTGATGGCGAAGGATGGAGCAGCTAGGAACTAAGAGAAGCTAGGAAAAGATCAACAACTTTGCCTTACTTTCATTCCGAAGCTAGCCAAAGGGCCTTTGGTAATATAGATGTGGCTTCCATGATTCTGAGCTGATTCTCGGTGCATAAAGAAGGGATTACTTACAGACGTCTTTTAGTCGTATTTGGCCAAGAATATTCTACGTCTGTGACCAGAGAATGCTCGTTTCTATTCATGGTCCTTGGTCAGCAGATTCACGGGGGGATAACCATTCCGAACTGAATAGGGCCCTTTGAGAGCTCGACCTGTAGAAGCTGTAAAACATGTTCCCAGCTCTGCCACCACGAACACCATCTGCGCCATCTTTGGCTCCTTTACGATTCACCACAACTTTATGGCTTTTCTGGCGCAAAATCGAAAATTTATGTTCCTGTGTACTTCGAGCGTCGTCCGTCGGCAAAGCGCTACCGTGTCGGTGACACTCTTTGAATGATCTATGTGTTGATCACCGGCCGACATTTTTCACAAACACTGATGATATCAATCAGTTACATCCCGTGTCTTCGTCGTTCTTCCAAGGCCAACTTCCACAACTTCGTGTCTAGGGCTTGGCCCCCCAGCGTTTTGTCTTATGGGTCTGATGGTGGCGTGGCAAGGCAAAAGCCGTAGAGCTGAAGTACCATATCCATGGTTGTGGAGATCTGTTAGTTCTGCCATCTTTTTTAGTGGAAATCTAAATTTTTTTGAAAGAGGTGAAATGTACTATTTAAAGGGGAAAATCTGCGAAAAAATCGGCTCTGTAGAGTGGGTATCGTAGTATGAACTGGGTCCTGAAATGGCCATCCATTGTCGTTAAGATAGACCTCTAGTTTCCACGTTTAAGTGAGCGTTGAAGATTCATCTTGCTTGTTATCCTCGGTCTCTCCATCATTATACAAATTGTACATTTGTGTGCCGTGTTTTCCAACAGATATCTCAGTGTTACTTTTATTGTACAGTTCGGGACTTTGGGGGATCTACGGCTGGGTTAAAACTTCCAAATAGTCGGTGCTTTCCCTAATAGAAGACTCTCTCAAAGTCTTCCCATTTCGCATAGTCCGCTCATTGGGAAATCAGCATTTCTGCAATCACCTTTCATGCCCTGTCCAAGTCAAATCTTTATTTTGGATCTTTGCTCATTTTTTTTCCTTAAATCTGCTTCTGTTTTCCATTTCTCACACCAAAGTCCGTCTCCTCCTTTCCTTCTCGTTCCTTTTCTACTACGCCCTTCAATTTCCTTTTGACAAATCGCAGGTTGCAGCAAGTCATAAATTCAGCGCGAAGATTCGCTTGTTTGCCCCATCCGACTCGCCTCCACCCAACTACGGTATAAATCATCGTCTCGATAACTTGTCCCGACTCGGCCGACGCCTCCTCCGTCCGTCCGCTCCTACCAGCAGTCATCATCTTGTCACTGATTTATAGGCGGCACATTTCGGCTGCTGCTCCGACGGATACACACACACATTATGGGCAGCACCGCGAACACCCAAACAAACAGGGCACATCTCTCAATCGCATCACCCAAAAAGCGGGCTGGGCCGTCGTGCTCCTTTCGGAGCCGGCGCTGAGGACAATCGGCCAGGAGTCCACCAGAGTTCGTCTTCTTCCACACGTCCCTTCGGAGAGGCGCCGCCCCCTTTCGCGCATGTTTTGCCAACGGCGTTGCGGCCGTCAATCGCATCACCCGGCTGTCAGTCACACTTTCGCTTTCGCGCGCACCGACCCCGTGTCTCGCCTGCCTTGACTCGGACCCTTATCTCGTGATCGCAGCGGCCCCTTTTTGACGACGGCGATGAATAAGGGGGCTTGAAGGGGGCGGAGCCGCGCGCAGCCTGGCAGTCGATGAGCATTAGTTTGATTGATTGATTGATTCGGAAACGACATGCGCGCCTCCTTCGCTCCTCCGGGCATCGCCTTCCGTGCCCCTTAATCTGTCCATGCTCTTCTTCTGGCGACGTGATCGATGCGCCTTCAAGTAGTACTCCGCGCTCGTTCAGAGACCCTCAAATTCGGCAACAATGGGCCGTCGCAAGCAGGCGAATCCGCAACGGGCCGTCGACGACGTCAACGTGCTCCGAATCTCCAGCACCTCCAGTCCATCGACGAAGCCGGTCGCTCCCCGTCCGTCAACGTCCAAATCGTCGCCGATCGACTGGCTCGCCAAGCAGGTGGAGGCCCTCAAGCGTCCACTCAACGGCCAAAAGCCGAATCCGGCGGATCCGCTAAAAAGTGAGTGTGAGTTTTCGGCTATGCTCCGAACGACAATCGATCGAGCGCCCGCTCCACCGAATGAATGATTGATGTGAGCGGAGATGTGATTGATATGTGGACCTAATCCATTAATGTTATATTTATACGACGACGACGACGACGCCGCCACCGCCGCCCGCTCCTCTGTACTCACAAAAACGAACAATGTCAAGGGACACCAGCAGCTCCTCTGAGTTGTCGAAAAATGGTGTCTTGCGCAGTCGTCGGCGGCCCTGAGGCCAGGAGGGCAGAAGCGGTGGTGTCGCCTCGTCCCCTTCCGTCAATCCATCAATCATTCAACTCGCTCCTCCGTGCAGCCGAAGCGCTGCGCGTATTAAAATGCACACGCAAGACATGAGCAAAAGGTCCCAGGCAGTCAAAAAAAAACGTGACTCTGGCACTTATGTGCCGCGCACTTTTGATGAAAGGGGCCATTAGCCGATGGGCATTCTATAAGGAAGAGGAGTCGCCAGATTTGAACTTTCCAAAGGACATTTGCGGCCATTCACGGCTGTGATATGTTCCGAATTCGCCATCTGTGCCAAGCGGTGTCGTGCGATTTTGCGACACAAGTTTGCGATTCAGGTGCTGCAGCTGTGGCACCCAATCGTTGGGATCATAGCAACGCAAATTGGGGGCCACTCCACTAGCTATGCCGGCGGCGGATTCGTGCGAAACAGGTGCATATAGTTGCAGGGGTTGCGTGCGGCACCTAAAATGAATAGCGAAAATAGGGGAAAACTTTATGCGCCTGACGGGAATCGAACCCGTGTCAATCGCTTGGGAAGCGACCATGCTAACCATTACACCACAGGCGCCCATGCGTCATTCCCAACTGACATTGGTTATGCCGCGGCGCACGGCAAATGTCAACAATGTTTGCCGTCGTGGCTACCAAACACTGGGCGACCTATAAGCGTTCGCAAGTGCGCGACGCAGGCGCGCTCTGTGATGTAGAGGATAGTGTCGCTGCATTAGAAACGGCCGAGGCGGGTTCGGTTCCCGGCTACAGAGAAAACTTTCTTTCGTTATGGAAATGTTTTGCTGAACTGAAAACTGTTTTTCGTTTTATGTCTTTGCTTGAAAACTATTTTTCATGGGAAAAAAGAAACAACATATTGGAAGTGAAAAAAAAAGTTCTGCGTCTGAGGGGAATCGAACCCCTGTCGATTGCTTGGAAGGCAACCATGCTGACCATTACACCACAGACGCTTCTACCAAACTGCATTAAGAATTGCCAATCACCCCAATTTCAGACCTCGAAACAGCGCTCGACCTCCGCGTCAAACGTCGCCGTGATGACTCGTCTCAGGTTCCCCCTCCATCGCTCCCGACGCCTCCTCCACAGTCCTCCGACGTTCTTGGCCGTCTCTCCAGCCTGGTCACCAACGTCGGCGGTCGTCCGTCGTCGTTTCGCGAACTGAATCGCCGCGTGTCCAAGCAGGACAACGAGGACTGCAGCATCTTCACGTGTCTCCAGTGCCATGAACGCTTTCAAAGCCTTCAGCAGCTGGTGATGCACATGGAGAAGACCAAGCACTTTTTCACTGCGGCAAAAATGGCCGAAAGGTAGTGCTCTTCCCGGTCCTGACCCTGCTCCTAAAAGACCCTTTTCCAGCGCCAAACCCGATCTCAGCAAGGAGTCCCGTGGCAACATGCGCTACGGCACCGTCGGCTACAAGTGCGCCATCTGCAGCTACACCACCAAATCGAACATCGAGCAGCACATGACGACCGTACATCGCTTCAAGGACCACAGCGAGTGGCAGTCGGTCGTCAAACTCATTCCTCACGACGGGAACACCTCAAAATAGAGCGCAATTTTTCGTCAGGTCTTCGTGTAATCTCGGTGGCGACACACAATCTTCCCCACTTATGTGTAAATTATTTGTGTGAAGTTTTATTACTTTATAAATCGATACATTTCTGTACAACAATGACATTGACCTCGAAAAAGACAGTTGCTTGGCGCTTGACTCGGTGAGTGACGTGGTTTGTGCAAATGGGGGAGAAAAGACGTTTCAACAAATAACAAATCACAAAATGAGGGGCTCAGAATTGGACCGTGTACCGCCACGTGTCCCGTTCGGTGCCCTCGGCACAGTGTTTGAGTAGCACTTGGCGGCGCTGCTCCACATACCGGTACTTGTCTTGGACCTGAAATAGAAACATTGAGTCAAAAATAGGAGTTGATCGTTGAGAGAACACCGTTAAATGAGAAATCGCATTTTGCAAACGGGTTTACGAGGAATAGGACGAAAATAACTAGTGGAATATGGCAATTATTTTCTTGCGGGTCAGCAATCAGAGATGTGGGAGAGCCCATGTGATGAGCGCTATTATTTTAATAACAGGAAAAGCACATGATGCTGCGAAATACCCAAGGATATGGTAACAAAGATCATAGAAGGGAGTATGTAAAATGGATGGTTGTGATTGAAACATCTCAAAGAACTTTTGCTGTTCATGGTATCGATAGTTCCTGTAGTGAAAAGCACTTTAAGAGGATTGCTGTAAGTCTGTGAAGTCATTAAGAAAGCGGAAATTTGTTCATATGTAGGAAGTTTAATAAAAATTTTATTATAAGACACCATTGCCGGAATAACAATCTCGTCGTAACCGGTTCTGCTCCCACAATGATAACCCTGATTCTCACATGACTGTGTGGATTAGGGTTATCATCTTTTTCAATGAAGGTGAAGATTTATCTGTATTTTCGATTTTGTTTGATGCTAAATAAGAGGTGCGATTTCAAGCCAGTGATGCTCATCGAGTCCGAAATCCAAAGCCCGGACGGAGCCCAGACTCAACGCCCAAGAATCCGTTGTGTCCGTGTCTTGAATCCCGACCAGCGTTTTGCGGTTTTGAGAGTATTTTTGGGTTTTGAGTTTTGACTTTTCGGCAACACTCGACCCTAAACGACTGTCCATGCCGGACGCAAGAGACTCTTTTCCACGGCATCACTGACACTGGCCAACCCCCGAGGGTCGATGACATCCGAAAATCTCCAAAAGCTGCTCTTCCTAAACTTAAAAGGCCTTCTGGGAGGCTTTGCGAAACTTTTAGTGTATTTCTGTTATTATTGTATCCACCTCACAAATGCCTTTAAGTTCTGAGTTTTGGTTGAGTTTCGCATAGTCCTAGTGGAGACACTCAACTTCGGACTCGTCCATGCTTCAGTCAGTTGGGTAACAAAAACGAGTGTGAACGGAAAAAAAGGAACTGTAAGCGTGCGTAATGGGAACCAGAAACGCCAACGGCGAGCTTGTGAACCCTGAGAATACAGCTTCCCTGATTTTCCCATCTCTTTGGCCTTTAAGGCAATCAGATACGCTAAGTGAACGCAGCCACACGATTTTGTTGCAGGGCGACTAAGAAGCAGTCACGAGAGCACTCATAGCAATCCGAGAGTGGAAAGCCAATTACTCTAATTGGGGGCGCAACATCACATGGTCAACGAAGAACAAAACCTGCATTCTCTTTAGGCAAACAAATGATCGACATCGAAAGTCGGAGACATTAAAGATCAAGAGAGACCACGCTTAGCAGAAGCTCAAGGAATAGGGTAGCTACCTTTAGTCCTGGGAGGGAGCATTTTACGAATTCCTAATCCTAGATGTTAACTGCTGTTTTTGCCTATGGCTTCAAGAAAATCTTCACACTAATCTATCGCAATACTTAACCAGGAGAATGGGCCATATTCAGATCGATTGTTTTGTGCAAAGAGGCTTGCCTTAACACCTAGGAACGCTACACGCTAAGAGACTCCAAAGATCATATACCCAGTTGGTTCGGCAGTGCGGTACACTTAACTTTAAAATCGTCATTATGGACTCACCCTTTGTTTGAGCGTGACCAGATCTTCGTTCTCGAGATCGCGTTCGAGGAACTCGCTAAGCTGCTCGGTAGCATGCTCCAAATCCCTCTGATTATCCTCAAATATCACTGTTTGATTGTCGCGTTCGAGATAGTAGGCAAAGGCGTAAGTGTACATCAGCGTGCGACGGCACTCGCCCAGCACATCGACGGCTTTCCGCAGATACTGTACCTCGATCCACGAGAAATTCGCCTGCTGCATTTGTTCCATCTTGTTCTCTACCGTCGCGTACAGCTAACAGAATCCATGATTTTATGGTGGCGCCAACGTGGCACTTACCTTGTTCTCGAGTTTCAAACTGTGCTGATGGTTGATGAATCGGTTATAGTAGTGGAGGTATCGTTGAAGCGCTGCTCTGGAACGTTCCTGTGCGTCGCGGGCTTGCTTTGCTGCGGAGTCGTCGAAGCGATTGCATGAGTACCAGGCGGAGCCGTGTGGTTCCCAGGGGCCTAGGCACATCCAGCAGAATTCGGCTTTGCACGCGCTGTTTTTGCATGTCATGTGGTTGCAGCCGCCGTCTTTCTCGATGGTAACCTGGAAGACATGGTGTCAGTGACATCTTTTGCCTTTGATTTGACTAAGTAATACCATAAGTTTAAACCGTAAGTACTGCACCCATTTAAGGTGAATATAGGCAACCATGCTACCCTTTTTTATGAGAATACCATCCATAGGAGACCCGACAAGAGCTATGCTTACATATCTAGGGGGATTTTCATTTTGAACACAAATAGAACCACTATTTTAGATCATTTGTGGTCGACGTTTTAGACTTCTGTGAAGATCTTCGCTGTAGTCCAACACAGATCGAGGCAATCCTGAAGTCGAGGCCGCTCACTTATCTGGATTCTGAACTAGAAGAATAGACCATATTAAGGCCCATTGATTCTGTACAATGAGGCTTGCCTTTCGACCTAGGAACGCTATATAGATAAGTAAACATTGAGCAACTCAAACGATCAGGAAAATCACTCCTTTTTTAAATTATTTCTGGCAGACTTTTTCGGCTTATGCTTGGATCAGTCAATTTGGCTCTCAGGAAATCAAAGTGATGATGTCGACGATTGCGATCTTTGTTCAAACACAAGAAGTACGATTACCCAAGATGGAGACACTCCCGATTGTGCTGGGATCAGTCAATTTGGCTGTCAGGCCGCATTCAGTTGAAATGAACTTGGATTGTTGACTGTATTCGGGAAAGGAGTGTGTAATTTGATCGGAAGCCTTATCTAATCTATGGAAATTTCCCACGATAACAGGTCTATTGGCAATCACTTGCAGAATGACCACCTGTGCAAGACCATCATCATTTAGCCATTTGCATTGTTATTGTGTTGATTGGGAATTAATCAATCAAACTTCACTGTGAAGAATTTGGGTGACAATGCAAAGTCGGATAATAGGCATGAGTGAATGTAGTGGGAACGGCAACCGAACAGTAAAAGTCCATCGTTCGGATGCGAGACAAATTTGATGTGGATGTGTGCCATGGCATTTTGAAGCCAATTCTCCAAAAAGTCGGTACGCTCAGGAAAGCGCCCTATCATATACAAGCGGCTGTGTACACTGAATAAGAATTGAGGGCCATTTAGGCTAAGTTTGTGTTTAAAACCCTCAGTAGATTCCGGGCAAAATATCTGCGGTTTTCACGGCATGAAACAGTTCCCAGATATTGAAATCATCTAGAAACAGTAAAGCATCTCTTGAATCTCGCGAGAACGACTGTCCGAAATCGTGCCGGGACCCGGCCGAAATTTTGTTATTTCATTTGCGAACCTATATTGCTGAGAGGACGTAAAGCATAAGATGCGGAAGTTATTCATATCCTACGGTCTCCTGGTGTTCGAGGCCTTCTCGGAGCCGGTGTGATCATTGTGATCAACACACAAGGCTAAGGTGAACATCGCAAGGGTATAGATTTTACGTACTTTTGACTCCTCCTCTATTAATAGGCACTGTCCAGTGCCATGGTTTAGGCTGTCTTGTAGACGGACATAATTTACAAATGCCTGTTTATTTAGGTACATACATTGCCCCCTCACCTGACACTTCGGGCACTCCTTGGTGTTGGCGTTGATCCAGTTGGCCGTCTCGCTGTCGTCACTGCACTTCTTCGCCCACAGCCTCAGCAGCCGGCAATTAACCGGTTCGTGCCACTCGTGCGAGCATTCGAAACAGAACGTCATGCCGCAGTCACACGTGACGGCCCGAGCCTCAAAGTGCTGCACCTTGATCACTTTGCCACAGTCCGCACCAGGACACCACTTTAGTAACCTATTGCTCTGAAACGTTCCTTGATCATCAGCGATTGCGGAACGTCGCTTAGGATACCTCGACAAAACTGTACATGATAAGCTTTCTGTACATCTTTCCCATTTGAGGATTTCGCTGGAAGTAGCTGAACACCGTATCGTCGTCGACCGCGTATTCGCACTTGTACGCCGGACAGGTCAAGTAGGCGTCGCTGTTGTCGGCCACCTTGTGGCACAAGTAGTTCTCCCAGCAGTCGGAGCAGAACTTGTGCGCGCACTCGAGCCCCACCAGCGCCGACTGGTCGCAGCAGATGCCGCAGACGCCGAGGGTGACCGCCTCGCGACGTTCCTTCCCGAGGCCGGAGGTGATTGGACAGCGGATGCCCGCATCCTTGTAGAACTTCTGCTGGTTGTCCGTGTTCTCGTAGTACCTCTCCAGGAGGCTTTCGCGGTTCCACTTGAAGCGGTGCAGTAGGATCCGACAGATCGTCGGCGGTAGGCCGACTATCACATTGACGTCTGCTATGATCTGTTCCATTTCGGGAATTAGTTGCTCTTGGGCGAGGATCTGAAATGAGCAACTAAGAAATGAGTGATTCAACTGTATTCTTATGCTATTCCGAGATTGCGAGTTTCAAGAAGATAAGGGAAGATATTGGCTGATGTAAAACATTCAACAACTGGCTAAAGCATATACTCCACGTCCAAGTATACCCCTTGTAAAGCGTCTAACTATGCATGTATATCTTGAGTCCATACATCCTCGCTAAAACAAATTGCATGGATGTACGTCACTTCATCAATATTTGATCGTGTCTTCCCTGTTTCGGGTCGACCAGGCTCCTGAATATTTCATTCGAATACGTTGGAACAAAAGAGATGGAATCCAATCGATGACCCAAGATCACAAAGGTCAGGCGATCTTTTCCACCTTATATATATGTCCATGTTTTTCAAAAGAACAGGATTGAATAAACGTGACCTTTTCGAGCAATAAAAGTGTCATTTGAATCATTCCAATAAACACAGATTTTATAGGGCGTAACGCACTTGGTTCTATACTCAGGTGCCTCATGGCCCATATTTGTATTTGTTTTTAAAACATAATGCGATTAGTGGAGGGCTTCTTAACCAGGTGGATGGCACTATAGCAACCCTAGTATTCCAGGACTTCTGTGAGCTGGCAGCATGAAAGGTCTAGAACGACCGCTCACTCAACTCATTCGGCGAACCTCAGAGAGACAGATTGGACGACCAACACTCGCTGGTGTTTACCGAGCGGTGGTATTTCCATAGGGGTATTAGCCACTGCACGTGATATCTGATAAGATACACAATCCACAGTAAACTGGCAATCCAGTTTAGACTGCTCGTTGGGATATTCCTCAGAGAGTTTGACTTTGGATATGTCCATGTGACCATGAATCCATGTCTCTGTCTCATTTATGACAAGAAAGGAGCCTATACCCAGTTTAATACCCACTGATATTTATCAAAGAGCCACTGATAACACAAATAGTAACTATGCACAAATAATTCAGATGTAATCTGTTGGATATGTTCTATTTTTCAGACTCTTTTGAAATGTGGATCTGGTCATAAAACGAGTTCATCCGTTTCACTCTGCAAAGCACTTTTTCTGTGTATTACCGCAAAGTTGATTAGGTCAAACGATTAAAGAGAAACGTTGAAGAAGAGGGAGGACTGATCTGTAAAGCAGCTTAAGAGATTGGTGACCTTAGTGATTCAGACTGGGCAAAAAATAACACTTCACCTAATCCGTTGGTATTTGGGGCTCGTACGATTCTTATTTTATCGCAAATCCCGACTCACGTGTCAATGTCGATTATCCCTGTGAATCAAGTGGCTCTAGCGTGTGATATTTTTGAAGGTGACCACCAGAAACCATGTTCTTCTATCCATGAGCGGGGGTTAACTGTAAGGTGAATATGTGTCCCGATCAACATGCGGTAAAGGCCCCCAAGAAGTTCATCAAGACGAACTTGAGCCAAAAGCTGAAAGCTCAAATTGTTCAAGAATGTAGTTTACAGAGGAACTTAAAGAGTGCTGATGTCGTTTCTGAGAAAAATGCCCAACGAAAGTCCTTATGTTTCACTGACGTAATTACCCGATCATTAAGGTGAGGGGAAATTTCAGATTTGAGGGTACACTTTGTTTAGGGTAACGTGCATTATTCTCCTCAGTGCAGTTACTTGGACTTCAATATCGAACGCTAGCCAGTCCAGGAAGTCAAATTTCTATTCTAGAACCAAGAATCTGAATGGAAATAGTGAGATGTTTCAAGTCAAGAGTACGGAAAATAGGCATCAGATTCAAGCAATATCCAAATGATCTGTCTGAAACTGCGGACTCAGATTTGTTGTTTCTGGCTGTTAGATAAATGTGTCCCGTTAAACACGTCAATTGTTTCTATTTTAGGTGATTAGATGGATAGATGGATTAGATAAGAAATTCGAAAGTGTGTCCATCATTTGTTCCAAGCACTTCTCTGCAGTTCGCTGACTAGAACTGGCAAACTGGACTCTCGTTCATCCAGAATCTTGTGGCTTATCTTGTGTAATTTTGACATTTTTTGGGTCTGTTCGAAAGCTGCCTATATCTGCATCATCAGCGGTTAAGCGGCTTGAATTTTGGTAAGAATAAACGTTCGATTTGTCAAGAGCAGATCGCATCATTGTACAAGGCAATGGCGGATTATTTCCCAACCTGATAATCGCGATCAGTAGAGTCGCCACGTCCTCCACCGTCCTCCGATCCACTCACGGCCTGCATGACGATGCCGTCGTCGTCGGAGGGACATTCGTTGTCGGACTCGATGTCCGAACCGGAGAACGCGGCGTCGTCGTCGAAATCCATGCTCCTCGACTCGTCGGACTCTCTCTCTCTCTGAACGAACTTAACGCTTTTCGGGTGCGAACGTAAGTGCACAAAGGGGCGAAATACTTTTTGCCCATCGCGACCGGATCGATAGATATGAAGATAGACGAGGAGACAACGTGATCGTCGTCGTGCGAGCACACATAAACAGCCAGTAGTCGAGAAGAGGCCAAAACGCACGCGCTGCAAACAACGTGCGCGCAACACGACTCCATTAGGGCTGTGAGAAGCGCTACGACGATGACGACGACGACGCAAGGCGACCACCAATCAACAGCGACCACCCTCGAGGCGATCGGAAGAAGGAATTCGAACTCGAACCAGACGAACGGCCTGTGCCCCTTGGGTCGAGGTTCGGGACGGCTGTGGCGATCGATGGAGGCGTGGCCGGTCCGGAAGCCGCTAGCGGCGTTGCCAGCTGGTAGGAGCGGCGATGAGTGATGGCGCAGCAGGATTCAGAGATCAAGTCGTCAGCGACACGGAGACAAGTATGACCGACGAGAAGACGCCTTCGAGGAGGTCGTTTGGCCGATGATCGTGCTTCGGTCAATCACCTGATCGAACGAGTTCTGTCAGAGGCGCAGAGACAAGAGTTCAGAGTGGTCTCGACGAGAACGGTCATCACGGATGGAAAGGTCGCACGTTCGGAAATGAAAATATTTTTCGGCTTTTGCCTCATTTCACGGCTGATTTATCAGAATGTCCGGTGTCCTTAGAGGACAGGTGCGTATTGTGAACCGTGTGGGCTATTGTATCGATTTTTTCCTAGACTGTTTATTAACATTAATAACTAATTTCGTATATCTGTATATTTCAATACAAAAAAACGTGATTGTCACATTGAACATTGTACAGTATGTGATCGCGTGTCGCCGTTTGTCATCGCGCACGACGCATTATTTCGATATACGGTCATCGAATTTGTGATGCGACCGATTATGAACGATACGCTCCGCGGTGGTACTTGCAAAAAGTTGTGAATTTAATGGGCTCGATTTTGTATGTGGTTAATTTTCAAACTGATGTCTTTTCGGCGATGGTGCTCATTCGATGAAACACCTAATGCACTTAGCGGTACTCTTCAAATGCAGAAAAATCTCAATAGAATACAAACCGTGAATACAATATGAAAGATGGTGACATTCTAGTGCACAATGGCGGTATCCTCAGAATCTGGAAACCATAAAACGGCCTAATAAGGGAGGGTATCCAAGTGCCTTTCCTTGCAAGCGATTCAGTGACGTTTCGTGAGACGAATAATATTTGACGAAATGCAGTGAATCGAACCGAGCCAATTTCTAGCTAGACTCGTAATTCCGCACCGACAGAGCTCACAGAGCTTCACTCAACTGGCTCCATAAAAAACCGAGCCGACGTGAGCTAGGGAGGGCCAGGAGGGCTAAGCCCAAATTCGAGGGAACAATTGTGACTGTTCGCGAGTAGCGGTGTGAAGACAGTGCAGACGATCAGAGAAAAGGGTGGAGAAAAGTGTGGACTTTTCTGTTTCCTAGCCGGATGAAGCTGGAGAGTCCAGTGGCCATATGACACTGTATCCAAAAACAAATTGAAGCCCAAATTGGCATGAAAATGACATCTTTGATTGTGCTTCTATGGTATCAAATGTCATTCTTGGATATGCCACTCCGACGCTTTGATTTTTCGCTGTTTTATATCAGCTACAAATGATAACATGATCTTCCTTTAATTGTGAGAAATTTATATCGATATGACAAAAAACGGGACATGATTGCATTCCAAAAGACGGACCACTTTCGTCATCTAATTAACAAAATTGACCGATCATAGTGTGACACTACATAATATTTATGAGTCACAGAACTCGACATTTTCAACGTTCCATGATCTTTCCATATCTAAGCCATCCCTTGGTAAACAATTTGTTTGCTAGAACAAAAATTCGTCATCAGCATCAGGCGCGTTAGAAATTGAAAATAGATTAATCACTGCCCGTATGAGTAACATCGTGAATTAAAGCGAACCTCGATTGACCTATTCTGATTCAATTTAACCACAAATTCGAGCCCAGCGTTCTTTACTCATTGTCGAGAAACAAAAATCGAAAATTCCGAAACCGATTACAGAAAACAAAGATTAGGGCAGTCATGCATCCCGTTCTCCATGTAAACATCCCTTCTGAAAGTGGCACAGACGAGGCGAAATTAGGAATTGGTTAGGGTTAGGCAAGAATGGGAAAGCCACAGAGCACAAGTGGGCATTTCTCTGCCTTTCACTTTCGTTTTAAAGTTGGAAAGATTAGGGTGTCATCACCAAGCAGACATGTTCGAAAATGACCCTTCAATGTGTCCATTTACAGGTCAGCAACAAGATTTTAAAATGCCTTGCTTAGAACGATTTTGGAAGGATAAGACACGAATGATTGGCAAAGGAGCGACCGCAAATGAACCGCTCTCAGACGTGAATTGCTACTTCTCGTGGTCGAGATCTTTGTAGTCCTAAAAGTCTTACACCACATAGATCGGCTCCGTAGAATTTGCACTTTTAAACCTAAGCGAATTCCGTAGATAGAGCAAGGCTCTAAGTCACTCTGAGCAGTTCCCCAAGCTCCATGACCAAACCACTTAGATTTGTCACTTTGGTTCCGCTTCCCCGCATCAGCGACCTTTGCACTTAAGCTATTGAACCGAACATTAAATATCACACCCCGGAGAGTACGCTGCTAGTTTGAGGCTAACGCTTTTCCCGTCGACATTTCATCATGCTTCACTCTAGGGACAACGGCGGCGTTTGCCGCAACTTTTGGACTTTGTCGCATCTCGCTTCGACAGCTGCCCAATCGAAGCAGTTGTTTTCCTTAATTTCCTAGGTTCGGCACCTCATCGCAATTATCCAACTGCCTTCGATTCGTCCCTTTTTTCGAATTGGCGTTGTGCAGTAGATGACCCACCACCTAGTTCTGTGCTGTAAGTGTAACGGTACAATCTGTCGGCCTTGATCTTGACAACGCCGTGTTTCTTTGTGTCACATTGTCGCGGCGGTCAACTTCTTCCGTTCCGTCGGGCGCCACCGCATAACACGAATAGTTGCCGAATAGGGGGTCGAAACCAAATGACCCATCAAGGGCGGCGCACAAAAAAAAAACGTGCGCACGAACGATTTTTACGCGACTTTTTGTAACATTTCACCGTAACACCGATCTTAACGACCCTTCGATGGCCGTTCCGAAGGCATAATGAGATCAGCCGAGACAGGGCTATCTTGAGACCGATTTGCAGGCACGTTGAAATGATAATACGTGAGATAAACTAAAAATAGTCAGTCTGCTAAGTGCAGAGTGTTTGTGTTTTGAAGGAATTGGTCGATTCTATAGCGTTGTTTATGGGACCCCGACAATCTTTGTCTGGGGTTCGAAACAACATATTTTTCTTTTGGCGAGCTTGACTCTCCTCAAGACTAAACGGATATAACCGCGCCATACGAGGTACTTATCCATATTTGTTATAATGTTCTGTAAATAGGGTTGTCATATACTTGAACACACTCGATCTAAAGACTGATAGTGAATCAACAAGTGCCAGAAAAGTACCAACAGCTAGTAGTACAACTTGTAAAGCTTGTGCCGCGTATTCTTGTTTGGCTAATTGGTAGCGTGTTGGCATGCCACGCTGGAGGTCAAGGGTTCAGTCACCAATGCCGTCTGCCGTTTGACAACCCTATCTGTAGTGTAGGACAACCTTTTGGCGCTAGGTCCATCGTTAGATAATGAATAGGAAGGTGTGATACCCATGATAAGAAAAACTGTAATTAAATTCGATAAAAATAATAAAAACATCAGTCTACCAACGAAGTTCAACGAAGAGAGTTTGAGTCTATTTCTAGTGTCAAAGGCTTATGGTATGGTATGGTATTGTGTGGTTTATTAATTTGGCCAGGGTACGGTTTATTCAATGCAAGACCTTTCTAGACGTTTATTTGGTTGAAATAGTCTAACAGGGAACTGAAGTGGTCAACGACTTGATATGAATCTCGAGACGAATGACGTTCCAGATCGTAATGATAATTTGTTTTTCCAGATGAAAAGAAAGACGTTATGTCTTCATAACCTCATGCAATACACTACAAATAAGGTTATCCTTTCGGGTCTGGACACTGGAAAATATTTGTGTTTTCTTGTAAATCGGCGTAGAGTAGTGGCGGTATAAATTTTCTTAGACGACGAGTTATTAATGAAGTTTTTTTTGATGTCGATGTTCTGTGTTTTTTTTGATGTCGATGTTCTGTTTTTGACCTGCCCATAAACATTTATCTTTAGAATTCGTTATCGTCAAACTGCAATGTAGACAAAACAAAAGGTCGTTTATGAGAAAAGGGTGTCTTTAAAGCGGCACGTCACCAAACAAATAAGAAATGAAGTACGTGACGCACGTTTACGTTCGTATATCTCGGCTTCGATGGTGCACACCAGCACGTCGTGGAGATTGATTAGCTATCAGTCCTCTGAATTCTAAGTTGGCCAGGGTGTCACGCCCAATAGTTGACTACAAGTATAGCGACACGCTATGATAGTTCCTCTAGAATAGGAGAAAAAAAATCATTTTATTGTGCTTTAAAGTGGACAAGAAGGCGTCGTTTTTGTTGACAACAGCAGGCTTAACGGAAAATGCAAATATTTATTCTTGTTCCTCCAAGCGTCTTCAAAGCCTTCATATTCTACATGATCGTGCTGTTCTCGTCAACTTTTCGACAACCGTGTACCAGCCGTTTGCATCCTGTTTAAAGTGCTTTAACTAAGAGTAGGAGGCATCACGTAAAAGTGTTAGGTAGCATCTGGTGGGGATAGTTTTTGGAATGCTAGGCTGGCCTGTGTCAGGGGATTCGTATTGACCTGGTTCCTCGTGCGCGGCACTTTCTAATAGTTGTAGCCAAGCTGCATTCTTTCCTGCGTAAAATACGCGTAAGTCATTGATGAGGTCATGAAGACTGATGGTACCTGCAGGGTACTTGATTGGAGTTTGTTTAAGCGTAGATGAGGTCCTAAAGACTGATAATGATATGTTGTTTTTCCAGTTGAAAAGAAAGACGTCACATCTTTTTTTTCGTGGCCAAGTCTGAAGAAGTAAACAATTCACGAAATGAGCCTTGCTGTGTTACATGATATCTGTTATTCAATCTCTGTCGGATCCACGACGATAGAGGAAGTGTAATCAGAAGCTTATGTTCTCAGGTTCCGCGTTCAGGTGTGTAAATCAGCTTATAGGTGGACTAAAACCAGTATAGGCCTTCTTAAGTGTGTGAGAGTTCATCAGAACACCAATTTGTGTAGGATACATGGTCGATAAACATTGCCAATACGCCCTTTTTATCTATAATCGGAAGAGTCGTTTTCGCCTCTTTAAGTGGGTGCCATTCATCGGGCGATACGTTACTCCACCTCTCGATATATGTATTTTCTAAAGTCAAAATCAAAGTTCGAGGTCATAGTACATCCTTTCTCTTAAAACGGTCCCATATGTCAATAGTAATGTATCGAAGCGAAGCCGTTTAGATAGAGTTTCCGTCTCTCCCCCCCCCATGCCGTCGTCTAGGCAATAAGCAATTTAAATGCAAAAAAACGGCCGTTGTCTCCGCGGCAATTTGTATAATTTGAGAGCCATTCGGCGCCATTTAAACGAACGCCTCTAGTGGCCGATCAATAGTTCTCTGTTCATCATGCGCATAATACGCTATTTTACGGGTAATACTTCATGCATCGGTGCCTCGGTGTCTTCACGAGGCAATTTCGGCCCTATTCAGACGGCACTGTTGAGTGTGGGTCTATGTTATTAGGCAGCTGGCACGGCATAGCATGTCATTCTATGAGAAGTTCCTGATGTTTTCCCCATATGGGAACCTTGGGGAACCCTTTAACCTGGTCCCTTTGAGGTAAGAGGACCCTGCAGCCTGGTCCAAAAGTAATCTTGACCTCAGAGAAGCCTTTTTCCAAGAGCTGGCATCAGTTGTTCGTCTCTAAGCTAATTCTTAGCATTTGGTAAGACATGAAGCAGTGTCAAGGTCGTATCGATGAAATCCTTGGAAGAGTTAGATGTCTTGATTAGGACGGACACTGAGAAGTCCTAACCTTCCCAAGGTAAGTTCTTTAGCACACCATCAACTTCCTATTGAGGGTTGATCTCATTAACAAATGTAGCATTTTGTAACATCTGTTCGCCATAATTTCATGAGGCATCATTGTATGAGGCGACTGGCGTTTTTCATGTCTAACTCTTATATGGCAACCTTGGAGAATCCGTTAACCTGTTCCCTTTGACCTACACCCTGGTCCAAAAGTAAATTCAGTCCTTTAGACCTCAGGGCTCCCTGGCCCTTTTCTAAGAAAGCATTTGGCAAAAGATTAAGCATTATCAAGGTCGTATTAATGAATTTCTTGGGAGCTTGGTTTACGCTAATTAGGGCACACTGACAAGAGTCCTAACCTTCCAAAGGCCAGTTCTTTGGCACACCTAACTCCTACGAGTTTCTATAACATTTGTTCACCATAAATGGGGCATTTTAGGTTGAAATGACTATTATTTTTCGTGGTCAACTTCGCCGATCGAATTTGTTGACCTATAAAAGGTGCTTTTTCTGCAAAATCTAGATAACGCTTTACAGAATTGGGTGTTTCGAACGGGTGAAAATTACAGCGCCCTAGTGAACCCAGGTGACGCAATTGCGGCGATGACCAGCAATTAGGATTGGCATCCCCGAGATCGCAAAATCAAGTTTTGCGCAAACCGTTTCGCACCGTCTAGACACGAAATCGCCGTCTAGACCATCCGACCGTCGTCGTCGATCACACTCTGCGCAGTCGTCTGAGCTCTGATCGTCTGTTTTCTGTTTTATTTTTCGCGGGATGATTAAAGATTCTCCAGCATCTGGGGATCGATTCGCTCCGAATTTACAAAAAAAACTTCGAAATTCCACTTCCCATCTTTCTAATCGATCCGATTACAAACTGTGAAAAACCGACGAAACGAATTTCCGTGAAGTGATCGCAAAAAAATGTAGTAGAAACTAGGGCAAGTGGGTGCCTTGTGTAATGGGTGGAACTAGAGACATATCCGTGAAAGATCGTAGTTTCTGTGCTGGGACTATGACATGAGAGTTAGGAGATATTTCATGAGATCCACTCATAGAGGGACCGACCCTTTCTAGGACATCTAGTCAGAAACACAAACATGTCAAAGTGCAATCCTCTAAAGGGACTAATGTGCTTATAAACTGATCGTAAAACGTGCTCGTCCCCTCCCTAAGCAAAACTTAATGCATTTTGAACATGGCCTATCTACATTTTGGGCTTTAGGAGACGTGCCTTCATCATCCAACCAGTTGAAGCACTTCACGAATTCGTTGTTTCTCAAAGCGTAACATTTTGGTTTAGTGGCAAATCACCACTTCTTGAGATATGTTATTTACTGGTATATTTACAGAAAATGAAATAGAATTGCGATGAATATAGTCACTGCTTTCATGAACTAACAGTATAATTTATTAGTTCCTTGACTGTATGTATGTTCTAGTTATGCTTACTTCCCGAAGAATTTTGATTTTCAAGAGAATACACATTGAGAGAAGAGGCACGAACGGATCGGATCGGTTCAGTAGTTCAACGGCTGAGCGGCCATCCGGCTGCACCAGCTGATACCCATCTCTACGTACATTGACCGGATTACCCTGACTGACGGTTGCTATCAAAAAGGCGCTAAAATGAGAAAAATGCATCCGGAAAAAGGTCATTTGTTCTCCCACGTGGGTTCCACCAACTTACAGGCGAAAAACGATGACTTCTAGCGGCCCAAATACGGTATTTGCTGTCAGTAATTCATCGAGTAAATCACCCTTCTGTCAAAGACATAAGGAACCATCTCAAAATCGCCTTGTCAGCCCAATGTCACTCAAGCACAATCACTCTCTTTCAAGTTTGTGCCCAAAACCATTAAAATTGTTTTTTGTTCGTTTGCCAAAAAATAGAAACGGGCCAGACTTCTTCTTCTCGTCTTCTTCCTCTCTTCGTTCCAATCTCATTTTCTAGCGAGATCGCCCCATTGGACGGCACAAGTGCTCCTCTTCCGTCCTTTGTCCCCCTTCGGCATGTGTGTCTCTGACCGATCCGGGACCAACGTGTGCCTGTTACGCGTGTGCGCGTTCTCACCTTTTGGCGTGTGCGCGCGCGCGGCGTTTTTCCAACCTATTCGCAATGGTCGTCTTTTTCAGCAGCAGCCGATTGCATGATTGCAATTTAATGATACTTACATCTCGCCTCGCTCCACCGCCTACTCCAGACACCTCGCGCCGCCGCTGCCGCTCCACAACGTCACCATCTATCACATCGGTGTGAGCGTCGTCGTTTTGGGGTCAGCGAGAATCGCCGGCGTCCACCCCGCGCGCGCTCCGAAGAAGAGCGGCCAGCCGAGAAGAGCAGTTGTGGATTTGCGCCTCCGGCCGTCAAGGGGGCGATGATCATCGTCTCCGCCGGCGACGTCGTCGTGTCCTGAAAAATTTGAAAATCTAAACGATCATGTTGTTGCAGTCTGAAGGCGCGTCGGTTGAGGAGAGCAGTGGCCTGATGGGAGTGACCGTTGTCAGTACCGTCACCTCGCGCTCCAGCAGTGGAGTGTCCAGCACGTCGTCCATGGGCTTCGGCGAGAGTTGTCGCATGCCGTCCACCTCTTCTAGGTACGTGTTGTTATTACGGTTCGTCCGGAATCGCCACTAAGGGTATGATCGTAGAAGTCATCGGTTTTTTTGCGTTGTTTAAACAGTGAACGCCCACAGCTATCACACAGTGTCGGCGATCAACCTGAACGCCACATTTTAGCAAAGCTGTGTCATCTCTATGAATCATAGGCCTACTTCTGGTCCAAAGAGGTCCAATCGAATCCAACACTCTCTTCCTACTCGGTATTACAGGCGCTCTAGAGCTCCTATATCTCTAGATCCCTTTGCTAAGCGATATTTTCATTGTCAAAGGTGTTATACACATCAAAAATAACAGTTTTTTAAATTTAAAGACTCGGGCTGTATATTGATTGTCGCCTTTATCCGTGTCCTAGAACGGGATTTTCGCCGCTTTTTTGACATTTTCATGTTGTAGAACGTACGCGGAATCCTACTGTAGCCACGTTCTGCTAAATTTTTTGGCTAATTTACGGAAATAAAGCGAGTTTTTTCAAATTTCAGTCTCAAATTTACCGTAGTCTCGGATCGGGATCGTTGGTCTCGTAACGAAATACCTGTACCCTCTGCATAATAGCGCAAAACGCGCGCCGACGCCGTGTGTGGCCGGCGCGAGATGGCTTTCGCTCTGTCGGCGGAAATACCGTACCCGTATTCTAGCTGCTCCTCGTGCTCCTCCTCGCAGTCGCAACGTCTCTGTGACGAGCTCAGCAGCGACTACGAGTTGCGCCGCCTCTGTCCGTCCGACTTCATCGCCGTCAAACGCATCTGCTCCGAAGCGTTCCCCATCGAGTATCCGGACAACTGGTATGACGACGTCGTCGGCGGCAAACTGCTCAGCTACGGGTTGTTCCACCAGCGAACGGAGCTGACCTCTGTCATCGTCGCCGAAATCAAGCCGCTCTGTCAGTGTAACGTCGAGGTGAGTGAGTTTTCTGTTTATTCTTGTCCCTGGATTCGATTTTCCTGATTTACTTGCCTGTATTTGTAATTCTGCAGTGTTAGAGCTCTTTTCTACTGGGTACTGATGTGCGGATATCGGCTAGGCCCGCAATTGATTTCTCTATTATGGTTGAGCATCGTTTCATCATTGAGATCTTTTGGCATCGTGAAATGCGTGTTACATTTCGATGAGATTTGTCCTATTTCGGGCGCTACATCCTATGCTTGAGTGCCCTCTGTCTAGATTTCTTTGTTTATCAACGGTTTATACGCTAACCACTTCAGTTGGGCTGTATTTAGCGATTGTGAACCGCTCTCCATGAGATTCCTACTGATTTCTGTCCTGTCGAGAGTTTAGCTTTGATATTTTAACATGAGTTCTTTTCTGTAGCGGAAAAAAGTGATGTTGTTGAGAAAACATTTGATTCCTTGTAGAAAATTGATCAAATTTGAGGCTATTTTGGAAATTGGCTGCTGTAACTGGTTAGTGAAGCAGTCAGGAAGGGTTCAGTGACTGTTGCTTGTTCTTGCACACCGAATGAGCGTTCCATAATTAGTGAAGCCAATTGCATATCCCGGCGGACGAGAAATAGGATGAGTGTGAGTTGTCAGGGTTACCCGTACGCAGTTCGTTGCGCGCGATGGAAATTTGGCTTCTTTTCGACCTATATTATTCGTGTTTGCAGCTTCTTTGTGAGCCTATATTATGTTGCGGGCCATCTAATTTCTGTGACTGGCGCGACGGCGTTCAAGGCGTTCCGTATCCATTGCCTTCGTGTCACGTAGCAATCTCACTTCCGTTGGTGTTTGAACCTTCCCTTGTCTCTCTATGTGTTTTCTCAGCCACACACAATCATTTCATCGATCTCACGCACTGATCTAATCTGTTATTTTTTTTTCAGGATCGAGACATCTACACGGATCAGAATGCGCGGGTTATCTACATTCTCAGTCTGGCGGTGGACGCGCGTTTCCGGCGGAAAGGCATCGCCACGATGCTCCTGAACTACCTGATCGACTTCGTCGCTGCTCAAGAGTTTCCTCAGCCCAAGGTCATCTATCTGCACGTGCTCAACAAGAATCATTCGGCCATCAACTTCTATCGCCGGAACGGATTTCGCTATCATACTACTTTACTGTAAGCTTCTTACTTGCCTAAAAATGAAGGCGATTTTGAGACGTTTAGTTGATGTCTCAAAGCTGCCGTAGACACATTTTTGCACTTCTTTGATTTGAACGACCAGTCAGAGCGATTTTAACATCTCTTTCTTCCAGGAACTATTACCGTATCGGTAACATCTACTACGACGGTCTCACCTACGTTCTCTACATCAACGGAACCCGTCCGCCATGGTCTCTGTACGAGATGTGCTCACTAGTCTCTTCATTTCTGTGCTTTCCACTGCGCTATCTCTTCAAACTCAAGTTTATCTTTCAATAGTTGACAACATTATATTATTTGTAAATAGGATTAATAAGTGTCAGTTCGTTCACGTCGGCTCGCGTGCACGTAAAACATCTTCTGCTGAGATCGGTTACGGTATTAGGACGCGTGCCGACGTGAACGAACCTTTGCATTCTTCGCGTGAAATTGTTTTATAATGAGAGAAATCTAGACGGAGACTAGCAGAAGATAGATTTGACGTCAATAAAGGCATTTGTACAAGACAATCTAGCTGAACTCTAACAACAGGGTTACGGTATGTAGACAACAGGTAGGCCAGGGTACGGTAAAGCATAAGATCAGTGGGAAAAGGAAAGATAGAGTGGGCTTATTGTGAGAGAACAGGGGAAGACACTAAGATTGTAGGTTAGCGAGGATGGCTTTGACTTCCTGAAACGACGAAGTCATGATGGATCTGCCGGATGCGAGCTTACTTCGAGGTCGTCCTCGATGGTCTTCTTCAGCTGCGTGATTGTCGCCAAAAGTGCGAAGTTGAAGGGAGACGTGTTGCGCAGTTCGATCTCATAGGTCTCCATGATTCGTCGGAGATTGAGTGCCTTCACCGCCCAGTAGAAGCGTTCGACGTCGGCGAAACGGACGATTTCGTCGTTTGTGCTGAAGAGTTGGCAGCCGAGGTCGAACTTGCACATCACTGCGTTGATGGTGTTGAAGATCCACGACTCCATGATGCTCATCTTCTGCGAGACCTGCAAGATGGGCGAGGTGAACAATGGGGTTTTTAAAGGTTACCGACCATAAAAAAGGGGAAAACAGATCGATGACCACCTGGCAACCCATATTTTCCGACTATGGTAGCATTTACTTGTTTTCATACTAGTGCTATTTATAGATGAAAAATGCGGATTCTAGTTAATACCCATGAATTTACAATATCCGCAGATTCTGCAAGTTGAAGCCTTTACTTTATGTGGGTTCAGCAACCGCAGTGTGTGTGTGTTTTCTGTCCGCATAAGGGGTTTCTCAGTTGTTTTGTCTATCTGCAGAAGATAGGCATTCGATCGTTTGAGAAACGATCGGATTTTGTCACACAAAATATGGGACTAGGGCTGGAGTCGAACCGATCTCGACCGGTTTGCAAATCAAATGCGTTTGCAATGAGCCACACAGACGCTTGTAGCAGACCGGTTCACTGCCACTATGCCTCTGGAGATGCTTGGCTTTTGTGTACCGTTTCTTTAGTTTTTAGTCACGCTTAGCCTATTTTGTGAGCACGGTTCGTTGAACAATTAGCGTTCAAAAGTTGAACTTTCGGCTAGCACGGATACTGTATGTGTGAACTGCTGGGAATGACGAGAATTTACTCCATCATGCAATTACATCGACTTTTTAAGAATCACCTTCGGATAATTGCTGCCTTGTTTACAAGAACGATTGGTAATCGGTGTATGATTCGACGCCTTTCGGACCTCAGTTAACTGCAGTATTACGGTAGTTATCTTTAATCGTTTAGAGTATTATGTTGCTTTTGATTTTCCCGAAATGTAGGCTTCAGGCTTTCTTAGACTTAAGGTTTGATTGCAAAAACCAGTCTCATTATAAAGCTCTATAGTTCGCGCTAGCCTGAATTTCTCGAAATATCTCCTTGCGGTTCATTCTACATCATCCTTTTCCAATAAAAACAATCCTTACCATGGTGTACTTGGCCGTCATCTCCACCGGAATGTTGGGCGGGAACTTTGACAAGAACTTCAGCTGAACGATGTGCACGGAAGCGTACGCTTCGCCATCTCTCAGCACAGCCGGCATCCGTATCCCGTCAAGATGTACCCATCGCCAGTTGCACATTGCCTGCTGGAACAG